>CM060902.1:343556620-344916204 GCA_030737815.1 Allium fistulosum
CAATATTGATATAGTTTTATTACAAGAAACTAAAATAGAGATTTCTGATTATCGTATTTATAAGTGCCTACGGGGTCTTTACATTAACCATTGGTCTTTCCTTCCAGTTAGGGGTAGTGTAGGAGGACTAATGATAGGTTGGAAAGATCATTGTGTTAGACTTTTACAATCTAATACTAAAGATCATTCAATGCATTTGATATTTGCTGACATTAGTGATGATTTTAATCTAAATATTACAAATGTTTTTGGACCAAATTTAAAGATAGATCATAGGGACTTATGGAATGAGTGTCTAGAATTTAGATCACTCGCTCTAGGACCATGGATTATGAAAGGGGATTTTAATGTTACTAGATTTTTGGGTGAAAGATCCCCTAGGGAAAGGGATTTTGGTGTTGTGGAAGAGCTTGACCGATTTATTATAAAATGAAATAAAATTAAGTTATGGACAGTTTATGTAGCCAAAAAGTAGAGAAATTCCATCGATGGAATTGTTAGATGGATTTTTTATAAGTGATGAAATAGAAGGCAAATTTCCTACTTGTAAGGTGGTAGGGCTTTCGAATATTTATTTAGATCATTTCCCTATTATATTATCTTGTTCTAATCTAAATGTTGGAAACAGAATATTTAGATTTGAAAAGATGTGGTTGTTAGAAGATAATTTTAAAAATCTAGCTGAAAAAAATGAATTTTTATGTATAATTACAATTGTAAATTTCTAGGAACATTGCTAAAGTATTGGTTAGTAAATTTAGAGATTTAAGATTATTTCGTAAAAAATGGATTAAAGATGTTTTTGGTAATATTAGAATTGAAAAGGAAAAATTAATGAACGAAATCTTAATTTTAAATAAAATCGAAGAATTTAGAAATTTGAATATACCAGTAAAAAGGGATTTCAAAATTAAAAGAAGAACTAAATAAAATTATTAAGAAGAATTGATGTGGAAACAAAGTTCTAGAGTTCAATGGATGGACGAGGGCGATATGAATATTAATTTTTTTTCATAAAATAGCTAATGGTAGAAAACGTAGTAATACCATTAATTCCATTTTAATTAATGATGTTGAGATTTTTGATAAAGCAGAACTTAATAAGGAGTTTACTAATTATTATAGAGATAGTTTTTGGAAGTACAAATAGACATAGGATTAAAGCCAACTGGGATATGCTTTACACAAAAGATACTAAGGTTGATTTAGTAGGGCTAAATGATCCATTCACAAAAGGGGAAATCATGAAGGTTATAAAAGATATGCCTAATTATAAATCTCCGGGTCTAGATGAATTTCCTATTTTATTTTATGAAACTTACTGGAACATGTTGGAAGAAGATATATTAAAAATGTTCAAAGAATTTCATGATGGTTCGTTACAGTTAGGTCGGTTTAATTTCGCTAATGTAATCTTATTACATAAAAAATTAGGTGCTAATCAATCAAAAGATTTTAAACCTATTTCACTACTGATATGTTCTTTTAAAATCATTTCTAAGCTTTTAGCCAATAGATTAAATATTAAAATGAATGTGTTAATAAATAATATTCAAACAACTTTTATTAAGGGTAGGAATATCACGGATGGTGTAGCAGTAGTACAAGAATATATTAATTACTGTTGTAAAAATAATATCACTTGTGGGCTTTTAAAACTTGATTTTGCCAAAGATTTTGATTCAATTGATTGGGTTTTTATTAAATATGTATTATTGGCTAAGGGTTTTAGTGATAGGTGGATAGGATGGATTATGTCATTTCTTAAACTAGTAATTCTACCATTTTGGTTACTGGTATACTAGGGAATACAATTCAATCAAAACGCAGACTTAGACAAGGTGATCCATTGTCACCTTCACTGTTAACTTATATGCTATTGTTTTTTCTAGAATTATTAAATTGGCTACTAATAATAGGATGTTAGATATTATAGGTAATGAGATCACTAGTAATGGCCTTTCTGTTCTACAATTTGCAGATGATACTATGATTTTTATATCCCATTTGCGCAAACATATTATTACATTTAAATTTATTTTATATAGTTTTGAACTACTTTCAGGTTTAAAGATTAATTTTGACAAAAGCTTAGTTTTAGTATTAAATGAGTTAGACGATAGTAAAAACCAAATCCCACACACAATAAACTATAAAATAATGAAATTTCCTATAAAATATGTAGGTTTTTCAATTAGACCACAAAAACTTAAACATGATGATTGGAATACCATAATAGATAAAACTAATAAGAGATTGTCAAAATGGAATGGAAAATTCTTATCGAGAGCTGGTAGGATTGATCCTACTAATTCAATTTTATCCGCTTTACCCATTTACCGAATGTCATTCTACCACTTTCTTAAATTGGTATTAGATAAAATTCGAAAGGACTTTTTTGAAGCGGAAATAGTCCAAATAATAGCTCTAAATATCTTGTAAATTGGAAAATGGTTTGTAAGGCTAAAAATAAGAAGGTTTAGGAATTATAAATTTACATAACCTAAATATACCCCTCTTAAGAAAATGGATATGGAATTTAATGATAATAATGAAAATTTGTTATGGAAAGAATTAATATCGAACCAATGGTATGAAGGTATTTTTAATTTGTACCTTTCTTCTACTAATAAAATGAACAACATATCTCATTTTTGGAAATCGATAATTTAAAATTCTAATATATATTATTTAGAAATAAATAATGTTGTACGTTCTAGTGATAATACTTCTTTTTGGTATAAATGCTGGTTATCAGCTATTTCACTTAAAGTGGAATTTAGAGAATTATATAAAATATGTAATTTTAAAATTGTACTAATATATGGTATTTATAGGCCTAACTTAAATTTTCCTAGGGAATTTAGGTTTAATCGTATGTTTATGGGAAATACTTTAGCACAATTTGCTTTATTATGTGCTAAATTATAATTATATAATATTGACAATAAAAAAGATATTAAAATGTGGTATTGGGATATTAGTAAGAAATACTCATCTCATTCATTCTATAATTTCATAAATTTTTCGGAAATTAAATTGAAAATGTTTAAAAACAAGTGGAATGTTAGTACTTCACCTAAAGCTAAGGTGCACATGTGGTTAATTTTACATGAAAAGCTGAATGCTATAGAATTTTAAAAAAAGAAAAATATTTTTAGTGACAAAAAATGTTACTTTTGTAATAATAAAATGGAAAATATTATACATTTATATTTAGAATGCAATATAACTAGATTTACTCTAGTAAAAACTCTTAATATTTTTGATTTAAATTTAAATTACAAACATATTAATTGCGAACTATATTCGAATAATTTTAGATTTCTTTTATAAGGATCACAACAGGTTTTCACTGGATACTATTTTCACAATAACATGTTGGTATACTTAGTTTGAAAGAAATCAACGTGCGTTTCATAATATTAGTATGGATTTGGAAAATTTAATATATATAATTTCTCTATTTGGTTTTAATTAGATTTCAAATCCTAGTTATAAATTAAATAAAAATTTAAGTTTTAAAGAGTTCCTTAAAAAAATAAAAGCTCAGATTAAAATGTAAATAACAATATCATTTAAAAAAATAGGAAAATAGTAAAGAGTTGATTTTAACTTCATTGGATAATTTTAATATAGTAACATCTGATTCTATTTTTTTAGGTTATTAGATTCGTTATATGTCTTTTATTTGTTTCTTTTTGTATAATAAAACCGAGTAATATTCTTTAGAACCAAAATATCAGACTTTTATATGCTAGAGCATTTTTTGGCACAAAATAATGGCATTTTCATTTAATATAGGTAGCTTAAACTGTCTTAAAGTATGAAATATTTCGAAATCTGGTTACATTGAAATTTACTGAAAGTGGTTTCCTTCAAAAGAACTGGAAAGGAATTCTAGCGTACCTTAGTTATTTAATGCGTGATCCCTTCTAAATAATTTTATCTTGAGCATAATTAAAATAATATTCCATAATAATTAATATTATATTAATAACCTAATTATCGAAAGTATTTTAACCAACAAAGTTCATAGTCAACAACCTATGAATTGACTATTTATAGATTAGTTTGTTTGGGATGCATGGATGTGCACCATCAATTTATTTCTAATTTTGTGTAATGAATGAATATAGTTTGTGATAATCAGAATTTTATGATCCCAATAGTTGGTTGGCTTTGAGGAATGTGTATCATATGTTCACGTATATATTTTTAAATTAGGAAATTATTGTCAAGGACAAAATTTCTCAGTATTTTATCCTCATGGACAGATCTTCAGTAATTTAGCCTTAAGGACAACTTTCTTTAGGTATCAGTTTTTAAGTTTTTAGGTATCGGTTTTTAGTTATCGGTAGCAGTTTTTAGGTATCAGTTTTTAGTTCGGTAGCAGTTTTGAAAAAATGTTTGTCCTTACGAATAATTTTGAAAGAATGTTTGTCCTTATGAATAATTTTTAGGAGAATGTTTGTCCTTGTGGATAAATTATTGAAGTCGTGTCCTTGAGGCTAAAAATATACAAATTTTTGTCCTTTAAATTAATTCCTCCTTTTAAACCTTATTACACAATATAATTTTTCTTAGTAAATTTACAGTTTTAATGTTTTCAGTTGACACTAATTGATAAATCTGATTATGTTGCAAAATATCATTAAACTCCCAGCTTATAGTCTTTTGTAAAATATGGTTATGAATTGTATAGGTTAGTTTATAAGCTGTAATATGTCATTTGTAAAATTGGGTTATGTTGCATTAGAGCTGTATTAGATGCATTAAATAATGAAAACATCACATTGATTGAGTTACAAATAGTAAACTAAATTTGAACTATATTCATTAAACTAACTAAACATTATTAAAAGAAAATAACCTATTGCTAACTGAACATGAACTTTATATTAACTATTAACCAACATGTTTTTTAGATTTTAGTTTATGCAATGCAACTGTGCTGGATAAAACAATCAACATACAAAACAAATGACAAAAATTCAAATGGTGAGTGTTTTCTCAGTATGCTCCACTACCAGACCTTCCAGTTTGGTATATATATGTTCGATGTTCCGATGCCTTCATTGTTTAGATGCACTTTTACTATATCTGTTTTTGGTAACACCTTTTGTTGCAGCTGTTAGTGCACCGAACAACACTAAGTTCTGTTTTTTTACTGGCCCTTTGGATTTTTAATGACCATCGTATGCATTTTGTATAACATTTCTTAGCACCTCAATCTAGTGCTTGTATCCTTTTCTTGGTCTCAAAATGGGTTAGCTTCCGGCTTATAGTTGGCATATTAAGCTTAATACAGGTTATTTAAATTTGATTTTGCATATATTTGTGTCGCTTGACTTATAACCAGATTCATGTTGGCCACTTTGCTATTAATAAATAATTTTCTTTTATTCTTGATTATGTTATTTATAATGATCCAGAATTTAACCGCCTTTATTTACAGATATTCAATAAATTTTAAATATTCAAATAATAAGTTTATTAAACTATAAATCTTTTAAATAATAACAAATGATGGTAAAATAGATTTATAACGACACAGGATTTTGCCACATTGAAATAGGCAATTTAAATATATATATTTTTATAATCAATAAATGGATTTTTATTAACAAATAAACCTATTTTAATTATTTAATAATGATGATAAAATAGTTTTCAAAATTTATTTACCAATATATTAGTTCAAATAATAATAGAAAATGTGACCGAAGAATGTTTTCAGAAATTTCAACTTTTCGATACCCGAAAGTCATCGGGAACGTTGTGCACACACTACAACAAAAAGACCTTATTACAACTGTATTTTTACAACTGCCAAAAACTGCCAGTTGTAATAAATGTTTTTTACAACTCTTTTTTTCAGAAAGTTGTAATAAACTTATTTTCAACAACTCTTTTATTTTATCAGTTGTGATAGATGCCTATTACAACCTTTCTTTTTTTGTCAGTTGTAACATATGCGTATTTTTAACAACTGTTCTTTTTGCTAGTTGTAGTAGATGCCTATTACGACCTTTTCATTTGCTAGTTGTAATAGAGGCATATTTTTAACAACTCTTCTTTTTTGCCAGTTGTAATAGATGCCTATTATAGCCCTTTTCTTTTGCCCGTTGTAATAGTTAATTCATGATTATAATTAAATAATAATACTTAATAATTAAATAATTAATAAAAAATTTATTCATAATTAATAATTACTATTAAATAATAATAATTAATCTGAAAATATGAAATAATCAATATTAATAATTACTATTTAATAATTAATAATTAATAATTAATATAATAATGAATAAATAATAAATATTATTAAGTAATTAACAATTGATAATTAAGAAGTAATAATTAATATTCATAATTAGGAAGTAATATTTAATATTTAGCAATTAAACTTTGATAATTCGTAATTAATAATCAATAATAAATGAATAAATACTTAATTAATATTTAATTCACAATTTATAAATAATATTTACTATTAACTAAACGTAACTAATAATTAATTACAAATTTTTATAATAAATAATAATTATTTAATAATATTTAAAAGTTAATGTTAAATAATAATAATAATAATTAATAATTAATAATTAATAATTAAATAGTAATAATTAATAATTAATAAAAAATTAATAATAAACAATAATTAAATAAATAATACTTAAGACATAATTAATAAATATTAATATTAAATAATTAATAACTATTATTAAATAATAATAATTAATAATTAATTTGAAATACGAGATAATTCTTATTAATATTTAATATTTAGTATTCATAAATTTTTGAAATAAAATTTTGAAATTTTCATAAAATTCAAAAATAATAAGTATTGAAATAAGCTGAAAAATATTCATAAAATTTTGAAATTTTCATAAATAAAAAAATAAAAATTTCAATAAATTTAAATTTTTATAAAATATTCATAATTTTTGAAAATTCTAACGCCATTATTATTTCAGTCAGGTAAATAATATATTTATAATATATTTTTTTTAAACATAATATTACATAATTTTGAGCATATCATTTTTGGAATGGAGATTTCGTGGCAATGTTCCTTATAGAATCAAACATACTATGTAGGTAGCAATCCGTAGCAACATACAAAAGCTAATCTCAACCATCAAACCGCCATCCAACCATCATAACTATTTAGGTGCGGATGCATAGTGTTTCCCTAACTTTTACAGCCAAAAATTTATCCCAAATTTTAATTTTACCGCCGAAACATCGTTCGTCTTTCTCAAATCCCTTTCCTCTAACCCTAGATCCACACTCCTCTCTCATTCTCCTCCATCCCCTTGCTTTCTGTTCCTCTTACTTCTTCTCCCAATCTCCAAATTTCCCAATTTGAAATTTTTTTTCCTTTAAGATAATTTACAACGACATATAATAGCCCCGCCGATAGAATTATTCCAAATTTCGGATCAAC
The DNA here is from genome assembly GCA_030737815.1 of Allium fistulosum. NCBI lineage: Eukaryota > Viridiplantae > Streptophyta > Magnoliopsida > Asparagales > Amaryllidaceae > Allium > Allium fistulosum. Next base: position 343,564,077 of record CM060902.1, read on the forward strand.
GGTGCTCAGACGTGGTCTCAATGACGAGGTTAATGTGCTATTGCGGAAGTTTGAACCTGAAATTGCATCAATTGATTTTGTTGTTTAGTCTACCGTATTCAATCCACCTTCGTTCTGATGACGCTGCCTGCTTGGATGTCGAGATTACCTAGGCTAATACTGAAGTCCAATTCGCATTGCAAATTCCTCCCTAGTATTGAAAACAGCTTCTCTCGTATCAGACTTTCAAAACCTTCTTGGGTTGTGAGGACTGAGGTAGGCTACTCAAATATAGAACCTAATTTTCAAATTATCGCCTGTAGGAAGTTTCTTTATACTCTTGTTATTTGCAACTTACTTTTACTTTTGAGTTAACTGTAACTTATACGAAAATAATGTGTTGAATAACTCTATTCCGATTATATATTGGATGTATGATTAGGGTTGCTTGACGCTTTATTTGCAATTATAACACTGTTTTTAGTAGAGATATGATGCCTTTTCACCCACATATTGACTCAGTTGCTTTAGTCCGATTGTTGAGTATCATATCTTGTTTGATTGAATGCAAATCCCAATACATGTATACTTTCTTTGTGTATACCTACAAATATATATAATTTATTCCTGCATATAAAGCATGTTATTTGACTATGTTTTGCTTGTAGTTTTCAATACATGATTTGCAGTGCATATTCATGCTCCAACAATATGTTGAAATTGTACAGTCTGAACTAAATAGAACTACAACTAACTAAATAGAGTCAGACTGACTATGAATCAGGCTTCACCTGGAGGTGAATGATGTTGTGCTGATGCTGCCGATTTGAGGATGATTGCAGTGGTAATTTGCTGAGAGCTTTTGTCTGAGATACTTGCAGCCCAAACTGTGGTATCAATGATGACAAGGATTCTTCCTTTTGACCCTATGTCGTTATTATGAAAGCAAGCCCAATTTGTAGGGAATTTAGCCATAAATTTTTGAATGCCTATGTTGTTCTATTTTGTCGTAATAAGGCTATAACAGATAGCCTATGTGACTATAAAAGTTTGTATACTGATAGCATTTTGTTATCAGTATTCAAACCTCCAACATTCCATGACATGACATTCATTAAAATCTTATGTGTGTCCTTAGTAGATCTTTTAGGTGGAGCTATTGGAGTGTGTGGTTTCTCATGCTTTTGCTTGTATTTCATATTTTTATCAAGCATTTCAGGGACATTCTTCTTAATTTTATCCTGATTTTCTTTTTCCTCAATGTGTCGTGCTATTTCTTCAACAAATTGTTGTTTCTTATCAAGTATATCACTGGCAAGTGATTGGTCTTCGAAATCAGATTGTAATTCACGAACTTGTTGTGGCTGTACATGTTCTGATTTCTGAGATGAAAACTTTGTTGTAGCAGTGGAAATTGGTGCTGACTAATGCTTACTAGTGGTATGGTCAAAAGGCACTTGTGAGGATGGTTGGTCTTGGAACTTATATGAAGCCTGGGCTTCATCCTCATGTGATGATCAGCACGAGAATCTATTAGAAGTATAAAATCATGCTTTTCCTTTTCCCTTTATTGTTTCAGTTTGGTGTACACTAGTGGTAGAACTGGTAGTATAAGTATCTGCGTTTAAGTCATCCATATGTATATGGTGCGTGGAAAAAGCCATGGTAATCTTAGATATTCAAAGCAAATTGTCTAGGATATAAGATGTATCTTACCCACTGCATTAAAGTAGAAACTGAGTTTCAAGTTTGTAAAAAATTTTAATGCCTATTACCAAAAGTTTGATAAACCAGCAAACCTTTCAGAATTCTTATACACCCAATAAGGCGAAAAATTTGGTAATCTGGCATATCCTTTTGCAAAGTTATGGAGGTTAAATTTATTGATAATCTGGCATATTTTTAGCATATAGTATTAATGTAGTTGTGTTCCTTTAGAAAATGAGACCACACTTGCTATTAAGATAAAACCATCTTTATATTTTTCAGTATGCATTTGTTCTATTTCCTTTACAAGTGATCTTATTTATGTGTTGCAGGAGTCATTGAAGACTGAGCGAGAAAGCAACAGGGAGAAAGCAAGAGGGAGATGTACTTCCCTATGAGAAAGTATGACATCAAGGCTCAGTGACATTATTTTGGTTTTAGTTGACGTCTATTTTGGTTATGCATGCATAAATTAGATATAGGCTCAGTGACATTGTTCCGTGATATGCTATATTTTGTGCAAGGGGCAGTAAGGTTGTATGCATTTGATAAGTAGATACCCTTTAAGCGGATGTTTGTTTTTGCAATCATCTTTAACAATAAAGAATGGATATATATTACCGTGATGGTGTATAATTATAGTTTGTATTTTGAATATAAAGTTGTATTGTCTTCTCTGTGAATGAATTATGATCCCTTTGAATTTATGTCAATTTTTTTCCATTGCTTATATGTTCTTACTGCATTGCAAAATGTGTTTAAAAATTAATTTTTTTTATTTTGCATTTTTTAACCATGACTGCCTATAGCAGTTGTGAAAAGGTCTTTTACAACTGCTATTGACAGTTGTAAAAGACTTTTTTACAACTGCCACTGGCAGTTGTAAAAGATTTTTTACAACTGCGATGGGCAGTTGTAAAAAATTATTTAACAACTGTGGAAGAACGTTGTAAAAAAATATAGCTCTATTACAACTCTGGATATCACGACGGGCGGCTGTCCGTTGTAATAGACCTATTACAACTGTTTTTGGCAGTTGTTAAAAGGTGTTTTTGTTGTAGTGACACTTGGTGCAACATGCACACATTTATATATGTTTGGATTAATATTAATTAAGCATGTGACAGATTATGTTATAAAAGTAAAATATATACACATATAAACACACTTATATATGTATATATATATATGTAAATATATACACACACACAAATCACCTCCATATCTTTAGTACACACATATGGAAACTCTAGCACGATTCAAGGCATGAAAAGGGTGGAGGACGTGTTCTATGGTGGGAGGGAGATGGAGGTGCATGAATGTGTGTATATTTAGTTATAACCACTTTATATATTTAAAATATTTTCCTAAGCCATTAAATACTCCTTCCATTTCAAAATTTCCATTTTTACAATCTCCATCTTCATTTCTAAAATTCCTAAGAGCTTGAGAAAATATATCCATAGTTTCTCTTCATCTAATTTGAGAAAAAAACAATTTTTCCACTTAAAATCTCTCTTTAGTTAACTAAACCACTTCTACATATACTACAACACTTCTCTTCCAAGCTAAAAGTTCACACCCTTCACATACTCCAAGGACGTACCAAAATATACCCTAGGTCGAGCCTAATCTTGGTGCTTAGCCATTAACGAGTCCATTTTTGCAAGAAACTAGGTTGCATTCGAGCTCTAGTTGAAGTTTGGTTTGACGTTGTTAAGTTTTGTGAGTAAAGTTCATGTTTTTAAAACTCAAGGTTACTAACTTTTTAAAGTTGTAAAATTTATGAGTTAAAATGTTGCTTAAGTATGTGGTAATGTTATATGTTGTGTATGTGTTATCCGGGTTTTTATCCCAAGCGGATCTAAGAGAAGTTAGAACAACTTGGTTGAGTCAGAATAGCTCAGAAGTCAACCAAAAGGGTTAGAGTAACAAGCCAAAGGGAGCTAGGAAAAAAGAATGAGTAAATCCACTAAGGACATGGACCGCTAGCGATCCATGGCTTATGGATTGCTAGCGATCTATAGGATAGCTCAGGGCTCAACCTGTTTTCTTGCATCATGATCTTATCCATATTATAAAAGTAGTGACTGAATTTGATGAGGTTCCAAGTTAGTTAAATCAAGAGATAAGCATCTGTCCAGTCCAATCAGCAGCTAAATACAACTAACAAGTGAATTATCATTAGAACAAAGTGACGTGCAAAGAGACTACATGAACAACATCAGCGTAAGACGACAAAGGCAATCCTGAGAACAAAGTCCAAATAAGACCTAAGTGTATGGATCGCTACATACACCATGGACCGCCGTTAATCCACATGTGATCATAGAATGAATGCAACTCAAACAAAGCAAAGCATAAGATAAAAATCTAAAGAGTTGGCTCGCTTTCAAGCAGATACTATAGATCGCTAGCGATCCATAGACTATGGATCGCTAGCTATCCATGGTTTTGGCTCGAGTCGTGAGGCATGCTTAAGAACATCTTCCTGTGATCGTCTGTAAGTAGTTGGCGAGCAGGCTTGGCCTGATAGCTCCCCAATCTCTATAAATACTCTCATATCTGCAACATAAACGGGATCCTCCGAATTGGTTGCTGAAACTATGCTGGAAGCTTTCTTCATTCTTCACCTCCCTCGCAACAATCTTCAAAGGAGTTCACTGTGATTCTCCAGAAAATTCTAACTTTAGAGATTCAATCCAGCTAAGGATAATCAAGAGTTTTGTAATTAAATACATCTTGTAACAGCAATCAGTCTATAATAAAAACTATAAACTGGACATAGGTTTCATTAACAGCCGAACCACTATAAAAATCTTCTTGTCTTCTTTCTCTTACTACTTTTTTCTATATCTATTATCTACATTATTTCTCTGTGAGAACATGGCTGGTGCTTTCATGCTCAAACCAGGATGTTGATATATTTTTTGGGTTAACATTTTGGTGCTTTCACTGAGAACCCAACTCAGGGTTCAAATCTAGCTATCTACTTTGGATCATACAGGTCCAGAAGTTATATCCTCAATCTTTGCTTGAAAAATCTGCTACTTGGAATCAATGGCTCCAGGAAGAAAAAGAACTACCTCTGAAAGGTCCATAGTGGCAGTAGTAGCTGGGGAAGATATGAAGCATCAACAAACTGAAGTAAATGGTGCCAACGTAGGAGATTGGGTGCTTGCATCTTCCTGTAAGCGCGAAGTTGTTACAAGGGATGAGTTGAACAAAATGGTTGATGAGATCAACCAGAAAATGGAGAGCAGTCAGAAGGCTCTGATGGATAAGCTTAATGCTCTCCTAACCCTACAATCAAACCCTGCTCCAAGAACTATGGTTGAACCCGCAGCTATCATAGGCAAGAAAATTCTTCTGTTTCTGGCTTAAATAGGAGAAACGGCAAGCAGTCGCAGAAAAGGTGGACAACATGAACTATGGGAATCAATGCAGAAGGGAATACAAGTATCACGCTCGCCGTAGGGCAACCGAATTTGAACTTGAACCAAGGGGTGAAAACCCCATGAGAGGATATAGCCATGGACCTCTCTGATTCAAAGGATGGAGAACAATTTAATGATGATAAGTTGGAAGAGAATGCTAATCCGTTCGACAATGCTGAAAATGTCAAAACCGCCCCAGTCAGAACAACCGCAAGCCAACGGGATCCCGAGGGAGTGGCTCTTCCAAAGAGGAGAGCCTAGGCTTCAGCCCACTCACCAAGACCGTTTACAAATTCAAACACTTGGTGCAATGACTGACTGTCATCCCCAAGATTACTGGACATCAGAGACATTCATTGTGGATATGGTTAAGCAATTGATGAACGAAAATAAAAACAAAAGAGATGGTGAGTGGGGATCAGCACCAAGTTGGACTCCTTTCACTAATGAGATATTGAATGAGCGATATCCGAAAAAGTTCACGATGCCAACTATCCCATCCTATGATGGGACGAAGAACTCAAAATTCCATTTATACAAGAATAGCTGGTCAATGGACGGAGCAAACGCTTCAGAAGCAATTCGGTGTAGACGTTTTCCCATTTTCTTAGAAGGGATCGCTTCCATGTGGTTCACTAGGGTTCCGTCGAAATCCCTACAAGAAAATCTGGCTTTAGTAGCACTTATTGGCAGCGTTTCAAAGATAAGTGCAACCATTATTATTTTCCACTTTACTTTTTGGTATATGCAACGCTGCTAAAATTTTCCGCCCTTCCCGCCATTAGTAAAATACTTCTATGTTTTTTCATTTTTCACCTTTCTTTCTCTACCATTTTCCCCTTCACTTTACAAAAATTCTAATTGCTCCTCCCCGTCAATATTAAACCAGGCCCAACGTTTCCTCCATCGCTATCGTCTGGCCACTCCTTTCCATCAATTCACTCATCTCCCCACAGTAGATCGAACCTACTTCAATCTACTACCGTTTGTTTGAGTTTCTACATGAACCCTCAATCGGTTTAGATTTTATTTATGTATTTTGTGGTTATGCATAGATTTTATGTAGCTCAATATGGATTTTATATATGGATTTCTACACAAACCCTGATTTCAGAAACCCTAATTTGTGCATAAATACTAATTTTATATATGGATTTTATACAGATAGATATGGATTTTATATGTGGATTTATGCATAAAAGTTTCTGTTGAAGTTTGAAAATAACATAACAGGCATTGGGAGTTCCGATTTCAAGGCTTGTACAAGCAGCTGATTCTGAATTCTGTTTCTGTAATGCTATATTTGTTACATCTTTTATGACTACTTTTGTGTTTTTTTCTAGGTATACAAGTGATTGATTGACAAAATATGTAGATATGTTTGTCAGAGGGTTTGGGTGCACTAGTTGGATCTATTGTTATTGGTTAAGAAAGCTTTATTGCCAAGGTAATACATTTGAGTCTCAAAGCAATGATATTTGCGATTTGAAGGTTCAAGGGCTTTTTGATGTTTGCAGGTTCCTTAAAATTTTAGAACCATGGACTGCAAGAACTAATAGGAATAAATTTATTTAATTTATTGCATGTTTATGTACTTAGTTTTGTGGCTGACCCCATGTTTTCTAATTTAAACTGTAAAAACATATACTCCATAACTGTAGTTTCTGAAGATATAAATAGCAAGCTATGTTGTCTCGGTGTATTGATGTCAAAAATCCATGAAAACTATAGGCATGTCATTTATTTAATAAACTAACTATTTGGACCAATTTTTATTAGAAACCAAAATTGAATTCTTTTTTCTGTTGACATTTTATTTGTACTATTTTCATCATGTTATAAAATGCTTTTCAATAGCAAGAAGTGGGATGAATAAGTACAGATGATGAAGTTGATTGGCTACATTTTAGTATGGTCATTTAAGGTAATAAGTATGTTTATAAAAGTTTTTGTAGCAATGGTTACAAATACGATTAACGTCTACTAATTCTTTTCACTATTTGAATTCTTATAGTTCCTTTTAAGTTTCTAAGCTTTTTTAAAAAAGGTTTATAGCTTTAAATTAATTTTTTGGTATATTCCTGAACAAAATGCATTTGGTTACTATTCATTTATGTTTTAAATTTACTAGTTATTCATTTTTCCTTCTCAAAAATAGATCCACATGAGCTTATTTTAGTCGTCGCAGACTGTCGAGTGAATTTAGTTTATATATAACTATCCTAATATTCTTTTAGTAGTTAGATCATAGAGGTACCAATAGTTGGTTGATAGTACAGTTCAAAATTGCGCAATAGGCAAAACATATAACTGATGGAAATGGTGGATCAAATGAATGTACTGTGCAACTGACGCCAGTTATGCCACTTTTCTTCTGCTATTTAATCAGACTAAACCTGCCATACGTGCCAACTTCTCCTGCAGCAAATATTTAAACAACACCTTTGCTTCATAAATTATCTGCTTGTTATTTTAGTCCCCTTACACTCTTCTTATTTGTACTTTTACTTTTAAACCAGTTTTCTCATTTTAACATATTTACTACTGTATTTTCTCTTTAAGAACAATGAATGAGAATGTTATATTGTTATCCAACTTGGTGTACGGAATATATTGGACTACACTATTAGATTTACACTTGCTTAGTTATGGATGTTGGTCCATATGCTAATTTGTATTTGTCCATATGTTGATTTAATGCATTTGTTATTTGATTATTTGTACCAAAACTTCATAGTCATTGTTCCATTTTCATTAAAATATTTGCTTAAGATGAGAATTCTACATCAAATTTTATAGTAAGGATGGGTAATTAATATCTGGTAACAATGGGATAAAAACAACAAAAATAAATTACAAGTTATGCTACCTCTTCCAAAATAGAGATGCATTCTGATGGGAAGTGTGACGTTGACGGTTATGTTCTCATACAGTTGTATGATTCACTAATACCTTAGTAGCTTTCTTATACAGTTCCTCCCAATTGATATTTGATTACTTAGTATTATACTCTTTGTAAAAAGTTGGTATGATATAAAGGATGTTTGAAGTGGTCAATTACCATTACTGCATTTAAGTGGATCCTCTATGCATTTTTGCTATGAACTATAACTCAACTTCTTTACATCTCTTAAGTTCAGTTGTGTTTATTTTATAACTACTTTTTTGAATCTCTAGTGTTTGATGTTTTTAGTTTAAATTTCCAGTTAGTTTATGTACAACCTTTTGCATTTGTCGATTGAATAGTCTAATTTTATTTCAATACATAAACTTTACAAGCAAATGGTGTTCAACCATAGTCTAGAAGAGTTGGGAAAGATGATGTTGACTGGGTTGATATGGCTAACCCTTACATTTGCAATTGTTGATGGTTCTCAGCCCGGTATGGTATTGTATACCACTTGGGTTGTCAACTGACTACTGTGAATTTTTGGAATTTAAAATATAATTATATATTTACATAAGTTTGACCATTGTATGCTCTAGAAATTGTCCTTTTGGTTATAATATCATGACTAACTCGCTCTAACTAAATTCCATTACCACTACCTTATGCTTTTACTACATCTAAGTTGAGCGGTGATTTTTGATGAAATAACCAAGAAACTTGGTTGAGTAATGTTTTTTGGCACATGTCGATCAACACGAGTCTTTTTAAAAGTTCTACAAAATTATCGATCTAGTAAATATTAAATTATTATTATTATTATTATTATTATTATGCATCATGTGTGCTTTATTGTTGGACACTAGCTATGGAAGCACTTCAAATCATTAGTGACACATAACTTTAGTAATTAGTCAGTGTTCTATTTTAGGTCGGATAATTATAGTGACTTATTATCAACATGGTTGCATTGTTTGTAGTTTATATCAAATACTAATGATATAGCTTCATGGTTGGAATATGGGTTCGTCCAATGTTCACTATTTGATGAATTTAGGCATGTTTGGGTACTATCAAAAATGGTTTTTCTAGATCTGGATATGTTAACTTTTATTGGTTGCAGATCTAACCATTTATCTAATGGATGTACACCGTATAGATTCTTACCCATTCACATCACAAATTCACAAGGTCCACACCATATCCTCTTGAAGTATTACGTATTTTATCCGGTGTTAAATCATAACTAGTGTTTGAACTATTATATATGAAGTGAGGTGGAGGATGTGGTTTGTTGTTTTAGATTGGTGTAGGTGAATGTGTGGGCTGAGCTCGTGGTGGCTGTTTGTGGTTCGGGGAGTTGGTGATGGGTGTTTTCAGGTGGTGGTTGTTGGTGGTCGAGCAGTTTTGATTATGGCTTGTTGAAGGTGGCAGGGAGTGGTGATGGTTTTGGCTTGCTATTTGTTATTATAGAGGAGGGGTTGTTCAAGCGACAGTGAACCAAAACCAAGGCAGTAAGTTGGTTGCAGATGGATTGAAGGTGGTTGAATTGATTGATAGGTGAATGTTGTTTTGGTGAAGTAGTGTAGATTGTGGTTTTGTGTTTTGGTGAGGCTATGATTTTGGATTCTTGAAGGTGTTTGGGTAGTGGTGGGATGGTTCTGTGATTGTAGGTTGGGTAACGATTAAGAAGGTTATAAAGGTGGCAGGAAGTGATTGTTTGCAGTGGAACAACCACTTCTATGATATTTAAAGCTTAGTGAATGATCTTTATTTTTTATTTCATCATCAAACGCATGTTTGTGCACATAGTGCATATCACCAGTTGTGTTTGTAATATGCTAGTATTATCTATTAACTTCTATGGTTTTGGTATAGGATTACAAAGTTTTTTTTTGTATCACAAGGTGATAACTACCTATGCAGTGAGGTAATATTAAAGCCTTTATATTTAATAAAATATGAATTTGTGCATCAATATGCTAGCTAAGCCTCATTTTAATTTGAGCGATGGGTACTGCTGCCATACTTGATAATGCAATCTTTGTCAAAAATGCCTTTTACTGCCTGACATGGTTGTAGTGATTCAAATATACGTAGTTTCCTAAAAGTTGCATCTTAGCGGACCAGATTGGTCAGTCTTTTGTTTTTTTCCATTACGCCTTTTCCTCTTCAAGCTGCTTAATTTAGTTATAGCATCATAAGTTAATTACTTCCATCAACCAAAAATTAACTTACAGCTAATTTGTTTGCCTTGACTAGATTACACGGTAAAGGATCTCACACAAAACCCAAAAATGAAAGGATATAATGCCTACGGCAGCGGTGAGATGATGACCTTCTATCAAATTCAACTGCAATTAATTACTGATCAGGCAACATGCAATGTGGTACGTTGTCTGTGACAAATTTTAAAAGAACTTTCAAAGAAGAACCGCATAACACTATAGTATCTTAAATAAGATATCTGTGTATATACATGAAATTCAAACTGAAGGCATTGGGTAGAGATTGAGGAGGTGTAGGCTGTTTTGATCTTCACGGTGAAGTGCAGTGAAGTGATGTTTTAGGTGAAGTGAAGCGGTGGTTGGGATATATCTTCTTTCTCAGCTTATATCCTTACCCACTAGAGCCCCTAATAGCTTTCTGCAACCTTCAACCACCTTCTTCGATGATCCACCGGCCTGCCTTAATGAACTTCACCTGAAATGAGTGTTTTCACCCTTCTCTGCTTAGGAACAGTGCCTTACATCCTCCACAATCATGGCTATCAAGCTTTGGTTATTAATTGGATAGATGGAAGAGACATATGATGGTAGGTATGTGTTTTTCCTCTATATCAACTTATTTTACATATATTGGTTTGTTAGTAGAGAACTATATTTATCGAGGTATGTGCTTGGCTTAAGAAAACTCATCTGCTTTGACTAGAGAGGAAACTAAATGGACAGACAGAAGAGACATATGGTGGCAGGTAGGTATTTTCCTCTTTATCAACTTATTTCTCATATGTTGGTTTGATAGTAGAGACAAACTAGCCTAGATTGTAGGAGCAACTTTATCATCCAAATGCTCTCCCCAAACTATTCTAGCCCGATTAAGCACTGAAGTCAAATTATAAAAGTACTCATATAAGTTGATATGTTTTGATTTTTATAATCATTGCAATTTATCTGTCACTGTTAACCAAAATTGTGTCTGATTTCCCATTGGGTTGGGAGGAAAATATTTGCCTCTTTTGCTTTTGAGAGTAATGTTGGGATGATACATTCAAACAACAAGTTCCTTAGAGTTCACACATTGGAGCTTTTAATATATTACAAGGTACATTATATCTATTAAGATTACTATAGATAAGATTAGTCGCTTATCAATCTATCCTCACAAATATATTGTAATGCTAATTGCTTGTAGTTAACAACTTAAGGACACATGTTCATTTAATCAAACTAGTATAAGTACAATAAAATAACTCTACGTTTTCTTTGCATCGTTTTTATGTCAACTTGACTGTGATTCTACACTTTGTAATATGCACTTTGCATCGTTTTTATGTTAAAGTCTATACAGTGTATGTTGTATATTTTTTTGATATTGATATTTTATATTAGAAAAAATGTAGTGATGGGTAGGACCGTTCATAGGAGTAGTGATTGGAGCAGCTTATCAATAGTACATCTTGAGAAATTGATTTAGGTTATCACCATTTATTCATCATTAAATTGGTTTTGCAAGGTCAAGTGATATTTATTGTTATCTTTGAAAACATAAGTTATGGTAGCGTTTTTTCAACGCTACCAACAGTCTTTTCTGGTGTAGTACCTCTACTTTTGATTAACTAACCACAAGATTCCTCGATCAATTTAGGCTCTATACCGTGCAACACAAAGATGTGATGTCCCTGTCCATATTATTCCAGGGACAAAACGAATTGTGAAGTCTTTCATAACCGGTTCAATACCATAGTGACAGAGGTTAGCAATCCAAATAAAGACATGGTTTTCATGGCTTTGATCCGAGCCATTCATCCTGAAACTTAGTTCGGAAAGTGGATCAAGATGAAGCAACCTACTACCATGAAGGATTTCAATCACAAAGCAAGTCAATACTTGAGATTGAAGGAGGAGGAGACCGAAGAGCTAGAAAGGAAGTCAACTAGCATACAACCGTTGAACGTCGACATAGAATGCGGCAGTAAATCAGATACGAATGCTTTCGGAATCGCCGAAGGAATCACATGGAAAGATGGAAATCAGAAAAGGAAGAATCAGAATTCCAATAAGAAAAATGGAAATAACAAATGCCATAAAGGCTTCAGGCCTGAAGATTACACCCCTCTCAACGAAATTTTGAAAAATATTTATCTTGCAACACAAGGGACTGAGGAATATAAAAAAAACCCTTAAGGAGGAAGCAACCAAGCAACAGAAGCGCTCAGGGAAGTTCTGCCGCTTCCACGGGACGCACGGTCACAATACAAACAAATGCCGCCACGTAAAGAACTTGATTGAAGAGCTAATTCGGGAGAACAAGCTCCAGCAATACATCAAAAAACCACAGAATCATGACCATCCCGCGGCTCCTCAAGCCCCTAGGAATCAAAGAAACCAAGCCGGAACCAACGAAGAGGGATCAAAGCAAACTGACCAGAGACTCGTTATTGGAACGATATCCAGAGGCCCGCATCCTACACAGAGAAGTTAGGGAGAGATGGAGCGATATGCAGGTTCATTAAAGTACGCTCCGAAGGAATCATGCCTCACGATAGAAGATGGGGCTCCAACCAAGCAGCAAAAAACTTTAAACGATGATATTGTATTTGAAAAGCGAGATACCAAAGAGATCGAAGCTTTGACTCGCGATCCGATGTGGTGACGGTAGGAATCAGACCCGCCGTGGTCCAAAGAGTATTGGTCGATAGCGGTTGTTCTATCAATATACTTTTCAAATGTACCTTTGACCAAATGAAGATCGGCATGAAAAGTATGTCTACATGCCAAAAAAATCCAAGGGTTTACTGGCGAACCCAAACAACCCATAGGGACAATTGACCTGCCAATGGAGTTTGGAGAGTGTGATCGAAGAGTTACCCACGTTCATACCTTCGTAATTGTGGACAAAACTTCTGCGTATAACACCTTCTTGGGACGACCCGCCTTAGCTGATTTCGGAGTCGCTCGGGCCCAATGGTGCCTTACAATGAAGTTCCCGACTGCAAACGGAATCGGGGTGGTCAAAGGAGATCAATGCACCGCCAGAGAATGTTACAATGCAGATTTATGTGAATCCAGAAGAAGGGAAAAGGGGAAGGATGTGGGGATAACTCTCTACATCCGTGAACCTTCTGAATAGCAACTACAGAGCCGCCCCTGGGTCGGGGAACATAGCCGATTCGACAAGGTTTTGGACCCTAGAAAGAAGAATTTAGGGGAGGATCGTGCAACACCGACAGAATTGACGGTGTCTTTCCCATTCGATATGGACAACCCAACTAAAGTCTTGAAAATTGGATCGCACCTTGGAAACAAGATGTGATTGGAACTTATCAAATTTCTTCATGCCAAATTGTATGTGTTCGCATGGACATATTCTGATATGTGTGGGGTGTCACCAGAAATCGCATGCCACTCACTCAACATTGACCCCAAGTTCACACTAGTAAAGCAAAAGAGGCGCAGCCTGGGTCCTGAATGGTCCAAGGCGTTAAGAGAAGAGGTGGACAAGTTAATGGCCAATAGTTTTATCCGTGATGCAACTTATCCTTAATGGGTATCTAGCTCGGTCTTAGTCAAAAAGTCCAATGGGAAGTGGCAAACCTGTATCGATTACTTGGACTTAAACAAAGCTTGCCTGAAAGACAGCTTCCCTCTACCCAGAATAGACCAGCTTGTGGACAAAACGGTAGGACATGAACTGCTATCATTCATGGATGCATACTCCGGGTACAACCAGATCCTGATGCATGAACCTGATCAAGAGAACATCTTCATCACCGATCTAGCACTATACTGCTACAGGGTAATGCCATTCGGTTTGAAGAACGCCGGGGTAACTTATCAAAGGTTGGTAAATACCATGTTCAAGCGCCAAATCAGGAAAACTATAGAGGTTTACGTAGACGACATGTTGGCCAAATCACGAGTAGCTGCCAACTACCTGGATAATCTCATTGAAATGTTTGAAATACTCGGAAAGTATGAAATGAAACTCGGTCCACTTAAATGTCACTTCAGAGTAGCCTCCGAAAAATTATTAGGATTCATCGTAAGTGCCAGGGCCATTGAAGCAAACCCAGAGCAGATAATGGCCCTACAAGAAGTCTAAGCCTCGAAGAACAAGGGAGAATTACAAAGCCTGATTGGGAAGCTCGTAGCTTTAAGCCAATTCATCTCGAAAGCCACCGACAAGTGCATACCCTTTTTTGATGCGTTGAAGAAAGGAAAGAAAAACTTCGAATGGAATGCGGCATGTCAAACCGCATTTGAAGAATTGCTGCGACACATGGAAGCTCTGCTAATCCTGTCAAAGCCAGTGGATGGAGAGGACCTATTCATTTACCTAGCAGTCTCACCTCATGCTTTAAGCGCGGCCCTTGTGCGCGAAGAAGATAATATCCAACGACCCATATACTACATTAGTAAGCGGTTTACTGGAGCCAAGAAAAATTACCCAAAGTTGAAAAAGCTAGCATATTGCCTCCAGATTGCTTCTAGGAAGCTACGATCGTATTTCCAAGCGCATCCGATCGAAATACTGACTGATCAGCCTCTGAAACAAGCATTGTACTGACCTGGAACTTCCTGATGACTTCTCAAGTGGAACAATGAACTGAGCCAATATGATATTACTTACCATCCGATAAAAGCAATCAATGGGCAAGCGCCGGCAGGTTTCATCGCAGAGTTTATTATACGAGATGACAATGAAGAAACACCGTCGGAAGTGGAGACGCAATGGAAACTCTTTGTTGATGGTGCATCTAACAACCTCTATTCGGGGCGGGAGTAGTGCTTGAAACCCCCGAAGGATGAGCCATTTGCTATGTCCTACGTTTGGAATTTCCTGCAACAAATAATGAAGCAGAATACGAAGCATTAATAGCAGGGCTGAAAGTTGTGAAGGAACTCAGAATAAAATCCATCCACATCTACAGCGACTCCCATCTCGCTGTCTGCCATGTAAAGGGCGAGTACTAGGCTCGAGGGGAGAACCTTGCACCGTATCTGTCTAAAGTACAAGAGTTGCTGAGCGACATCGAACATTATACCATGACTCATATTCCATGGGAGCAGAACGCCAAGGCTGACTACTTAGCTAAACTGGCAAGCTTCGGAGAAGCTCAATCGTTGGGACTCATCCCGATTGAGACTCTGACTGCCCTGAGCATAGATGAAATGGACGTCGACTAGGTCCTCGAGACCACCTCTGAACTGGAAACATGGATGACGCCAATTAAGAACTATTTACTTACAGGGACCCTCCCAAATGACTGAAATCAACGGAAAAAGCTTCTCCAGAAAGCACCGCGATTCGTAATATAGGATGGGATACTTTATCGAAAAGGATTCTCAACCCCCCTTCTTAGATGTGTAATCGACGACGAAGCTCGGCGAATCCTAGAGGAAGTGCACGAAGGCGAATGCAAAGACCACACCGGAGGTCAAACCCTCGCAAAGAAAGTTCTCTGGTACAGATATTTCTGGTCGACAATAAACCACGATGCAGTAGACTATGCCAAACGATGTGATTGTTGCCAAAGATTCGGCAAAATTAAAAGAACTCCTTCAACAGAATTAACACAGATGGTCAACCCATATCCATTCGCAATATAGGGAATCAACTTGATTGGCGTATTGCTAATAGCTAAAGGAGGAGCCAAATACGCTATAGTTGTTGTTGACTATTTCACAAAATGGGCCAAAGCAGAACCGCTGGCTATCATTACCATGAAGAAAGTCATTAATTTTGTTACTAAAAACATTATTTGTAGGTTTGGTGTGCTACAAAAATCATCACCGATAATGGGACCCAGTTCGAAAGCGCTGAGTTCAAAGACTTCTGCAAATGCTTCCGAATTGAGAAGAGCTTCTCCACAGTTGCTCATCCGCAAGCAAACGGGCAAGTGGAAGCAATAAATAAGATCGTCAAATCCACTATCAAAAAGCGACTAACTAAGGCAAAAGGAAACTGGGTTGATGAACTTCCACTAGCACTATGGGCTTACAGGACAACTCACAAAGCAGCAACTGGACACACTCTGTTCGCCTTGGCATATGGCTCGGAAGGAATGATTCCCGTCGAACTAGAAGTCTCCTCCCATCGAAGGCAAAACTTTAATCAGAAGTAAACGAGCAACTCTTGCTCGATTCACTAGATATGATTGACGAGAGGAGGGAAGAAGCCGAATTAAGGACCATCGCCCACCAAAAAAGGGTCGCACGATACTTTAACTCCAAGGTCCACAACCAGACCTTCAAGTGGAAGACCTCATCTTCAAATGGATCTATCCTGTGTCGGGAACCTTCGAACCAAACTGGGAAGGGCCATATGTGATCAATCAAAATCTATGGGATGAAACTTTCAAATTAACAACTGTCGACGGATTCCAAATTCCAAGGGCATGGAACAGTGAATCGCTGCACCGCTACTTCACCTGAAAATTACCTTATATATTTTCTATTTTTCAGCAAATAAGCCATCCAGGGATGCCGGAGGCATTGTAAATAGGCAAAAACTTGACCAACTTCTATTAATAAAATTGATTCGCTTTTTGAACCAACGAAATTGTGTTCTCAACAGTAACCTGCTGAGTCGACGGGGTCAAATCGACTCAAAACCATACAATTGCTACTTGAGAAAGTGGAATTATGCCCAAGTATGCCCAACTTAACCGCCGGGTCGACGGAAGAAAATCGACTCAAACCGTTGGATTGGCAGAACCCGATCCCTACCTTCTAAGAACCAGTGTTGCCATGGCAACATTGGGATGGCTCAAATGAAAAAGCCGCGCACCCCATAAGCCGTGCACTAACTCTTAAACATAAAATCCACGCATTGCCCGAAGATAGGAAATGCTGAGAAGTATCAAAAGCCGCGCACTTCATAAGCCGCGCATTAACTCTAAAAATACAAACTCCTCGCGCTGGCCGAAGATAGGCAACACTAAGAAGTATCAAAAGCCGCGCACTTTATAAGCCGCGCACTTTATAAGCCGCGCACTAACTCTCCTAGTCGTGAAATCATGCTCTTAAAACATAAACTCCTTACGTTGCCCGAAGATTGGCAACATTGAGAAGTATTTTAAGTACTGGAATCGCCCCGGCAATACCGGGAAACTCATCCATCATAGGAATTGCGACGATTGAACCAGTCCCATTATCGTGAGTAACAGGCGCGACTCCAAAAAAATCGAAGTGCTACAAACCAATAGAAATTCCAATTGCTAACACCCCACGATGAACCGAAACATTTAACGTGAATAACATTTGACTGTCTACAGTTAACTCGTATGATGTGCACACTCTAAGCAGTGAAGTGCATATTTGAAAGAAGTTAACTCATGCTTTTGAGAAGTGACAAGTGGTTTAACTTCCGAAAATTTGCAAAGATTATTCATCAAGTTAATCTCATAACTGTATGCATATGAATTTTCTAATAGTTAATCTCACAACTATATGCCCAGCACTAAGTTTATGTTTTCATACACCTTTTAAACAATGCAAATGTTATATACTTTCTAGAATTGCATAAAAACATAAGTTGCAAAACTTGCAAATGGAAAAGAATCGAATTGTGACTTGGTCAAATTCCAGGTTTTGGCATGCAAACTATTTGAACCATAAGTTACCGGTCGTTTGTCAAGTGTTTGAAATAAACGGCCCTATGAACCGGGGGCATACACCGGCACTTAAACAAAAATGTTATGCTTAAAAACAAAAATTTCACAGATCACAAGTTCTGTTACTCCAAACAAAGAATTCTAACAGTAATCTCAGGACTGGATAAAGTGGAATGGAAGTAGACAAAATAGACATAAGTGCACAGGACACATATGAGCAGGTAAGTAAAGGTGCAGTCAAAATATCAACAGTATATTAGTTATAATTTTCTCCCGTATAAGGTCGAAATGTGGAGGCCGTACCCATACAATATCGGTAAACAAAAGAAAAAGTACAGACATCATAACAAAAATACTAAGTGCAGACTCTGCACTTGAACAAAACTACGCAAAATGAATCAAAACCAGATCAGCTACTACCCAAGCTTCTCAGTGCTTCTTTCCACCACTCCCCTTCCCGCCTTTTGTTTGAAGTTTTTGCTTCACCTCGGGAGTGGTGTCGCTGTCAGTGTTGTCAACGATCTTCTCAGTGCTGATGTCTTCTTCCTACTCTGTAACCTTTTCCGAAGTTCGCTTTATGCTTTCGAGACCTACGGGAGCTCTTAGAAGCCTTGATTTCTTCAACCTTCTCCTTTCTAATGGCAACCAGTTGTTCTTAAGATCCTCGCGGCTGCTCAATCTGAGTTTCTTGCTTCAGAGCTTCGCCCGCCGTGAAATTGCCCTCTAAAGGTACGGATGGGTCATCTAAACCATGTAGTATGGCAATCTGCTTGGGTTTCGGCCCCGGCTGCGAGCCAGACACAGATGCGGTGATCGGAGCGGACATAGAAATAAGCATGGAAGCAGTAGAGATAGCAATAGGCCCAGAAACAAGGAGAATTGGTGGATCGGTAGGTATGGAAGGCAGACCTATAAGATAAAAATGAAAGCGTTAAATTCGTCCTGCTCTTGCGGGGTGAGATGAAAATTCTCAAACTCTGGAGAAGTAAGTAGATTACCTGCACCAGAAGGTTGACCGAGAATGTCAACCACGAATTCACCGCCTTCACCCTCCTTCGACGGTTCCACAATCGGAGGGGAAGCTTCAATCCCAGAACTTGTTGACGGATTGCGGGGCTGCCTCGATGGTTTGCCGGCATCGGAAATAAAAGGCTCCGGATGTGCTTTGGCAATTGCTGTTGTGGTAGCATCAGTGGCCTCATTTTCTCTCTCAATCCGCAAGATCTCCCGACCCTCTAGCAATGCCTTCTGCGATTCTTCATTGAGGTAGGCATTCTCTAACTCTCGCTCAGAATAAACTTTGCCGCTATCACAAAAGCGGGACAAGATCTCCTCCTAAATCACAACGAGAGTGCGTAGGAATTCAGGGCCTAAGTAGTTGAGATTCCCCTGGTTCAGCAGAGAGTTGACATAGAAATTCAAGATGGTCTCATCCATCTTCTCCATCGTTCTCTCAAAAGTATTATGAAGCTCCAATTAATCCTCCATTACGACGACCTTCTCAACTTCGACACGAGTTTTATCAGTAGTAAGCTGCGCGACTCGATCCTGGAGCATGGTAATCATCTCAGCCTAGTCGGAGATTGTCTTATTGTTCGACTTCACGATGTCTTCATATTCAATGATCGTCTTATTGTGGTTTTGTACGATATTATCATGGTCGGAAATAGTCTTCCTCTGGGCTTCAATGATCATACCGCGGGCTTTGAGTTTGCTTGCAGTTTAACTTCTTCGGCATGTGATTTTTTGATTTCATCTCTCAGGACAATCTCAATCTTCGCATGCACCTCTTTTAGTTCCTTTAGTAAGTCGGCATTGTTCTTGCTTTCTCGAAGCACCGCATCATTTCCCCTTCCAGCTTTTTGATTCTGTCATTGTTTCCTGGGGATTGACCAGGAAACTTAGTACTCGGCATCCCCATCGGTCGGTTAAATAATGAGCGTTCGGCATGTTAAGACCGTTCGGCATGAGCACATCGTTCGGCATCTAAAGGGCGTTCGACATTGGATAGCGTTCGGCATCTAGGAGCATCCGGCATCGAGAAACGTTCGGTATTGAATACCGTTCAGCCAAAGAAGAACGCTCGGCATAAGATCGTTCAGCAACCAAAGAACATTCAACCAAAGACATCGTTCGACCAAAGGACGTTCGACATATGAGGAACGCTCGGCATCCGTGAACGTTCGACCTACAAGGTGTGCTCGGCATTCCTGGACTGTTCGGCATTCCAGCCTCATTCGACCTGCATCCCTCACTCAACACCACATCTCATCCGGTACGTGTCTCGTTCGGCAATCATCTGCAGCTCGTCATCCACGGTCATTCGGTACAAACGGATGTTCGGCATTCAGAGTGTCCGGCCTCACCTCGTTCGGCATAAAGGGGGAGGCTCGGCATTCCGTTGTTCGGCCTATCTGGTTTGGCGCATAGGACTTACACTATTTGGACCGAGTTATTCAGCTACTAGGCCTACCAGAGAAGTCCAACCCACCTTCGTCTATAAATAGAGAGGCAGGGGCACAGTGAAATGGACCTTTTTTCGGGAACACTAGGGAGACTCTGCCACTTTCAAAACTCATCCTCTTTACTTAGCAATTGTATTCAAGTAATTGGAAAACGGATTGTATCTGTAATCAATTATCAAGTGAAGCAATAAAGTTTAATCTCAAAGTGGACGTAGGCAGTTACGCCGAACCACTATAAATCTGGTGTTCTCGTCTTTGCATTCAATTTAGTATATTGATCTTTGTTTAAATTTACTTTCATCATTTATCTCTCTACACAATCTTTCTTAACGAGGTATTTTGGTGCTAACACTTTGGTGCTTTCACTGAGAATTGAATTCTCAGACCTCAAGGATCTGCTTTGAAGCTACTGGATTGAATAAATCCCCCAAAGAAGATCTGACTCATTCATAGGACGTCCGTTGATTCTACACAGAGTTCATACCAATAACTCTACAATGGAAAGACCACGTACCAGATCAGCCTCTCATAATGCAGACGCCCATGAAACTGCTAGCGTACAACAAGCAGGACCTAGCAATCAGAAAGTGATTCCAGGTGCAGGGACTACCGCCCAAGACTAAATGCTGGTTGTCACCAGAATAGAGTTCAACGACTTGATGAGAAAACTCAGGGAAAGCAGGTGACAACTCGGAGAGAAGATGCAAGCCAACGCCAACCTCATGGCACAACTCACTCAACAGCAAAACCAGAATGCTGGGGGCAATCCCGCTCCTTATTCCTCATCCGACAGCTCAACTTCGTCCGATGAACCTCCCAGGCGTAGATGCCGTAATACTGAAACTACGCAGGCAGGTGTTGCTGTTCGAACAGCTGGAGACCGTGACCAAGCCGGAGCTGGAAACTTAGGAGCTGGAGTGCAGGTGAAGGCTGGAGGCCCAGACCATCAAGATGCCAACGGTGTCGAACCTCAAGATGCACATTTGGCAGATCGCCAGCAAAGGAGGCATCAGCATGATTAATCACGTAGGACAGACTCTAACCTTCCACCTTCCATACTAACACCAGACCTGATAGCCATGATCAGACAATTGATGAAAGAGAATCAAGGCTTATCAAACGATGATTGGGGAGTGTCAAGAAGTCATACTCCGTTCACAGACATTGTTCTACAAGCAGCGTACCCCAGAAAGTTTAGTATGCCAACTATCCCGGCTTATGAAGGAAAGACTGATCCCCGACAGCATGTCATGAGGTACGAATGGATAATGGATTCAGCTAGAGAAAATGATGCAACCAAGTGTAAGTGCTTTCCAATAACCCTATCTGGGATCGCTACCATGTGGTTCACCCGACTTCCTCCGCGGTCTGTATCTAGTTTCGAGGAGTTGGCGAAGAAGTTTATAGAATAGTTCAGGATACACACTACTCGTCCAAAGGACGTGATGTCTCTATCAAGTGTGATCCAAGCTCTTGGGGAGTCATTGAAGGAGTATTTACAAAGGTTTCATGTTGCGGCTACTGAAGTCAGTAATCCCAATGACCATGCAATTCTTATGGCTATGATGCGAGGCGTGGATCCGGATTCAGAGTTTGGAGACTGGCTGGCAGGAAAACTTCCGACTACGCTAGAGCGTTTTTACTCAAAGGCACATCAGTTCATAAGAAGAGAGAAAGCTAGGTGGGTAAGGCGAGATAAGGCACCGGGGCCTGTCCAGGAGTCCGTGAAAAGCAAAATTGCTGTGAAGCAGTCCGAGGACAACTCAGGAAAAGTTCAAGTCAATGTCTAGAACAAGCCCGGGCAACCTAAGGAATCCGGAGGAAGAAATCAAGGGAAAAAAGGAGAAGCGGGGAAGTGGAAGCCGAGAATTCCAACCTACAATGAGTATACCCTGCTAAATGCGTCTCTTGAGAACATTTACCTATCAACCTGCAATACCTTTCAGTACAGAAAGCCACGTCCAAAGGAGTCAACCGAAGAACAAAAGCGGACTGGGAAATACTGCCGCTTCCATGAGACTTATGGGCACAATACGGAAGAATGCAGACACCTACACGACGCTATAGAGAAGTTGATCAGGCAGAAGAAGTTACAGGAGTTTGTGAAGAATCCACAGGAAGGAGGACGGGGAACATCCAACCCAGGTCGTGCACCAGCTCCGCGTCATCCCGAGGAACCTACCCGGACTGTGGGCAGACTGGTCATAAACACGATCATCGGTGGGCCTCACCCTACGGATAATAACTGGCAAGAGATGGAACGGTATGCTAGTTCCCTGAAGCATGCAGATTTTGAGTGTTGTTCTAACGTAGAGGATGGGACCCCTGCTAAACAGCTGTGCGTGATGACAGACGATATAGTATTCAGGAGCAGAGATGCTGACCAAGTAGAGGCTACTACCATCGACCCGATGGTCATATCTGCGACAATCGGGCCGGCCTATGTGAAAAGAATTTTGATTGATTGTGGAAGTTCTGTCAACATCATTTTCAAGAAGGCTTATGACCAGATGAAGATGGAAACGAAGGATTTGAAACCGTCTAAAGCTCGTATACATGGCTTTAATGGCGCGGCGACTGATGCAGTAGGGTATGTTGAGTTACTAGTTGAACTGGGACAAGCCGAGCGTCGGAGGGTGCGAATCCTACCCTTCGTTGTTTTCGATGTAGATTCTCCGTACAATGTGTTCTTGGGCCGACCGGCCCTGGCTGAGTTTAGGGCAGCATTATCCCCGTGGTGCTTGACTTTGAAGTTTCCGACTGACAAAGGAGTAGGTGTTGTTCATGGCGACCAGGCGACTAGTCGTGCCTGTTATGTGGCTGAGCTCCGAGAGGCCCATCGGAGGGAGAAAGGAAAGGTTGCGGACAATCCCGTCCGCATCCATAATACTGATAGTTGACAAGTAATGCCCGAGCCCTGGCTCGGGCATAATTCTCGGATCATCAGAGACATAGATCCGAGAGACGACGATGAGAAACCCAGGGAAGAAAAGGCAGCGCCGGCTGAATTGACAATTGACATTTCAGTCAGCCGAGACGATCCATCGCGAGTACTGAAGATCGGATCACAGCTCAACCCCGCATTGACTGAAGACCTTAGTGATTTCCTCCAAGCAAATCTTGATGTTTTCACCTGGACACATTCTGATATGTGCGGGATTTCTCCCGTTATTACGAGTCATATGTTGAACATAGACCCGAAGTATGTCCTGGTTAAACAAAAGAGGAGAGGAATGGACCCGGAGAGGTCCGCTGCTCTCAGAGAGGAGGTAGACAAACTCAAAGCCAGTGGGTTCGTCCGCCACGCCCTCTACCCTGAATGGGTATCGAACCTCGTGCTGGTGAAAAAGGCGAACGGGAAATGGAGAACTTGCGTAGACTATTCCGATTTGAACAAAGCATGCCCTAAGGACAGTTTTCCATTGCCTAGGATTGATCAGTTAGACGACTCCACTGCAGGACACGAGTTGTTATCATTCATGGATGCATACTCGGGATACAATCAAATCCCGATGCATATTCCGAACCAAGAACACACCAGTTTCGTCATAGACGTTGGGCTATATTGCTATGTAGTAATGCCTTTCGGATTGAAAAACGCAGGAGCGACCTATCAGCGTTTGGTGAATCGAATGTTCAAAGACCAGCTTGGTAGAACGATGGAAGTCTATGTGGATGACATGCTCGTGAAGTCACGACAGTCAAACGACCACATTCGAGACTTTGCGGAGATGTTCGATATACTCAGATATTATGGGATGAAGATCAAACCTCTGAAGTGTTCCTTCGGCGTTGCGTTGGGGAAGTTCTTGGGATCCATTGTTAATGCTAGGGGTATTGAAGCTAACCTGGAAAAGATTCAAGCTATTCGAGATGTGCAAGCGCCCAGAACTATAAAACAGGTGCAAAGCTTGAATGGAAAGGTGGCTGCGCTGAGCTGATTTATATCCAGAGCCACGGACAAGTGACTTCCCTTCTTCTTCAATATAATAAAGAAAGGGAAGAGGAATTTCGAATGGACATCTAACTGTGAGGAAGCGTTCCGAGATCTGGTGAGGCATTTGGAGAGTCCTCCAGTGCTGTCAAAACCAGTAGATCACGAGATGCTGTACGTATACTTGGCCGTATCCCCGCATGCTATAAGTGCGGCTTTGGTCCGCGAGGAGGACCGAGTCCAAAAGCCGGTGTATTACGTCAGCTAACGTTTAACGGAGGCAGAAAGAAATTACCCTAAAATTGAGAAATTGGCCTATTGCTTGGTGATTGCATCACGTAAGCTGCGTCCATACTTTCAAGCACACTCAGTCAGTGTCTATACCGATCAGCTCTTACGGCAGGTACTCCAATGACCAGAAACTTCTGGAAGGATGTTAAATGGAATATCGAGTTGAGTCAGTTCGATATTACCTACCTTCCAAGAAGAGCCATACAAGGGCAAGCATTAGCAGATTTCATCGCTGAGTTTACTTTATCTGACGAACCAGATAATCACAGTGTCATTCCCCCCATTCGATGGAAATTGTACACCGATGGGGCATCAAACGACCGTTGCTCCGGAGCTGGTGTAGTCCTCGTAACTCCAGAAAATCGATCGATTTGTTACGCTTTGAAGCTCAATTTCTCAGCTACAAATAATGAAGCAGAATATGAAGCACTGGTTGCTGGCTTAAAACTCGTTGGAGAACTTGGGGTTAAATCAGTTGAAATCTTTTGTGACTCGCAACTGGTGGTGTACCAAGTGCGAGGAGACTACCAAGCAAGGGGACAGAAGCTTGCTCCATACCTTGTTCTGGTTCAGGAACTATTGTCGAACCTCGAACATTATGACATTTCGCATGTCCCGCGTGAATAGAATAAAGAAGCCGACTCATTGGCTAAATTCGCAAGCACTGGCGATGCACAGCAAATGGGATTGGTTCCCGTTGAAACCTTGCATGCTCCAAGCATAGACGCGATGAGAGTTGATTTTATGTTGGAGACAGGAATCGAGAGGGAGTCATGGATAACCCCATTCAAACTATACCTAATGACCGGGACTTTACCAGAAAAAAGGAGCGAAAGACGACAGGTCATTCGAAAAGCCGCACGATATGTGATGCAGGATAGAGTGATGTATCGGAAGGGATTCTCGGTCCCCTTATTACGATGCATTGCCCATGATGAGACAAAGCGGGTCTTGAAGGAGGTTCACGAAGGAGAGTGTGGCGACCATAATGGGTGGCAGACACTAGCAAAAAAGATCCTCCGCTATGGATACTATTGGCCAACTGTAAATTGGGACGCTGCAGACTATGCAAGAAAATGTGACAAGTGTCAAAGATATGCGAAAATCCCGAGAGCTCTACCAACAGAACTCACACAAATGGTTAGCCCCTGGCCATTTGCAATCTTGGGAATCGACATAATTGGCTCTTTGCCTATATCTAAAGGTGGTGCAAAATACGCGATAGTTGCAGTCGACTATTTCACAAAATGGGCCGAGGCAGAACCTTTAGCCACAATCACCTCTAAGAAGGTCATCAATTTCGTTGTACGAAACATTATATGTCACTTTGGTCTTCCTCGAACCATCATTATGGACAACGGAACGCAGTTTGAAAGCAGAGAGTTCATAGATTTTTGTTTAAAGTACGGCGTTGAGAAGAAGTTCGCCGCCGTTGCACATCCGAAAGCTAACGGACAAGTCGAGGTCGTAAACAAAATAATCAAGTCCATACTGAAGAAGCGTTTGGAAAAAGCCAGAGGCAAGTGGGTAGATGAACTCCCAACAGCATTATGGGCTTATAGAACTACCCACAAGTCCGCGACTGGCCATACTCCATTCGCATTGGCATATGGCTCGGAAGCCGTTATACCCGTGGAGCTTGAAGTTCCATCGCATCGAGTAACATATTATGATCCTAGGACGAATCAGGATCTCTTGTTGGAATCACTGGACTGCATCGACGAAAAACGTGAAGAGGCTGAACTAAGGGCGGCAGCACATAGGTACCGAGTCAAGCGATATTACGACGACAAAGTCCGCCCAAGGATCTTTAATGTGGGTAATCTCGTTTTGAAACGAGTTTTCCCGGTACCATCACGTATGAATCCCAACTGGGAAGGTCCATATGTCGTTGAACGGAAGCTTGGAGAGGGAACTTTCAAGCTAGCGACCGTTGATGGCGTGACACTCCCCCGAGCGTGGAACAATGAGCATTTGCGACATTATTACATTTAGCATGTTTCTTTCCTGTTTTAGGTACAATTGTTTGCTGTATGTTTTTATTCCGCTGATTCTTAGTTTCCTTTTTAGTGTGTAATTGGATAATTTAGTTTGTTTCATTAATAAAGGCTTGAAGCCATCTGTTCCACGAATTATTAATGTTTCTAGACTTTATAATCCGGTGATGAACCACTGGAGTTACATTATTCCGTATCATGTACGAACTTGCATAAATGACTCAATCTCCGAGTCCCCTGAGCGCAGACCAGAGTACTCTAAGTCCCCGGAGCGCGGACTAGAGTATAAACGACTTCAATCTCCGAGTCCCCTGAACGCGGACCGGAGTACTCTAAGTCCCCGGAGCACGGACTAGAGTATAAACGACTTCAATCTCCGAGTCCCCTGAGCGCGGATCGGAGTACTCTAAGTCCCCGGAGCGCGGACTAGAGTATAAACGACTTCAATCTCCGAGTCCCCTGAACGCGGACCGAAGTACTCTAAGTCCCCGGAGCACGGACTAGAGTATAAACGACTTCAATCTCCGAGTCCCCTGAGCGCGGACCGGAGTACTCTAAGTCCCCGGAGCACAGACTAGAGTATAAACGACTTCAATCTCCGAGTCCCCTGAACGCGGACCGGAGTACTCTAAATCCCCGGAGCGCGGACTAGAGTATAAACGACTTCAATCTCCGAGTCCCCTAAACGCGGACCGGAGTACTCTAAGCCCCCGAAGCGCGGACTAGAGTATAAACGACTTCAATCTCCGAGTCCCCTGAGCTCGGACCGGAGTACTCTAAGTCCCCGGAGCGCGGACTAGAGTATAAACGGCTTCAGAACGCGGACTGGAGTACTCTAAGTCCTCAAAGCGTGGGCTAGAGTATAAACGACTTCAATCTCCGAGTCCCCTGAACGCGGACCTGAGTACTCTAAGTCCCCGGAGCGCGGACTAGAGTATAAACGACTTCAATCTCCGAGTCCCTGAACGCGGACCGGAGTACTCTAAGTCCCCGGAGTGCGGACTAGAGTATAAACGACTTCAATCTTCGAGTCCCCTGAGCGCAGACCGGAGTACTCTAAGTCCCCGGAGCGCGGACTAGAAAAAATTCTAAGTACCCAAAGAATGTTCGAACAATGTAAGAATGAATTGGGAAATTATGCGACTCATAAGAACGTGAGTTTCGACCACAGTTATACAGAAAGCTAAAAAGGCAAAAGAATCGTTCAAGTGACAAAGAAATTAAACTTTATTCAATAATCCAAAATGGGGTTACACAACTACTCCTCTAAGACTTGGAGTCAAAAAATCTATCTACACAAACTACGGAAACGAAAACGTAAAAGTAGTTACAAGACCTAAGAAAAATATCGTCGAACGAGTATAGTGGCTATTTCTTCGGCTTTTTCTTCTTGTCTTCCTTTGTTTGCTCAGATGACTCCTCTCCCTCACGCTTCCTCTTGGATTTTTTGCTTGCCAAAGAAACAGAGTCAGGAGTGGGAGAAGGAACATCCAGCAGTTTGGATTTGCCGGGGAGAATGATTTTCAGAGGGCTATTCA
The DNA here is from genome assembly GCA_030737815.1 of Allium fistulosum. Taxonomy (NCBI): domain Eukaryota; kingdom Viridiplantae; phylum Streptophyta; class Magnoliopsida; order Asparagales; family Amaryllidaceae; genus Allium; species Allium fistulosum. The sequence continues at coordinate 343,592,150 of CM060902.1, forward strand.
GCGGGTCGGTAAGTTCCAGTATTTGAGGCTCGACCTTGATTTCGACCTTCTTTTTCTTCTCTTCTGCGAGTCGCTCTTTCATGCTCATCTTCGAAGTATGTTCTGAGGCGCCAGTTATCTCGATTTCATCACCCCCTTCAATGGGAGATGAAGTGTCAAACTTATCATCATCTAGCGCCCCGATCACTTGAGCGTCAGGGCCGGGAGTTACTCCCGCATGAGCGACGTCGCTTGTTTTCTCTGCCTCTTCCTTGGCGTCGTCGCTCCTCGGAGTTAATTCAGGATCAGAGCGGCCTGCGTAAAAAACATAAAGAATGAACGTTAGGACCAATAACCACTAACAGAAAGTGACGGATCTTTGAACTTCTAAAAGAAAAGGTTTATACCGGGTTCTGGCTGGCTATCAGCTGCGCACGGAGTTTCACCCTCTAGAATAGGGGATAGCACATGAACGCCAAGACCGGGATCTTCTGGATCATAGCCGGCATGCTGCTCAAATGGGTCAAGTGTTAGCCGACCGGCCGATTGAGCAGAAGAAGGAGCTGCAGCCTTAGCCCCAGATGGACCAGCTTCATCGCCTTTCTCTTTTGATAGGGGAGAGCCTTTACTATAAAGAACCAAAGCTGCAGACAAGTCCGCTGGCTCGTTCCCTCTGAGAAATTCTTTCACTAGAGCCTCCTCATCGACTTCCTCAATGCCCGACTCGATCTTTCTGATCTTTATTAAAGTCTCCCATGCCTCAGCTAGAGATTCAAGATAGCCCTCGCCTAGGAATGTCAAGTCGCGGTGCATAAGGACGCGGGCGCTGTATTCGGCAATCAGCGGGTCAAACATGCACTTGACCTCTTCTCTACCGGCCTCTGCAGCTGCTTCGAGGCGAGAGTCAATCTCCTCAGAAGCTTTTCTCTTACCCTCCTCACGGGCTTCGTCTTTCATTATCTCAACCTTAGCGAGCTCATCATCGAGCTTTGTTTTTAAGAGCCGTGTAGCAACAATTTCGTTGCAGTATCGTTGGGACTCTTCTTGAGCGGCTATTTTCTCTTCTTTCCCCTTAGAGAATAGCTCTTTCAACTCTCTGACCTGCAGGGCGAGCGCATCCCTTTCTTTCTGGATAGAGTCTTTTTCTAAGGCAAGGGCCCTACTGTGCTGGACTGCTTCATCAAGTTCCTTTTTATGGGCCGCCTCTAGATGAGTGACGGCCTCGGCAGTGTCTTTTGCACTCTGCTCTGCAGCTTTAAGTTTTGACTTATACGAAGAAAGCTCTTCATCTTGACTCTTGATGATGTCCTTGTCGAAGATAGCTTCCAGCTTCAAACGGTCAATCTCCTGTTGGCGCTCAACGGATACTTCGGAGACTTTTTCGACCAAATGTGCAAACGCATCATGTTGAACATAGACGTCATTGTTGCAGGCGAGAGCACTCTGTTTGACGTGCCCTAGAATGTGGTGAATAGCTGGGAGGAATTTCAGGTCGTCGAAGCAGATTTTTGGAAATTTAGCCTTAAGATCGACCATCTTCTCTGCTATCGTTGGGTCAGCCGCAGTAACAGGGGGAGGAGGCTTTGAAAGTTCTGTTCTTTTCCGATGTTCCTGAGATTGCCGTGTGCTCGATGAATCGGAATGTTGATCTCAGGAGACATCGGGTTGAGACCCCTTCTGCGAAAGTTTTTCTCTATCTGGCTCAGTTTGAGGAGGGGGATCACGAGAATATGAAGACTGGGAATATGTTTTCTTTCGATAAGACGACTCACGAGGACAGTTGTCTCGATCTTCGTAATCGTCTCTGTCCCTACGTCTACCGGAGCCTGAATCCCATACCGGATGGTGAAATACAGAAGAACCGTGGAGGCGATCAAACCCGTGGGAGCACCCCATGTCCCTGCATAGAATAAAAATAACAGCAAGTTAGGAAAAATCGGGGTAATGGCAAAAAATTGAAGTGTATGGTGAAGTGCGTGTGTGTCCTAGTGTTCCCCCCGACGGACCAGTTCCTTTATCTTTACTGATTGGAATGTTATCTCCCTAAACTAGGGGTTGAACTACCGTGTCGCCTCTAGCGGGCGAATGAAACTTAAGGGCTTCTGGATCATCGAAACCATAATTGAGTAGATCGTTGAGAATGGTAAGGTTCGATAGACCCTTTAAAGAACTTTCCATGTGCTGTGAAGAAGCCTCTTTCTCTAGTGGGATGAGCGTAACTTTGGAAGTTCCGCCAACTTTCTCCTTCCGTATCTTATACGTCAATTTTTTTCCCCTTCGAAGGGGAAGATGACGTTTCAATATCATGCTCTTCGACCAGCGGGTCCTGAGTAGGACCCCCATTCTCGCCTTGTGTTTCAGGAACTTCGCTCTCTTTGATTTTCTCCCCTTCCTGTACATCAGGGGTATGGCATGATGACGATTCAGCTAGTTTTTTCCCTTTACCGGATGTGGGCTTGGGAATGGAGACGCCCTCAGGAAGACTAATCCGGCGCCCTCCTGCTAACAGTCCAAATCTCGATAACGACTCATTTGAGAGGAGGGTTCGGATGTCTCGTTCCTCGGCAGGAAGAGTTCTAATGGCTTCGACGGTCTCAGAATATCCTCGGCCCTCAGGATGTGGGTTGATACCTAAAAAGATGAAACAAGAAGTCAGAAAAAGCATAACTCCGATAGAGCGCAAATGTCGACTGAAGGAAAAGACTTACTGCTTTCGACCCATCTCCTCGCGAAACCAGGAGGGCAACGCACATAGAACCATTCCTGTTTGTACAGGGCAAATTTGCTACATGCTCCGGTCAAATCTGGCATTTGTGGTACGGCTCGAGGAACACAAAGGAGGGGCTATCTTTCCGCTTCTTGATCATATAAATATATCTGATGTCGCTGGAAGTTGGAGGCCTAGAGAAGATGGCCATGAAAAGTAGGTAGGTCCCGTATATGAATGCGTGACCGTTTGGATGCAGCTGCGATGGGGCGATGTCTATGTATTGCAACACATCCCGAAGAAATAGATTGAATGGAGGCACGCTGCCCATCCAGCACATAAACTTATTACAAGCAGTATATCTGACTTGGGGCAGATGAGGACGATCATGCCTTGACGGGACCAACACGTCGGCAAAAGGGATTCCGTGGATGGAGCATATTCGCCGAAGCGCGACTTTGTTAATCTTCGAAGCCTGTGAGTCGATCGGATTATCTAAGAGAATCGATGCCTCCAGGGCATCAGGAGCTAAATTATGAGCGGGGGAAGTAGACAGATTTGAAGTGTCCGCGACTTCTTGCTTTGAAGATGGCCGGGGCCTATCAGAGATAGTGGCGGAGCTAGATTTTTTAGACATCTCCAATAAATAGTGAATCTGGCAAAGCAGCTGTGAGAACTATACTTGAAAAATGTTCAACGTTAGAATTAACAACACGAATATTCCCCCCACGTGGTGTGTGAACTAGTGAAATCAATCGTGTATAAGCGTTGAAAATTTGAAAGTCACAAGGTTATAGATATAAGACTGAACTTCAAATCATCGCCTTCGAAGACCGTCATCGCTGACCGTCTCCAAAAGCCTGCCTTATGGTGATTAGTCAATCTAAGTTCGGGTTTATGTCTACTGAAGCTAGGGAGTAAATAGTCCGGATAAGTTTGATATGCTAGTATGCTAGAGTCCTTGTCTTTGTTCTGTTATGTGATAAGGCAAGGCAATTGATTGTTCGGCATTTGTTGTGTTTGGCCTAAGTGTGGTTCGACATTTATGATTGTTCAGCCTTGATTGTTCGACATTTATGTTTGAACGACCTAAGAATGGTTCGGCATTTACGTTGGCCGGCCTAAGGATCTTTCAGCATTTATCATCGTTCGGCTTTAGTATGTTTCGGCGTTTATGATTGTTCGGCCAAGCTACCGTTCAGCCTAAAACTTGTTCGGCCAATTCTCGTTTGGCCTAACTATAGTTCAAACTAGTTAGCGATCGGCAAAGCATCGTTCGGCCAAGATTCTGTTCGGCTGAAACGACACTCAGCATCCCCACTAACTCATGCTTCCTCCCTAACCTTCCATCCCATCGTTCGGCATACGGTGTGTCATGCCAAACCTGAATTACGCCGAGCCTCAACACTCGCCACTGCCTTCAATTTTTCCTCTCTTCCACCATCCACGCCCGAACAACGAGAACCGATCGTTCGGCAAGTCATGCCAGACCTTACCATTCGACGCCCCAACCATCTCCTACTTCTCCCATATTCTTTCTTCCTCCAATCTCGTTCGGCACAAGAGATTTATTCCGAACCACAACACATCTCCCAACATCTTCCTAGAAAGCTCGTCTCTACTCACTCTTCCTTCCACCCTCATTGTTTAACTCTAAAAACTCTTAGAATACCCTAATCAAGGCTCGATTCACCCTATCGATTAAGGAACTCGAGCATAAAGACCGTTTTAAGTTATGTGAAGGATTTAGATGGAAGAATCGATACCTAGTTGGTAGGTCGAATACTTGGAAAGGATTGATGAATCATTGGAGGATGTTAACTAGAAATGTCAGCAAGTACAAGGCAGCGGTGTTGAAAATGTGAAAAGAGAAGAAGGAAGAAGGTGCCGGTCTTTATAGGGAAGAAGAAGAAGTCGAAAAGGCTATGTCCGGTGGAACCGGTCAAAGCCGCAAAGTTCGGCTTCGGCACACAAAGTCGTTCGGCACATGAGGAGTGTTCGGCTTCGACTGCATTGTTCGGCATTTATACCACGTTCGGCACACACCTCCACCACTGATATTCTCAAGAAGGCATCTCTAAGAAGATTTAACCAAGGTTCGAAGCGGAGCATGGAGGATACGTAATTCAAAGCGTATCACGTTCGGTCACGTAATACACTTTGGGGGGCAAGTGTTTCCTGGGGATTGACCAGGCAACTAAGTACTCGGCATCCCCATCGGTCGGTTAAATAATGAGCGTTCGGCATGTTAAGACCGTTCGGCACGAGCACATCGTTCAACATCTAAAGGGCGTTCGGCATGGGATAGAGCTCGGCATCTAGGAGCGTCCGGCATCGAGAAATGTTCGGTATTGAATACCATTCAGCCAAAGAAGAACGCTCGGCATAAGATCGTTCGGCAACCAAAGACATCGTTCGGCCAAAGGACGTTCGGCATATGAGGAATGCTCGGCATCCGTGAATGTTCGGCCTACAAGGTGCGCTCGGCATTCCTGGACTGTTCGGCATTCCAGCCTCATTCGACCTGCATCCCTCACTCAACACCACATCTCGTCTGGTACGTGTCTCATTTGGCAATCATCTGCAGCTCGTCATCCAAGGTCATTCGGTACAAACGAATGTTCGGCATTCAGAGTGTCCGGCCTCACCTCGTTTGGCATAAAGGGGGAGGCTCAGCATTCCGTCGTTCGGCCTATCTGATTCGACGCATAGGACTTACACTATTTGGACCGAGTTATTCAACTACCAGGCCCACCAGAGAAGTCCAACCCACCTTCGTCTATAAATAGAGAGGCAGGGGCATAGTGAAATGGACCTTTTTTCGGGAACACTGGGGAGACTCTGCCACTTTCAAAACTCATCCTCTTTACTTAGCAATTGTATTCAAGTAATTGGAAAATGGATTGTATCTGTAATCAATTATCAAGTGAAGCAATAAAGTTTAACCTCAAAGTGGACGTAGGCAGTTACGCCGAACCACTATAAATCTGGTGTTCTCGTCTTTGCATTCAATTTAGTATATTGATCTTTGTTTAAATTTACTTTCATCATTTATCTCTCTACACAATCTTTCTCAACGAGGTTAGTGACCAATTTTGGTGCTAACAGGCGTCACATTCAGCTAACGCTCTTTCAAAATCGTCTTTCTCCGACTCAAAGGAGAGGATTTCCTGATAGTTGTTGCGATTCGTGTCCGCCAACTATTTGCATAATTTTTCCCAACCTTCGGCCTATTCTAAATCGTTATGGATTGCCCGGAGGTGGGGCATATATGCATCTCTATGAACAGGATGAAGATCACGGTCAAACTTAACCTCCCTTAAGAACCACCCAAGGAGCGCTGCCTCAAGCCTGGGAGGACCAGATGGAAGAACATATGCAGGTCTCCGGTGGGGGAGTGAAGAACTGGGGGCAAGATCCATATGAGACGATGGAGCTTGAGTTGAAGATGGAATGTGTACAGAAGAAGCTGAGATTTCAAAACCAATCGAGGCAAGGGCCGGAGCGAAGGCCTGTTGTTCTGAAGAATGGGAACCACGATCAAATTTCGAATTTCTCGGCGGCTCCTCTCTCTCATCAAAATTCTTCCTTTTTTCGTATCCGCCTTTATATACTCGGACCCGTTCCCTCTGGTCTCGATGACGAGCCTCGGCCTCTAAATCCTTTCTTTTTTGATATATCTCCTCCATTTTGCGGGGTTGGTGACGACTGGAAGACCTCTTTAACTAGCATTGAGAGTTGGTGAATTCTTCGAAATCATCATAAATACCGTGTCCTCTCATGGTACCTGACATGGAAGATAGATAAAAAGTCTTAGAAATGGAAAATAGGCATGAAAAATATATGTGTAAGTGAGTGTAACCCTAGTGAAACCTGTAATGTATTTTAGGGGAGGGCCTAAAGCGACGTCACGAACCGAAGCGGGCGGGCATCGTGGAAGGAATTGGGCTAATTTCGGCCGCAATATGACTCGAACGAGGAGACATCTCTTCGAATTTGAAGTCTTCCCCCATGAGCGCATCAAAATCGACATATACAATGCCTAGATCTCCAAATTCTATGCCGGCGTCTTTGATCGGGAAATCGCGACTTCGTCCGGCTTCTGAAGTGTCACCTTTTTCGCTTATCTTTAGGGGAGGAGAATTCGGGACAATGGGGCTCATCCTCGGGGTCTCATCACATGATTTAGAATCCCTATCATCGGATTCTACATAGAAATCATCACTAGAAGTGGACTCATCACTACAACTCAAAATCTCTCCCTCCTCGTTTTTTATGTCCATCGCAGCCTTGCCTTCCCGTCGATTAAATTCCTCTTCCTCTTCTTCTGGAATCGGGGGCATCCTAGCCGGAATACTGGCCTCGGCCACGACGCCTTTCCCTCGCGAGTCTCTTCAGCCGACTCATTGGATGGGGCTTTCCGTTCTTGAAAAGCACCCTCTTAGGAACCATAAGATGAGGTGGTCGATCGCGTGCGTTCCCTGGATAGAGAAGGGGATGGGATCTCAATTGGAACTGTGGATCTCCCCAAATGCAGTAGTCCATATCGAAGCAAGTGTTCGTCAGTCAACAAGACTTTAACAGATCTTTCTCCAGGATCGATAGCCTTTAGGGTTCGGAAAGTTCCATTGAGAGACAAGACCCTATTCAGCCTTGGAATAACTATAAGAATTATTCGACTTGTTAGAAATTCCATAATAACACATCGAAGATCAATGAGTAAGAAAGAAAACTTACCCCTCATTGTCGAAAGATGATTGAACCCCTCGTGACATCTAACAAAGAAGTATTGAGTCTTGAATTGGGACAAGTTGCTCTACAGTTGCAATATAAATTTATGATTCCTCTGGGCCTCGATTATGACCAAGGAAGGACACTCACCTCTTCTTTTGAATGAAAGAAAGTATCTTAACTCGTCAAAGGTCGAGGCACGGTGGAATGTTCGCATGAAAAGGACGTGTAGACAAGTTAAGATGACGTAGCTGTTGGGGTGAATCTGAAATGGAGCAATCCCTAAGTTTGAGAGGGTCCCTCTCAAGAAATCGTTAAAAGGGGGCACAGTTGCGTTCAAGCACATATACCGATGACAAGCCGTATATCCCGGGGGTGGCATATGAGCAAACTCATCCTTCTCTGGGAGGCGCGCATCTTCCGCCGGAATGTCGTGCTGCAGGCAGATATTGTGCAAGACTTTAGCAGAGATCACAGAAGAAGCTCTCTCTGGCGGATTTAGAAGGACTCTGAAATTAGGAGGAGTCCAGTCCATGACCGGACCAACCGGAACTAGCTGGCCATACTCAATAAGTGAAGCAGAAGATGGAGGGACGACGGACGATGACTCGGCCTTCGAAAGCGCAGGACTTCCTTCGCTAGACTTGAGATGAGAGGACGGGTACTTCATTCCGAACAACAGAGCTTACACCTGAAACGGTCAAGTAATTCAACCCTAAAATAAGAACTCCCCGTAACACACTTGAACTCCGAAAAAATATCGACTCGCACTGATGTGTCGGGATTCAAGTATGTACCGGGGCAACAACGATGTGTTATCTATCAGTGGTGGGCTCGGTGTCCTGAACACTACAAACACTCTACCCCATGTAGATAGTATGCTCGCAGCCGAGAGGTAAAAGGACTTCTCGAATCACTTTCTTTTTGAAATTACTTCTTCTACACTTACCTGTTGTCGATCAACAATCGATAATGGATCCGTAGTCCGAAACGACGCGGAAAGTCCCTTCTAGTATAGGTACAGCATGCGTGTAAGACAAAGCAAAATTAATCTGAATCCTCTAGAAGGACGAAACCAATTCACAATGTGTCGTACGGTATCAGATATAGGACCTAGCACAAGTCAATTCTGGCACAATGGACGAAGAAAGCAAAACATGTCAAGTACTGAGGCAAGGCTCGAATATCGTTCCATAAGGAACTCAAGACTCGATTTACCATCTTCCTCCATTAAGCTGCAATCGACTCGAACTCCTCACGACTAACACCACGAATACAACTCCATCACCAAAGCAATAAATGAACATCGTAATCATCAAACCCACCTTGGATTAATGCTCTAAACGTAAAATTGGTCAACGCTTTAGGATCAACGAGCTAAATATAGGTCGGCGACGATCTGAGAACGGGTCGACGGTGATCTAAGGAAAAGGCGAGCTAGGGTTTGATCGGTGGCGATGCTCTAGAGTCGGCGGCGTAGAAAGAATCACGGTGGAGGCTTAGACAAGGTTCTATTACCAAAGATGATGGATCAAATTGAATAGAAGATAGGTCAAATCGTAGTTGGAAGGTTGGATTGTAAAAAGAAGCTCGGCCCAAATGGTAAATGGATCGGCTTGAGGGTGCTTAAATAGGAACAGAAAGTGTGCACACAAAAATTTCTAAGTAATTGGATCACCAGCGATCCATCGTGATGGGTTGCTAGCGATCCATAAGATTCCCTAATTCTTTGTTTCAAATTGTTCTAGCGACATCCATACAATACTTCGAGGCATTCCGAAAAGCTATGGTGTGAAATTTGATCTTTTCTGGTAAGCAATGACAATACAAGGCGAAACATAGCAAGTGAGAGACTGGTCTGATTCAAATTCGTGTGGTCCTAACACAACAACTTGGAATCCAATGAACAAGAACTGAAAAGCGATAACTTTCAGAGCATGCCTTGTTTTCAACAAAGACGTACTCTGGGATGCAAATGTTATCCAGGTTTTTAACCCAACCGGATCCAAAAGAAGTCAGAACGACTTGGTCGAGTCAGAATAGCTCAGAAGTCAACCAAAAGGGTTAGAGTAACAAGCCAAAGGGAGCTAGGAAAAAAGAACGAGTAAATCCACTAAGGACATGGAACGCTAGCGATCCATATGGATAGCTCAGGGCTTAACCTGTTTTCTTGCATCATGATCTAATCCATATTATAAAAGTAGTGACTGAATTTGTCAAGATTCCGAGTTAGTTAAATCAAGAGGCAAGCACCCATCCAGTCCAATCAGCCGCTAAATACAACTAGCAAGTGAATCGTCATTAGAATAAAGCAACGTGCAACGAGACTACACGAACAACATCAACGCAAGACGATAAAGGCAATCCAGAGACCAAAGTCCAAAGAAAACCCAAGTGTATGGATCTCCAGCGATCCATAAACCATGGATCTCCAGCGATCCATATGTGAGCATAGTATGAATGCGACTCAAACAAAGCAAAGCATAGGGTAAAAAGCTAAGGAGTTGGCTCGCTTTCGAGCAGATACTATGGATTGCTAGCGATCCATAGACTACGGATCGCCAGCGATCCATGATTTTGGCTCGGGTCGCGAGTCAAGCTTCAGAACATCTTCTTGTAATCGTTTTTAAGTAGTTGGCGAGCAGGCTTGGCCTAATAGCTCCCCAATCTCTATAAATACTCTCCTATCTGCAACATAAATGGGATCCTCCGGACTGTTTGCTGAAACTCTGCTGGAAGCTTTCTTCATTCTTCACCTCCCTCGCAACAATTTTCAAAGGAGTTCACTTTTGTAACGACCAAGGATTTTCGACCTCCGAAAATCAACATAAATACGTTCACTGTATTACATGCCGAACAATCGAATGTTGGAAATACCAGATTGTTAGGGAAAAAGAAGAAAGAGGTAGAAGAAGAAAAATAGAAAACAACATCAGAATTTCACAATCACAGCGGAACAATATACAATAGATAACAATTGACCTTTATACAAAAAGAACTATAACTGTTTATACATTACATCATCAGAGTACAACATAGAATAATAGCACAGTACTGGAAAGTTATAATAACTTGTCCTCATAAAGCTGACTATACAGCTTGTGATACACAGCGGAATATACATCAAGTACGTGTGATACGTCTCGCCATCCAGCTCGTCTCCTGAGCTCCATAGCATCTTATCATGTATCTGTAATACTCGGTCTGACCCGAGCATTATAATAAAATAACACCCAAGTCAGTCTGGAAAACCAGCGTGAGAAAACACACTCAACTGAATTATTAAAGTTTTCAAAATCCTTTGAAAATCAAAGGTATCTCGTAAGACCACGCCACAAATAAACATGTCGGGTTTTTACCTTACGATAACCAAAACATTTCTTATCAAAATCCTTTGATATTATAATAGTGTCTAAGTACAAATACTTATTCAAATAGCCGAAATTGTTACATTTATTAAATTCCAGCATAATATGTATACAATCAAGTCCGAAGGCACTTATTGGAGATTGGGTTTCCATACAATGGCAGGGCTACTGGGGTACCGACCGTCACAGTACCTTGTCTAGATCAGAGTACCGAGGACCACTCCTGATCCCCTGCAACACAACACCGGAGCTACCCCTTACTGGATAGTCTGAATAAGATCACCCCGCGGTTGGGATCAGCAACCGCCCACTAAGCCGAATAAAAAGCGACATATAGACAGGGATGACCATACCCTAATTGGGTGCTACCCACTTAGCCTTGCTACACCTCCCCTGTTTTAGCCATTCCCAGTTGATGAGGCTTGAGGCTATGCGTTACCTTTTTAGCACACATTCACTTAGAATGCTCATCGTCCTCCAATGAGGATGGTTTGATAGCATTCATCCATACTTGTCCTAGGTCTGGACAAACCGAATCACCGTCTTCATCATCTTCACGGTATTCATTCGCTACGTTCAAACCGGATTGAAGTGGTTTTCGATAATTAAATCTGATCCCGGTCTCTTCGAAACGATCAGCGTATTGGCCAATATTGATAGTCGGTTATTTAACTATCAAATTAAACAATCATTCAACCAATTTATTTTATTTCCCCTGAAAGCACCAAGTCTTTTTAAAATTTTAGATTTTAAATAAATTAAATCACTTTATCCAAAAATATACACTTAAAACATTTAAAAATAAAACTACTTAAACACTTAATTTAAAATACTAGTTATGAAATTTTATAATAATTTCTCAAATAAAACTTTAGCCAAACTACTTCTAAAATAAAGCTATTTTAAAAAATATAAATATGTAATAATTTCATTTAATCATAATACCACTTTACATCTTCAAAACAATTAACTACTATAATTAACTTAATAAATATTAACTTTTAAAATTTTAAAATAATTAAATAATAATTTCCTAAAAACGTTCTTTTTAAAACACTTTAAAACCCTTTAACTTATACTTAGAAAACTTTCTTTGAAAATACACTTGGCTTTTCAGGAAAATACACTTTCCATTTCAATATAGCCCATCTAATCATTTATAAATCCTTCTCGATTTATTCCAATTTAATTTACGACCCAATCCCGTAAATTTTCTTTTCCCCACTTTTAAAAATAAACCACTATTTATTTTTAAAACAAATTACCATCCCCTTAAAAATTCCCACCTTGAATTTATAAATTCAAATTATCCACTGATAAATATTTACTTTATTTATAAACCCAGTTTATAAATTCCATCGTCTCATTTCCCTTTAAACCACAGTTTCCAAAACACTTAATCGATTTCAAACCAATTTCCTGAATTAAATTTCCTTTAAAATTTATTTCTCGATTTATCCAAATTTATTCCAAAATCCGTTAATTCCAGATTCCATTCTTTATTATGATTTAAAACCCTATTTAAATCTGAAATATCCATTTCATATTTTATTTCAAGATTTTCCCTTTATTTTCCCCAACTCATTTTAAATCTTGAATTTAAAAATAAATCCTTAAATTCTTAACAATATCGCTTACGCCTTCAAAATTCATTTATTCCCATTTATTCAAAAATCTCTTTTCCATACTCGGAATTCATTTAATAGAGTTTCAGAATCAAACATTTTATTCTTTTCCAAATTTATTCCTTCAATTTATCCAAATTCACTATAATTATTTTACTTAAAATTCTCTTTTCAATTTCCTTCAAAAATCAAATCTTTATATTTCTGACATCTTAAAATATCAAAATATATCCAGCAAACCATACCATTTAATACTTTCAATTTTAAATATACTCTATCACAGATTATCAAATAAATCACATAACTGAATATGAGAATAAATTCAACATTTTTGAGGAATCCAGTTGGATCCCTCCAACCTGTTGTCCTTGCATCCACAGATGTTAGCATAATATAAAAATACCAATCCCGCTTCGAGGGGGATATCGTGGTATATAGGGTCATCCGCTATTATGCAGGGCGCATAGGGTCTCATCCGCTATATAATGCGGGAATATCAATCACTCCAATATATATATACTACTATATATAATATATCACATCCAGACTAATAATAAATTATCAATTCAATCAATCAAGCAATAATTTAATTTTAACAATTTAAATTCACCAGTAAATCCAATTTGAGTGAGATTAACTCACCTATGACCATTAATTTGCAATCCGATCCAAACCGGCTTGTCTCTCTACGATTTTATACCTTGTATAAACAGTATATGGTTTATTAACATTTTTAAATAATCGAACAATCAATTGCCATTTATTAATTTAATTTAAACTAATTTCCCTTTACATAATTTTTCTTGTAACTAAAATTAATCGAATATATTAATTAAACAAGTTAACCATCAAAATCCATTATTTTAAAATAAACTAGTAAGTTTAAAATGTGTGTGTATATATATATTTATTTATTTTTATCTTTGAAACTTCATATATACTTATAAAATAGCCTATATAGATTTAAAAACCTATTTTTATATAAACTCTATAGCATTTAAAATCCCTATGTTTTCTTTTCTTATTCACATATATTTTCCTATTTAAACCTTATATATATATATATATATTAAGTAAAACTTGACATTATTGTAAAATCTCCTTCCTAACATATATATATATATTAAAACAAAAATGTTTTACACTTCCCTATAATATTTTTTCTTCTCAGTTCTATTCAGTTTATAACAAATATATATTTTATTTTCTTTAGTTTTCTATAACATATTCATATATATAAGTTATTAAATTTAAACTGAAACTTATACATTGTTGTCCTACATATATACATAGCTGATTCAAATTTAAAAAAAAAATTGTTTTGAAATCACAAATTTAAAACTTACTGTTTTCAAAAACAACATTTTAAAATTGATGTTAATATACCTTACTGCAATTATATTTTTTTTCTGCTTGAATACAAATTTGAATTAAGAAAAACCCAATACATCACTGCTCAGTTCGAACCTAGCCTGGCCGTCCCCCAATCTTCGTCGCAATCCCCTATAGACCACGTCGTAGCCGTCCAATCCTCACTGCGAGCAGTGAACACCAACCCGTTGTCAGAGCTCGGGCATGAGCTCCCCTCTCCCAACGCCATCCTCTTATCGAGATTACCGCGACTCGATCGCGTCGCCTGCTTCGAGAGTCACGGCTAAATCCACGCCCCCACCCTTCTCGAGCAATTTTTTTTACTAGGAGGCTTCGATTTCGAATGAGGAAGAACAAGGTCAGCCCTCTTTGTTTTGAAAGGATCGAGACTTTGGTTTGAAATGAAGAAGAGAGGAGGAAGATTTCATTCGTTCTTCCCTCTTTTATTTCCTACCGAGATTTCTTTTTAAAAAGAATGAAGGCGCTCGGTTGATGTTTTAAAAGAGGGAGATGCCTTGCGTAAAGAATTTTCAAAGCTACAGTGACATTCGATTGAAGAGAAGGGGAAAAGATCTGATGTGAAAGGAATACAGCTATAAATTGACTAGTTTATAAAAATATTTATTTAATTTAAATTCAAATTGCCTCGATAAAAGCTACTCAAAATCTTGACCTCCTATTGAGGCGTGCCGCTATGCGTCTATAATGTTATACCCCTATTTCGAATGCACTGGAAAAGGTTTTGAGTCCTAATTCGATCATATGGAGAAGATAGCTTTTTGGACCCAGTTATTATATTGAATTTTCGATATAAATTTCAGCGCTTTTATATTCCGTACGATCACACGATAACTCCAAACACTACGAAATTTGAAATCCGATAATAATACACTATTACGGATCAAATGGATCTGGTTTCGTCGAATTCCAAGACTGTACCCCGGAAGGCTATTTTTAAACATCAATTTAAACGATATATTTTAAAACTGAACAAATCGCTTCCAAATTCAATTTTAACACTTTTACTATCTTTGGTATTGTCAATATAAATTTTATAAGCCTTCAAATTATTTTTTACAGGATTAAAACTCCAGATTTCATATTTTTCCCAATTTCCAATTGTTTAATCCAATAAATTTAATTATCCAATAAATAGCGATATTTGAAATTCAAGTTAAAAATTAACTTCTAAATATTTAAAATTAATTAAATATCCCAATTTCAAATATCCAAAATTTCTTGGTCGTTACAACTTTGATTCTCCAGCGATTTCTAACTTTGGAGATTCAATCTAGCTAAGGATAATCAAGAGTTTTGTAATCAAATACATCTTATAACAACAATCACTCTAAAAACTATAAAGCGGACGTAGGCTTTGTTAACAGCCGAACCACTATAAAAATCTTCTTGTCTTCTTTCTCTTACTACTTTTTTCTATATCTATTATCTACATTATTGCTCTGTGAGAACAGGGCTGGTGCTTTCACACTCAAACCAGGGTATTGATCCATTTTTTGGGTTAACAGTATGCATGCATGAATGTTGATTTGGTGTTGATTGCTTATGCCAAAGTTTGAGTAGGCAATAAAGCTTATACCTTGAATATTGGAAAATTTAGTTAGTATTGTGAAGTAATACTTTTTTTATGATGTTGCTATAATGTTATGATGTGATATTATGTTGGAATGTTGTATTTGTTGTATGTGGGTTCAGGACACAAAGATAGCAATTCGCTAACCAAAAGCGACGTAGAAATCCGTTTTTGGTTGAAAATTTGATTTTTGTCTCAAAGTGAAATTTTTTTAGGATTAAGCTTTTGATTTCAAGCGTTTATTTTCATGTTTTAAAGAAGACAAGAGTTCAAAGTTGAAGTTTTAAAAGTTAGAAAATCAAATTTTCAAGTTTTGAAATTACGGGTTTGTATAACGATAGTGTTATACGGGCAGTTCGGAAAATTGAATTATTTTTCTAATCTAAACATGTTTAAACTTAAAATCTTTTTAGAAAATGTTTTCTAACTTTAATTTAGTAATTAGAGTAATTATTTATTTAATCAAAGATTACTTAATTAATCAATTTATTAATTAAGGTAATTAGACTTTATCATTTAATGTTAATCAATTAAGTTAATCATGATTTGTTACTTAATTAAAGTTAATTATTATTTAATTATTAATTAAGGATTAATTAATTATTATTTATTTATTTATTTAAGATAATTATTTATTATTTATTATCTTAAAATGAGGTTTTATTTAATTAATCTTTGATTAAAGTTAATTATGTTTTTAATAAATTTTAGTTAAGGTCATATGTCCTTTTAATAACTCAAATCCTTTTTAAAACATTTTAATAATCTTTTCATGGCAGCTCATGGCTCCTTACCCATCCCCATCCCCATATCCATAGCCTTACCTTCTCCTGCCCTATCATCCATCCCTTCATCCTTTACTACAGTTGTGTCAGTTCCCTCCTCAGTAAACCCTACCATCCCGTCCCCTCCTCCTTCTGGTTTGCCTCCACCTCCCCTCCCTCCTAACCATTTTCCTTCTCTTGTTTCAAACCGTACTTCCTCCTCTCTCCCCACCTCTTCTCCTTTTACATATGGTCCTCCCTTTTTTCTTCAAAACCAAGGAATGCTGGTCATTACACTACTAAACAGTTTAATGTTGATTACATAGGCAAACCCATTACTCCCCCGTCTGAAGTTGTGCATGAAGGTGTCAAAGCTTGGTCAGATTTTATGGTGGGGTTCTTTCTGGGTGCAACTGTTAACTATATAGCTGTCAAAGCCCATATAGATAAAATGTGGAAATTAAAAGGGTCATATGAAATGTTGTCAGATAAGCAAAATTTATATTTCAAATTTTCATCTCCTGAAGATAAGCAGTATGTTCTCCATAAAGATCCTTCCTTCATCAGAGGTCACATGTTTATAATTTCTGCCTGGAATCCTATTTTCTGCTCTGCCCAATCTTCAGTTCGAAGTGTGCAAGTGCGGGTGCATTTTTATAGGATTCCATTGATGACATGGACTCTTCTTGGTATAAATTGGTTGGCTTGTCACTTAGTGAAACTAGTCCGCTTTAATGAAAATACGGAGAAAATGAAAAGATTTGAATATGCTAAATGTTTGGTAGAGGTGAAGCCTAATAAGGAACTACCCAGTTTCATTGCAATAGGAGATGGTGAATGCCCTAATGTTATTGTAGAGTATTCTTGGACACCACTTATTTGTACAAAATGAAAGATTTTTGGACACTCCATTGTTCAGTGTGAAAAACAGGATGAGGCAAAGACACCTGGCGGTGATGAAGCTCAAATGAATAATTTGGATGGTCATAAACATGATGATGCCAATATGAAGTCTCAAGATAGTTTTGTTGAGAAAGAAAAAGACAAATTTTTTTTGTTAGAAGAAAAAGGAAAAATGTCAAGAAAATTTGGAAGAAAATTGCTATTATGAAGTCTATTGCTTCTGCTATGTGTTTATACTATGCCAGAATTTTTATTCTTCCTGCAAAACTTATTTCCATGATCAACTCTGCTTTGAGCCACTTTTTATGGCATGGTAACCCTTTCTCTAAGAAGCTTATTACTATATCATTCAAGTCAGCTTGCTGCCCTCTGACTTCGGGAGGTCTTGGAATCATGAATATAAAATATTGGAATATTGCTGCGTTTTCCACTCATATTGAAAAATTGTTTAGTCATGATAACAATATATGGGGTGGTTGGTGCAGGAAGTATCTTCTAAAAAATCATTATTTTTGGACCATGCAAATTCCTGATGACTGCAGTGGTACTTGGAGGAGATTACTAAAGCTGAGGCCTTTATTACTTCCAACTTTCCAACTCACTGTGAGAAACAGCACTAGAATATCCTTTTGGTTTAATCCATGGCCTCTTAGTGGTGTATTCTTGCTAATGTCCTTCCTTTCTCCTTGAGGAGTACTACTAGAATTTCTGAGGAGGAAAAACTTAGTGCTTATCTATGTGATGATTTAATTAACTTGCCTCATTCCAGTTCTTATGCAATTAGGGATGTTTGGAAATTTTTTGGAAACACATTATAT
This sequence comes from Allium fistulosum, assembly GCA_030737815.1. Lineage (NCBI taxonomy): Eukaryota > Viridiplantae > Streptophyta > Magnoliopsida > Asparagales > Amaryllidaceae > Allium > Allium fistulosum. Next base: position 343,610,007 of record CM060902.1, read on the forward strand.
ACATGGTCAGAATTTACTTGCTTATGGGGTGGTGGCTCTCATTCAATCAACAAAGTTTATAAGCAAATTGCCTACTCTTCAATCACTGCTCTCTTTCCCTGGCACACCAGAATTTGGACTAACAATTCCACTCCTCGACACAACTTGTTTTTGTGGAGAGTCATTAAGGGGTGCCTTCACACTCGTGGTAGGCTTTGTTCTAAGGGATTGATTCAAATCTCTAACTGTTTACTATGTAGCCAGCATGCAAAATCCATTGATCACCTGTTTTTTGCTTGTCAGTACACCTTTTATATATGGAAAAGCATTCGGCGTCATTACCACCTCCACAAGCCTTCCTTTGACTCTAAAATTGAATGGTACACTATCTTCAAAGCAACCAGATGGAGATGTACAAAATATATGCTCCTTCTAAAAGTTTTAAAAGTCTCCATTCAATTGATTTGGACTGAAAGAAACTCAAGAGTGTTTTCAGGAATTCTCTCCTCTAACCACAGTCTCTTTCGTGCCTTAGTCGGCGGTGTGTAACTGTTGTGGTGAATGTTTGCCATTTGCATCTAGTCATGCTTGTAACCTGCTGGTCTTTTGCTGCTTGGAGTTATTTTATGCATTTCTTCGAGTCTTTCCTAGGTCCTTTGAGTAGTGTGGCTGCTTGGTGTTTTTCCTAGGTCTGCTTAGAGTCCTTTTGTTATTCCCTTCGGGCTCTCATTCTGGCTATAATTTTGTGTTTTTCTTGTTTCTTTTTGGTCTTTCTTCTCTCCTATTTTCTACTATATTTCTATATTTATGCTTGTAATCCTTTTTACATGCTATAAATAAAAGGTAGGGATCCTTTTAACCCCACTAGATTTGCCAAAAAAAAGTTTAGTTAAGGTTTAATTACTTTTAGTTACGATTTAATTACTATTTAACAAGGATTTGATTCTCATTTACAAGGGTTTTTAATTTGTTTTAAAACCGCTTTGAGTTTAAGTAATCAGTTTTGTTTTTTTAACTATTTTCTTTTCATGTTTATTTTAAATCAAGAGATTTCTGTGTCAATTACTCTTAAGTAATCCCATATGATTAGGAAAACTAAATGACATCTATTAGCAGAACAAAACATCATTCTACTATTACAATTGACTTGGACATTTACTTAAGTTGTTTGATTGTTATGTGTTGATCCCTTACATACCTGTTATTATGTGATGCTAAGTTAGACATGATAAGTAAAACCAAATTAAAAGCACCACTGTGGTCATTAAGCCTCCGTTTGATTTTGTAAGGATAAATATTTCATTTTCTTTTTGAAATGGTTTCAAAGTTATTGCATTTTGAATAAGATATTTAAAAAATGATTTGAAAAATGTTTTTACTAAAGATGGTTTTAAGTAATGGGAATGGTTTTCCATGTTATAAAAAGACATTTTTATAAAGAGTTTTATGAAGGAATTTGGAAATTTATAAAGCGCTTTAGGTAAATGGATTTGAGTTTTAAGCAAAGAAGAGGCCATAAATAATGGAGATTTATAAAATGGATTTGCTTATTAAAGGAAGCTAATTTTATTTAAGGTTATTTAGGAAGTTGTTCAAATAGAAAAGGTTTATAAAGAAGTTTTATAAATGATTTAGGGTATTTATAAAAGAAGTTTAAGAAAATAATTTGGATATTCATAAAGGGAGTTTATAAAAAGGTTTGGATATTTATAAGAAATTTATATGAAAAGTTGGATATTTATAAAATAAATTTATATAAATGATTTTGAATATTTATAATGGGTTTTATAAATGAATTTGGGAAGTTGGAAAGTATTTTGAAATGGATTTAGATTTCATGTAAAAGAGACTTCATGAATGAAATTGATTTTATTAAAAAGGATTTATCGAAAGAAATATAAAAAGAATTTGAGATCTGGGTATTAAACATCCGTCCCACAATTAACATCAAGTAAAATAGCGTTTATGATTTGGAAGAAAGAAGTTATTCGCAAATGTTTTGTGAGTATACTTATGTCAGAAAGAAAAGTATATGAATGTTTTAGACATATGCTTTGAGAAGAGATTCGTTAAATAAAGATTTGTTTTGAGGCTTAGTGGTTGCTATGGATAAATAAATCTCAAATGAAATCAATTGTTATTTGTTTATTTGATAGTTAAATAACCGACTATCAAATATGGACCCAAAACGTAACTTTGGAAATATCTAGAAGAAACACGTGAGTAATATAGCACAATCATCTTTGATGATGTTGTATTGTGCGTATAAATCTCATTTCATTCTCCTAGGAAAAATGATAAGGGAATCCATCCACTAACGGCTAGGAGGTGATTTCCGCTCTTATCTTTGACTGTTTATTTCCTGAAGAACCGTAGTTGAGTTTACTAGAAGCTGTCGAATGTTGTTTCGAAGAGATCGGGATCAGATATGTTATCCAAAAACCACTTCGATCCAATTCAAGCGTTTCGAGGTGAAGACATCTTGAAGATGATGGAATTGAAGATGGAGCTCTTTGAAGTGCAATGGCTGCTTACTACTAATCCTGAGGGTGATTCTAAAATGGATGTAGTAGAAGTAGTGCCTTCAGTTTGTCCATCTTTCAGACAACTTGTATGGATGAATGCTGGCATTGCATTGTTTCTTGGAATGTAGTATATAAAGATAAAACGTAGTCTAAAGCCTCGTCAACCAGGAAATGACAAAAATCGGGCATGTAGCAGGGCCATGTGGGTCGCTCCTATCAAGGTATGGTCATTCCCAAATCTAGAGCGATTACTATCTACTCATGTATGCTTTAGGGCCCAAAGTGGGATGATCATATTTGGTACTATTAATTAAGTGGTTGGCCTATCCTGTGTGGTAGGGGTATAAGATGTTCTTTTCAGACCCCGGTACATTTTATCTAGAGATGTATCATCGGAAGGTAGTTCCTTACCTTGTCATAGTATGGAATCCATTCTCTAATACGTGCCTTTACGGTTTTGATTGTAGAACCTAGTATACTGGAATTTAATTAATGTAACAATTTCAGCTACGATTAATAAGTATTTGTACTCTAGACATTATTATAATATTACTGGATTTTCTATAGAAACGTTTTGGTTATCGTAATGTAAAAACCCATTTGTGTTTATGTGCGGCGTAGTCTTATGAGTTGCCTTTGATTTAAATGTTTTTATAAAGTTAAAGACTTATGCTTTACTCACACCAGACCTATGTCTGACATGGAGTTTATTTTCCCTTTTCCTAAATTCTTGGGTGCTCAAATTTGAATGGGCAGGTAAGTAGTTCAGGTTTTTCCACATATTTACCTTGGAGAAGCTTGGAGCAGGTGGCTTCATTGATAGCTAGTTATTTTTCTTATTTCCCCTGTATTATATGTATATTGTATTGGTTAGGTAGGGAAAGACTGTTATAACTGTCCTAGGGTAGAATTTGTATTAGTATGACTCTGATGTAACTTTTTTGAAATGACTTTGTAATATATTATGTTAAGTAATATATATTGTTCCGTTGCGTTGTGAGATTTTGTGCTATTTAGTTTCTTCTTTTCCATCTTTTCTTTCTTTCATTCCTGATGACCTGTCTTTCAGATGACTAAATGATCGGCACACGAATACCGAGTATGTATTAAGTGTCATCTTTGGTAGTAAGAAAGGCGGTTCATTACATTTTGGTGTCAGAGCTTAGGTTGAGCAAACACCTAGGCTTTGGTGGGGTAAACTCGTTATAGATAGGGTCAGTAGTGCCTTAGAATGAGTCTGAGTGTAATATATATGAGTATGTATTTGTTAGTGAATAAAAAAATTTTATATTGTGTTGTTTGACCTGTTGAGTGGCTTAAGAATTCTGGTTGATGCGTCTGATCAACGTTATCGATATGGATTTCCTAAACACTTGAACGAGTTCAATTGACATAATATTATTTTAAATTTGGTAAATGAAATAATTTTACCTAGGAATATATTTTCTATATATAAAAAGGGATGATTTCAAAATATATATAGTTATCTATAAGGAGAGTAGGTTAGGAGTTAATAATATTTAAATTATTAGCATTTAGGGTTTAACTAGTCATGCTCATCCAGTTTTGAGCATTGATTATTGTCAGATTTAATAGTAGATTTCTTTTTTCCATCATGGGTTGGGTAGATGAAATTTGTAGGAACATTGAATCGAACACCTTGTGAATTAAGTTTCACAATTTGACTATAAGGCGTTCGACGATATGTAGGGTCAAAAATTTAATTTTAATAAAGGTGTTTATTAATAGAAAATCTTTAGATAATTTTATAAGATGAATTAAGAGAGATGAAATCAGAACTATTAAATGTGTTTTAAAAATCAAAAGGGTGTTGAGAATGTTAAATCCCGGTGGTTGTGATAAATTCCAAATGATTTTGGAAAATAGAAGTGATCTTTCTTAAGGATATTTTAAGATATAGGTATTTTAAAATAAAGTTTGGGAGTAAGATTTTCTTTGGATAGTTTGGGAATAAGTCTTGATATGTTTTGTTATGATCAGAATAATCTTCTAAATGACAATCGAATGTTTGCTTAGGCAGATAAGATAGTGCACTTGGTAAATTATTCTCTTTGTTATTGTACAAATCGAAACAAGTTTGAATCTGAATGTATCTAAAGCAAGTGGATGATTTGATTATAAATAGTATTATTTCGAGAAGAAATTTGGAAAAAAGAGAAACATTTTTTATTAACTAGTTCGAGTGTCTCAAAAATGACTAAAAATGGATAAGGATGTGTTCGGATGGCAAACACTTCTCTTAAGTATTGCCCTTCTTAGTAAAGGGGTATATGATACTATTTGGTAGCACCTAATTCCTTAACATCGTTTTGGAGTTGCTCAGACTATATGTATGCTTTCAAAAGGTTTCTGAAATAAAACCTGGGTATTGTGTTCTTGGATCCCTTAAAAGGAAGAATTTTCAAAATAAAATGATATTTTGAAGGTGGATTAATAAATGAAGGTTAAATTTAATAAAGGGATTTAATCAACTTTGTTTATTTAAACTGAGTCTTTTGATTTTAACATCTAGGATGTAATGAATTATTTGATGTTATTAGGCTAGCTAATATACAGTTTTACCATAGAGGTGCCTAAGAAAAAGTAGAAGTAAAAATCAAATGTTTGTATATACTCTGAAGATGTAGAAGAGTATTATATAAGTTAATAAATTTAAAATTTGATTCTTATCAAGCATGGTGGGAGGGTGGAAAGTAGTTAGATAGTAAGAATCGTTAGATCGGTACGTAGGTTGTATGAAGATCATTTCTCTTTTACACATAGTTCTCGATCCTAGATTCGAGTATATGACTAGAGGTGTTTTACACCATTCTGAATGAGGATTTATAACTCGATTTTTGACAGCGAGCGTTAGTGAGAGTTCTTACGTGGAACCAAAAGTTGTCTATCATAGTTTATGGCTATGCAAGGAGAATAGAGGTTTCTAATTAAGAGGCCTAATCAAAGTCCGCATTAGGAAGTCAGGTGAGCGATACTAGTTCGAAAGTGAAGTTATGTGTTCGAGTGAATAATCAAATCAGTTTTACATAGGAATGATCAATGTACATCATATGGACTGATGAATACTTTAAGTGTTTCCCGGGAATTAGGGTTGTGTTACAATTTCGGGGACGAAATTATTTTAGAGGGAAAGAGTGTAACGACCAGGAATTTTACCGCCTTGATTTGTGAATATTTAATAAATTTTAAATATTCAAATAATAGGTTTTATAATTAAAATATAACTCTTTTAAATAATAACAAATGCTGGTAAAATAGATTTGTAACGACCCAGGATTTTGCCACTTTGAAATAGGCTATTTAAATGTGTGTTTTATAATCAATAAATTGATTTTTATTAGCAAATAAACCTATTTTAATTATTTAATAAGGATGATAAAATAGTGTTTAAAATTTGTTTACCAATACAGATAGTTCAAATAAAAATAGAAAATGTGACTGAATAACTTTTTCCGAAATTTCAACTTTTCGAGACCCGAAAGTCATCAGGAACATTATGCACACTTGGTGAAACATGCACACATTTATATGTATTAGGATTAGTATTAATTAAGCATACTTATGTATATTAACTTATATAAATATATACCTAAGCATGGATGTGACAAATTATGTAATAAAAGGCATATATATACACACAAATTTAAACACACTTACATATATACAAATCACCTCCATATCTTTAGTACACACACATGGAAGCTCTAGCATGATTCAAGGCATGAAAAGGGAGGGAGGACGTGTTCTAGGGTGGGAGGGAGACGGAGGTGCTTACATGTGTGTGTATTTAATTATAACCACTTAATATTTTAAAAATATTTTCATAAGCCTATAAATACTCCTTCCATTACATAATTTTCATTTTTACAATCTCCATCTTCATTTCTAAAATTCCTAAGGTCTTGAGAAAATATATCCATGGCTTCTCTTCATATTTTCTAATCGGAGAAAAATACACTTCTTTCCACTTAAAATCTTCTCTTTAGTTCACTAAACCACTTCTACATATACTACAACACTTCTCTTCCAAGCTACAAGTCCACATCCTCCACAAACTCTAAGGGAGTACCCAAATATACCGTAGGTCGAGCCCAATCTTGGTGCTTAGCCATCATCGAGTCCATTTTTGCAAGGAACTAGGTTGTATTCGAGCTCTAGTTGAAGTTTGGTTTGAATTTGTTTAGTTTTGGTGAGTAAAGTTCGTGTTTTTAAAACTCAAGATCACCAACTTTTTAAAGTTGTAAAATTTATGAATTAAAATATTGCTTAAGTATGTGGTAATGTTATATGTTGTGTATGCATGCATGTATGTTGATTGCTTATGCCGAAGTTTGAGTAGGCAATAAAGATTATACCATGAATATTAGAAAAGTTAGTTAGTATTATGAAGTAATACTTTGTTTGTGATGGTGCTATAATGTTATGATGTGATATTATGTTGGAATGTTGTATTTGTTGTATGTGGGTTCATGACACAAAGATAGCAATTCGCTAACCAAAAGCAACGTAGAAATCCATTTTTGGTCGAAAGTTTGATTTTTGTTTCGAAGTGAAAATTTTTTAAGTTTAAATTTATTATATTGATTTCAAAATTTATTTTCATGTTTTAATGAAGACAAGAGTTCAAAGTTGAAGTTTTAAAAGTTAGAAAATCAAAATTTTCAAGTTTTGAAATTACGGGTCCGTATAACGATAGTCGCTATACGCGCAGTTATGAAAATCTGACTATTTTTCTAGTCTAAACATGTTTAAACTTAAAATATTTTTAGAAAATGTTTTCTAACTTTAACTTAATAATTAGAGAACAATTATTTATTTATTCAATTATTATTTAATTAATCAATTTATTAATTAAGGTAATTAATACTTAATCATTTGTTAATAATGGTTTTTAAACTTAAATGTTAATCAATTAAGTTACTAAGGATTTGTTACATAGTTAACGTTAACTATTAATTAATTATTAATTAAGGATTAATTAATTATTATTTAATTATTTATTTAAAATTATTATTAATTAATTATTATCTTATATGGAGTTTTATTTAATTAACCTTTGATTGAAGTTAATTATGTTTTAATAAGGTTAAATTAAGGTTTAATTACTATTTAAAATGAATTTGATTCTCATTTACAAGGGTTTTTTAATAAAATGGATTTGCTTGTTAGAGGAAGCTAATTTGATTTAAGGTTATTTAGGAAGTTGTTTAAACCGGAAAGGTTTATAAAGAAGTTTTATAAATGATTTTGGGTTATTTATAAAAGAAGTTTAAGAAAATGATTTGGATATTCATAAAGGGAGTTTATAAAAAGGTTTGGATATTTATAAGAAATTTATACGAAAAGTTGGATATCTATAAAAGCAATTTATATAAATGATTTTGAATATTTATAAAGGGTTTTATAAATGAATTTGGAAAGTTGGAAAGTATTTTAAAATGGATTTGAATTTCAAGTAAAAGAGATTTCATAAATGAAATAGGTTTTATTAAAAAGGATTTATCGAAAGAAATATAAAAAGAATTTGAGATCTGGGTTTCTCTAAAACTGACCTTTTTAAAAAGGTGGTGTGGAACATCTGTCCCAATTAACATCGGAGAAATAATGTTTACGGTTGTCCTTACCTCCAATTAAAACAACATTTGTTTGATCCTTTTAACATGATTCGAAAGTAAGAAGTTATTCGCAAATGTTTTGTGAGTATACTTTTGTCAGAGAGATAAGTATATGAATGTTTTAGACAGATGTTTTGAAAAGAGATTTGTTAAATAAAGATTTGTTTTGGGGCTCAGTGGTCGCTATGGATAAATAAATCTCAAATGGAATTGGTTGTTGTTTGGTTATTTGATAGTTAAATAACAAACTATCAAATATGGACCCAAAACGTAACTTTGGAAATATCTAAGAGAAACACATGAGTTATATGGCACAATCATCTCCGATGATGCTGTACTGCACGTCTAAATCTCGTTTCGTTCTCCTCGGAAAAATGATAAGGGAATCCATCCACTAACGGTTAGGAGATGATCTTCGTTCTTATCTTTGACTGTTTATTAAGAACCGGGGTTGAGTTTGCCTAAAGATATCGAATGTTGTTTCTAAGAGATCGGGATCAGATACATTATCCTAAAACCACTTCGATCCAACTCGAGCGTTTCGAGGTGAAGACATCTTGAAGATAATGGAATTGAAGACGGAGCTCTTTGAACTATAAGGGTTGCTTGCTACTAATCCTGAGGGTGATTCTAAAATAAATGTAGTAGAAGTAGTGCCTTCGGTTTGTCCATCTCCTAGACAACTTGTAAGGATGAATGTTGGCATTGAATTGTTGCATGGAGGGCAGTGTTAGCATTCCAAGTGGGAAGTGCTATATAAAGGTAAAACATAGCCTCAAGCCTAATCAACCGGGAAATAAAAAAAATCAGGCATGCAGTAGAGCCATGTGGGTCGCTCCCATTAGAGTATGGTCATTCCCAAATCTATATTGATCACTACCTACTCATGTATGCTTCGGGGCCCAAAGTAGGGCGATCATATTCGGTACTACTAGTCAAGTGGTAGGCCAGTCCTATGTGGCGGGGTACAAGATATTCTTGTCAGACCCTGGTACATTTTATATAGAGAAGTACCATCAGAAGGTAGTGTCTTACCTTGTCATAGTATGGAATCCATTCTCCAATACGTGCCTTTTGGTTTTGATTGTAGAACCTAAGTTGCTGGAATTTAATTAATGTAACAATTTCCGCTATGATTAATAAGTATTTGTACTCTAGATATTATTATAATATCAATGGATTTTCTATAGAAACATTTTGGTTAGCGTAAGGTAAAACCCGTCTGTGTTTATGTGCGGCCTGGTCTTACGAGATGCTTTTGGTTTAAAGGTTTTTATAAAGTTAAAGACTTATGCTTTACTCACACCAGACCCATGTCTGACCCAGAGTTTATTTTCCCTTTTACTAAACTCTATGGTGCTCAAATTTGAATGGGGTAGCCAAGTAGTTCAGGCTTTTCTGCAGATTTACCTTGGAGAAGCTTGGAGCAGATGGTTTCATCGATAGCTAGTTATTTTTCTTTTTTCCACTGTATTATATGTATATTATATCATTAGGTATGGACAGACTGTTATAACTGTCCTACGGTAGAATTTTTATTAGTATGACTCTGATGTAACTTTTTTGAAATGACTTTGTAGTATATTATGTTGGGTAATATACATATTTTTGTTGCGTTGTGAGATTATCTGTTGTTTAGTTTCTTCTCTTCAATCTTTTCTTTTTTTTCATTCTAATGACCGGCACACGAATATCGAGGATGTATTAAGTGTCATCTTTGGTAGTAAGAAGGGCAGTTCATTACATTTTAGTTTTTTGCAGTTTTTGTGGGAAATTCTCAATATTTTATAAAATAGTTGTTAGGCATGCATTGTTTTTGATAAATAAGATATGTGTGATTCTCAAACTTTTATGATATGTCAAGTACCATTTACGTTCCCAAATTTACGTGCTTCTCAAATTTAGTTTGTAGAACTTTAAATATTTTGCAATAGGTAACACGTGAATTAAGAAATCATTTTGTAGTGATAAAGAAGTGTATAACATTACATAACAACTATGAATGAATATATACAACAATATAGGTAAGAGGAATGAACGATGGTGCAAAGAATCAGAGTAAATTATGTAACTTTTTTTATATTAAGAGGATTTGGTTAAATTTGTTTGAATAATAATTTAGTCATTGAAAAACATTTTAAACGTTATCCTTATAAAATAGTACAGAATGACGGAGAAACTACAACATATTAGTCCACCGTTTATTGGCTCGAAACTATATATATATATATATATATAAGTCTCATGTTTGAATTTATACCATTTATTGTTTCTTGCATAGTATTGATTATAATTGTTGATTGTCCTATGTCATTTATTTTAGACTGGTATATTTTTATTTTGCACATATATGTATATATATATTTATTTATTTATATACATATATGTGTATATATATATATTTGTATACATATATATATGTATTGGGCTTATTCTTTTTTTGTATAGTTTCTTAGCAGGTTTAGATATACGTACTGGTTTGGATGGTTTCATCGGATTTTGTGGACTATAGAGTTTTTATTATTTGCTGGTTTTTTGTATTTTTATATTGGACCATAGTTCTTTAGGTTTGGGGGTCTTTTATTTTATTTTTCATTTTTATTGTATGCAGGCATCGTTACCTGTCAGGCATGTTGACAGCTTCATTTTTTAGTGTAGAATAAAATTACATGAGTGCTTTCCCTTAATAAAAGAGGATCACTCATTTTTCTCAAAAAAATATTTGGTTTTATATTTAATGAAGCCTATTGCACCTCCACTATTTTCTGCTATATCACCGCTATAACTTTTTGCACCTCCACTGCTATGGAAAGGCTAAGCGCTTTAATTGCATAGTGTAGATCACATCATACCCCCTATAATGAGCATAAATTATGATCTACTCTATATACTTAAAACCTTGTCCCAATAGTAAATAGAATCACCGTACCTCTATAATAAGCATATGTGTTATTCATTGTATTATAAATTCCTAGGACCTTTGCGGATCACACTGTACCCCTATAGTGAGCATAAATGTTTTATGATCCTGCAGTAGATGATTGTCATCATCCTCCTCTAGGACATTAAGGATTTCTAAATAACTAGTGTATGCCTCTTATCAAAAACAGAACAATGATTGTGACTCGTATAATGCGCTATCGGGACCACAAAGGAACACCGATGCAGTAAGTGTGTGTGTCTATATGCACACATCAAATATATCATCGCATAATCAAATACGCCTATCACAAATGAAGATCGATATCTCATTATCATCTTTATATGGATGGCCTCCTTTATAAGACCCGTAATCGGTACGGCCATTAGTATAAGACTAATACCATTCACCAAACATACTTACCCTAAAGTCAAAGCCAAAGGGTATGGACCAATTTCACTCAATCGTACACGCTCACCAAACGTAACCGTGTAACCAATCATTACATTGATCTTGTATTTGATCATCATTAACCATACATGTACCACTACATATTGCATCTGAATCCCAAGGTTTACCTTGCATCCTACTTCCCCGATTAGTCAGAAGTCTTCTCAAAGTCGTGCCAAAGCCTCGTGTCGCTCTACATCCAGATCCAGAGAGAATCTCCCATCAAATTGCACCCTGCCTAGGCTTTACTGCCCAGGCACGTGCACCACCGAAGGACTGGTGGTCCACCAACGGCCGACCGGTGGATGCTTGTCATGGGAAATAAAGCCAAGGCAAGTAGCCTCCAAGCCGTTGATTTGAGCCCCCGTCTTCATCATCGCTTCGCCTGATTAGTCGCCTAGCTCCACTAGCCTATGTTTGTCGCATCGGACCTCTTCCAGAGCCTATTGGATATATTTTGAAAGTGGTTACATAAGTGTCCAAAAAAAATTTGACACAAGAATCCACTCTTCGCACGCGTAGAGTTCACGGATGGTTTCAACGACCCGACTCCCTTTAACATGCCAAAACAAACCCAACCAGACCTCCTAAGTTTACGTGATGCTCACACGTGTACTGATACACTTAATTGTGCATGCATATGCATATATGTATACGCAAACACTTAAAAACTTCACAAATCATGTTTCGAGCCTCATTGGAGCGACTACTTGACCCGGTACTCTTTCACGCAATTTAAGGCACTCGATAGTCGCTAAGGCTACACGAGATTGCCCGTAACATATTTATATACACCTATGGATATTCCCATACACATATACAACTAATCACATAAATAAACAATCATTATCTAACTATTCAGCAATTTTAACTATAATATTTGAAATGTATTACTTATTATATAACTTCAAATACATGTATACGTATACTTATCCATATACATATACATACACATGTATTTAATAAGTATTTTGAATTATTACTTAAATCTAAACTTACTTTATTTATTAAATCTTTTCAATAAAAGTAAAACATCTTTTTTACAAAATCTCATATCATTTTATAAAATACAATACTAGATTATAACTACATTTAAGCCTTCGGAATACTAAATCTCTTCATTTATAATTAAGTATTCCTTTTATAATTATTTTATGAAACCTTTTAACCATCTTATAAAGTATCTTCTTTATATTGCACTATAAAATATTATACTCCTTATAAAGTACATCATTTATACTATTTTATAAAATTACTTTTTTTTATATAAAATATCACATTTATACTATTTTATAAAATCACTTATTTTATAAAATATCGTTTTTATTTATAAAATTATTCCTTAACACAAATGTATTTATATATAAACCATTTACTTATAAAAATCATTTCTTTACTTTAAATAATATTTATAACTACTAATTAAGCTTCATTAATCAATTAAATGGCTTACTAACTTTTCTAAAACCATTTAGATTAGTTTTATTATTACTAACTAATGACACACACTTATTTATGTCATTTAATTAGTCTTTGTTATACCCATATTTACCAAGCCCTTTAAAAGCAAGGTGACGTAACATCAAGATCAGAACAAGAGGCCCTCACAAAAAAGTCGGAGTGCAAAAAGGAAAAGCAAAGAATAAAGCGAAGTCAATAGAATACTGGGCTTGGAAACTATAGGACGATGGAAAAGATTCAAACTACGTCATCCCCTAATTTCATTGTCACATTCTGAATGGGGCCAAAACTGGACACGGTCACATGATGCAGCAAATAATCTACAATTATAATACTCAGAACCACATTGTAACCAAACTCCCAAATAACAATAAAACGTTAAAGTTGCACTGTGGCATAGAGAGCCATATTAATAGTCTCAAAGCATAACGCACCTCACTTAAAAAAGGCTATACACAGACGTTGATATACCACACTCATGGACCGATATACACAAACAATAGAACTGTGCTAAAAATCCAGGATTGAAGGAAAATTAGGATGAGCTACCCTTCCTTTTTTCCTCTTACAACTGAAAGAGAAGGGAATGGCCAATTGCGCCGCCATCAGAAGGGTGCCACCATCAGAATAATTCAATAAAGAAACAAGCCAAATTGGAACATGACAAGCATAGGAGCAGAAAGACAAAAACCGCGCTGCAACTTTTCAGTAAAATATGCACCTGATCCGTTCTGAGCATGCCATAAATGAACACTTTGTGTGTCTAGTGATCGAATAAGCCCAATTAGTGTTCCTTAAACCTAATGCGATGCTAACACTTTCAATCTTAGATCTATGCTGTGTTTATCAAGGATCCTTTAAGCAATACCACAAGGAATCCATCCAAGGGTTGTACACATGGTTACCCAAATAGTGCTCCGTCGCATTTCTTCACTTGTTTGGAAACGAAAAAGACATAAGCAGCCCTTATCAAGAAACTTGCACATACCAATACCAAGGGCAGCTCAGAACACATGCATCCAGATATTGGGCTAACACCATAGGCTGGAGCAAAGCAACTCAACTCCAACTACCCTCAGCGCAATGTCAGACAAATATGGCAAGCCGAGGCCACTTAAACAAAGCTTTAGCAATGTTTCGCACTTACAGCTCAAACTTGACCTCCATTCTCAAAGTAGTAGCATATCAACAATGCATAAGCGCACCGCGCAAGTCAATCCCAAGGACATCAACGACACCCACGGCTAAACAAGAGGGGAACACCTCGTCACACTCTTATTCCTGAATAGGGGCGGCTCAGATGTTGTCCACTACTCAGGTCACAAGCATGGAATCTATTCAAATTCAAGTTTCCCACTCCGATTTCGGATGTTCCCCGCTCAAATTCAGAGGTTCCCGCTTCAATTTCAAACTTTCCACCAATATCCAGAGTTTTTCCGCTCAAATTATAGTTTTCCACCAAAGATGCATCAGCAATACATACACGACAAACTAACAATGTGGATAGGCAACACATGGAAGGAGCCTAAGTGGGAGTTAAAATAATAAAAGGAAAGAGATTGTGGTAGACCATGTGCATCTTTACACTATAAATACGATAGACACTGTAATGATAAGGGGATCTTTTTAGGAAAATTGAAAGAATTGTATCTTCTAATTTACTCTCATCCATGTAAATTTGTATCAAGGTGAAATATATAAATGGAGATTTATTGATCTATGGACGTAGGATTTTAAAAGAATTTGAACCACATAAAATTCATGTATCTTTTATTTTTACGCATTATTACTTAATTATTCTACTTAAAATCCCTCTCAACTTTAATTCAGTAGTAGATTATAAACCTAATTTGACATTTTAATGAACAGTTAAAGAGCAACTACCTGGTTGTGTAAACTTCCAACGACACAACTACTACTCAAAGGAAAGTTTAACATTGCTTATATTTTTTGATTCCAAAATTGTGGAAGTAATTAAAGCTTTAATCACTCTATGATCATCAAAGGTGTTGTGAGACAAAAAATATCACCAACATTTTTGGTGCTAGAAGAAGGGCCGAATCTCCATTTCCCTATTTTCAGTAAGCTCAACCTACATCTCCCCTAAAAACCATGGATCCCACTGATCCATCTATGCCCTTCACTCAAAAACGATAAACCATAGCTTCCAAAGACCAGACTGTGGCAAAAGCCTCTGTTGAAATCCCCATGGACCCCATCCTAACCATGATTCAGACCTTCTCTAACCAGGTAGACCACCAGATGAAGAGGATAAAGGAAATAATGACTCAAGGCACCGCTCTTCGACCAACAACACCTCCACCATCCACAGCTCACCGCCATCACTCACCAAGCGTGCTGACTATGCAGCAAGTGAGTGATAACGACACTCTCAGGAATGATAATGGTGAGGCTGGTCTATGAGTCAAAGCCAAGTCATCCATTATTAAGCAGCTGCCGCAAAGAGAAAAACAAGTTCGATATGCCCCCAACAACGACAGCTCTACCATATCTTTTAAGGATAACTCGATCTACTCTCAATTCGAAGCTTGTTTGCCTTTCCCATGTACTATTCCTTCTAGTAGAGAAATCCTCAAAGTATCTTTAGATATGAAGCTTCTGAAAGTGTACGTGTAGTACTAAGGATCGTGTAATATGGTATATAAATGCGGAAACTGGTAATAACAGTAAAATAAAAATTAAAGTAAGCACACCAGGAATTTTTATATTGGTTCGAACTTCCCGTTCTACGTCCAGTCCCAGAATACCCTCTAGATTTAAACTCACCCCTCACTTAACCCGGAGGAATAGGTATACGACACCTGAGCAGCCGAACAGGAATTTTTCCGCCTCAACAACCGAAGAGGACTTCAACCTAATACAAATTGTTTGTTGACGAATGTGTTCTAAATAACACTGATAGTCTTTTGATAGTACAACTTTCCTATAATCAAATCCTCAAGAGTATATATGTGTGAGAAGATTTAGAAGGAAGATAATCACGTAGAATCGAAGTATATAAATTAAATCAAGGATTCTAGTGATATTAAATAAGAATGAATGCTTTTATTTGCAGAAATGAATAGAGATTAGATTTCAGAAATATAAACAAGAATCGGTGATTGTAGAAGTGAATTGAATATGTTTATATAGTTGTAGAAGAGTTATAATCTTTCATGAAGAGTTTCAGTCAACAGTTGTGTCCATATCTCTTGAAATAGAGGACATTCCTCTTCA
Source organism: Allium fistulosum (assembly GCA_030737815.1). Taxonomy (NCBI): domain Eukaryota; kingdom Viridiplantae; phylum Streptophyta; class Magnoliopsida; order Asparagales; family Amaryllidaceae; genus Allium; species Allium fistulosum. The sequence goes on from CM060902.1 coordinate 343,626,215, forward strand.
TGAAATGATCGCATCTCTTCAGTAAACTAGCCGTTATTCTCTGGTCGGTCGACCGGAAAATCTGGCCGGTCAGCTGAGTTCGAAATCGTACACAAAACAGAGAGTACCTGTGCACATAACACAGGATCGGTCGACCGAGGATCCTGGTCGGTCAGCCGACCTGATGTTATTTGCACAGTGTACACTTATATATGTATAAATTAACATGGATCAATTTGTGTGTGTGTGACTACTTGAGGAATGATTTTAACAATATTCTAAGACTCAATAAAATAAAATATTCATACTAATCTCTGGATTGTAGTCTTGTCTCCTTTGTAGTTCACAATATACGTTTATTCTCTTTTTGTCGCTTTCATATAGTATTCTCTTTGTATTTCGTCGTATGATCTCTGAAGCTTGTGTCATGAATCAAAACTCATGAATCAACATTCTCCCCCTTTTTGATTGATGACAATACTTATGTGACGAAGTAAAACTTATCTATATTATAATTCTCCCCCTGAATATATGGCGACTTTTCTGCAAAAAATATGTTAGCTTTCATACATTTTTCTCCCCCTTTGTCATCGACAAAAAGGAATACTTACCAGAAGTAATATGTTAAAGTAATGCGAATCATTGAAATTTAAATATTAAATATTCAAACCAAAATAGGAGCAATTAAGGATGTTTGCTTAGTACATAACAATAATGAAGGAAAAATATATTGTGCTCATAAAGAAATTCTTGAAATTAAATTGTAAAATACTACAATTACTCCTCATCATCATCAGAATCCCAGAATTCTGGACGAGTATTATCATCCAGTGGAGCTGGTTCCTTACCCCGTCTTTGTGTGTGAGGAACGTGAGTTGCCGATGTGCTGGAACTTGTGTTATCGGATGTAGACCAAGAGAAATTTGGCGCTGGTCTTTTTCCAGGAGCAACAAATGAAGCACCGGCTTCGGAAGTACATGATAAGGCATCCCATAAATTTACGAAGAAGCCTTTGATCTTCTTGAACCGCCCATCAATTTTTCGAAGTCGAGAATCCAAAGCTAGTTGATTTCGAGCCAAAATATCAATGGCAGCCTCCGTACTAGTACCGGGAGTTGGTCGTTGAATTGAGGTTTGACGAGTTATACGTTCCGTAAAATGAGTAGATGGTTGAGGTGTAGAATAGCTGCGACGTAGTTGTTCTCGAGGAGTAGTACGCCATTGCTGAAAAGTTGTAATTTGGGACGGTGCATCGGGTATCTTCATTAGTTTTATGGTTCGTGAGTCAAAAGTACGAACTTTGGATGTTTCGGATTCCGGAGCATGTGTGACAAAGTTATTAATCAACCTCATTATGTATTCTCCATAATAAATATGGAGCATCTTTGCTTGGTTGAAAGAGAGAAATTCATCCATAAGAAGTTGTGTCCAATTTACTCGAATATTTCCGCACATAGCATACAATGCTTTGAAGTTTTCGGGATATACTAAGTGGTATGATCCTCCTCTTAGAACAATAGACTTCATCATGAATCGATGAAAGAGTCGGGCTTTAGGTCGAAGGGATGAAGTTTGCCTTAAATCAGTAGCGTCATCTTCAAAAAATAGATGACTTAGACGGTCACGAGTCGATGTATTACAATCTACATCATGTAACGAAATTCCACCCGGTCGAGCATTAAAAATGTGGTTAATTCGATCAATGGAAAGAAAAATCGAAGTGCCACAAACCGATGTCCAAACACAATTTTCAGTGTTTCTCGGTGGATTTACAAGGTTGAGATTTGCTAGAAATAACTTGACCATTATATGATTAATTTTCAAGTTATTTTTCCTATGGTCAAGAAATGTATCAAGACCACTTTCAAGGGCGGCATTTTCAATACCGTAGGAGGTAAAATCAGGATAACTTACAAATGACTCCTCAAAGATTTTGGCATCTTGAAGCCTTATCCATCTTTCTAAAGCTTTGTCACTTACTAGCCAAGAAGCAATTTGAGAGTCTACAGGAGTTGATGAAGATGAGCCAGCATTAGTCTTAGATTTCTTCTTAGGGGCCATTTTTTGTTTGAAGAATTTGAAGAAGTTTGGGGAGGTTGTAATAGGGGCTAGGGTTAAAATCTGTTTTGGGAGAGTAAAAGTGAAGAGGTGAGATGGAAAAGGTGAGTGGATGGGTTAAAATATGTAGACTATTGCAACAGAAAGCACGCTCGGTCGGCTGAATTACCTGGGTCGGTCGACCGACTTGAGTTTCAGGTTAGTGCTTAATCTTTCGGGAAGAGCTTCGGTCGACCGGTGCAGGGTACTTGGTTGACCGACTCAAAAAATGTTATAGTTGCTTTTCGGGATACAGGTTCGGCTGACCGACTCAGGGGGTTCGGTCGACCGACCTGGCAGAAATATGTTTTTAAAAACTTCTCGGGATAGCTTCGGCTGACCGACTCAGGCTCTCCGGTCGACCGAGGCATGTGAACAAACAAATTTCTGTTGTTTTTCAACAAAAAATTATAGAAATATAAATTATATTATTACATCATTTATATCTATACATCTTATTGAAAATAATAACATATATATATTAAATTATAGCCATGGTTCATCAGCATCTACGTTCCCATGAGTTTGGAGACGGAACATTTTCTATTGGTGACCATCTTGGAGCTATTGGAGTTTGAACGGGGTTTGAAGGTGATGGAGATCTGTAAGAAGGTTCAGCAACATCATCCTTCTTAGATGAACAAATTTTCATGGCAATCTTTTCAAGAAAACTTAAACGTCTTGCCGTGACTTTTTGTTCGTAGTAGAGTTCCCGTTGCATATTCATTTGCTGTTGTTGGTAGTGATGTATTTCATCAATTTTTTGTTTGGTTGATGGAGATACTACCATTGTATTCTTCCCTTTCTTCTTTTCAGGTGTATAGCCTGTATGGGAGTCTTCCCATGGTTTCCACCCGTGTCGGGGGTCTTTATCTGGAGAGGAGAAGTCTAGAACACGGTTAGGCATTGGAAAAGTAGGATAGGGACCATTTTCGGGGATGCGATCAGAACAATCGTCGTCCGGAGATGTGTATGAAAGATGAGAATTTTCAGAGTTATAGTAATCATTGTTAGAAGACATTTTTTCAAGTTTTGTTTTGTAAAAATTTTGTAGTATATGTTCTTAATCAATAAACATAGTACATATATATAACCATCTATTTTCTAAAAAATTAGTGGTTTAAAACAAATTTTAACTATAATCACAGAACTTTATAGCAAAAACTGTTCGTTATTGTATGATATATAAGCTTTAGAGCTAAAAATAGTTTGTTTCTGAAATTAAAGTTAATGGTACAGATTGTAAATAGAACTGAAACAAGAAACACCCATAGCTCAAGTAGCTATAATACAACATCTAACAAATAAGTCAGAGATCATGAGTTCGAGTTCCGCTTTGGTCAGAAATAAAATAATTTTTGTTTTTCGATATTTTTGCATATTTTTATTCATAAATCTTTAAACGACATTATACCTAAATCACATCTTAGTTTTATAAAAATATTTTCATTTAGCGGTTTAGTAAAAATGTCAGCTATTTGATTTTCAGTGTTGATAAATTCTAAATTTATTAATCCTTTTTCCAAACAATCACGAAGAAAGTGATGACGAATATCAATGTGTTTTGTTCGTGAGTGATTGACCGGATTTTTAGAAAGATTTATTGCACTAGTATTATCACAATAAATTATTGATTTTTCAAGATGACAATTAAAATCTTGTAGTGTTTGTTGCATATATACGACTTGTGCACATGCCAAAGCAGCAGATATATATTCTGCTTCACACGTTGATAAAGAAACACAGTTTTGTTTCTTACTAAACCAAGAAACTAAGGAACGTCCAATGAAATGACACGTTCCGCTCGTACTTTTTCGATCCGTCCGACTTCCTCCAAAATCAGCATCACTATAGGAAACTAATTCGAAAGGACATTCTTTTGGATAAAATAGTCCGAAATCTTTGGTTTTAGTTAGATAACGAATAATGCGTTTAACTGCTCTCATATGTGATTCTTTGGGATTTGCTTGAAATCGAGCACATAAACAAACACTCATCATAATATCGGGTCGACTTGCTGTTAAATAAAGTAAAGAACCTATCATACTACGATATAGCTTCTGATCAACACTTTTGCCATCTTCATCTCTATCGAGATGAATTGTTGTGCTTATAGGAGTTGGTTTGGCAGTAGTGTTTTCCAGACCGAAACGTTTGATTAAATTATAACAATATTTTTCTTGATTAATAAAAATTCCATTTTCAATTTGTTTAATTTGTAATCCAAGAAAATATGACAATTCTCCCATATGAGACATTTCAAATTCATTCGTCATTATAGTTGAAAATTCTTGACATAGTTTTTCATTTGTCGAGCCAAAAATAATATCGTCAACATATATTTGAATTATTAAAATATCTTTATTAGTTTTCTTAATAAAAAGCGTTTGATCTACTTTACCGATTTCAAAACCAGATTCTAATAAATAGCCTTTAAGACGATCATACCAAGCACGTGGTGCTTGTTTTAAACCGTATAATGCCTTTTTGAGTTTATATACATGATCCAGAAATTTTTCATGATTAAACAAAGGTGGTTGTTCAACAAAAACATTTTCTTTTATGAATCCATTTAAAAATGTACTTTTAACATCCATTTGATATAGTTTAAAATTATGAAAACACGCGTAAGCTAATAATATTCGTATTGCTTCAAGTCGGGCGACCGGAGCAAACGTCTCTTCGTAATCAATTTCTTGATTATATCCTTGTGCAACTAATCTAGCTTTATTCCTCGTTATATTTCCTAGTTCATCTACTTTAATTTTGAAAACCCATTTAGTACCGATGACTGATTGATCACTGGGTCTAGGAACGAGTTCCCAAACTTCGTTTCGTTCGAATTGATTTAGTTCTTCTTGCATGGCAAGAATCCAGTAGTCATCAGTTGAAGCTTCTTTTATATTCTTAGGTTCTATGTTAGAGAGAAAAGCTACATGACCAACTTGATTTAGTTGATGTCTGGTTTTAACATTCGTATTAACTTCTCCAATTATATTTTGCACAGGATGATCTCTTAAAATTCTAGGTGGAGATTTTATTATATTAGGAGTAACGTTTTTATTGGTTTCATGAATATCAAAATTTTCATTTGTATTACTATTTTCATTCTGAGTAGTTTCATCATCAGAATCAATAGTAGCAATTGGATTTATATTTTTAAAATTTTCGTTGAAAGAAACATGTAAGCTTTCTTCAATAATTTGAGTTCGTTTATTATAGATTCGATAAGCCTTGCTTCGTTCCGAATATCCAACGAATATTCCTTCATCGGATTTTGGGTCGAATTTGCCTAGTTGATCTTTAGTATTTAAAATAAAACATTTAGAACCAAAAACTTTAAGATATGAAATATTTGGTTTTCTTCCATTTAGAAGTTCATATGGGGTATTCTTAGTTAATGGTCGAATAGAAACGCGATTCAATACATAACAAGCAGTAGCTACAGCTTCTGCCCAAAAGTGTTTCGATAAAGTGGTTCCATTTAGTAAAGTTCTTGCACATTCTTGTAACGTTCTATTTTTCCTTTCTACAACTCCATTTTGTTGTGGTGTTCTAGGAAATGAAAAATTATGGTTAATACCTTTCTTGTTACAAAATTGTTCAAAAACTTCATTTTCAAATTCGCCTCCATGATCACTTCTTATATTTTTAATTTTCAATGTTTTAATATTTTGAATTCTTTTAACAAAAACTTTAAAATTATCAAAAGTATCACTTTTATTTTTCAAAAAGAAAATCCAAGTATATCTAGAGAAATCATCTACAATAACAAAAACATATCTATTATGATTAATAGACTGCACTTGAGTTGGACCAAAAAGATCCGTGTGTAAAAGTTCAAGTGGTTGTTCTGTAGATATTACTTTCTTTGATTTAAAAGAAGATTTTGTTAATTTTCCTAATTTACATGCATCACAAAATATGTTAGTTTCGAATTTTATATTGGGTAAACCTTTAACTAATTTATTTTTAGCTAGTTTGTTGATGGTATTAAAATTGATGTGACAAAATCTTTTGTGCCAAAGACAAGAATCGTTTTCTTTAGCCACCAGACACAAATTTGAATCATTATTAACGTTCATATTTAAGATGTAAATATTTTTATCTCTTTTTCCTTCGAAAATAATGTTATGATTTTTATCAAAAATGTTACATTTATTTTCTGAAAAAGTTATATTAAAACCTTTATCGCATAGTTGACTAATACTTAATAAATTATGTTTTAAATTTTTAACTAATAAAACATCAGTAATGAGAGGTAAATTAGATGTACCGTTGCTATTGACATTTCCTTTGCCGATGATATATCCTTTTGAGTTATCTCCAAAAGTGACTGCTCCTCCATTTGAGTATATAATGTTTGACAATATTTCTTTGTTTCCAGTCATGTGTTTTGAGCAACCGCTATCTAAAATCCATTTTCCTCTCTTCTTATGTGGTACCTGCAAAAAGTTTATAAAAAGTTGGTACCCAATCTTTTTAGGGTCCTAAGAGTTAGATCTTAGGAAGCCAAACCCATACGGGTTCAGAATTCCCTTTATAAACATAATTTTTGTTATTATGAACAGTTTCCATAAACATTTCGATATGTTTATTCCTTATCAATACATTATTTGTTTTTGGAATCCATATCTTAATGGTTTTAGTATTTGAATAAACTGTTTTCTTAATATCTTTCTTAATTTTATTATTAATCCTACTTTTAGCAAAATTATTTTGTTTCTTAAATCCTAGTCCAGATTTATTGTTAGAGGAATGAGAGTTTTCTAGTATACTAGAAAGATTTTCTCTTCCTTTATTGAAATTAGAAACATTTTTAGAGATATCATCAAATTTTATTTTAAGACTAGATTTTTCTAACTCTAAATCCTTAATCTTAGATTTTAAACTATTATTTTCGAAAAGTAAAACATCATTTTTATTTTTCTGAATTTCTAGTTCTTCAGATATTGATGTAATTTGAGAAGATAAGTTAGAATTCGATTGTTGAGAAATTTCAAGGTCTTCTTCCAATATTATCTTCTCATCTTTCAACATATCTACTTCTAAAACTGTTCTATCAAACTTTCTTTGCAACTCCTTATTTTTCTTTTTAAGTTGTTTTGTTAAATTTACTAATTCAGAATTTATTTCAATTAAATCTTCAAAAGTAAAATCACTTACTTCCTCTGACGAAGCCATGAAGCATACATTTGCTTGTTCATTATCACTTTCACTCTCTGATGAGGATGATGAGTCAGTGTCGTCCCAAGTGACTGAAAAAGCTTTTCGTTTGGTTTTATCCTTCTTGAAGTTATTCTTTTTACGATCTGGACAATCCTTCTTCATGTGTCCTTTCTTATGACATTCATAACATTCCATTGTTGAAGATGATGGTTTGCTGCTATTGGAATTGTTGTTGGAATTATTTTTGTTTCCCTTGAATTTGTTTCTGTTGAATTTCAAAAAAAAATTGAAATTTTTAGCGATCATTGCCATATCTTCATTATCTGAGTCGGAATCATCTTTTTCTGCTTGGAATGCCACATTTTTCTTTTCTTGTGCTCCATTTCATTTTGCCTGCAAATTTACTTCGTAGGACATTAAATTACCTATCAATTCTTCTGGTTTTAATGTTGACAAATCAGTTGCTTCTTCAATAGCTAGGACTTTTCGTTCCCATTCGTCCGTTAAAGAATTTAAGATTTTTGTAACAACATCAAAATCAGTAAACTTTTGTTCTAATGATAATAAAGCATGATAAATATCCTGAAATCTAGAGTACATGTCATTTATAGATTCATTTGGCCTCATTTTAAAATTTTCAAATTGATGTTTCAACATAGAAATTTTGCTTAATTTAACTTTGTTCGTTCCTTCATGTGAAACTTTAAGAGTTCTCCAAATTTCATAACCGGAAGTGCACATGCTAACTCTATTGAATTCATTTCTATCTAATGCACAAAACAAAATATTCATAGCCTTAGCATTTGATGTAGCATCTAGTTTTTGTATGTTACTCCAAGTTGAGTATTCTCCAGTAGGAGTTGTGTACTCACTTTGTATAATATTCCAGATATCAAATCCACTTGATTGCATATAGATTCTCATTCTAGTTGACCAATAATTGTAATTTATACCATTGAAAAGTGGAGGTCGTGAAGTCGATTGACCTTCTGTGAAACTAGAATTAGTGTGAGTTTTAACATCGTTAATTTGTGTGGTTGCCATATTACTAGAAATAAATATCAAATAACTTTGTGATGGTTATAGGATGACCTTGCTCTGATACCAAATGAAAGTGTACGTGTAGTACTAAGGATCGTGTAATATGGTATATAAATGCGGAAACTGGTAATAACAGTAAAATAAAAATTAAAGTAAGCACACCAGGAATTTTTATACTGGTTCGAACTTCTCGTTCTACGTCCAGTCCCAGAATACCCTCTAGATTTAAACTAACCCCTCACTTAACCCGGAGGAATAGGTATACGACACCTGAGCAGCCGAACAGGAATTTTTCCGCCTCAACAACCGAAGAGGACTTCAACCTAATACAAATTGTTTGTTGACGAATGTGTTCTAAATAACACTGATAGTCTTTTGATAGTACAACTTTCCTATAATCAAATCCTCAAGAGTATATATGTGTGAGAAGATTTAGAAGGAAGATAATCACGTAGAATCAAAGTATATAAATTAAATCAAGGATTCTAGTGATATTAAATAAGAATGAATGCTTTTATTTGCAGAAATGAATAGAGATTAGATTTCAGAAATATAAACAAGAATCGGTGATTGTAGAAGTGAATTGAATATGTTTATGTAGTTGTAGAAGAGTTATAATCTTTCATGAAGAGTTTCAGTCAACAGTTGTGTCCATATCTCTTGAAATAGAGGACATTCCTCTTCATGAAATGATCGCATCTCTTCAGTAAACTAGTCGTTATTCTCTGGTCGGTCGACCGGAAAATCTGGCCGGTCAGCTGAGTTCGAAATCGTACACAAAACAGAGAGTACCTGTGCACATAACACAGGATCGGTCGACCGAGGATCCTGGTCGGTCAGCCGACCTGATGTTATTTGCACAGTGTACACTTATATATGTATAAATTAACATGGATCAATTTGTGTGTGTGTGACTACTTGAGGAATGATTTTAACAATATTCTAAGACTCAATAAAATAAAATATTCATACTAATCTCTGGATTGTAGTCTTGTCTCCTTTGTAGTTCACAATATACGTTTATTCTCTTTTTGTCGCTTTCATATAGTATTCTCTTTGTATTTCGTCGTATGATCTCTGAAGCTTGTGTCATGAATCAACAGCTTCCAATGAGCAACAGGAGAAAACAATACAAGCAGCAAAGGCTCAACAGCCATAATGACCCATATGTCCTTAAGATAACACTATAGTGGAGAAGGAATAGCCTCCATATTCTTAGACCCCTCAGCACCTTAAGATATCTTGTCCTTCCGAGTCTCCACCTTTTCCCAATTATCCTCCTTTATCAATCAATGACTACCGGTTGGACCGAAATACAACGGTATTTGTTGATTTGGACAGTGATTCCGATGATGGGCTGAACCCTAGTTCAGAGCTGGAATCTGAGGACCCCCTCATTGTGATGAGAGGATATGAAAAAAACATTACTACGGATAAGCCGTTAAGTATGTTCACACTTTCTGCTCGGAGACCATGAGATTCAGTTGTTGTATTCTCAGCACCAACCATTGTCTTGGCTAAGCATGGAACTCAAGTAATTGAGATGCACACCGATTTGAAAGTCTCAAGAAAAAGAAGTGCCAATGTCTGCTTGGAGCATCCGCTATCTAGTATCTATTTCTCCTTATGTTTTATTTTAGGTACCTGCAAAATAAAAGAAGTTTTAATTGGTACCCATATACTTTTGTTAGGGTCCTAATTGTTAGGAGAAGGTAGCCATACCCATGATGGTTTGGTCCCTTTGTAAATATAATTTTTATTATAGACTACATTCTCTAAGAAATTATCGATATGTTTTTGTTTAATCAAATTATTATTTGTCTTAGGAATCCAAATTTTCATAGTTTTGGTATTCATATTAGACTTAGATAAACCTTTAGTTTTTGTATACAAAATATTTTTTGCATCATTTCCTTTTTGTTTAGAAATATTTTTAAATCCTATTCCATTTCTATTTCCTAATGGTTTTGAAGTTTTGATAAGATTTTCCAAATCTTGTTTCCCTTTATTGAATTTTGAAACATTATTCGTGATTTTATCTAATTTTTCTTTTAATTCTAAATTTTCAATTTTCAATATTTCAATATTGCTTTTCAAATTGACCTTTTCTTTTAGTAAATCATCCTTTACTATTTTAGTGTTTTCAAAATCAATAGTAATAGCCTTACTTTCTATCAAATTATTTTTAATTTTTTCTTGAGATAATTCTAGTTCTTCTTCTAAGATAATTTTTTCATCTTTTAACATTCCTACTTCAAGTTCTAATCTATTTATTTTAGCTATATATTCTTTGTTCAATTTTTTAATTTGTCTAAATTTATCATCTAATTCCATGCTAAGTTCTAATAGTTCGTCATAGCTAAGTTCCGGACATACCTCATCAGTTTGTGCCATAAAACACACATTGGCTTGTTCTCCATCACTATCACTATCACTTTCAGATGATGAAGAATCCGAGTCTTCCCATGTTACTTTGAAAGCCTTCTTCTTCTTGAATTTTTCAAATTTGTTCTTCTTTTTATCATTATTGAGTTTAGGGCAATCCTTCTTCATATGTCCGTATTGATCACATTTATAGCACTTAATTTGAGATAAGTTTATTGTGTTGGAATTCCCTTCTTTTTGGAATTTTGTCATCTTTCTAAATTTCTTGAACCTGTTATAATTCTTGGCAATGAAGACTATCTCTTCTTCATCTAAATCAGATTCATCATCTTTTGTTATTGGAAATGCTATGTTCTTCTTTTCTGAATTTAGTTCTTTTCGTGCCTGCAAATTAGCTTCATATAACATTAAATTTCCTATCAACTCTTCAATTTTGAGAGTAGAGAGATCATTAGCTTCTTCAATAGCTAATACTTTTCTTTCTCAATATGGTGTCAAAGAGTTGAGTATTCGAGAAACTAAATCAAAATCGGTAAATTTAACTCCTAATGCCATAAGATCATGTTGGATAGTTTGATATCTAGAATACATATCAACAATAGTTTCATTTTGCTTCATTTTAAATGACGAAAATTGGTTTTGCAAAATTGAAATCTTAGTTTGTTTGACCTTTGTTGTACCTTCGTGTGTGATTTGTAAATTACGCCAAATGTCAAATGCAGTTGTACATAACACGACACGTGAAAATTCATTTTTATCTAGAGAACAAAATAAAATGTTCATAGCTTTAGCATTATTTGATGCTAAGGTCTTTTGTGCATCTGTCCATGTGTTCATAGCAGTAGTAGGTGCTTCATGTTTATCTTGAGTTGCTGACCAAATTTCTAGACCATTAGCTTCCATAAAAATTCTCATACGTGTTGACCAGTATGCATAGTTAGAACCATTAAAAAGTGGGGGTCGTGCTGTGGATTGTCCTTCTTGAAAAATACTTGCCATATCAAAATGATTCAAAAACGTGTTACTGTAATTTGATCAAACCTTGCTCCGATACCAAATGAAAGTCTATAGTATGGTGGATCGATTATACAAATGACAAGTATATGACTAATTTAAACTATATTGTATTAATATTAAAATATGTAAATAAGAATAATCACACCAGAGATTTTATACTGGTTCGGACCTCCCGTCCTACGTCCAGTCTCGAAGCTCCTCTTCGGAATTTCCTTTCACCGAATAACCCTCACTTCACCCGGAGGAACAGGTTTACAATAACAGAGTTTCTTTGTCAACCGTGTGTTCTCTATTACACGGATTTTGACTATATAGTGCAAATGCTTCCAATATATATATATCTAGAGATTGTTGTCTATGAGAAACTATATATTTGGAAGTGTAGAGTACAAGTATAGATTGCTAGAGATCAAGAATATATCAGAGTATAAGAGTAGAAAGCACAAGTAAGTTAGGTGAGGTCTTCTCTTGAATTCCTGATGTTATTTATAGTGGTAGAGAGATCCTTTATGTAGTTGCATCTGTTAGTAAGTGCTCTAAGGTCGCTTCTAATGGTGATGAAGAGTTGCAGTGAAGAGGAGCGATCGTGTCTTTACAATTGTGACAGTTGTATTTTGAATATACACAGCCGAGTTCAAAATCAGACGTCTAGAAAATGTTTCAAACGTCTGGTTCTCATATATTTTTTGTATATAGTTGCTTGTCATACGTCTGAGTATATTAACCAGATGTCTGATTCTATCTAATTTGCGAACCAGAGAATTTAGTCAGACGTCTGGTTAGTGCACTCAGACGTCTGGATTTGTGCATGTTGCTTTTCATGTGCCTGTATCATTCCTTTTTCGATTCTCTCGTCTTGTAGCCTCTTGATACTTCTTTTGAGTCTTGTTCTTGTCTCTTTGGTGATGTTACTTTATCAATTACCTATAAATATAGATATATATGCATATTTGATTTCCATTGTATAGTTGTAATCATCGAAACCATAGAATTGATTTCCTAACACAAAGGTACATGGAGTCCCGAAGTTACCAATTGGATGATAATGATAGAATTTTTGATATGAGAAGGTTGGTGCTTAGAGGTGAAGTTCTTGGTCATAATTTGGAAAATGTAAATAGAAAACCTTTCACCCCAAACATCTAATACACTAGGAATTCTCCAAATTTCAAATTACCAACTTTAGAGCTATATAATGGAAGAACAGATCCAAAATTTCACTTGATAAGATATAGCCAACATATGGGAGTGTTAGGGGCTTCAAAGGAGGTGTAGGATGGTGCTTCCCTCTGTATTTGACTAATTTAGCAGCCATGTGATTTCGCCAATTGGAGAATAGGTCCATATACATGTGGATCAAATTAGTGGAAAGATTCATGAACCCGTTTAGAGTTCACATTATGGTTGAAGAATGTGAGCATATTATCTAGCGTGAAGCAGAAAGCAGGTGAGCTCTTATAGAGATATTTAACTAGATTCAATGCAGCAGCCGCTGTAGTGTAAAAGCTGTACTCGCCAATAGTTCTGATGGAAGTGGTTTCTAGAGTTGCTAACGAAACTAATTTTAAGATAGCAATGGAAAGGGATGCGCTAGTGGATTCTGTACACTTTTATTACCAAGCATAGAGATATTTGTGCCAGGAGGATGTAGAGGCCAAAAGCAGTGATATCAATGTCATGGAGAATGGAGGACCATCCAAGGCAAGATATGGAAAGGATAAAGGGAAAGGAAAGATGTTGATAGATTTGGAAGATTGAAGCAGCAAAAGAGGAAACCGAAGTTTTCCTCCTACATAGACTTGATCGAGACCCTATAAAGGATCTATCTTGATAATAGAGGACAAATTTCCTATAGAAAACCCAATAAGTGAGAACCCACAGATTAGGAGATAAAGTCAGGAAAGTACTGCCTATTCCATGAGCTGGATGGCGTGACACAAATGAGTGCAGACTCAGAGTAACTGGCTACAATAGTATATGAGGATCAAACAATAGTAGTTCAACAGGAGCGGCAACCACCTGTGGCAGATATACTGGGTCGCAGTTGAGGATCTAGGTTGAGTATAGTAATCCCTTGATCGAGAAGGGTCAGAGTTAAGTTTGTTCTCCTCATTTTTATTTTTCTATGAAAAAACGGCGAAGGATTACTACCGAGCTACTTACTCATGTATGAGATCCCAATTGATCTGAAGACATGCTCTGGGTTAAGGTCTAGGAGTCATCCTTAACTAGATTGGACATTTTATTTTTTGATTAATGCAAATTGGTTTAAATAAGAATATAGGAAAGATTCGATAATAGATGTTAATTGATATTTGATTTCGATATTATTGATGGATGCTATCTATAACAACCATCATTTTAAAAACTCGGTATTTAAATAATTAATTTAAATTTTAGGTCATTAATAAAAGAAATGCCCCTTGTACTCAACTTTTACATACGAGCGAATTGGGACTTGAAACACCCATAGTTGAGTTTGCTTTTTGGACGCGAGAAAAATGATTATAAACTTCACTATGTTTGAAGTCAACGAATTTTTCGAGTAAATAATAATCTTTAGAAAGGAGTGAAAATTGACTTTGGTCTAAGGCTCATGAAGCTAGCTTATAAGTTAGCTTATCCTTCATGTTTTCACTTCATTCTCATTTCACGTTTCTTTTTTTTCTCTTCTCTAACCACTTTCCCTAATTACTTCTCGATCCCCTAACCCTAAATCTATTAATCCAAGCCCAAATAAGTTCCAATAAATCCCAAAAAAATTGCCATAATCCCTCTCATCCAATTCCTCATAACTCGTAAAGGAATTAGCTTGAATCGAAGTTTGGATCTTCATTCATGAATTTAAGAGGGAAAATTTTGGATATTTGGTGATTAGAGTATGCTTTGATGAAAAGCAAGGTGGGTGGGATGATTCTTCATTATATTTACATGTTAACTTACTTTATTTCATTTATTGATGATTTTGGGATTATATAGAGCAATTTGGAGATTGTTTGGGTTGAATTAGGCTTGTATTCATGTTATAAACAAGATTATATCATCTCATTATTTGTTTAAGGCCTAATTACTATTTTTGAAATAGTTAGTAAGCTTAGAAATGGATTTTGGTATAATTTAGTTATTATAGATGATATGCTAATGGATTAGAGACTAATTAGATGATATAATTAAGTGCATGTCATTGGTGTTAATGATATAATCGTCAACATCCAAAGGTGTATTGAATTAAGAGTAAATCAAAAGAAGAACCCTTTCGAAGGACTTCAAAACAGCTCGTCTTAACAAAATTGTGATTCAATGTTGCAGTCTTAAGTACAGACCCTTTCGAAGGGATTAAAATGGGTTCTAGTTAAGAGAATTCATTCGAAAGGACCCCTCCGAAGGTGTCTACACAACAACTATGAAAGAAACTCCTTCAAAAGCCAAGATATTTTCGAAAGCATTCAAATGCCTTTCGAAGAAGTCCTATCAAAGGAGTTGATTCAACAGTTATGACGAGAACCCCTTCGAAGGTCCAATGCCTTTCGAAAGCATTCGAAACTCGATGTATATATATTTGAGTAAAGAGTAGATTCAATTATGCCATAGAGTCTCGTTTTGGACAAAATATCATAAGTCCATTGGACTTAGTGATATTGGATTTTCATCATCACGTTAAGTTGGTGTTGCAAGGGCTTTAATTGTAATAACAATATGCATTGGAGTTAAGATATCCAAATCGGTTCTATGACATAACATATGCTTTAAGAAGATAAGTGCATATCAAGTGAAATTGGTCATTAAGCAAGCTAATGGCCGAAATGTTTGATCTCATATTTGAATTCAATATTCATAGGCTATCAAGCATCCATCCTTCAATAGCTCAAAATAAGATTATTCATGTAAGCATGAACAATCAAGTCGATTTATTCTCTCTTTTATTTTTCAGAAAGGGATTACAAGCAATAGAAGTTGTCCCGAATTTGATTTAGGGTTACCAGAATTTGATTGGACTAAGAAATGTGGGAAATAAAAAAACCTCCCCAATTTGGACCCCTAGGTTCGTATTTATAGAGGCGGGTTGGACCATTTTGCATTCATCCTTCCACTTTCATCCTTCCACTCTCATGGTTTTGAATTTGCTGGCAGGTACTCGGGTCATCTGGCATACTTGAATATTCCCTTTCTTCTCTATCGAAGGCATGCTATAGATGAATATTAATCTGACATTCATCAATACTTCCTACACATACTTCTGAAGTCTTTCATCACCGTCGAAAGGTGTGCTTTTGGGTAGCGAATGGATTTCAGCATTTCACTATGCTATTTGAGTATAAGCAAAAGCATTTCTGACCCCTTCGTCACCTTTGAAACCTTGCATCGGAGTTGGAGTGTGTTATTTTGACATGAGCAAAAGGGTATTTGGACTGGTTCTAAAGGCTATAGAGGTGGCAAAAGGTTGTTTTCGAAGGTAATCTCTTCGATTATTGCGGGAGCCT
Source organism: Allium fistulosum (assembly GCA_030737815.1). Taxonomy (NCBI): domain Eukaryota; kingdom Viridiplantae; phylum Streptophyta; class Magnoliopsida; order Asparagales; family Amaryllidaceae; genus Allium; species Allium fistulosum. Next base: position 343,642,384 of record CM060902.1, read on the forward strand.
AAATTTTGATGCTTGTGGAAGCCCTACTGATGCATGCAAAACTCCTTATAATGCTTGCAAAATGGAAGTGTTGGTAGATGCTTCTTCCGTGGAAGGTAGACATTGATGGAACCAATTGTTTCGAAAGGTCCGATCTATGCAGAAGGGGTAGTGTTCGGTGGAAGCCCTTACTTTCATCTTCCGTGGAAGTGTCCAATGCTTGCGGCACCAATCTAATTTCCTTCGAAAGCAATTTCTATTCTTTCTCCCACTTTTGAACCATAGCGAACTCCTTTTCAATACTTACGAAACCCCTATGATGAGTTTATTTTTGATGCTTTCGTAAGCCTTCTTCCAACCCTTGCGGAACCCTTCTTACGATGCCTTCAGAAGCCTTCTTTCATACCTTCATCCTTGAGTGAATTTTACGGTTAACATTTAGCCCCCTGTATGAAAGAAGCTTTTGTTCTTTAGGACAAAAATCCAAAAATTCCTATTCAATCCTATTTCCCTTCAAAGTGCAAAGTTAATAACATTTCTTTTCGTTAATTTACATCATTAAATCCTTTTTGACAATAAGAATCTAGGAGTTTAATTTTGATATTAGTAATAGAATTTTTAGAAATTTTCTTTTATAAATCTAGAAAGTATCTTTAGAAACAATGGTAGAAGACTTGAAGCCCAGACTTGGATATTAATGGGGGAGGTCTAGAAATTATCTTTTGGAAGTAATGGAAGTTCAGAAATCTATAATAGAAGAAGTCCCAAAACCCAGATTTGGGTATTAATAAGAGAGATTTAGAATTCATCATTTGGGAATAATGGAGGATCAGAAATCCAACTTTGGTAATAATGGAAGACCTAAAACCCAAATTCGGGTATTGATAAGTGAAGTCTAGAAATTAATAGTAGAAGACCCGCGACCCAAATACGGGTATTAGTAAGAGAGATCTAAAAATTATCATCAAATTAGTAGAAGACCAGAAGTCCATAATAGAAGACTTGAAATCAATAATAGAAGACCTAAAACCCAGATTCGGGTATTAATGAGTGAAGTCTAGAAATCATCTTATGGATAAAGTGGAAGATCAAAATTCGTAATAGAAGACCCGAAACCCAGATTCCGGTATTGATAAGTGAAATCCAGAAATCATCTTCTGGAAATTAGTCGAAGGCCGTAAATTCATATCTAATAATGAAGTAGTCCAGGAATTATCGTCAGGAAATAATAGAAGACCAGAAATCCATTCCTGGTAATAAGAGGGAAAGTTTAGAAAACATTATTTGAATAATGGAAGTTCAGAAATTCTCATCTGAGCCTTTTGTTCTACACCACCCTTTGGACTTTGATTGTTCGAATCTTTTGCTTTATGTTACCTTTTTGGTTCCAGGTATCTGATTCTTTCGATATGTGCCATCCTTCGGGCTTTGTGTATTGTTAATGCTTTGTGTGACACTCCTTGGGCTTGGACGTCTTAGTCCATTGTTGTCCAGTGCGCTTGGTTAGCTTATCCATAAGCAGGACCCAAAGGCACCCGACCTCCCTTCAGGATGCGCTCCAGCCAGGCCTTATAGGGGGGACTGAAGGCTTGTCTAGTGCCTTGACCAGGCCATGGCATGGCGGGATCAAGGGCTTACTACGTCCTCCCTCCAGAGGTGCTCCAGCCATGCCTTATATGTGGGACTGAAGGCTGGTCATTGCCCTGAACTGGCCATAGCATGGCACATTCAAGGGCTTACTCCATCCCCCTCCAGGGGCGCCTTGATCTAGCCATAGCATGGCATAATCAAGGGTTTATAGATACTTTAACCTAGCCATAGAGTGGTGCGAATAAAGGATTACTCTGACCTCCCTCTAGGAGGAACTTTGACCTGGCCAACTTGGCGCGGATAAAGGCTTATGACCGTTTAAGGTAGTTTCCAAGTTTAAGGAGAATTCTACTCCCAACCATGTAGATTTTCTTAAAAAGGCGCTTTATTCATCCAATGTTGGAAAATACGGTTGCAAATATTCCACGTTCCATGTTCTAGGAATCATATTGCCATCTGGTCGACATAATTTGTAAAGCTCCCGAAGGAATTACTTTGTATACAATTAGGGGACCCTCCCAGTTTGGTCCCAGTGGTCTGTCTGTAGGATTTTTAGTATTTTCCATCACTCTTCGGAGCACTAGATCTCCTTCTTGAAATGATCTTGTCTTCACTTTTGAGTTATAGTATTTTGAGATTCTTCTTTGATACTCGGCAGTTCGAATAGCTGCTTCCTCTTAGTTTATGTATCAAATCCAATAACTCTTTCTTCAGCTCTTGGTTTGGATCGAACGCGTATGCAATTCTTCGATGTGAAGGTATTTCAATTTCGACTGGTAACATTACTTCGCACCCATATGTTAGAGAGTAAGGGGTATGACCCGTAGCAGTTTTAGTGGACGTCCGATATGCTCAGAGTACAAGTGATAGTTCTTCCACCCAATTTCCTTTGGCCTTATTCAGTCATTTTTTCAGAATGGTCTTAATAGTCTTGCTGGCTGCTTTGACGGCTCCATTAGCCTTTGGATGTACTACGAAAGGAAAACTTTTGATGATTCCGTTCTTGTGGTAGAATCGAGAAAACTCTTCACTTTCAAATTTTGTTCCATCGTCAGAATAATCTTGTATGAGATCCCGAATCTAGTGATGATGTTCTTAATAACAAATCTAAGCACTTTCCCAGAAGTGATTTTAGGAAGTGGTTATGTTTCTACCCATTTGGTAAAGTAATCAATAATAACTACAACATACTTTGCCCCCTCCCCTTTAGAAATTTGCAATGGTCCAATCAAATTGATTTCCCATACATCAAAAGGCCATGGACTGAAGATCATGGTTAATTGGATTGTGGTAAACGAGGAATCTTTGAGTATTTTTGGCACCTTTCACACTTCTTCATGTGCTCTATAGCTTGAATAGTCATTTGAGACCAATAGAAACCTTGTCTCATTACTTTCTTACCAACTTTATCCCATTGGAATGATCTTCACAAAACCCTGCATGTGCTTCTTTTAGTAATTTCAACCCATCTTCAGGATTTACACATCTTAAGTAAGGAAGAGCATATCCTTTCTTATAAATAATTCCATCCATCATTGTGAAGGTTGGAGCTTGACGTCGGATTCTTCTAGCTTCCGTTTTGTCAAAAGGTAGTATTCCATTGGTAAGATGTTCTACAATAGGTGTCATTCAGGTGTACTTGTAGCAGTTATCTGTTCTTGAATGAATGGGGTCTTCACATGGAATTTCTTCATCAATTTCTCTTTCTTCTCTTTCATGTGTCATCGCTTGGGATCTAGTTAAAACCAATAGTTCTTTCCCTGGTTTGAGCATTTTCTCTTCAATACTGGGACTTGATTGATACCTTATTAGTATGATATAGGTTTCTAGAGCTCCTCTGAACTAGCTAATTTTGCTAATGAATCTGCTTGAGAATTATTCTCCCTTGGGACTTAGTGTATAGAAAAATCTTCAAATAGGGTAAGCATTTCTAGCACCTTCTTAACATATAGGGATAGTCTAACGTCTTTAGTCTGATATATTTGCTTTATCTTATTTACCATTAGTTGAGAGTCACTAAAGATTTGAAGGATTTTGAGTTGTAGGGCTAGAGTTAGTCCTGCCACCATTGACTTGTATTCAGCTACGTTGTTTGTTGCAGGAAATCCTAGCTTCATTGCATAGTGTAGGCGGTGTCTATCTGGTGTGATTATGACATACCCTACTCCGGCTCCTTGCTCATTTGATGCCCCATGCACAAATAGTTTCCATTTGGGCTTGTGATCTTTTTCTTTCTCTGACTGCTCTTTAACAAAGCCTGTGCATTCATTGATAAAATCCGCTAATGCTTGCCCTTTGATTGCTGCTCATGGCTGAAATTCGATGTCATATTAGCTAAGTTCAATTCCTCATTTTACTAGCCTGCCCGAAGTCTCGGGTTTACTGAAAACTTGCTTGAGCGAAAAGTTAGTCAATACTCTGATCAGATGTGCTTGGAAGTATGCTCTGAGTTTCTATGCTATAAGTACCAAACAATAAGCCAACTTTTCTATGATCGGGAATCGAACTTCGGCATCCTTCAATCGTCTGCTTACATAATAAACGGGAAGCTAAGTTTCATTTTCTTCTCTAATTAGAACTGAACTAACCACATATTCTGAGACAGCCATTTATGAGTATAAGCTTTCTCCATTCTCGGGGATGGATAATATCAGTGGCTTTTCCAAATGACCTTTTAATTCTTGGAAGGCTTTCTCACAGTCTTCTCCCCACTCAAAATTCTTTTTTTCTTAATTACATTGAAGAATGGGATGCATTTATCAGTTGCCTTAGATATGAATTTGCTCAAAACTGCAATTCTATCGTTCAAGCTCATTACACCTTTGCTTGTTTTGGGCTCAGCCATGTGTTTGATAGCTTGGATCTAATCAGGACTGGCTTCAATCCTTTATGCACTAACAATGTAACCTAAGAACTTTTTAGAATGAACACCAAAAGGACATTTCTGAGGATTTACTTTCATTTGATACCTTTATTTAACGACAAATTTTCTATCTGTTTAGAAAATCGCTGATAAATTTCAAATTAAATTTAACCGCAAGCGCACGGCGTACTATTGTAGTATATAGTGAGTACGGGTCGATCCACAAGGAATTGTTGATTTTAAATTTCTATTCAATCAAATTAACCAAAGATTTAGAGAGTGTTAAGCTGGAAAATGTAAATAACTAACAAAAAGAAAGTTATAAAAAATATGAGAGTGTGAAGGCAATTTAGAGGCAATTTCCACCCTCTAGATCACATAAATCAACAAAATGAAGTTATGATCTCTCTTTTCTTGTCATTAGTGTAATTAGTTGATGTGCTTATCATAAGTATGGTATATTTGTGTTATTAGTTAGCCTAATATAAACCATCAAACTATAACACAACCATTAATACACATTTAACTCTCATGAAATATGACAATAAAGTTGAAAGCAAAATCTATTTTAAGTATGGCCTATTAACTATTGTTTATAAATATAGGCCATCAAATTTTAATTTCAACAATCACTTCATTACCATCATCATATGTAGATGAAGAGGTAATTATTGTTTGTGATTGTTTAAGCATAGCCTATTTGGTGTCAACAATATAGGCTATCAAATTCAAATAAAAAACAACAAGTTAAACCACTTCAAATGTTTCATTATGCCCAAAAAGAGAACATAAATATCAAAATGTTGAAGCTACATAATTAGAGAGCTTCATTACCCCTAAATTGAAGGGGTTTAGCCTCTCATGTTTGTTATCAAATCAACAAATGTAGCTTGCAACATGAAACAAAAAGAAGAGCAAAAAGAGAGCAAAATGAGAAGAAAAGCTAAGTAAAAAGAAATAACACTAATCTACTTGCATGAAAAGTAAACTACACTACTAACATAAGAAGAGAAGAAGCATGTAAATAAAAGAGAATACTAATTAACATTGCATAAAAAAAGAAAATTACATGAAATAAAATGGCTAAGTAGCCATGGAAAAAGAAGAGATTTGATTTATTTTCCTAAACTAAACTAAAGAGAAGAGAGCCTCAAAAAAGAAGAGAGAGCCTAAAAAAGAAGAGTGCCTAAGAGAGACTAAAGAAGAGCTAATTACATGAAGATAAGGGGTATTTATACATGTTTGGAAACCCTAATTCAATTTTTGGAAACTACCCAAACTACTCTCTTAGGAAGTGTGGCAGCCAAGTATTCATTAGCATCAAATAATCATCATTTAAGTGTGCATGAAGCTTTAATGGCCATTAGCATGTGTATTAGCTTCTAATTTGTACATGAAGGTAAGTGGGTAGGTGGGGTCCTCCATGATCCATGACTTTGAATTATTTCCATCTTCAGTCCTTTGTATTCACTCTTGTGCATGCATATATCTTTATGAAACCACTTGTATATAAAGCCAAATTCTTACAAAATAATATAGAAATTTCCAATTAATTTTTCTCAAATTAATATATGCAAAAAATTGGCCATTTTGCCCCTGGATGAAGATGAATATGTGACGATTTGAAAATAATATGAATTTTGGTTTAAACATGTTAAAATACCCGATATGATCATTTATTTAATTTAATTAGATTAAATATGGTGGTAAAAATATGCACATTTACATGCACATCAACTTTCATAATACTTCAAACATTTCTTCAAGATCTTCAAGGTGACTCCCAGCTTCATGGGACTTTACTAACATATCATCCACGTAAACCTCCATGTTTCGACCAATTTGTTCCTTGAACATTCTATTAACTAACCTTTGATAAGTAGCATCTACTTTCTTTAGTATGAAAGGCATTGATTTATAATAGAAAGTTCCTCAATCAGCATGAAGCTTGTATGCTCTTCGTCTAGCTTGAACATGGGGATTTGATTATATCCCGAATAAGTATCCATGAGAGATAATAGCTTGTGTTTGCTAGTCGCATCAACTAACTGGTCTATTCTTGGTAGTGGATAACATTCTTTTAGGCATGCTTTTTTCAAAACAGTGTAATCGACGCAGGTTCTCCACTTACCATTCGATTTCTTTACCAACATAGGGTTTGGAAGCCATTTTGGATAAAAACTTCCCAAATGAATCCATTTTCAAGTAGCTTTTTAACCTCTTCTTTCAAGGTGTCAGATCGAACTTTGTCAAACTGCCTCTTCTTTTGTCAGACAGGAGTCACATTTGGATCAATATTTAGTGCGTGGCACAAAATTGATGGGTCAATCCCGACCATTTCTAAATGGGTCCATGCAAATACATCTTTTCTAGCTTTAAGGAATTGAATCAAGTCTGCTTTTAAGTTGTGCTCTAACTCTTTTCCCACTTTGACTATTTTTGTTGAATTAGTTGGATCTATACATACTTCCTCAAGATCCTCTATAGGCTTTATCCTCTCTATTTCTCCTCAGCAATCCAGTTCTATGATGATCTTGCCTTCTTCAAGAGAGTTAGCATCGGTCCTCTTCCTCTTCCCTCCAGGTGAGATATATCTTTCAAATACATGTTTATTAGTTTTATTAGATCTTATTTTTGTATCGAATGTTGGATGTAAAAATCCATCATCCAAAGGCTAAAAAATAGTAAAGGAATCATAGTAAGAAGAGTACCCCATTTTGTACTGATCGAGAGGTGCAAAATATATTTCATGGGAGCTAAATTGTTCTCCCCCAATAGTTCCCCAACCCCACTTAGTCAAGTACTTTACCATTAGGTATTTCGGTGAGACAAAAGCATCCACCTCATCCAGCACATGATGGCCAAAGAATGCATTGTAATATGAAGGTTAATTGATGTCACAAAGAGAGTCTCAAAAGTTCTGCAGCATGGTGGCTGACCCATCTGTACCAGTAGATTTACTTGCCCTACCGATGTCGACCCCTTATTATTGAACCCAAAGATAGGTTCAAGACTTGGTTCCAGTTTATCCTCAAGAATGCCTATCTGATCGAAAGTGTGCTTGAAGATGACATTAACGATGCTTCCAGTGTCTACCAGAATCTTGGATACTATGGAAATCCCGATTTAAGCTATGATCATAAGGGGGTCATTATGGGAATGATGGATTCCTTTCTTTAGCTCTTGTGGAGTGATGACAAGATTTGGCATTTGTATATTAAGTCATGGGTTTTTAAGCAGGGGCTCTTCCTATATAGAGAACACTCCTTCCTTGGCTTCCTTGATATATTTGTTCCTAACTCCCTTACTATTTCCCGCTGAATGCGGCCCCCCATGAATCACATCAATCCTATTCAAATGTGGACTTAAATTTAATGTATCTTCATCCTCTAAAACATTCATAGCATTACTAGGGACTTTTTGGGGTCCATTTTCAGTTTGTGGTGCTTTCTGTTTATCTTGGAAAAACTTTCAGATGTCCTTCACGGATCAGCTTTTGAACAATTTTGGCTAGCACTCGGCACTCATCTGTCTTATGGCCATTCGTCTTATGATAAGCACAATAATCATCCCCTTTTCTCTGCTTGGGGAAGTTCCAGGCCTTGAACGAAGTTGGGAAATTAACCTTTTCTTTAGTTGTGGCATAGATATAAGACAAAGGTTTATTCAAATCAACTAAATTTATGTTGGAGTCTTCCTACCTGGACCTTTTTTGTGCCCTCGAACGAATCCAAATCTTCCAATTTCCTTCTTAGGTTTAGTTTTCCTTTTAGCATAGTATAATACATCCATTCGAATGAATTTATCAGCTTGAAAAAAAAATCTTGTAAATTTTTGCATCCATGGATGAAGAGCTCTTTCCAAAATGGTGTGTTTTCTATCAATCTCGAGTGCACTGCGATTAGCTTACCTCTATCACTCATGTCTTTGGCCTTTACCGCCTCTACATCGAACCTTATGAGATAATCACCCAACGATTCTCCTTGCCTTTGCTTGATGTTTGCCAAGATGGTGTAGTCTATTGTTGGATCTTTGCATATGCAAAACTGAGTAGAGAATTAGTAAGAGAATTATTTCCATGAGCAGATAGTTTTCTCTGGATATTGGCGGTACCATTTTGCAGCAGCCCCTTGAAGTGTTACGGGAAATAATCTGCATCGCACTGCCCCGAAGCATTATAAAGGTCCATTTAGCTATCAAAAGCCATTAGGTGGTCATCAGGATCAGTAATGCCATGGTATTTCATAGAAGGAACCTTAACATGAGATGGAATTTGTGGTTGACATGATTTTGTTAATGAACGGAGCTACTCGATCGTTATCATTCACTTGCTCATCTAAAGTTCTTTTCCCTTTAGCATTCAGCATGTCTTTAACAGCTTTTTCTGCCATGTCCTTCATGTATGCTTCAGTATTATGGTAGCTTTTTCGATTTGGATTATACTCCTTTGAGGTCGAGCTTCCGGATTGCTCCAAAGATTTGTCTTGCATTCTGCCTTAGTGACCAGCTTTAGTTGCACAGCATTCCTTCTTCTTTGATGATGTCAATTTGCTCTTTCCCTCGAATGTATAAGCCTTCAGATTCCTCTTGTGGAGACCACTTCGTCCCCTGTTGTTGGCTTAGTGGTTTTAGATGATTTTTGAGTAAGGGCTGCTTCCAGGAGTTCTTGCATTTCCAGTAGCCATTGCTCCAAATGTTTTATCTTATCTGTATTGTCATCAGGCTACACTGGTTTGATGGTTGTCCTAACATAACGCCTTCTAAATGAAAGGTTGGCGCAATATTTTCCTCTACAACTGTTGTGTGCACCGCTTCTTCATCCAATCCGCTAAGTCTTTTTGATTTCATTTTCCTATAAAAAATCAAGCTTTCCATAATTAGTCTATATATAAAAAATAGGGTCAGAAGTTCGAGTCCTCCCTCTAGCACCAAAAATGTTAATGGTATAATCGTCAGCATCTAAAGGTGTATTGAATTGAGAGTAAATCAAAAGAAGAACCCTTTTAAAGGACTTCAAAATAGCTTATATTAACAAAACTATGATTCAATGTTGCAGTCTTATGTACAGACCCATTCGAAAGGATTAAAATGGGTTCTAGTTAAGAGAATTCGTTCGAAAGGACCCCTCCGAAGGTGTCTACAGAGCAACTATGAAAGAAACTCCTTCAAAAGCCAAGATATTTTCAAATGCATTCAAATGCCTTTCGAAGAAGTCCTATCAAAGGAGTTGATTCAACAGTTATGATGAGAACCCCTTCGAAGGTCCAATGCCTTTCGAAAGCATTCGAAACTCGATGTATATATATTTGAGTAAAGAGTAGATTCAATTATGCCATAGAGTCTCGTTTTGGACAAAATATCATAAGTCCATTGGACTTAGTGATATTGGATTTTCATCATCACGTTAAGTTGGTGTTGCAAGGGCTTTAATTGTAATAACAATATGCATTGGAGTTAAGATATCCAAATTGGTTCTATGACATAACATATGCTTTAAGAAGATAAGTGCATATCAAGTGCAATTGGTCATTAAGCAAGCTAATGGCCGAAATGTTTGATCTCATATTCGAATTCAATATTCATAGGCTATCAAGCATCCATCCTCCAATAGCTCAAAATAATATTATTCATGTAAGCATGAACGGTCAAGTCCATGTATTCTCTCTTTTATTTTTCATAAAGGGATTACAAGCAATAGAAGTTGTCTCTAATTTGATTTATGGTTACCAGAATTTGATTTGACCAAGAAATGTAGGAATGGAAAATATTGCCCTAATCTGGACATCTAGGGCCGTATTTATAGAGGCAGGTTGGACCCTTTTGCGTTCATCCTTCCGCTTTCATCCTTCCGCTCTCATGGTTTCGAAGTTGCTGGTAGGTACTCGGGTCTTTTGGCATGCTTGAATAAGCCCTTTCCTCTCTATCAAAGGCATGCTATTGATGGATATTGGTATGACATTCATCAATACCACTTACATATACTTATGAAATCTTTCGTCACCGCCGAAAGGTGTGCTATTGGGTAGCGAATGGATTTCAGTACTTCACTATGCTGTTTGAGTATAAGCGGAAGCATTTATGACCCCTTCGTCAACTTTAAAACCTTGCATCGGAGTTGGAGTGTGTTATTTTGACGTGAGCGGAAGGGTATTTGGACTGGTTCGAAAGGCTGTAATGGTGGCGAAAGGTTATTTTCAAAGGTAATCTCTTCGACTATTGTGGAAGCCTAACTTTTGATGCTTGTGGAAGCCCTACTGATGTATGCGAAACTCCTTATAATGCTTGCAAAAGGGAAGTGTTGGTAGATTCTTCTTCTATGGAAGGTAGATAGTGGCGGAACCAATTGTTTTGAAAGGTCCAATCTATGCGGAAGGGTAGTGTTTGGTGGAAGCCCTTTTCATCTCCCATGGAAGTGTCCAATGCTTGTGGCACCAATCTAATTTCCTTCGGAAGTAATTTCAATTCCTTCTCCTCCTTTTGAACCATAGTGGAACCCCTTTCAATACTTGCGAAGCCCCTATGATGAATTTATTTTTGATGCTTTTGTAAGCCTTCTTTCAACGCTTGCGGAACCCTTCTTTGGATGCCTTCGGAAGCCTACTTTCATACCTTCATCCTTGAGTGAATTTTATGGTTAACAATCGGTTAGCAATAATAAAACTAATCTAAATGGTTTTAGAAAATTTAGTAAGCTAATTAAGTGATTAATGAAGTTTTATTAGCACTTTTAAATATTATTGAAAATAAAGAAATGATTTTTATAAGCAAATGGTTTATTTATAAATACTATTTGTGTATTTTATAAATAAAAGCGATATTTTATAAAATAAGCGATTTTATAAAATAGCATAAAAGTGATATATTATAAAATAAGTGATTTTATAAAGGTGAATTGTGTTTAAAGGACAAGCTTCCAAAATTTGTTTAACCTCTGGGACAGCCTCTTCAAAAAAAATTCATAAGGACATAGTAGGTAAAAATGATACCGTACAGTATCATTTTTTGAAAACATTATGCAAAAAGAAAACTATTAAGTATAAAAGCTACTAAGTAGTATCATTTGAAAATAAAATGCTAACACAAGGTAAGATCAACTATTACATGATAAAATTAAAATATAAGTGTTTTATCCTTCTTGTAATCCAGTAAATACAAAACTACTACAACACGGTAGCACTGTCCTTCTCATCGAATTCATGTGCTTCTGCTATATTTAGTTGAAAAGTCTATCCTTCTCAATAAAAAATTAAGAGCACGTCTTTGAAGCCCAAAAATTGATGAATTTTGACCTTCATACAATTTTCCTATTTTATAAAATAGTATGAATAAGATATTTTATAAAGAGTATAATATTTTATAAAGCAATACAAGGAAGATATTTTATAAGATGGTTAAAAGGATTTATGAAATTATTACAAAAGGAATACTTAATTGTAAATGAAGAGATTTAGTATTCCAAAGGCATAAATGTATTTATAAGCTAGTATTGTATTTTATAAAATAATATGAGATTTTATAAAAAGATGTTTTACTGTTATTGGAAAGATTTAGTAAATAAAAGTAAGTTTTGATTTAAGTAATAATTGAAATACTTATTTAAATATACGTGTATGTATATGTGTATGGATAAGCATACGTATATGTGTACTTAAGTTATATAATAAGCAATACAATTCAAATATTATAGTTAGAATTGTGGAATAGTTTGTATTGTAGATAATGATTGTTTATTTATGTGATTAGCTGTATATATGTATGGGAATATCCATATGTGTATATAAACACTTTATGGGCAATCTCGTGTAGCCATAGCGACTATCGAGTGTGTTAAGTTGCATGAGAGAGTACCGGGTCGAGTAGCTGCTCCAGTGAAGCTCGAAACATGATTTGTGAAGTTTTTAGATGTTTGCATATACATATGTGCATAAGTAAGTGTATCGACACATGTGTGAGCATTACGTAAAGCTAGGAGTTCCGATTAGGTTTGTTTTAGGGTGTTAGAGGGAGCCAAGTCGTTGAAACCACCTGTGAACTCTATGGCGCAAAGAGTTGATTCTTGTGTAATAATCTATTTTCAAACACTTAAGTAACCACTTCAAAATATCACCCAATAGGCTCCAAAATTGGTCTGATGCGGCAAAGAGAGGCTAGGGGAGCTAGGCGACTAATCGTGTGAAGCAATGGAGAAGATGTGGGCTCGAATCGACGGCACAGAGGCTACTTGCATGGGATTTACTACCTAGGACAAGTAGCCACCGGTCGATTGCTATTGCACATGCGTGGGTAGTAAAGCCCAGGCAAGGTGCAATTTGATGAAGGATTCTCCCAGGATATGGATTTAGAGAGACGTGAGGCTTTGACACGACTTTAGGAAGACTTCAGACTACTTGAAGAAGTAGGATGCAAGGCGAAGCTCGGGATTCAGATGCAATGTGTAGTAATACATATGCCGTCAATGATGATTGATACGATATCAATGTAATGATTGGTTATTTAGTGAGCATGTACGATTGAGCGAAGTTGGTCCATACCCCTTGGCTTTGACATTGGGGTAGGTATGTTTGGTGAATGATATTAGTGTTATATTAATGGTCGTACCAGTTACGGGTCTTATAATGGAGGCCATCCATGTAGATAGACAATGACGAGATATCGGTCTTCGTTTGTGATAGGCGTATTTGATTACGTGATGATATATTTAATATGTGCACACATATATATATAGCATCGGTTTTTTGTTGTGGTCCCTGTAGCGTATTGCATGAGATACGACCATCATTCTCTTTTTGATAAGAGGCATACATAAGTTATTTAAGAAATCCTTAATCTCCTAGAGGCAGATGATGACAATCATCTACTACTAGATTATATAACACTTATGCTAGTTATAGGGGTATGATGTGCTCTGCAAGGGTCCTAGGTATTTAGAATAGAATGAATAACACTTATGCTCATTCTTGGGGTATGGTGATTCTATTTACTATTGGGATTAGGTTTCAAGTATACAAAGTAGATTATAACTTATGCTCATTATAGGGGTACAGTGAGATCTACACAAGAGTCGTCTCTCAGGATGTGGCTCAGGGTCTATGGTATGAAACGGTACTGACTCTATTTATCTTGAACTCTCGAAGGGGATCATTGGATCACGATAGATGTTTGTAGTTGACTCCACCCATCAGTAATGACGGGCATTAATTTGTATTTCGTAGTTTTCTTTCATTGCTATGTTGTGCATGTTATTAATTGGCTGTTGTTGCTGCTACCGCTGCATTTACTATCATTATATACTTCACAATAGACTTATATTATGATCACTCTACTTTTGGATGTTGGGCTACCTTTATAATAATATGTTGTTACGTTTCAGTCACATCATATTAGTCATGCCGACTCTTTGATTGCACGAGAAGAGCAGATTATCGTATGACTTCTTATCTTTTGGATAGGTTTACTTTACTTATTTATGGACAATCCAGATTACTCCTGAGCCAAGATTGTGGAGAGGACCGGCTATTCCTTAGTAGCTCATGTATATTTGTATATAGTTTAAATATACAGTATTTTGAGATAGTCCCCCTCACATCGGGCTTTATGTTTGACCCGCGTTTTGTCATCGTGTGCTTATGTCATGACATCTCTTGGGTGCTCGATTGAGTAGTTTGGGAGTTAGGGCTTTTGGAGATATGCTTTCAGGGCAACTGGAGCATTCTTTGGAGGCGATATCGATGCTTTTTATATATTTGATATTGCAGTAGTACATGACATATATGTATTTATATATGAGACTTGATGTATTAGATATTATATTCTGGACTCCATCCGTATGGAGTTTAAGATATTACGACTTTCTATATTGATATTCATTTATCAGTTATTCTCGTTAGTGCAGTCTCTTATATATACTGTTAATATTTAATGTATTATATTTATCATTTCGATGTGAGTTTCTTTCGATATGCCTTAGTATAATGTTTGTTTTAATTTTCTTTCCCGACAATCTATCCTTTTAAGTAATTTGAAAGTCAGGCACTGATATGAGGCGTTGATTTTTTGGGTATTTCAAAGGGTGGATTATTAAATTTGGTATTAGACGTTAGGCTCATCACTCGAACCAAGATCAATTTGGGTTAATTAATCTGGTAAAAAGAGATACATTAAGAGCGCGTACTTGTGTTTTTCTATTATATTGTAATGTATACACCACTTTCCTTTTGGAATTTGATTTATTTCTACTACTAGTTGCTAAGGTATCTCCGTCAGGCTATCAGTATGTGCGAACAGAGTGCATGAGTAAATGCGGATTGACAGTCTGAGATGCTTGATTAGTACAGAGACTGTCTAGCTGCCGTAGGAATGTTCTGCCACTTATGAGTATTTCCAACAGATGTGGTTGACGTCAGAGGAGGTGTAGCCCTTGGGGCACCATTATTTCTTGCTCCACCAGCTTTAGACTCTTTGAAGCTGTGCTAAGATTTCCTTAGCCTTGAAGGGAAGCCATATCTAGGTCCTAAGACTATTGTTGAGATATGGCCTAAGACATGTGCATAGGAGGGCTTCCATCGATATGGGTCTAGAGAATTTTCTCATAAGGAAGATTGTTTCTCGGCATTTTAAGAAAAGAGACTTTGGCTGGGTAGGACATAGTGTTTTTATGAATGATGAGCATGCCCATTGCTTGGGATGAATTCAGGCGTTGTTTTGGTTCTCAATTCATTTCTGAGATCGAGAAGGGCATGTAGCTTGAGCATTACATCCATCTTGTGTAGGGCATCTTATTAGTGAAGGATTATGTTGATCAACTCAATATTTTGTTTTTGGGGATTGAGATGGTCGGTACTTAGTTGGTGTGGGTAAGGGAGTTTGCCTTATGTCTAAAAGCATCGGTTGGGGATTCATTACTTAGTCTTATCCCTATTATGGACCACTTTAGGAAGTTTTGTTGGGATGGTTCTCCTCTATGAGAGCACATGCAAGGTACCATTGGAGGTGGAGAATATGGAAAGCAAACCGAAGCTCCAACCGAAGTGCAAATACCATAATACAAGGAAAGATTAAGCTTGTGCGAAGAAGAAACTGGCCTAGTGTGTCACTCCAGTGGCATATGGGGGCATTTCGCTATGAAATGCCACCAAGCTAAATGAAGCGTGAGTGCTTCAATTGTGATTAGCTTGATCACTTGAAGAAGGACTGTCCTACATTTTCGGAGGGTGAGTGAGTGATGATGATTATGCCTTATAGGCATCATCGGGTCCTAGTAGGTCTACGACTTAGGAGAAATTGAAGGATCTTATATAGTGACATATGATATACTTTTAGGGAAACTCACTTTTGTTCCTTTCGATATTTAAGCGGTTTATTTATCTACTGCTAGTTACTCGGTAGATAGGCTAAACTTGACACCTTTCGTAGTAGGTAAATTATTCAGTAAAGATAAACCTTGTATGAGTAACCTTAGTTGCAAATCTAAGGTGAAGCGACCGAAAGTGCTACCATTCAAACTCAATGCACGAGCTTTCGAGTTGAGTGAGATTGATCGATTAAGTGTGGCTTGGATTTGTATCCAAGCAGGGTTCGGTGGATGCCCAGTAATGAGCAAAGACCGGGCAAATGACTTATAGATGTTTGTCTAGAGTCATTCATGTTAAAATTGTGTTTCTTTGTGTTGATAAACCTTAGGCAATAGGAGAAATCCCATGTGCCAAAAGAGATATTTTCAGAAGATTAATCCATTCATGTGCCAGTTCTTAACCCCTAGTTCGAGCATAGAGTTTCTAGGTTATTTGCACAAGTTAGGAAAGGGTTTTCCACTCCATTCTTAGAGGTGAGCACTCGAGTTAGATTCTTGAGATGATTGGGAGATTTCCCAAGCACGACTTTGGTCATGCGAGATAATTTCAATGGTTGGATCAAGAAACCAGATCAAAGTTCGCATGAGAAGAGTTAGGTGGCCGACCTTAATTTAAGGAAGGAATCTTGTGAGCAAACGAAGGGTTGTATCGGGCATCGTATTATTTTGGATAATCTTTAATCATTTTATATTGTTGTATAGTATAGTTAAGGTCGGTTGGGATAGTTTGAGGAAGTATTTCTCGATTATTTTAGCGAAAATTTGGATAATATTCTAAGTGGCAATATGATACTTGCCTAGGTGAGCGTCATGATACACTTAGTATATTATCCTTATTAACATTGTATAGTTGAGGTGAGTTGGAACCCAAGTGAGCCCAAGCATTTGTATGTTGTTATTTGATAACGATTTAATTAGTAAAGTCCTCTCCTTTGGAGAATGAGTTCTATTCAAAAGAAAAGGAAAATTAAAGCTTAGCTTGCTGGATTTATTTGAGAGTTTCGATATTCGATGACCTAACACATCATAGAAGTTTTCCTTTTCATAACAGAAGGTGTAATAGTCTTTCGTGTATTGTATTCACAGAAGGAGTTATACCACTTAAGGATTTTCTCCATCCTGGAAGTAGAATAAGCTCACAAGAGTTTATAGTTTGATATGCACGCTTCAACTATTGTTGGTTACCGTATCTATTGGATACTCTTTTTGTGTGCTAGTTATTTTTTCTTTTATTGTTATTGGTTGATTGGTTGATAATTGTTATTACTTTGTATGCTTTTTGTTGCTTGTTTATTGGTTATTTGTGTGGTAATTGTATATTGATTATTTATTGTTGACGTTTGCTTTTATTTTCCATTGTGCATGTTTGCTTGTTACCGTTTGATTTTGTTTGTTGTTGTTTGATTTTGTTGCATGTTTAATGGTTTGTATGCTAGTTATACATGCATATCGTTGTTTGCTATTGATTGATCGTTGCTTGTTGCATATTATTGTTTACTGATTACTTATGTTTGTTATTGTTTGCTGTTGTTTGATGGTTGCACGTTGTTTATTGTTATTGAGATTGATTGATTGTTGCTTTTTTTGTGTGTTTGATTACTTGTATGGTAGTTATAATTTCATAATTAAAGTATGTTCGGAGAGTGATAGCGATAACTATCTAAAATAAATTGCATACCATCCATGGCCATTGAGGGGTCGAGATGGGATCTATACGAGTCTACTACCTTTTGATGTAGCTTGGAGTCTATAATATAATGGATACCGACTCACTTGAGCTTACTCTTCAACTGATTTTCATGTATAATTGTGATTGTGTTGGTTACTGCGCTAAAAGTTGCATATATTTGAATTCTGTGTTGTTGTTGTATTGGCGCATAATCCTCTTTGTATAGTACAGTTAGGTGCTTGGGGGCAAAATTATGACTGTTTAGATGCTTACTTGCTTAAATTGGCATTTAAACGGCAAGAAGCTTTCTTAACGCTAGTCACCTAGGAGAAGTGCTGCCGAGATTTTATGAAGTTGATGATTTGGGAATTTTGTTCAGTCTTGTTACTTTATCATACTCTTAGAAATTTAGGGGACGAAACTCTTTTAAGGAGGGAAAAATGTAATAATCCGTATTTTAACAACTTGATATTTAAATAATTAATTTAAATATTAAGTCGTTAATTAATAAAACATCATTTATACTTGACTTTTATAGACGAGCGAATTGGGACTCGAAACATCTATAGTTGAGTTCGGTTTTTCGACTCGAGTAAAGTGAGTATAAACTTAATTATGTTTGGAGTCGATGAATTTTTGGAGTGAATAGTGATTTTTAGAAAGGAGTGAAAATTGACTTTGGGCTAAGGCCCATGAAGCTAGCTTATAAGTTAGCCCACCCTTCATGTCTTCACTTCATTCTCATTTCCTATTTCATTTCTTTCTCTTCTCTAATCACTTTACCTAATTAACCTAAACCTCTTAATCCAAACTTAAATAAATTCCAATACATCCTGAAAAAATCACCATAACTACTCTCATCCAGTTCCTCATATAACCTGTAAAGGAATTAGCTTTAATCAAAGTTTGGATCTGCATCCATGAATTCAAGAGAGAAAATTTAGGGTTTTGGAAATTAAAGTTTGTTTTGATGAAAAGCAAGGTGAGTGGCATATATACTTTTTAACTTACTTTATTTCGTTTATTGATGATTTTTGAGATTATATGAAGTGATTTGGAGATTGTTTGGGTTGAAATTCAAGTTATGAACATGATTATATTATCTCATTATTTGTTTAAGACCTTAATTACTATTTTTTAAATAGTTAGTAAGCTTATAAATGGATATTGGGATAATCGAGTGATTATAAACGATATTATAATGGACTAGAGATGTTGGTGAGATTATTCATCTCGTAACACCTCAGATGATCATAGATTAATTGAAGCTTTAATTAATTCCATAATTTTGGAATCAACAAATTTAAGTGACGTTAACTTGCCTTTGAGTAGTAATTGTGTCACTGGAAGCTTACACAACCAGGTAGTTGTACTTTAAATGTTTGTTAAAATGTCAAATTAGGTATATAATCTACTAACGAATCAAAGTTGAGAGGGATTTTAAGTAGAATAATTAAGTAATAATGCATAAAAATAAAAGACACAGGAATTTTACATGGTTCGGATTCTTTTGAAATTCTACATGCATGGGTCAAATCTCCATTTATATATTTCTCCTTGATACAACTTTACATGGATGAGAGTAAATTAGAAGATATAATTCTTTCAGTTTTCCAAAAAAGATCCCCCTTCTCATTGTAGTATCTCCCCTATTTATAGTGTAAAGATGCACGCAGACTACCACAATCTCTTTCCTTTTGTTATTTTAACTCCCACCTTTGGATCCTACCATGTGTCGCTTATCCGCATTGTTAGTTTGTTGTTATAGATTGCTGACGCGTCTTTGGCGAAAAACTATAATTTGAGTAGCTAAACTCTAGGTATTGGTGAGAAGTTTGAAATTGAAGCAGGAACCTTTGAATTTCAGCAGGAACATCCAAAATCGGAGTGGGAAACTTTAATTTGAATAGGTTCCCTGCTTCTGACCCGAGGAGTACGACATCTGAGCCGCCCTTGTTCAGGAATAAGAGTGTGATGAGGCTTTCCCCTCTTGTTTAGCCCTAGGTGTCGTTGATGTCCTTGGGGTAGACTTGCACGGTCCGCTTGTGCATTGTTGGTATGGTACTGCTCTGGGAATGGAAGTGAAGTTTGAGCTGTAAGTGCAAAACATCGCTGGAGCTCTGTTTAAGTGGCCTCAGCATGCCATGTTTGTTAGACAATGCACTGAGGGTAGTTGGAGTTGATTTTCTTTGATCCAGCCTGTGGTATTGGCCCAATATCTAGACGCATGTGTTCCGAGCTGTCCTTGATATTGGTATGTGTAAGTTGTTTGATAAGGGCTACTTGCATCTTTGTCGTTTCCTAATAAGTGAAGAACTGCAACGAAGCATTGTTTGGGTAACCTCGTGTGCAACCCTTGGAATGCTTTGGATTCCTCATGGTACGGCCTAAAGGATCCTTGATAAGCATAGCATAAATTTAAGCTTGAAAGTGTTAGCATCACATTAGGTTTAAGTATAATAGTTGGGCTGACTGGGTCACTTGACACACGAAGTGTTCATTTATGATCTGCTAGGAATGAATCAAGGGCAGATTTTGGTGAAAAACCGTAGTGCAGTTTTTGTCTTTCTGCTCCTGTGCTTGCCACGTTTCGATGACGACTTTTTTCTTTATTGAATTGTTCTAATGGCGGCGCATTGGGCCATTCCATTTCTTTCAGTTGTAAGAAGAAAAAGGGGGTGTAGCTCATCCCTATTTTCCTTCAATGCAGGATTGCTAGCGCAGTTCTATTATTTGTGCATATCGGTCCATGAGTACGGTATATCATTGTTCATATATAGCCTTTTTCAAGTGAGGTGTGTTATGCTTTGACACCATTAATACGGCTCTCTATGCCACAACCCGATATTAACGTCTTGTTGTTATTTGGGAGTTTGGCTATGTTGTGGTTTTGAGTATTATAATTTTAGATTATTTACTGCATTCTATGACCATGTCCAGTTTTGGGCTCAATATTATATTGTGATATTAAAATTGGGGATCAGTGCAATATGAATATTTACCATCGTCCTACAATTTCCAAGCGTAATATTCTTTTGACGTTGCTTTCCTTTTTGCAGTCCAACTTTTATTGTAAGGGCAACCCATTCTGATCTTGGTGTTATGTCACCTTGCTTTTAACAAGGTTCGGAAAATATGGATGTAACACTTGGCCACCCAAGTTTGCGGCGATTATAGATCGGTGTAGACTTTTCATTATTTACACTTAATTTGCACGTCCCATCATTTTTTCCTATTCCTTCCTTTCTTTTCGTCGGTGGAAAAGGTCTTACTAATCGCTTTTCATTTAATGCTCTTGTACATGTGTCATTCCCTCATTGGGCCACTTTTTTTTATTGTTGTTTGTTTCTCTAGGCAAATCTGTTTCGATCTTCGTATTCATTATTTTGACTGCTAATCGGTTAACGTTTTGCAAATTCCTTCATCATTTCGATCGTGTGGCCAACATTCAAATTAAGGTAAGTATATATTTCCATCATCGTCTTTGTTCCTTTATATGCTCTTATCCAAAGAAGAAAAGCAACGAAAAAATTACTATTTTCCTTCAGATTGAAGTAAGAATTTTGTTTTTATTTTTATTTCTATTAGATCTCTTTAGTTTAGCATTTTTTAAATAATCTTGAGATTCCAAAATTGATTCTTCTTCTTCTTCCCTCATACTTTCTCCCTCTAAAATTACTCGACTAAAAAAGCCGAGGGCATTTTAAATTAATTTGGGTTCGTAGGTTATGAGGTTATGGTTCCCAAACCTCTTGAGCATATCAATAATCACTACAAGAAATTTTATTTTTAGTGGCGTACAAAAAACACTACCAAAACTTATGGTAGTGTTTTGATAAACGCCGTGATAAAGCCCGCAACTAAAAATCCATGATTTTTAGTTGCATTTATTTCAACGCCACTATAAATCCTTTTATTGCTGCGTTTCTCAAACTCCACCATAAATCTTTTTGTAGCGTTTTAAAAACGCCACCAAAAGGTTTTTTGGCTCTACCAACAGAGTTTCCAACTTTACCCCTACTTTACGGTTGCGTTTACTCAACGCCCTATATGTATTTCTGTTGCGTTTTTGAAATGCTACTAAATGTTGTTGATCATTTTGCACCATTTTTTCATGCTATTATTTCCTATTGATGGTCTATTTTGTTTCTACTGTATCAACCAACAATCACTCACATAATCATTATATTCAAACAATTAAAATAACATATTAATCATATAATCAAATAAGATATCCATAACCATTCTAATACAATAGTTTTTTGATAAAATGACCAAACTCACATACAATAACCATTCGTATACAAATTTACACACCTAGCTAGTACTAATAAAATGTTATACCAAACGGGTGCTAACAAAAAGCTTGAGTACCCATAATTCTTTGTTGCATACACAAGTGAAACCTAGCACCATAAAAGTCCAACCTTGCTCTCTTTGGAAATCCAATGCACGTAGAAGTAAAAGCACAACATATAGTCAAACAATTATGTTAATTTGTAGGACTTCAAATCTAATATCAAACATCTACAACATTGTATGAGTATATCATATTATAAATAATCAAAGTTATAAACGAAATGAAATAAATAAAGTCCAATCTTAAATTTATATATAAAATGTTGTTAAATTAGTTATATTATTATTATTTATAAAATTTAGTTAACTTAAAATTAGTTAATTTTATAAAACTTGTTTAATTTTAACAAAACCTAGTTAATTTTTATTAACTTGGTTAACTTAATTTATTATTATTATTTTTTAAACTTAGTTAACTTAATTATATTATTATTATTATTATAAACTTAGTTAATTTATCATCATCATCATTATTTATAAATCTTTGTTAAATTAGTTATATTATTATTATTTATAAAATTTAGTTAACTTAAACTTAGTTAATTTTGACAAAACTTAGTTAATTTTTATTAACTTGGTTAACTTAGTTAATTTATTATTATTATTACTAAAATTCGGTTAATTTAATTATATTATTATTATTATTATAAACTTAGTTAATTTTTATAAATATAGTTAATTAATCATCATCATCATAATCATTGTTATTATTTATAAAACTTTTTTAAATTAGTTATATTATTATTTATAAAATTTAGTTAGCTTAAACTTAACAAATTTTATAAAACTTGTTTAATTTTAACAAAACTTAGTTAATTTTTATTAACTTGGTTAACTTAGTTAATTTATTGTTATTATTATTAAAAAACAAGGTTAATTTAATTGTATTATTATTAGTAGTATTATTATTATTAATATAAACTTGGTTAATTTTACAAACTTAGTTAATTCATCTCGTTGTCATCATTATTAGTATAAAACTTTGTTAAATTAGTTATAGTATTATTATTTATAAAATTTAGTTAACATAAACTTAGTTATATTATTATTATAAACTTAGTTAATTTTTATAAACTTAGTTAATTCATCATCATCATCATTTATAAAACTATGTTAAATTAGTTATATAATTGTTATTTATAAATTTTAGTTAATTTAAACTTAGTTAATTTTATAAAAGTTATTTAATTTTAACAAAACTTAGTTAATTTTTATTAGCTTGGTTAATTTATTATTATTATTATTAATTTATTACTATTTCTCACTTACACACCAATATGTTTAATGAGCCAAATTTGATGTAAAAAGAACAGCTAGTAAGGAATAAATGAAAGCAGTTGTCAAAATCTGATGGTTATCAAGACTACACGAGCATTAACTACTAACAATTTCCTTAGACAGTGTAACACCTACCTGAGCCAAACAATTTCTTAACCATTTAACTCTGAGTTGTTTCAACAGCCATGGATTGCTTTGATGAAGCAACTCAGAGTTGAGTTGCTTTGCTATTAAGCAGCTTGGTTTAATGTTACATTTTCTGTCCTTTATTGTCATGTAAGAAGTCTACTACGATATCCCGACCAAGGATAATATGTTATTAAATACAGCTAGAGTAACATCGTAGGGCTGAACAAGAACTATAGAAAAAGGTCTTGAAGCTAGAATTCTGTCTTTACTTCATAATATTTTAAAGCAATATTATGACATAAACTGATAGGAACCAAAATATTTCAATTACATACGGAATTGCATACCTTCCATTGTGTTTCCTTAATTACTTTTCCAATTAGCCAGGCTATGGGAACGCCAAAGGCATCCTCTATGTAGGTCAACTCGGATGTGGGTCTCCATAGCTCTACATTCGGAACTCTCACTGTTTAAACCCAAACCTTAACATCATAGACCAATGATACGAGTCTATGGTATTAAAATAAACTGTCATGTTGACACGCTATTGTAACTAGCGACACTACTAAATCTATTAGTGAAATTCTGCACTTTTGAGTAAACATCGCAATACTTGAGATGTAATAGCAAAAAATACATTAGAAATGTTTTGAATTAGCTTGATCATCTTAAATTGTATTTGCACAAGGTTAAATAAGCAAAGTATGATGTTGAATCATCTCAGTTTTAAAGCAAAAGTAAGATATTCAAATTTAGAGAAGATATGATAATGGCATAAAATACAACTAAGAGATAACTTTAAGTTCATATAAATCACCTGACATAGCACCCACCTAGTATTATAATATCGTTATGGAAGTTTCAAATAAAACTCTAGTGCATCTTGTTCAAATAAAAAATGATAAATACAATTTCTAGAGGTAACATGCAGCTCTCATTATCAACTATACAATCATACCTGAGATTTATATAAACAAGGCATCTTATAGCCATCTCTGAATACTCTGAATAGACTTAACAATTCAACTATAGCGGTTGTAATTTTCGAGCATCGTGTATATATTCTTTCCCGATCACCATATCTAACATCGGCAAACCTTGAGACATATGTTGAGCTGGATGAAGAAGCCTAAACATAGCTATCCATTCACAAATCTCAAAATATTTTAAGTCACTTCCCTAAATTAGCCGAAGAAATGACAGAACTACTTAGAGTGTCAATAATTAAGTTTGAACATTGCACTAAATTGTATGGTAATAAAAGGCCATTCAGATGTCAGTAGTTACATTTTCTCCCAGTCTAGTTGATTTCCAAGACTCTTGGTATGCATACCTGCACTAACCGAGATAAGTGTTATGGATTTTTTTATAAGGAGTGATTGAGTGAATAATAACTATTGTATATGACTTGAGCAGAAGTTAATGTAGTGGTAAAGACGTGAGTTACAGTTTTGCAACTAAAACGTTATAAAATTTAAATATTGCACCCTTTGGCTTTTATTGTTAGCAACTATATGACTGGTACTGGTGAAACTAGTTCTAAATTATATTTGGTAATGAAATTAGGCTTTTCACTTTTTAATTGGCTTGTGTGAAGACCTTTATTCCAGCATTAAATGTCAGAGATGTAACTATTGCAGTAATATTGAAATAAGAATAATTAGAAGTTAGCACTTTAAAGAAGAGTGAAGCGAACAACCAAAATAGAACCCCTTATGAAACTTATTTTAACATATAATTAGAACTAACTATTGAACTATGCTGAAATGTATATGTGCAGAAACATATGGAAATAAATCTCTGGTCTGAGATTTTTTGGCTATCAGATAACGTTAATAACAAACTATAAGTATTATGGAACATGCATGTGTGTGTATAAACATATTAATTAAAGTCATTTCATTTCCAAAAATAGTAGCAGGCGTCGAATAGCTCCAAATGGTGTTTCCAAAAGAGTTATTCAAGGATAAGAGGGTTACCCAAAGGTTTGGTTGAAAACGCAACTGTTTTAATATACCAGAAGCTTTGCATCTCTATTCATCATCGATCTAATATGAATGTCAAGCTAATAAATTTAGTAATTCACATCATGCATCCTATTTACATGATAAAGGAATAGTTAAAGCTATTGGAAGCAAATTAAATTAGCGACATTCGAAAAAGGTATAGAGGATGCCTAGCCACTAACATTTTAAACACATCAACATATGACCATATATCATTCAGATTTTCAAAATTATTAATTATTAATTCACTCGATTAGAATGGAATGAATTCACATGAAGTAATTCAATTTTGGTCCACAAACTTCCATGAAAAAAGTATATATCTTATACATTTGAATTATGTCTAGCTTTCAACAGGTTACACAATTATTAATTATTAATTCACTCAATTAGAATGGAATGAATTCACATGAATTAATCCAATTATAGGCCTATGAAAACAAATGTACATTCCTACAAATTACAGAAACCAAACATGGATCTTTTCGATATAGTTCTTAGCTTGACTAATGAATAACTATTACACTCATACATGACTACACAACATATAATCCACACTTATTAAAATAAACCTACTTTTACTTTAATAGACCAAAATAATTAACGATTTAAATAAAATATATCATATGATATATACATCATAAAATCTAAATAAATCTAATGAATTAATCTGCAAATTTTATTAAACTACGAATGAAGGAGATAAGTTCTTTATTACCATGAAAGTGAAGGTAATGCCTTCATGTATATTTAACAATATGTATATAGAAATAGAAGCAAATCAAACCAAACCAAAATTTCGTATACTCATATGACATACGTACCATAGTTTGGTACATTTAAACACTATAATACGAGGCAACAAAAGCAATCAATTGCTGAAACCATGTGGTAAATGGTGTACCATAGTTGATGCTTCAAAGTTTCAATCATGAGAATTTGCATTATCATTAAAGTTCATGCTTTTATGCACAGAGTAAAATTTAGTGTATGCTTTTGGATATTTATATTCTTAGACTAAGTACTCATGCAACCATTTTTGTTCTTTTATTATACTCAGTGACAATGTTAATGATTGAACTGTTTTAGTCGAACCTATATTCAATAGTCATATACCACCTAATTTTAAAATCATAAAAACAATCAACTTCACCAACTTCCATTAACATCATTTTATTCTCAACACTCAAACCGGCATTAAACCCATAAAAAAGTTTCCTACTCCTTGCAACCACCAGCACAGGCCTCGGGTGATTCTTATCTATAAGTTATTTTGGTTGCTTAACATCATTTTGGTTCACTTTAGGCCAAGCAAACTAGTGGTATAAATGAAGAATTACAATAATGCAAAAGCAGATAAGAACATGCCAATATCCACATCTTAAATCAGTTAACCAATTCAAGCAACCAACTCTAACAACATAATCTAAGAATTAACCAATTTATATTTTGGATAAACAGAAATCAATTCAAGCAATAAATTCAAATAACATAACAAATTTTGAACTCAATTCAAACAACAACCTCAAACAACATTAATCTATTCTAGTTCAAAATGGAAATAGAAAAGGAAATCAGTTTTTAAATTACCTCATAAGAGTTGAATTGTGCAAGGTAGAGGACGAATTTTTCAGCCATATTTTAGGTGCTAGGGCTTAGGGAGGAATCGACATGAAGATTAATTGCGCAAGCTAGAAGATAAGGAATTTTGTGACCAATGTATATATCAATTGGTAAAAGAGGACAAGAGAGATTTAGTGTTGAATCGGTTCCGAACAAATTACAAGTTTTTTTGAGTTTTTCACTGTTCTTTCGTGAGGATAAAGAAAAAGTTAAATGTTAAAAAAATACATAAGTGGCCGCATAAAAATTTAGTGAAATGTTGGCGGGAATCAATCAGTAGTGTTTCTTTGTTGTTTTTTATATTTTAAAATGACCAACGGTTGCACTTACAATTAAACGCCATGAATTTCTGCATCCAAAGACTGATTTTCTTGTAGTGAATCCCCCAATGGGTTTTACCCCATCATACCTGAACATATATGATATGAGATTTATCTTCCGCCAAACCCAATCCTTTATTAATGGTTGTCCGTCATTGATCTCGTGCATGTCTAACTCGCCCCTCTTTCTTATACCCTTGTGATAGCCACTTTTATGCTTTATGTTGAGAATGGTTACGACCTCGCTTGTGAGGAGCTTTAGTTTTTGTTTGACATTAACAAAAGTCCTTCAAAGGGCGATGTTGGCTTTTTCTATGCTCAAGCCAAAAAATAGGTTCTTCCGAACGTCCTCCGAAAGACTCTTAGATGGGCTGATCTGTACTTCTTTATTTCGAACTTAGATAACTTTCCTTCTTTTTTTCATCAATATCCTACTCACATCGTTTTTTTCTGAGGAGGACGACGAATCGTATGAATTGTGTAGGAATAGCATTCTAGGGTTAGACCTAAGGAGAGGGAAATAAAAAGGTTCTTTAATAAAGATACTCTGAAGAAACATAATTTTCTACGCCTAAATCACACATTTTCTCGCAATATTTTTAAGTCTTCCCCGATTTTGGCTGAGTCTAGGGCTATAATTTATTTATAGTAGATTTTAAATTTATTATTTTTATGATTCTGACCTCCGTAGGGAACTTCTTCTGATCTTGAAATTCTTCTCTTTTTTTACATGGGTGACATGGATGTTGAGGCCTTGAAAGCGCTCCTTAGAAAACCGTCGAAGGGGCATATCCAAAAGGGAAAGCATAATGTTGATACAAGTTCTGCCCAGAGTCCTAAGAAACTAATCGCTTCCACTCCCCCTTCTCCTTTGACAACTCCCCCTATTTCTTCTTGGTAGATTTTCCTATCCTCCTTTGCAGTGTCTTCCTGATCATGGTATTCGATAGTTGCCTCTGCCCGAGGGTGCCATATTCGACTTGGCTGAGAAGGTGGCGAGGACTGCAGTAGATACATTGTCTTGTATTGCCCCATCTTCCCCTTCTCTCCTTCCTCTTCCACTTCCTAAGCTCTCTCCTTCTGCGCTTATGTCCGAAATGGAAAAGTCTTGGTCCTACATGGGTATTATTATTTAGTTTTATTTTTTATTTTTGGTTTGTGACTTATCTAACTATCCCTTACCTGCTATTGTTTCTTCCCTTTCTCTTTTTAGCTTGCTACTTTGATGGGAGAGGCGCAAAATTGGGAAGGCGAGCAGGTCTTTACCCTTGCTCGGTGTTTAATGACTAATTTTCCATCGAATTAGAAAATAGCCAATAAATTTTAATAAAAAATTAACCGCAAGCGCACGACGTACAATTTTAATACATGGTGAATACGGGTCGATCCGCAGGGGATTGTATTGATTTTAAAATTTCTACTTAATCAAATTAAACTAAGAATTTGAGAGTGTTGTTAACTACAAAAAATTGCAAAAGCTAACTACTAAAAAAGTGAATGAAAACTATGAGATTAAAAGACAATTTAGAGATAAATCCACTCCCACGATCACATAAATCAACACAACATGAAATTATGATATCTCTTTTGGTCATTAGTGAATTTAGGTTATATGTTTATCATAAGTATGGCCTATTTGTGCTATTAATTAGCCCAACATAAACCATCAAACTATAACACACCCACTAAACCACTTCTTAACTCTAATGAAAATGGCAATGAAATTAAACATAAAATCTATTTTAAGCATGACTTATTTACTATTGAATTAGTAATATAAACCATCAAATTTTGATTCTAAATTCACTTCCATTACCAAAATCAATTAGTTAGATGATGTAAATTGTGTTTATTTGAGTAAAATAGCCTATATGTGATAACATCATAGACTATCAAATTCATTAATAAACTTACATCAACATGCAACTTTCCATTAAGCACAAAAGAGAACATAAATGAGAAAATTATGTTGAATCTACATGATTAAGAGAGCTTCATTACTTCTAAACTGAATGGGTTTAGCTTCTCATATTTGTTACATTTCAACCAATGTAGATTGCAACATGAAACAAAAACAAGATGAAAATGAAAGCTAAGTAGGAAGATAGCTAATTAAAATAAAATAATAACTAATCTACTTGCATAAATAAAAAGAGATCTACACTACTAACATAAGAAGAAATAAACGAGAAAAGAACTTGAATTAAAATTGCATTAAGAAAATTACATGAAAGAAGGCTAAGAAGCCATTAAAAAGAAAAGAGAGTTTTGTTTATTTTTGAGCCTCAAACTAAACTAACTAAAGAGGAGGCTAAGAGCTTAATTACATGAAACAAAGGGGTATTTATAAAAGTTTGAAACCCTAATTCATATTTTTGGGGACTATCCAAAATACTCTCTTAGGAAATGTAACCTCCAAGTAATCATTAGCATGACTATAATCCTCCATTAAAATGTGCATGTAGCTTTAATCATGTGCATTAGCTCTTAACAGGGGATCATGGTAAGTGGGTAGGTGGGGTCCTCAATGTTGCATGAAATGACTTATTTCCATCTTCATTTTGCCTTCATCACTTGTGCATGCATATCTTCATGAAGCCTCTTCCAAAATTCACTAAAATTCCTACAAATAAAAATAAAATGTGCAAGTGAATTTTCTCAAATTAATTAATATACAAAAAGTGACCATTTTGCCCCTAAATGAAGATGAATAAATGGTATTTGAAAATAATTGAAATTTTGGTTTAAACATGTTAAAATACCTTATACGATCATTTATTTAATTAAATTCGATTAAATATGGAAGTAAAAATATGCACATTTATGTGCACATCAAATACTCTCATACTTATCTTTTTATTCGTCCTCGAATAAACTAAAACTAAGATATATCCATTTTCGAAGGGAGCATGATTGCATTGAGCATATGCAACAAGCCGTTAAACCTCTAGGTGTCCTTAATAGGACGAGTGTTGTCTCATGAGGGTTTTCAGCGGATACTACGCACAAAATCCAAATGCAACATGAAAATATTTGTAAAATGCAAGATTTATTTACAAAGAGATGAATGCAAGTTTTTGAAAATATTTACAAATGGAGAATTTACTTTTAAATTGACACGAATAAGTTAAATATAAATCGTGGTCATCATTATGAAATTTTAGTCATTTTACTTGTTAAAATTTCCAATAAAAACTAAGTTATCATCACAAATAGACTCTAGTTTAGCTAGTTGTTTCGGTTGATAACGTAGTGCAATTATGAAATAGATTCTTAGTTGATTATCAAAGTTTTTCAAAGTGGTATTTCTATTTCTTTTGAATAACAAATCAAATCGAATAAGTGGAAATAGTGCTCGAATTTCAATTGCTTACTCTCTCTATTTTTGAAATTTTTATTAATATTAACAAAATTTACATATGCCTAACTCAGATAAAGCGAGGCCAAATATATTACACAGTCACTGTCTTGCGGGCTCACGTGAGGGGAATACAGAGTATGGCGAGTGAACACACAAGTGCGTACATCTATCGACTGTAGGCATTATTAATAAAAGAATTTTTATATACATACACCTAACTCGGATAAACTAAGGCCAAATATATCGATCATGCACTACCTTTCGGGCTTACGTGAGAAGGGTACAAAGCATGGCGAGACTACACACTTGCACCTGAAAACATGACTATAGGTGTTAATAAAATATATACATATGTACAAATATATATTTTTTCTTTTGTTTGCTTTTTTTGTTATATTTTTTTTGTTTTTTGAAGAGAGAGTTTTGCAAAATTATCTTAGCACCATTTAACTTAGAAGATAAAAAATGTTATATCCTTTTCTTTAAATCCACCACTTTTTTAAACAAAGATTTATTTTCAATTAGAATATACCTCATAATTATCACTTATGAATCTTCCTATATACTAGTTAAACCATCGTTACTTGGAATCAACTTTATTTTTATTTTTGTTAAGACAAATAAATTTTCAAAACATTCAATTTAATAACCAAAATCCTATACTTATCTTATAGTGTTTCTTCAAAAATAAATCAAAATTCTAAAAAGAAAATTTGTTTTGGTTTTTTGTTTTTTTCGTTATTTTTTAGTTTTGGAAAGAAAATAAAAAAATTATGAAAAATCAAAAATCAAGATGAGACTCCCCCACACTTGATTTTGACTGTGTCCCCACAGTCAACCCAAGTGAAAGGGGAAAAATAAAATATAAATATAAATATGCCCTATATTTACATGAAATGAAATGATTATTATTTACACGACATTAGAAAATATATCGTCAAAGAGTAAATGAAACGGTCTTCCAAAGACCAATTCATTTGTCTCGTCAAGTATGAGAGACATAGCTTAAGCACAGAAAACCAAACCATAAATGATTTCAAAGTTGAATGTTGATTTGGAAAAATGAATGTTGTTTTATTAAAAAGCATACGAGTTGTTTTATTTTCGATGATTTTTGGGGTAAATAGAATAATTGGTTGAAATTGAAATTCAAGTTTATTTTCACCAAATTTTAATTCAAACTTATCATTGACAAATTCTTCAAAATTACTGATTTTAAACCCAAAATGGTGATTTAAATTTACCCATTCAGAATTCAACAACTCATCTTCGAAAAGTCCAAAAAATTTGTGTTCATTAAATTCGTCTTCCTTTGTTGAATTATTCACAACTTTATTGCATGTATCATGTTCAAAATCCAAAGTTGTTGTATTCAAATTTTTAAAATCGAAAAAAGGAAGATCGAATTTTAAGTTTGGTTCCACACTCTCAAAAGAATTGAAATCCAACTCAATTACCACATTTTCAACAACTTCATTAAGATTATCATTTTCAATTTCAAAAGTTATTATTTGAAAATCGTTAATTTGGGTAAAAGGTGGATTATTATTTGACTCATCACACGTTGGGATTTGATTATGTTGCTCTCGTTGTTTCATATATGTTTCAAACAACAAATCCGTGTGATCATTATAAATCTCTTCCATTTGCTCAACAAAATACAATTTATAATTATTAACTTGAGAATTTTCGATTTGGACTTGTTAAGAACAAATGTTTTCACCATCATTGAAACAACTCCCATTGCCAAAATCATTTAAATAGTTGTTTCCATCTTTGTTTTGATTTTGGAAATTCATTTTGGAGTTCGAAATTGAATTGGCATGGGTTATAATCGAAATCATTTGAATTTTGAAGTGAATTCAAATTTTGATTATTTTGAAATCCTTGACTTGGGTAATTGCATAAATATGAATTACACAAATCATTTATCCGTTGATCATTTTGTGTATAGAGTTCAAGTAAAGATGAAATCGTTTCAATGCTTTTTTCAAGATTTGAGGGTTGGTCATCATTTTGAAAATTTTGTTCTACAAAATCCAAATTGTTTATACAATAGTTGTTACTAAAATATCCATAAGAATTTGATGTGAAATTATATAGATTATATTGATTTTCATAACTATTGTAAAATTCATGTAAGTAGGGAAACTCAAATATTTTCAAAAACTGTTTTTTTTCTTCTTTTCTTTCTTTTTATAAAGGAAAACTATTTACCAAAAAGAATTTATTTTTTTCAAAAGGGAAATTTGATTTTTGTTTTGTTTTTTGGAATTTCAATTTTTTATATGTTTTTTTGAAAATATTTTATATTTTGGATTTTTTTAACTTAATTTTTTTTTGAATTTTTGATTTTGATTGAAAATTTTCAAATGAAAAGATTTAAAAACCAAGTTAAGGAATATTTACAATTTTTTTTTAGTTTTGGATTTTGAATTTTTTTAAATATGCATGAACTAGTGCAACTAAATGAATGCAAAGATTTAATTATAAATTTTCTATCCTATGTAGCTCTTAATCCAAAATTATATAATCACGCTTTGTCTTAGTCCAACAAGATAGTTCTTAGCCAGGTAATGAACAGGATTTATCGGTGCACCACGAATCACCGTAGCAATACAACCGAAGGTATAAGTACCTTCAGAGAAACAAGCACTATAATATATACGAATCACCATAATATTTATAAATGGTTATTGCTCTACCGTAGCCTAGACTCCAAGAAATTAAATTGTCGAAAGAGGACAACTTGTCAGTATACAATTAAGTCCTAGGTGAGCTTGTGACACCCTTAAGTTCGATGTCTAACCGCTATTATTATTCACGTTTTAAGATGAAATGCAAAACTGAAATTAAATGTAAATTTAACGATGCAACAACGAATGGATTTTTGTTTTTGTTTTTGAATTTTTTTTAAATGCAAGCAACCATTAATGCAAAACAAATAAAAACAATAGATAAGGGCACGATACCAAAGCGTGTAGAATTATTAGCAATTATTTATTTTAAAAGCAGCAATTTTTTAATATAAACAAGCAAGCAATTTATTCTTGAAGAATCACATCTTCCACCTGCAACCTGAAAATAAAAACAAGATATATACAGGTTTTTTATATATTTTTTTTAGATCAAGAAGAATTAAATAGAAAATGAAAATTTAGCTAACAAAAACAACTCAACTTTTAAAACAAAACAAAAATAAATAACTTTTACTCAACAATTAACAAAACAAAATAATTCAGCCCAAACCCAAATAAATGTTTGTTTTTTTTCTATTTTTTTAAATAAAGAAGATTTAAGTCAAAAGGAATTACAACACAACTTGTAAAAGACCTAAAAAGATGAAATGCAAAACAAAACTATTCAAAGCCCGGCCCAACTAAAAGAAACAAAATAAAAACTCTAGAACCAATTCTTAAATTTCGAAAATCTCACATTCCCACATTCTCAATCGAATAAAACGAAATTAAACGAGCAGATCACCAAATTCTTAAATTTTCAAACTCTAGAACCAATTTTCGCACCCAGCTTAAGTCGGGTTCAGCAAATCCAAAGGTTTTTTTTCTTTTTTTCTTTGATGGAGTTGGGGGAATTGCAGTGGAGTTGGAGGAGTTGTACCACGATTGTGGTGTTCAATTGGGTGCGGGTTGAGGTGAAGTGGGAAAGTCGCAAGTTGGTGGTATGTAGTTTGCGATGGAGGGAGGAGGTGGTTGGTTCAGTGGAGTTTGATGTGGGTGAGGTATTGGTGAAAATGAAAATATGGATGGGTAGTGAAGTCACTGTTGATAGTGGAGGAAGGAGCTGCAATATGGATGTGCAGTGAGTTGACAACATGAAAGTGGGGAATGCTGTAAGTCTGTGAAGTTGATGGTTGTTGGACAACTGCACTGTTGCAGGCACAGTTTGTGATGGTGGTGGTTTGGATGATGTAGCAGCGGTGAAGTATTTGCAGTTGTTGGAGAATAAGGTAAGGGTTATTTTTTGATGAGGCAAGTGTAATGAGTTGATGCTGTGATGTATGATCATAAATATTTTGTTGATGTAATGAGGATGTAATGCAGTAGGAGCAGTGTAATGAGTAGTATATGCTATAATGAGTTGATGCTGTGATATGTAATGAGTTGATGAGGCAAGTGTAATGAGGCAAGTGAATGAGTTGATGCTGGACAGTATGTGCTGTGATGTAGGAGTAGGTAAGGGTTGGTTTTTATGTGATGTAATGAGTTTGAAGTAATAGCAGTGCAGTGAAGTGTATGAGGTAAGTGTTGTAGTGTGATGTATGATGTAGTAGCAGTGTAATGAGCAGGCAAAGGGATGTAGAAGTTGAAGCAAGGGGCAGTTTTGATGGATGAACTGTGAAGGCAGTGGGACGTGTTTGTAGTGATTGCTTTGTTGATGAAGCTGATGTAAGTGGATGATCACTAATGTCAGGAGGTGTTTTTGATGCAAATGTGGGCAGTGGTTAGATTGATTGATGGTTGTATCGTTTCAGATAAGGGTATATGGTAGCAGGGGATGAAGTGCAGTAAGTTGGTGGAAGGCAGTAGCAGATATATGCAAGTGAGCAGTTGCAGGTGATATTAGATGGTGGTAGTTAAGGTGAGCAGTGGGAGAGTGGAGCAGTAGTAAGTGACGTTGACAGTAGAGGGAGGACAGTTGATGACTGTGGTGGTTAGTTGGTTTGAATTGAAGTAGTTTGTAAGGTTGTTTGTGATAGGTGATGCGCTAATGTGATATCAGTGCACAGTGAACGTGCACAGAATGATGAATTTAAGGAAATGCAACAGACAGGGTGTTAAGGATGGCAATGTTTAAAATGTTTGTTGAGGTAGCAGTTGCACTATGGTTTGAAGCTCGGTGTTTGGGCACTGTTGGTCACAAAGAAGTGAAGATGAAATAGAATTTGCAATGTTGCAGTTATTGCTGTATATTGTGGTTATTGCTGTATATGGATGATATATTGGATGTTGTAGCTGATTGTTATGGTTTGTATATGGATGAAATAGAATTTGCAAATGTTGGTTGTTGGGCACTGTTGTGATGAAATAGAATTTGTATATGGTCGGCAGTGGTCTGGGGTTGAATGGGATGTAGTGATGAATGAGGGGTTGTGCTGTGGCTGTTGCAAGGTTGGTCAGTGGCAGTGATTTGCTTGGCAGTGGTGGTATGTGGAAGTTGAAGTTGCACTGATAGCAAGTGAGAAGTAATGAAAGGCAGAATTTGGTATGTGCAGGGTGAATGGCAGAGAGGCGAAGAGGTTGTTGACTGAAGTTGGTCAGTGGTGAGATGAAGTTTGAAATTGTATGGTATGAAGTTTGATAAGGTTTGAAGTTTGTATGGTATGAAGCAGGTCGGTACAGATATATTCAGGGGTTTTGGAGGTGAAGAAAGGTGATATGCTCAGGGAAGTGATGTAGCAGTGTGATGAGGCAGAGATGGTAACTGTTTTGAAAATATGAAGGAGAGTTTGGCAGTGGGAAAATGTGGATAGCAGACTGGAGGAGGGAGGCAGCACTGTGTGCAGGGGTGGTAGCAATGTAAATGCAAAACTATAAAAAGAAAATGAAATTGTAAATGCAAAATTGTAAAAGAAAATGAAATGGAATAATTTTTTTCTTTTTCAAATGAAATTTTGTATTTTTAATAGAAATGCATATGCAAAACAAAAAAAACAAGCGCACAAATCAAATCACACAACAAACATACACAAAATAAATTTTTTCCTTTTTTTTTAAATGCACTCAACACACAAAATGAACACACAATAAAAATCAAACGACAAATAATTCGAAGAATAGAAATAAAATCAAATTAATTTCCCGGCAACGGTGCCAAAAACTTGTTTAACAACTAATTTTCCATCGAATTAGAAAATAGCCGATAAATTTTAATTAAAAATTAACTGCAAGCGCATGGCATACAATTTTAGTACGTGGTGAGTAAGGATCGATCTGTAGGGAATTGTATTGATTTTAAAATTTCTACTCAATCAAATTAAACCAAGAATATGAGAGTGTTGTTAACTACAAAAAATTGCAAAAACTAAATACTACAAAAGTGAATGAAAACTATGAGATTAAAAGACAATTTAGAGATAAATCCACTCTTATGATCACATAAATCAACACAACATGAAATTATGATCTCTCTTTTGATCATTAGTGAATTTAGTTGATGCGTTTATCATAAGTATGGCTTATTTGTGCTATTAATTAGGCCAACATAACCATCAAACTATAACACACCCACTAAACCACTTCTGAACTCTCATGAAAATGACAATGAAATTAAACATAAAATCTATTTTAAGCACGACTTATTTACTATTGAATTAGTAACATAAACCATCAATTTTGATTCTAAATTCACTTCCATTACCAAAATCAATTAGTTAGATGATGATGTAAATTGTATTTATTTGAGTAAGAATAGCCTATATGTGATTAACATCATAGACTATCAAATTAATTAATAAACTTACATCAACATGCAACTTTCCATTAAGCACAAAAAGAGAACATAAATGAGTAAATTATTTTGAATCCACATGACTAAGAGAGCTTCATTACCCCTAAATTGAAGGGGTTTAGCTTCTCATATTTGTTATCATTTCAACAAATATAGATTGCAACATGAAACAAAAACAAGAGGAAAATGCAAGCTAAGTAAGAAGAGAGCTAATTAAATAAAATTAAAACCAATCTACTTGTATAAATAAAAAGATCTACACTACTAACATAAGAAGAAATAAAAGAGAAAAGAACTTGAATTAAAATTGCATTAAGAAAATTACATGAAAGAAGGCTAAGAAGCCATTAAAAAGAAAAGAGAGTTTTGTTTATTTTTGAGCCTCAAACTAAACTAACTAAAGAAGCGGCTAAGAGCTTAATTACATGAAACAAAGGGGTATTTATACAAGTTTGAAACCCTAATGCATATTTTTGGGGACTACCCAAAATACACTCTTAGGAAATGTAACCTCCAAGTAATCATTAGCATGACCATAATTGTCCATTTAAATGTGCATGTAGCTTTAATCATGTGCATTAGCTTTTAATAGGGGATCATGGTAAGTGGGTAAGTGGGGTCCTCCATGTTTCATGAAATGACTTATTTCCATCTTCATTTTGCCTTCTTCACTTGTGCATGCATATCTTCATGCAACCTCGTCCAAAATTCACTAAAATTCCTACAAATAAAAATAAAATGTGCAAGTGAATTTTCTTAAATTAATTAGCACACAAAAATGACTATTTTTCCTCTATATGAAGATGAATAAATGATGATTTGAAAATAATTGAAATTTTGGTTTAAACATGTTAAAATACCCTATATGCTCATTTATTTAATTAAATTCGATTAAATATGGTCGTAAAATATGCACATCTATGTGCACATCTATGTGCACATCACTGGGGTTGCCAAACATGACGCGGATCTTGCTTCTACTACTTCTGAGAAGGTCCATCTTACCTCCGAAAAGGCCAAGATTGAGGAAGATTTTATTGTGTTTCGTGAAAAGGCTGAAAAGGATTCCAAATCTGCCAAAGATGTCCTAGCCTTGAAAGATCGTGAATTGGAGGAGAAGGAGAAAGTGCCGGCAACGGTGCGGGAAGGCTAGTAATGGTGTAGGAAGAGCTTAAGGAGAGCACTACCATTGTAACCTACAAAGTGTATACCTCAACTCGACGTCAGCTTAAGGATGAGGTTAAACTTGACTTCTTGATGGACCCGACCATGATTAACAATGTTTACGCCTATTGTCGGGCCCAATGGAAAGAAGAAATCACTATGGAAAACGTCTCTCCTTCTGCCTTCGTGCAGCAAATCTGGGTAATGAGCCTCGGGATGGTGAGGTGTCTAAGGATGCTGATGTGGCTAATGAGTCTAGGCTCACTTCAAATCCTCATGTAATTATTTAAAACTTCTTTATATGTGGATTTTGAGATTCTTTAATATGCAGTGAAAGTTAGTTTATTAACCCCGCTTTGTTATGACAAATTTCCTTTTACCTTATTTTGTTGTTGCCTTGTGAATGACTGCGTTGTCTTTGTTGTTTTTTTGTCTTCTAAAGAAGTTTTGTTTACTAAACTTTTGAAGGAAAGCAAGGATAGGCTTAAGATCAATACTTTAGATCACCTTGTTCTTAGTGTCATGGCTATCAGTAAGCGAGAGAGAGAGTTAAAAGAGTCTTTTGCAAAACTTAGGGACAAAATCCAAGAGCTTCTCTCTAGGATTGATCGGGCAGTTAAAGAAAAGGAGGCACTCAGTGACTTCGTATTGCGTCAATGGCAGTACACCCTTGAAAGTGGCTCTTTCCCGCCATATGGCCCTCACCTTGAGTGGTTTAGGTATAGGCTCAGGAACTTACTTAGCGATTGAATTCTTCCTACCTATCTTATTATATGCATGTTTCTTTTGTACATAGGTTTATTGAATTAATATATATGATCGAAAATTCAAAAATATTATCAAATATAACATACATCGATGGTGGAATGGTAACCTTTGGAGATAATTCAAAAGGATATGTCGTTGGCACTGGAGAAGTCATCAATTATGGTATTTCTAACTCTCCTATTATTACAAATGTTTTATTAGTAGAAAGTCTAAAACACAATTTACTAAGCATTAGTCAATTATGTGACAAAGGCTTTCAAATAAATTTCGAAAAAGATAGATGTAATATTTTAGATAATAACAAACAACTTGTATTTGAAGGTTTTAGAAACAAAAATATTTATGTATTAAACATGAATATAAATAAAAATTCAAATTTATGTTTAACCGCCAAACATAATGATCCATGGTTATGGCATAAACGTTTTTGTCACATCAATTTTAAAAGTATTAATAAATTTGCAAAATATGAGTTAGTTAGAGGTTTACCTAAAATAAATTACAAAGTAGAAAATTTATGTGACGACTGTCAAATTGGAAAATGAAAGAAAACCTCTTTTAAATCTAAAAATAATATTTCTACAAAACAACCATTAGAATTATTACATTTTGATTTATTTGATCCAACACAAATACGATCTATAAATCACAACAAATATGTTTTCGTTATAGTTGATGATTTCTCAAGGTATACATGGACCTTGTTTTTAAAACATAAAAGCGATACTTTTGAAATGTTTAAAATATTTACTAAAAGAATTAGAACACAAATGGACTTGAAAATTAAAAATATTCGAAGTGATCACGGAGGAGAATTCGAAAACGATCTTTTTACTAACTTTTGCAATAAGAAAGGAATAAGCCATAATTTTTCTTTTCCTCGAACACCTCAACAAAATGGTGTAGTAGAAAGAAAAAATCGTACGTTACAAGAATGTGCACGAACACTACTAAATAGTAGCGGTTTACCAGAACACTTTTGGGCAGAAGCTATTGCCACAGCTTGTTACGTATTAAATCGAGTAACCATACGTCCTATGACTAAACAAACTTGTTTTGAAATATTTTTTGAAAGAAAACCTAAAGTATCATACTTTAAAACTTTCGGTTCAAAATGCTTTATATTAAATACAAAAGATAACTTAGGAAAATTTGATCCGAAGGCCGATGAAGGTATCTTTGTTGGATATTCTAATCGTAGCAAAGCATATAGAATTTTCAATAAACGGAATAATACTATTGAAGAAAGTTTACATGTTTCGTTCGACGAAAATTTATTTAACAATCATACTAATGATGAAGAAGAGACTATTCCAATAACAAATTCAACAAATTCTATTAATAATGAAACAAACGTGCAAAATAACACTTTAATATTATCCCCTATAATTCTTAAGAATCATCCAAAGATAATATCATTGGAGATCTCAATTCTAGAGTAACTAGAAATCAACTTAATCAAATAAGCCATATAGCATTTGTGTCAAATCTTGAACCAAAAAATTATAAAGAAGCTTTAAATGATAACTTTTGGATAATGGCTATGCAAGAAGAATTGAATCAATTTGAATGTAGTAAT
This sequence comes from Allium fistulosum, assembly GCA_030737815.1. Classification (NCBI taxonomy): domain Eukaryota; kingdom Viridiplantae; phylum Streptophyta; class Magnoliopsida; order Asparagales; family Amaryllidaceae; genus Allium; species Allium fistulosum. The sequence goes on from CM060902.1 coordinate 343,682,890, forward strand.
GTTTGGGAACTAGTTCCAAGACCTGAAGACCAATCGGTTATAGGAACAAAATGGGTATTTAAAAACAAAGCTGACGAGAATGGAAATATTGTTAGAAATAAAGCATGTTTAGTTGCTCAAGATTATAATCAAGAAGAAGGCATCGACTGCGACGAAACTTTTGCACCAGTAGCAAGACTCGAGGCCATATGAACCTTACTCGCTTTTGCAAATCATCACAATTTTAAATTGTTTCAAATGGATGTCAAAAGTGCTTTCTTAAATGGTTTTATTAAAGAAAATGTATACGTTAAACAACCTCCTTTATTTACTCATGAAAAATATCCCGATCATGTTTTTAAATTACAAAAAGCTTTATATGGTTTAAAACAAGCTCCTCGAGCTTGGTACGAACGACTTAAAAATCACTTAATTTCATTGGGTTTTTAAATAGGTAAAATTGATACAACTTTATTTATTAGACGAGAAGATAACGATATTTTAGTTGTGCAAATTTACGTAGACGATATTATTTTTGGTTCAACTAATGAAAACCTATGTAGTCAATTCTCAAAAATTATGGCAAATGAATTTGAAATGTCTCACATGGGAGAATTAAATTTCTTTTTAGGTTTACAAATAAAACAACTTGAAAATGGTATTTTTATTCACCAAGAAAAATATTGTAACGACTAATTACGACGCTTTGGAATGGATAAAATTTCAAGCAAATCAACACCGATGAGTACTACTGTTCATTTAGAAAAAGATGAAAACGGAAAAGACTTTGATGAAAAATTATATCGTAGCATGATTGGCTCTTTACTCTATTTAACGGCTAGTCGACCCGATATTATGATGAGTGTATGTCTTTGTGCTCGATTTCAAGCAAAACCAAAAGAATCTCATCTAAGAGCTGTTAAGCGTATCTTACGTTATCTATCTAGTACTAGAGATTATGGTTTGTTTTACCCTAAAGGATCATCATTTGAACTAGTTTCATATAGTGATGCAGATTTCGGAGGATGTAGAACAGATCGTAAGAGTACTAGTGGAACATGTCACTTTATCGGACAATCATTAGTTTCATGGTTTAGCAAAAAGCAAAATTGTGTTTCTTTATCTACTTGCGAAGCCGAATATATCTCAGTAGCTCTAGCATGTGCACAAGTAATATACTTGTAACAAACACTTACGGACTTCGGCAAAAGTATCAATAAATCTCCAATATATTGTGATAACACAAGTGCAATAAATTTATCAAAAAACCCTGTCAATCACTCACGAACTAAGCATATAGATATACGACATCATTTTTTACGAGACAATGTTGAAAAAGGAAATATCTCATTAGAATACGTAAATACCGAAAATCAAATAGCCGACATCTTTACAAAACCATTAAATGAACAAACTTTTATTAAACTCCGACGTGATTTAGGGATTTGCTCTCTTCATGATCTTATTACTGAATAATTCCTGCTTCACATAGCCTATATTTAGTCAAGTATTTTTCTATCCACAAATTATAATCAGTAATTCATACACCCTTTGTTTTTTATATAGTTAGTTTCTCTAAAAATAAATTTTTAACATATATATAAAAAGTTATACTTCAAGAGAAAAATATACACACAATTCTTATTTTTTCTCAACAAACAAAATATAGCCATGTCTTCTGATAACTCTTATATCTCCATCTCGATGCCTACGCCAGATAGCTCGGTTGATACACCCTAGCGACTTCCTACACCCACACCAATTCATGAACCGACGCATAGGTGGTCTTCATATCATACGGGATTTACTCCCGATAACAAGAAGACCAAATGATCTCTGTTTGTATCTCCTAACACAAAAGAGAAAATTGATGAAATTCATCATTATCAGAAACAACAGATAGATCTTCAAAGAGAACTATATTTTGAGCAAAAAGTCACAGCACGTCGCCTAAGCTTTTTGGAACAAGTAGCGATGAAGTTTTGTTCGTCACGAAAGAAAGATGTCCATGATCCACTCCCAAAACCTTGTAGTTCTTTAGATCCCTCATCTTCATATCGTACTCCTTCGGATCCGTCACCGAGACGATTTTATGGCTCTCCAAGAACCCACGAACGTGGTAATATATGGTCTCCACTTAAACCATGGAGGGATGACAACTCAGGAGATCGCAAAACTCCATCGCCTTCTAAATAAATTATATTTGTATGTATATATGCTTATTTGTTATTTTATTTCATAACAATAAAGTTACTTGTTATAAGAATTCGAGAAATAAGCAAAACCATCAAATTTTAGGCTATTTTTAGCCACACTGCTTATTTCAGACGTCTGCCTATAGCATTCAGACGTCTGACACAATGATATACATCTAAAAATTAAGAACTGTGCATATGTCAGACGTCTGATACACCCCCCAGACGTTTGAAATTTTGCTCTGTCTTCTCCAAATAAAAAATCAGAACATTTCAGACGTCTGAAATAAGATTCAGACGTCTGCCATAGTTCTCTGCCTCTCCGATTTTTCAAATTCGATAAAACCAGACGTCTACATCAAAAACCAAACGTCTAATTTTATCTGCTGCACTCAATATAGGGCAAACCAGACGTCTGATTTCCAATCTAGACGTCTGATTCCCAATCGACCGTTTATATTCGCCCAGATAACATCATTTTTTGCTTTTATCTCAAAAATTATTATACCCTACGATTTTCTCAGAGACGATTTTCCTTCCAAAGAATCATTTTTAAGAAAAACTAATCAAAATGCCTCCTTGCACTAAGAATGCCAAGATGTTAAAGAGAAAACAAGACCAACCGGCCTCATCTTCAAATCCTCAGGTATGCTCTGATGAACAGATCGAAAGGTGGATGAATAAAGCGTCGCATTCCATCAAAAGGTATGAAGACATCCAAAAGAAAAAACTCCATATAGGTCCATTCTATAATCTCCTTAAATTCCCTATGTATGATCTCGATGAACTATGTGAAAATGCCGGGTTGGAAACCCTAATTTCTTTTACCCCTAATGATGTCCAAATAGATTAATTGGCTATATTTTTATTCTATGCGAATTTAGACAGTACTTCAGTGTGGAACACTGAAAATGAGGATAACTGGCTCTGGTCTAGCGTGTATGGGAACACGATTAGATTAACTCCAGGCATAATAGGTCGAACTCCAGGATGCTCTGACACAGGGGAAGATCTATACAACATTCCGGATATGCGCTTCAAGCCACGGAACAATATAACTCATCAAATTTGGGAGGACAAAATGCCAAAATTTGCCTCCAAATTTCTACGTCCAAAAGCTCGACTTCTAACCAGAATGATAATTAACACAATTATTCCATGAATGGGTAGTCACGAGCAAATCACCGAATTAGAGCACACAGCCCTATATGCTCTATTTAGTGGAACAAGAGTAAATTGGGCCAAATTCATCTTCGACGAGCTAAAGCATTTTTGGACTCGATCAAGGCCGTCAATTATTTACCCAACTTATATTATGAGACTTCTTCGTTCACATAATATCCCATCCTGCCTATCAACGTTCGAAGAAATCTCGCCTAAGTATGCTTCCACCAAATTCTTCTCTCTGATGCATCTACCCGAAATCCCTCCAGAATTCATGTCCTTCGAAGATTGGACGCACAATCGTCAATCTAGAAGAGTTGAGCCTCCTCCTCAACCTCACATTGATCCATCCCAAGAGGAGGAACAACATCGAGAAGCCTCTCCTCCTCCTCCCGCACCCTTTGATTATCCGGGACAAGATGAAATTATGGAGACTCGAACGGATACAAATCCAAACGAAAGTATTCGAGGTCTCACTCTTTGAAACCAACAAATTCTATCTCAAAATCAAAAGCTTTTGGCTAAGCGCATTGACAGCTTCGAAATATCATTTGCTACGCGCCTAGCCACTATTGAAGAATCCCTTTCCACTGTCTTGTCGGTTCTTAAAGAAGTACTACAACGGGTTCGCGGTCCAACACCACCGTCTGAAGATTGGCCAACCCCAGTATCTTCTCCTCCAGCAAAACATTCAAAACTCCATGAGGATGAACCTCTCAAAGAAGCTTTGACATCTCCTTCAAAGGCTAGCACTTCAAAAAAATAAGAACCAAAGGAAGATGATCAAAATAAAGCTTCTCCAAAGGAATCATAGATTTAGGGAATCATAGACTTTAGGTTTTTGGAATATCAATTTTTGTACAAATCTATGCTTGTAATCATACTTCAAGTTTAATGAAACTTTCTTTGTTTGTTTGTTTTGACGATTGGCTTCAATTTTATAATTCTTTTTGATAATGCCAAAGGGGGAGAAATATAAGTATAATCATAAAACAATCAAAATAAGCACATATTCAGGGGGAGATTTATAATCTATATATGTTTGCACAAAAAATGGGCAAACACCTCCAAGTCGTATGATTTAGTCGATCTTATGTTGTTCTTAATGATTTGGATGATTTATGCTAATATGTAGAAAGCAGGGACTAAACTGTAAAAGACACACAGATTTATAGTGGTTCAGCCTGAATGTGCCTACGTCCACTTTATATGTTATTCTCTTTTACTGTTCAGATTACAAGTATAAGGCTTTGATTACAAGTGTATGAAAGAAAGTTGTTTGAAAGTTCTGTCCGTGCTTGAGCTCTCAAACTTGTCTGCCATTGTTGTACCCCTACCCCTCTATTTATAGAGTGAGGCTGGGGGTAGGGGTCTTGAATGTATATAGTTGCTGGTGGGCCTGGGCTGATGTGATCTGGCCTGGCAATGTTGGTTCGGTACTTCTTGGTTCGGTAGTACTTAGGTCTGGTGGTGGTTGGTTGGAGTTTGATTCGGTGGGACTTGGTCCGGTGGTGAGTGGTCCGGTAGTGGTTGGTTGGAGTTTGATTCGGTGGGACCTGGTCCGGTGGTGAGTGGTCCGGTAGTGGTTGGTTGGAGTTTGATTCGGTGGGACCTGGTCCGGTGGTGAGTGGTCCGGTAGTGGTTGGTTGGAGTTTGTTCGGCAGTGCGTAGGAAGTGGTTGGTTCGGCAGTGTTCTCCTTACTCTGGTTCGGTGGAAACACGTCCAACATTTGCCCCCCAAAGTGGGGCATATGCCTGCATATGTCGCGCTTTGTTTATTTGGACACCCTTATTCGGCCCGAGTGCCGAACCGGTTGGTCCGGCTACCCTTTTCTTTTCTATAAGTATAGGCTCCATGCCTCCGTTATTCCTTACCGTCTGAAAGAGCCGAACCAAATTCTTAACTGCCGAATTAATTATAGTGCCGAATCAGACTTGATTGCCGGACCAAGTGAGGCCTTCTCTCGTCGAATGACTCTTATGCTTTGAACTACCAAATGAGCTCGAAGTCTTTGGATGACCGAATGAATTCGAAGTCTTTGGACAACCGAATGAGCTTGAAGTCTTTGGACGACCGAATGAATTCGGGAGTTTTTGGACTATCGAATAACGCTTCATGCTTAAACTACCGGCTGTGTTCGAATGCCGGATGACCTTTGAGCTTTTTATGTCTTGAACTATGGATGAGGCTTCAGACTGTTAGGTATTTGTTTGTTTATATTTCTACACTCCTTGTTCTAACAGTATGTTTTCACGTGCTGCAGATAATGTCTCATAAAGTAGAAACTCGTTCTGACAAGAAGAAGTCCAAGGACCGAGGAGAGTCCTCCATAGTGCCCCCAGTTCAGGCAGCACCAGAACGACAGGGACCAACCCCGAGATCGCTAGTAGACGGGTACGGTCCTCAAGAGCTCCTGAACTCACCACCTGATTGCTTTCCCAGCTCCCTCAAAGATGAGCAGCTTGATGTTATCTCTCGCTCTTTTGGGATCGACAGAGCGCACATGTTATTGCCGGGGGAAGGAGTGATGCCGTATAACCCCCCTGAAGGATATTTTGCTTATAGCAGGTATCATTGCATGTGTGGTGCCATCCCACCTATCAATGCTTGGATAGTCAGCTTCATCACATACTTGAAGGTGGCTCCTTTCAAGCTTCAGCCCAACTCCTATGCCATCTTGGTGAGCATGTTCGTCATCTTCCAGACGAGATACGGGCGCCCTCCTTCCAATCGGGAAATCCGGTATCTGTACAACTTAAGAGGCTACAAGAAGGGGTCTCCGTATATTAGCTTGGAGTCGGCCGTGTCCTTCAAGCCAGTCCTGGATTTATATTCCAAATTCAACATGTTCAAGAAGGAATGGTTTTTTGTCAAAGATGACTCCGTTTCTTTCCGCCACTTCACCTCTGGCTGTAAGTTGAATCTCATTTATAATTTTTGTTCTGACTGCAATACTCCTCCTTATGTGCTTTATTTCTTGCTAGCGGCAGGTGGCTTTGCGGTTGTAGAGAACGATCGTCTGGTTCGGATGGCTGAGGAGATAGAAGCCATTCCGAAAGGGGAAAGGGCGGCTTCTTATTTGATCAGAAACGCTACTCTTCTGGGGCTCAACCTGATTCTTCCACGTCAGTCTGTGGTCAAGTAGAGAGACACAGCTGAGGAGAGGGCCGCCAAAGCTAAAGGAGGGGCTACGGCAAAGAGCAGTAAAAGAAAACCCTTCTTAAAGCATCCAACTGCCGGGGGGAAGAAACTTAAGAAATCCGATGGTCCCTCCCCCAGCACATGTCCAGACGTTCCGGAGGAGGAAGATGAGGAGGAGGAAAGAGGCGAGGGTGAAGGAGGTGAGGCGGAGAGTGGAAGTGGTGGAGAGGGTGATGGACAGAGTGGTGATGATGGTGGCGATAGGCAAAGTGGTGATGGTGCTGGGGCTTTGTATTCTAAGCAAGCGGGTGTGATCCAGGAGTGGACGGACGATGCTTTCCGCCTAGCTTTCGAAGGGCTGGAGGAAGAACCGGCTCTGGTAGAGAAGTTTAAGAAAGCTGACAAGGTCGGAGCCAGCGCCGATTCATCTTCCCTGTGCAGTTAAAGCGCTCGGCGGATTCAATGCGGCGAAGGTACAAAAAGTCGTAGCGGGGATACAGCGAAGGTATAGCGAGATATAGCGGATGACTCTAAAATAGCATATAAAACTCGTACTTAATGTTTTTACAAATATATAAAAGGTAATTAAATGAAAAATTAACATTCAATTGAATTATTATTAATACATTAATAATTTTAAATAAAAACATGTGGGAATATACTATAGATAAACATAAAACCATTATATAACATGATTGAATTTAGTAGAATATTAGAGTATTTTAATTTTTCTGAATATACAATAGAAATTCAATTAAATTAATTAATTTCATAAATTTTATAATGTATAAATTTCATTTTTCAATTCATTTTTTTAAAGAAGATATAGCGAAAATAGAGGAATATAGCGGGAATAACGGGATATAGCGGAAATAGCGGGGCTTAAAGCGGAAAGGCTATATTTGGGGCTATATGAAAAAATCGTAGCGGTAGAAATCCGCTATGAGATATAGCAGGGTTATAGCGGGGTAATAGCGGGGAATTAACTGCACAGCATCTTCCAAAAGTGTTCTAGTTGAGGCAGCCCCCGCGACTCAAGGTGAATTTTTGACTTCTGCAGACTCCATTTATGATAAGGACTTAGGAATATTTTACGGTCAGCTCCCGTCCTGGAATGAGATCCAGGACTTATTGCAGTATCCCACTCCTCCCTGGGGTTTGTATAACAAAAGTGTCTTCTTACTTTTCCCAACTTGACATATTTCTTGAATTATAGTTTAACGTCCGCTTGTAACACTTGGTTTTTTGTCCCAGGATCGGATGAAGTGGCCAAGACATCGGGTGTTCGGCATCGTCTTGAACAATATAAACTTCTAAGGGCTTCCACTAAGCCAAAGCCTCCGACTAACCGCCCTGGAGACGTAGTCGGCTACCGTCCTCTTCTCAGAGTTATCGAAGAGGATATCCAAAAGAAGAAGAGGAGTCGCTCCTTGTTGGAATCTCCACCTGATCCTCAACCCCCGAATCAGCCTCTTCAGGATACCACAGAGGAGAATACTAAGCTTATTTTTTCCCTGCACCCGTCTGAGAATCCTACCGTTACCCCGATAGACCATCCTAGCTTGGCTCGTAATCCGTTTGCGGGTCATCCGGATCTGGATCCGGGTTCTCACGATATTTCCTTTGATGAGGCTACTGGTGAGCACCTTCTCTCTCGTAATCCCATGGTAAGGGTGCTTGATGAGGCCAAGTCTCTGGACCTTGATTTGCTTACTACCCGGGTTGTAACCTTGGGGGACGAAGCTAAGGCAAAATTGACCGGGTTGCTGAGGAAACCAGGAAGCTGATGGGGCATCATGCTCGACTAGTTAAGGCTGGAGAAGAAATCGGCAGTGCTAACATTCGACTGCGTTTAATGGTTTCCGACCAGGCTAAACAACTCGCTGATCAAGCCATCCAGATCTCTCAACATGAGACCGCATCTAGGCAACTAAAAAAACCATGGAAGAGGTCAGCAGGGCAGAGATGCGGAAGATGGAGGTCGTTTGTAAGGAACGGATTGATATGGCTATTGCAACGGTGGATGAGGTTTGGAAAGCGGATCTCGAGCGGGTGCAGGAGTTGTCCGAGAAACTTAAGGCTGCGGAGCTTGCTCAAACCAAGCTGAAGGAGGAGATGGAGGCGATGAGAAAAACCTTCCACGCTGACTGCTTGCGATACCAATCGGAGAGGGACGCCACCATTGCAAAGTTTCTGGCTTCTGAGGACCGAATAAGGGAGTTCGAGGAGAATGAGGGGATAATGGATGAGATGCTTCAAGATATGTACTTTCGCACTTGGAAACAGGGCAACTTATCTTGGATGGATGATTACCCCCGAGTCATGGCCAGGATTTATCTCAGGGCCCTGGAGGAGGCTAAGTCTGATGCAGATAAGGAGGGTGGCGTGGCCTTTAGAATGGATGTGGTTACGGCTCAATTCACCAAGGAGGAGAAGGTGGCGGTGAAAGAGGGTATGCGGCTACTTGCCGCTGAGGAGGTTGGTGTGCAGTTGGAGGATGATGATCAAGGAGCAGATGCCGGTAAGCCTTCTCTTTTAGCTTTTGTAACCTGACTGCTTATCGCTGATTTAATGGATTCTTCTTCTGAATTGGACAGGCGAGACCTCCGAGGTACCTACTATTTCCGGCCAGCATGCTAAGAGTTTCGATCCCGTGGCTAAGTAGATCTTGGAGGGCCGGCAGGATAGAGGTGAAGCTCCGATGCAGCTGACTCCTTGACTTGACCTGGATGTCTTTTTGGTTTGTTTGACATTGTTGTTTACGCTAGCTCTAAAACATTAATGTAACTCTTAGGCTGTAAGTTGTGTTATTGGCAACAAACGACTTTATTCTTAGCCTGTAATTTTTAACTTAAGCTGATTCTGTCGTATTTGACTGTCTTAATTATTTTGATGTGTCGCATAAGAAATACAGCTGTGCACATGCCTGTGATTTTATCGTGTTTGATGCCAATTTCTTGCTTAAGATATAATTTCATACCTTGCAAAGTTAATGTGATGTGTGAATAAATTATAGCTATGTATTTATTTACAAGAGAAGAAAGTACCGCCCTTCATGTCTTAGTTGTAGATGGTAGCTTTGAATGTCTTATATGACTGAGTATGGAATGTAGTTGATTGACCTGTCATCCCATTGTGAGTTCTTATCCCCATCGGTGAGTGTCTCCTACTTTATGTCCTGTACTTTAGGGATCGTTATAGAGGATAGGAGGAAAGTTTTTAAATAAGATAGAAATATAAGAAAAAGTAAAACTTCCAATCACGGAAGGCCTGCGATGTGCTTAAGTTTGAGGCAAACGGGTTTTGTAGTCACTTTCCCTAGCTGTGGGTCTTGGAGACATTTGTCACCCATCTTATGCCTCCGCGGGGAGTTTATCTTTTTTACAACAGCCGTACTTAAGACACTCGGAGCCGAGATCGCACACAGTAACTACCCGGGCCATTATGGCCCATAATCGTGGGTATTATTCGATTTACCGTGGCCGGCTAGCGTGGGTGCCGATCGTCAACCGTGAACTACCCCTGGCTGGCCACACCTTATGTTGGGGCTTAAAGTAGGTTCACGGTTGCCGGCGAGCCGAACGCCGTAATGAGCTGCCTAGGCTATAGTCGGCCTACTCGGTGGCTTATAATCGGCTCATTACAGTTGGCTTTAAGGGCCGATCGCGAGCAATGAGTTAACCCGCAGCAGAGGGATGCTGGAGCAAAAGTGTCTCATTGGCGAGGGCATATATTCGCATAGTACATGTTAGGTCTTGTCCAGGTGAAGTCGCGTCGTGATGTGTCTTGAGTGGAAATGCCATTACACAGGATTTCGTTCAACAGAAAAGGATAAGGTTAACAAGCAGCCAAGATACAAAGGAACAAGTTAAAAAGAGACAAGTTTTTTAAAGTGGTTCAGCACGAAAATGCCTACGTCCACTGATTCTCTTTGTTAATTCACTTCATATGGGCAGTACAAGTTAAGAAAAGTATCGACGAAGGTGTTGGATGTTCCATGCCCTCTGGAACACCTCTCCGTCCACTGTTGACAAAATATAAGCTCCGTTGTGGAGATCTTTATGAATTACATATGGTCCATCCCAGATTGGATCTAGCGCTCCGGGGCGCGGGAAGATTCGTTTGAGGACAAGATCTCCTTTTTGTAAGCTACGATGCTTGACTTTGGAGTTGTATTGCGTTGCCATTTTTTGTTTGTGAGCTGCTGCTTTGAGGGCTGCATCATTTCTTCTTTCCTCAATTAGATCCAAAGACATGTGAAGGAGTTCTTCGTTCTCTTCTGGGTTATAGTGGATCCTACGGTGGGAAGGCACTATAGTTTCAACTGGGAGCATAGCCTCTGATCTGTATGCCAAAGAGAAAGGAGTATGCCCTGTTGATGTTCTGAAAGATGTGCAATAGGCCCAAAGTGCCGTAGGAAGTTCATCCACCCAAGCGCCTTTTGACTTTTCAAGTTTCTTTTTTATTAGAGTTTTGAGAATTTTGTTGACAGCTTCGACTTGTCCGTTTGCCTGGGGATAAGCTACAGATGAGAAGCTTTTGTGAATTCCATGCTCTTGGCACCAGTTGGCGAACTCCTCGCTGTCAAACTGAAGTCCATTGTCCGATATGATTTTTTAAGTGGGACCCCGTACCTACATAGAACATTTTTGATCAAGAAGTTAATAACTTTTGCTGAAGATACTTTATTTAGGGGTTCTGCTTCCACCCATTTGGTGAAATAGTCGACTGCCACTATAGCATATTTGGCTCCGCCTCGGCCCATTGGCAGTTCGCCAATCAGGTCAATTCCCCATACTGCAAAGGGCCAAGGGCTAGTCATTTAAGTAATCTCAGTTGTGGGTAGCCGCGGAATCTTAGCAAATTTCTGACATCTGTCACATTTTTTGACGAAATCTAAGGCGTCTTTGCTTAAGGTGGGCCAGTAATATCCATATCGGAGTATCATTTTTGCCAGAGTCTGCCCTCCAGTGTGATCTCCGCAGCTTCCTTGATGGATGTTGGATAAGATTTCCTTTGCTTCCCTTCCAGCGACACACCTTAATAAGGGGTTAGAGAAGCCGCGCCGATAAAGGGTGCCTTCTTGTATTGTGTAGCGGGAAGCTCCCCTCAAGATTTTCTTGACTTCGTTACGCTTTTCGGGCAGTGTGCCGTCTCGTAAGTATTTTTGGATGGGAGTCATCCAAGTTTCCTCTTCGACTGCAACTATCAGATTCACCTGCTCGAATCTCGGGGTCAGTTGCGTTGAGATGGCCACTGCTCCGGAAATAGTGCCGTCTCTCATGCTAGCTTGCTTTGCCAATTCGTCGGCCTCTTGGTTCTCTTCCCGAGGGATGTGTTTGATTAAATAGTGATCCAATTGATCGAGAAGCAGCTTGGTCTTCTTTAGACATGCTACGAGTCGTTCTTCTCGAACCTGAAATTCTCCTAGTATCTGATTTACAATAAGTTGAGAATCACTATGAAGACACAAAGAATTGGCTCCGATCTCTAAGGCAAGTTCTAATCCAGCTATCACTGCTTCATACTCTGCATCGTTGTTGGTGGCAGCGAATTCCAACCTTAGAGCATAGTGTAGCTTATTTCCCCTGGGGGTGATTATTACCACACCTGCCCCCGAGCCTTGTTCGTTGGACGCTCCATCCACAAAGAGATTCCACTTGATGTCTTCCGCTATTTCCGATTGCTCCTTTCCTTCGTTGGTAGTGAATTCGGCGATGAAATCGGCCATGGCTTGTCCCTTGATGGCGGTGCGAGGATGGTAGGTGATATCATATTGACTTAGCTCAATGCACCATTTAAGTAGTCGCCCAGAAGTGTCGGGACGATGGAGTACCTGCCTTAGTGGTTGATCGGTCAGAACTCTGATGGAATGAGATTGGAAATAGTGACGCAGTTTCCGTGATGTGATTAGTAAACAGTACGCTAGTTTCTCAAGTTTAGGATATCTGGCTTCCACCCTTGTAAATCTCTTGCTTACAAAGTATACTGGTCGCTGCGTGTGTTTGTCTTCTCTCACCAAGGCGGTGCTTAGAGCATGAGATGACACAGCAAGGTATAGGTATAGCTTTTTGCCTTTGTTCGGAGTTGAGAGTACTGGTGGTCTCTGGAGGTGTTCGATTAAGTTAAGGAAAGTTGTTAAGCATTTGTCAGTCCATTCGAACTTCCCCTTGTCTTTCTTTAGAGCTTCGAAGAAGGGGATGCATTTGTCAGTTGCTTTAGAGATGAATCTGCTCAGGGCGGCCACCTTCCCATTTAGGCTTTGCATTTCTTTCCGGGTAGAAGGTATCCTGATATTTTTCAGAGCTCGGACTTGTTCAGGGTTTGCTTCAATTCCTCTGGCATGGACGATGAATCCCAGGAACTTTCCTGATGATACTTCGAAGGAGCACTTTAGAGGATTCAGCTTCATTCCATATTGGCGAAGTACTTGAAACATCTCGCCCAGGTGGCTTACGTGATCATCGGCTTTCCTTGACTTTACCAGCATGTCGTCCACATAAACTTCCATAGTTTGTCCTATTAGCCCCGAAAACATCTTGTTGATGAGGTGCTGATAGGTGGCTCCTGCGTTTTTAAGTCCAAAAGGCATTACTTGGTAGCAGTACAATCCCCGGTCAGTGATGAAACTAGTGTGGTCTTGGTCGGGAGCATGCATAGGAATTTGGTTATATCCTGAGTATGCGTCCATAAAAGATAAGAGTTCGTGCCCGGCTGTGCTGTCCACAAGCTGATCGATTCGGGGAAGTGGGAAGCAATCCTTCGGGCATGCGTCATTTAAGTTGGAGAAGTCAATGCATGTTCGCCACTTCCCATTAGCCTTCTTTACTAGTACCGGGTTAGCGATCCACTCTGGGTAGATGGCTTCTCGTATGAAGTCATTGGCAAGTAGGTTCTTTACTTCTTCATCGAGGGCCGTTGATCGTTCTGCCCCATACTTCTCTTTTTCTGTTTTACTGGCGCCTTGGTAGGATCGATGTTTAGTACGTGGCATGCTATGTCTGGGGAGACTCCAGTCATGTCAGCGTGCGTCCATGCAAATACATCCAAGTTGTGGCGGAGAAAATCAATGAGTTGTTCCTTCAATTCTGCTTTTAGTTGGGACCCGACTTTCAATAGTCTACTCGAGTCGTGTCTGTCCACGGGTACAAATTCCATAGCCTCTGCAGACTCGGCGGTGGCCTCCTCCTCTTTGTCCCTGGGGTCTAATTCATTGAAAGGGTCACTGGTATATCGAAGAGGAGGGGCTTTCTTTAGTTTCTATGCTTCCAAACTTTTCATGCAGAGGGCAATCTCTGCACTCTTCCCTTTATCCTTCCTGTGGTTATTGCGAAGTTCAGTTACATAGCAATCTCGAGCAATGTCCTGGTCTCCCTCAACTTCCCTTATTCCATTGTCCGTTGGAAATTTCATCTTCAGGCACCATGGGGCCAGGACAATTTGGAAGTCAGACAAGGCTGGTCTTCCTAAGAAGGCGTTGTAGGCCGAGTGGTTTTCTATCAGCACAAATGTCTATTTCCGCACAACGGAGCGGGGATGGCTTCCAATTTCAACAAAGAGGTCCAGTCGCCCGAGGGGCATCTTCGCATTTCCTATGAAACCGTGTAGTGGTTTATTGCAGGGAAGAACATCCTTTAATGACAGCTTCATTTTGTCGAAGGCATGCTTGAATAGGATATTCACTGAGCTTCCAGTGTCTACTAGAATTCGGAAAACTTCGGCTGGACCGAGCCGGGCAGAGATAACCATGGGATCCGTGTGAGGGTACTACCTTCCCTCCAAGTCACGCCTACTGAATGTGATGTCATTATTTTCTATCCGCTTCGGGTGGCGTTCTTCTATAATAGAATTGATGCATTCTTCATTGTTTCTAAGTGACTTTCCATACCTTTCCATCTCTGCCTAGCTTCCGTCGGCAATGTGTGGCCCTCCCGAGATGGTATGGACCACTATCTTCTCTTGACTGGAGCCGCTGGTGTTGCGATTTCCTCTGCCTATTTCTAGGGAGGGTAACCTTGGGTTCTCATTGGCAGGAGCTGGAGTACTGTTCTGACCTTTTACATAGCGTTCTAGTCTCCTTCTTTTGATGTGTTCTTTAATCAAGTCCCGGAGATGATGGCATTCATTGGTATCATGCCCATGGGATTCGTGGAAACGGCAGAATTTTCCGGACTTAATCGCGTTATCTGATTCCTTCTTGTGCGGGGGGCGTTTGTATTTAACTTTGTCTTGAGTGGCCAGGAAGATGTTTTCGATCATTTCATTCAAAGGGGTGTAAGCGTCAAATCTCGATCCTGGCCGATATAGACGCTTTTCTCCCTTCTTGCCCCAGCATTGTCTCTAGAATCATTTCTTCGAACGTCCTTTGCTACAGCGGGTGTGTTGCCGTGAGCTGCCTTACTTTGTTGCCCTGACTGCCCCTCAGTGGCAGCGTCTTCAAGCCTCATATATCCCGGCTTCATGGAAGAAATCGGGTAAAGTAGCTGGTTTTTCTTTGGTCAATCTTCTAGCAAACTTAGTATCCGGATGCACACCACTACAGAGGGCCATTAAGATAAGCTTCTCATCGGCATCTTGGACTGCGGCCGCTGCGGCATTGAATCGGGTTATATATTGCTGCACTTTCTCTCCAGGTTTCTGTTTGATACTGGATAAGGAATAAGCATCCATGGGTTGCTCCACATGAATGCGGAATTGGCTGAAGAACTTTTCTTTCAACATCTCCCATGAGCTGATGGATCCTTGGGGTAGATGGCAGAACCAGGAGGTAGCTAGATCCGCTAAGAATAGCGGAAAGCATTTGCACAGTACTCCTTCTGTTGCTCCGCTCATGAGCATATGCTGTGTGTACCTCTGTAAGTGTACAACGGGGTCAGAGGTTCCCTAGTAAGGTTCCATTGTAGGCATTTTCCATTCTCAGGGGGTGATGGCAATTTCGATATTGCGGGCGAAAGGGCTGGTTACTCTAGCGCCTATCCCTCGATCTCTTTGATCCCGTTAGACGCACTCTCTGAACAAGCGTGCCATCCTTTCATCAGAATTTGGAGCAGATAGGAATGAGTTCGGTTCCTCTCTGTGGGATTGATTCCATCCAGATGACCTGTAGGGATGGTATCGCCTATCATTCCTAATATTTTCCGGTGGCTGTCTTTGGTCTTCTGGGAGCATGCTAGGGTCAGCTACAGTTGGCCCTCGCTTTGATCCTCCCCTGCTGGGTTCTGCTCTAAGCACTTCCTTGGGTCTAACTTCGGGCTGAACTCTAGCTCGGCCCCGTTCATTGGTGTTTCCGTGGTTAGGCAACATGACAGGCTCAGCTATAGTTGACCTCCGCCTGGTACCTGCACTGTTGGGTTCGGTTCCAAGCGTTTCCTCGGGTCCAACTTCGGGCTGAGTTCGGTCTCCGCTCCTACCATGGCTGCTTCCGTCATTAGCTTCTTCGAAGAAGGAAGATCTTTGTCGCCTCCGAGATCCTCCAGACTAGGACTCACCCCATGATTCAGTGTTGCGGTTGGACTCTTCAGCATCCCTTAAGTGTGACATGAGTTAGTTCACCAAGGCTTCCTGTTGGGATGTGAAGCGGTTAGTCACTTCAGCCACAACCCTGTCTAGATCTGCCTGAGTAATTGTTGTCGGCTGTTCCGTGGCAGGGGTTGTCGGATTTGCCCGACCTCCATTTGGTACTGCTGTTGGAATGGGATGATTTACTTGATCTGTGACCACTGGATATGGAATACTGCTAGTTGCGATGTTCTTTCCTTTGTTAACATCTTTCTTCTGCTTGGGAGGCATGTCTTCCAAGCAATGAGCGATGCTGTTAGGAAGAAGGTTAAGTGGGAGAAGCTGAAGCCTTGAGTTCAGTTCTCAGTGAAAGCACCAAAAATGTTTGCACAAAAAATGGGCAAACACCTCCAAGTCGTATGATTTAGTTGATCTTATGCTGTTCTTAATGATTTGGATGATTTATGCTAATATGTAGAAAGCAGGGACTAAACTGTAAAAGACACACAGATTTATAGTGGTTCAGCCTGAATGTGCCTACGTCCACTTTATATGTTATTCTCTTTTACTGTTCAGATTACAAGTACAAGGCTTTGATTGCAAGTGTATGAAAGAAAGTTGTTTGAAAGTTCTGTCCGTGCTTGAGCTCTCAAACTTGTCTGCCATTGTTGTACCTCTACCCCTCTATTTATAGAGTGAGGCTGGGGGTAGGGGTCTTGGATGTATATAATTGCTGGTGGGCCTGGGATGATGTGATCTGGCCTGGCAATGTTGGTTCGGTACTCCTTGGTTCCGTAGTACTTTGGTCTGGTGGTGGTTGGTTAGAGTTTGATTCGGTGGGACTTGATCCGGTGGTGAGTGGTCCGGTAGTGGTTGGTTGGAGTTTGATTTGGTGGGACCTGGTCCGGTGGTGAGTGGTCCGGTAGTGGTTGGTTGGAGTTTGATTCGGTGGGACCTGGTCCGGTGGTGAGTGGTCCGGTAGTGGTTGGTTGGAGTTTGTTCGGCAGTGCGTAAGAAGTGGTTGGTTCGGCAGTGTTCTCCTTACTCTGGTTCGGTGGAAACACATCCAACAATATATAAGTACATTGAATTGTTGTCATCATCAAAAGAGGGGAGATTGTTAGGAAATCAATTCTATGGTTTCGATGATAACAACTATACAATGGAAATCGAATATGCATATATATCTATATTTACAGGTAATTGATAAAGTAACATTACCAAAGAGACAAGAACAAGACTCAAAAGAAGTATCAAGAGGCTACAAGACGAGAGAATCGAAAAAGGAATGATACAGGCACAGGAAATGCAACATGCACAAATCCAGACGTCTGAGTGCACTAACCAGATGTCTGACTAAATTCTCTAGTTCGCAAATCAGATAGAATCAGACGTTTGGTTAATATACTCAGACGTCTGACAAGCAACTATATACAAAAAATATATGAGAACCAGACGTCTGAAACATTTTCCAGACGTCTGATTTTGAACTCGGCTGTGTATATTCAAAATACAACTGTCACAATTGAAAAGACACGATCGCTCCTCTTCACTGCAACTCTTCATCACCATTAGAAGCGACCTTAGAGCACTTACTAATAGATGCAACTACACAAAGGATCTCTCTACCACTATAAATAACATCAGGAATTCAAGAGAAGACCTCACCTAACTTACTTGTGCTTTCTACTCTTATACTCTGATATATTCTTGATCTCTAGCAATCTATACTTGTACTCTACACTTCCAAATATATAGTTCCTCATAGACAACAATCTCTAGATATATATATTGGAAGCATTTGCACTATATAGTCAAAATCCGTCTAATAGAGAACACACAGTTGACAAAGAAACTCTGCTATTGTAAACTTGTTCCTCCGGGTGAAGTGAGGGTTATTCGGTGAAAGGAAATTCTGAAGAGGAGCTTCGGGACTGGACGTAGGATGGGAGGTCCGAACCAGTATAAAATCCCTGGTGTGATTATTCTTATTTACATATTTTAATGTTAATACAATATAATTTAAATTAGTCATATACTTGTCATTTGTATAATCGATCCACCATACTATAGACTTTCACTTTGAACCAAATCTTCATCATACCCTCTATTCCTATGAGGACTTCTGTTTTTAATCCTTGTGGCTATGTGTTTGCATTTTGAACTCCATTCTTAACTCTAGCACCATTCTGTTCCAGGCATCCTTGCTCGTCCAAGATCAAAATCGATAGTGCCCTTTGCAAAAAATGGTCGGTACGACCTATCTAGTATAGTCAGTATCGAGTTATTGCACCTTCGAGGAGTTTTGTCGATCTTTCTCTGCTCTATTTCTTGGTGCACCTGCATCGCCTTCTGGCCTTTGATTTTTATTTCTAGTTGCTCTGGCTGTCCTTTGTTACTCTATCCTTCGAATAAATGTATTCATCATCTCCTGTTGATGAGCTATCAATATGTCTTGCATCCTTGTCATCATCCTTTCCATCTATTCTTTAGTCACATAGATAGAAGATAGGTTTGACTTTAAGGACACCTCCTGGCTACCCCATACTCCATTGGCTTGGTCCTGCAATAGCTCTTGTAGTAGAGCTCTTTAACTTCTCCAATATCAGATCTATGTCTTTCTCGATGAACGCACCAAAATGTTGTGTTAGAAATTGATGCAATACCCTAATACCGATGGAATCTGAATCAAATAAGTATAAAATTGAAGAAATCATAGGGAAAATAAGACAGACAATAAATATTTATAGTGGTTCGATGACATTCTAGTCTACGTCCACTTAAATTTTTTAATTGATGAACTATCTTTGGAATATAATGATTTACTGTCAGATCCAAACCATTATCTAGTAGATCTTGGTTTTGTTAAGGTCCAATGTAAAAGAAGATTCCTCGCCCCTTTCTAGTTAAAGGTCCCTTGTTATTTATAAACAAATCCTAACGTGAACCTTGTTACTCCAAGCTTGAACAAGTCTTTTCTCCAGATCCAAAAGTTTAGCATAAAGAATAGGTTATTGTGTATAAATCCAAGAATAAAAAACAACTCGGTACCAACCATAATAGGTCAGTACCAACCTATCTCATATATGCTAATCCCCTAGTTCAAAGCATGCAAATCGATGCAATCAGTCAACTCTGCACCGATCAAAACAACTCGGTTGTAAGTTGTTTTACCTGGCCTAATCTTGGCCAAATTTGGCGAGCTCCTTCATCTTGTCATCCTTGATGAAGTCTAAGTCTCTGATTCCAATCCCTTACCTTTTCACGGTCCAACTTATCTATTTGAGTTTATTCTGAGACTGTGGAAAATTTTCCGTAAACACTCAAAATTGTGTATTGTCTTCTATGAGTTTTGAACTAGCAATACAAGGATATGGATATTTGATTCATATTAGATCACATACAAAAGTTTTATGGTGAACGGCCATGTTCGTAATGTACGAAATCTCGATGAAATTGGTTCACTTGAGAAGAGAAAATAAACAATGGTGCAAAATCATGTGTTCAACATGATTAAATACAATGAGAACTTTATTGCATAGAAAATAATAAAAGACCAAGGACTAAAGACTGACCTAGGAATTCAATCATTGAAATATCAATACAAAAGTGTTGTTAGGTATTTTTCGAGTTTAACCAGTTTAAATTAATTAGTATTTTTCGAGTTTAACCAGTTTAAATTAATTAATAATTGTTATAAATTAGTAGTAAGAAAATTTAAGACAAATGATGTGTTAAATTTTATGGCATTTAATTATTCATTTAGGGCCTCAAAATTAACTAAAATAATATGAAATTGTTATATATTAACTTAACTAGATTATGGGATCAATTAACTGATTAGTATATTATGTATTAATTAGGCCCAACATCTTAGAATGTCGATGGGTGGGGGCCTGACCAAACATGGAGAGAGGGGAGAGTTTGAACGAGTCTCGTGATGTTGATCAAACCAAAATTTAAAAGAGAGGAAAATGTGAAGATATTTTATATCTCTGATGGATATAAATAGCCCCATCTTCTCTCATTCAAAATACACAAAAAAAATACAACCCTATTCTCCATTAAAAACTAGTTGGAGCCATGATGTGGGATTTACACACAAAGATTGAAGGAGAAGGAAACTCTAGTTCGAGGAGAAGGGCTAACCCACAATGTGTTGACAATCGACAGATCTAAGGTATTTTACATTGTAAATATCATATATATGTATATTGGATTTTATTTTCGACGTTGAAATATAGTTTTCAAAATTTTTATATATATATATATAATATATGCACATATATTAATCATTATACATACACACACACATATATATATATATATATATATATTGAAAATAGTACATACACTATTAATATCTATATATGTGTGCATATAATTTTTTTTATCTTATGTAAGTATAGTATATATACTTCAATAGTAAACACATACACATACATTCTTGATAAGAAAAACTATGTATATATATAACTCTTTTGAGTTTTATAAAAAATACTTTCAATTGACAATAATAAAAGGACTTTTAAGGTATTTTTTATGCATATATTAATATATTTGAATTTGCCAAACTTAAATTTTAAATTTCAAACTTTAAAACTCACACACACACGTACACACACATATAAATATATGTATGTATGTATGTATGTGTGTGTGTATTTGATAGCAAGAATGGTACCTTGTTCTTGTAGAGAACTCATTTTGATGTGGAATTCGAACCTATATCTCTAGAACCGCAATCCACAACGTCATACCACTAGTCACTTGAGCTAGTAGTCCTTGACTATATATATATATAATTATATATCGAAAAATATATATATGTAAATATATTTGGGCTTAAATATAAAAGATATGATATTTAACTATAAAAGTATATATACATATATTATTTACTTAATAAAATATATAGAGTATAAGTTCTATATATAATAAAAACAATTTTCTTTCTTTTCATACAGCGAATTTTTTTTTAAAAATTGTTTATAAATATATTAGTAAGGCTAAAGATAATTGCTTATATTACACTTTACGTTTATTCATGTATATTTATAAAACCACTTAAATATATTAAAGGTATATTCTTGATATTGCATGACCATTGTATAAGCATAAATCATAATTATATATATATATGCACTCTATATTGTCATTCACATAAATGCCCTATGTTAGCTTATACCACTTGTGATGTTTACATTATGAATGTAAATTTCCATCGTATAAAATATCATAAACCGAATCAAAGTTAAATTAAAAACTATAACACATAAATAATTTTAATATATAATTTAAGCATTAAAGGTAAAATTGAATTCGAATAATAAACTCATCATTTATTAATATTCACTAAATATGATTTACTGCAAAGAAATTATTTATGTAAACACAAAATAAGATCTAGTGCATGATTAATAAAAATGATATTTTTTTGATATTTTCCTTTTACCCCACTACAAATGCACCTGATCCGACAGGGTGAAGTTCATCAGGGTTGGTCAGGTTTAAGATAAAAAATTATCAAACTGAACTGGAATTGAAGAAAAATGAAAACTAACCCGAAATGAACTTAACCATGATAATACTTATATATTTGGTAGTTGGCTAGTTTAACTGAACTAGCAAGGTAATCGAGAGAAATTACGTTATGATTAGAAAGTTTACTTTACACACGAGAAACATAAGTTTACGATTGTAAAGTTTTTACTAGGTATATTTATATCTTTTATAAACAAATCTGATCTATTTTTAACTATAAAATGTATTTTTGCTAAACCATTTTTAAAAACTATCATGACATAGTAAATTTCTGAGATAATAAAAGTTTGGTTATTAAATAACCGAACAAAATTACTTTACTATTCAAATGAATCAATTTTCTAACCGAAGCAAACTAATCAAATTGAAATCATGTGATAAGTTACTAGGTTTAAATTTTTAATATTACTCACTCATATCGAAATGTTGCTAAACTGATTTTGGTTGTAAACTTGATACCCGAATTGATATCCTGATTCGCAAAGCCTATCAAAATTGGAATCCTATATCCTATACTAAATTAGTTGTTGTGAATTTAAGTACATTGAGACAAGACTGTAGAGAATAAAATAAAGGACATAACGATATTGCAATCGATAAGAAAATAGTAAGAAAACCTATATTATATGGAAGTAAATGTAGTCATAAATTTATTTTTACTTTAATTTTTATATGTGTTTAGTAATTGGTGGATTAAGTCCATGTTCTAAAAAATGATATTATCCTTACAATACTAATAAAAACAATGTAAACCAAATCCATCGTTTTATAGTATAGAATCATTAATCAAAATGATGTTAAAAATGATATTTTAAATTTTCTTTCTTCGCAATTGGTAATGAATATAATATTTCTAAATGTTTTATGAATATCAAATTCCAAATCAAATGTATTAGGTTTTTGTACATATTTGTTTAAAAATTAATATTACCATCTTTTAGTGTGAATATTATCTTTGCATAAAATTTGTTTGGTGTGCAAAATAATTATCGTGAGAATATTTTTCTAGCTAAATAATTGCAGTCTGATTATTTGAAGTTACATTACAAATATTTGCACTACAACCATTTGTTGTTGTGCGTTAAGTACTACCATCTCAAGTGGCAAATCATATGACGTTTTTGAACGAGGTTCTAAAGGTCATGGGTTCGAACCACCAAGACACCAAAATGAGTGATCTACTTCAATAAAGTACCACTCTTATTATTTAAAAAACATCTGTTGTTATGCAACAAAACATATTCAGGGTGTGTTAGTTTGTGACATGAAAGGAGCACACAAAAGGGGCAATTAGAAGAAGCACAAAAGGGGAATGGTACGCAAATAGGATGTGTGTTCTTGTTTTTACGAAAGAGGCATTTGAAAGGAGCATTTTAATTGTTTTGTTATAAAAATTTATTTTTGTTATTGTATATTTATTTTAATTATTTTTTAATTAAGTAGTTAAATAATATAATTAAACAAGACAACTTTCACTAATCACTGTAAATTGAGATAAAAATACAAATAAAACAAAAAATACAACAAAATACAACTAGAACTCGGGTGGTAGGTAGGCAGGTGGGAAGGCAGGCAGGCAGGCAGGTAGGCTTCGTCATCTTCCAAAATAGAAAATGCTTTCCTATTTTCTTGAATTTTAAGTAGTGATACTGCTTTAGAAATATGAATTTCTTTAAATTTCCTCACATGATGAATGTCATCCTTGAAGGTCGTAGATGGGAAAGCGGATGGTACGCTTGGACAAGAGTTAAGAGAGGGAGTAATACATGAGGAGGGACTAGGATTAGGGGAGGGAGTAGTATATGGGAAGGGGCTATCTGTTTCGAACGATATTTCTTCAAATATCTTTGATATATCATACCAATAATATTTTTTATCTTCTTGTTATTCTTTGTTCGTCTTCTCCTACCATAAGCTTTACAAGATGAACCTCCCCACACGCTATTGTAGGTTGTTGTGACGGTTGTGTGTTGATGTCTTCAAATGGAGTATAAAATCTGTCAATTCCCCATGTTGCATTGAACTGTGTGTTGGTGGTTTGTTCTAGAGGAGTAGGATGCAATTGATCTTCTGTAACACCAGATGTGAATGCACCCGCTACTATCGCAATAATAGCTTGAAAAATCTTATGTAGTAACTTCATATAGGCTATTGGGTTTTTGCTATACCTCATCATTGTGGAACCAAACACCTAAAAAGTAAAAGAAAAGAGAACAAAAATTTAGAATTAAATCGTAAAGAAAAGAAAAGAAATCAAATTTACCTTCATACGATCAACCCACCATTGCTCGCTTCACTAATCGTTCCCCTCATTGAATCCCATCATGCACCAGTTTTGTTATACAAACTCTACCATACAAACTATTATTTCTTTAGTTCATCATATTTGTAAGGAATTTGATATTCCATTATGGTTATTTGATTCAGAATAGTTGCCAAAGCCTTATTCAATGCAACTGCAATTTTCTTATGGATGCCTTTTTCGTTGGTTCCACTAGCTCCATGAGCATCGACGATGCAACACGGGAATAATACCATAATTTGTTTGGACCAATTTTTTGGACTTCGGCAGCAGTTTTTCTAAACAGTTTTGGCCATTCTTTAACTCAAAAAAATTCAAAACAAATGTAAAGTAAACGGAAATGAGATTGAGATGGGTATATCAAAAACTACCTCAAAACGCAATTGTCTTTTGCAGATTCTTTTTGGGGTTGATGGTTGTGAGGGGGAAGAAGAGTGAAGGGTGGTAATATATAGGGCAAAAATATGAACGTTGGGGTCAACCGTTGGCATCAAACGCATCAGATGTGTCTAACGCAAACTATTAATTTTCCAACGGTTGGCTCAAACGGTTTATTTGGTGGGTCCCACATCAAACGCGTCTGATGCGGCCAAATTGACACAAACACCACCAAAAATGGGCTGTGAACGCACTCATAATGTAGCTTGTTTATGTTACTTTACAAGTTCATGCACAATAATTACATTGTAAAGTACATACAGTTATGCAACAAACACATATTTCAACAAAAAGTTTAAAATTTGCACATGCATGATGAAATATGGCAAAGTCCAATCCTAATCCGACGATCTCTGATTTGATGTCCTTGGTGGTAGTAAAGCATGTAATCAAGTGCAACTCTCGATGTATAATCAATTGGTGGTTGTTTAGTGCATAATATATGACGATCAGAATATAATTCTGACCAAAGATGGCAAGAATTTGGTCATTAACAAACAACGATCGAAGAAATCAAGTAGGTGTTAGGAGGTGTGTATTCTAACAAGCAAACAATCAATGGTGGTTGTAGCAATTTTAGATGATTATGGAAGTGGAAGCTGATAATCAATGTAAATCTAATGAGTTTTAGACGATGTTGATTATAATAACGATATTTAAATTAAGGGTGATGTAAAATGCACTGTATTTTCTACTCAGTATTCATTTAACGCAACTATTCCATTACTTAATTCATATTACCTAATATAAAAAGAATTTGTTACCAAATTATCAGTGAAGTTGCACTCATCTACACCATGCTGCTAACCAAGTGTATTGTCTTTGATATTACACTAATGTAATTGTTATATTCTATTGATTGGCAATACAATGTCGATATATTAAATTTTTTTTATGGATAATAGTTAGTATCGACCCAATGATATAATGTTTTTTTGTATGGGCCGATTCTATTTGCACACCATTGTTCTTTTTCCGTACTCCACTTAGGGTGTGTTCTTTTGGCACACAAAAGGGGCACGAAAAACAGATAGTAAATGGAATGGTTAATAAAAGGAGAATGCGTTCTTGTGTTATGCAAAGGGGATTTGAAAGGGGTATTTTAATTGTTTTGCCACAAATAATCATTTTTATTATTGTTTTGCTTTATTTTAATTATTTTTTAAATAATATGTTAAATGAATTTATATTATTTATAAGTTATGAAATGCTAGAAAAAATATAATAAAAAAGGCATTTTTTATTACATACTGGTAGTTCAAAATACAAATACAATACTATAGCTCTCTTCTAAATTTCCCTACTAGATATATAACAAGTCATCTAAGCTCATTGGGCTTGGCCATTAGTAAACAGACAATTCCATAGTTTGCCTCCCTATTAGCCAAAATGTCTATGATTTCCCATTCCAAAAATGGGTCATTCTTACATCTACCAATGGTCTGTGCCATCTTTGCGTCATGCGAAGAAGCTCCACTCGGCTAACGTCTATGAGGAGCGGAAGTAGTAGCAGAGAATTGCAGATATACAGAAGCTCGAAGAGTGCAAGAGATGGTCTCGGTAGCATCGCCCATGAGCAAATCAACATAAAGCTGGGTATCGAGCTGGACATTTGCAGATGGAGCCTCTAAAACTGTGATCTTGCAGGAGGGAGTTCCGATCCAGCCTTTAAATATCACGTTCAACTCCCCAAATTTCAAAGGCGAGCAAACTTTGAATTTTTTATACTTCTTAGTAATGTCCCACCACTCGTCATTTCCTTCGACGGTATCCTTCTCTATAACAAACCGCACCATAGTGAGCTAGATTTTTGACTAAGTCGAAAACCCAAGTCCACTAGAGTATAGATCTTTGGTGTTGGTAACCTAAAATAAACGTAAGTATATCAAAGAGCTATCTATATAAGCTCACAGTGGAATAGGAAAATATAATAGAACATAAATATCGACTAAGGCTACTATCTTGAATTTAATATTATTTATTGGATATTGTATCGCCTTGTCGGTGCTGAGCACGAATAAGAAGACCTTTCCATCTATCATTCCCGTCTTACACCAGTAGCTTATCCCTCTAAATGTACCATGTGGGTTGTAATAAGGATAGGGTCGGAACAACGTTCTGGTGACTATTAAATATATACTTTATCCATAACATTGGTTTATGCTGATTGATTTCTATTTGAGTGTTATGTCTGTTATCCATAGGATTATCCATTTAATTACGCGTACGATACATCCAAACCTTCTCCAAAGCATAACTATATATATATATATTTATATATAAAAGCGTTGAACTACCCAAAAGAAACCCCCATCCACTTAATACTTCTTAAATAAGGAGGAGGCAAACCCAATGGCCATTTAAAACCTTAATCCAAAGTGGGTCCCCTGTAATATAAATGACAATCAACCAACCCTAACTACGAAGGCCGATGACCCATAGATACGACTTTATAATTTAATTTTCCATATCACTGATGCATCTCAAAGACTTATATAAGGGGTAGCTAGCCTACCTCTAGCAAATAAACAATTAAGTAAACTTTGAGATCTTTGTGTAACCCATACAGCTTCTACACTAGTAGGAAGAAAAATCCATTAGGGCATAACCCAAGTCTTTGCTTACAACTGCTCAGGACCAAAGGAGTCAAAGCCTATATGTCAGTCCTACTCTTAAATATTGGTCTATCAACAACACTGACATAGCCTGCCGACCTCCCACAACTGAAATCCCATTTAAACTTACCTAACATAAGTCAAGGAAAATGCCCATTCTAGTTATTTAATACCTCGACTATAAATGAAGCAGACATTATTTTCCAATTAGGCACTGTTGTAGGTTATTTAAGACTTCTTAAATAAGGAGAAGGTAGACCCAATGGCCATTTAATACCTTCCACCCTGAAGTAAACCGCTTAACATTCCTAAAGGCACCAAGCCATTTAATACTTCAAACTCAAGGAGAACCCTTGGTATATTTTCCCATATCTATACGCGAATGTATACCCTTCCCTGTAGATTCTATAGTTGGAGATGTCCTAAATCAGTAGTACGTATACACAACTGCTGGCAGCCTTTAGGTGAAGGGCAGACTTTCATTGTGTAACTCTACTGACCTCGCATCCCAATCCATACTGATCCAAACCATTTATCCTAAAACTAACTATTATGCTAGGCCCACTAATTCAAGCTTGTCCTAAACGTATTATTGAAGCTATATAATTCTCATTATAGAAATTATACTGCCTCCTAAGTTTATTTATTAGTATCCGTCGATTTATTCACTGCGAACCTATTCTTATCATATACGCTTATTTCATATATCCTTCATTTTCTTTTTATGTCACTTAAATGCCACTTATTTCTTTACCTTCAATTAATTGTCCTTAATAATTGGTCATTATTATTAAAATTACACAATCACTAATGACATTTATTCATTTATTTCAAATCTAACTTATAATGTCTATTCCGTTTGCTCCATAAATGTCATGCTAACCTTGCAATTAATCCCCCTTAAACACATTTGTATGCCCATTTGATTTATGTAACTTCCTACTAACTGTGCATTTATTGTTCGTTAATATTGCAATCATTATTCATAAATGTTGGAATTACTCCAGCTTTTCCTTTGCAACCTCCTAATCCTAAGTTGTACCACGTTATTAATATTCATTCGTCCTAATTGTAGTTTATATGAGTATAATATTTACTCGTCCTAATTGTAACTTATACAAGTATTGATGTATATTTATTCATTACGCTTTATTATTTACCTTATATAAATATATATTTTTAATTAGTAGACACGATTATACGTAATATATACACACATATGTGTGCACACACACACACACACACACACATATGTATGTATATATATATAGAGGAGCATTCAACGACACTTCAAACAGTGCAGCACCTCAATTGCCCCCTGATTTCCACCCTAAATTTCTATTTAAATAATCGTTCTTTCTCTCTCTTTCTACTCACTTCATTATTTAAGTATAAACTTGTAGTGTAAAATGGGGGTACAATTGGGGTGCTGCAAAACACGGAGCTATAAAGCACTCCTTATATATATATGATATATATATATTTTAAGTCGTTAATTCTTACATTTAAGAATTTCAGAATATACACTTATATATACATTCTATAAAAAAAACAATCGTTTCCACATTTTAAAATATTGGAGCTTCCCTTCCCAAGAAGGAAGTTATTACCATTATAACTTTCCCTAAACCACCAAAAGTGAGACTTTTGCACTGTTTGAAATTACAAAGAATTATCTCTTTTTATTTCTATTGAAATAGACGGTGCAAACTATGAAGAAGGACATCCATACTTTCTACATCTCTTTCATTTTGTTATATTCCTTATTATTCCAACGACCCATTTTTTATACATTGTTAAAGTTTTACAGTTTATGGAAATTTATATAGAAATAGATACAACTAAATCGTACATTCAATGCTCTTATTAAATTAAAATGTAAAAATTTACATTCCAAGTTAAAGTAGGGCATTCCGAATAATTACTAAACAATTTACAACCCAATTAACGTAAATCTGGAATAAACTTCATATCAAATCATACTTTAACGTTTTAGGGGAATAATTTCCAAAATTTCCAGATTATGGCGTATATACCATTTCATCACAATTACATAACTTACAGAACATGGAGGTAAAATTTCAATTAAATATATTCGTTTTAAGTCTACAATTCAACGGATCTTGCATAGGCATAGTAATTAAATAAAATTTAATGGTGTAGTTTCAATGTTATATATAAATCATATAATTTCTCACTCACCTTTCGAGCTTCCCAAACCTTCCGAATTCAAATCCATTCCTTTAATTGGCTCCTTTTTCCTTTTTAATCCAAAAGTATGTATAATAAGATATATACATACCCATTAGCATTACATATCTGAAAGGAGATTTGAGTTAAATGGAATATAGATTTATAGTCATAGAATTTATCTTTTTCGTAGAATTGATTCACTCATTCTCTTCTTCTCTTTTATTTTCTGCCCTTCTCTGATATACATACATACATATATACATACATACATACATACATACATACATATGTCATAGTTGTTTTATAATTTATAAAAATAGTGGATAAGTAAAAATTACATAGCTTCGCTACTATATTTTGAAAATATAAGAAGAAAAGTAAGGGGTTGGGCCTTTATTTATGGACGCTCGAATCAATTCTATCTGTTAGATTTATATTTATTAAATCCTGACCGTTAGGCCGAGGTTCAACCATAGTCGTCGACACTTGAACCGGTCGACCGCTCCCCCATATGTGATCGATCGACTCGAGCAGGGGGTCGATCGGTAGGGTCCAAGCGTTAATTATTATTTATTTTATTAGATTCCTTTTTAATTAATTTCAATCTGAAAACTTCAAATGCTTATAACTTCTTCGTTTGAACTCCGATCGCAATACTTTATACATGAAAGTTGCTCAGAAAATTGGCACGAATGCAATGGGGTATGTTTTGGGATCAAATTCCGACATTTGCTCAAATTTTTTTGAGCCTTATTAATTATTTATTATTCTTATTAATTAATTACTATTCAAATCACGGGGTGTTACATTCTTCATATTCCAGAACCCCCCTTCAATATGTAGCAACCAGTTTTGGGGATCCAATCAAGCTTGAAGTTGCCAAACTTTTTTTTCATCTAACTAGCGTTAATCAACACTCATCTGTATGTCAAAGGGATTGGTGATTTCGTCGTACCAATAGCCAACCCGACCTTTTCAAGTCCGATGTTGGCAAAACAAATGTCAATAATGGCCAACATTAGTTCCTCTCTCTAGTCTACAATGTGCTGGATAGAAGAATTAGAAGATACATGGGTTGACATTCTGAAAAAATCAAAAAAAATATAGTAGATAGATATGAGTATGAAAAAAAAATGATGAAATTTAACACAAAAAAGAGACGTAGAAACAACAAAAAATGATTGAATTTTGGGACCGAAGAGGAAGAAGTATTGTTTGATGAAGAGAAATGAAGGAGGAAGAGAAAATATAAAGAAGGAGAAGGGGGACGGTTGGGAAAAGGCGGTGATGTCCAAAGAATGGATGTCAACCGTTCATTTCCAATGGTGCAAACTTGGAGGCCCCACCTAGACGCATCGGACATGACACTAACTTAAACTGACCGATTTTTTACTACGAACGGTACCTTATATTCCTTCTTTCTCATACATAATTTCATTCCAAACTCGAATTCTTCCATTTCAATTCATTATTCTTTCCCTCCTAAGATCTTTAAATACACTTTCATTTCTTCTAAAATCATTGTACAATATAAAATCTAGGATGTTCTTCATGGAAAACACATTAAGGAGAAAAAATGGAGGTACTGAAATTGCTCATGTTCCAATTTCTGATCGAAATAAGAAGAAAAAATGTCATTTTCACCCTCGCATGAGGGCGTCGAGATAAGCTCAAAACACCACTAGGGTTGGGGCATGGGCATTAAAGAGGCAAGGATAATGTCAAGTCCCTGCTCGCATTAAGCATGGATTCAAGGTCAACCATACACATGTAAGCCTGGGCTATATTTCCATAAATTCCATCAAGATCTAAAAACTCATAAGTCCAAATAACAATACTACCAAACTCAGGTACTTTTGACGTAATTTAATTGTTTAATACATTAATTTAGTGTTTTGAATGAAATATAAAATGATTTCGTTTTAGATGGACATGAGTATATGATAGGTCCGCGAGAATTTATGATATACTATATATGCTTGAGTCAAAGAAGATAAGTCATAATAAATATTATAATTTTTATTGCTAACACTAAAATTAGTATTATAAAACAAAATTTTTGTAATCGAAATACAGTAATTTTTTTTATTTGAACGAGGAAAGTAAGATTATGATTTTTAAATGATTATTTAGGTCGGGGAAGAAGAAAAAAAAGAGCGCAAATACAATCGGGCTTTTGCGCTATCTTTTCATCTGGGTGACTACATACTACTATAGAAGCATCATAATAAAACATGTCGTCCACGTATTGACTACACACAAGAATAGATAAACCAAATGAAATACTTGTTAGAAAACCATGGCTAGTTCACAATGCTGCGAAAATCCGCCAGTTCTAAACCTTAGCCCAACGAGGGGAAAGTATTCGACGATCTTGGCGGACTCGAAGCCTACACGTTTGGAGTTTTTACTTCCAAACTTGTCGCCCTCTTAGTTTTCGACATTTACGGTATTTTTGTTTTTTTACAGATTCTGTATTCTTATACTCAAATGAATCGTTATTTTTTGGAGTCTAATCTCAGCTTTTATAGGGTTTGAAACACCAAACTTGAGGTGTGATATTTTTTTTCAACTTTTGGTTGAGATTACCATGTTCAATAACCATAATACTTGATGTTTGAATTTAGCGCTATTAAACAGTAGATCTGCTTTAGGTTCCGCTATTTTTCGCTACACCCACTAAATCAAGACGTTTTAATACCCGCTTTAGCAACATTAATATATAAAGATTGATTTGACTAGTTCTTTTTTAAAACAAATAAACAAAGTTAGAGTAAAGACCTAATTTTAAGGCATAAGTGCTCGATATAAATTGAAAATCTATTGTAATCACCAAATCTAGTCTGCATATATCATGATATTCTTGGTTTGTTAAATAAGATCAAACAATATTTCCTTTTTCTACATAAATAATGTGAAAATGAGAATAAATTAACTTTAAATATTTGGTTTTATATCCAATGAAGCATTTTGTATCTACGTCATTTTCCGCTATATCCCCGCTTTATTCTCACTATAACTATTTGCGGCTCGACCACTATAGAATCGTTAAGCGTTTTAACTACACAAAGTGCAATATATTTACAATATGAACATTCGGTGTTGTGCGTCTAGGATTTCTAACTCAAGTGACAAGTGGTATGAACTTTAGACCAAGGTTTTAGTGGACATGGATTCGAACTCACTAGACATCAAATTAATTGATCCGCTTCAATAAAGTAACACTCTTGCTATAAAACAAACGTTTGTTGTTGTACAACAAAACACAATTAATATACCTTATTTGTGTTATTCTACAAGTTCGTGCATAATGCTTACACCATAAAGTATATATAGTTTCGCAACAAACACATATTTCAACAAAAAGTTTAAATTTTTACACATCCAGGTTGAAAGATGGCAAATTCTGATCATAATCCGACAATCTCTATTTGATGTCTTTGGTTATATGTAATCAAGTGCAAATCTCGATGTATAATCAATTGGTGGTTGTCCAGCAACGTAATATATGTCAATCAAGATTATAATTCTAATCAAAGATGGTAAGGTTTTGGTTATTTACAAACAACGATCAGAGAAATCAGGTAGGTTTTGGAAGGTGTGAATTCTAACAAGGAAACAACCGATGGTGGTTAGAGCAATTTCAGATGATTATGGAGGTGGAAGTTGACGATCAAATATTGATCAAACGAGTTTTAAACAATGTTAATTACACTAACAATATTTAAATTAAGAGTCGTGCAAAATGCACCTTATTTTCAACTCAGTTTTACTCAGTTTTCATTTTACCATTCCAGTACTTACTTCATATTACCAATGCAGAATAAATTTATTATCAAATTATTCGATGAAGTTGTACTCATTGACACCATGTTGGTGACCAAATGCATTGTCTTCGATATTACAACGGCATAATTGTCATATTTTGTTGATTAATAATACAGTGTCGATCGATTAAATATTGTAGATTGATAATAGTATGGACTAGCTCGGTAATGTTTTTTTTGTGGGCCAATTCTATTTGTGCTCTATTATTCTTCTTCCACACCCCACTTATATTCCTCCTTTTTCATCCATAATTTCATTCCCAAGCTCCCATTCTTTAATTTCAATTCATTATTCTTTCTCTCCTAACATCTTCAAATACACTCATCATCTCTTCCAAAATCATCATGCAAAGTCAAATCTACACCGTTCATCAAGGAAAATGCACGAAGGAGAAAAAAATGGAGGTAATGAAATAACTTATGTTTCAATTTCCAACTGAAATAAGAAAAAGCATTTGTCATTGCTATCCAAGCATGAGGGCGTCGAGATAACCTTAAAACACCGCTAGGGTTGGGACGTGGGCATCAAAGAGGTGTGGATCTTTTGAAGCCGCTTGGATTAAGCATGGATTCAAGGTCAACCACACCAATTGTAAGCGCAAGGTCCGTATTCCTTCGCTTCCATCAAGATGTAAAAAGACCATCATTCCAAAGAAAATTACGACCAGAATAAAGTACTTTTGATGTAATTTCATTGGTTAATGCATCCAATACATCAATTTAACCTTTCGAAAACATAAAATAAAATGATTTTGTTTTAGATGAAAATAAGTATATAAAAGGTCGGCGAGCATTTGTAAAATACATATGCTTGAGACAAAGAAGATAAGGCACAATAAATATATAATTATTATTGCTAATACTAAAATTAGCATTATATAAAATGTTCAATAAAAGTTTTTTTATAGTTGAAGTAAAGTCTGTTGTTTTTTTTATTCGACGGAGGAAACTAATGCTGTGTTTGGTTTGCAATCTTTTGTTTTGGGTTTCCGTCCATACAAAAATACGTAAGACGCATGTATATTGTTGAAAACGATCAATTTAGAAAACGAAATTAACATATAAAATAGAAAACAACATTTTTTTATTTTCCGTGCTTTGGAAAATAACAGAAGCATGAGAGATAATCTATCCATACATCGTCTCTCCAGCTCCTCCGTCGTTCCTCCATCTTCTTTCAATTCCCTCAGTCATCACTTCATTTTTTTTGTATTTGATATACATATTTGAAAACAGAAAATCCAAAATTCGTTTTTAAATCAAAAAGCACCTAACATTTTGATTTTTAAATGATTATTTAAGGCGGAAAGAAAGGAAAAAAGAGTGCAAATACTATTGGGTTTTTGGGTTGTCGTTTAGTCTTTTTAATATTTGCATATTAACATGTAGAAGCATCTTAAGAAGACATGTCGTCCACGTATCGACCACACACGCCGATTGATAAAAGCAAAAGAAATACTTGTTAGAAAACAATGGCTAGTTCACAGTGCTGCGAAAATCCGCCGATTCTAAACCCTAGCTCCGGCGAGGGGAAGGTAATCGACGATCTTGGCGGACTCAAAGCCTATACGTCCGGATATTCTAATTCCAAACTTGCCGTTCTCTTAGTTTCCGACGTTTACGGTATTTTTGTTAGTTGCTGCTTCTGTGTTCTTATACGCAAATGAATCGTTAATTTTTTGGAATCTGATCTCAGTGTTAATTATTATTTTTGCAGGGTTTGAATCACCAAATTTGAGGTGTGATATTTGTTTTCAACTATGGGTTGAGATTACCATGTTAAATAACCATAATACTTGATGTTTGAATGCTTTTTAGTTTTTATTATATCGTGTTTGTTTATATGTAAAAGTTACCGTAAACAGAAAAATTGCGGATAAAGTTGCAGCATCTGGATTCTTTGTTGTGGTTCCAGATTTCTTCCATGGGGATCCTTATGCAGCTGATAATGCTGAAAGACCGATTCAAGTTTGGATTAAGTCGCATACACCGGTTAGAAATTTGCTCTGTTTTGCATTTCGTAAATACTAAATGTCATTTAGAGCATGTTGGATAATCATGTATAGGTTGTCAAACTAACTTATAAGTGAGTTTTTAGGATTGTATGTTTGCAACACCTTTGTTCTATTTCATGTTATAAAGCTGTAAAATGATAGCTCGACAAGAAACATTTTTTTAGCTTGTGACTTGTGAAGAAATATTTTAAGTATTTCTGATTTAAAAGCCAAATGATATCCGAACATTTTAATTTTTACTATTCGCTTTAAGTGGTTAAAAGTTGCTATTTAAAAACTACTTTTAAGCGATGAATTATTTATGAAACCTGCTATTAATAGCCCCTTCACCTTGCTAACGAGCATTGTATTAAAAAAGCCGCCTTGGTACTGTCCTCGAGGAAATGAGAGATAAAACATTTTGAGGCTATGTTCAAAAGGTTTTTTATACCTCAAAAGCTTACGCTTTAACAACTTGAGGCATATGAAGTGTATGCCTCATACGCCTCAAACTGCTGAGGCATGCGATTCAAGAATCGTTTTATCCTTAGTTGCAAATATTGACACTAACAGAAGCTATTAAATTTCAATTATTTAATGAGAAACAAAAAGAACAAAAATTTAAGAAAATAGAAGTTAGTGTTTTGTTACTTTTCAATTTCAATATCGTCATGATTAAGATTGTTTTTGAAACAACGATCAAGAGTTATGTAGTGGATTTTCTCATTGTTATTCAAAGAAAATTTCTTAATAGAATTTATTGAATCTCCAAATAAATTTTGCGGATCGATTTGAATTGGTAGAAGGAATCAAAACTGAAAATTTGTGAAATTTCAAATAAATTTTGCGGAATCGAAAATGGAATCATATAGATTCCAGTTATTTATTTTTAATCTTAAAAAAAAAGAGATGTTACCCGTTCAGAGTCAGACCCAAATGATTTGTCTTTCATTTTTTGCATAGGTTAACGTCTCGGCTTACGGACCTAAATACGCCTCATGTATGCCTTCGTGTTTCAAAACAATGCTAATGAGTTGAAGTATTTGACGACTTGGGTTATGTTTAACTTCTTCCCCTTTTAGTTATCATCAAGTTTGGTTTCGGAAATGATAACTCCCCCCTTTTAGTTATCATTAAGTTTGGTAGTACAGTGTGCGAATTTGTAATTGTTATTACATTGCAGTGTCAGAATTATGTTGGATTCATATTTAACTTCCTTGACTTCTTAATTATTGTTATTTGTTAAGTTATATTTTGAAACTGTTTCTAAGCTAGTTTATTTTAGTCTTGTTACATATGCTGGTTCACACTTGTTCTCATATTTTACATTGAAATACATCATTGTGCATAAATATTCAGACAAGTTATATGGTTTATGTCCAAATAAATTGAAGAATTATGGTTTGTTCAGGAAGATGATACATCATTGTCATAAATCTGGTAATCTTTAAGCTACATCTTTCTACATATTTAACGAAGCTCCAAT
This sequence comes from Allium fistulosum, assembly GCA_030737815.1. Lineage (NCBI taxonomy): Eukaryota > Viridiplantae > Streptophyta > Magnoliopsida > Asparagales > Amaryllidaceae > Allium > Allium fistulosum. The sequence continues at coordinate 343,719,267 of CM060902.1, forward strand.
CAATTAGAATTCAGAAAATAGCAGTTGAACTACCTGTTGCACTTTCATGGCGTGTTTCATAGCATATGTTGTTTATCCCTTTTGCTAAAAAAATGATATGAACATGTGACAAAATCAATTTGTAAGATGGGCTTATTTGGCTGTTTCCTCGATTTGGCCGTTGCCTTCCTTTCCAAAAAGTTGGAACTTTTATGAGGATCTTTTATTATGTTGTGTTGTTTATTGGTTATCGATATGTGAACGAACAGTTTGTTGAACATCTATCTTGTATCATGCATGCTCATAGGATAAAGGATTTGAAGATGCAAAATCAGTTATCGCTGCTTTAAAAAACAAAGGCATAACTTCCGTGGGAGCTGCGGGCTATTGCTGGGGCGGTGAGTTACAGTTAAATGAAATTCACTCTCATATTGTGATTGTAGCTCACAACACTGTGACATATGATATGGTCTTATCCACTCACCCTTAGAGCTTCCGTTATGTATTCTCTAAATGTGGTCTACAGTATTTTATGCTTTCAATCCATTTTTTCTTCATATTGCACAGCTAAGGTGGTTGTGGAGCTTGCAAAATCCGCTGACATACAAGCTGGGGTATTGTTGCATCCTTCATTTGTCACGGTCGATGATATTAAAGGTAAATTCGTAGCTTCTTTTGTTGAGAGTAATTTTTACGTCTATGTACTTGCATATGGTGTTTAAACTATATGCTGTATGCTTCTTCCAGCGGTTAAATCTCCATTAGCTGTGCTTGGAGCTGAACACGATCGCCTTTCTCCTCCATCGCTTATTAAACAATTTGAAGACATTCTAGCAACAAAGTCGGAGGTACTTTCAGTTTTACGACCTTTCAAATTTGTAACCGTAACTATAGCATACCCATATTGACGAATATTGCACTGGAAAGTAGGATGATCGATACTAGTCTATTCTTAGTTACAGTTGAAATTAGGAACTAGAGCTGAGGTGGTTATATCATTTTTATGACAGGTTGCTAGTATGGTGAAAATATTTCCTGGAGTGCCGCATGGATGGGCCGTTAGATACAAAGAGGATGATGAGTTTGCAGTGAAGAGCGCGGAGGAAGCTTTTCGGGACATGCTTGCTTGGTTCGTTAAGCATCTGAAATGAACCCTAGGTTTTTAAATATATATTCTGTGAGCTTTCCCATGTTAATGCAGCGTGAGTTGTGGTCTTTGAACTTAAAAGACGGATGATCATTTCTATTATTGTTGTTGTTGATAGTTCGCGCTGAATGTGTTTCTACATGTGTGCATGAGTGACAGTGAACTCTTAAACCCATTATTACACAGATATATGTTGAATTCGTCTGTGATTTACGTTTGTGTTTTGAGGCTATAATTTGATTGCATGCTAACAATTTTGTCGATGTGATGAAAATGAGAAATTAGAAGAAAAATATTTAATAAGGATCAAGTGTATTTATTAAATTTGGTTCTCACACGGTTTTTTTGAAATATCCAGTGGGGCGAAACTCAAATGCTGTGTGGATGTTTATTTCTAAGATTTTTTTTTTCTAAAATCTTTCTTTAATAATAATTGGAATAGTGTTGCAATTTTTTGGTCTCATCATAAAATTTCAAAAATGCATTTACATACAAACAAAAAGGTTGAAGTTCGAATTCCACTATAGATAAAAATAATATCAATTTTCAAATGAAATTTTTGATACATGAATAAAATCACAATTTCAAATTTTAATCTCAATATAACATTCATATAATATTGTTCTTTATAATTTTCAGCTTTTACTTTAAGTTATATAAAAATTAAAATTTGACAATTATGTATAATTATACAAGGGTTAATTATATGCACGTGGATTGTACTTGTCAAAAAATCTCGTAATAATAATAATAACAGCACTGTAACGAGGATGGCATGCCAGCGTTTCTTTGTGGATTTATGGATTTAGACTTTGGCATTTAAATTTTGTAAGAGCAAAAACCTCATTTACTATTTGAGAGTGATGTTATCATCTATCGACAACTCAATATTTTATCTCCTCTACTATGATCAAGCCCTAATTTCTAAAATTTCCATTAATAAAATTTTAACTTTCTACATAAAATCGCTAGTGTGGAAAATAGCCACAAGGATAACATAGTAAAAGTAGTCACAAGGCTTAGGTTGTATATAACATTATATTTATATTAGCATTTTTTGCTACTGTTTTGTATCCAAGCGATAGTTGGTGGTGGTGACTGGCAAAGGAGGTCGTTGTGGCAGGGCAATGCATGGTGTTGCTATGTGGCAATGAGTTTACTGGCGGTTTGGTTTGTAGTGATTTAGGATTCGAGATGGGGAAGCTAGCGAAAATGGAAGACGGTAGTGATGGAAAGGGGAGATGGGTTGTGAGGTGGTGGTGATGGCATACAACTAGGGAGGGATGGTTAAAAAGATGCAAAATGAAATTTGATTGTTGTAGGTACATCCATTTTTTTCCTCTATAATGTTTTTGAACGCAGACCCAAACGGAAAAAGTTAGCAAGGGACCTAGAATAAAGAGAAATCAAGCAGGTCACTTCCACAGTAAAAGAAAACTGCGCAAGTTATGAAATTCGATAGCTCAACACCCAAAGAAAGCATCCGCATAAGATCGCAAGGATTGTCGACTTATACGGAAGTACCAGGAGAGAGTTAAGTAAAGAAGAACAGGCTCCAACAAGGTAAATCGTGTCAACAATAGAATGGAGCAACCTGGGATACGCAAGGGATGGTTTTAAAATTAGACTACACATGCTTGATTGTGCTAGCATAGCGCTCCATCTCATGCCAGCTCTTATCAGCTGGATGCGGTCCTACGACTATTGTATTGATCACTAATCTTCCACCAGTCCGCGTAGGCTCCTCAACCCCGTGTTGCTCTTGTCCTCGATTGGGGTCGGATGTCCCCTGCCCGGCGGGGCTTTAACAAACTGTTGTAAATTTCTTTCTCGAATCAATTTCTCGATAACATCCTAAAGATGCCTACATTCATTCGTGTTGTGACCATAGCATTCGTGGAACCTGCAATATTTATTTTCCAGTTTGTTTCTGTTTCTCCGTTGATTCCTTCGGAAGTTGCTTCCTATACTGCATGGTATTGCATGTAGACAAGTAGACATTCTCCAGAGATGTATTCAGTGGTGTGCAAGTATCATACATTGGAATTCTAGGCTTTCCTCTTTCTGAATCCCTCTTTCGTTCACGGTTCCTATCGCCGTCTTTCTTTTACTAATTAGGTTTATTTTGGACGTTCACTTGAATTTTTTTGAAACTCTCCCTAGACTACTTCACTGCAATGTTACTCTACACTCTCTCTTCACTCGATCCCACAACATTTTTCTTCCTAGAGCATCTAGATTCCTCTTTCCTCAAATACTGAGCTGCTTTTACATAGAAGCGCGCCAACATTGTAGGTGGCTTGCCAGCTAACAAATCGCCAAATTCAGATTTTGGATCAATCCTTGTTGTTACCGCCATCAATATTGCATAGTCATTCGGATTACTGATTTCTGTGACAGCTGTATGAAATCTCTCCAAATAATCTTTCGGCGATTCTCCCGGAGCCTAGATCACACTGGATAGGGACATCACATCTTTGGGGCGAGTTGCATGCATACAGAACTGCTCCATAAACTTTGTTGCTAAATCATCAAATCTAGAGATTGACCGTGGGGATAATCCTGTAAATCACATCGTTGCTATGCCAGAGAGAGTTATAGGAAAACATCTGCATTTTGTGGCATTACCGGCTCGTGTGGAATCCATCATCCATTCATATCTCATGATATGCTGCTTGGGGTCAGTCATAGGCAAGCATCGACGGCATGCCGAACCTCCTTGGATACTCTGCACGTAGGATATTATCGGTGAATGGGGTATGGCTTCTCGAGATCCCCAATCATCATTGGTCAAGTCTTGGCTTTCCCTCACTAGTTGTCTAACCATAGCGGACAAGTCTGGCGTTTTGATAGTTGGAGCCAAGCAGTAGTCGAGCTCCACCTCTTATGTATGGTCCGGTCGATGTCTATGGGCCGCTCCACGCCTTCTTGGCACAACATCCTCTTAGCGAATATCACGTGTGTTCACTCCATCATCATTCCTGGGAGGTAACTGGTCTGCATCTACCTGAATTCTAGCATTCAAATCAGTCATAGCAGCTCCAACTTGCGCTCCAGCATGGAAAGGTAAGTCCCCTCCTCTGGAAGAGAGATCGGGACCGATCGGTCTTGGTAAGCCACGTTGGCTTGCCTGCTGATGCATTGAAGATTCTGCTTGATTTCCATCAATTCTGTGATTGCCTGCGTCTATGATAGTCGTCTGAAGAACTAGAACTCTTCGATGCAGAATAAGGGGCAGGGTGCCTCCTAGCTTTCCCACACCGTTGCTGATTGAGTTGGTTCATTCGGTCGATATTGGCTTGAATATGTCGATTCAACTGTCGGCGGCTATCCACTAGTTCTCTCATCGGATTCTGGAATTCAGCTCTTGTGATGGAATCACCAGATTCTGGACATCGACAAGAATGGTAGCATTCATATCTACTGGTAGATTGCTTGGGCCTCCTTGCTGGATGCTAGCATTCTCGTTTCCTTCTACATTTTGAGAGGTGGATCTGGTGTTCCTAACCATTGTTAACAGTTTTCTTAGAATTTTGCAAATCTGAATAGAACGAACAAGCTTCTTGAAGATAGTTATGGATCTCTTCGGGGGATTTATGCAATTTAGTAGCAGCAATGGGATTCAAATAAAGTTGAGAATCTTCTTTCTCAGTGAAAGCACCAAAATGTTTGCACCAAAAATTGGTACAAACACCTAATAGCATTTTTGTAGAGAAATAAATAAAGAATATAAAATTAAAACAGAGGAAATAGCAACTAGATAGCAGAAAATTAAAGTAATAACACTAACACAATGATTTATAGCGGTTTGGTGTTGTTTGCCTATGTCCACTTTGAATAGATTGCTTTATTAATCACTTTATAAACTGAGTACAAGAGGGATCAGATGAAAATCCTCAGTTACAACAAAGTATAAAGCAACTAATAGCATAAAGTCCCGAAAATGAACAACCAAGCCTGTATTTATAGAGGAAGACGATGAAGTATCACTCTGAAAATTTGGCAGAAGGATCTACAAGACTATATGGACCCCTCGGAGGTATTGTATAACCCAAATCCAAGGAATAGGGATCGATGCCGATCCCTATTTTGGAGGAATTTGGGGTGCGATCCCTATGGTAGCTTCCCCGTGTTGTAATATGCTTAGCCCCCAAGTTTCATGCCAAATTGGATTAGTAGAACTTGAGTTATTGCTTGATCTTTGCTTCAATATGAGTTGTCTTCTTATTTCAGCCGATCCCTAATGAGGTAAGACGGCCGATCCCTCCTATTTCATATTTTTGAGGTGCGATTCCTAAGGTAGGCTCCATAGGGTCCCTACATCTTGCTCACAGAATTTCATATGCATTGGACTTATGGATCTTGAGATATTGATTGTTTTCTATTGAACTGCACTTGCTTCCTGAAACATGCCAATCCCTATAGAAGAATGGTTATAGTCGATCCCTCCTCTATGTTGGACCATATTCCATAGTTCAAACATTTTGCGTTGCATATCCCTCAATTCCGTTCAACCACGGCTTCAAATTAGCGTCTGTACTTGACTTCAGAACCTAACAATCATCACTCTGGACTTACTGGCCTTGATGACAGTCGAATCTAACTTGTCCAATCAGTTCGAATATAGCCGGGTCAAAACGTCGGATAAAAATACCTATTTTAAAATGTTATAAAAGGGCCAGATTGTTGTACAAAGAGAAAAATTCGGAACTGTTAACCCGAATATATATAGACTTGGCATAGTAAGTTATATTTGAATTAGAGTAGACCAAACAATTATAAGTGAGAATGTTAACTTAACGGGTAGCTATATAATAGAAATGTCTTTTTATGAAATATTCAGTTGATATGTTTCACCTGTGAGTGGAAATTTTCATAATAAAAATGGAATATTATTACCATAGGAGTAGTTAAACTATATCATGAAAATAGTAAATCACTTATGTATAAAGAACAGGCATACTAAAGAACACCCTTAGATATAGGCTATAACCGAACTTTAACTACTTGTTTGCACCATGCCACTTGTGATATAATTCACTCACCAGACTTTTCTGACCCCCTTTATTTCTCCCTCTTCATCTCTATTATAGGAGGACATGCTAGTAGGTAATTGGGCCAGAGTTTGGTAAGTGGAGGAGAAGACATAGCGCTCCAGAGTTACATCTATTTACCGTTTCCCTCCATGTATTTCATTTCATATTATGTTGTTCCTATTATCAGACTCCATGTACTGTTGTTTAGAGACACTGTTATATGGACTACGTTTATTTTGAGACTGTTATATGATTTTGTTATGTTATGTATTTATATTTTATTCCTTCCACTGTAAGATCTGGACGTGTAGAATGTACTAAAGTTATATATGTCTTTGTATCATGTAAACTATTTTAAAACCTAACGACTCGTACTTCTTATCACGATGCGAATTCGAAAGCCAATCCGGGCTTTGGACCGGTGTGTCCAGAAGTGCGGGTTTTTACATTAAATATTAAACAAAGAGAAAGTAATGGAAATGACAACTAAGATAAATGAAAACATGGGTAAACAAAGACAATTTTAATGAATTATACAATGTTATACAAAATATATCATATGCACTACTACAACTACCCACGACTAAGTCTATCCTTGAACCACTACAAGTGAGATTGGTCTGTAGGAAGTGGTTCATGTTTAAGATAGGTACCCCATCGGCATAGCACAAAATCACTTAGTGCTTCCTTTTCTTTATCCATCTGCTCAATACTGGCTAGAAGCCCTTGAGTCTCCTTCTTTAACTATGCAAGTGTTTCATCCAACTCTTTTTCTCATTTTCGAATAATAGCAGTATTTATGGTAAGTCTGAATGAGCGTCCAGGCGATTAACTGTTTTCTTCAAATGTTCAATAAAAATATTTTCTTCATGCAATGACGACTAGTAGCACTTGTTAAGGATTGCATTTCTTGCCTAAAATAAGAAGAGAATAATAATATATGTCATAAAAGGAGGTATGTAAGCATCACAAAACACAGTTGATAAAAAACCAAAATGGGTAGAATGTAATAATAAAACATCAAGAACAATTTCGTACACAAGTGGGATGAAGCTACAAACTTTGCAGAAGTTTCTATCCATAAGAATAACAAATAAGCATACTAGGATCATTCCAAATTGATAAAAATTTCAAAAGAACCTTAAAGAGAAAGAAGAAAAGATGTCAAGTGTTTACTTTGTTAAGAGCCAAGTCATATGGGGTAACATTAGGTTTGGTACTATAATAAAGCACATAAGTGACATCTTGTCCTTGAGCAACATCATTTGGGGCGCCTAGCATAGAAGCCAAAAGAGTGCAAAGTTTTGCTTACTAATCCTTAACCCATTCAGACTAATGGTAGCCTTGGCATTCCTTAAGGAGGCCAACATCTTCTAAGAAATCCAACTTACTTCCGCATCCACGTCATCCATGTGGTCAGCAAAAAATTGTTTCTTCACATGCGCATAGACTGAGTAGAGGACGTTGTAAGTGGTACCTTCAACTAACTTCACAGTACTGGACAACTTTCCTTCCAACATGGAAATCTTTTTCCTACTATCTTCCTCCACTTTGTTCTACTTTTCTACAACATGCTCGGCTTTCTTCTTGTAAACCATAGCCTCTTCTTGTACCTAGCCTCCCATTTTGGGCATGCATTGAGGTCGAGCAAAGCTTGCCAAGTTTAACGTTCATATATGAGAATTTATTCTCCATTACCTTTATTGCATTTTCGAAAGTTAAAGCATGCCTACTGAGATCCAAAGCCATGGTGAGCTCCTAAGAAAAAAATTAACATAGAAGGCATGAGCTGAAAGTCTATACGGGGTGGATCGTGTAGTGTATATGCAAGTATATGTGGCTAAATATATAATGCAACTAAACCAATACTAATCTAAGTAAATATAGAATAAGCACGCCCGGATTTTATACTGGTTCGAACCTCCCGTCCTACGTCCAGTCCCGAAGCTCCTCTTTGGAATTTCCTTTCACGAAATAACACTCACTTCACCCGGAGAAACAGGTTTACAATAGCAGAGTTTCTTTGTCAACTATGTGTTCTCTATTACACGGATTTTGACTATATAGTACAATCGAACTTCCTATATCTCTTGAATGATTGAATACTATATTGTTCGAGAGAATATAGAAGTGTATGATCTTAGATTTTTAGATTGGATAGCAAGTAGATGATTAGAACAAGAGATGATCAAGATAGAGAGTCGAGTTATATTTTGATCCTTCTTGATTCTTGTTTATATAGTTGTATGGTGATTCCTTGAGTAGTTGCATCCATTAACAAGTGTTCTATGGTCGCTTCTGATGGTGATGAAGAGTTGCAGCGAAGAGAAGCGAAGGTGTCTTTTCAATTGCGGCAATTGTAATTTGAATATCAACAATCGAGTTCAGTTTAAGACGTCTGGAATATGTCTCAGACGTCTGGCTCTTTATATTTTTTGTATATAGTAGACTTTCAGACGTCTGAGTACATTAACCAGACGTCTGATTCTGTCTGGTTTGTAATCTAGAGAATTTATTCAAACGTCTGGCTAGTGCACCCAGACGTCTGATCTTGTGCATGTTGCTTTTCTTGTATCTGTGTTATTGCTCTTCTGATTCTATCGACTTGTAGCCACTTGATATGTTCTTTGAGTCTTGTTCTTGTCTCTCTAGTGATGTTGCTCTAGCAAGTTCTTGTATATATACATATATATGTACATTTTATTTCATTGTATAGTTGTTGTCATTAAAACCATGAATTTGATTTCCTAACAATCTCCCCCTTTTTGATGATGACAACTATACAATGTACTTATATGTAATTTTTATAAATCTCCCCCTGAATATGTGCTTTCCATTATCTCTTCCCCTTTGTCATTATCAAAAAAGAATGAGGGAATCATATTTTCAAATTCCAAAATCTTTCCTTTTGTTTCTCCGAGTACCTATAATAAATAAAAAATCATTTTTTGGTACCCACTTACTATGTTAGGGTCCGGGGGGTTAGATCTTTGGAAACCATACCCATTTGGGTGTGGTTGAACCTTTATAAATATAATTTTCATTATTAACTACCATATCAAAATAATCATCAATGTATTTTTTTCTATTTTTCCAATTAACAGGAACTCAAATACTTAGATAATTTTTATTCATATTTTCGTTCAATGGTTTTGTACTTCTAGAGAAATTATAAATATTATTGACCATAGCAGTATTTGAATTTCTATAAGAATTTGATCTAGACTTTACTCGAAATTTAGTACTAGTATTAACATTTTTACTATACATGAAAGCGTATCTACTGCTATTTCTACGATCAGTTTTATTATATCCTAAACCAATTTTGTCATGTAAAGGTCTAGAACTAGATAAAATCATGTTTAAATCGTTTTGACCTTTATTAAATTTTGTGACTTCAGTGTTAAGTTTATCAAATTTAGCTTTGAAGTCAAAATTATTATTTTCAAAAGAAATATTACTGTTTTTCAAAATATCAATTTGCTTGTTTAATTCAGAATTTCCCTTTTTATCGTACAGTTCTCATTTTCGAGAAGAAAAATTCGAGATTCTGAATTATCTAAAGATGATTGTAATAAATCATTTTGTCTTTTCAAATCCGTAATTTCTTTTGAAAAAATTTCCTTTTCTTTATCAAAGATAGTATTTTTATTTTGTAAAACATTGATTTCCTTTAAAAGATCATTGTTTTTATCTTCTAACTGCTCATTTTCTTTTTGTAGGAAATCTTTTTGTGAAACAAGTTCTTCTACGGTATTTTCAAAACATTTTGTTTGTTTTATCAAAAAATTATTTTCCTCTTTTAAACTGGAAATTTCTTGCTCACAATCTTTTAACTTTTCTAAAGCAATTCTATTAATTTTATTCAAGGTTTTACAATCTTTTAATAATTCATCATGTGCTAACAGAAGATCTTTATATAAAGAATCTAAGCATACCGATTGTGATCTGAGTTTAGCCATGAAGCAATTGTTTGTATTCTCCTATGATTCTTTTTTATTGCTCTTCCTCTTCCTATTGCCTTGAGTAGATCTCTTTATAGCCATTTATTCTAGGATGTTGTTACGATCTCTAGAATTCCAGGCTCTGATACCAATTGAAAGTCTATACGGGGTGGATCGTGTAGTGTATATGCAAGTATATGTGGCTAAATATATAATGCAACTAAACCAATACTAATCTAAGTAAATATAGAATAAGTACACCAGGATTTTATACTGGTTTGGGCCTCCCGTCCTACGTCCAGTCCCGAAGCTCCTCTTCGGAATTTCCTTTCACCAAATAACCCTCACTTCACCCGAAGGAACAGGTTTACAATAGTAGAGTTTCTTTGTCAACTATGTGTTCTCTATTACACGGATTTTGACTATATAGTACAATCGAACTTCCTATATCTCTTGAATGATTGAATACTATATTGTTCGAGAGAATATAGAAGTGTATGATCTTAGATTTTCAGATTGGATAGCAAGTAGATGATTAGAACAAGAGATGATCAAGATAGAGAGTCGAGTTATATTTTGATCCTTCTTGATTCTTGTTTATATAGTTGTATGGTGATTCCTTGAGTAGTTGCATCCATTAACAAGTGTTCTATGGTCGCTTCTGATGGTGATGAAGAGTTGCAGCGAAGAGAAGCGAAGGTGTCTTTTCAATTGCGGCAATTGTAATTTGAATATCAACAATCGAGTTCAGTTTAAGACGTCTGGAATATGTCTCAGACGTCTGGCTCTTTATATTTTTTGTATATAGTAGACTTTCAGACATTTGAGTACATTAACCAGACGTCTGATTCTGTCTGGTTTGTAATCCAGATAATTTATTCAGACGTCTGGCTAGTGCACCTAGACGTCTGATCTTGTGCATGTTGCTTTTCTTATATCTGTGTTATTGCTCTTCTGATTCTATCGACTTGTAGCCTCTTGATACGTTCTTTGAGCCTTGTTCTTGTCTCTCTAGTGATGTTACTCTAGCAAGTTCTTGTATATATACATATATATATGTACATTTGATTTCATTGTATAGTTGTTGTCATTAAAACCATGAATTTGATTTCCTAACATGAGCATCATACACATATATATAAATAATAAATAAATAATGATGGGACAAAAGAAAATTAACTTAACAACCAAATTGGTGCAAGCTTGTAAAGACCTCGTTAGTAGACATGCCAAAGGAAGGGAGAGAAGTAAGAGGTAAGGCGGAAAGGTCATCTGTAATTAAGCGCCTCATTCGCTCAGCCAGCTCAGCAACAATACTATCTTTTGGTAAGAGTAGATAGCAGGTAGGAGCTACGCCACGACATAAGCAGTAGAAAAAGTAGTCACATGACATGCAGGATCGTTGTGCTTTCTTTTCTTGGAAATGTCTTCCACAGGAGTCAAGTCATCTCAAGGTTGCTAGTAGGTTTATCGCTAAAAGCTTTGAGAAGATCCAATATTGTACCTACAAAGTAAAAAATCAAAGAAAGAACGATGGAATCGATTGAATAAACAACAATTGAAACATTAGCTTGAAATGTTCAACAGTTAGCTAAAATAAATAAGCTTAATAGGATAAAAATATACCCCTAGGTACAGTAGGATCAAAAACATAAACAAAGATGGAACAAAAAAAGTGATGATGTAAGCGCAGAATCCTATTTGTGCATAGAAGGTTTATCAAATAGATGTGCAAAGAAGGTTTATCGAATGATGTGCAAAGAAGGTTTATCAAATAGATGGGACCCCTTTCAAACATCTTTGCCAAGCACTAGGGCAGTTTTGCTCCTAGCAATGAATAACTCTCTATCATTTTTTAAAAAGTTGGGACGACTAGCTAAGGGTGAACGATAATGTAATTCAAGGAAGGACCTCTCACCTTTAAAAAAAATATTAAAAGAAAAACTGACAAGTACACCAGGTCCTTGAAAAGTAGGAATAAGATCGTCTAGGTTGGAAACATTGAAAAAATTGAACAGTCCACCTCGAGTCTTATGAGGCTAAATAGAAAACATGGATTTCATAGCTTAAACAAAATGGAACCCATCACCACTAGAGGAAGTGCTCTTACGGATGGAATAAAGAAAAACCAATTAGTGGCAGGAAGGAGGAGTATTAAGATATTCAACATAAAGAATGTATGTGATGATCATGAGGAACTAGGAGACGAGGGAAAGTTGAATTGGAGAATAACAAGGACGTTCGACCATTCCTTGATGATGAGACGAGAAGGAAAAATATAAACCATATCGAATAAGTTCCGATGTTAGAGAAATATATCCCTTAGAGGGAAGATGTATGCATCCAGAATTGGTCGGAATCCTAAAATCACGGTTAGTAATCCCATATTGGGTTAGGAGAATTCAATTAAACTATCGCTGCAAATACCCGATATGAATTCACAGAAAGAAGAAGATTCTTTGCCAGAGGAACAAGGAAGATCGTCGACATCCTTAGTCATCTAAATAAAAAAGAATGAAGGTATGCTGCAACTAATTAGGGCCAAGAAGAATAAACACAAAGAAAAATTCATTGGACCAATAAAACAATCAAACAAAATAAGTCACCACAAAGGATCAAACAACTTGAGAGCGTATGTATACACATATGAGAAAATAGAAAATGAAGAATTCTATACAAAAAAGAGAAAGTAGATTAGATGAATTGCTTACGAGAAATAGCTAGATCTCCAAGAGAAGATATGATTAGTGTTAGTTCCTGAGATGATGGTTTTGATGACAACAACCTTAGGACTTGTTATAAAATATAAATACTAATATCTTTGTCTAGATATGTATATATATGCATATGCAGGATATATATATGCAGGTACTGAGAATGAAGACTGTACAGTATAGAGATTCAAGACTAACAAATTCAAGATTGAAGAAATCAAGACTGAAGACTCATGAGTATCAAGAATTCAAGAGTTCAAGATATCAAGATAAGTAATAGAGTCTAGATTTATATTAAAACTTCATAATAGCACTAAAATATTTATTCTGATTTTAATTATGGAATGGAACCCACGACCTCTTTAGCGGGATGGAACCCACGACCTCTTTAGCGGGATGGAACCCACGACCTCTTTAGTTGGATGGAACCCACGACCTTCTCTAGTGGAATGAAATCCATGAAATATTCAAAATAATTTATTTAACTATTTTTTCAAAAACTATCTTTTTAAAAGTCATCTCTATCAATTTAAATATTTTAGTCTTAATTCAAAAACTATTCTTATCATCTTTAATATTTTGATCTCAAAATCATCTCTTGTTTTTTAAACTATCTCTTGATTTTAATATTTTAGCTTTAAATATCAAAAATATATTTTAAAGAAGTCCATACTTAGTTTTTAATATTACTTTTATAAAATAGATTATATATTTTAAAATTACTTTCTAAAACTCTTTTATAATTTTAAACTATATTCAAAATGGTTTACAAAGTTTAGAAATTGTTTTGACAAGTTTTAGAATTGAAATCATTTTAAAGCAAAATCAATTTTCAGAAATAACATAGGCATGTCGACATCCATATACCCCCCATGTCAACATGGTAGCCGTAGATTTTAAAATTCAAATTTTCAAAAGAAGTGTCTATTCGTCATAACCTTTCATGAATGGACATGCCCGTTATTCTCTTATATATACCAGTAGTTTTCAACGAATTTTCACTTAAGAGTTCTTTGTTTTCTCTCCTCTTTCTCTTCCATTCTTATTTTCAAACATTCTTAACAAAACTCTGCCAAAATCCTAAGTGAATCAAACTCGATCGTCTCTAGTTTAATTCTTTGCCACTCGCTCCCAAAGATCTCAGTGCTATTCAGAGTTATAAGATCATTTGTAATCAAAGATCGAAAGATCGAAGTGTATCGAGTCTCTCTCTATCAAAGTGTGATTGGAAACGGTGTGATTGTGGCCCATAAATCAATTGGGTGTGATTGTAGCCCGTAAATCAATTGGGTGTGATTGTAGCCCGTAAATCAATTAGGTGATCTTGTAGCCTGGTTAAATCAAGAGAGTTTTCCCTGGACTCGGAGACAGGAGGGTGTATCTCGTGGCCTTGAAATCGAGGTTGTAATATCGACATTATATTTGAAAAGAAATCTGCACAAGAAATTGTGTGGGACTGGATATAGAGTAACTCTGAACCAGTATAAAATTCTGGTGCGTTCTTCCTTTACAGCTTTTATTTACTATTTGCATTTGTGTCTGGTTCTATGATTGTCTCTATGTTTGTGAATTGCATCCGTTTGGGTTTAATTTGAAAAGATTTCAAAAAGATTCTTAAAATTAATTAAACACTATTCACCCCCCCCTATAGTGTTAGTTCTGCCTTAAGATCCGTAATTCGCATTTCCTACAATTAGCAGCGTGGGAAAGGCAGAAAATAACCTTGAAAGGAAACGATGCACAAAGAGAGAAAAAGATTTAAGATAAGGTAAATAAGGGACAAAGAAGAAAGGTTGAAAATATATAGTTTACTGAAAGTAATCATAACCGCTAAATTCAGACAACGCAACAACTTCTAGATTGTTAAATATTAATGATTATAAACAAAAGTACAGATAAAAAACGAGGAAGATTTCGTAAATCTCAAAATGACTCATCTGATAACAATGGAAAATGTATCCAATCCTATCACACTATGTGCAAAGAACGTTAAATTCAAAAATGACATACAAGACTATTTAAAAAAAGAAATATGAAACTCCAAGTCTCCATGATATGCTTCAGTGTAGACTTGAGGGAAAGTGTTGCACCCATTTTTTTCCTCCGTGTCATTTTGAGGAAAAGTCAGCAAGTGGTCAGAATAAAGAGAAATCAAGCAGACCACTCCTATAGTAAAAATAAATTGCCAAAGTTATGAAATCCAATAGCTCAACACCCAAAGAAAGCGTCTGCATAAGATCGCACAAATTGCCGACTCATACGAAAAATACCAGGCACGAATTAAGCAAAGGATAGCAGGCTCTAACAAACTAAACTATATCAACAATAAAATGGCACAACCTGGAATATGCAAGGGATGGCTTTAATATTGGACTGCACAGTCGATCAAGGGTCTGGAGATACCTTCATAATTTATGCGAATTGCAATCCCACTATGAAGAAAATTCGCCGCCACATCAAAAAGAAACTTCTTCGTCACATCAAAGCAAACTACATCGCACCATTAAAAAGGAAACTACACCATCGTGTCAAAGTAAACTATGTTTTCACCTCAAAGTCGGATTGCTCTTCCCCCCTTTGAGATCGAACTGCCTCACATCAGTTGGCCATACTGCATCAATATGACGATATCCAACCTCAACTACCATGTAACACATGAACCATGTAGAAACAACCAAACAAGTAAATACAGAACAATCCACAAGCCAAACACAGCTCATAAGTCTTAACTCTTGAACTCCACATATTAAAATTCAAATTTCCCACCTAATACCAAATTCAAATTCCTGCTAACAGCCAAATTCCTTTAACTAACTTTCTCAATTCTGGTGGAATGGACATTCGTTCCACACTTAACACCGAAGGAATATTGTTTGAGGTTATCTTTATCTCCAACTTAAATAACATTTTTTTTTGATCCTTTGATATGATTTGTAAACGAGAAACCTTTCACAAATGTTTTGTGAATATACTTATGTCAGTGAGATAAGTATATGGATGTTTTTGATAAACACTTTTGAAAAGAGATTTTAATAAATGAAAGGATTGTTTTGAGGCTTAGTGGTTACTATGGGTAATTAAATCTCTAAATTGTTGTTTGTTTATTTGATAGTTAAATATCCAACTATCAAATCTGGACCTGTTTTAACTCGAGAAGTATGTTGAGTATATTCGAGTTCCTCGGTGAGGACCTGAATAATTATTTCATACTTCCAAAGAACTGGAATTGAGTTAGCCGGAAATTATCGTTTAGTTTGAAGATACCGGTTTCCGGATTTATCCAAACTACTCCAAACTAATAACGTTCATGATGAAGTATGCTATAGAGTTATACTATTCTTCCCGAGGGTTATTCCAGAATGGAAGATAGTAAATTTTGAATGTTTGTTCGATCCTGGAACAACTTGTATGGATGAATGTTGGCATTGCATCTCTGCCTGGAGGGAAGTGTTAGCATTCCAAGATGGTTTGCTAGTAGAAAAGGTAAAAGCGCAGCTTCAAGCCTTACAACCCGAAAAATAGCTAAAACAGAGTATACAACAGAACTATGTGGTTAGCTATCATTAGGAGCTGTCATCCCATTATAGATTGTCCTCTTAGAATTATTTTGCGCGCAGGCATCGAGGGGCAATGTCTGCAGCCTCGGTGTCAAGGGATGAGGTAATCTAACCTGTCATGTTAAAGGGCCAGCCAGCTCTATGTAGTAGAGGGGCAGATGCATTTGTAGCCCTCATGTACATTTTTTAGAGGTGTACCATCGAAAGGTAGTTCCTTACCTCGTCATAGATGAAATCCATTTTCCAATACGAGCCTTTGGACTTGATTGTATATCTATTATGCTAGAATTTAATTTATGTAACAATTTCGGCTATGATTCAATATTTACTTTAACCCTAGACATTATTATAGTATCACTGGATTTTCTATGGAAAATATTTTGGTTACAGTAAGGTAAAAACCCGTTCGTGTTTATGTGCATTGTGGTCTTACGAGATATCTTTGATTTTAAAGAGTTTTACAAGTTAAATAAATAAAATTCATTGTGATTTGAGTTTCTCATGTTGGTTTTACCAGATTGACCCGAGCATTGTTTTCCTATAATAATTGGGTCAACCCGAGCGTATTTTCCAGATTTAGCTGGATCCTTTGAAGCTTTTAGGAGACGAGGTGGATTCTCCAAGATGAGGTGGATCCTTTTCAATTACCCTTAAGTAACACCAATTGTATGAAACTCAAAGACATTGGTTTGATAGAGCAAAACACAATTCTACTATTATAATAACTTGGACATGTGTTTAGCAGAATAAACTCCTGTCTGCTATTATAATAACTTGGACATACCTGTATATTGATTGATTGTTATTGGCTAATTCCCTTCACATATCTTCTTGTTACGTAAATACTCATGTCATAACATGGAAATATAAACTCAATTAAATAAGAACAATTGTGATCACTAAGCGTCCTTCTAAACTTATGAAGTGAACTATTTAAATTTTATCCTTTTAAAAATGGTTTAAAGTTTATTACCATTTTAAAAATAAGATATTTAAAGGATACTTAAGCAATTATTTTATTAAAGGCGTTTGAAGTAATTTAATATTTTTTTGAACGATTCTTTAAAATCATTATTTTTGTTGATGTAGTTTAAGATTAATTAAATGAATAATGATTAAATAATAACTTGTTTATTACAAGGTTTTTTAAATAATTGATTTTATCAAAGGAACTTTATTGATTGAGTTTATTAAAGTAGTTTTGTTTTAAATAAAGAAGTTTTATAAATGATTTTTGAGATTTATAAAGAGTGTCATAAATGGTTTTGAATATTTATAAAAGAAGTTTTACAAAATGTTTTGGAGTTTTGGGTAAAGGAAATATTATGTACAAAAGAGATTTGTTAAAAGAATTTATTAAAGGAAATTTATAAAAGAATTTGAGATTTTATTTCCTTTAACTGACAATCTTAATTCTTGTGGTATGGACATTCATTCCACACTTAACACCAAAGGAATATTCTTTGAAGTTATCTTTATCTCTAATTCAAATAACATTTTGTTTTGATCCTTTGATATGACTTGTAAATGAGAAACCTTTCACAAATGTTTTTTAATATACTTATGTTAGTGAGATAAGTATATTGATGTTTTTGATAAACACTTTTGAAAAGAGATTTTAATAAATGAAAGAATTGTTTTGAGGCTTAGTGGTTGCTCTGAGTAAATAAATCTCTGAATTGTTGTTGTTTGTTTATTTGATAGTTAAATATACGACTATCAAATCTGAACCTGTTTTAACTCAGGAAGTATGTTGGGTATATTCGAGCTCCTTGATGAGGACCCGAATACTTATTTCATACTTTCAAAGAACTGGAATTGAGTAAGCCGGAAATTATCACTTATTCTGGAGACACAGGTTTTCAGATTAATCCGAACCACTCCAAAATAGTAATATTCGTGATGAAGTATTTTATGGAGCTATCCTATTCTTTAAGAGGGTTATTCCAAAATGGAAGATAGTAAATTTTGAATGTTTGTTCGATCCCGAAACAACTTTTATGGATGAATGCTGGCATTGCATCTCTACCTGGAGGGTGTTGTCAGCATTCCAAGATGGTCTTCTAGTAGAAAAGGTAAACACGTAGCCTCAAACCTCACAACTTGGAAAAATGGCTAAAACAGGTTATGCAATAGAGCTATGTGGTTAGCTACAATTAAGGGTCATCATCACATTCCAGATTGTCCTCTTAGAGTTGTTTTGCGTGCAGACATCGAGGGGCAATGCTTGCAGCCTCGATGTCAACGGATAAGGTAATCCGGCCCGTCATGTTAAAGGAGCGGTCGTCTCTTTGTAGTAGAGGGGCATATACGTCTGTAGCCCTCAGGTACATTTTCTAAAGGTGTACCATCAGAAGGTGGTCCCTTACCTAGTTATAGATGGAATCCATTTTCCAATAGAGCCTTCGGACTTGATTGTATATCTATTATGCTGGAATTTTATTTATGTAACAATTTCGGCTTTGACTAATATTTACTTTAACCCTAGACATTATAATAATATCATTGGATTTTATATAGAAAATGTTTTGGTTATCGTAAGGAAAAAACCTGTCCGTGTTTATGTGCGGGGTGGTTTTACGAGATACATTTTATTTTAAAGGATTTTACTAGTTAAATAAATAAAATTCCTTATGATTTGAGTTTTTCACGTTGGTTTTACCAGACTGACCCGGGCGTTGTTTTCCTATAATGCTCGGGTCAGCCCGATCATATTTTTCATATTTAACTAGATCCTTTGGAGCTTTCAGAAGACGAGCTGGATTCTCCAAGACGTATTCACATATCTTATATTCTTCCGCAGTTGTCGTTTTGTTATTTTGCTATATTTATCAGAAATTGTAAGGATGGGCTTTTATAACTGTCCAAGCTGATAATAGGTCCGATGTTGGGTATAATAAAGATGATTTCTTTTTATAAAGACTTGTTCATGTTATATATTACTCGTCACATTTTGTGAGACTCTATTCTATCTTTTCTTTCTTTCACCCCAAATGACTGTCTTTCGGACACTTAAATGATATGCACACGAATACCGAGGATGTATTAAGTGTCGACTCTAGGTGTAAGAAAGGTAGATCGTTACAAATTCTATAGTTGGTGCATCCTAGTATTGAAATTCCACTTCTTCCTATCGATTTGTATTTAAAATCAATAATTTTTAGGTTAGAAAATTTTCCCAAATTGAGGAGGTTGATCATTTTGTCAAAGATACATGCGAAAGCTTTACATCCACCACTTAAATTCAATGACAAGTGGAATAAAACTGGGTTTGATATAGATGATGACAATAATAAAGTAGCCATCTTATCGGTGATTCGCTATCAACGGACTCATAATAAGTTTTGTGCTTCATTCCATTTTCAAGCATAGGCGGGAGAGACAAACGCCTAGGGCATCAACCTGAAAGAGGGCAACCAAAAAAATAATCAAAATCACGATTCATTTCATTCTCACTTTCTTCCACATCTCTCCATCGCAAATCCTCAACCGACATATCCACTACCTCTCGACCACCATCCCCTGCTGCCCAGTGCCAGCCTCCTCATGTTGTGCCGCTTCAAATTGCACTACCCAAATAGCGCTGCCCTAAATCAAATAATCATTCATATCAACAACTTACCGCATGCTCGGTAATTAATCATGTGAGTATTTATGTTTGAATAATTTAGTGATAATTAATTCTCTAATTAGACCACTTTATAAATTCAATTTGCATAAGAATTTATATGCTTTACATTTTTGCTATTTATAACTTCAGTGATGCTTTATGTTCAAATAGAATTTGTATAAATTTATGTGCTAATTTTCAGGGTTTATACTCTTGCTATTGATAAAAAGTAAAGCACTTTAAAACTTCATTAAGCTGTCTGCTTACTAGTAAGTCTTTGTAATGCATGGTCACGCATCTATTGTAGTTGAATGAAAATTTATATGCTTTATGCTTCTGTTATTTTGGTTTTTTAGACACAAAAATGAATCGTTATTGCATAATTGGTTCATGAATTGATACTTGATTTGTTGTTCAACAAGAAAAATGATTAAACTGGATTTTTTGATATACGAATGATCCTCATTTTAGAGAATAACATTCTACTGCTGAAACCGATATTCTATATCGAAAAAACAATGTGACGAAACTTAGATGCTGGTGGAGTAATTTTAACTTTATGAAGGAAATTCTGGTTTTTTGTTAAATTTAAACTCTACATAAAAGGTTTTGTGAATATATAATAAATGTGGTTTCTTCCAAAAATGTAAAAAGTTGTTTTCATTAATACAAAATGATATGTTTGGATATGATGTTGACATTTTTTTGGCATATAAATCGAATGACTTAATTGATCAATATTTTGTGACGATGTTTATCATAAAATTTTCATTTTATTTACACATATAAATGTATTATTATTTATTGAATAAAAAGGCAACAAAAAAACAAAAGATTGTTCGACTAGGGCATAAATACCTTTCGGCCGGCCCTGCGTACCATTTATTTACTTCGACATTATTACTTTTATAAGTATAGATAAAAAAGTGATTGTTATGACTCTTTGTCTCTCTGATTAGTTTATAATGGATAACAAAAGGCCTTTGATAAAAATAGGGTCTTTAAGACTTAACCTTTCAACGTATCCCTATAAACCATTGAGTCGTAATTAGAATGGAAAAAACAAAGTGAACTAAGAAAATTTATTAAGAAGAGAATTTGGAATTACAAGCACAATGTAAAACAAACAAAAACCTAATACATCTTCTAAAATTAATGTTTTATTCCAAAATCAACTAAATCTGCTTTCCAGACTTAAGTCTTGAAAGGGCATCATGAAATCTTTGATAAGAAAGAGGAGTGATAGGAAAAGTTGTTGAAAATGGAGCTTTTATACATGAAGATCTATTTATAGTGGGAAACTATTGGTATTTGTTCGGAGGAGATACGGAGAAACCAAAATGGCGGCGTAGCCAAACAAGATGGAGAGAAAGTGTTGCCATAAAGTTTCTTAGCATAATTAAAGTGATTTTTTACTTAGAAAGTAATAATGTTTATCATCTTAAAAGTTTTAATCAATCTTGGTTTAATAAACATGCATGAACATCTCAGAAAAAAAGATTTATTAATAGAAGACCTTAAGATGATTGAGCATTATCTCGTAAATTTCATTTTAATTTAACATATCTATTTAAAAATGATTCTTGAAATAGATGAGGATCCATTGTTAGAATTATATTTAAAATCTGATACATATATAATAAATTAAACACATGCAAAACAATGCAGTTTATATTCCATAAATATATGTCGTTTGGTAACGTTGAACAAAAATTATATTTAATGACAAATGAAACTAATAGGGCCCAATGCAAGTAAGACCGCTAGAGGTACCCGGAAATAATTTTTCCATGGTGATATTTTATTTTGTCTAGGGGCAATATATCAATGACAATTGGAACGATGCTTAAATAGAGAAAATTCCAACACTCTTCGAGGTGAGGATCGAAGCTTTGATCATTTAGGTATTTCCTATGAAGCGTTCTAAGATGTCCCCACAATTGTTGCCAAGAAAGGAGAAGCCCATAATGGGGAACCTAATATAAATCAAATATAGGCATTCAAAAGGTTTGTCCCTATTCCATAAGCATCCAAAAATGGGTAGTGAGTTATTCGTTGTTTATACGTTAAACGTTCTGGATTCTTAGGGATTTCGAGAGCATGGGAGAAAAGTTTTTAAGTCGAAAGTCTTCGAGTATTTACCATCGCTTTAGCAGGGTCATATATTTGTCATTTACAATACTAAGGTCTTGACAAAGCCTTCCGCCGTATCTATCAAGTTTGATAATTTCTGTTTTACATTTTCCTCGTAAAGTTTCAAAATATTTCTTGTTTCTTTTTCTCATCCAGTGATATAATCTAGGAGTTTGTTTAAACTATATTATAACCTGAGCCAAAGTTCATTTATGAGAACGTAGGAAAAAATAAATAGGAGTACCAAAATTACCTTTAGGGAAGTTTATAAAGGCGTAGAAAGCTTGGCAGTAATGCTGCTGAACCCTAGGAATATGTATGCACCTCATTCATATCTCTCAATGCATCCAGAAGCGATAAATGCACATCTGACTTGCTTTTATTGGCCAAAAGAGAACAAAAGATACGCTTGAGCAACATGTCTGATTGCTTTATGACTTCAATCCATGGTTCAAAATTCCTGCGAAATTCCGGTTTTTCCGGTCATTCCGTTCTGGTTCCACTCATAACGGAACGGAATCCGGTTAAAATTCCGGTTCCGGTCTAAATTCCAGATTTGCTTTTCAAATATTGAAAAAAATTATAAAAAAATAAAAAAATACAACAAACATATGGTAATTAAAAAAATGAAAACAAATTAAACAGGGCAATAAATAAATGGACAAAAAATCATGTGTATGGACAAAAAAAATTGTTATACTTTTATTAATTTACATCGAATCATAATAAAAATTTCAAAAATTGACCAAAATTTTAAAATCTCAAATGAACAATACAGAATTTTAAACCATGGTTTTTTTAATTAAAGTGTATTTTATATGTAATGTAAAAAATTTACTATAAATTTATGACAGTATTGAATATTTATTAGCGTAAATAACAATTAAAGCAAAAAAGGTACCGGAATTTCGAACCTTGTAGTTCAATCATCACAGGCACCTTGGAAATTCTCAAAAAACATAGACATGCTTAATTTATAACACATTCTTTCATTCATTTCCATTCTAACATTTTCTTTACTAATGTCTAAAGTATTTACAAGCAACCCTAACTGCTTGTTCCATATCAAATGATCTACTCTGTAAAGGCTTATCTTATACTGGAATATGCAACGATGAGGCTACATCATCAAGTGTAGTAGTGATCACACCAAATGGCATATGGAAGTGTTGTCTCAGATACCAACGCTCCACAAAAGATGATATTAGATTTTTATTCACACTCTTATAAAACGTGTGAGTAATTGGGAACGAACCAAAAGTTTCTAGAAGATATGTGAAAATCATTGCATTTTCTGGTATCTTCTACTATTCGACATTATAAGCATAATTGATACAAACAAATAGTGATCGTTCCTATACATATGTTACTACAATATATGATTACAAATAAAATAGTATTGCATAAAACAAACATAAAGTAAAATACCTTTCCCTTCCATATTTCTAAAGCAATATGAGTATCTTATTCTTTTATCACATCCATGCATTTTGGACCACCATTTTCATTTGATACTTCTTCACCATCATCATCTGTCCCCGCATCATCTTCACTTTCCTCCTGCACTGTCTCACTATCAGTGTCATCTTTCTTTTCCTCCTCATCATCTTCGGCTCATCATCATTCCCATGTTCCTCTACTACACAATGGCCTCCTTCCTCATCGTGCAGTTATCATTTTCCATTCTATTTTCATTAACTTCGTTTTCATTTAAAATCTTCCTTCTACTCTTCATCCCCTTTCCGAAACCATTATACAAGTACAGTTCATCTACGAAATATAAATACAAACATTTCAGGTGCTTATGTCTAATGAAATGCAACAGGTCTATTTTTATAAAAAAAAATTAGTGTCCACACAGTTCAACTACGTGGAACATATTTTTACATCGTAGTTGCACTACGGGGAAAAAATATATACCATGCGGAGGAACTGCATGGATAAATTGTTTACCTCAACGTGCAACTACGGGTAAAAATTTATCCATGCAATCGCAAAATGTGGATAGTTTTTTTCCCTGTAATTCGATTATGGGGGAAAAATAATAATACAACGTTATTCGATTGCTCCATGCTATTTTGTAACACCCTCGACTTCGAAAATCGAAAATAGATGCTGATGATGTTGCAGTCATCACCAGAATCATTTTCAAATGACAAAGTGAGTTCAATAATATCTTGTATAACATTAAGTAAACAAAGTAACTAAATAAATTTCCATTACATCAAACTGTCTGACATAATTCCTTACATCATCATTAACCCTTTTCGTTTCACGCATAGGTAAATATAATAAAACATAAAAAGAGTGTCATGCCTGATGTATGAAGATGTCGAAATACACACTTAACCAGTTATAATTTATGGTTTTACATGGCGAAATTTGAAAATAAATTTTATTTGCAAAATAAGCCTTATATTCGTATTCATTATTCATCTTTCCAAAAGATATCTGTCTAAACCATAAAATCAGCATACTCGAATGACGTGAGTTTATAGGAAATGATAAAAAATGGGTTAGACATAAATCTAATATGAGTAATACTTTACCTTAAACAATCAATCATATAGTGAGATCATGTCGCTAGAGCATCGAATGGGTTTCCCCTCTATTCCAATCATCATCAATTACACCATACTACGTAGTAACATCATGTTATGAACAACCATGCATCATTAGTTTATCATAAGTGAGATTTCTTACACACATGTTCAACTGGTTTCTATAGTCGATTCATTTTACATCGCCACCCAGGCCTTACTCATATCAGTCCAATAACTGTATTAGTCACTAAAGATTTCTACTTATGTGTTTATCTTATTTTCTTCTAATTTTATTATGAACATATAATTAGTTTGCCACTAAGGCCTTACATCATTTTACTTCTTTTATTATGTCACATTTAGATAAATGGTTGCCACACATGCCTTATTCCAACAATCATCAAATATAACATCGTGAATAGATGATTGGATGATACGAAAGCCTTGCTCCAACAACCTCTTATATTGTCGTGAATAGGAAAATGGATGTTATGAAAGCCTTACTCCTTCAATTTCATTATATTGTTGTGAATAGAAAAATGGATGCTATAAAAGCCCTACTCCATCGATTTTATATATTATCGCGAATAGACGTAAATTTGCCACTAAGGCTTTCTGTCAATGTCACTAAATATATTGTCATGATTAGACATCTAGTAGCCACTAAGGCCTTTCATCAAAATTATTGAAAGTAATGTCATGTTTTAGACATGTTATTGCCATTAAGGCCTTATAATCACATTTTAATTATTTCTAATGATTTATCTTGTAATATTATTAATTAATCGAGCTCAAACTCACTTCATTCTTCAGTTGAGTTGTTTCTCATTAACTTTTTATCTCTATGACCACTTCATTTCAGTGAAATTTTTAAGTTCATTCTCGTACATAACATTTTCTTAGCTTCGTTTTGCTATCTCATTTCTACTTTACATGGCTATCCTGTATTAAGCCTTTTGTGGCCATTGCATATTGACATTCCATAACCATCGCAAGTTGAGTTCCCTAGGGTCATCGCATGTTGAGATCCATAGGGGTATTGCATGTTGAAATTACCCTAGCTACCGCATGTGGAGTTCCCTAGGGCTGTCACATGTTGAGTTCCCCAACCATTGCAAGTTGAGTCTACTTAGCCATCGCACATTGATCACTTATTAGCTATCACATGTTGATTTCGTCCTAGCTATCACAAGTTGAATCCAACTTTGATGTCCATGTTGATTCCAACATAGTCATCGCATGTTGATACCAACATAGTTGTCGCAAGTTGATTCCAACTAGCCATCACAGGTTAATCCATTATAAACTATCGCAAGTTGATCTCATTTGAGATGTCGCATTTTGAACTTAAAATTAGCTATTGCAAGTTGATCCCAAACAATACTTTTGCATGTTAACTCTAGCTTAGCTATCGCAAGTTGGTATGGCGATTCACTAATTAATTTGAAAACTGTTTTATTACATTTTCAAGTAATTACTTTTCACCTAGCCCGTATATATGTCAAATTCAAATTGGTTTACCAAGATTTATAGTTCTCTTTTCAAAATTAGTTAATTACTTACTTAATTAACTTATTTATTTCCCATTAGTAATTAACTTTTTTCTTTGTTAATTAATTCGTATTAATTCAGAAATGCATGGAAAAAATATTTGGCTTCCTGTAAAATTTCTAAGCCAATATAATGATTTTAAATATTTTAAATAATTAAGTTTCCAAAATTTGGCATTTTTCTCCACTTAAAAATACATAATAATTCCATATAATTTCAAAAAATTATGAAATTTAAAACCTATCTCCGAATTACTATTTTATACATCATATAAAAAAAATTGACTGATTTGGACAAGCGTTGTTTACACTTTTTAGTCTTAACACAACAAAACTATCATCTTTAAACTCCTAAACATGAACAAATATTATTTAACATTCATATATTTGTTCACCATCATCAAAAATACCAAACATACATACAATGCTAACCCATATAGGTTTGGAAGGTTTTAGAAAAAGAATTACTCACCTTTTCTACTTGACTAAACTTGATCAAAGCCTTGATTTGCTTAATAAATGAATGTCCTTTTCTTTCCTTTGATTTTCCTCTTTTCTTCCCTTGAGGTTATGGTCGGCCTATGCTTCTTATTTTCTATCTTTTAGCTTGTATAAAATGAGAGAATGAATAAGGAGTTGTAGTGTAAGGGTTTAGTAATTTGGGCTTTAGGCTAAGGCCTTATTCTAGCCTATTCTAATTAAATCCCTAACTCCTCACCCTACATTCATTCTTTCACGTTTTATTAATTTGCTTGTCTCAAATTATTTTATAAGTTAATTTGATTATTCATTTATACAACGACCTAGAATTTTTAACGTTTCAAGTGGGAATATTTAATTTATTTAAATATTCAGATTTGATTCAAAGTGCAAGGGCTACTTGCTATTAATTCTGAGGGTGATTCCAAAATAGATGTAGTGGAAGTAGTTCCTTCGGTTTGTTCTTAGCCTGAATAACTTGTATGGATGAATGTTGGCGTTGCATTATTGTCTGGCGGACATTGTTAGCATTCCAAGTGGGATTTGCTAAAAAGATAAAACGTAGCCTCTAGCCTCAACAATCAAGAATGACTAAAACATGGGATATGCTTCAGGGCTATGTAGGTCGTAGCCATTAGGGTATTGTCATCATCCTTATATATATCTATATATATATATATATATATATATATATGTAACATCCCCCTGCTTGGAGGCCCAAAACTAACGGTTACGGATGCTGCAGTCATCCATAGTTATTAATCATCGGTGACTAAACACGGCGATATTAGATATATATACATAGAAACATAAGAATATGGAAAAAAATTAAACAACAAAACAAACTCCACATTCCATTTCAAAATATTCCGAATTGATTACATAATCTCAATTCGCAGACCACGTTCAGACAACATATAATTATTGCAAAATACGCCAAGAGCGACATATGAAGATGCCCCCCTGGTAGATCAGAGTATATAGATAGGCAAGAAAACAATTTGCCTTTACAAACAAACACACATCGGAAATAAAAAGAACTCTAATAACAATATTGCCTCCTACACGTCCTCGGAAGCTTTATTCGTCTAAAAGAACACCTGGAAACCTTAGCTCTCAACCTACTCAAAATCAATTGAGTACCCGAGAGTTTAAGGGGAAAACAAAAACTTCGAGTCGGACAAAAAGCCTGGTATGAATAATAATTTACCACCCCAAACCAATTAGGTATCTAGTGAGACCACGCCGCTTAGCGGAATGGGTTTTCCCCTCACTAGTATCTTAAAACATTTACAAAACCATATACTGGGCTCCTTCATTCATAATGGTTAAAACATAGTATTTCAAAACATTATGATGATATGCAAAACAAATAAATCAATTTTGGATTACCCATCCTCATTCATTCCTACTATCTGTCTCAATTATAGTTTTTAGGGTTACTACTAACCTGTTAAATGTTTATGGACTATTTGTCCAATTACTTAGTTTTCATGGGATCACTAAGAACCTATTGGTAACTCCAATATCATATTTCTTATCCTGGTTTTCATGGGCTAACTAGGAACCTATTAGTTGACTGCCAATATCTTAATCCGGATATAGTTTTCATGGGCTAACTATAAACCTACTTGCCCCTGCCAGTATCAAATCATAGTTTTCATGGGCTGACTATGAACCTAGTGGCCCCTGCCAATATCATAAATTTTTCATGGGCTTACTGTAAACCTATTGGCCCCTACCAATATCATTAGATTAAAAATTCAGCATCTGTTAAGTTATATTCACTACTGGGTCAACCTACCTGGTTATTTGCCATTTGTCTAAGATACAGTTATGGGTTACTGACAATGTGAATAGTATTTCCAAAATCTTTATTTTTGCCATGGTTATTACTTTTAAAATTGAGACTGGGTTGTGTTTGGAAATCATAAAAACATCTCTTTCGAAACCCTGGATAGCCTCCTTCGAATGCAAAGACTTCTTTTCAAAACATAGTATACATACCTTTCGAAACACTTGGAAAATATCCTCTTTCAAAACCATTGGTGCCTTTCGAAAGTATTAAGTCATCTTTTAAAACATAAAGCTTCAAAACATACGAAAGTACCCCTTTCGAAAGCATTGGGTTTACTTATTTAAAATCAACATTTGGGCCAAATTGGTTATATACGAAAGTATCTCTTTTGAAACCAACAAAAACTAGAATTGGGAAAATTTGATGGTGTCGGAGCCATCTAGTTTGAAAGCAAAAGTCTTTAAAATTAAAACTTCGAAGGTCTGACTTGAAACCTCCTTTCGACTCTCTCTCTCCTTCGAAACCCCAACCCCTTTCGAAAGCAATTAGAAAAAAGGTTTGGTTTAAGGTAAAAACAAGTGCAACCCTTCGAAAGCATTACTGGTCAACATGGTCAAAAGGTAGAGTAGTGGCTAGGCCTGGACTAGGTCGAAACCAACCCCCTTCGAAAGCTTTTGTTTAAAGACAAAGGAATTCCCTTTGAAAGCTAGTACTTTAGTATTAACATGGCAACCTGCTTCGAAATCTAAACAAACACCCCTTCAAAAACAAACGCTTCGACTAAGTCAAAAGCTTTTAAATAAAACAAGGCAAGAATTTAACTTATGAAAACATTGCAGGGTTTCGACCTCATCGGAAGCTTACCCTTCGACACCAAGGCTTCCGCCCATCTTCCAATCCACTACATATCTTCCAAGAGATACCATGTGGATTGGTTCCGATTATGATGGTTTCGACAATGATTGTTTCGACTATGATGGGGCAGAACCAATTGAGTCAAAAGGTATTTTCCATTAAAGGCGAAACACCTCTTTCTGATTAAAGGCTGAATTATAGCAATTTTTAGGTAATCTCTTTTTAACAACTTGCCTGGTTGTAAAACACTGATTGGCTGCCATAAAACTTTCCAATTTCTTTACTTCTGAAACCGCTGCATTCATTCAAATCCTAAATTAAAGGATTTAAACGCTAAAACCTTTCCATATAACCTAAAAATGACATTTTCAAAAAAGCCCTTGCTTTAAAATAATTTATTTCCCCAAATAAATCAACTGGAAAAAATCCCCAAAAATCACATAAATTCGAATTAATCATGTAATCAAACATATTAAAATTTTAGACCAAATTTCTTCCTTAAATTCACAAAATAAATATTTAACCCAATCATATCATATTTTCCATCAAAAATTCATAATAAAATTTTCATAGCTTGGAAAATTCTGAAAATTAAAACCCATCTCCAAAATTATGTTTTACTTAACATAAAAAATTTCCATGGCATTTCAAAATCAATATCTCACGGTTTTACCCTTTAAAACCATATGAATTATATATATAAGGCAATTGTTTAAATCAAAAAATTCATAATTTAAGCATACCATCATCCAAAATTTCATAGAAATGAAATAAAACATAAATATGAAATCATAGGATTATAAAAACCAAAAAGAGATGGAATAAATTATTATTTACCTTAGATTTGATAAGGAACTTGAGATTTGTTGTTGATTAATCCTTCCTAGCTTGATCTTTGGCTTTAGATTAAAAACTCCTTCTTTTCCTCTTTGGTAATGGCCGACTCTATTAGGGTTTTGCATTTATTTTGATTTAAAAAAATAAAATGAATGTGAATGGACAAAATGAGAAATTATAGCCGTGTATAATTAATTGGTTAATTTACTAATATGCCCATGTGTAGTTTAGTTAACCAATAAACCAATTTAAAGCCCGTTTATCTTATTATTAAGCACTGCCCAATAAAATTTATTCAAATCTCAATCTCCTTATCATCATTATTCTATTTAATCTATCTAATTAAATCTCCTGAATAATGTTATAAAAAATAGGGATGTTACAATATATATATATATATATATATATATATATATATTTGTGAATTAGGTTGTGCATGAGAGCTCTCGGGAAAAGGTTGCAAAGTAATCGAGGTGATGAAATATTCGGTACTATCTAGTAAGAGATAGGCTGGTCCTAATTTGTAGTGGTTCCATGTGAGGCCCTCGGTACATTTTCTAGAGGTGTACCATGGTAGGCAGTGCCCCGGTGCCTTGTCATTGTATAGAATCCATTCTCTAATAAGTGCTTTTCGGACTTAGTTGTATACCTTTTATGCTAGAATTTGATTAATGTAACACTTTCGGCTATGATTATTTTAAAACTTAGACATTATTGTAATAGCATAAGATTTCCTATGAAATGGTTTGGTTGTCATAAGGTAAAAACCTCTCCATGTTTATTTGCGGCATGGTCTTATGATATACCGTTATTTTGAAAGGTTTTATAACATTAAAAATCCATTTGAAGTGTGTTTCTCACGCTGGTTTACCAGATCGATCCGGGCGTTATTTTCTTATAATGTTTGAGTCAAACCGAGCATATTTTCAAATCTAATTTTGGGCGCTTCGAAGCTTCAAGAGATAAGCTGGAGACCTCCAAGATGTACTCACGTATATTTTATTTTCCATTGCATTTGTTGGTTGTATTTATAAGCAATTTTGAGGATAGGTTGTTATAATTGTCCACGCCGATGACAGATTAGTGTACACTAATTGATGTATGTATATTACAATTTTTCTTTGTAAAAATCTATTGTATATTACATATTACTCGTTACAATGTTAGATTATGTTCTGTCTTTTCTTTCTTTTTCCCCAACAATCTGTCTTTTCGACACTTGGATGTTCGGCACGTGAATACCCTAAATGTATTAGTGTCGACTTTCGAGGTTCGAAAAGGTGGGTTGTTTCAAGTGGTATCAAAGCTTAGGTTGAGCGAACGCCTAGGCTTTAGTGGGATAGACTCATTAGTGAGGAACTGCTACTATAGTAATTTTATATGGAGTTGTTTGGTAAAACAAAGTTTGTTTTAGCTTCCAAATGTATGATTTGATAAACGAAGGAGATATGTACATTATTGTTTCAAAATGGTTTGAAATAAAACCCATGATTTAATATTGAAGTTTTCTGTTAAGTTATATTATATAGACTCATGTATCCTATGCATTAGGATAATTTGGGTTGTGCATCTCATTATGATATGGTGTTTGGAAATTTTCATTTGTTGAAATGAAATGGAGTTTTCGACGATTTTGGACAGTCGAAAAACATCCAAGTTAATTGAGAAATTGAAGCTAAGTTTTTAGGAAGTTTAAAGAAATAAATTTTTGTAACTTATAAATTGAAGAGATAGTAAGTTAAACCAGTTTTAAATTTGTTAAACACCTTAGTTAAGCAAAACAAATCTGAATTTGTATATATACTCTTAGGATGTAGAAGAGTGTCATATGAATATGAAATTGAGTTTTAAAGTGTTGATAAACATAAGTTGTGTTTCATAAGATGTTTATAAACTTAAGTAATGGTTTTTATGAAATTGTTCATTAATGATTTTAGTATCAAAGGAAAATATTATTGGTGTAATTAATTGTGATTTAAAATGAATGTGAATAAAATCAAATTGGTCTAAGTAAGAAACCAATTGGAATAAATAGTAAGTTGTACGTATGTCATTTTATTTGCATAACTGTTTTGATCCAGATTTGAGTACACGATTTCGAGGTGATTTACACCGATACGAATAAGGATTTTTCACTCGATCTTTGACGGCGAACTCTTGATAAGGATTTTTTATTTGATTTTGAAGTTTTATATCATAGTATATAACTATGCAAGGAGAACATAGGTTTCTAATCAAGGAACTAGATCGGAGTCTGCACTAGAGAAATCGAGTGAGTGATACTAGTTCGGAAGTGAAATGGTGTAATCGAGAGAGTGTTTGGATTTGATATTGCGTACGGAAGACATATGTACATCGTACGAGCTTTAATATAATTATATGATTTTATCATTATAAATGCAAGTTATATGGTTGGATATCATTTGTAAGTGAGATATAGGTTCATGGATGCAAATACTAGTTTGATGCTTTTGGTTTCATGGGTAGAGTTGGTTTTCTCGACTAATAAGTACAGGTTTATGTAATTGTTGATGATTTTTTGGCCCATATATGTGAGGCCACTTTTGGGCTTTTCTTTCCTTCTATTGTTCCGGCCAATTGTAGCGAGTTGTAGTTTTTCGGATCGAACCACGCAAACGAGGTGTTGTCAAATTTTTTGTAACATTTGAGATTTTAATAGTTTAATAACTCAGTTTAGTAATTGGTTTTGAAAATTTTAAGGGTTGGAGACATTTTTCTTCCTTTGGGAATTTCGGGGACGAAATTCTTTTAATGGGGGAAGAATCTAATGACATGGAATTTTAACACTTCAAATGGGAATATTTAATTTTTTTAATATTCAGATTTGATTCAAATATAGTACATAATAAGAGAATCAATTATTAATATAACGGCTCAATTTTTATTGACGTGTTTTTAATTTAATTTATTTGATTTTTTCATAATTTTTAATTTAGAAAATATTTAAATTGTCATTTAACGATTTTACAGCAAACGATGGTATTTTTAGATTTTTACAGAATAAGCTAACCAGTGTATATTATTATTGTTTTGAGATTGCATCACATTTTTTAGCGCGATCGTATTTTTTTATCATTCGTTGCCCGTTCGCGAACGAAATTCTATGTAGCGACGTGCCGGAAATTGAAATACAAACATATCACCACACTTAGATTGTTCAACACACCACTTTTCCTTTCCATCTTTCTCGTTTTCTAAAGTCAATATCTAGTAAAAGAATAAACATCCATGCCCTAAATCTAGCCCCTCATCCAACGGCGAAGATCATCCACGGCCACTAGAGACCGAAATAGATGATGGCCTCAACTAGGAAAACGTTCAGCTAGGGGAGATGTAGAGGATGTTCGATTGGATTAGGCAGTGGTGGCGCGAGGTGATGGAAAAATAGGTTCATCAGCGGCAGTGTTTGTGGGTTCGACTTTCGATTTTTGGCAACGTCACGTGGAGGGGTGGGTGGCAGTAAGCTCGTCGGAGGCGGGGCTGCCTCCTCTGGGCGCACAGCGTCAGTTGGTGCCCTGCGGTGGCGTTGGGGTTGTGTTGGATGAGAGCAAGAAAGTGTGGCCTGGGTTTACAAAGCGAGATTAGGGTTGAGCTAGAGAAATTAGTGGCAAATGATGTAATTAGTTAATTTAATTTTTATAATTTAATTCTCAAAACTTATAAAGTGGATAACTTTTCCGTGCGAGGTCCAACCGAGGCAAGATTTTTTGCGTTGCGCTCGTAATAGTGATAGCTTCACGTTGGAACTGGTTCATCGAATTTGGAGCAAGTTCGAATTTAGGCTAAAATCGAACGTGTTCAACTTAGAAAGCCTAAGCGTCCGCTAGAATTTCGGTGAGTTAAAATTACCTTTTTGGATAATCAGTATGATATATAGTAGATAAAAATAATTTCTTTTTTGCTTGAATGAATTATTGGTTTGGTTTGGTTGAATATTCGCTTTTGAAAAGTGAATGACATTTAAATTGATATACAGAGAAAATTCGTAGGTAAATCCGGATTTCTCGTCTTTGTGATTTTTAATTCCAGTTATATACCTGTTGATTTCATTTCAGTCACATACTTGTTATATAGATTATTAAATGTTTAAATTTAATTGTTTGACCATATTGGATGTGACACTGACATATGTTAAAAGTTGAATCTTTTTAGTAAAAAGGGTAGTAATAGCATTGGTTATGCTATAGTAGCTATTGGGATTGTTATAGTATTTTGAAAAATACTATTAATTGTTGTTTGAACTAGAAATGGTTTTGATTTGAAAATATGATTTTTAATCTGACCTTTTTGTATTTTCTATGATATTTTATTCAAAAAAATAGTTTTTGTACTTCTCCGTTTTACTTTAATTTCTTTTATTATTCTTTTCTAATATATGAATATATGTAAATGTCTTAAGATATGTTGGAAAGTATCTATTTTCATAGAAAAGTTATTATAATAATGAATGTTTATTTTAAAGGAAGTAATATATCTGATCATCTCTGTTTTAAGTTTCATTAGTTTAAATTTAGATCAAAAATCCCAAATCTAGTCATTCGTTGGAAATTCATTCCCCCTACGTGCATATTATGGTTTTGATTGTAGAACCCACAGTGCGTTGTGCTATATTCACACAATTGTCGACGGTATGTAATAAGTGATAATAATCTTGTTGATTTTTGGGAAAAAGCTAAACAAGGCAGATCAAATTCAAGTTCCCAGTTTCAAATCAACTTCCAGTTTTCAAAATTCTGTGAGTAAACATTTATTTTTAAAACGGTTTTAGATCTGAGATTAAAATGTAACGACCCAAAATTTTCGACCCCGAAAATTCGGCATTAATACATTCACTGTAGAAACGTCGAGCAATCGAACGCCGGAAATTCCAGATTGTTAGGGTAAAGAAGAAAAGAGGTAGAAGAAGAAA
This sequence comes from Allium fistulosum, assembly GCA_030737815.1. Lineage (NCBI taxonomy): Eukaryota > Viridiplantae > Streptophyta > Magnoliopsida > Asparagales > Amaryllidaceae > Allium > Allium fistulosum. Next base: position 343,754,380 of record CM060902.1, read on the forward strand.
CAGAAAACAACAGCACAGAATCTCACAATCGCAGCGGATCAAAATATAATATCAAATAACAGCATTTACACAAGAAAAGTTGTAACTGTCTATTTACAGACAATATATCAGAGTACAACCATTCACAAATAAACTGGACAATTATAACAACTTGTCCCTGACTACTATCAATACAATCTCAATATACACAGCGGAATATACTCCATACGTTTCTACCATCCAACTCGCCACATGAACTCCAGAACGTCCTAACCTGAAAATCTGATTATGTAATCAAAACATGATTTTAAAATCATGGATTTTCTGTTTTCAAAAGTTTTTACTATAAATTTTCAAGTTTTCAAAAGATGTTTAACAACCCATTAATAAGTCATCTCTACAACAAGTTTTCCTGTAACAAAGCATTTTCTTCAACAATTCAAATGCCTTTCCTGATCAGAGCATTCATTTTTTAAAAATCAAAGAAGCATCTTTCCAGCATTCAAGTTTTTAAAGTTTCAAAGCTATTTCAAAAGGCTCTGATACCACTGTAACAACCTAATGTTTAACTTGGATCGATGTGGTTTTCGGATAACCAAATTTGATATCCGATCTCGGTCTCATCGAAATCCAAACGTTTTTTAAAGGCCAAGTTATTTAAGGTTTAAACAATTTAAACAATTCAAACATTGAATTCACACAGCATTATTCACAGATAGATAATACACATTTATCACAGATATATCTAAACTGTAACGACCCGATTTTTCGATGCCCGAAAATCGACATCAATACGTCCACTGTATCAAATGCCGAACAATCGAATGCCGGAAAACCGAACCATTAGGGTTAAAGAAGAAGGAGGTAGAAGAAGAAAAGGAAACAAACATCAGAATCTCACAGTCGCAGTGAAATAAATATAATATATATCAACATCTTTAAAACACAAAAAAATCTGTACTGATTTATACATTACATCATCAGAGTACAACCCAAATCAACAACACAATCAATATCCAAATGCAGGACAGTTATAAAAAAGATAAATTTATATATAGGATTATTAATTAGTATATAATTAGGTTTCATATTTTTTCTCTTTAAAGTTACATAAATAAAAGTAAAGAGGAAATGTCTTAAATAAAATATATAACATTGGTTTTGACAGTTGTAGCTTGGGTATAACATGAAAAATAACAAGTGGCAAATTGTTTTCTTTAAATAGAAATATATGATGAATGAAAGTGGAAGATGGATATCTTTATAATTGCAGTTCACTTTATGAGAGTAAGTAATATGGTAAATAACTTTATAAGAGAAATCAAACTTAAATATTTGATTTGGCATAAATAAAGTTATATATATTTGTTATATATGATAAACTCCCCTTGTTGAATCTATAGCCAAAAGAAAAGATTTTTGAAAAATATTTGAAGTATAAAAGGGAATTTATATATGTATGAAGTGACCAATTAATTTTGCTATGGATTATTGAATCATATTGAGTGTTTGAATTGTGTGATATCTCTGATGTATTGTATATGAGTTGGCATTTACAGCTTTCTTGTGTAAATGCTGCTATTTGTATATTATATTTTGATCCGCTGCGAATGTGAGATTCTGTGTTTTGTTCTCTGTTTCTTCTTCTACCTCTTTTCTTCTTTACCCTAACAATCTGGAATTTCCGGCGTTCGATTGCTCGGCATTTCTACAGTGAACGTATTAATGTCGAATTTTCGGGGTTGAAAATTTCAGGTCGTTATATTTGGTATCAGATGTAACGACCCGAAAATGTCGAATTACATTTGGTAATTCTCAATTGATTATTAGCTATATCATTTTATTTTATTCACATTTATTTTGATTTCTACTCACTTATCCATACTTATCATTTCACACATCTTTATTAAATCTTCATCAAAATACTTACTTAGTATTTTCCTCAATTCCGAATTTACTTAAGAATTTCACCATTTCTTCTTAAGTTCAATATAAATATTGTACACACTTAAATATTTATTTTCACTTCACCACTTTAGTTTATATCTATTTATACTTAACTTAAATTTTCAATTTCATTCTGGATTCAATTTTACCTTCCAATTTTCAAGGCTAACCTGAATCCCTTGGCTAACTTGAATCCCTTGGCTACTCGTAAAAATTTGAGTACCCAAGAGTTTGATAAAACAGAAAATAAACTCCGGGTCAGACATGGATCTGGTGTGAGTAATAGGTTAAAGTTGCTTAATTTTGAAAAACCTTTAAAAAGAAAAGGTATCTCGTAAGACTCTCCGCCAATAAATACGGACAAGTTTTTCCCTTACGATAACCAAAACATTGATAGGAAATCTGGTTATATTATAATAGTGTCTAGGATTTTCAAATAAATATTCACATAGCCGAAATTGTTACATTCATTAAATTCCAGCATACATAGGTATACAATCAAGTCCGAGATCACTTATTGGAGATTGGATTCCATACAATGGCAAGGCTACTGGGGTACCGCCCGTCACAATACGTCGCCTAGATCACCGTACCGAGGATCACTCCCAATCCCCTGCAACACAAGGCCGGAACCATCCCTTACTGGATAGTCCCGAACAAGACAACCCCAGTAGTTGTTGCAATCAACTGCCACACAACCGAATAAAAAAGGACCTCTAGACAGGGGAAAATCTTGTCCTACTTGAGCGCGACTTACTTAGCCTTGTTGCACCTCCCCTGTTTTAGCCATTCCCGATTGATGAGGCTTGAGGCTACAATTACCTTTTCAGAACACATAACTTAGAATGCTCATCATCCTCCAATGACGATGTTCTGAAAGCATTCAATCCATACAAGTTTGTTCCGGGTTCGAACGAAACCGAAGGCATTATCTCGTTACACTCATTTTGGAATCACCCTCAGAGTTAACGACAATAACCCTTTCACTTTGAATCTCCATCTCGATCTTCACTTTGAGATTACACGACCTAACGTTTAACTTGGATCGATGTGGTTTTCGGATAAACAAATTTGATATCCGATCCCGGTCTCATCGAAATCCAAACGTTTCTTAAAGGTCAAGTTGTTTAAGGGTTAAACAATTCAATTCAATTCAATACTTTGAATTCACACAACATTATTCACAGATAGATAATACACATTTATCACAGATATTTCTAAAATATATCACATCCAGAACATCATAGGTTATCATACATAAATATCAATCAATCCAGACATTCTACTCAAACAATCATCCACAAACAGAAATTATTAATCCATATTGTAATTAATTTAATTAACTTAAATTAAATTTATTACTTAAGAATTAATCACCTAACCCTGCTTAATCAATCATTAATTAATTACAAACCATTTAATTGATTAATCATTCCTTAATTGCCTTATAAATCAATTTATTAATCTTTAATTGCAGATTAATTATTCTTTAATTATCCATCTTAATAAATCATCCTTGATTAATTATTCTTCAATTACATTAAGTAATTAGCCTTTAATTAATTACACAAATTAATTATCCTTAACCATTTACAGTAGTTAACCGTTAATTACTCCCATTAATTAATTAACTATAATTAATTACATTAATTAATGATCCTTGATTAATTACATTAATTAACTAACCCTTTAATTAATAAATTAATTACACTAAGTAATTAATCCTTAATTACTTCCATTAAGTAATTAACCTCTAATTACTTTTATTAATTAACCTCTAATTACTTTCATTAAGTAATTATCCTCAAATTACTTTCATTAATTAACCACTAATTACTTTCATTAAGTAATCTCTAATTTCTTTCATTATTTAATCTCTAATTTCTTTCATTAATTAATTATCCTTTCATTAATTACATTCAGTAATTATCCATTTATTACTTACACTAAGTAAATATACTTCATTAATTACATTAAGTAATTATACTTTAATTAATTAAGACCCTAATTAATTAAAGATAAACCATTTACCTTAATTAATTACTTAATTGCATCATTTTATTTTGAAAACAATTAGAGATTTTAATTACATAATTAACCTAATATATAATTACTTCAAAATCCATATCAATTTATTTACAAAATACATTTGACTTTAAAATCTAAGTTTTTTTTAAATTATTTGAAAAACTAGATAACCCTTGCTTTGAAAACTTGGAACTTGTATAATTTCTTATACTTTTAAAAACTTTGTTAACTCATTATCTAAAATTTATAAAAACCAAGCCAAACAAACAAAATTCCCGAGCCAACCCCGAGCAACTCACCCTCTTCTTCATTCCTCGAGACAACTCGCAAAAGACTTCGAACCAGACCCGAGAAAAACCCATCTTCCCCAAAAACAACAACACTACCCAAACTCGAACGGCACACGTAGACGTGCACCTCCGACCTGATCAATTCCGACCCTCGCCGAGACCTTCAACAAGTCGCCGATCATCTCCACCGACGATCCAACCACCCAGAGCGACGAATACGCCAGAAATCAAAATCGAGCTATCGAGCATCTCCTTGGAACCAAACCGATCAACGTAAACCAGCTCGCCTCGCCACCCTCGATCGCCAGAGATCCATGCGATCACGTCCAGAGCTGCGTCACGACACGACGCTTTGATCTGTGAAGACCCAAATTATTGAGATGAGAATAATTAGATAAAAATCAGAAATAGGAAAACTTTAAAAAAGATATATATATAGTCTGAAGATAAATATTGAGAATGAGTTAAAAGTAATAATAGCTAAATTGAGTAAGTCTTATATTCACATGTATATATATATATCTTGAATATAAATAGTAAGAAGGAAATGGTATTTCAGAGGGAAGAGGAAATATAACTGAGTGTATATATGGATTATATATTACCATATGTTGTATTTATATATTTATACCGAGAAAGAATAAACATAAAGTAATAAGGAAAGAACACCAGGGTAATTAAAAATATGAATACATTTACATATCAAGAGAAAACAGATAGTTTGAAATATTAACCAGGGGTTAATTGATAAAAGGATATACATATATATATATATATTACAGTTTAACATAAAGAAAATAAAATAATTCAGTAAAGAGAAAATTGTTTTCAACAATTAAGTGATAAGTAGAAAATGATATATTCTTTGGTAAATTAAAATGCTTAAAAACCAGTTTTATATTAGTTATACATAAGTACAATTTTGGAATAAGTCAAGAGTAAACAAATAGGCTGAGATAATAGCTAGGAATGGAAAATAACTCCGGCATAATAAAAGGTATTAAAAGAAAAAAATAATAAGCCACATGAAAATAAAATACAAGTGAATCATGCAAATTGCATGCACACAGGAAAAGCAGTGGATAACTGCTTTTACCAGAAATAGAAACCAAGGGAAAATGGCACATTTAGCCATAACAGCACACACATAATTCTCTGAGTGATGTGAGGATAAAATGGGTTTTTCCCTTCAGTAAAACCCTAGTAAAAATGATTTAAATCAAGAGTAGAAGCAGAGGTTTTTCTCGGAGGGAAAACAGAAACACATTGAAAAAAAAGAGAGAAGAACATACACTGTTTGCAAGCTTAGGCAATCTCGGGGAAAAGAAGGGAAAGGTGAGTGATTAATCAATCTCATGAGGCTAAGGCATTAAGACCCAAGTTAAGGGCAACCAATTTATTTTTGTGTTTGATCAATTTGTTTTTCTCTGAATAAATTAATACAGAGAATGGTTGTTGTTTTAATAAATCTTTGGTTGATGCTTTGATTTGTTTGTTTGATAAGAAAAATACCATGATCTCTGATATGGATCCAGAACCTTAAACCATCAGTTTGTAAATATGTTTGGTAAGATAAATACATTTTATTATGAAGTAGGGTAATACAGGAATATAAGCTAGGCAGTGTGAACAAAGGAGGTTCATGCTTATGCCTAGATTGTTTTAAATTGGAGATGAACAATGCAATAAACTATTTATGTGCTGATTTGTTCAGATCTAAAGCTAAAATGTTTTATGGGTTTTTCTCTAAAAACCTTACCCTATGTTCACAATAGAATTAAGTATAAGTATTTTTATAGAATTCTGATGGATTTGTTTAAGAGATCATGACATTCTTGAATATAGGAGATATCCAAGTGATAAAACAAATTTTGAATGAGACAACTGAAAAAAAAAGGAAAGAAAGAAAGAATGTAAAATTATTTCATGAGTTAATAAATCTTTCTGAAATAAGGAATGAGACTGGTCACTAGATTATAAAACTAATCTAGGAGAGAAGCCTTGATCTATTCATCATAAGGAGTATGATGGGTATGTGCATGACTTGTTTAAGTCCTATAGGCCTTTGTGCAGGGGTTAACAGAATTGAGTCCCTTGCAATGCACACATGGTGTTCAATGGCAAAGAGAAACGACCAAATTAAATTGATAAATCCAGATTTAAAGCTGAACTATGGAATTAAAATGAGTTAGTTCCATAAGAATATGTGTACATGTCTACTGTATTGAATGATTGAATGGTTGCTTGTGTGCATGAGTGTAGTAGGAGCTTAGATATATATATATATATATATACCCAGTTACATTATAAATCCAAAGTGCATTTAGCATATGAATATTCTGCAAAACAATGTAAAAATGACAAGTTATTATATTTTGATTTCACTCATACCAGAATTTTTATTCTGACCCTATTTGTTGCTTTGTAACATCTGGGGTGTCTCATTTTCATTGAGGCAGCTCTAGATGTTGCTGCAGGAAAGGAAGCTTAAGAAACTTGTATGCATGGACAATTAAAGATTTACTTGCATTAGAATGTTTAAGAAGTTTGGCTGAAGTGTTGTAATAATTAGATCAGGCCAAAAATGTTATTATGTTTAAGTATTTTCTGGATTGATATGTGTTTGCTTTGTTTTTCTGAGAAGAGAACATGTAAGAATTTTAGTATTATACATATATGCATGTGTGGGTTGCTGCTTTAAGTATTTGATGTGGATAGTCTCTGGTGAAGTAAAAGATAGGAGATCATGCCATATAATTTGATATGTGAGCATGTTTTCTTTGGCAATGTTTGATGAATCCTTAAAATGGTAAAGTAGAAATAATCATAGGAAGAAATGAATATGGCACAATCATTGAATTTTGTAAAGAATGAGTTAAACCAAACTGGGCTAACCAGAAATACATGAATATGACTTATAATGGATATAAGCACATAGTTAACCTGAAATGAAATTTATAACTTTAGTCTGTAGAAATTGTATTGCCCTGTGAAGTAGATCCATATGTACATTTTGGTAAAACTTGTAGGTCTCACTGCACCATGCTTCACACATTTTATTACTTAAATACAAGACCCAAGTCTGAGTACATTTGATCATGATCAACCTGAGGCTATTATAAATGACTTGCAGTCCTGTTTGTAATAGGCAAAACTATCACCACATAACTCTTTAGACACTTCCACATGTTGTTTAGAATACCTCAGTTGTTTACTTGATAAGTTCACCTGAGAATTGTGTACTAATTTGGTTTGCAACATGGCTTCAACTATCTTGTCTTCAATCATATGTTAAGTCCTAAATTTGTACATGTGTTTGCATATATACTCTACCTAAAAAAACATTGTTCCTCTGCTTGAACCTCAATCCAGTTTAACATCTGATCATTCATAGGAACCTTGTTCAACATATAAATCAGAACTTGAATACCCTTACCTGACACAAAAAAAAATTGTTAGAACATGAATTATAAATCCCGGGCTAACTTATAATGAGTAAGTTATCTTAGACACCCTAATATGTAGCATAGAATCTAGTAGTGGCTAATTACAAAATCCCAGAATCTGAATCTTCTGCTTGAAAAATTCAGGGATCAAATAATCTAAGGATTAAAACAAGAAAATAAGAAAAATGGAGTATTTGATTTTATAATCAAGTTTGAGCTAAAAAAATGAATAGAAAAGGCTATGTGACACCATATCTCTGGAATATAAGAGATTAGGTGTGATTGGATTTCTTTGTCAATTTAAATTACTCTGATAGATAAAGAACCATATATATATCTTCATATATATATATGAATCAAGTTAATTTTATATACTAATATTTTTATATTGGTAAAATAAGGAATCCTGGAAAAATTAAATTAAGAGAAGTGGTCCATTGAAGTATGTATATATATGTACATACATAAAAAAAAATCTTAATAGGAAATTCTCTAAAATAAGAGGGAAAAAGAAGTGGGTCACTTCAGTTGGTATCAGAGCTATGTTGTTAAAACATAGCATAACTATATTATCCAATTTTCTTGTGGAAAAAAAAAATTTCTAAAATAAAAATAAATATATACAATAATGATAGAAATAAATATACACGGTAGAAATAAATTGCAGAAAATAATTAAATTAGAAATATGACTAACTAGCTATGCAATTGAATAGTGAAACATGGTAGGAAGACAACCAAGTCATGGAGCAGGACCCTCCAACACAACACCAATGGTCAATTTGCAAGATTTGGTGAGGGCATTTAGAGAAGGAGCAGTGCACAGGGAAGAAAATCCTCATGAGGAATTAGCCAAACTATTGAAGACATTTTCAAATTTAGGAGGCAAGGATTTTGAAGGCACTGAGGGAGTAATGGGAGTGCAGACATGGTTGAGAACTTTGGAAAGGATATTTGCAGATATGCAAATTAATGACCAAAGGAAGAGGCAGATAGCTTCAAGGAGACTCAAAGGAGCTGCCTTAGATTGGTGGGAGGTGATCATCATAGGAAGGCTAGAAAATGAGATAACATGGGATCAATTCAAGGAGATGCTTGAGGCAAGGTTTGTTCCAGCAACAGCTAAGGCAACATTGCTTGAGGAATTTATAAGGCTGAGGCAAGGACCAATGAGTGTGACTGAATACACTCGAAAATTTGAGAGCTTGTCCAAGTATGGAACCATGCTCATAGGAGATGAAGAATCAAAGAATTCAAGATTTATCCAAGGACTAAATGCAGGTCTGAGTAGAGCAATGTTACCATACAAGGATAAAACATTTGATCAAGTCATAGACCTTGCTCTTTCTTATGAACAACATGACAATGCAAGGGAAAAATTTAGGAGCATGAGGGCTAACCATCAAAAGAAGGGGAAAAATAGGGCACATCCCTATGACAAAAAGAGTATGGATAAGAAAATGGAGGGAGCAACCACTGGGGAAGCTATGAAAACAATTACTTGTTATAATTGTGGCAAAGAAGTACACATGAGTAATAAGTGTCAAGCAGCCAAGAAGGCACCATTCAGCTGCTATAACTGTGGGAAGGAAGGTCATATTAAAAGAAACTGCCCAGAATTCAAAAAGGGAGCAAAGATAGGAGCACTTGAGGGCAAAGCAAAAGCAACTGCAGTGGGAAGTTCTGGACAATTGGAAGGTATACTTCTAATTAAAGATCACCCCATCTCAGTTATATATGACACTGGAGCAACACATTCACTAATATCCCAAGACATAGTGAATAAATTGACTCTCACATGCTATTTAGTTGATAACCCCTTGTTTATTCAAAGTCCCCTGGGTAGTTCTTGTTTGCTAGGATTAAAATGTCTGGGGGTAGAATTAAACATAGGAGGAAATGTGTTTAAATCTGATTTGTTTGTATTGAAATACCCTGGAATAGGAATTATTTTAGGGGTAGATTGGTTGAGCAAATTCAAAGCAATTTTGAATTTGGAAAATTTCACTATTTCTCTGAAAGCAGAAAATGGTAAAAATATTATAGTCATGAGTGAAATTGCCAAAATCAATTATTTTAACCAAATATGTAGCATGACTGAGAAAGAATTAGAACTGGAAGACATAAAAATTATAAATGAATACCCAGATGTCTTTAGTGAAATCATAGGTGTTCCAGAAAATAGGCAAGTAGAATTTCAAATAAGGCTAATCCCTGGAGCAAGTCCAATCATCAAAAAACCTACTAGGATGGGTCCTAAAGAGTTAGTGGAGTTGAAACATCAGTTGGAAGAACTGGAGCAGAAAGGCTTCATAAGGCCTAGTAGTTCAAACTGGGGTTCTCCAGTTGTATTTGTGAAGAAGCATGATGGTACTTTGAGAATGTGCATTGATTACAGGGAATTAAACAAAGTCACCATTAAAAACAAATACCCACTCCCCATAATTGATGATCTATTTGATCAATTGAATGGAGCAAAGATCTTCTCAAGGCAAGATTTAGCCTCTGGGTTTCATCAGATGAAGGTAGAGGAAGAAAGTATTAAGTATACTGCCTTCAACACAAGGTATGGATTATATGAATTTTTGGTGATGCCTTTTGGATTGACAAATACACCATCATATTTTGTAGATTTAATGAATAGAACATTTAGAGATTTTCTAGACAAATTTGTGGTTGTCTTTATTGATGACATATTAGTGTATTCAAAATCAGAAGGAGATCATGCAAAACACTTGCATCTGGTTTTGTCTAGACTGAGGGCACATGATTTAAAGGCCAAATTCTCTAAATGTACATTTTGGCAGAATGAAGTAAAATTTTTGGGGCACACTGTATCACAACAAGGGGTTAGTGTAGACCCAAATAAGGTGATGGCAGTGCAATCTTGGAGTAGACCCAAATCAGTGACTGAGGTGAGATCATTTTTGGGAATGGCAGGCTATTATAGAAGGTTTATAAAAGACTTTGCAAGAATAGCCATCCCATTGACCAAGTTAACTAAAAAGGAGCAACCATATGTGTGGACAGAGAAATGTGAACAAGCTTTTGCATCACTAAAGAAAGCACTGGTGGAAGCTCCAGTCTTACAGGTTCCAGAGGGTAATGAAGAGTTAGTGGTTTACACAGATGCTAGTGGATCTGGATTAGGGGCAGTGCTTATGCAACATGGTAGAGTCATAGCATATGCATCAAGGCAACTCAAGCCAAATGAAACTAGGTATGCTACACATGACTTAGAACTAGCTGCTGTAGTATATGCATTGAAACTATGGAGACATTACTTATTAGGTGCTAAGTTTGAATTGTTTACTGATCACAAGTCACTTAAATATTTGTTTTCCCAAAAAGACTTGAACATGACGCAACATAGGTGGGTAGAATTTCTAGCTGCCTATGATCTTGATATATTATACACCCCAGGAAAAGCTAATAAAGTGGCAGATGCATTGAGTAGGCATCAAGCAAAATTAGCAAGCTTAATGATGTGCGAATTTAAGGATTTGACAATTCTCAGTGAAGTAGAAATAAAAGCAGGAAGTAGAGTAGTAGATGAGGCACACAGTGATATGATTGAATATGGTAAACTAAGCCTCATTTCCTTAAGGTCAACTCTGGTTGATAAAATAGGACAAATGCAGGATCAAGACGCAAATTTAAAAGAGAAGAAAGATATGATGTCACAAGGCATGACAGTAGAGAATTATGAAGTAGATGATAAAGGATACTTAAGGAAAAAGGGGAAGCTCTGTCTACCAAATGTAGAGGAACTGAAGCAAGAAGTTATGGATGAGCATCACAAAACAAAATATACCATCCATCCAGGTGGTACAAAAATGTACCATGATCTCAAAAGAAATTACTGGTGGCCAGGAATGAAAGGAGCAGTGGCAAGATATGTGGCAAATTGTTTAACATGCCAACAAGTTAAGGCAGATTATCAAAGACCCTCAGGTTTATTGCAACCTTTGGAAGTGCCTACTTGGAAATGGGAAAGTATATCAATGGATTTTGTGGATGGTTTGCCAAGAACAAGAAGGGGTAATGATAGTATTTGGGTAGTGGTTGATAGACTCACAAAAACAGCACACTTCATCCCAATAAGTTCAAACAGAAATGCTCACAAGCTAGCTCAATTGTTTGTGAAGGAGATAGTGAGATTGCATGGCATCCCCAAGACTATCATTAGTGATAGAGATACTTTGTTTACTTCAAGGTTTTGTAGTAGCTTTCAAGAAGCTATGGGGACAGAACTAAGCCTAAGCACAGCCTACCACCCACAAACAGATGGGCAAACCGAGATTGTTAATAAAGTTTTAGAGGATTTGCTGAGGGCATGCATACTCGATTTTGGAGGCAACTGGGAGGATCACATTTATTTAGCTGAGTTTGCTTATAATAATAGCTACCAGTCCACCATAGGAATGGCTCCATTTGAGGCTTTATATGGAAAGCCTTGTTTATCTCCTGCATGTTGGATGGAGGCTGGTGAAAGGGTGTTGCTTGGACCAGACCATGTAAAAGAAACTTCTGCAAGAGTTGAACTAGTGAGGTAAAGAATGAGAGTAGCTCAAGAGAGGCAGAAAGCCTATGCAGATAAAAGGAGAAGGCCAGTAGAATTTGAGGTGGGAGACTATGTGTTTCTCAAAGTATCACCAATGAGGAAAATATTGAGGTTTGGCAAAGCAGGGAAACTGTCACCAAGGTATATAGGACCATATGAAATTGTTCAAAGAATAGGGACTTTAGCTTATAGGTTGAAGTTACCAGAGGAATTGAGCAAAATACATGATGTATTTCATGTATCCCAATTGAGAAAATGGGTGCATGATGAGGAGGCCATTCTTGAATCTCCTACACATGTTGAAATTCAAGAAAATCTGGTTTATAAAAAGGAACCAGTAGGCATTGTGGCTAGAGAAGAAAAGAAACTGAGAAATAAAATAATTAAATTAGTTAAAATCCAATGGAGTTTGGATAGGAATGATTGCACTTGGGAGGCTAAAGAGAGGATAAAGGATAAATATCCTAAGTTGTTTTCTGCTTAAGGTATGTTTAACAATTATTATGAGACCTTAAAATTATTTATGTATGTTTGATTGATTTAGAATGAATGAGTTCTTGAAATTTCATTTAATAAAAATTAAGCTTTGTATACATTTGGATGGAAATGTATGAGAGAATAATTGTGGGACACAATTCCTTTTAGGAGGAGAGTATGTGAAGACCCAAATGATTGAGATGAGAATAATTAGATAAAAATCAGAAAAAGGAAAACTTTCAAAAAGATATATATATAGCCTGAAGATAAATATTGAGAATGAGTTAAAAGTAATAATAGCTAAATTGAGTAAGTCTTATATTCACATGTATATATATATATATATATATATATATATCTTGAATATAAATAGTAAGAAGGAAATGGTATTTCAGAGGGAAGAGGATATATAACTGAGTGTATATATGGATTATATATTACCATATGTTGTATTTATATATTTATACCCAGAAAGAATAAACATAAAGTAATAAGGAAAGAACACCAGGGTAATTAAAAATATGAATACATTTACATATCAAGAGAAAACAGATAGTTTGAAATATTAACCAGGGGTTAATTGATAAAAGGATATATATATATTACAGTTTAACATAAAGAAAATAAAATAATTCAGTAAAGAGAAAATTGTTTTCAACAATTAAGTGATAAGGAGAAAATGATATATTCTTTGGTAAATTAAAATGCTTAAAAACCAGTTTTATATTAGTTATACATAAGTACAATTTTGGAATAAGTCAAGAGTAAACAAATAGGCTGAGATAATAACTAGGAATGGAAAATAACTCGGGCATAATAAAAGGTATTAAAAGAAAAAAAAAATAAGCCACATGAAAATAAAATACAAGTGAATCATGCAAATTGCATGCACACAGGAAAAGCAGTGGATAACTGCTTTTACCAGAAATAGAAACCAAGGGAAAATGGCACATTTAGCCATAACAGCACACACATAATTCTCTGAGTGATGTGAGGATAAAATGGGTTTTTCCCTTCAGTAAAACCCTAGTAAAAATGATTTAAATCAAGAGTAGAAGCAGAGGTTTTTCTCGGAGGGAAAACAGAAACACATTGAAAAAAAAGAGAGAAGAACATACACTGTTTGCAAGCTTAGGCAATCTCGGGGAAAAGAAGGGAAAGGTGAGTGATTAATCAATCTCATGAGGCTAAGGCATTAAGACCCAAGTTAAGGGCAGCCAATTTATTTTTGTGTTTGATCAATTTGTTTTTCTCTGAATAGATTAATACAGAGAATGGTTGTTGTTTTAATAAATCTTTGGTTGATGCTTTGATTTGTTTGTTTGGTTGTTTGATAAGAAAAATACCATGATCTCTGATATGGATCCAGAACCTTAAACCATCAGTTTGTAAATATGTTTGGTAAGATAAATACATTTTATTATGAAGTAGGGTAATATAGGAATATAAGCTAGGCAGTGTGAACAAAGGAGGTTCATGCTTATGCCTAGATTGTTTTAAATTAGAGATGAACAATGCAATAAACTATTTATGTGCTGATTTGTTCAGATCTAAAGCTAAAATGTTTTAGGGTTTTTCTCTAAAAACCTTACCCTATGTTCACAATAGAATTAAGTATAAGTATTTTTATAGAATTCTGCTGGATTTGTTTAAGAGATCATGACATTCTTGAATATAGGAGATATGCAAGTGATAAAACAAATTTTGAAGGAGACAACTGAAAAAAAAGGAAAGAAAGAAAGAATGTAAAATTATTTCATGAGTTAATAAATCTTTCTGAAATAAGGAATGAGACTGGTCACTAGATTATAAAACTAATCTAGGAGAGAAGCCTTGATCTATTCATCATAAGGAGTATGATGGGTATGTGCATGACTTGTTTAAGTCCTATAGGCCTTTGTGCAGGGGTTAACAGAATTGAGTCCCTTGCAATGCACACATGGTGTTCAATGGCAAAGAGAAACGACCAAATTAAATTGATAAATCCAGATTTAAAGCTGAACTATGGAATTAAAATGAGTTAGTTCCATAAGAATATGTGTACATGTATACTGTATTGAATGATTGAATGGTTGCTTGTGTGCATGAGTGTAGTAGGAGTTTATATATATATATATATATATATATACCCAGTTACATTATAAATCCAAAGTGCATTTAGCATATGAATATTCTGCAAAACAATGTAAAAATGACAAGTTATTATATTTTGATTTCACTCATACCAGAATTTTTATTCTGACCCTATTTGTTGCTTTGTAACATCTGGGGTGTCTCATTTTCATTGAGGCAGCTCTAGATGTTGCTGCAGGAAAGGAAGCTTAAGAAACTTGTATGCATGGACAATTGAAGATTTACTTGCATTAGAATGTTTAAGAAGTTTGGCTGAAGTGTTGTAATAATTAGATCAGGCCAAAAATGTTATTATGTTTAAGTATTTTCTGGACTGATATGTGTTTGCTTTGTTTTTCTGAGAAGAGAACATGTAAGAATTTTAGTATTATACATATATGCATGTGTGGGTTGCTGCTTTAAGTATCTGATCTGGATAGTCTCTGGTGAAGTAAAAGATAGGAGATCATGCCATATAATTTTATATGTGAGCATGTTTTCTTTGGCAATGTCTGATGAATCCTTAAAATGGTAAAGTAGAAATAATCATAGGAAGAAATGAATATGGCACAATCATTGAATTTTGTAAAGAATGAGTTAAACCAAACTGGGCTAACCAGAAATACATGAATATGACTTATAATGGATATAAGCACATAGTTAACCTGAAATGAAATTTATAACTTTAGTCTAGTTATCTAAATTACAGTAGAAATTGTATTGCCCTGTGAAGTAGATCCATATGTACATTTTGGTAAAACTTGTAGGTCTCACTGCACCATGCTTCACACATTTTATTACTTAAATACAAGACCCAAGTCTGAGTACATTTGATCATGATCAACCTGAGGCTATTATAAATGACTTGCAGTCCTGTTTGTAATAGGCAAAACTATCACCACACAACTCTTTAGACACTTCCACATGTTGTTTAGAATACCTCAGTTGTTTACTTGATAAGTTCACCTGAGAATTGTGTATTAATTTGGTTTGCAACATGGCTTCAACTATCTTGTCTTCAATCATATGTTAAGTCCTAAATTTGTACATGTGTTTGCATATATACTCTGCCTAAAAAAAACATTGTTCCTCTGCTTGAACCTCAATCCAGTTTAACATCTGATCATTCATAGGAACCTTGTTCAACATATAAATCAGAACTTGAATACCTTTACCTGACACAAAAAAAAATTGTTAGAACATGAATTATAAATCCCGGGCTAACTTATAATGAGTAAATTATCTTAGACACTCTAATATGTAGCATAGAATCTAGTAGTGGCTAATTACAAAATCCCAGAATCTGAATCTTCTGCTTGAAAAATTCAGGGATCAAATAATCTGAGGATTAAAACAAGAAAATAAGATAAATGGAGTATTTGATTTTATAATCAAGTTTGAGCTAAAAAAAATGAATAGAAAAGGCTATGTGACACCATATCTCTGGAATATAAGAGATTAGGTGTGATTGGATTTCTTTGTCAATTTAAATTACTCTGATAGACAAAGAACCATATATATATCTTCATATATATATATATATATGAATCAAGTTAATTTTATATACTAATATTTTTATATTGGTAAAATATGGAATCCTGGAAAAATTAAATTAAGAGAAGTGGTCCATTGAAGTATGTATATATATGTACATACACAAAAAAAAATCTTAATAGGAAATTCTCTAAAATAAGAGGGAAAAAGAAGTGGGTCACTTCACGATCCCACCACCTCCGGTTGATTCTGATCCACCCACGACAACGTTAACGCCACGACAACACCATCGAACGAAAATAGGCTACAAAACCCTAACTCGCCGTCGACCAGCCACCTCGACCACCTATAAATCCATCCACCATTTTCCCTTGATCCCCAATACTCCAGCCTCCTCCAGCATCAAACACGTCAACCAACTCTTCGTTGATCGTCGAAAATCGACGTAAACCCCAAACCCGATCAACTCGAGATATCTCAACATATACAAACTTAAAAATCATGAAACCATTATCAAAATTCATTATTTTCTAATATGAATCTGTTTCTAAAATCAAAACTTGAAATCAAGGTGATCGATTTTCTGACTTATATTAGATCCTTACTGTAATTTATCATTTTAGAAATAAATACTCAACATATACACTTGAAATTATTTTTGAAAATGATATTACATTGCTACAATCAATTTCACTTTAAAGATCATAGTCTAACAATGTTTCTTTGGGAAGATATGAATTTATTTATGTTGTTCTTGAGTCTGTGAACACTACAGAGGCTAGTATACATACACACAGATATGCACACCAATATACAGAGTAGTTCATACTATAATCCAGTTAAAACATCTATGCAAACCATATTTACAACATTACTACACAGATTTATCACATGCATCAAGTATAAACACAGTTTTAGTTTTTAAAGAGGTGTTTACTCACCTGAAAACAGAGAGCAAAGGAATAGAGGAACAGTTGTTTTTTATTTGGATCTGGAACTGTTTATGTTGAGTTGAAATTTGAATCTTTGTATTGCTTTGCACAGTTTTAAAACTTTGAAAACTGATGTTGTAGTTATTGTTTTGATTCTCTTTGATTTTGATTTTTAGTTTTGGTTTTCTTTTGGATTTAGAAGATGAGAGGAAGAGGGTTTAGAAAAGAGTATGGAATGTATTTGAACTAAAAACAACTAAATTTTCTCTAAACACTTAGTTATTTAAATTTTAAAAGAATACACATGATGCCACTTGTTTTATCAAATCCTACAAAGCTTACAAATGTAGATGCATGATTAAGTTTTCTTACAAATGTTAAATACATGGATAATTATGTTTAAGTCCTTTATTTCAAAAAGTGTTTATATTTTATATTAGTTATGTAATATGTTTATTTTTATTTATATATTTACAAACTATCTTATTTAAATTTTAACTTAAGTAAAAATATATTTTAAATAAATAAACATTTCCCTTAAGTGTTTAGAAAATATATGGTTAACTTTTAAATAGCATTTTAAAAGTTTTATAAATAGAAAAATTTGAGAAAAATTTGATAATTTAAAATTTGAATTTGAATTATAATTTGAATGGTTGAATAAGTATTGTTTTTTTCTATTTCTTCTTCTACCTCTTTCTTCTTTAACCCTAATGGTTCGTATTTCCGTTCACTTTGAGTTGATATGATAAAGAATAGTGTCGATTCAAGGGGTACGGGTTTGCGAGCTATTACAGTGAAATGTGATGACCCGGGATTTTGGGCAATAACAATTTGATAATCTTTATTAATAAGTATTTAAATTGATTTAATAATCTTCTTTTATAAATATTCAATTGGTAAATTTTATCTTTTAAAGCTAATAAAATGTTTTCTATTTATAATGTATATATATTTGTATATATTGTAAATAGAAAAGCTTTGGTTTGCATTTAACAAATAAAAACATGTTTTCAAATTCTAATATATATATTTTGGTAATTTGGAAGTTATGTTTAAATTCAAATTCAATTTAAAATCCAATTTAAAATAAAATCAAATATACATATACATATATATATACACACATTTAAACAACACAAATTAAATTTGTAAATGATAATTCTATTTTAAAATCTATTTATATCTATATATAAAAATAACTCATTATTATTATTGTTTGAAAATAACAATTTTTCCATTTTTAAATAGCTTTGAAAAATATTAAATTGAATTTAAACATAACTTCCAAATTACCAAAATATATATATTAGAATTTGAAAACATGTTTTTATTTGTTAAATGCAAACCAAAGCTTTTCTATTTACAATATATACAAATATATATACATTATAAATAGAAAACATTTATTAGCTTTAAAAGATAAAATTTACCAATTGAATATTTATAAAATAAGATTATAAAATCAATTTAAATACTTATTAATAAAGATTATCAAATTGTTATAGCCCAAAATCCCGGGTCATCACATTCCTCACCCCTTAAAAGAATTTCGTCCCCGAAATTTAAAAGCAAAGATAATTTGATAATCCAACAAAACTTTTATTTTCAAACAGCAAAGCATACATCACAGCCAAATACTAACAACCATAGCAACCATTTTATTCTTACAAAAATCTAACTATCCAGACAAAATTCTGGATAAGTCTTCCTAATACTATCCAGAGTTTCCCAGGTGCAAACACTGGAATACTCGCTCTACTGAATCCAAACTAGCTACACCACTAAGCTTCTGAGCTTCTACTCATCTAGATCTACAAACTGCACAAGATATCTGACCATAGTCAAGACCGACTCAACTACCAAATCCTCCTGAACTGCTGGTTCCATAACCAGTGATGGATCATACACGTACTTCCTCAGAGATACGTGAAATACAATGAATCCCAGTCTTCCAAACTGGCAATTCAACCCTGAAGACCAAAGAACTTATGTTGGAAAACCCGGACAGGTAACCCAACAAAATAGGTAGAGATAAATATATATATATATATATATATATATATATATATCAAAATTACAAGTACGCTCTCTTAAGAATGAAATCACTCCAAATCCTAGGTATTCACTCAACCTAGCGCTCTGATACCACTGTAACGACCCGCCTTTCATTCCATAGAAAGATGCATCATTATTAAGAAAGAAAGGGATAGAAAAGAGAAAAGATAGGAAAGAAAGAACTAAACAACATCAGAATCACACAACGGAACGAATAAAATATATAACATCACATAGTATATTACATAGTATACAACATCTATCAGAGTTACACAGCTTTATATCACAATACATTAGACAGTAATAAAACCTATCTATCATACAACTCAAGATACAACACAGATATCAACACAGCGGAACCACTATATATCTACAAACGCTGAAGCCTCCTGCTCCGTATCTCCTCTAGAATTCGTCAAAGCTAACATGAATCCCTTGGCTACTCGTAAAAATTTGAGTACCCAAGAGTTTTAGAAAACAGAAAATAAACTCTGGGTCAGACATGGGTCTGGTGTGAGTAAACGGTTTAAAGTTGTTTAACTTTGAAAATCATTTGAAAGAAAAAGTATCTCGTAAGACTTTCCGCACATAAACACGGAAAAGTTTTTACCTTACGATAACCAAAACATTTGATAGGAAATCCAGTGAAATTATAATAGGGTCTAGGGTTTTCAAATAAATATTCACATAGCAGAAATTGTTACATTATTAAATTCTAGCATACTACCCACAAAGTGGGTTATAAAATCAAATCTGAGATCACTTACTGGAGATTGGATTCCATACAATGGCAGGGCTACTGGGGTATCGCCCATCACAGTACGTGGCCTAGATCACCGTACCGAGGATCCTTCCCGATCCCCTGCAACACAAAGCCGGAGCTACCCCTTACTGGATAGTCCGAATAAGACAACCCCGCAGTAGTTTGCAACCAACTGCCCACACAGCCGAATAAAAAGGGACCTCTAGACAGGGGAAAATCTCATCCTACTTGGGTGCTACCCACTTAGCCTTGCTGCACCTCCCATGTTTTAGTCATTCCCGGTTGATGAGGCTTGAGGCTACGATTACCTTTTAGAACACATCTATCTTAGAATGCTCATCGTCCTCCAATGACGATGTTCTATGAGCATTCAATCCATACAAGTTCGTTCCGCGTTCGAACGAAACCGAAGGCATTATCTTGTTACACTCATTTTGAAATCACCCTCAGAGTTAACGACAATAACCCTTGCACTTTGAAACATCATCTCGAACTTCACTTGAGATTCACGACCTATCGTTTAATTTGGATCGATGTGGTTTTCAGATATCCAATTCGGAAATCCGATCCCGGTCTCACCGAAATCCAAAACGTTTCTTAAAGGCCAAGTTGTTTAAGGTTTAAACAATTTAATTCATTATCTATATTCACATAGATAGATAATTCACATTATCACAAATAGATAATCCATATCATCACAATTCAACCAAAGAATCTCATATCACCAAGCAACACATATCCCATACCGGAGATATCACATAATCCAAGGCATCCAATATCATTCAATCATCCATAAGCAAGATTAATTATTTACACCATCTCTAATTAATTTAAAATAAATTAAATTAATTACTTCCATTACTATAAATCATGCTTGCTTAACCATTAATTAATTACAAACCAATTAATTAATCATCCTTTAATTATCCATCTTAATTAATCATCCTTGATTAATTGTTATTTAATTACATTAAGAAATTAGCCTTTAATTAATTGCACAAATTAATTATCCTTAACCAATTACAGTAATTAACCTTTAATTATTCTCATAAATTATTAATTAATTACATTAATTAATGATCCTTAATTAATTACTTCCATTAATTAATTAACTAAAATTAATTACATTGATCCTTAATTAATTACATTAATTAATTATACTTTAATTAATCACTTCCATTAATCAACCTTAATTAATCACATACAGTAATTAACTATCCTGTAATTACTTACATTAATTAATTAACTCCTTATTTAATTATCTTTAATTAATCCTTTAATTAATTACACTGAGTAATTAACCTTTAATTACTTCCACTAAGTAATTATTCTCTTTAATTACATCCAGTAATTACCCATTAATTACTTACACTAAGTAATTACACTTTATTTATCACATTAAGTATTTATACTTAATCAATCATCAAGTGATTATTTTTAATTAATTAAACTAATTAATTAAGCTAATTAATTAACTTAAATTAATCACATTAATTTAATTAATCCATTGAGTAATTAATTCCTTTAATTACTTTCATTAATTAATTACTCCTTAATTAATTAAACCAATTATCTCAATTTAATTACATAAATTTATTATCTCTTAATCACTAGTTAATGACCCTTACATTAATTATTAACAATTCTTTACTTACTTTCCTTAAGTAATTATACTTTAATTAATCATTATTAATTACAAATTAATTAAATCCCTAATTACCAGTTAATTAATCTTTAATTACTCAATTAATTAATTCTTAATTATATCTTAATTACTTAATTAATAAATCTCTAATCCTTAATTAAAAATCTTTAATTATCTAATTAATGATCCCTAATTACAAATTTATTAATCCTTAATCATTAATTAATTAAATTAATTAATTATACTTAAATTACTTTATTAACTTAATTAATCACTAATCATTAAAACCTTAATTATTTTTAAGATAAATCATTTCCTTTATTAATGACTTAATTATCATTAACATGTGCATTCAAAACATTATACCTTTAAATTAACTTTTAAATTTCATTTCTAATTTAAAATTTAAAATGATTTAGAAATTTAACTTAACAAAATTTAAGTTAAACAAATTACAAAACCTCTTAATCAAATGTTAAAGAAACACTTATTATATATAAAGAAATTTATATAAGAAGAGTTTTAAACTAAATTTATTTAAATTCAAAACCTTGCTTTTTAAAAACTTTTTTTAAAAAAATTGTTTTAAATATGCTTTGGGTTCAACCCGATGGCTACTCGAGCTTTGACCCGAGGAAATCCACTTTTCTTTCTTTTCAAAATTTTGTTTAAGTTTAAAGTTAAAACTGGAAACAGTTTCACTCACGAACAACCCGTCTCCTCACTCGAGTCTCCTACCCAAAAACCCGAGTCTTCCTTCGAGTCAATACTACAACCCAAAACTACTGACATAACCATCACTGCCGTGCACATGCACCGGCGATCCAGCCTTCTCCGACCATCCACCACTCCTCTAGCCTGTCAACGATCATCCCTACACAGATTCCAATCATCAAAACTTCGACACTAACTCAAAATCGAATTCGAGCAACCCTGCACTAACCTGGAATAAAACCACACCACCAAAACCTCCTCGAACCCACGCCTCCGACCATCGGAATGCCTGAGCCTCCAGCCACGCCTTTGCCAGCTTCCCCGCTACCATTTCCCAAGATCTGGTGGAACTCGATCCACCAGAGGCGCCGTGGTGACTAACTTCCGACCATCACATAAAATAGGGTTACAAACTATTCCGACCACCCGCCTCCGCCACAGCGATTTATACACCCTTCTGCCATTTTTCCCAAGCTCATCGATCCTCCCTCTACCTCCAATGAAGTCCCCGACCTCTCCGATCACCTTGATCATCAGAAACCACCCAAAACTCACATGTAGATCAAACCCGAAATGCTCGCTCAAACCAAAACTAAATTTTTTGATTTCACTTCTAAAAATCATGATTTTAGTTAATGATTCAGATTATATGCCTGAATCGATGAATTAAGATGTTTGAAATTTTACATATCTTATGCTTGCACTGTTCTTCTTGGTTTTCCAGAGAATTTCAAATTTAATTCACTTAAATAAAATTTTAAACCTTAATCTATGATTAAACAAACAGATTTTGTTTGACACTCAAGTCCTAACAATGATTAGATAAAGAGGTAATGAATTTTGATCAAAATCTTAAGCTTTGAAACTAAGAACAGGAAGGACACAGATACAATAGGCATGCACACATCTATACATTCATATATATTTAGAAAATTGACTTTATATATACACACACAAAACATACTTTGTTCTAGTAATCCATAAGCAACCAGATTTCCATTTATTTAAGCTTTTTAAAAAGAATATTACTCACCAGTTAAAAAGATGAACAAAGCCTTTTGAAATAGCTTTGAAACTTTAAAAACTTGAATGCTGGAAAGATGCTTCTTTGATTTTTAAAAATTAAATGCTATGATCAGGAAAGGCATTTGAATTGTTGAAGAAAATGCTTTGTTACAGGAAAACTTGTTGTAGAGATGACTAAATTTTGAAACAGAGATGAATCCTGTTGTTTTTCTTGAGCTAGCTTTTGTTTAAATCTCAGGTATGAAGAACTTTTGTTTTTGATTTATTTCTAGTTTTAGAATTTGATTTACAGGCTTTTGATTTGGATGAGAAATGTATTACAGGTTGTCTTCTTGAGTTTGTATAATGAAGATAGGAAAAAGAAGAGAAGAGATGAGATATAAGTTTATATAGAATTAATTGTGATTTATTAAAGATAAAAGAAAATTAAAATTAAAAGTGACACTTGTTTAAAAACTTACCATTTGTCATTTACCATTGTTATTAACTTACACATGTTATAATCTAGCTTTTATATATTTACACTTGTCATTAAGTAATTTTTATTTATTTTAAATGTTAATATAAAGCTTTTATACTTAATTTACT
The DNA here is from genome assembly GCA_030737815.1 of Allium fistulosum. Lineage (NCBI taxonomy): Eukaryota > Viridiplantae > Streptophyta > Magnoliopsida > Asparagales > Amaryllidaceae > Allium > Allium fistulosum. Next base: position 343,778,442 of record CM060902.1, read on the forward strand.
AATTAATAAATACTTATCTAAATATATATATATATATATATATATTACTTTAAAGAAAATAATATAAAGCAAATCATATACTAATAAAAATCTTATACATATATTTTTAAATCCAAAATAATTATCTTTTAAATTCAAATTTAAATTCAATTTTGAGACGTATTAATGACTTATTTGGTATGTATATTTGGTATCATTTCTACAGTGAACGTATTAATGACTTATTTTCTGGAAATTAAGAAAAACAGTGGAATATTTAAAACATGATAAAATTCAAACACCAAATGTAACGACCCGGAATTTTCGACCTCGAAAATTCGACACTAATACGTTCAGTGTAGAAGTGCCGAGCAATCGAACGCCGGAAATCCCAGATTGTTAGGGTAAAGAAGAAAAGGAGGTAGAAGAAGAAACAGAAAACAACAGCACAGAATCTCACAATCGCAGCGGAACAAAATATAATATTAAATAACAGCATGTACACAAGAAAAGCTGTAACTATCTATTTACAGACAATATATCAGAGTACAACCATTTATAAATAAACTGGACAGTTATAACAACTTGTCCCTAACTACTATCAATATAATCTCAAATACACAGCGGAATATACTCCATACGTCTCTGTCATCCAACTCGTCTCCTGAATTCCAGAACGTCCTAACCTAGAAATCTGTAATACTCGGTCTGACCTGAGCATTACGATAAAGTAACACCCGAGTCAGGCTGGAAACCGGCGTGACTAAACCCATATAAATTGAAATACTAAGATATAAAAACTTATTTGAAACCCGCGGTAACTCGTATCTCACAAGGAGTTCTTAACTTGTTAAAACCAACACTTTTCTCACAAACAATCCCTAAGTACCCTTACTTAGTTTCAATGGTCCGGTTTACTTAAATTATTCCATTCTAGCCTATTGATTTCACATATCAAATCTATAAAGAATTATTGTAGATTGCAAATCGAAGTGGTTTCGGGTATTTGCGGATACCCGACCCCGGTCTCTTCGAATCCAATGTTATTCTTTAAGCCAAATGTTTAAGTTTAAACAATTCAATTTATATTCAGGATTTCATATTTGCACAACAATTCATCTCGGATAAATAACCCACAATATCACATTTCAAGCAAAGTATCTCATATCACAAAGCATCACAAATCACATATCAGAGATATCAAATAATCTAAGTCATTCAATATATCTTAATCATCTATAAGCAAGATAGATTAATTGTACCATTTCTAATTAATTTAATTGCTTTTAAATCCTGCTTACTTAAAATTAATTAATTACAACCATTAATTAATCATCCTTTAATTATCTATCTAAATTAATTATCCATAATTACTTCCATTAAGTAATTATCCCATTGGTTAATTATCCTTAATTAATTAACTTTAATTATTAATTAATTATCCTCTAATTACTAATTTAATTAATTAACCCTTAACAAATTAATCCTTAATTACTTACATTAATTAATCTCTAATTACCAATTAATTAATCTATAATTACCAATTAATTAATCTCTAATTAATTTATTTATTAACTCTTAACAAATTAATCCTTAATTACTTACATTAATTAATCTCTAATTACCAATTAATTAATCTCTAATTACCAATTAATTAATCTCTAATTAATTAATTTATTAACCCTTAACAAATTAATCCTTAATTACTTACATTAATTAATCTCTAATTACCAATTAATCTCTAACTACCAATTAATTAATCTCTAATTAATTAATTTATAAACCTTAATTATTAATTAATTAATCCGTAATCATTAATTAATTAATTTCTCTTTAATTACTTCATTAATTTAATTACTCATTAATTCCAAGACCTTAATTAACTTTAAGATAAACCTTATCTTTATTAATTACCTAATTATGATTAACACATAAATTTAAAACATTTTATCTTTTAATAAACTACTTAATTACATATTTCATTTAAGTTTAAAAATAACTTAAGAATTTAACTAAATAAATCATATAACCTTTCTTAACCCAATATTTAAAAGCATTTATTATATAAAGAAATTTGTTCTTAAGAAATAGTCAAATCTTGATTTACTTTAAATTTAAAACTTGCTTTCATTTAAATTTTAAAACTGTTAAAATACTTACTTCGGGTTCAACCCGGTATCTACCCTGAATCACACCCTAGAATTTCTTTAAAACTTAGTTTTAGTTTAAAGTTAAAAAACTTGTTAAACATGGAAACCACTCACGAGCTACACGAGACTAAACCCGGGCCACAACTTCCTTTCTTCGAGTATTCCTTCGAGTTACACTTCTACCCAAACCACTGACACGCTCTGACACGTGTACACATGTACGCCTGAACTTCGCCTTTCCGACTATCGCCGATACCTTCAACATGTCGACGACCATCCCCATCATCGATCCCAACCACCCAAAGTTCAACACGAATCCAAAATCGAAATTGAGCTATATCGATCAAGCTGGAACAGTAGAACATTGACCAAAACCTCCTCGACTCGACGCTTCCGATCACCAGCGATCACGAGCCTCCATCCACACCTTCGCCGATCCACCACGCTTCCATTTCCCAACCTCCGAATCCGGTGCTCCAGAGACGACGCGAAAATCAAAATTCCAGCCTCGACCAAACCCAGGTTTAAAACCCTATTCTGACGCCGTGACGATGCCTCGGTGGTTTAAAAATCCACCCTCAATTTTTCTCAAACTCGCCAACTTCTTAGCTACCTCCAGCCGCGTACTCGAAGCCTCACCACCCTCCGATCACCAGAAAAGCCCCAAAACCCATAATCCATTCCATACATTCAAGGTTTCACAGTGAGTAAACAACTAAAAATCTATTAAAAATCTGTTGCATGTGAATATCCTGGAATACAAATGTAACGACCCAAAATTTTCGACATCGAAAATTCCAGAATGTTAGGGTTAAGAAGAAAAGGAGGTAGAAGAAGAAACAGAAAACAACAGCATAGAATCTCACAATCGCAGCGGATCAAAATATAATATCAAATAACAGCATTTACACAAGAAAAGCTGTAACTGTCTATTTACAGACAATATATCAGATTACAACCATTCACAAATAAACTGGACAGTTATAACAACTTGTCCCTGACTACTATCAATACAATCTCAAATACACAACAGAATATACTCCATACGTCTCTGCCATCCAACTCGTCTCCTGAATTCCAGAACGTCCTAACTTAGAAATCTGTAATACTCGGTCTCTTCGAAACGATCAGCGCATTGGCCAATATTGATAATCGGTTATTTAACTATCAAATAACATCCATATTCAGAGCAATTCAGTCATATTCCAGAAAAGAACATTCATGCAAACATAATTCAACATTTCCATATAGATTTATCACATGCAATTGATTAAAACTGTTTTTAAAGGAAATGTTTACTCACTTTTTGACTTTAGAACAGAGAACAGGCTTTTCCTTTTGATCTGAATCTGGAAGCTTGAATCTATTTTATTAAGTTGAATCTTGCTTTGTGTTGAGATGAGCTTGAATTGAACCTTGTTTGCCAGTTGAAATTTGAAGTTGTTCGATTTATTTTTCCTTTTAGTTTTAGTTTTGGAGAATGAAAAGAAAGAAAAGAGTTGAGAAATGAAAATGAATATGTATTAACCTGGTTTCTCAAAACACTTTTATTTGTATAATATAAAAACACATAAATGCATGCATAAAAACAAAAATAAATATAATATTTGTTGTTAAACTCACTCATTTGGAATACCATTAAATTTAAATAGTTAAAATTTAAATTATTGGTTGTTTGTTTGAATTGATAATTTATTATGATGCTCGGGTTAGACCGAGTATTATAGGATACATGAAAGGATGCTGTGGAGCTTAGGAGACGAGCTGAATGGCGAGACGTATCACTCGTATTTGATATATTTTCCGTTGTGTATGATTTACTGCATAGTCAGTTTTTGTGAGGACAGGTTATGATAACTGTCCAGTTGTGTACTATGATGATGTAATGTATAAATCAGTACAGGTTTCTTTGTGTTTCAAAGCTGTTGATATATATTATATTTATTCCGCTACGACTGTGAGATTCTAATGTTTGTTTCCTTTTCTTCTTCTACCTCCTTCTTCTTTAACCCTAATGGTTCGGTTTTCCGGCATTCGATTGTTCGGCATTTGATACAGTGGACGTATTGATGTCGATTTTCGGGCGTCGTAAAATCGAGTCATTACAGTTGAATTGGTAGTTAAATAACCGACTGTCAATATTGGCCAATGCGCTGATCGTTTCGAAGAGACCGGGATCGGATTTCCGAATTGGATATCCAAAAACCACATCGATCCAAATTAAACGTTAGGTCATGAAATCTCAAGTGAAGGTGAAGATTCGAAGTGTAAGGACTATTTGTCGTTAAAACTCTGAGGGTGATTCCAATACGAGTTTGATGGATATAGTACTTTCAGATTCGAGATGAAGATTCAGAGTGCAAGGGCTATTATCGTTAACTCTGAGGGTAATTCCAAAATGAGTGTAACGAGATAGTGCCTTCGGTTTCGTTCGAACCCGGAACGAATTTGTATGGACGGATGCTATCAGACCATCGTCAAGAGGACGATGAGCATTCTAAGTGAAATGTGTTCTAAAAAGGTAATGCATAGCTTCAAGCCTCATCAACCGGGAATGGCTAGAACAGGGGAGGTGCAGCAAGGCTAAGTGGGTCGCGCCCAATTAGGACGAGATTTTCCCCTATCTAGAGGTCCCTTTTTATTCGGCTTAGTGGGCAGTTGGTTCGCGGCCAACTACGGGGTTGTCTTGTTCGGGACTATCCAGTAAGGGATGGTTCCGGCCTTGTGTTGCAGGGGATTTAGGGTGGATCCTCGGTACGGTGATCTAGGCCACGTACTGTGACAGGCGGTACCCCAGTAACCCTGCCATTGTATGGAATCCAATCTCCAATAAGTGCCATTCGGTTTTGATTGTATTGATAGTAGTCAGGGACAAGTTGTTATAACTGTCCAGTTTATTTGTAAATGGTTGTACTCTGATATATTGTCTGTAAATAGACAGTTACATCTTTTCTTGTGTAAATGCTGTTATTTCATATTATATTTTGTTCTGCTGCGATTGTGAGATTCTATGCTGTTGTTTTCTGTTTCTTCTTCTACCTCCTTTTCTTCTTTGCCCTAATAATCTGGGATTTTCGGCGTTCGATTGCTCGACACTTCTATAGTGAACGTATTAGTGTCGAATTTTCGAGGTCGAAAATTCTGGGTCGTTACAGGTTATCCTTTATTTTAAAGAGATTTTTATGTTCAAAAGAAGATAGAAATGTTTTGAGAACAAATATTTATGAAACATTTTATATAAAATGTTGTAATAAAAAATAGATTTATAAATTGTATTTTATAAATTAAAGAGAGATTTATAAGTGTTATCTTATAAATAAAAGAATAGGTTTATAAATGGAATTTTATAAAAGGAAAATATTGTCATTTGATAAATTGGAGAAGTGAATCACAGTTGAGAACTTATTGTAAAATATATAATGATCATGTTATGGAAAGCATATGAGATTTATAATTATATTTGGAGATTTGTTTTGTGTTTGTAGTTTGGTTTATATTTGGAGTTTGTTTTATAAAGGAGTGTTGTAATTATATATAGAAATTTATAAAGGAGTTTTATAAATAAATTTGGAGTTTTAGAAAAAGAGTTGCAAATAAATTTGAAGAGTTATAAAATGTGTTTTATAAATGACTATTTTACAAAAGAACTTTTATTTGAGAATTTATAAATAGTATAAAGGATGTTTATAAAAGAGTTTATTAAATAAATTTGGAAATTTATAAAAGGAGGTTTATGATTATATTTAGATATTTATAAGGGAATTTTACAATTTATAAGTAATGCTTTATAAAAGGAGTCTGTAAATATATGGAGTTTTAAAGAGGTATTTAATAAGAAGGGATTTACAAAAAGACTGAAACTCGCTTTTCATAAATGGCCATTTTAAATTACGATGGTACGGAAAATGTTCTTTCACACTTAACACAAAATTCCAAGGTTTGGAAACTCGTCTCTATCTTGAGAATTAAGAATGTGTGTCGAAGCAAGAATAGTTTTCTAACTTGTCTGATCTCATTGTTAATCTAGTGATAGTACTGTTTGAAATTGGGAAGTGGTGGTAAGTATATTTGGTCTAATTTCTATATGATCTATTTACTTACACCAAAAATGAAATCTTTGTAAGAGTATTTTGATACAAGAGTTTATAAAGTGGATTTAATTAGCGAAAGGATTAATTAAAGAGGCTTAGTGGTTGCTTTGTGCTTAACCGTGCTTGGTTAAATATCTGGTTGAATTGTTTGTTTATTTGATAGTTAAATAAACGACTATCAAAATGTTGGCCAGTTTTTTTAGAAACTATCGTTGTCGGTTCGGAGAAACTAGAATTGGATATATTATCCGAAAACCACTTCGAACCGGCATAAGCGTTCAAATTGGAGATATCTTGAAGATGATCGAAGATGGAATTCTTTGAAGTGCAAGGGCTACTTGCTACTAATCATGAGGGTGATTAAAAAATGGATGTAGTGTCTTTGGTTTGTTCTTATCCTAAATAACTTGTATGGATGAATGCTGACATTGCATTATTGCCTGGCAGGCAGTGTTAGCATTCCAAGTGGGATTTCCTAACGTTGCCTCTAGCCTCAATAATCGAGAATGACTAAAACAGGGGATATGCTTTAGGGCTATGTCTTGATTACGCTGTCTTCAGCCTGGTTCAAATCAACTCTACCTTTTCAGTAGAATCTCTTACCAAATCGGGTCCCAATACAAGTCTATCTCTCGTGTCTAACCAACAAGTAGGTGACTTACACAGTATACCATAAAGCGCGTTAAATAGTGTCATCCCAATACTCGACTAGTAAATATTGCTATATGCAAACTCTACTAGGCACAAATGAACTTCCCAAGATCCTCTGAAATCTAAAATACATGCCTTCAACAAATCCTCAAGTATATGGTTAACCCTTTCCATTTGACCATCAGTCTGTGGGTGATAAGTCATACTCACACTCAACTATGTACCTAATGCACTCTGCAAACTTCACTAAAACTCACTAGTGAACAAAGGGTCTCTACCAATTACAATACTGCATGGCATGCTATGCAGTCTCGGCATATTCTTCATGTATAGCTTCACCAAACTAGCTGCCGTCCTTATCGAGCTCACTGGGATAAAATGCGCACTCCTAGTCAATCTATCGACTATTACCAAAATGTTATCATTTCCCATCCACGACCTAGGCAACCCATCAATAAAATCCTTGGACACTAAATCCCACTTCCAAGTCGGTACTTCCAAAGGTTGAACTTCTCGGCTTCTGATGCTCTGCCTTCACTTGCTGACTGGTGAAGCACTCCTTCACACATTTTCTTATATCTCTCGTCATCCCTTCCTAAAAGAACACTCTCTTCATGTCACAATACATCTTCTTTCTCCTAGGATGAATAGTAAACCAAGATTGATAACTTTCCTCCAAGACTTCCTTTCGTAAATTTCCTACATTTGGAACACATAGTCTTCCTTTCTTCCTAAGTCATTCCTTCGAGTCTACCTTGAATCCTTTCAAGTCCTCACTATCCACCCTTATTTCTTATCACCTAATCCTTTCGGCTATTAATGGGTTCTCCATCTGCCTTGCAGCAATCCGATCCATAAGTGCTGGACGTACCTCCAGACTTCCTAACAAGCGCGGATCCCTACTCAATCCGGTATTCTGCCTATAGTGCACTTCATAAGAGGCTGACATCTCTAACATCATCCATTCTTCAATCATGGCTAACACTCTATTCTGCTACTTTCTACTCAAAGCATCGGAAACCTTGTTCCCCTTTCTTAACGTATATTCTATACCGAAGTCATATGCTGCTAAAAATTCTAGCCATCTCTGCTGCCTCATATTCAACTTCTTCTGAGAGAATAGATACTTAAGAGACTTAGATTTTATATACAACTTGAACCGCTCTCCTAACAAGTATTGTCTCCACACTAACGTTGCAAACATTAAGTCATGGGTAGGTTACCTAACTTCATGTGGCCTTAATTGCCTTGATGCGTAAGCTATTACTCACCCTCTTTGCATCATCGCCGCTCCCAATCCTATTCCACAAGCATTGATATACAATACCAACTCTTAATTCCCTAGAGGCGCGATCAAGATAGGAGCATCCGTCAATAATTTCTTCAACTCCTTAAATGACCCTTCACACTTATCGATCCAAAAGAACTTCTCATTCTTCATGGTCAACCTAGTCAAGGGTGCTGATATACACGAAAAATTATTAATGAATATATAATAATAGCCAGACAATCCCAAGAAACTTCTCATCTCTATTACCGTCTCTGCCCTTTTCCTACCATTAATGGTTTTTGTCTTCGATGGATTCACATATAATCCATCCTCTAAAACCAGATGCCCAAGAAACTTAACCTCTCATTTCTAAAAATGGCATTTCGAAAACTTCATCTTCAGCTTGTGTTGTCTCAAAATTTCTAACACCTATCTAAGATGGACTTCATGGTTTCTCTCATCCTTTGAATACACCAAGATGTCATCAATGAAGAATAACACAAATCTATCCAACCGATCTTGAAAGATTCGGTTCATAGGTCAACGAAGAATGCATCTGTATTGATCAATCCAAATGACATCACTAACCACTCATATAAACCATACCTTGTTCGTAACACGGTCAATGGAACACTATATTTCGCTACCCTCAGTTGGTGGAACCCCGTTGTCAAATATAGCTGCAAGAACACTCAAGCTCCTCTAAACTGATCAAACAAATCGTTTATCCTAAGTAATGGATAACGCTTCACATTCAACTCATTCAGCTTCCGATAATTAATGCATATCCGTAAAGATCCATCCTATTACTTTACGAATATCGCGGATGCTCCCCACGGTGAACTACTCGGCCTAATAAAAAAAATTCTTCAAGTTCCACTAGATGCTTCTTCAATAACTCCATCTCCTTGGGCGGCATTCTGGTAGGTGGTTTACTAACATGCTACCCCTTAGCATCAAGTCTATTCGGAATTTGGTTGCCCTTCTTGGTGGTAATCCCGCTACAGGTTCGAAAGCATATGCGAATTCTCGGAGTATTGTATTCTACTTATCTCACCTTCTTGATCCTCCATATCACATAACATCATGTTCGACTCCCCCTTCATTACGTCTAGTGCTATCATAATTCTTCATCCACCTCTTGGATTCCGCAAGGCGACAATCCTATCCACACACTAGATCCTAGCGTCATTACGCACCAACCTATACACACAAAATTACATTGTACCCTACGAAGTCAAATACATATACATTGCAAACAAACTAATGTCCATATAAATCAAATTTTAGGTCAGTGCACCTTAACCCGAGAGTGGCACACCCATCGATCGAACTACCCACACGTAGGACATAATCAGATAGGTAGCACTTACTTCTAACATATCAACCAAATCTTTCGAAATGAAAGAGTGAGTAACAGCAGTATCAAACAGAACTCTAATTGATATACTGGAAATCAAAATCATACACCAAGCATAACTTTCTTCCCTTTCTTCTCAGCCGTTGGCCTAGTTGACTGCCCTCCAAAGTGTAAACCTTTGATTGCTTTAACACGAGACAATCTTTCTTCTCGTGCTTGGGTTTTTCATAGATATAACACTTAATCTTCACCACTCTGACCGACTTTGGACACTTATTAGCATAGCGACCTTCTACCCACAATTATAGCAGGTTATCTTTGCCATATATTTCCATTCCCTACAACCATGAGCCTATACTTTCCATGGTTGGCCTTTATTGCCTTTCTGATAAGAAGTGAACCTCTTCTTCTTATCAGCCTGAGCCTTCTGGCCTACACCTCGCCTTTCGGTATACATCATCATATCTCCTTGTTGTATCTACCACTTTATTGAACGGAAGGGATAGATGAGCCATTGACCTATCGGCCTCAACTCCAGGATAAACTTCTCCACCTTCTTTCTCGAAGTCCTAATCAATTTAGCTTTGTACTTGGACAACGCACTAAATTTATGCATATACTCCAGCAATGTCAAACTTCCCTACTGCAATTCTACAAACTCGCAGAACATAGCTGATAACTCTGAGACGAGTATATATTGCTCCTCAAACATCCCCTTGAACCTATCCCAAGCAATTTCTTGGTCAAGAATCTCATCCTTCACAATCCCCCACCAGACACCCGCCTGTCCCTTGAACTGTCTAGATACAAGCCTTACCATATGAGCATTTGTCGCCTCCAAGTTCTCATGAATCCTCTCACACATCACCAGCCAATCACTTGCTTCCAACGCCTGTTTCATTCCATCAAACATCTCCCTTCCAATGCTTTGGAAATCCTTATTCATCTTAACAAAGTCCTCCCTAACTGCTCCACCAGGCCCTTAGGTACATTCTAGTCCTGCGCTGGCGCTTTCTACTTTGCTAATTTTTCTAACAACTATTGGAAAGTTCATTCATGTCCAAATTCACTAAAACTGGGATAGGCATTTCATTAAGATCTTTTGGGGCGGCCTCCCGTCCTTGGCCATTAGTTTGCATACTATCATCTCCCTTACTAGCATTCGCTCTTGTACCTATAATCAAAAGCCTATTACATATACCAATTCTTGCTTTCTACATAAGCAAGCGCTCGTAAGGAATGAAAGTAAAGAGAGTGGGAGCAACAGTTTGTCTGTGTGTGTATGTATGTATGTATGTATAATGTATACCCTCCCCAAGTTGTTCATTTTCTATTACTTAATTTCTACTTAGCTCTGTTTACTTAGGCATCTCCTAATATAAGCTTTGATACCAAGTTGTAACATCCCTCACCACAAACCTGAAAATAAACACCGATGATGTTGTAGTCAATACTGGAATCATTTTCAAGCAATAAAATGAGATCAATGTTATCAGAGAAGCTAAATAAATTTCCATTATATCAAATTGTTTTACATGATTCATTACATCATCATTAACAATTTTCATTCCCATGTAGGGGTAGATATAATAAAACATAAAATAGAGTGCCATGTTCGATATATGAAGATGCCGAAATGGACACTTAACCAGTTATAATTTCTGGCTTTACACAGCGGAATTTAAAATTAACTTCTATTTTCAGATTAAGCCTCCTACTTCATCTTTGGCTTCTTAATTCATCTTTCCAAAAGATACATGTCTAAACCATGAACTCGGTCTACTTGAATGAGTACTCATGAGTTTATGGAAAATGATAAAACATGGATCAGGAATAAAGCATGGTATGAGTAATAATTTACCATAAATAATCAATCATATAGTGAGACTAGACCGCTAAAACACGAAATGGGTTTCCCCTCACTATTCCAACCATCATCTGTTACATCATACTATGTAGTAACATCTTGTTATGAACAACCATGAATCATCAATTCATAATAAGTGAGAGATTTCTTACATACATTTTCGACTAGTTTCTATAGTCAATTCATTTTACATCGCCATCTAGGCCTTACTCTTACTAGTCTGATAACTATACTAATCACTTAAGGTTTCCGCCTAGATGTTTATCTTGTTTTTCCCTTAATTTTATAATGAACAGATAATTAATTTGCCACCAAGGCCTTACACCATTTTCCATCTTTTATTACGTCACGTTTAGATAAATGGTTGCCACACATGCCTTATTCCAACAATCGTCAAATATAATGTCATGAATAGATGACTGGATGCTACGAAAGCCTTACTCTATCAACCTTATATAGTTTTGTGAATGGACAAATGGACGCTACAAAAGTCTTACTCCATCAATTTCATATATTGTCCTGAATAGGCAAATGGATGCAACGAAAACCTTACTTCATCAATTTTGTATATTGCCATGCATAGACATAAATTTGCGACTGAGGCCTTCCGTCAATGTTACCAAATATATTTTCAGGATTAGATATCTGGTAACCACTAAGACCTTTCATCAAAATTATCGAAATTAATGTCGTGTTCTAGACATTGTGTTGCCAGTAAGGCCTTATAATCACATTTTAATTATTTCTAATGATTTGTCTTGTATTCTCATAGCTTAATCAAGATCAATCTCAACTTCTTCTTCAATTGAGTTATTTCTCATTAACATTTTATTCTGTGACTACTTGATTTCTGTGAACTTATAAGTTCATTCTCATACTTAGCATTTTATTAGCTCCGTTTGCTATCTCATTTCTACTTTACATGGCTATCGCATATTAAGCCTTCTATGGCCATCACATATTGACATTCCCTAACCATCGCAAGTTCAGTTACCTAGGGAACTAACATGTTGATATTACCCTCGCATGTTAAGTTACTTAGGGCTATCACATGCTGACATTACCCTAGCAATCATAGATTCAGTTCCCTTGGGCTATTGCATGTTGAATTCCCTAACCATCACAAGATGAGTCTACTTAGATATCGCTAGTTGATCACTTATTAGCTATCGCACGTTGATTATGTCTTAACTATCGCAAGTTGAATCCAACTTAGTTATTGCATGTCGATTCCAACATAGCCATCACATGTTGAAACCAACATAACTTGTCACAAGTATTTTCAACTAGCCATCGCAGGTTGATCCATTATGAACTATCACATGTTTATCTCATTTGAGTTGTTGCATTTTGAAATCTGAACAAACTATTGCAAGTTGATCCCAAACATAGCTTGAAGTGACCCACTTCTTTTGATTGTTATTTTTCAGTGATTTACTGTTGAGATTTTTTTTTTTTTCCAAACCAAGTGATCACTTCTTTAATTTCATTTTCCCCAAGATCCAAATTCTTACCAATATAAAAATATTAGTATATAAGTCAATTCAAGTCATTTATATATATGAAGATATATAAATGTTTCCTTGCTTATCAGAGTATTAAAAATTAACAAGGAAAATTCAATCACACAATATTTCTCATTTTTCAGAGAATTGGTGTCACATAGCCATTTCTATTTTTACATTCCTCTTTTTGATCTCAAGCTTGGTTAATAATAAATTCGAATATTACCACTTATAATTTTCTTGCTTACTTCTCAAATTAATTGGTTTCTGGGTTTACAAGCCATACATTTAAATTCCGGAATTCTTTTGTGATTTGGTACTTATCATATGAATTATGAGGTGATAAACTAGGTTGAAGTCTAAGCAGAGAAAAACAACACATGTGATCAGGGTTTAGACACAACAAGCACAAACCAATCATGACAGACAAAATACATATTTCCTAGTTAACTGAGCAGATAGTCATCACATGAGTGATGGTGTTGTGAGCTACTTTATAAATCACACAACTTCTTATATCTGGAGCTAGAAAAGTGTTGTATCCGGTGTCTTACCACTTAGTATCAGTTTTGAAGCTATAGTATCAGATTTTCCCAACCTAGTGTTAGATCAGTAGTTATAGTATCAGAAATTTCCTACCTAGTATCAGTTCTATAGTATCAGATTTCTCCTAATTAGTATCAGTTCTATAGTATCAGATCTCTCCTACTTAGTATCAGTTTTATCAGTTCTATAGTATCAGATCTCTCCTAATTAGTATCAGTTTTATAGTATCAGATCTCTCCTACTTAGTATCAGTTTTATCAGTTCTATAGTATCAGATCTCTCCTAATTAGTATCAGTTTTATAGTATCAGATCTCTCCTACTTAGTATCAGTTTTATCAGTTCTATAGTATCAGATCTCTCCTAATTAGTATCAGTTTTATAGTATCAGATCTCTCCTACTTAGTATCAGTTTTATCAGTTCTATAGTATCATAACTGAAGTGCCTCAAGACTGTCTAGAAAAAAAAACATGTTCACCTATCAGATTAAATGGCATCTACTCCTTCAGCATTATCTACTAAAACTATTTCAGAACTTGTTACTTAAGTCCACAGCTCACAAACACATATAACATTTAAGTTTCTTTTTCTTCTTACATACTGTTTTCCAGATATCAAAGTAAAAGACACTCATTAAAATACTTAGAACATATTAGAGTTTTCCTAACTTAATTATTACAAAGACACTGCTACTTCTCTTAAACACTTTAAATTCCTCAAGATCTCCAAGTATCCATGCAAGCAAGCAAGCAATTCATGCATCTTTCCCTGCAGCAAAACTTTGAACTGCCTCAATAGAATGAGACACCCCAAGTATTGCAAAGGCAACAAATAGGGTCAGAAATAAATTCTGGTGTGAGTGAAATCAAGTATGCAAAATATCTTGTAAATTCTTAAGGCTGTATAGAGAACTTTTCTATTAAATGCTATTCAAATCCCAATTAAAACCTGAGAATGTGTATATTTAAGTCTGTCTATAAACATACATCCAAGCATTCATCCATTCACTTCATTCAGTTGTACAAGTACAAAACTCCTATGGATTAACTCCCTGAATTCCATAGCATAATTTCTCCTTCTCATCTTTTCATTTTGTTTGGTCTGAACTCTTGCCATTGAACACCATGTGTGCATTGCAAAGGGGCTCAGTTCTGTTAACCCTTTACACAGAGGCCTACGGGACTTAAACAAGTCATGCACATACCCATCAACCACCTGCTGATGAGTAGATCAAGGCACCACTCCTAAATTATTTTATAATTTAGAGACCATGCTTATTATTTCTTTCTGGGGAATTTTTCTTTTGATTCCAGAGATACTCGTATTCTTTCCTTCCTTATATAGGTCAAGAATTATTAAAATCACCCAAAGATCATATCCAGACATACAAAGCATTCATGTAAAATTGCACACCTTATTTCAAAGTCATTTTTGCTTTAATCACATTTTTCTAAAACCTACATATATTCTTATTTCTAGAAATTTCCATTTCTTACACAAATATGAAGAAGTCATTTGCAAAACTATATTTATTCTTTTACTGTGAACATAGGGAATGGTTTTTGAGAAAAACCCATAAAAACTTATTGGTTTATGATCTGAACAAATCAGCACATATTTGTAATATTGCATTGTTCATATCATTTTTAATATAGACTAGACATAAGCATAAATCTCAATATTCACACTGCCTAATTCTTTTCTTTCATTGATACCCTACTCCACAGTAAAATATTTGATTCATTTTTCATATCAAAACTAGCATATATAAAATCTATTCCTGTGATTAGTGTATTTGTTTGATTATCTATATTTTAAAACAAAAACTGAAACCATCACAACAAGTCAAAACAGATTAAAACCTCATCCAAAAACTCAACCAGAATACCATCCATGATCAACATATTTTCATCCAGAAAATAAAATCAAATAGGAAAAACATAATGTAATGTTTATATAAAATAACTTGGCTGCCCTTAACATGGGTCTTAATGCCTTACAGATCATAAGTGATTAATCACTCACCTTCCTTCTCTCTTCCCCGAGAATGTCTAAGCTTGAAAACAGGGTGAGCTCTCCTTTTTATTTATTTTTAGTGTGTTTCTGTTTTCCCCCAGAGAAAACCTCTGCTTCCCTCTTGATTTAAATCATTTTGCTAGGGTTTTACTAAAGGAAAAACCCATTTTATCCTCACATTACTCAGAGAATTATGTGTGTGTTGTTATGGCTAAATGTGCCATTTTCTCTTGATTTCTATTTCTAGTAAAAGCAGTTGCTTCTCTGCTTTTCTGTGCACATGCTATTTGCATGATCCATCTACACATCATCTTTGTGTGACTCAGAAACATTGTATACCTTGTTAGGCCTGAATGGTCCTCTTATATTATTTCAAACCATTTATTTCCCGATTTATTTTTGAGAAGGTGTTTATGCACAATAATACTAAACTGGTTCTCATGCAATTTGGTTATCAAAAGGGCTTTATCATTTTATACTTCTTTGGCTACTCATATCTAATACATATATATTTATTGAAGAAAAATCTCTATCCTCTTATTTATTCATTTCACTTACTCCTAATATTATTATTGTCAGACTATATTTTCTTTTCTTAAATATTCTCATTTTAAAATTATTTTTATCTCAATAATTTGGGTCTTCACATACTCTCCTCCTAAAAGGAATTGTGTCCCACAATTTTTCTCTCATACATTTCCATCCAAATGTATACAAAGCATAATTTCAATTGAATGAAATTTCAGAAACTCATTCATTCCAAATCAATCAAATATAAATAAATAATTTTAAAGTCCCATCATAATTTTTAAACATACCTTTAAGTAGAAAACAGATTAGGATATTTATCCTTTATCCTCTCTTCAGCCTCCCAAGTGCAATCATTCCCATCCAAACTCCATTGGATTTTAACTAGTTTAATTATTTTATTTCTCAGCTTCTTTTCTTCTCTAGCCACAATGCCCACTGGTTCCTTTTTATAAACCAGATTTTCTTGAATTTCAACATGTGTAGGAGATTCAAGAATGGACTCTTTATCATGCACCCATTTTCTCAATTGGGATACATGAAATACATCATGTATTTTGCTCAATTCCTCTGGTAACTTCAACCTATAAGCTAAAGTCCCTATTCTTTGAACAATTTCATATGGTCCTACATACCTTGGTGACAGTTTCCCTGCTTTTCCAAATCTCAATATTTTCCTCATTGGTGAAACTTTGAGAAACACATAGTCTCCCACCTCAAATTCTACTGGCCTTCTCTTTTTATCTGCATAAGCTTTCTGTCTCTCTTGAGCTACTCTCATTCTTTGCCTCACTAATTCAATTCTTGCAGAAGTTTCTTTTACATGGTCTGGTCCAAGCAACACCCTTTCACCAGCCTCCATCCAACATGCAGGAGATAAACAAGGCTTCCCATACAAAGCCTCAAATGGAGCCATTCCTATAGTGGATTGGTAGCTATTATTATAAGCAAACTCAGCTAAATAAATATGATCCTCCCAGTTGCCTCCAAAATCAAGTATGCATGCTCTCAGCAAATCCTCTAAAACTTTATTAACAATCTCAGTTTGCCCATCTGTTTGTGGGTGGTAGGCTGTGCTTAGGCTTAGTTCTGTCCCCATAGCTTCTTGAAAGCTACTCCAAAACCTTGAAGTAAACAAAGTATCTCTATCACTAATGATAGTCTTGGGGATGCCATGCAACCTCACTATTTCCTTCACAAATAATTGAGCTAGCTTGTGAGCATTTCTGTTTGAATTTATTGGGATAAAGTGTGCTGTTTTTGTGAGTCTATCAACCACTACCCAAATACTATCATTTCCCTTCCTTGTTCTTGGCAAACCATCCACAAAATCCATTGATATACTCTCCCATTTCCAAGTAGGCACTTCCAAAGGTTGCAATAGGCCTGAGGGCCTTTGATAGTCTGCCTTTACTTGTTGGCATGTCAAGCAATTTGCCACATATTCTGCTACTGCTCCTTTCATTCCTGGCCACCAATAATTTCTCTTGAGATCATGGTACATTTTTGTACCACCTGGATGGATAGTATACTTTGTTTTGTGATGCTCATCCATAACTTCTTGCTTTAGTTCCCCTACATTTGGTATGCAAAGTTTCCCCTTTTTCCTTAAGTATCCCTTACCATCTACCTCATAGTTTTCCACTGTCATGCCTTGGGATATCATGTTCTTTTTCTCCTTCAAATTTATATCTTGATTCTGCATTTGTCCTATTTTATCAACCAGTGTTGATTTTAAGGATAAGAGGCTTAATTTACCATATTCAATCATCTTACTGTGTGTCTTACCTGATACACTAGCTTCTTCTTTCACTTCCACCTCACTGAGAATTATCAAATCCTTGAATTCTGCCATCATTAAGCTTGCCAATTTAGCTTGATGTCTACTTAATGCATCTGCTACTTTATTAGCTTTTCCAGGAGTATACAATATATCAAGATCATAGGAAGCTAGAAATTCTACCCACCTATGTTGCCTCATGTTCAAGTCTTTTTGGGAAAACAAATATTTAAGTGACTTATGATCAGTAAACAATTCAAACTTAGCACCCAATAAATAATGTCTCCATAGTTTCAATGCATACACCACAGCAGCTAGTTCTAAGTCATGTGTAGCATACCTAGTTTCATTTGGCTTGAGTTGCCTTGATGCATAAGCTATGACTCTACCATGTTGCATAAGCACTGCCCCCAATCCAGATCCACTAGCATCTGTGTAAACTACTAATTCTTCATTACCCTCTGGCACTTGTAAAACTGGAGCTTCTACCAGTGCCTTCTTTAGTGATATGAAAGCTTGTTCACACTTCTCTGTCCACACATATGGTTGCTCCTTTTTAGTTAACTTGGTCAATGGGATAGCTATCCTTGCAAAATCTTTTATAAATCTCCTGTAATAGCCTGCCATTCCCAAAAATGACCTCACCTCAGTTACTGATTTGGGTCTACTCCAAGATTGCACTGCCATCACCTTATTTGGGTCTACACTAACCCCTTGTTGTGATACAATGTGCCCCAAAAATTTTACTTCCTTCTGCCAAAATGTACATTTAGAGAATTTGGCTTTTAAATCATGTGCCCTCAGTCTAGACAAAACCAGATGCAAGTGCCTTGCATGATCTTCTTCTGATTTTGAATATACTAAAATGTCATCAATAAAAACAACCACAAATTTGTCTAGAAAATCTCTAAATGTTCTATTCATCAAATCTACAAAATATGATGGTGCATTTGTCAATCCAAAAGGCATCACCAAAAATTCATATAATCCATACCTTGTGTTGAAGGCAGTATACTTAATACTCTCTTCCTCCACCTTCATCTGATGAAACCCAGAGGCTAAATCTAGCCTTGAAAAGACCCTTGCTCCATTTAATTGATCGAATAGATCATCAATTCTAGGAAGTGGATATTTGTTTTTAATGGTGACTTTGTTTAATTCCCTATAATCAATGCACATTCTCAAAGTACCATCCTGCTTCTTCACAAATACAATTGGAGAACCCCAGTTTGAACTACTAGGCCTTATGAAGCCTTTCTGCTCCAGTTCTTCCAACTGATGTTTCAATTCCACAAGTTCTTTAGGACCCATTCTAGTTGGCTTCTTGATGATTGGGCTGGCTCCTGGGATTAGCCTTATTTGAAATTCTACTTGCCTATTCTCTGGAACACCTATGACTTCACCAAAGACATCTGGGTATTCATTTATAATTTTTATGTCCTCCAGTGTTAATTCTTTCTCAGTCATGCTACATATGTGGTTACAGTAATTGATTTTAGCAATTTCACTCATAACTATAATATTTTTACCATTCTCTGTTTTCAGAGAAATAGTAAGATTTTCTAAGTTTAAAATTGCTTTGTATTTTCTTAGCCAATCAATTCCTAGAATAATTCCTATTCCAGGATATTTTAGCACAAACAAATCAGAACTAAACATATTTCCACCTATGTTTAACTCTACTCCCAAACATTTAATCCCTAGCATGCAAGAATTACCTAGTGGGCTCTGAATAAACAAGGGATTATCAACTAAATAGCATGTGAGAGTTAATTTATTCACTATGTCTTGGGATATTAGTGAATGTGTTGCTCCAGTGTCATATATAACTGAGATGGGGTGATCTTTAATTAGAAGTATACCTTCCAATTGTCCAGGACTTCCCACTGCAGTTGCTTTTGCTTTGCCCTCAAGTGCTCCTACCTTTGCTCCCTTTTTGAACTCTGGGCAGTTTCTTTTAATATGGCCTTCCTTCCCACAGTTATAGCAGCTAAACAATGCCTTCTTGGCTGCTTGACACCTATTACTCATGTGTCCTTCTTTGCCACAATTAAAACAAGTAACCTTCTTCTTAGCTTCCCCAGTGGCTGCTCCCTCCATTTTCTTATCCATATTCTTTTTGTCATAGGGATGTGCTCTATTTTTCCCCTTCTTTTGATTGGTAGCCCTCATGCTCCTAAATTTTTCCCTTGCATTGTCATGTTGTTCAAAAGAAAGAGCAAGGTCTATGACTTGATCAAATGTTTTATCCTTGTATGGTAACATTGCTCTACTTAGACCTGCATTTAATCCTTGGATAAATCTTGAATTCTTTGATTCTTCATCTCCTATGAGCATAGTTCCATACTTGGACAAACTCTCAAATTTTTGAGTGTATTCAGTCACACTCATTGGTCCTTGCCTCAGCCTTATGAATTCTTCTAGCAATGTTGCCTTAGCTGTAGCTGGAACAAACCTTGCTTCAAGCATTTCCTTGAATTGATCCCATGTTATCTCATTTTCTGGCCTTCCTGTGATGATCACCTCCCACCAATCTAAGGCTGCTCCTTTGAGTCTCCTTGAAGCTATCTGCCTCTTTCTTTGGTCATTAATTTGCATATCTGCAAATATCCTTTCCAAAGTTCTCAACCATGTCTGCACTCCCATAACTCCCTCAGTGCCTTCAAAATCCTTGCCTCCCAAATTTGAAAATGTCTTCAATAACTTAGCTAATTCCTCATAAGGATTCTCTTCCCTCTGCACTGCTCCTTCTCTAAATGCCCTCACCAAATCTTGCAAGTTAACCATTGGTGTTGTATTGGAGGGTCCTGCTCCATGACTTGGTGGTCTTCCTACCATGATTCACTATTCAATTGCATAGCTAGTCAGTCATATTTCTAATTTAATTATTTTTTTCTGAAATTTATTTCTACTGTGGATGTTTATTTCTATCATTACTATATTTTTTTTTAGAATTTTATCCTTACAAGAAAATTGGATAATATATTTATGCTATGTTTTAATAACATAGCTCTGATACCAACTGAAGTGACCCACTTCTTTTGATTGTTATTTTTCAGTGATTTACTGTTGAGATTTTTTTTTTTTTTCCAAACCAAGTGATCACTTCTTTAATTTCATTTTCCCCAAGATCCAAATTCTTACCAATATAAAAATATTAGTATATAAGTCAATTCAAGTCATTTATATATATGAAGATATATAAATGTTTCCTTGCTTATCAGAGTATTAAAAATTAACAAGGAAAATTCAATCACACAATATTTCTCATTTTTCAGAGAATTGGTGTCACATAGCCATTTCTATTTTTACATTCCTCTTTTTGATCTCAAGCTTGGTTAATAATAAATTCGAATATTACCACTTATAATTTTCTTGCTTACTTCTCAAATTAATTGGTTTCTGGGTTTACAAGCCATACATTTAAATTCCGGAATTCTTTTGTGATTTGGTACTTATCATATGAATTATGAGGTGATAAACTAGGTTGAAGTCTAAGCAGAGAAAAACAACACATGTGATCAGGGTTTAGACACAACAAGCACAAACCAATCATGACAGACAAAATACATATTTCCTAGTTAACTGAGCAGATAGTCATCACATGAGTGATGGTGTTGTGAGCTACTTTATAAATCACACAACTTCTTATATCTGGAGCTAGAAAAGTGTTGTATCCGGTGTCTTACCACTTAGTATCAGTTTTGAAGCTATAGTATCAGATTTTCCCAACCTAGTGTTAGATCAGTAGTTATAGTATCAGAAATTTCCTACCTAGTATCAGTTCTATAGTATCAGATTTCTCCTAATTAGTATCAGTTCTATAGTATCAGATCTCTCCTACTTAGTATCAGTTTTATCAGTTCTATAGTATCAGATCTCTCCTAATTAGTATCAGTTTTATAGTATCAGATCTCTCCTACTTAGTATCAGTTTTATCAGTTCTATAGTATCAGATCTCTCCTAATTAGTATCAGTTTTATAGTATCAGATCTCTCCTACTTAGTATCAGTTTTATCAGTTCTATAGTATCAGATCTCTCCTAATTAGTATCAGTTTTATAGTATCAGATCTCTCCTACTTAGTATCAGTTTTATCAGTTCTATAGTATCATAACTGAAGTGCCTCAAGACTGTCTAGAAAAAAAAACATGTTCACCTATCAGATTAAATGGCATCTACTCCTTCAGCATTATCTACTAAAACTATTTCAGAACTTGTTACTTAAGTCCACAGCTCACAAACACATATAACATTTAAGTTTCTTTTTCTTCTTACATACTGTTTTCCAGATATCAAAGTAAAAGACACTCATTAAAATACTTAGAACATATTAGAGTTTTCCTAACTTAATTATTACAAAGACACTGCTACTTCTCTTAAACACTTTAAATTCCTCAAGATCTCCAAGTATCCATGCAAGCAAGCAAGCAATTCATGCATCTTTCCCTGCAGCAAAACTTTGAACTGCCTCAATAGAATGAGACACCCCAAGTATTGCAAAGGCAACAAATAGGGTCAGAAATAAATTCTGGTGTGAGTGAAATCAAGTATGCAAAATATCTTGTAAATTCTTAAGGCTGTATAGAGAACTTTTCTATTAAATGCTATTCAAATCCCAATTAAAACCTGAGAATGTGTATATTTAAGTCTGTCTATAAACATACATCCAAGCATTCATCCATTCACTTCATTCAGTTGTACAAGTACAAAACTCCTATGGATTAACTCCCTGAATTCCATAGCATAATTTCTCCTTCTCATCTTTTCATTTTGTTTGGTCTGAACTCTTGCCATTGAACACCATGTGTGCATTGCAAAGGGGCTCAGTTCTGTTAACCCTTTACACAGAGGCCTACGGGACTTAAACAAGTCATGCACATACCCATCAACCACCTGCTGATGAGTAGATCAAGGCACCACTCCTAAATTATTTTATAATTTAGAGACCATGCTTATTATTTCTTTCTGGGGAATTTTTCTTTTGATTCCAGAGATACTCGTATTCTTTCCTTCCTTATATAGGTCAAGAATTATTAAAATCACCCAAAGATCATATCCAGACATACAAAGCATTCATGTAAAATTGCACACCTTATTTCAAAGTCATTTTTGCTTTAATCACATTTTTCTAAAACCTACATATATTCTTATTTCTAGAAATTTCCATTTCTTACACAAATATGAAGAAGTCATTTGCAAAACTATATTTATTCTTTTACTGTGAACATAGGGAATGGTTTTTGAGAAAAACCCATAAAAACTTATTGGTTTATGATCTGAACAAATCAGCACATATTTGTAATATTGCATTGTTCATATCATTTTTAATATAGACTAGACATAAGCATAAATCTCAATATTCACACTGCCTAATTCTTTTCTTTCATTGATACCCTACTCCACAGTAAAATATTTGATTCATTTTTCATATCAAAACTAGCATATATAAAATCTATTCCTGTGATTAGTGTATTTGTTTGATTATCTATATTTTAAAACAAAAACTGAAACCATCACAACAAGTCAAAACAGATTAAAACCTCATCCAAAAACTCAACCAGAATACCATCCATGATCAACATATTTTCATCCAGAAAATAAAATCAAATAGGAAAAACATAATGTAATGTTTATATAAAATAACTTGGCTGCCCTTAACATGGGTCTTAATGCCTTACAGATCATAAGTGATTAATCACTCACCTTCCTTCTCTCTTCCCCGAGAATGTCTAAGCTTGAAAACAGGGTGAGCTCTCCTTTTTATTTATTTTTAGTGTGTTTCTGTTTTCCCCCAGAGAAAACCTCTGCTTCCCTCTTGATTTAAATCATTTTGCTAGGGTTTTACTAAAGGAAAAACCCATTTTATCCTCACATTACTCAGAGAATTATGTGTGTGTTGTTATGGCTAAATGTGCCATTTTCTCTTGATTTCTATTTCTAGTAAAAGCAGTTGCTTCTCTGCTTTTCTGTGCACATGCTATTTGCATGATCCATCTACACATCATCTTTGTGTGACTCAGAAACATTGTATACCTTGTTAGGCCTGAATGGTCCTCTTATATTATTTCAAACCATTTATTTCCCGATTTATTTTTGAGAAGGTGTTTATGCACAATAATACTAAACTGGTTCTCATGCAATTTGGTTATCAAAAGGGCTTTATCATTTTATACTTCTTTGGCTACTCATATCTAATACATATATATTTATTGAAGAAAAATCTCTATCCTCTTATTTATTCATTTCACTTACTCCTAATATTATTATTGTCAGACTATATTTTCTTTTCTTAAATATTCTCATTTTAAAATTATTTTTATCTCAATAATTTGGGTCTTCACATAGCTTTCCCATGTTGACTCTAACATAGCTATCACAAGTTGGTATGGCATCTCCGTAATTAATTCGAAAACTGTTTTATTACCTTTCCAAGTAATTACTTTTCACGTAACCCGTATATATGTTGAATTCTTATTGCTTTTCCCAATCTTTATAGCTCACTTTTCAAAATTGCTTAATTACTTACTTAATTAACCAATTTATTTCCTATTATTAATTAACTTTTTTTCTTTGTTAATTAATTCATATCAATTCGGAAATACATTGGAAAAAAATCTCAAATTTTCACCAAAAATCTAAATTAATATATTTGGCTTCCTGTAAAATTTCCAATCCAATATAAATAATTATTATATTTTAAATAATTTAATTTCCAAAATTAGGCCTTTTCTCCACTTAAAAATCCATAAAAATTCCATATAATTTCAGAAAACTGTGAAATTAAAACTCATCTCCAAATTACTATTTCACGCATCATATAAAAAATTTGAGTGATTTGGACAAGGTTCGTTTTATATTTTTAGTCTTAACACATCAAAACCATCATTTTTAAATTCCCAAATATGAACAAATATTATTTAACATTCATATATTTGTTCCTCATCATCAAAAATACCAAACATACATACAATCCTAACCCATACAGGTTTGGGAGGTTTCAGAGAAAGAATTACTCTATTATTTACTTGACTAAACTTGATTAAAGTCCTGGTTTCCTTAAGAAATGAATGCCTCTTCTATTTTCCTCTTTTCTTCCTTTGAGGGTATGAGCAACCTATGCTTCTTATTTTCTTTCTTTTAGTTAGTAAAAAATGAGAGAATGAACGAGGAGTTGGAGTGTAAAAGTTTAATAATTTAGCCTTTAGGCTTAAATCCCATTCTAGCCCGTTCTTTTTAAATCCCTAACTCCTTATCTACGTTCATTCTTTCACCCTTTATTAAGTAACACTTCTTTAATTAATTTTATAAGTTAATTTTATTAATCATTTATTTAATTAATTTCCCCATTTTATGATATTTCAAAATATGGGTGTTCATATTTCCTAAAGAAAAAAGGGCAGGGACAGTATGCCTTCACTGCGTCTGATATGAGAAATGTCAGCTAGAACAAGGTGCAGCTAGGTTTGCGAGAAGAAGGTGCGACATGCGGGGTGGTTGAATGGATGCGACTAAGGTTTGTTTGAGAAAGTAGTTTTTTTACCGTGCTGAAGTGAACGAAGGAGGAAAAAAATGGGAGAATCGTAAGTATCGAGTGGCTACTCTGTGAAAAGTGGGGTAAACCCATTAAATCTATTTTTAGGGGGCTACTCGACCTAACTAAAGGTTTGACTTACAACCATTCATTTTTAAAATTTTCTCTTGTTTGAATGAATATAATATGCAAATGAATAGTGAAAATCAAGGGTTTCATTCTTGAAGAACCTAAAGGGACACTAAAAGGAATTGTAAATGAGAAAGTTTGATGAAAAGTATACGTGTTTTTGCGAGTATTAAAAGGAAAATAATTGGTTTTATTTATTTGTTTTATTCTTAATATATTATTATTATTATTATTATTATTATTATTATTATTATAGTTTTTAACTTTTTTGAGTATAATATATTAATGTTGTTAACTGAATTTTAATTGATAGTAAATTATAAATCAACGTGAATATTTGGTAAAATAAAAATATAACAAAAAAAAGAATGAACACACTATAATTTAAAAAAGGTTAATAATAATAATAATAAATCACTCACAAAAGCTATAGAAAGTTCAATAGCCCCATAACTTCCTCCTCCATCATAAGCACATACAAGATTAAAGTTACGGCTTTGGTTTATGAAAAAAAATACAAAAATTTCCACTTCTTACAATCGTCATTCGATGTCTGCAACCTCACACATTGATCAGTGTTATTCTAGAATTCTACTTCAAAATTCTGATCGTCACATGGATGATGTCTTGGCTTTTGGACCTACGTCGGGTTTTGAATGATGAAGTAGCATCGATTGGTCATTTTTACTTTGCGGATGTGGGAAGAGACAATTCTATATCCGACTCAAGTCCATTAAAGAAGTGGACATACAATCGAGCGTTTGAAATATTCTGAAGAAGAATTGTCATGATGAAAATGAATTAAAAGATATGTGAAAAATAGTTTGAATTAGATGGAAAATTGTTAAAATTTTCAGATTTGGAGGTGATGGTGAGAAGATGAGACTTGTAGCTCAAACCACTTCCTTTGATCCCATGTTTAAACCTGTCAACGGGCTGTCGAATAATTCGAAATCCTTCCACATCCATATCTGAAAAAAAAGATAAACATCTGATATTAAAAGGAACGAATACAGATGCAGATACAAAGACATCCGCATCTTAAATTTATTCATTCATTTTTTTAGACTATGATTTATATTATGTGTAATTTAATATAATGAATGATACATATTTATTATTTTAACAAATTAGTAGTGTATGTTATATTTATTGCATGCGTATTAACTGGTCAAAACTGTTTATTTACATCATATTTGTTTAATTTTTCAACTTTTATAATGAGCAGGATTGAAATAATTTTATGTTAATTTAAAGTTTTCTATTTGTATTTTTAAAATTTTAAATTGTCAGCGTAGAATAAATTTTCGATATTGGATGTATGATCTCGTCAATAGATATTTTTGGATGCGGATAGTGTCATATCCGTATCCACATCCGAAATTATTTTCGGATATCGGATATCCGAATCCGCGGATATGAATATATATTAAATAATTATTATATCCGCGAACGATCGATAAATTAAAAAATACAAACTGAAAATTTCAGTTTAACATGTTTTTTTTCAGTATTTAATAAAACAATAAATACACATATTCTATTGTATTAACAATAATATAAACTAAAATCTTGACAAAAGACGAACAGATAATTTTAAAATATGGATGTCTTCGTATTCGCATCTGCATTTGTTTTTTCGAATATCGGATAATTATACGCTTCTAGGATACCGAAGCGATATTTTGGTTATCCATTGAGATGCACGGATGTATCCGATATCTGCTGCTATTCAGAATTGACTGGTCCGTGTTACTTTATATTACCGAAAAGCAACTGACAAATAGTGGAAAGAAAATCAAAATGAATCTGCTGGAGTAGAAAAGAAAGAAAAAGGCGTCAAAGCAATCCAGCAGTGTGAAACGACACTTGAAGACAAAAAGCCTGAAAATCTGCAATGTCTGTACTAAACACGAAGCTAAAAAGTACTCACCAAAACCCAATGAAATAAATTCACACATCCCAAATTATCAAATTACCTATTTCCATTTTTCCTGCATTCAACTACTTGCAGCAATATAGTAGTAAACGAAGAAGAAGAAGAAGAAGCCGATGGCAGGTGGAGAAGAGCCATGGATAGAGGAGTGGGCAAAACAGGAGCTTCAAAATCTAGAATCAAAACACCCCCATCATTTCCATTTTCTCAAAGCAGACCTCAAATCCTACCTTTTCTCAGATCATCCTCTTCCCGACCTACCACCTATAACCACTCAAGGTACCCTTAATTACCTTCATTCTTAACATTTACATTTTATTCTTTATTTATATGCTGTTTACCCTTTAATTCTGCATATGAATATGTACATAGCATCGTCCAATGTCGAACACATATCAAAAGGAGAGCAAGAAGTAAACAAACGTCATAAATTATCACCAGACAAGAAAAATAAAAGAAAGAGCAGAACAGAGATGGTAATTGAAAGAGCCGAAGAGTGCTTGAAGAAAATCCGACATTTCAAGCAGAGTTTTTACTGATCACCTTATTCTGACGTTCAATTTTACCTTTATTTTTCATTTCAGTCTCTAATGTATCAGTATGTCAAGCAATGTAACTTGTGATTTATCATATACAAGGGGTCATATAGACATGTTTATGCACAAGCTAAAAGCAAACATTTGTTGTTGGCATTTTTTCAAACAAGACATGGCTGCATTTGTACATCCACGAAGGCATGCTCTTTCCAGGTTGGTAGTGTTCGTGCATTCATCTCTGCAAGCAAGGTTCTTCTTGTCGCACCTTTCGCAGCATTTTTGGAATTCAGGAGATGGGTTAAGATGTATGGGCACTTGTATCGCTTGTTGCTGCCCGCTTGTTGCTTGGTTAATGCAGCTTATAACTAGGGTTGACATGATGATGGTGTGTAGAAGAATATGGTTTCTGATAATGGCCATTTATGAAAAGTATGAACTATGATTAATGTATGTTATCACAAACGGTGTAGAAATGGTTCTTTAAGAAAGAAATGTGTTTGTTTTGTTTACGGCAAGCTAACATAAATGGAATGGAATATGTGTGAGCAGAGTTTGGTGGGTTCAATTCACCTTTATTTGCTTATGGAGTGTTGCAAACTTGATGGAGAATAGTTAAATGAGTTTGAACATTAGCGCCATTCAATTTGCGTTCTTGGAAAAAGCTCAGTTAATTAGAATTAAGGTATCATTTGTTTACCATGGGCAATCACTTAACTGGTCATCTATTCACATAATAACTTAAACAGATGTTTGGTTTCATTGAGCATTAAGAACAAAAACACTTATTTGGTAAACAAGTGATCTAACACTTCTAAATTGTTTAATTTAATGCTTAATAATATATTATTTATTTATTTATATCCTTAGTTACATCTATCAAATTATTGTAAGTTTAAATATAAAAGAAATTCAAAATTTTAAAAAACACGAATTGTAGAAGTTCGTGTTTATTAAATTTTCAGAAGTTCAAAATTTATAAGATTCGACAAATAATCATTTTTTTTTATATTTTAACTTAATTTTTAGAATTTTATTTTATTTGTTAAAAGTAAAATTTTAGAATATAGAAATTTAAATTGTAACCATTCAAAACTAAAAAATTTAATTTTTTGATCCAATAATCTTTTTTTCCCCAAAATTCAAATATTGTTAAAAGTCGAAAATTTCAAAATTCAAGCCTTTTGGTAATAAAAGTTTATCATAATTCGAAATTCTCATTTTAAATATTATCGTGTTAAAACCAACTAAAATAGAGGGTATCAATGTCAAGACAACTATATACTTCAATTATACTTAGAAGTTTTTAAAATATAAACAAACAATTATTCATAATTTAGTATTTAGCAACTAGAATTCAACGTTCAGCAACCAATGTTCAACATTCTATTTTCAACACTTTAATTCTAATAAGAAGTGTGATTGTATGTTTATTTGACTTTAGGTGGTAGTTCATCCATGATGGCATATAACATATCACATGTTAATATAGGTATACCGACGAATCAGGCTACGTAAGTTTTGAATTTGTGACATCTCCACCAAAGTTGGAGTGTCTAACCATTAGGATAGAACGAAACATTTATTTGATTGCAATTCACATATGTTCACTAATAATAATCTAATACATTTATTTGATTTTAACTACAATTATGGAGTGTTAATATGTGTGAGCAGAGTCTGGTGGGTTCAATTCACCTTTATTATCTTATGGAGTGTTGCAAACTTGATGGAGAATAGTTGAACGAGTTTGAACATTAGCGCCATTCAATTTGCGTTCTTGGAAAAAGTTTGGTTAGGCATCATTTGTTTACAATGGGCAATCACTTAACTGGTCATTTATTCACATAATAGCTTAAAAAGATTTTGGTTCATTGAGCATTAAGAACTAAAACACTTATTTGGTAAACAAGTGATCAACACTTCTAAATTGTTTTTTTCTAGTATTGAATGCTTAATAATATTTTTTTTTCATTTATATCCTTAATTACATCTATCAAATTATTGGTAAGTTTAAGTATAAAAGAAATTCGAAATTTTAAAAAATACGAATTGTAGAAGTTCGTGTTTTCTAAATTTTTCAAAAGTTGAAAATTTATAAAACTCGACAAATAATCATTTTTTTATTTTAACTTAATTTTTAGAATTTTATTTTATTTGTTAAAATTAAAATTTTAGAATATAGAAATTTAAATTGTAATCATTCAAAACTAAAAAAATTTAATTTTTTGAACCAATAATCTTTTTTTTCCCCAAAATTCAAATATTGCTAAAATTCAAAATTTTAAAATGCAAGCCTTTTGGTAATAAAAGTTTATTGTAATTCGAAATTCTCATTTTAAATATTATCGTGTTAAAACCAACTAAAATAGAGGGTATCAATGTCAACACAACCATATACTTCTATTATACTTAGAAGTTTTTAGTGGTCCAGTGGTTAAGACATAGTGGAGTTGCTACATTGTGTTGTAGTGGCACCGGTTCGATACCCAGCGGCCACAATAATGAGACATAGTGCACGGCCACTTATAAAACCGGCTTAACCAAAGGCAATGGAATACAAAGTATCCATGGCCCCAAAGTTTTCAAATAAATTACATAAGGAACTGTTGATTTAATATAAGAACCTCAAAGGAAAATCTTAGTTAGGTCTCCAAAAAGTTTTCTTTTTCCATGGCAGTCCCTTCCATCCCTCCCGTACCTCCTACTCCCCCTACTGTCCTTCAACCATCCCCTCCCGTACCTACCCCGTCAACTTCAACTCAAACGTCTTCTCCGTCCTTTCGTCCTGCCCCTGACCCCCCTCCTCCTCCGAATCCAATTTCGTCAACCCTCATTGTCCCTTCTTCTTCCATGCCGTTTAATCCACCTTGTCCTTCGTTCCTCCCACCGTCTGTTCCATCATCTCAACTGCAATGGACTTCCCTCTTCAAGCGCAAACCTAGTAATGCGGGGAAGTACGCTCCAGTTGAGATGGCCTCTGTCTTAGTTGATGATGTCTTGATTCCTCCTCCATGTGTCATTGAAGCCGGAAATGAAGTCTGGAGTAGCTACTTGGTGGGGTTCTTTCTTGACAAGCCTTTGCCATATTCTGTAGTGATATCCACCCTGAAGAAGTACTGGAAACTGAAGGGTGCGATTAAAGTTCGTTCTAATGGATATTTATTCTTGTTTCATCTAGCTTGCGAGGAAGACAGGACACGAATTTTGTAAGGAGACCCAATAGTAATGCGTAACAAATTATTTTTAATTAAACAATGGGACCCTTTCGTTGGGAACGCCTGTGCCTCTATCTCATCTGTGCCAGTGTGGGTTAAATTCTCCAATATCCCATTGTTTGCCTGGTCTCACTGCGGAATAAATTGGTTAGCAAGTAGGATTGGAAAACTCGTATGTATGGACGAATCTACTGAAAGATTGGACAGACTGTCATTTGCCAAGTGCTTAATCGAAGTCAAACCTGATCGATGCCTCATTGACTCTTTCCCTGTTCAGCTCCTAGATGGAGGAACTCAATTAATACACGTTGATTATCAATGGAAGCCTGATATTTGTTCAGAATGTCGAATTTTTGGCCACTTGGAGACAAACTGTGAAAAGAAATTGTCCACTGTCCCCATGCATATGGCTGAAACGAGGAATCCTGCTACAGTGGCTACTGCCCAAATAATCAAGGAAGATAGAGTAAATAATGGAACGATGTCCAAGCGAAGGAAGCAAAAATGGCAATTAGTGAGCAGGTCAAGAAAAATGAAGTCCAAAATTGACGTATTGAATAATCAGCAACTTGAAGAAGGAGAAATCGATCCCTCTACAAAGACCAATAGGCTGGACGGAACTGAAACTGATGAATGTGAAATTGACAAAGGGGTTGATGTTGTTTCTCCTGAACAGGGGAACTTAAGCACTCTTAAAAACAGTGAAATTCTAAAACATAACGAATTTCACATCCTATCTGTAATTGGAGAGAATGACACTAATGAAGGTGAATGTGTGTCTTCTGAAAGTGACATATCTAATGCAACAATAACTGAAATTATGGTCAATGAGAACGAGACTGGGAAAAATAGCACTGAAATCATACCTACTGCTGAAGCAATTGGAAATCAAAAAACTTCTCAAAGCATCGTTCCAGATTTTGAACTTCCATCCCAATCTAATAAAAACAACCAAGCAGCAAACAACAGTGAAACCATTCCCACATCAATCTCTAATCTGCCCAGTTCTCACTCTGCATTATCCAATAACATCTCCTGTACCTTTAATCAAAATCAAAAAGACTTTAATCAACTATCTGAAGCAGCTGTATCTGCTACTTTTCACCCTATTTTGAGCAAAACTTCAATGCCCAAATCTCTCCCAACCACTATCCCTCAATCCAATATCAATCCTATCACCAACGCCAACCTGATATCCCATACTTCTCTCCATCCTTCTGTCCCATCGAATTGCGCTGATTCTTCAACTGCTAAAAACCAATCTCCTCTCCCACTGGAAAAGCCTGTGCATGCTCCTGTGCACTTGCACAGCCAAAAAGACTCCAATGCTAACTCTGGAAACTCAACTTCTCAAAACACTGGTGTAGCTGAATCTGAAACAATTCTTCCTTATGACCACATTCCAGCCCCCAAAGCTTGGTTGCCCCCTCCATCTGCCCAGCTCCTTTCCACGTCAGGCCCTTCCAATAATAATCCAAACCAGATCGTCATGCAAAATGTCAGGGCCTTGCCGTTAATCTCCAGTCAGATAAAAAATCTTAAACACACGCCTGAGCTGGATCTCAATCCCACTGCTGGAGCTCTTATATCGTCTCCAATTCCTGAACCCAACGTTCAATCATCCCCCCTCACTAGAGGTGGCAAGAAGAAACTACAACAAAAACAATTGGTTGTTTAATGATGAACAACATAGGTGCATGGAATATTCGTGGTGCCCACTCGGAAATCAAACTTAACCAATGCAAGCAAATTATATCCTTCCATTCTTTGAGTCTTCTTGCTATCCTTGAAACAAAACTTAATGCTAATCTGTCTTCCAAAGCTGCTACTATCATTAACCCCACATGGAAGATGATAAATAATCTCTGTGAAGCTCCCTATGGCAGAATTCTTATCCTATTTAACCCCTCTATCTACCAACTAAACCCTATCTTATCTACTTCGTAGATAATCCACCTTCACTGTATTCACCTTTCAACATCTACTTCATTCTATCTTACTGTCATCTATGGCTACAACTCTGCTCAAGCTCGTCAGTCATATCTTTCTCTCCTCCCCTCTTTACGTCAAGAAACTCACCCGTGGTTAGTCATAGGGGATTTAAACTGCTCCTACCTCCTATCTCATAGACAAGGTGGGAACCCCTTGTCTCTCTGTCAAATAAGCCCCCTTAGCAATGCTATCTCTCTATCTAATCTTATTGAACTTACCTCAGTTGGTGCTAGCTTTACTTGGAATAACTCTAGTAGGCAATCCCCGCGTACCTTTTCCAAAATTGACTTCACCTTCTCTAATCTCAATGCTTTTACAAAATGGCCTCAAATGTATAATCTTATTCCAATGCCTGGCTTATCTGACCATTCTCCTCAAATCATAACCTTTGGAACTGCTGTGGCAAAAAGGAAAACTAATTTTAAATTTTTTAATGCATGGGTTCAACATCCTGACTTTTTTCCAATTGTAAGAAAGGCTTGGACAATGAAATTCTTTGGTAACCCTATGTTTATTTTGCAGAGTAAACTGAGAGTGGTCAAATCAGAATTAAAAGCGTGGGCTCTGGGCAAATTTGGTCAAGGTAACTTAGTTTCCTCTACACTTTCAAAGGATCTGCATCTCATTCAGGAATCGATGATGAAGGACCCAACAAATAGTGAGCTGGCGAATACAGAAGCAGTTGTCTCCTCCCAACTATTTGAAGCATTAAGAACTGAAGCCGACATGATTAAACAGAAATCTAGGCTCAAGTGGTTTAAGGATGGTGATAGAAACTCTGCTTTCTACCACTCCTCCCTCAAAGCAAAGCAGTCTCGAGAATTAATTCGTACCCTCATTGACATAAATAGTGAGTATATAGTGGACCCTGTCCTCATTGACGAAATGCTCCTTGATCACTTCAGTAAAATGCTTGGAAACCACAATCAATTCAAACCATCTCTTGAGCTCCTGGATACTATAGACATACCTAAAATATCTTCAGAAGACAATGCTTTTTTATGCACTGAAATCACTGACACAGAAATCAAAAATGCTCTCTTCTCCCTGAATGCTAATTCTGCTGGAGGTCCTGATGGATTCAACTCGTATTTCTTCACCTCTTCTTGGGAAATAATCGGCCAAACATTCACTAAGGCAATACACAATTTCTTCAACAACTCTAAGATGATAGGGTCCATCAACGCTACGAACATTGCTCTAATCCCTAAGGTGAAGAACTCTTGTCGTGCTTCTGACTTCAGGCCTATATCTTGCTGTAATACTATTTACAAGTGTATCTCGAAAATAATAGCTAATAGGCTCAAATATGTTCTTGATAAAACAATCTCTTCTAACCAAACAGCATTTCTTAAAGGCAGGAGTATTCTTGATAATGTAATGATGTCT
The DNA here is from genome assembly GCA_030737815.1 of Allium fistulosum. NCBI lineage: Eukaryota > Viridiplantae > Streptophyta > Magnoliopsida > Asparagales > Amaryllidaceae > Allium > Allium fistulosum. Next base: position 343,812,914 of record CM060902.1, read on the forward strand.
CACGAATTATTGAGAGGATATAACAACTCCCATGTTTCTCCCCGAGCATCTTTCAAGCTCGACATATCGAAAGCTTTTGACTCCTTACAATGGGACTCAATAGTTAGAATTATGGGACTAATGAATTTTCCCAAACACATCGTCGCTTGGATTCACTGCTGTATCTCCACACCAAGGTATTCTCTGATGGTCAACAATTGTTCTGTAGGTTTTTTCCAGGGGAAACAAGGTATCAGACAGGGAGACCCTCTCTCTGCATACTTATTTATTATTGTGATGGAGATTCTAACCCAAATTCTTACCCAATTAGTTCACGAAGGCAGATTCACCACTCACCCTAAATGTAAGAACCCGCTTATCACATCTTTGATGTTTGCTGATGATTTGGTCATATTCTTCAAGCCTAATATGATGACAGTTACCTCCATTATGCATGGACTAGACAAATTCTACAAAATAACTGGCTTAGCTATTAATCTAGCGAAATCTGATTTATTGATTGCTGGTGTGGACCCTGAGTTAACCTCCCAAATCACCACCGTTACTGACATCCCCTATAGAACTGAAACTACTATGTACCTTGGACTACCTTTAGCTAAATCCAGAATTACTTTAGCTCAGTGTATTCCTCTTTATGACAGAATAACTGCCAGGCTATCGAATTGGACCAACAGACTGCTTAGCCAAGCTGGTCGCCTAACTATTATCAATTCCATCATCTTCTCTATGACTGTGTATTGGTCGAGGTCTTTCATTCTTCCTAACAAGCTCCTCAAAATGATAAGGTCTGCCATGTCTAACTTCTTCTGGCACGGGTCTATTACTGCCAGGAAGCTATCCCCTTGTGCTTTCTCCAAGCTTGAGAGACCTAAGTCGAGGGGAGGTCTGGGAATTAAAAACCTAATGCTATGGAACCGTGCTGCAATGGTGATGCACATTGACAGCCTGCTAAACCATAAAAATTGCTTATGGGTTAACTGGTCCTACAAATATATAATACGTAATAAAAATTTCTGGACTATGGATATTCCTCAAGCCTGTAGTTGGACTTGGCGTAACTTGCTCAAAATCAGAGCTGACATCCTTCCTTACGCAAGAAGTCGAATTGGTATAAATGGTCGTCAATCTTTCTGGCATGACCCATGGACTAAAGAAGGGACAATTCTTAATCGTTGTCTCACCTTCAATCAACAAATTCAATCTGCCATTCCCTTATCCGCTCTGGCTTTGGACTATATTTCTGAAGGCAAGGTAGAGCTCCCATATTCCAGTAACCAGTCTGTTCGAACCTTTGGAATCAGCTGCACGGCACAAAAGTGAATGTATTCCCTGATGATGGCATATCCTGGTCATGCTGTCATAACACCTTTTTGATTGGTGCTTTGTACAAGAAAATAATCAGCCAGTCCAACCCTACCCTTCTCAGCTGGTACAAACGAATTTGGCTACAGCACAACTCTGAAGGTCAGAACTTGATGTTATGGAAGTTATTCGGCAATGCGTTAAAGACAAAGACTAAACTGAGGCAGCGTGGGATAATCATTGACACAACTTGTATTTTCTGCCAATCTGCTGACGAGGACACCCTTCATCTTTTCTTCCAATGTTCGTATGTTCTCAGGTTGTGGAGCTGGATCATTTATGCTATCTCTGGTAGGACACCATCAAGTGACAGTGCGGCGGAATGGAACATCATTTACAAGGCAACAAGATGGAGAAGTGAAACAACATATATTTTGCTATTTACTCTAAAGACATTCATAGCGATAATTTGGGAGGAGAGAAACGCTGTGATTTTCAATGACAGAAGAAAATCAGATATGCAGATGAAGCTCAACATCATTGGGAAAATGAAACATGGGATTCATGCCTCTAGCCATCAATTTGAACCGGGTTTCATGTTGGCCCTCCCATCCCTTTAATATCTCTGTCGGTGTTGGTGTTTGTGTTGTGTGTTTTTTCTTCTTTCTTTTTGTTGATATGCCTGTTTCCTAGTTCTCTTGTTCCTCGGTTCATCCATACCTGCATCTGTGGGTTTGTTTTCCCTGTAGTCTTTAATCTTGGTATATCAATAAATGGTAGGGGCCCATTTCAACCCCGCTGGCTTTGCCAAAAAAAAATATAAACAAACAATTATTCATAATTCAGTATTTAGCAACTAGAATTCAACATTCAACAACCAGTGTTCAACATTCTATTTTCGGCACTTTAATTCTAATAAGAAGTGTGATATGTTTATTTGACTTTAGGTGGTAGTTCATCCACAATGGCATATAACATATCACATGTTGATATATGTATATAGATGAATCAGGCTATGTAAGTTTTGAATTTGTGACATCTCCAACCAAAGTTGGAGTGTCTAACCATTAGGACAGAACGAAACGTTTATTTGATTTTAACTGCAATTCACATATGTTCACTAATAATAATCTAATACATTTATTTGATTTTAACTACAATTAGTATATGTGAACTAATAATAATTTAATACATTTATTTGATGTTAACTGCAATTATAATTTCGATTAACATAAAAGAAGCAAAAGAAGAAAAATAAAAGTAGTGACAAATTAAAGATGGGATTGACCATCGATTACTTTAACCCTCTAAGCAAGAATGAAGAATGAACGAAAATAATTTTTTGCTTTAATCAAATAACGGAGAATATTGAAATGTATATTAATGGAATTGTTAAAGAGACGTTAGTTTTGAAATTATTAAAGGAAATTATATTAAGGGAATTCATTTATCTAGATTTCATCCATCAGTTCCATCGGTTCATTACTGAATGAGTTAGAAGTATGCCCCAGGGGCAATTATGTAATTTGTTATATATATCTAAGTATGCAATCAATCTTGACCGTAATAAAAGTGTTTGATTTTTATTATATATATATTTTTATATTGTGATATAATTAAATAAGTAACCAATTAAAATATATTAATTAGAATATCCCTCAATGATATGTTATATGATAATTATTAACCCGCTTTTTAGTCAAGCAGATTTCAACTGAACTTAGAAGGTTAAAATGAAGACGAGAAGAGTCACGAACTTGGAAACATGCTTAGAAAGGCTAAAAGATTGGACTCAAGTAGTTTGGTGGAAATTGGGGCTAAGTAGACAACCTCTTGGTACCATTTCCTAAAAGAAAGAAAGAAGGGTATCGGTGACACAAAGCTGAATGTCGAAGATCAAAGAAAGAAAGGCGAACGCGGAAAATGTGGGAAGAATTTCCATAAAGAGAAATTCTCTCATCTAGGTTTTAACTCGGTAGACACGGACATTCGGATGTCTAAACTAGAAATTCAAACATATGAATCACAAGGATTTTGCGTGCATTATTCTAGTGTAAATCCGGGGTTTTCAAACGTCTTGATTTTCATATCAAACGTCGAAAATCAAAGTCAGACATCTGAATCCCAAATTCAGTTGTTTTAAATATTATATGTTTGACAAAGGGGTTTTGTGTTTTGGAATACGATGTTTTGGGAGTGCGGGTACATTTCAAGCACCGACATGATGCTCGTAAGTCTGGACCGACTATGAAGCAACATGATAAGTTCGGGGATGGTACACCATGTCTCGAAAAATGTGTGATGGATGATAGATGATATAGAGACTAAGGTGATGGTTCGAGACATGATTTGATTTGTATGGTGGTTCTATAGAGTCATCTTGTGGCTTTGTGACATGATGACTAGAGTATTATAATATACGATTTCATATGATATTGCGTATATGGAGTAAGTCTGTGTCCTTTGTGGGTTACGGACTTATGGATCTTACGGCTAATTAAACACTAGAGATGGGGTGAATATTGTTTTCTAATTTATGTAAATCCTTTTAGTTTCTTTCAAGTTAGATATTAAATCATAGATTAACAACACATAATTATACTATCAAACAGTCACAGATGCAATCACAGATAAAAATAAAAGTAGTAAAGTAAAGTAAAAGGTTAAAGAGATGACACCGGAGATTTTATACTGGTTTGGATTTCTCCTTCAATCAGTATCGTACAATCGTTTATCCAGATTTCTTTTCAAATGCTAATCTTTAACCAAGCAGAAAGCAAATCCAAATACAATCTCGATTTCGAGGCTACGAAACACACCTAAGTTTCGAGCTCAGGTAGACTCACTTGATTTGACCAGGCTATAAGCACATCCACTAGATTTCCGTGCTACTAAGCACACCGACTTGATTTGAACGGGCTACAAGCACATCCAAGCAAATATAAATAGAGTTGATAGATTTTCCACAGATAATTTCGTAAACTTTGGATACAAGCTTCTTGTATAGCACTTTGATCTTTGAACTAAGAGAGATGTTTGCAAAACAGTAAGAAAGTAGTATTGAATCAATACAATGAAGTATGAATCGATTCTATGTGATTTTAGAAAGAATAGAGTATATTTTTCTATGGGGTTTTCAAGAGAGTAAGAGGAGGGAAGAAATAAGTAATTAATTATCAAAATTTTGTTTCGCACTCCCATTTATATAGTAAATTAATAGTTGTATCCACTCATGAAGAGTTGTGACGAATAGACATTTCACTTACAAAATTGAAAACCCACTTGGCGGCATGTATGTCGACATACCATCTGCCTATATGTCGACATATGCATGTATATTTTGAAAACATGTTTTTTTTAAATGTTTTGAAAGTCCTATACTTTGTAAAATTATTTGATACTTTGTAAAATAGTCTGAACATAGTTCATAAACATTTCGAACTTTGAAAAGCTTTTATAAAATATTTTGATTTTTTTTTTAAAATATAACAGATAGAAAAGTAGAAGATAAAGATCAAAGATTGCTATAAAGGATTTTAACAATATATACTATGACTCTATATACTAAATTATAATCTTGAGATCTTCATATCTTGGTCTTTGAACTCATGAGTCTTCATGTTTATCTCTTTAGTCATTATATTGTACAGTCTTAGATTCAACACCTGTGTAATAATTTGCACTATATGCTATATATAACCTTGAAAGCATTAGTATCTATATTTTATATGTTTGTATATGGTTGTTGTCATCATCAAATCAACGACCGAGGTATTAACAATTTTCCCCTTTTTGATGATGATGACTATTAAATATTCTTGTATATAAAATATAGTATAACTCCACCTGAGTTAGATAACCCCCCTGAATATATGCATGTGTATATTTTATATTCCCTTTCCCTTGTCATTAACAAAAATGTGCGAAAATTAAAAGCTCCCCTAAATGCGATAATATTTTGTGAGAGACTAGATTTAAGAAAATATTTATTTAATTAATACCAAATATAAATATGGGATACTGTACTCAACATCAATAATAATGGGAATAAACTCATTAAGTAGGATGATATATACATCAAAAACAATAATTAATTTATCAAAATCAATATAAACTAGATGATACATATGAAATCAAAATTTAACGATGAGAGTACGAAAAATAATTCAATATGACATAAATGATATTATTATATAATCCTAAGCATCCATGTTTGACAAAGAAATTCATACATTAAACCTATTACATAAAATTCACATATAACAAACCATAATAATTACGAATTAATCATAGCCTAATCACAGTATTTGATAAGTGTAACTATGTAAATGATCAAATTTATGTTTAATAAATTTTCGAAGTAAATATCATTTTATTCTTACATAGTTTATTTCTAGAAAGACATGATAATTTTTTTTTTTTTAAGAATAATATGCAAAGTATAAGTGTGATATGTAGAGTTAAAAAATATCATTAAAAAAAGCATCAAATAAATTTAATAATAATAAAAAGGACCCGGGAATGGCAGTAAGATGATTGATCATATGTTTCAGTGTCATTTCCATCTTGAAAATTTTCTTTTTCAGAGAATATCATGATATGATTGATCATATAAAAGGTCTCCATAGTCATTTTTTCATCTTTTTCATCTTATTGTACTGGTATCTATACTATGTTGGATCCATATGGTTAGTCTTTCATAAATCAAACACAATATTTTTAAGAGTGTGTGATCATGAATGTTTAAATCATGAAAAAGCATGAATGATTACATATAGTGAAAAACATAATAAAAAATGAGATATTCTACTAAATCTTTTATTTTTAAATTTTGATTCAACACAAACAGGGTTCTAAATTCATTCATAACACTATTATGTGTGAGATAATGCGACTCTAACATATAACATAATGTATTTTGTGTCGTATTCATTATTTAAATTATAAGTGTATCAATGAATTACATGTATAAAGACACTTTGCATCATGCATGTATACAATAATCTTCCTAAAAGACAAGTCTAATGACACATGTCGTATTGCATATGTGTTATTATTAGTTTATATGACAAGTGTCATATGATGTGGCACGTTCTCATTGATAGAAAGTATTCTATAAATAAAGCCTTACTCACACACTCTAAATACATTCAATTAATTTCATGATGCCATAAAGTTAATATCTCATCATAAAGTTAGTAAGAAATAAGAGTGAAGGAAGCAAATCAACAATAGAAAAGTTGAAATCATGGAAGAATGTATGTTTTTCTATTTAGTATAGTCATGATAAATGATTAGTAGGATGTCATGAGAAAGGAAACACTTTATTAAAGTCATTAGTGAAGAAGCATGACCAATCACGAAGAGGCATGACCGTTTAAAACAATTAGAAATTAAAAGCACAACTTGACAGTTGAAGTGTCTAGTCGAATATAACAAAATAAAAGAAAATGTTACATTAATTTAAAGTGCTCAGAATTTTTTATGTAGTTATATATACTGAATATATTATGGAAAATAATCGTTTTGTGTTAAAAAAATTTGTGTAAAAGGACATAAAAATTTAAAATTACAATGGCCCGTGTCAGAAATATGGCTGTTGTAACCACCAAATGTCCGTTTATTTGAAAATAATAAAAATAGTTAACTTTTGAATTTCGATATGAAATTTTTTATATAAATAGTACAGAATATACTTTACCATATAAAAAGGTTTCATGTAAAAATATGCATTTTGTAATTTTGATATTTTCCAAAAAATTATTGCGTTTAACATGCTTATTCGACAATTAAAGAGAATAGTCAATTTTGCACGAAAATTTAGAAAATGCTAAATTATCTAAAATACTTTTAGTTTTTCTATACAATTAAATATATTAATTACGTTCTGGATAATATTTTTATGATTGGAAAAATAATTTAATTTGAAGGCCATAAAAATTCAAATTTTGGCTCCAAAATCTTGAAATATAGCCGTTGTAATTTACCAAGTGTATGTTCATTCAAAAATAATAAATAGATAAAATTCGAATTTTGGCTCCAAATTTTTTACAAAGTCAAGTATATCTATCTTATACTTGTGTAAAAAATTTCATTTAAAATTATTAGTTTATAATTTTTGAGATTTAAAACATACTACTGCATTCAATATTTTCTGCCCTGTTTTCAAAGTGTGCAATTAGTTTTGTGAAAGTTCTACAAAAATTAAAAATTAATATTTTTCTTTGAAATATTATTTTGGAATTTTAATACATAACATTAATTACAATAAAAATATAATTTTTTAATAGATAAATATTTAGAATATTTTATAGATAAAATCATAAGGCATATCAAAAATTGAAATGTCTTTTCAATTTGAAAACTAGTCGTTTTTTAGAGAAAAAACTTATTTTAAACTAATTTGGTTATTTGGAACATAGAAGAAGAACTAAAATGGCTTTCTACTTAAAAAAACTCATTAAAAAGTAGTATACAAAAATTAAATAAAGTTTCAAGATTACCGACATTGCTGACGTCCTCTATTCCAATATTACTGTTTCTTCATCCAAATGTTTGTCTTTAAGCATATATATATATGCATTGTTGCTCTTCCTTTATCTTGATCTTCCATCATGTCTTTTGAATATCCGCCGTCTGAAATCCATTTGCCCTTCTTGATTTGTGATGTATGACTATCAAGTGTCTGTTCACCATTAGTCAAATAACATACTTGTTCCTGCAATTCAATACCTTTCCAAAATGTCAAGTGAATTTTCAAAATAATCAGTTTCTAATCTAATTGAAAATAACATATTGGTTTCACAAAATTGTTTTTTCACAAAAGTGTTAAAAAGAGTACTAACAATATTACTTGTCATTTATGCTTTTCAAAAATCAAATTATGAGATTTTAAAAACCCGTGCTCTAATACCAAATGTGATTTGCGAAATTATAGATCTTAAGGCTAATTAAACATTCGAGGAGGAGTGAATAGTGTTTTCTAAATTATGTAAATCATTTTAAATTTCTTTCAAGATAAATATTAAATCAAAGATCAACAACACAGAGTTATACTATCAAACAGTCGCATATGCAGTCATAAATAAAAATAAAAGCAGTAAAGCAACGTAAAGAGTTAGAGAGATGACACCAGAGATTTTATACTGGTTCGGATTTCTTCTACATCCAATCCCACACAATTGCTTCTACATATTTTTTTTTCAAATGCCAATCTTTAACCGAGCAGAAGGCACCCAAATATAATCTCACTTTCGAGGCTATGAGACACACCCTCCTGAATTTCCAAGCTCGATGTAGACTCACTTGATTTGACCGGACGATAAGTACACCCACTCTATTTTCAAGCTACTAAGCACACCCACTTTATTTGAATGGGCTACAAGCGCATCCACTTGATTTGAATGGGCTACAGGCACACCCAAGTAAATACAAATAGAATTTGATAGTTTTTCCAAAGACAATTTTTTGAATTTTGGGTACAACGGATCTTATAGCCTCTTGGATAGCACTTTGATCTTTGAATTGAGAGAGAGATGTTTGCAAAACAGTTAGAAAGTTGTATTGAATCAATACAATGAAGTATGAATTGATTCTATGTGATTTTGAAAAGAACAGAGTATATTTTCAATGGAGTTTTCAAGAGAATAAGAGGAGGGAAGAAAATAAGTAATTGGTTATCAAAAAATTTATTTGCACTCTCCTTTATATAGTAAATTAAAAGTTATGTTCGTTCGTGTAGAGTTGCGATGAATAGGTACTTCATTTCAAAATTTAAAAAATAATTTGACGGCATGTATGTTGACATATCATCTGCCTATATGTCGACAAATGCATTTTTATTTTGAAAACTTATTTCTTTTAAAATGTTTTGAAAATCTTGTACTTTGTAAAATAATCTGATACTTTGTAAGATAGTTTGAACATAGTTTATAAACATTTTGAACTTTGAAATTTTTTTATAAAATATTTTGAAATAATTTTGAAAATTTATTTTGTTTAAAAATATAAAAGATAGAAAAATAGGAGATAGAGATCAAAAATTGCTATCAAGGACTTTAATAATATATACCATGACTCTATACACTACATTTTAATCTTGAGATTTTCATATCTTGGTTTTTGAACTCATGAGTCTTCATGTCTATCTCTTGATTCATTATACTGTACAGTCTTCGATTCAACACCTGTGTAATAATCTGCACTATATATATGCTATATAACTTTGCAAAACAGTAGTATCTATATTTTATATGTTTGTATATGGTTGTTGTCATCAAATTCAATAACTGAGGTATTTACATCCTTTAGTTATTACTTTGGAATTTGATATTTATAGACCACTTTTAGAATGAGATATGTTGTCCCGGTTGTTCGCTTTAGGCTGATTTGTGTAGGATCTAGATTAACCCTAGAGGGGGGGTGAATAGGGTTATAGCAAATTTTCTCGAATTAAACACAAAAACAAACTGCAGAGAAGTAGATATGCTGAAAAGTAAATCATACAAAAAATTTACCCAGCTTCGGCAACCCCTGCCTACTGCTGCGTTCCCAGATTTCTATTAGGATTAAACAGTCTCCCGCTTACAAATACTCTAACAGACTCGCACACCCTGCTACCGCCTATAGAGTTTTGCAAACTCGCAAACCCTGCTCACTGAACTAATCCTAACTAGACAATCTGACACAACCTAAACCCTAGGTGGTGATTTACCCTGATTTGATTCGAAAAGTACAGAAAATAAAAACAAATTAAAAACAACTAAACCCCCTAATTTAAAAATATACCAAAGCCTTAATAACAAAATAAACTAGGCCCAAACTATTATCACTCAAGAAAAAAGAAAATGCGGCCCTGTTTTTCTTTTATCAAAGTCGGCCCGTTCCTTTGTGAAAAATGGTGGCTTCGTTCTTCTGTGAGAAATTAGGGCTTCGGCTCTCGTTCGTTTCCTCTTTGAACATAATTAGGGTTTGTGAGATTGAGGCTGCCGACTCTATATTCTCGATCGAATGACGATTCGATGTTCGTTGCTTTTGTCGACCGATTGTTTTTTCGTCTTGCACACGGCTGCTCCTCGAGTTCGTCTACGATACCGGTATGTGATTTATGCCTTTTTTTATCTGGATTGAATGCTTGAACTCGATCGATTTTTCTTGCGCTCTGCTTGTCAATGATGATTTGGGTTCTATTTGCTCTGCACACAGTCGATGATGATTTGGGTTTCATATATATAGGGTTTTCGAAACCCTAACACTCGTCTGATTTTGATTGATTGGCTTTTACGTAGTTGAAACTTTCCATTATTATGTTTGCTATTTTGGGAAGGTACTTAGTACCCACGGCTTTGATTTTGTGACGTTCGATCATTTCTTTGATTGATATGCCAGAATCTTTCCTAATTTATACTTCTGACTTTTTCAACTTGATTTAATTTGATTTTTGAAATTGCTTTCTGACTACGTCTCTGATTTGTTCACTGTTGATCACGGCTTTGACTTGTTTGTGGCCATGTTAACTTCGATGGTGAGCATCGGCCTTGACTTTTCTGGCCCCTGTGAACTTCATCTCTGATCATCTTCTCTGGCCAATTGTTTTTGTGATTTTCTGTTGTTCATCACTTGACTTCGGTCATTTCAATGCTGTATACTGTATGAACTCACTTTGATCTTTTTGTCTCTGACCATCTGGCCATCTGTGTTTATCCTGACTTGATCAACTAGTTGCTGTGCATTGTTTTCCTGTTGCATTTGTACTTGATACCATTCATGTAGATATCCACTGTGTCATGTTGCATCTCTGGTTCATGTGCATATTCTTGACCTGTAGCTTTTGTGTAGTCTGGTATCACCTGACAGCTTTGAATTCCTTGAATGTTTTAGAGTTGTGCATTTCACTTGAGTTTGCAGTGCTTCTGTGTTTGTTCATTTGTTTATCGTTGTTTGGATTGGCATTGAACTTTTAGTCTTCATTGAGTACTTGAGTTTGCATTGACCATTTTATCCAGATGCACTTGCAGTGTACCATGCTGGAGTGTTTTTACATTCCATATGTGTGCCTTTTTGGTCTGGATACTTTGTGTTGGTCTGGTCATCATGTACTTGGTCTGGTTTGATGTTTTGATGCACTTGATCATGGTTGTTTTGGTCATTGAGTTCATTGTGATAGCTTCACTGTTATATGTGCACTGTGCTTCATGTAGTAGTTTGTAACTTGCTTTGTGGTCTTCTTATTCATGTGTGTCTTATGCTGGTGTCTTCTGATGCATTCTTTATTGTTGTTCACTTTTCACCTCTGGCCTATTCTCTGACCATTTGTGTCTCATGATCTTGGTTGAGTTGCTTTGTCTTACTTGAACCTGTTTCACTGATGTTGCTCACTTCACTATTGCCTGTGTACATGCACAGTTCTAATCTGTGTACATGCACAGTTTCATTGTTGCAGTGATACTTTGAGTTGTTGAATGAGTTGTATTGTCATATTGTTCAAGTGTACATTTGGATTTTGGTCGAGGCCATTTGCACTTGAGTTGAATCTGATTTGGATTTTACCTTGTTTTTGTTGACTGTGCGCACGAGTTGGCGAGGCAGTGCACACGTGTATGAATGTACACGTGTGTATTGCAGCCACTCATGACTACCTGTCCCTGATATGAATACTGATATGCACAGATATTACACAATCAAAGATGATGACAATAACCCATATATCTGAGACAACGACAAAAACAAATTTTATATTTTTGCAAATTCAAATTTGTTTATTTTTCAGATTACTGCTGTAGTTGCTAATTATACAGGTACACAGAAGACATGACAAGAACTGGAGCTGGATAATGCAGATAGTTATAGCTGAGTGTTGAGTGTTGTAGTGAGGAAAAAACTGTAAATGTGAAAATGTATGAAATCAGTGTATGAGTGTAAATGTATGAAATCAGTGAATGAGCTGAAAACTTTTGTACTGTATAAAATATTATATTGAATAAAAAATACTGATTGAATTTGTTAAAATCTGTGCAATAGTATTATTATTCAATTATGAATATTTATTCTTGTATAGTACGATCTGCAAACACATCTATAAATCGATATATATTTTGTTATCATCAAACAATTTGTGGATAGAAGACATTCTTTCTCGATAGCGAAGGCATAAACCTCGGGCAATGTTGAAGCAAGGGTCATTGGCCTCGAGTAACTTATCGTAAGTTCAATTAATAAATAAATGGCAGCGGTTAGGCACATATATATTAATTTGGATTTGATACTATTTTAGGTGGTTGGTTATGCGATAAAGTGTTGTAGTAGTGGTATTGATGACATACTTAGAGGGCCTTGGCCTTATCGAGGGACACGATGCCCATTAGCCTAGTGAGGCAGTTGAGTCACGATCGTGTGCCATGTTGATTAGGAATAATATACCTATCATGTATTGTGTAGCACTATAGTAAAAATGTGCTAATTTGTTAGATGCAAGTGAAGGTGTGAGTTGAGGTGTGATTTCATTGCCCGATTATTAGCATTTGGTATTGTACATGATATAATAGCGTATTGGTGATCATGCATATTTGTGATATTTCCTTTTCGTCAGACTTTATGTTCGACCCACATTTTGTTGTCTCTTTTATTATTTATTCTTTGAGTAGGTTGACTTAGAGGCGGGACTTTTGCTAGCTGGAGGCGAGTTACAAGCTATTACTGCTATGATTATATCTATCTAGTATTTTTAAGATGTGAAATAGAATATATATATTCGTTTTGAGATATGTTGTATATAAGATTGGATGTACCATTTGCATGCTATTTTATGATTTTGAATCTTATGTCTCTTGATATGATATGCACTTAGTCTATTACAGGCTTATGTTGATATTATATTGTTCCTTCCACTGTGATATTTAGTACATACATGGATTGTGGTAGATATGCTATGTGCTGTTTTAATTCTACATCAATGGACCGTCATCCGTGACAGTTATGAAATCCGAGTGCTTATATGCATGGATTACGGATTTTAACAAATGATAGGTTGTTGAACTTCTGCTGAGTGTGATAAAGTAATAAATAAATGAGTTTGGAATCTTAAGTGAGAATTCGACGAAGAATTAACTATTTCAACATATTTGTTATTGATGATAAAATAGTAAATCTATTATGTAATAATAATAGCTCAATCACTGATGTATCACTCTATTTTTTCTTTTATTCAATGTTTTTTTACATTTCTTCATAAATACTTGGAGGTTAGAAGTCACGAGTTCAAGTCTCGGCAAGGTTATTTCATTCGTTCTCTATCTCTTAATACTTATTACATTTCTCTATAAATAGTTAAAGGTCACAAGTTCGAATTAGGGTGGCCAATGAGTACCTCAAAAAATTCAAAATCCGTCTGTATCCGTTTTCAAAGTATGAAAAATTACTCGATGTCCAAAAATTGGATAAGGATGCGACTATACCTACATCGGATAATTATCCGTCTGGTTTTTATCCAGATTATAGTTGTTTTTTATGCATTTTAATACTTAAAATGATCGTCATTTACTATTTTATCTAGGTAAATAAATTAATATATGTATTAAAATCAATATTTGCTCCTTAAAATTATTTTCTTAGCATATTTATTATTTTTAAATTTTTAGCAATGAAATGGATTTATAATAAGTCAAAATTTTCTATTTAATATAAAAGTTTCACATGGCCATCTTCGTAAATTGATCATTAATTAAGGTAATTTTCTTATTTTATATTTAATATGGGTTCAAACAGAAGCAGATCAAAACTGGATCGTATTATAGCAAACCGAACTGAAACCGAAAACGAATCGCTTAAAAGTTTAGTATAATGTTTTATATTTTTGATTAAACATTTAATGCGGTGCGGAAGCAGTTTGAGCACCAAACCAATTCACATTCACCCAGAATGAAATAGGTAGTATATGTTAAAAATTAACAAAACCTCGTGCTTGACACAGAGTTCCCATTCGTTCACACTCTGATCAATGACAACTAAACCTTTATCTCTGTGCATCTAAGCTTCTGGTACAAAAGCGTACTTCATAAGCACTACCCTACTTTGGAATGCGGTTCACAGCATTAGCATCTACAAAGAAGGTACCTTAATAAGCTCCACGCAAATGACCCAGTACTAGGCAAATATTTCCCAAAACTGGGGTTTTCAGCGAATCTGTGCATCTCCTTCAATCTCATTTCTGGCAATCACTGCTCCCTGGTTTCACCATTCTCTGGTCATCCACCGTCGCAAACGTGTTCATCATCGTCGATCATGAATCCCGTCTCATCTTTGTAGCCGTAAAAATTAGGAACGCGTTCTCCCGAGTTTGTAATAAAATTAAACTTCCGATGGCCTACGATGCAATTTCCATTATTTTTAAGATCTTGAAAGGTAAATCCGCAAATTGGACAACGCGGGGATGTAGCTCAGATGGTAGAGCGCTCGCTTAGCATGCGAGAGGTACGGGGATCGATACCCCGCATCTCCACTTTCTGCATCCGTCCCCTGTTCTTTTTCCCAAAAATTTGGTCCCTGTTAGATGCTTTCTCCCCCCCAGAACCCTAGCTCTCAATCTGCTAACAAGACAGATTACTTTCCCCTCTTTTGGGACCCCCAAGCTACTCTCCGGATTTCGAGTTAAGTTTCATTGCCATTCATTTTATTCATATCATAGCTTGCCTTTTTTAGTGTCGGGTTAATCAATCGCATGTTACATTTGCACGGTCACTATCAGTTCAGACTTGAGACGCTTAGGACTCTGTAATATGGATTTCTGGTTTACTGCAGTGATCTACTTTGAATTCATCGGAAGAACAAGTGGATATTCATTTTTCAGTTAAAGCTGATATCAGGCTTGTTTTCTCGTGGAAATTAAGTTCATGATTAATTTTGATATGTTGATGCATAACCGTGTCTGTACTTCTTATGCTATTGTCTGCGATATTTATTGCACTTTATGGTTTGCTTGTCTAGCCACTTAGTTAACACAAGTTTCATCCTTAGGCCAAAAAGTGCCTACCTATTTTTCAAGATTTTGGTCTCATTACTAGAGTGGGCCAATAGGTTTCAAGTTAGGCAATAGGCATGCATGAGAACGCTTGTGATTCAGGCTTGTAGAATGAGTTGCACAATATGAACTCTGCTTGCTTCACTTCCTCACATTTATTAGCTATGTAATGAAACAAGATTCCACATTCATTTGCATCATCTACGTGTAACTATCCGAACTGAGTGGTCTATTTTAAGCATGCCTGGACTTACTTCAATCATCCCTCGGGTTGAGCTGGCCAGTTGTAGACCTGATGTGCTGGTTTGAGGCCAGCTTGAGTTTGGGCTGACATGAGAGGGCGGGTCGCAGATTAGCCGGGCTATGCCTTATCCGGCTGTCTAATCATACTTGGGAGAAAATTAAGCAACAAACAGTAAACAAGTCATGAATGTGATTATTTTCAGAGTTGATAAAAGTTATACTGAAGCCATAGTCAACTAAAGAGTCGGAAAGTTCCTTGTGCTGGAAATGGTATCACTAGTGCTGTAGTACATGCTGTTGAGCTATTATTTGTATTTGTAGGAGACGGAGAAATGAGAAATAATATCTGTTTGGTTGCTGGTATATGTATAATTTGAAATCTGTTAATCAATTTGAATCAAGAATAATCCTGCATGTTAATAAGCATGCACATCAGATGCATTATGAAGTTTAGGAGGTTCTTTCGTTAAACCTAACTTTATGTGGTATGGCTTCGATCTCAAAGGGTACACTATCGTAAATTTTAGAGTGATGAGAAATTATTCACCTGTGTTAGCGCATGGTTGCAGATGATAATCAGTATTGTTCATTTATTTCATGTAAATTGCTGTAGGTAACTTAAGGCATTGGTGGTCAAAAAATATGTGGATGGATTTACATATTTGAGCTGTGGTGATGCGGTATGCAATACCCTATTGTACTGTTATGTCGCATTACGCTGAAGATGCTACTTAATATATAGTGTGTAGTGTCAGTATTTTTACCAGAAGAACCAAACACCACCCACCCCCCAAAAAAATAAATAAGCACACATAAAATATACATGTGTATGTATATGTGTACATATGTATGTATGCATGCATGCACACGAAAACCATGTGCTATGTGAAAAGGAAATAATTAAAAAATGAAACAAATTTACACTTTGGAACCAACTACTTCCCTTTTTCAGAGATCAAATCCCCTGAACCAAACAATTCCTGTCCCCTGTCCCCAACCAATCGGGGACGCTGATTTTCAACCATTTTGCAATTAAACCCCAAACAGCAAGAGAGAGAAAGGGGTTTAATTGCAAAGTAGCTGAAAATCGGCGTCTCCGATTGGTTGGGGACAGAGGGACAGGGATGGTTTGGTACAGGTGATTTGATCTCCCTTTTTCATACCTAAGTTTGGTTATGTGTACTGGGTCCACTGTTATAAAAAAAATCCTACGATATTTAAAATCTCCCGTTACGGTTTGGTTCTCGAAGCACGATTTAAAACATAGTTAAAGTCGTAATTGAGATGAATGATCCAATGCAAGTTGAACTAAAAAATAAATTAAGGGATGTATTTGAATTTATAATTAAGTTTCATTGTTTTCTAAACCAAAAAAGGGTGACAATTATAGAAAGAAAATTAATATTTCGATTAGAAAGCTGATGCATTTTTTTAGAAATACAGATTATTAGTATGAATAAAATAATCGATGCTTTTCAAACTTAAATGTTATTCAATAGCTCACTTGGAGCAAAATTTATCATTTGTATTTGGGTAAACGAATAATCTTAAATATACGATTTATGATTTGAATCCGGTTTCGAATTAAAATTTGAAATTTCGGATATACGAGTTGAATCCCTTTTCTAAAATGTTGATTGGACCTATAAATGCTCAATCTTGGAACAATGTAAAACTTTACATTTTTAGTTTTTGTTTATCAGTAAAATTTATAACCATTTTAAATGTTTATACGTTACAAGTACCAACTCAGTCAGTAAAGGCAGAGTATGCTCACTGTGTGCGTGTGTGGGGTGTGTGTATGTGCTAGGATACGCAGACCCTTTTATTTAGCTTCGTCATGTAGTCCTCTGATATCAGCCACATGTTAATATTTAAATAATTGGCTCATTCTTTCTCCTCTCCCATGATCAAATATTTAAATATTAACATGTGGCCGATATCATGAGACTACATCATGGAGCTAAATAAGGGGGCTGCTGAGGGATATATATATAAGTTTTAAATTATCAATTCAAAAAATAACAACTTCAAATATGCTAGGCGTATATTTTATATTATTGTTATGAAGATTTGACATACAATCTACTAGAGGCATAATTTATTTCTTTTACAAGTTCTCCCCTCCTGGCCAGAAACTAGATGTATGGGCAAAGCTATTGAACACATCATGCTTTGAGGAAGAGCGGATCGAGTATGCTCTGCCAGTTCTTGAAGTCGATGGTAAAACCAAAATCAGGCAGGGCAATGCCATTCACAAAGAAGAAAGGCGTCCCAGTCACACCTCTTGAACATCCATACTGGTCAATTTTATTTTTGATACATTATACTATTATCCAAAAACAAATTCCCAAAAGAAGACAACATATTAAACTATGTTACCCTGAAAGAAATCCTGGCTGCATGATCGGTCTTTGAATCATTAAAACCAGACATAAATGCAGAGTGGGAATAATCTTTTCCAACTGCTGTAGCAGCGAGCTTGGCTATGCTATGAATGATATGTGCTCTTGACATGTTATAAGTAGGTGCATTGTAGTACCTTTCCTGCAGTCCATCCGTTTGTGTAAAAGAAGTCTATATATATTAACATACATAATTGGATTTGTCTCTGTAGTACAGAATAAGTATGTCACCTGATTTTTGAAGAGCAACTCGAGCAGAGGATATGTGGAAGACGAATTTAGTTTGTTTGCTATATGCAGCGCTCGGCATGAGATATAGGAATTGCTATGGTACCTGCAATTTTATTTTTCCAGAAATAAAACAAAGTTACTGTAAAGTATGAACTAGTTTTGATGATTGCTAAGAAAAATCTGATGCAGTGAGATAATGGTTAGTTCAATCCTTTGAAATTGTGAAGTAGATGAATAAAATCATTCTTTTGCGGTACATACATATTTGTTTGCTTATGATTTAAAGTTGTACTTTGTCAGGTGATGTATATATGTAGGTTTGGACAATCTGAACCGCTACCCTGGACAGAATTAAGCTACTATACCATGGGGAAAAAACGAACCAAATAGAAAAGGCAGAGCAAATAGAAAGGTAAAAAGGAAAACTCACGGCAGAGGAAAAGGATGCAACAAGAGAGAAACAGTTCCCGAATAATGGATCAACGCTTGTTTGAGAGGTGGCCAAGAATCTCTACTATCAGGACACATGGGGTCATAGAAGGCTTCTACTATTACGGATGAATCCCCCCATATTTCAGCAGCGTTTTCGTATGCAAATCCATCATATTTCGATGGAATATTTAGCGTTTGGGCGACAAAGCCACTGATCATGAGTATCAACTTGATCAGTAAAAGCAGATCAGCGAAAACTGTTGCCATAACTAAACTCAGTTTTGAGGAAGGATATAACGATGGATTGGGTTGGATGAAGAAGTGGAAGTATGATTTAAGTGAATAAGCATCTCTAGAGTATTAAAAAAAGGTTACATCAACATACGCTTTCCTCAAGGTAGATGCTTAACAGAAAGATGTTTATTTTTGTTGGCACTCTACATGCATACCTAATAAACAGCAAATAGATGCTTATCCGATAATCATTGTACTGTCAAAACTTGCCCTTATTTGTTATATGATATGATGTATCCATGTGTGCGTATTTTTTCTATCCTTAAGGAGTTACAAGCAAAGCTTCATCATGTACTAACCAACTTTACTATCAGTCGATTACCTTCAAGTTTTGAAATTGTATTAACATAATTTTATTTCTTACAGCTTAATGTGCATGATTTAAAGAAGAAGAATTTTCAAAAGAAAATATTCATTCCAATTAATGGTTCAGAAAAAAAGTTGTGACCAGGAATTTTTTTTTTGTTTAATTGCCAATAAGACGACAGGTAGCAAAAATCACCTAAAAAGACCCCACCCTAGTAAAAATAAAAATCTGTACTAAGATACTATGATCGATAGTGGAAAGAACATAAAAATTTAAATCCTCGGAGAGCCAATATGAGATAACCTATCTCAATAGCTCAATAACCACATTCCACGCACAACATAGCTAGTCCAGCCCATAAAAACATACTAAACTTTACTACACTCAACAAATATGCGAGTCTAGCACATATATATGTATATAAAAAGTTATATATACATATATATGCAAGAGAGGTTAAGCTAGAAACATAGACTTACTTATCTAGTAAGCGTGAAGCGTTCAAGGAGTTATCTTCGTTGGAGGAATCAACAATTTTACCGTTTAAGGTCATATTATATCTTCCACTGTCGTAACCAATTTTTAGATTTAATATGGGAATATGATTTTTTGCTTTTTTTTAAGATTTCCCTAAGGAATACAACTTTGACCAATTTATAAGTAGGATATGTAATCCGGTTGTAAATGAACAACACAATACTGTAAGTCATGTTATCAAAACGAGTGCTAACGCTATTGAACGTCATTTGGTTCCTTTCAAACCATAGATACTAACAAGTGATTATGTAGATGTATCTAATGAAATTCTATAGAGTTTAGCATATTGAAACCTAAGGAAATCCCAATGGTAATCACAATTAAAATCAGTCTTGGTCATGTTAAACTCAAAAATACGAAGAGTGTTTACAGGTATAGAATTAGTTAGGGGATAATCATAATATAAATGTGCAATGTTTTCTAAGTTTGAATTACGGTAAACACATCTTTTTATCTAAACATAGATTATTTTTCTTTAAGAATTTAGTTGTGTTTAATTTCATGTGAAGAATTAACCATATATATACTTTTTCTTTAGGGGGAGCATTAACTTTTCAAATTAATTTGAAGTCTATTATTTACTCCTAAAGAAATTAAAAATTTGTAAATTGGGGCCGATGAGTGTATGTTTTTCCTAACACCACATTTTAATATCTCTCTTGTTATCTAAGTTATATAGCTCAAGCTTAGAACAAAGTGATACAAATTGAGCTAATACCTTTTAGATGAACAAATCTTTTCTTCGGGGGGTGTTTTGAGGTCGTGCACTTCTCGTGATCGATCCACCAAGACGAACAGATCTTTTCTTGGGAGAGCGTTTTGAAGCCGCTAAAGCAACCTCCGAAGAAACCGAACTAAGTGGATCCGACATCGCAATCTCTGAATAGAGCTCGATCCAAACTTATTGACCTTGGCCGACATATGTCCTTCTAGAAGCACGCTAGCAGCATGTTCATAGTTGTTAACATTGTCATACACAATTATGTTAGTGCATACCCCTTGAGAAGAACCTACATCAAACACTCCCACTACACCCTTGTTCAGATCCGTGCACTCTTCGTGCATGGGACGTACATCCAAACATGTCCTTGTTCCAAACACACAAGACTCTTTGCTTCTCATCACATTCCCCTTATCTACAGTATTAACCACATCAATGCATGCACCACTTATAATAATTACATTTTCAAAACTAACCCCATCAAATTCATTAGCTCCATCTCTTTCATACACAGTAACTAGTGCGAAACCCATGCTATGCACACGAGATTCATATAATTCTTTTCATGGGAATTTTTTGAATTTTTTTAGTTCTATGATGGTGAAACATAAGTTTGTTAAAAAAATTTATATATTTTTTCTCGAAACATACTAACTACTCTTAGATGATAAATATGCTTGGACAATTTCAAAGGGTATGAAGTATAATTTTTTTGGATATGACGGCGTAATACAACAAAGACAAACATCATCTAAAGTCACTCCTTACTCGAAGCATTGCATTACTAATAATGTCAATTTCCTAAATTAAGTTGTTAGAAACTAAATCCTTTTTTCAGTTGCATGATAATACGGTTTCGCATAACTCTAATTTAAATTCGAATTGAATTAGCGAATCAAAAATGATAATTAACTGAAATTGACGTTATTTTATTTTAACTAAAATTTAAAATAGTGAATATGTTTACCATAATTTAAAATGTGAAATAAATAACATTAAATTCACTTTAGTTTGTAGGTAATTTATTGATACCTATAAATAAAATTCAACACTAATTAATGTAAAACATGGTGTCACATGAGAATATATATATATATATATATATATATATATATGTAAGTATGTGATGCAGCGCGAGATAAAGGTAAACGACTTACCTTAAGTCGCGAGCAAATCCAGAATGGCGAAACCTTAAGTCGCTCCTCCTTATGTCGCTCCAGCCCTAGGTCGTTCCAGTAGATCGCGAGTTTCCTGAATCGCGCCTCCAGTTAGGTCGCGAACTTTCTTTATGTCGCTGATTGGATGCCGAAGTTCCTTAGGTCGGGAACGACATACAGTAAGTCGCGAGCAAATCCAGAACTCGCGAAGTCGTTCTCGCTCCTCCTCCTCCTTAGGTCGCGAATTCTTATGTCGTAGGTCGTGAGTCGCTCCAGTTCTTCTGAATCGTAGGTCGCAAAGCTGCCTTAAGTCGTGGGTCGCTCAACATTAAGTCGCGAAGCTACAGTTAGGTCGCGAATTCCTTAAGTCGCGAACGAGAATCCAATTAGGTCGCGAAGCTCCTTATGTCGCTCCAGTTATGTCGCCGCTGCTATGTCGCTGCCCAAGTTGCTATGTCGCAATGATCATAAGTCGTATGTTGATTTTAAGTCGTGAACTCCTGTATGTTGATAGGTCGTATTGTTTAGGTTGTTGCTGTTTGATTTTTAAGTCGCGTGCGTTGTTTCTTTAGGCCGACTGTGTGTTTTTGTAAGTCGTTTGTACTGTTTGTGATGTATTTTTCTTAAGTCGTGTGAAGTGTTGTAACATGTGTTGAGTTGTAAGCTCCTATAAATAGCGGGTGAGTTGTATCATTTAAAGGAGTTGAATATTGAATAAAAATTGGTTTGTGCTTTGTGCCACCATTAAAATTAGAAGTTGAGTGTTATCTCCTTTCTCCATCTTCGAATATTCGAGTGCGCTCGAATCAACGAACTTGAAGCCGATTCACGGAATCTCGTGCACGAGATCAACGTCGAAGAATCGTAGATCTTCTAACGCAGTATCGTGCGCGATCAACGTGTTGAAGATAGCTAGAATCCGGTATCTCGAGAGATCAACGGATTTGGGCACTTGGGTATCTTCAATTCATCGATTCATCTTGTTTCATCGATTCATTTTCCGCGAATTCATCAATTCGTGAGTTGTGTGATCCTGTAGGCTGCGTCATTTGGTATCAGAGCGAGGAGACGAACTTTTCCAAGTTCGTTGGGTGTGAAGTTTCGAGATTTGAAGTTTTTGGAGTTTGAATTTGTTGAAAATTTGACAATGCCTCCAAGAAGAGTTAATCGTCATCAGAATGTTGCAGATGTGTATCGAAGAGAAGATGCTGAACAAATGGAGCAACGAATTAGTGATAAATTCAATGAGAAGTTTGATGAGGGAATTGGTAGATTGGAAAGGCTCATGATGGATATGAATCAAACTCGACAAAGAGCATCGCCAGGTTCAAATCAAGGTGGACATAGAATTTCGCCATCAAATTCCGAGAGGAGAAGAATGTCACCAACATCGGATTGGGAAAGAAGAGAACCGTCAGTTTCGGGAGAAAGAGACGTGCGTGGTAGCAGAAATGTCGATGGTCAGAATCGACATCGACATACGTCAGATTTGGAGGAATCCAGTGATAGTGGTAGTAGCTCTTGTCGAAACCGTGGCCAAAGGAGAAATCGAAATAGAGATTCCGAAGATGATCGTCGATGGGAGTCGGGGATGAAAATAGAGATTCCAGAATTCAAAGGGGGAATGCTAGCGGAAGAGTTTCTGGATTGGTTATCAAACGTTGAAGAAATTTTTGACTTCAAGGAAGTACCCGAGCATCGTAGAGTTAAGTTGGTTGCTACACGATTGAGGGGAAGAGCTATGGCATGGTGGCAACAAACTAAACTCACACGAGAAAGAATGGGAAAGTCGAAGATTGTTTCATGGGAAAAGATGAAGAAGTTGATGAAGGCTACTTTCTTGCCTTATAATTATCAGTCTCTTATGTATCAGCGCTTACAGAATTTGAGACAAGGGACAAAGTCGGTAAATGATTATGCAGATGAGTTTTATCAACTGATTGCTAGAAACGATATCATGGAAACGGAGGAACAGTTGACATCCAGATTTGTTGGAGGATTGAGAATGCAAATTCAGGATATGGTAAATATGTTTGATCTGAGATCCGTTGCTGAAGCACACCAGAAGGCTCTAGCTTGGGAGAAGCAAGGTAGAAGAGGGGGTGGTGCGTTTACAAGTTTGAGCACTCAGGTGAAGGGGGCTAGTAACAATACTAATGTTTCCAAGGCTGTTAGTAAACCGGTTATCAATGAAGCTGCTAAGACCAAGGTCAGTAACAATTTCAAGTGTTATAACTGTCAGGAGTTTGGTCATAAGAGCAATGAATGCCCGAAGCCTAAGAAGCGAGCGATGGTTGCTGAGGTTGAGGATGAGGATGCAGAAGTAGAATGTTCCAATTCACCACAGGTTGAGGAGGAAGAAGAATTATTGACGGGAGACGAGGGATATTCTTTAATGATGAGGAGATCTTGCTTGACGCCAAAGCAGGAAGAGGAGACTAGTTGGTTGAGGAGTAATATTTTTCAGTCAACATGCACTATTTTGGGAAAAGTTTGTAAGTTTGTTATCGATGCAGGGAGTTTTGATAACATCATCTCTACAAAAGCTGTAAAGAAGTTGGCGTTAAAGACAGAGAAGCATCCCAAACCCTACAAATTGGCTTGGCTGAGGAAAGGTGGGGAAGTGAAGGTTGATCAAAGAGCTTGTGTAACTTATTCCATCGGAAAGAAGTATAAGGATGAAATTTGGTGTGACGTGGTGGAAATGGATGTATGTCATTTGTTGTTGGGAAAACCGTGGCAGTTCGATAGAGCCGTGCAACACGATGGTAGGACTAACTGCTATAGTTTCATGTTCGATGGCACTAGAATCACTTTAGTTCCTAAAAGGCGACAACAAAGTGAAAGCAAGTTGGAGGAAATCGAGGAACTAAAAACTCTGTTATTTTTGAAGGAATTTGTCAAAGAAGTAGAGGATAGCCCTGAAGTATTTCTATTGATTGGACGTGAAAGTAGTGAAGCGGTTGAAATTCCTGAGGAAGTTAAACCAATGTTAGAAGAGTTTGAAGAGGTCGGTCCTACAGAATCGTTCGAAGAATTACCACCAAAGTTTGACAACAAAGATGAAGAGGTCGAGTTAGAGAACGATGAATGTAATTTGTTGATGGGATTTTATTCAACGTCAAAGTATGTGGATGTAGAAGTTGATTACTCTTCACCGCCAAAGATTGATGTCGATAGTATGGAAGAAGAAAATTGTGTTCGGAGTTGAGGGAAATAACTTGATGATGGAGGATTCTTGCTTAACACCTGAGCTTATGGATGAGAGCCAGCCAAGTGTAAATTCCTTAGTTTCCGAGAAGCTCGAACAAAGTGAAAGTGAAACAGAAGAGAAGGCAGAATCAGATAGTTTATTATCTTTGAAAGAGTTCGTCAATAAAATGAAAAATAGTGCTGAATTATCAATGTTGATTGAATCTGGAGAAAGTTCTGATTTTGAGAATCCTGAAGAGGTTGAAGTATTTGAAGAGTTTGAAGATGAGATTTCTGAGGAACTGCCTGAAGAAACTAGTCTTGTATTTTTGGAAGAGTCTGTTGAAAAGGTGAAAAATAGTAATGAATTGTTTGTGTTGACCGGGCAAGGAACGAGTAAAGATCTTGAGGATTTTGAGGAAGTTGGATCAGAATTCGATGAATCTGAAGTCGAATATCCTGAGGAATTACCCGAAGAGTTACCACCACTACAGGATATTCAACATCAAACTGAACTAGTACCAGATGCTATTTTACTGCGGGGATCGTATGATCTTGTGAATCTGAAAGAACGGGAAGAGTTGAAAAGACAGGATGAAGAGAATGATTGTCAGTTGGAGTTACCTGATCAAGTCCGCACTGCTGACGTTGTCAACGTCAACTGCTTGGAACCGTTTCATGAAAATAAACATGTCAAAGAAGAAGCGAGTGGGAATTCATTTCAATCAGGGGAAATTGTTGCAACACATCAAGGGAAGATTCTAAATGATGATACATCTGAACGAGATAAGGAAAGACAAGAATCTGGGCATGAGTCATCACACTTCTTCAGTCGTAACTTCCTAAGTCGCTCCGCGATTTTAAACTTCCTTATATCGTCTCGCATTTTCGTCTCGATCTGGTTCTATATCACACCTTCCTATTGGCACAAGCATCATGATGTCATCTCCCTCAGATCACTTCCTTATGACGACTGCCTAAGGCCACGTTTGCTTTATGCCATGCGTTCCTTATGTCGAGCCGCATCTTCAAAGGGTCAAGACAGGATCAATCTCAAGAGTGGTTATCACCAGAGCCGCATCAGACCAGATAATGAATGGAAGACAGCGTCTCGAAGAAGAAAAAAGTGTGAATTCGGGACGAGTTCTTTTCAACCAGGGGAGGATGATGCAGCACGAGATAAAGGTAAACGATTTACCTTAAGTTGCAAGCAAATTTAGAATGGCGAAACCCTAAGTCGCTCCTCCTTATGTCGCTCCAGCCCTAGGTCGTTCCAATAGATCGCGTGTTTCTTGAATCGCGCCTCCAGTTAGGTCGCGAACTTTCTTTATGTCGCTGATTGGATGCCGAAGTTCCTTAGGTCGCGAACGACATACTTATGTCGCGAACGACATACAGTAAGTCGCAAGCAAATCCAGAATTCGCGAAGTCGTTCTCGCTCCTCCTCCTCCTTAGGTCGCGAATTCTTATGTCGTAGGTTGCGGGTCGCTCCAGTTCTTCTGAATCGTAGGTTGCGTAGCTGCCTTAAGTCGTGGGTCGCTCAGCATTAAGTCGCGAAGCTACAGTTAGGTCACGAATTCCTTAAGTCGCGAACGAGAATCCAGTTAGGTCGCGAAGCTCCTTATGTCGCTCCAGTTATGTCGCTGCTCCTATGTCGCTGCCCAAGTTGTTATGTCGCAATGATCATAAGTCGTATGTTGATTTTAAGTCGTGAACTCCTGTATGTTGATAGGTCGTTGCTGTTTGATTTTTAAGTCGCGTGCGTTGTTTCTTTAGGTCGACTATGTGTTTTTGTAAGTCGTTTTTACTGTTTGTGATGTATTTTTCTTAAGTCGTGTGAAGTGTTGTAACGTGTGTTGAGTTGTAAGCTCCTATAAATAGCGGGTGAGTTGTATCATTTAAAGGAGTTGAATATTGAATAAAAATTGGTTTGTGCTTTGTGCCACCATTAAAATTGGAAGTTGAGTGTTATCTCCTTTCTCCATCTTCGGATATTCGAGTGCACTCGAATCAACGAACTTGATGCCGATTCACGGAATCTCATGCGCGAGATCAACGTCGAAGAATCGTAGATCTTCTAACGTGGTATCGTGCGCGATCAACGTGTTGAAGATAGCTAGAATCCGGTATCTTGAGAGATCAACGGATTTGGGCACTTGGGTATCTTCAATTCATCGATTCATCTTGTTTCATCGATTCATTTTCCGCGAATTCATCAATTCGTGAGTTGTGTGATCCTGTAGGCTGCGTCAGTATGTATGTATGCAATATGAGTAATTATGGTCAAGGTTTTAAATCTCGGATTTCGGTCGTGTTTCGTCTTGGAAATTTTACACACATTATCTCGTATCGGACGAGATCTCGGGTGAGATGAGTGTATCTCGGGTGTACATCTCGGTTTGACATCTCGGAATTTAAAGTCCATCTCGGGACTATCTCGGAGCAACTTAAGTCTAAATTTGATATTTTTAAGATTATTGTAATAACTGTTATCTATATATATAAAAGTTTTTAACATACATAATTTATATAAAATGATAATATTAGTTTTACATTTTAGATCAGAATGATAACACGATTGATTTGGCATTAACTAAATAATTCCCTAATCATTTGAATATTAAAAGTTAAAAAATAAATAATAAGTTTTTTTTTGCTCATTCTTAAACGGTAAAAGAAGAATTAGAGTGTAAGTAAAAAGTCATTAGAGTGCAATTTATTGTGCTCTCACATAAGAAGTAAAAAAATGTAAATGAAAAAACATACTTTCTATGGGAGATTCTATTGAGATCTCATCTCAAATTTCACTATCTTGGATGAGATGAGCGTCAAATAATATATTTAAAAAAATTAATGTCTCGTTTCGCTAAATCTCGTCTCGCTCAAGTTCGAAAATGAGATCTCGAGCGAGATCTCGGATGAGATGAACGAGATTTGAAACATTGATTATGGTAAATATATTTATTATTTAAATTTGAGTTGGAACTAAATGGAAAATGAAATACAATTAGCTCTTGTTAATTATTATGAATATCTTTATACCTTGATTCCAATGTGTATTGGAGAACAAAATGCAAATTAATACCCTTTGATTTTAATTAAATGAATTAATTACCTTGGGCATATTCATCAAATAACAACTAATTAACATAATATCAAAGTTGAGAAAGTATGATATTATTCATCTATAATATCATCAATAACCAAGCCAAGAAATAAATACGTTATCCAATTTTTAAATTAACCGAATTACACATTTTGTATATTAAGTTTATACAAAATACATTTTGTAATCTAGGAATTCAGGTTTAAACTAAAGCCATAAAATGAGTTAAGCTTAACATTATTTTCAAAAGTGAAACCATAAATATGAAAGTTTTACCACTTGGCCTTCAAATTGGCAGCCAGTTGATTATTTAAGTTTATAGATCATGGATAAATTTTGCGTATTAATAAAGAATGGTAGTTTTATCATTTTTGTACCACTTTAGTTCAAAGTATACCCCTTCAAAAGTTTACTCTTTTTAATATAGCAATTGTTGGAATTGGGTCAGCGCACAACAATATAAATAGGTAAATTTCAAAAGTTTTATTCTAGTTGGATCTTATTGGGCTACGAAGTCTAAATTTATTTAGATCTAATCTAAATTTATTTTAAATAAAATCAACATTTTATATAATTTGTAAATAAAGTTTTTTTTCGATATCATATTTATATTATATAATATATGAACATGCATATCATATACACCTATGTATGTATATGCATGTGTAACGTATACAGCGTATATTGTTTAACATATCCATATATAGATGTTGGGACTTATACTACAATGGACATGTTAGACCCTCCGTATACATATGTGCTATCTAATATATATATATATATATCAATCTGATATAAAATATATTTATAAGAGTATAAATACACACACACACACATTTATAAGAATGTAAAACAATTATATTTGAAAATGAAAATATTAATAATTACAAATTTAAATTTAAATTAAAATTCACATTTTTTTATTGTGATTTTGCATTCCAAGTATGGGGTTTATGTGCGGCGAACCTGCACATTTCTACCTTTTTTCGGATTTCGACTCGGTCTAGTTCTGGGCTTCATGACCAACCTTCATGGAGGGTAGTCTGACTTTGGCTTTATGCTGGGTAGTTTGGATTGAAAGAAATAATAGATGCTTCAATTCTGTTTCAATAACATATATTTCTGTGGCTAATAATATTATATCTATTATATATGTATGTATGTACATGGACGGGTGATGGAGCCTGGCCTCTTTAGTTCTACCTGACTTGTTCTGACTATGTCGAATCTGAGGGAAGTAACAACCTGGCTTGATTGCTCGCATGAATAGCTGTGGTAGTGGTGCAACTTATCTAATTACATATTTATTATGCTTATGTATGTACATACATCAGCTAAA
Organism: Allium fistulosum; assembly: GCA_030737815.1. Taxonomy (NCBI): domain Eukaryota; kingdom Viridiplantae; phylum Streptophyta; class Magnoliopsida; order Asparagales; family Amaryllidaceae; genus Allium; species Allium fistulosum. The sequence continues at coordinate 343,842,194 of CM060902.1, forward strand.
ATTATGATGCTTACTGCGTACTTTTGGTGTCTACTGGAAGTTTAGGTGATGTATTTGTACTCTCTGTATGAACTCTATTTTTTTGGCTATTGGCTAGGCTTGTTAGCCAGATATTTCTACTATATTTATATCTAGTACGACTGTGCAGCCCTGTGCTGCATACCCTTTATATAAAAAAAATTCAAATTCAAATTTCAAACTTCAAATCTTAGAGATCTAGGTCTAGATTTTAAACTATTTTCGAATTTCAAATTTAAATCAAAAATAATATTTTGATAAAAATAAAATAAATAAATGTAAATATAAAAAATAGTTTTTTTAGAAATATACATACATACATACACATACGTTCCTACATACACACATATATATAAATATAAATTAATACTTTAAATTTTGAATATAAAATATCATTATACATTTAAATATAAATGGATAAAATTATATATATATATATATATATATAATTTTATGTATGTATGTATTCACACATATTATTGGCTTATAATATGTGTGACAAAATCCTTTCTTTTCAAAAAAAATCCTTTACGGTTCAAAGTAAATTAGTTTTTTTCATAAATCTTTTTAGTATGGAAATGATTAAAGAAATTTTAAAAAAATCGTAATCATTGGTATGATTAATGTGCATTAAAATATATACATACATACATACAATACATATATTATATTAAAGTAACATCTAGTATTTTAAAATAAATGTATATATATATATATATATTTACAATTTTAAATAATATATATCTAATAATTTTTACAATTTTCGAAAATTGTTATACGTATATAATTTAACAAAATTTTACATGTATTTTATATATACATTTATGCATTAACAATCAAATTTTGTTTTAAAATCCCTTTTAAAATTAAAATTTAATTCAAAATTTTATTTGCCAGCCAAGAGCTATATATGCACGCAAGCGCAAGCGCAAGCGCACGCGCACATACATACACACATATAATTTTTTTTACAGTGCATATATACATATTCATATAGAATGTTGATGGCATACATATATAGGGATTCGTGTTGAGATCTAATCTAAGAACATATGATTCAAAATAATTATCAAATAAATATGTATAAATGTTAAATACGTTACCTTGAATATAGCTTAATTAGTACACGTTGAATGCTGAATCGATCAACTACGTTTGAATCTGAATTCAAGTCCTTCCAAGAAGAGCTACCAGACTGAAAACACTACACACCGTTGTCCTGATTTTAATTGAATTTGTATTTTCAATGCCTGAATCAATAGAGAAAGGGGCAGCCATTTTCGGCCAAATATGGATGTGGTGGAGGCTAAAAGGTGAGCAACAAATGAGAGGTTAAGGATGTTTAAAGAATAGAGAAAGAGATAAGCAAAAGGTGGATTCGGATTCACAAATATCTTTACTAATTCAAACCACCTTTTTGAATCAAATACAACCCCTCCCCTACACCTATGGCTGGCAAAATCTGCTTCCTTTATAGGTTTCCCAATCACTTCAAGCCCGATCAAATAAATTACACTTAATAATTTAAACGTACATCGATATCGTATATCGCTATGTGTGTGTACAACTTTTATATATACACCATTTTCAACACAAATCAAATAAAATTTTATAATTAATATTTCATAAATATTAGTTAATTTAATTAATTTATAAAAATTATAATTAATTAAATCAGGTGGTAGTCGGAGTATTCAACATTACAGTTATGTGCCTCTTAGGTGTAAATTCGGTCAGCGATTAATATCGAACAATTCGAAAATTAATATTTATACGTCACTTAGCAAGTGGTGTAACATTATGGTCAAATTTATCGCTAATATAAATTTTGTAAAATCTAATTTTACTTTATTTAAGAGTTATCTAGTAGTGACAATTAATTACACCAATCATCTTCGTCAAAGCTATATCACTTTGAACTTATGAAATTTGGTAATGGTCTTCCAATATCGTCCATATTCAACACTATAGTCCAAACACATCTTTGGTTCAATAAACAATTATTATTAATTGAATTGATCTGGCCAAAGACTTTGACTTTGAGTTCACTTCAGTTGACCATAATACTAATCCTATATAATCGAGGAGACGAATTCTCTTTTGAATAATGTCTCACTTCCGATGCTTCCAGTCGATCCAACTATAGTCGTTCGATGGACGTCGTACCACGATTTAACTATAATCAAAGCTTCATATTAAAGCTCGATAGTATTCTCAAGTCATGTGAATTGTGTAATATTGTCACATCCATATGTAACAACCGAAAATTTTAACGTTTCGAATAGGAATATTTAATTTATTTAAGTATTCAGATTTGATTCAAATTTAAGAAAAAAAAAAAAATTAATACTCGATTTTTATTGACATATTTTTAATTTCATTTATAGCATTTTCCCAAAATTTTAATTTGAAAAATATGTAAATTAGCGTTTGACGATTTTTCGATAAACGATGGTATTTTTGAAATTTTACAGAAATACGTAACCAGTATATATTGTTTTGAGATCGTATCGCATTTTCATGTGCAATCGTATTTTTGTTTTTTCCTTCGTGGATCATACGCGAATAGAATTCTATGCGGTGAAATGTCGGAAATTGTAAAATAACATATCCTTAACACCTAAACCTAAATTTATTTTCCCTCTTATTTTCATTTTTGCCTCTCTCTACTTTCTATGTCTAGTAAAAGAAAATTAAAACATCCTCTTTCAAAAATAAAAACGGTAAACCCTCCATCTTAAAATTCAAAATAAAATTTAATACTCAACAAAAAATAAAAAGATGGGGTCTTTGAGTTTGAAATGGAGAGATCTACAAGTCTATGTGGTTTTGGATGTGCTCGACGCTATTTTGGGTTGATGAACAATGAAGTCATGAGCCATTAGGAACTAGGGTTTGAATTCTTGGTTGATTGAGGGAGAAATAGGAGACGCTGCTAGTTCCTTTAGCTTTCTCTTATCGAAAAGCATCTTCGGGCCAAATCTTGTGATGTGCGATGATCATTTGGTGGTCGCAACTTTTGTGGAGGAAAGGCGACAGCCCTGGATCACGATTAGAGAGGATGGATCACATTCATTGATTTCTAGCCTAGCGCATAGCTTGTGTGAAGAGTAGCTCGCAGGAGAAGTCAGATCTTCCTTTCATTGAGTATCGGTGGTTTGATGGTATGCGTGCACATGGAAAAGGCGCGTGCATATCAGGTCTTGGTGGGAGTGTTTTGATATTAAAGAAGAAAGGTTTAAATCTTATTAAGGGTAATTAATTTTTAATAAAGAGATTAGTGTAATTTAATTATTTAATTAAATCGATAACTTATAAATTGAATAACTTTTCCATATGAGGTCCAATCGAGACCCGATCTTTTGTGTTGCACTCATAATGGCAATAGCTACATGATGGAACTAGTTTCGTTTAATTTCGAACAAGTGAAATTTTGGGCTAAACTTGAACGTCGTTCTATTTTAGTTTAAACTGGAATGCCTAAGCATTTGTTGGAATCTCAATGAGTTAAACTCGCCTTTTTAGATAATCAGTATGATATATAGTAGATAAAATTTAATGTTTTTATGTTTAGATGAATTATTCGTTGGTTTGGTTAAATATCCGCTTTTGAAAAGCGAATGTCATTTAAATTGAAATACAGGGAATTTTATAGAGAAATCCGGATTTCTCGACATTGTGATTTTTAATTCCAGTTATATACCTATTGATTTAAATTTTAGTTATATACCTATTATATTGATTTTAAGGTGTTGAAATTTGATAGTTTGACCATATTTCATGTGACACCGACATATGTTAAAAGTTGAACCTTTTTAGAGAAAATGATAGTAATAGAATTGGTTAAGTGCTATAGCAATTATTGGCCTCAACATAGTATTTTGAAAAATATTATCAATTGCTATTTGATTTGGAAACAGTTTTTGATTTGAAAAATGATTTTTAATCTGACCTTTTGGATTTTCTATGATATTTTATTCAAAAATAGTTTTGTACTTCTTTGTTTTACTTCAATTTCTTTTATTATTCTTTTCTAATATATATATATATATAAAAGAATCGTCCTCTCATGTCTGCTCACGATGTCCATTCCCTTACCCCTTTCGTACCTTCCCTCTCCTCTGTCGTACCTTCCCTCTCCTCTGTCGTACCACCCCACTCTGTCAACTATGTCCTTATTCCATCCTCTACTAATCCTATCCCCCCCATCCCATCAATCCGGTCCTTCCTTCCTCCTCCTTGGTTCCCTCTCATAACTGTCTATCAGCTACTGAGCCTTCGTCCACTTCCATTCCTCCGGCCATCCCCCCTCATGTTCCCCCTGATCCTCTCCCTGCTCGACCACCTGCCTCAGCTCCACCTCCTAAGCCCGCTGTGCCTCTTTCCCCCAATCAAGGTGAACGGATATGGACTTCTCTATTCAAGCATAAACCCAAGAATGCTGGGAAGTACATCCCCGTTGACCTAATTCCTGAGTATGTAGAAGATGTTTTAGTGCCACTGCAGGATGTACTTGCCGCCGGTGCTGTGATCTGGAATGACACATTAGTAGGATTTTTTCTTAGACAAGCCATTATCGTACACAGTTGTCATTCAAAAGCTCAAGTATATCTGGAAACTTAAAGGCTCTGTCACTGTTAAATCGGATGGTATCGTTTTCTTATTCAACTTCTCTTGTGATGAAGATAGAAATAAAATTCTTCAGAGTGACCCTATTATTATGAAAAATAAAATGTTCATAATTAAACCTTATGATGCTGCTGTAAGTAATATTTCTGGCTCTATCACCGCTGTTCCAGTTTGGGTTCACTTGTATAATCTCCCTATTTATGCATGGTCGCCTCTTGGTATCAACTGGCTGAGTAGTCATCTGGGTAAATTATTGTGTATGGATGAAATGACAGAGAAGCAAGATAGGTTAAGCTATGCAAAATGCTTGATTGAGGTTAAACCGGACAAGGAGCTAGCTGATGAGTTTATGGTAAGGCTGGTGGAAGGTGGTTATCAGAAAATCTATGTTCAGTACCAATGGAGGCCAGATGTATGTGTTTTGTGCAAAAAATTTGGACACACAACTGAATGTTGTGATAATAAGGAGAAAAGTAAAACTGTCAAAGAAATAGAAATAAGAAAGAATGGTAGAAAGGAAAACAAGGAGGATACCGCTGAAATAATCCAAGTTAATAAAAAGGTCAAACCTTTCCAGATGCAGATTGCCAGAAAATGGCAACGAGTGAATAAAAAGAGTATAGTTAATGTTGTGAAGGAAACTAACGTGAAACAAAAGGGAGGGAGCAATGTAGTAGAGGTGAATGAATTGGATAGAGTCAATGTTGATGATGAAAAGAAGGATGAGGAGGGTGATAGAACAGAGCAGGAAAATGGGCAATGCGATTCTGGTAAAGATAATAGCGAATATATTTTTGAAAGTGTAGCAGCTAACTCTCATTCTTCTCCTGATGATGTGAACAAGGACAAAAGAACAAAGAAAATTGAAAAAACTGTTGTTGAGGATTTAGTTGAAAATCTCTTGATATCTAATAAATATGATGCTCTCCTTGATCTGGACGATGCAGAGAATATAAGTGATGCGCAAGATGAAAGTGTAATAGTATATGGAGAAAGAGATGAAACACTTGGAAATATTGAGGTAAATATAACAAATGATGTTCAAAAAAATTTAAAGCAAAAGGAAATAAGCAACAAAACTCTGAGACAAGTGAAGACAGTACACTCAATACAAATGCAGGAAAAGGGAAGTAATATTAAAGGCGCTATAGCAATCAATGATGGAAGTAATGAAGGTGGATCTAATAATGAGAGTAAAAATGTAGAAGGACCAAGCTCAAGTGGTAGAAAAGGCAGAAAAAATAAAAGCAAGAATTCAAATCTCAGAAATGTTGCTGTTACAATTAATGCCGTTCACAAGGATGAAAAAACATGCACAACAAATCCAACCAAACCCCCTGATGCTGCTTCTCCTCCACATATATACTCCAATATCAAGCCTCCATCGGCCTACAAACCTCCTCCCACATCATCTTCTCTCTCTTCCCCAACCTCTCCTTATTCCCCTCCTCCCTTACCTTCTCAAGCTCAACTGGCATCCTCCCCTATGGAAGATGGAACAACTAATAATGAAGTTACCCCCCTTTCAGCAACGATTCCTAATTACTTGTCCTCTACGCAGGCAGTAACTAGGAGAATGAAGATAGAAATGCTCAATGCCCGTGTTCTTCAATGATGTCATGCATTGGAGCATGGAATATACGTGGGGGACACCATGTCATCAAACTTGACCAATGTAAACTGCTTATAAGTTCTCACCAATTATCAATTTTGGCGATTCTTGAAACTAAATTAGATCTTCCCTTGACAGTCAAGGCTGCCGAATACATAAAACCAAAATGGAAGTTCATCCACAATCTGAATGAAGCACCTTATGGTAGAATATTGATTCTATACAATCCCCTTCAAGTTCAATTATCTCCTATCCTCTCCACTTCCCAAATGATACACTGTATAGCACAAGATCCCTCTGATAACTCAACCTACTATGTCTCCTTTATTTACGCATCCAACTCAGCGGCTGCTAGAGCCTCATTATTTACGGTCATTCCAGCACTGAGGCAGTCCTCCCATCCATGGATAATTCTTGGTGACTTCAACTGCTGTAATACACTCTCTGATAGAGTAGGAGGAAATCCCCTGTCCCTTAATGAAATTCAACCTCTCGCTGATACCCTTAATGATGCTAATCTTGTTTCGGTTAGAACTGTTGGTATGCAATACTCGTGGAATAATAAAAGAAAGCAAGGAAATAGGACCTTTTCTAAGATAGACATAGACCACACTTTCTCCAATCAAACTGCCCTAACCAAATGGCCTCTCCTCTTCAAACATCTCCCTCCTTCTCTCCTTTCGGATCACTCTCCTCAAATAATTCATCTTCGTGGAGTGGATAAGAGAGGAAAAATAAATTTTAAATTTTTTAATTCTTGGGTTCTTGAACCTGACTTTAGATCTACCGTAAATTCTGCATGGAACAAAACTAAGAATGGCAATCATTTATTTGTTTTGCAAGAAAAAATTAAAGAAATGAAAGATGTCTTGAAACTTGGGGCATTTAAAAGATTTGGCAAAGGAGATAGAATGAGCACTTCTATTCTGGAAAAGCTTGTAGAAGTTCAAACGGCGATGATGTCTAACGTTACCGATGCTAATCTCTCTTCTTCTGAAAGTTTATTATCTCAACAATACTATGAAGTGTTAGCTAAAGAAAGTGATATGATAAGGCAAAAGTCAAGAATTAAATGGCGGGAAAAAGGAGATAGAAATAGTGCATACTTCCATGCGAGTCTCAAGAACAAGCAGAGTAGAGAAAATATAGCTACTATCAATGATATGAATGATGTTCTTCAAACTTCAGCTGTTGGAGTTCAGGAAGCTTTCGAACAACATTTCTCATCCTTGTATGGCAACATAAACAATTTCATACCAAGTATTGATGAAATCCCAACTGATATCCTGCCTAGACTTGCTGCAGATGATTTTAACTTCCTTTGCTCTGAAGTTACCCCTGTTGAAATTGAAAAAGCAATGTTCTCTCTTAAAAGTAACTCCTGCGGAGGCCCGGATGGGTTGAATGCATATTTCTATACTTCTAGTTGGTCGATTGTATCTAGAGATGTGTTTAATGCCATAATTCTATTCTTCAAAAAGAGTAAAATCTACAGGCCGTTTAATTATACCAATATTGTTCTAATCCCCAAACTCAAGAATGCTCATCATCTAAGGACTACCGTCCTATTTCATGCTGTAATACCATTTATAAATGCATCTCTAAGGTGATTGCTACGAGACTTAAGTATGTTCTTCCACGTATCATGTCCAACAATCAAGCTGCTTTTCTTCCAGGAAGGAATATACTGGATCACATCCTTCTCGCTCATGAATTGCTTAAAGGATATAAATGTAAGAATGCTCCCCCGAAAGCAATGATGAAGCTTGACATCATGAAAGCTTTCGATATGTTGCAATGGGATAGCATCGTTCGAATCATGGGTTACATGAATTTCCCGCCTCATTTTATAGCCTGGATTTATGAATGTATTTCTACTCCAACTTACTCAATCAATGTCAACGGAATGACAACAGGATTTTTTGGTAGTAAGCAAGGAATTAGGCAAGGAGACCCGCTATCTGCGTATATCTTCATACTAGTTATGGAACTACTCATGAGGATGCTAAACAAGATAATACAACAAGGAAGATTTGCTCTGCATCCAGCATGTAAAGACCCTCAAATTTCTGCTTTAATGTTCACTGATGATTTAGTTGTGTTTTGTTCTCCTGATATACACTGTCGAGAACATAATGCTCACCCTTGATCATTTTTATGCTTTGACGGGTTTAAAGGTGAACCTCTAAAAATCAGATATAATACTGGCGGGAGTTAACTTGGAACAGGTTACTCAGATTACTTATGTTACTGGATTATCTCTTAACCCTTCCACTGTCTCTTACCTTGGACTGCCGCTCACAACATCTAAAATTACAACAGATCAATGTCTTCCTCTTTTTGAGAAGATCACGGCAAGATTAAATTGCTGGACCACTAGGAAGCTTAGTCAAGCAGGAAGATTAACCTTAATCAAGTCGGTTATTTTTGCAATGCAAGTGTATTGGGCCAGAACATTCGTACTACCCTTCAAGTTAATAAACATGTATAGAAGTGCCTTTATGAAATTTCTTTGGACGGGCAAGACTTTGGGTAGATACATTGCTCCAATAAAGTTTAGTAGTGTTGAGCAGCCTATGAACAAGGGAGGTCTTGGTATTTTAAACTTAAAACAATGGAATAAGGCGGCCTTTGCGAAACATGTAGACACCTTCTTTAACTGTCCTGACAGCCTTTGGGCCGAATGGTCTGAAAAAAATGTGATAAGAGGTAGGAGTTTATGGAACATGACTAAACCTCAAAACTTGAGCTGGACATGGCAGAGTATTTTCAAAATAAAGGAAATTTTTCTCCCACTAATTCAGATGAACACCAACCCAATATACAGTGTCAACTTCTGGGATGATCCATGGCTAGATAAGGGATTCATACTACGAAGACAGCTAACATACAGTGAGATTCAACATTCTGGAGTTCACTCGGCAACTAAGGTCAGGGATGTCCTCAATAATTATCAGGGTTTACGCACCTTCTCTTCCAATCAGAGAGTTCAAAACATATGGAATAAGATTAAAAAGTTTACCCTGCTGTCAACCACATCTGATGAACTAGTATGGGGAGAGAAAAAGGTTAAATTTAAAATAGGTGATGCATACGAATTCCTGTTGAAGAACCGTGACAATCCTACGTGGAAATGGTGGAAGCGAACGTGGAATATGGACAGTAGTTTAAGAGAAAATTTAATGCTGTGGAAAGTGCTGAAACGTGCAATCCTGACTAAAACTAAACTTGCTAGCATGGGCATGAGTGTACACGTTTACTGTTCTTTCTGTTGTGAGCAACCTGAGACAGTTGAGCATTTATTCTTTGAGTGTCCTATTATTATGCAAGTGCGGAAAGTAGTGATGATGAAGCTTCAGAGTAATAGTCCCTCGCATGATAATCAGGTCGAATGGGATCAAATCCATGCAAAAACAGGGAACAAGCAAGAAGGGAAGAGAGTTTTTAGTGCTGTGTTGAAGAGTTTCATCAATGCTGTCTGGAGAGAACGTAATACTAGAGTTTTTAATGCCAACAATGCGAAAACTGATGCTTTGTTCAAGCTGTGGATGATGCATGAGATTAAATATTCTCTAGAGATGCTTTCTTTCTCCTTTGACCCAGGAATATATTTGTCCTTCCAATTGTACTAAGTTTGTGTTTCCTTGCTTTCTTTCCTTTAGTTTTTCTTTGTGCTTGTGGCACCATGTTAGCCTCTGTTTTCTTTGAGCATTTGCTCTCCTTTGTTGTATGTGTAATGTTCTTTTTGGTGCTGCAATAAAATGGTCGGGGTCCATCCAACCCCGTCGGCCTTGCCAAATATATATATATATATATGTAAATGTTTTTAGATTATTTTAGAAAGTATCTATTTCCATAGAATAGTTATTATAATAATGAATGTTTATTGTAAAGGAAATAAAAGGGGCTATCTTTTATTTTAAAGTGATTTTTACTTTTAAAAGAAGATAGAAATATTTTGGTAATAAATATTAGCGAACATTTTGTATAAACTGTTGTAATAAAAGAATGGATTTATAAATGGCATTCTATAAAAAGGGGAAATATTATCATTTGATAATTGGAGTAATAAATCATAATGGTGAATTTATTTTAATACATGGAATGATTGTGTTATGGGAAGTATGTCAAATTTATAATTATATTTGGAGTTTGTTTTATAAAAGGAGTTTTGTAATTTATTTTAGAAATTTATAAAATGAATTAAATAAATGAATTTGGAGTTTTCTAAAAAAGAGTTGCAAATAAATTTTGGACTTATAAAATGAGTTTTATAAATGATATTTTATAAAGAAGTTTTATAAAAGAGTTCATAAATAGTATAAGGGATGTTTATAAAGGAGTTGATTAAATAAATTTGGAGATTTGTAAAAGGAGGTTTATAATTATGTTCAAATATTTATAAAAGGGATTTTACAATTTATAAATAATATTTTATAAAAAGGTTTTGCAAATATAAGGAGTTTTATAAAGGTATTTTATTAAAAGGGATTTATAAAAAGACCATGACCCGAATTCTGTAAATGACCATTTTAAATTATGGTGGTATGGAAACAGTTCTTTTCATACTTAACATCAAATTCCAAGGTATGAAAACTCGTCTCTATCTTGAGAATTAAGAATATGTATCGAGGTAAAAAAATAGTTTTCAAATTTGTCCGATTTCATTATTAATTAATGGATAGTACTGTTTGAAATCGGAAAGTGGTGTTATGTATATTTGGTCTAGTTTCCATACGATCTATTTACTTCACCAAAAGGAAAGTGTTTGGGTTTATTGTTATCAATGTTTTAAATAACATTTGTTTTAACCCGATTAAGTACGGTTTTGGAAATGAATCTTTCTTAAGATTTGTGATATACTTATACTATGAGATAAGTATACGAGTAGTATGTATTGAAAATGTGGTGTTTTGTGAATATACTTATATTGTTGATATAAACATATCAAAAAAAATTATTTAAGTTTTGAAAGTGAAATGATTTGTGGGTATACTTATATAGTTGAGATAAATATATCAAAAAATTTCAAGCATTGAAAAGAATAGAGAAGGGTTAGTGAATATATCTTTATAAAAGTATTTTTATAAAAATATTTACAAAGTGGTTCTAATTGATGAAAGGATTAAATAAAGAGGCTTGGTGGTTGCTTTATGCTTAACCATGCTTGGTTAAATCTATGATTTGATTGTTTATTAATTTGATAGTTAAATAACCGACTATTAAATCTTGGCCAGTTTTTAAAACTATCTTTGTTAGTTCAGAGAGACTGGGATCAGATATATTATCCGAAAACCACTTCGAACCGGCATAAAAATTCAAATTGAAGACATCATAAAGATGACGGAATTGAAGACAAAGTTCTTTGAAGTGCAAGGGTTACTTGCTACTAATCCCGAGGGTGATTCCAAAGCAAATGTAGTAGAAATAGTGCCTTTGGTTTGTTCATATTCTGAGGGTATTGTCAGCATCCTTCTATATTTTTTTTTGAAATTTGGTTAATATTATTTCAAAACTCAAACGGGCTAAAGCCCAAATACAAGCATCCGAACTACATTCCGCATAAATACAACATTGCACTTTATACAGAAGCCCACTTTAACTAAAACATTCCTCTTTAGGGCAGAATACTTATGGCGGCTCCCAGAACTTTGATCGATCTTCTCCGTTCTCAACCTTCCATCTCATCCTCTCCACTGCTCGTTCTTCTAGTTCTTTTAAGTTGGTAGGCTTCCTCCTTGCAATTCGTTCAATTATGACTACTCGCATCACGATTGATTTGGCCAGTTAATGATAAGACTTCCTTTTTCCTGTTATTGAAAGTCCGATCGTCGCGCTCTCGCCAAAGATGCTAGACGGTAGTTGTGAGATAAATTTTAAACAATCCTTGCATCAAGTACGACACGTGACACCACTCGTTCAGGTATTCCACTTCTTCTTTCAGAATTTTAACTTCATCTGTTTGCATGCATTTGAGTTTCTGAATACCATATTCTCTAACTGTTAAAGAAGTTGAAAAACAGATGTTCATGACTTTCAGTTTCCGCATTGCAAAAATTACAGGTCGTATCCTCCAATATCTCCCAATTATGTAATTTGTCTTTCGTAGGTAGTTTTCCTAACAAGGCTTTATATAATGTGTGTTCCATTTTTGGGTTGTTAATTCTGCTCCAAACAATTTTATGCCAAAAACAGTAGGATATTTCCTCCTTATGTCTTCCCAAACATTGTGCTGCTTAAACTGGTCCTTAGGTGAATTTTTCCAGATCCATGTATCCTCTGCTCTATCACTGTATTTTGGAATATCATAGATTTCTTGTTTGAAATTCCTAGTAATTAGCTGTTTGTCACAATCCCAATTATTACCAGTAATGATGCTGGCTACTTTGCATGCAGGATTTCCATAGGAAGAATACCCTTCCCACCCCACTCTATCAATAAAACTTTTTGCTGTTAAGCCAGGGATCCTTCCAAAGATCAGTATTTGCGCCATTAACTATCTGTCTTTCAATTAGAGGTTTCGGATCATTTTCGATTTTTTTTTTCAAATAACAGATGCATTGTTGTCTATTTTGATTGTCCATAAATTATCTTTTAGGTATCTTTCTCGCATCCAGCTAGGCCATAAATTATCTGAAATTTTCTAGGCCAGCTTCATTCCATAGACTCATTTCAATTCAAACAAAATTTTGAGCCTAACTCCTCCTTCCTTTTTAGGTTTGCTCAATTCTCTATAACTAACTTTATGTATCTTTCCCCTCCAAATGAAATTAGCGCAAACATCATTTATTTTTGCAATAGAGTAGTCTGGTATTTGAAAAGTCTGCACCCAAAATCTGACCTTTGAAGTGATAACTGTGTGAACAAGTTCTATCCTTCCAGTAAAAGATAGAAACTTTGATCTCCATCCTTGCAGTTTTTTTTAATGTTGTCAATTAATTTTCCACATTCTCTATCAGTTATGGTATTATTTGATAGAGGAACTCCCATATATTTGACAGGAAGAGATCCTCCTGTAACTCCAATTTTCCTCGAGAGAATTTTATTTGTCTCTGCAGAACTTGTTAAAGTAGCATTTAGTCTTTGATTTATTAAGTTTCAAACCGGCTGTTGTTTCCAATTGTTTGAAAATTTCTTTGATAGTGTCCACAGCTGTTGGAGTTTCTTTAATTACAATGATAAGATCATTAGCATAGATCAGGTGTGATACTATAGGTTCAATCTTGTATACATGTCTGATCTTTTTATGGAAGCATGTTATTTCCATTTGTAGAGTGAACCACTACATAGCTACATCAAACAAATAGGAGGATAAAGGATCACCTTGTCCAATCCCTCTATTACTCTGAATATATCCCTTAGGGATCCCATTAATGAGCATAGAATAGGTAGGAGTAGTCAAACAATGGTCAATTAGCTTCAGGAGTTTATCTGGAATTCCTATAGAGCTAAGCATGTGGATTATAAAATTCCTATTAACCTTATCATATGCTTTATGTAGATTAACCTTTATACACATTTTGTTAGCACCATGTTTATTGAAATCTCTAATAAGTTCATGAGCAATTAATGAATTTTCTGAGATAAACCTGCCCTTTACAAAAGCACTTTGACATTGAGATAGCACCTTATTTAGCCTCATACAAATGATTTTGCTTAAGATTTTGTAGGTGACATTACATCAATGGTATATATTCTTCTATTCTTTCAGGGTTTTTAACCTTAGGAATCAAGGATATAAAGTGTGATTAATTTCTTGAATAATCTCACCATTGTCAAAGGCTTCTTGATAGGATTTAAGCATTTGATCTTTCAAGTGTATCCGATGCACTTTGAAGAAGGCTGCCCCCATTCCATCAGGGCCTAGACTGGAATCATTATGAACGGAGAAAGTGGCTCTTCTCAGTTCCCCTTCTTGAATCCTAGCTGTCAACATGGCACAACCTTCTTTGGAAACTCTCCTTCTGCATTAAATATCTGGTAATTTTTGTTTAGTTTCACCATTGTATAAATTAGAGAAGTATGTTATTTCTTTTTCTTCTACTTCTCTAATGTTATCAACAGCATTTCCCTATTCATTAATATAATTAAGGAGGTTATTATAATAAAGCCTTTGAGAAATTTTAGTGTAAAAGAATTTATTGTATTCATCTCCCTTAGTTAGCCATTTTTCTTTAGCTTTTTGTTTAAGGCCCGATGCATGCTTTTTGAGTTCAAATTTCAGCTTCTTTTGAAGTGAGTAAAAATCAGCATTTAGACCCTCATGTAACGGATCCTCATCCAATTGAATTTGTATCTCCTCTAGTTGGCTTTGATTTTTTGAAACTTCATCAATATGTTATAGTCTTATGCGATTCCATTCCTTCAATCTATTTTTCATCTGTTTAACCATCATGACATATTTATACCTTTGAGTACCCTGAGGAGTTACTATTGTATTGAAGTCTATAGTCTCATTATAACCTTCTAACATTATCCAATGATTTCCATATCAGAATGGTTTTCCTTTTGTAATGTTTGTATCATTATTGAATTGAATGAGGAGTGGACTATGATCACTTGTAGAACTTGGCAATACAGTTGTTTTCAAACCAGGGATTTTCATTTCCTAAAGCTCTATCCATATATATATATATATATATATATAAGGATTTGGTTGTGCATGAGAGCTCTCGGGAAAAGGTTGCAAAGTAACCGGGATGGTGACATATTTGGTACTATCCAGTAAGGGGTAGGCTGGTCTTGATTCACAGGGGTCGAAAGGTTTTTGACCTTGGTACATTTTCTAGAGGTGTACTATTACAGGCGGTACCCTAGTAGCCTTGTCATTGTTTGGAATCCATTCTCCAATAAGTGCCTTTTGGACGTAGTTGTATACATCTTATGTTGGAATTTAATTAATGTAACAATTTCAGCTATGATTCCATATTTATTTTAAACCCTAGACATTATTATAATATTAGAAGATTTCTATGAAATGGTTTGGTTATTGTAAGGTAAAACCTCGTCCATGTTTATGTTCGGTGTGGTCTTATAAGATACCTTTATTTTGAAAGGTTTTATAGCATAAAAATTCATTTGAGGTATGTTTCTCATGCTGGTTTACCAGATTGATCCAGACGTTATTTTTTTATAATGCTCGGGTCAAACCGAGCATATTTTCATATTTAGTTTGGATGTTTTAGAGCTTCAGGAGAGGAGCTAGATACCTCCAAGACGTAGTCACATATATTTTATTTTCCTTTGCATTTGTTAGTTGTATTTATCAGCATTTATGAGGATATGTTGTTATAACTGTCCAAGCTGATGATTGGTTAGTTAACTCTGATCGATGTATGTTTATTATAGCTTTTTTAAGATCTATTGTATATTACTATTACTCGTCATGATGTGAGATTTTGCTCTGTCTTTTCTTTCCTTTTTCCCCCAACAATTTGCCTTTTTGGTACTTAATGCTCGGCATGTGAATACCATGTATGTATTAGTATCGACTTTTGAGGGTTGAAATGGCGGGTCGTTGCATGATATTTTCTGTTTGACCTTAGTTATATTAATCATTAGAAGACTATCGAGTGAGTCATTCCATAGTTATCCAATAACTATCAACACATAACTCCTTGGTGCCACAGTATCCATGAGTAATACACTACCCAACATTTGTAGAGCATTACGCACTCTAGTCTCAATGGTTGTATCGATATTCAGTCTCGATACATCTTGACTAAGAATATTTAGTATGTTTAATTTCATTATGATAAATTACTCATAGTTACAACACTTTGTAACTACTATCATAAAACATACCATTTATAATTTTCTATTAAATATACCTTTAATTTAATTAATTAATATAACACATTATATCAAATATATAATAGAATGAAAACACCCTTTATTTCGAACAAGATTTGTTATCGAGTTAGATATATGTAACAAATTACATAATTTCCCGTAGGGCACACCCCTCACTCTATCAATCTCCCACTTCCACTTGGGGACTAATATGGAATGTATATCCTATCCTTTCGATCAGTTTGATGAGAACTGATCAAGTTAGACCCTTCGCGAATGGATCTGCTATGTTGTTTTAATTATCTACTCTGTCAATCAGCTCTCTTCGATGCTGATAAACTACCTTTATCATGTGGAATTATTCAGAGTATGTTTGTTGACTTCTTGTTACCTGAAGGTTTGACCAGGCAACTAGGCACTCGGCACTTACATACCATTCGGCATTAAGAGTCGTTCGGTATTGTATATCGTTCGGCATTCTAGAGTGTTCGGCATGGCAGAGCGTTCGGCATACATGGATCGTTCGGCATGGCAGAGCGTTCGGCATACATGGATCGTTCGGCATGGCAGAGCGTTCGACATACATGGATCGTTCAGCATTCGAGAGTGTTCGGCATACATGGATTGTTCGGCATGGCAGAGCGTTCGACATACATGGATCGTTCGGCATGGCAGAGCGTTCAGCATATATGAACCGTTCGGCATGTCAGAGTCATTCGGCGCTCCATACTGCTCGGCATCCACACCTCATTCGGCATTCAGAGTTGTTCGACATCTAGAGATGTTTGACATCCAGAGGTGTTCGACATTCATCCAATCCCGACCGACTTCAACTAATGCTCGGCCTGCACTCTCCACTCAGCACAGCACTTCGTTCGGCATGACGACATCGTTCGACATCAGTTCGTTCGGCATCAGTTTGTTCGGCATCAATGGTTAGGCACACAGAACTCACTCTTTCTGGGCCAAGGTATTCAGCTGCCAGGCCCACCAGGGAAGTCCAACCCATCTTTGTCTATAAATAGAGAGGCAGGGGCGCAGTGAAAAGGACTTTTTTCGAGGACACTGGTAAGACTCTGCCGTTTTCAAGACTCGCTCTTTTTACTTAGCAACTGTATTCGAGTAGTTGGTGAACGGAATGTATCTGTAATCAGTTATCAAGTAAAGTAATAAAATATTAACCTCAAAGTGGACGTAGGCAATTACGCCGAACCACTATAAATTTGGTGTTCTCATCTTTGCATTCAACTTAGCATATTGTTCTCCGTTTAAATTTACTTTCTTCATTTATCTCTCTATACAAACTTTCTCAACGAGTTTAGCGACCAATTTTGGTGCTAACACTTTGGTGCTTTCATTGAGAAATCGAATTCTCAGACCTCAAGGATCTGCTTTGAAGCTACTGGATTGAATAAATCCCCCGAAGAAGACCCGAGTCATTCGTAGGACGTCCGTTGATTCTACTCAGAGTTCATACCAATAACTCTACAATGGGAAGACCACGTACCAGATCAGCCTCTCATAATGCGGACGCCCATGAGACTGCTAGCGTACGACAAGCAGGGCCTAGCAATCAGCAAGCAAATCTAGGTGTAGGAACTACCGCCCAAGACCAAATGCCAATTGTCACCAGAACAGAGTTCAACGACTTGATGAGAGAGCTCAGGGAAAGCAGGAGACAACTCGGAGAGCAGATGCAAGCTAACGCCAACCTCATGGCACAACTCACTCAACAACAGCATCAGAATGCTGGGGGCAGTCCAGCTCCTTATTCTTCATTTGACAGCTCGACTTCGTCCGATGAACCTCCCAGGCGTAGACGCCGCAAGACTGAAACTACGCAGGCAGGTGCTGCTGTTCGAACAACTGGGGACCATTTACACCTCGAAGACCGTGACCAAGCAGGAACTAGAAACTTAGGAGCTGGAGTGCAAGTGGAGGCTGGACTCCCGGCTCACCAAGATGCGAATGATGTCGAACCTCAAGATGCACGTTTGGCAGATCGCCAGCAGAGGAGGCATCAGCCTGATCAATCCCATAGGACATATGCCAACCTTCCACCTTCCATACAAACCCCAGACCTGACAGCTATGATCAGACAGTTGATGAAAGAGAATCAGGGCTTGTCAAACGACGATTGGGGAGTGTCCAGAAGTCATACTCCATTCACAGACGTTGTTCTACAAGCGGAGTACCCCAGGAAGTTCAGCATGCCAACTATCCCGGCTTATGAAGGAAAGACTGATCCCAGGTAGCATATGATGAGGTACGAATGGATGATGGATTCAGCTAGAGCGAATGATGCAACCAAGTGCAGGTGCTTTCCAATAACTCTATATGGGATTGCTACCATGTGGTTCACCCGACTTCCTCCGCGGTCCGTATCCAGTTTCGAGGAATTAGCGAAGAAATTTATAGAACAGTTCAGGATACATACTACTCGTCCAAAGGATGTGATGTCTCTATCAAGTGTAATCCAAGCTCCTGGGGAGTCATTGAAGGAGTATTTACAAAGATTCCATGTTGCGGCTACTGAAGTCAGTAATCCCAATGATCATGCAATTCTTATGGTTGTGATGCGAGGTGTGGATCCTGATTCAGAGTTTGGAGATTGGCTGGCAGGAAAACCTCCGACTACGCTAGAACGTTTTTACTCAAAGGCACATCAGTTCATAAGAAGAGAAGAAGCCAGGTGGATAAGGCAAGATAAGGCACCGAGGCCCATTCAGGAGTCCATGAAAAGCAACGTTTCTGTGAAGCAGTCCGGAGATAACTCGGGGAAGGTTCAGGTCAATGTCCAGAACAAGCCCGGGCAATCTAAGGAATCCAGAGGAAGAAATCAGGGGAAGAAGAGAGAAGTGGGGAAATGGAAGCCGAGAATTCCAACTTACAACGAGTACACCCCCATTGAATGCGTCTCTTGAGAACATTTACCTATCAACCTGCAATACCTTTCAGTACAGAAAGCCACGTCCAAAGGAGTCAACCAAAGAACAAAAGCGGACCGGGAAGTACTGCTGTTTTCATGAGACTTATGGGCACAATACTGAAGAGTGCAGACACCTACACGACGCTATAGAGAAGCTGATTAGGCAGAAAAAGCTACAGGAGTTTGTAAAGAATCTACAAGAAGGTGGACAGGGAACGTCCAATCCCGGTTGTGCACCCGCGCTACGTCACCCCGAGGAGCCTGCTCGGACCGTGGGTAGACTAGTCATAAACACGATTATCGGCGGACCTCACCCTGCAGATAAGAATTGGCAAGAAATGGAGCGGTATGCTAATTCCCCGAGGCATGCAGATTTTGAGTGTTGTTCCAACGTAGAGGATGGGACCCTCACTAAATAGCTACGCATGATGACGGACGATATAGTATTTAGGAGCAGAGATGCTGACCAGGTGGAGGCTCCTACCATTGACCCGATGGTCATATTTGCGACAATCGGGCCGGCTTTTGTGAAAAGAATTTTGATTGATTGTGGAAGTTCTGTCAATATCATTTTCAAGAAGGCTTATGACCAGATGAAGATGGAGACGAAAGATTTGAAGCCATCTAAAGCTCGTATACACGGCTTTAATGGTGCAGCGACTGATGCAGTGGGGTATGTGGAATTGCCAGTTGAACCGGGACAAGGTGAGCGAAGGAGGGTGCGAATCCTACCTTTCATAGTTTTGGATGTGGATTCTCCGTACAATGTGTTTTTGGGCCGACCGGCCTTGGCTGAGTTTAGGACAGCATTAGCCCCATGGTGTTTGACTTTGAAGTTTCCGACTGACAAAGGAGTAGGTGTTGTTCATGGCGACCAGGCGACCGGTCGTGCATGTTATGTGGCTGAGCTCCGAGAGGCCCATCGGAGGGAGAAAGGAAAGGTTGCGGACAATCCCGTCCGCATCCAGAATACTGACAATTGACAAATAATGCCCGAGCCCTGGCTCGGGCAAAATTCTCAGATCTACAGAGACATAGATCCGAGAGACGACGATGAGGAACCCAGGGAAGAAAAAGCAGCACCGGCTGAACTGACAATTGACATTTCAGTCAGCCGAGACGATCCATCGCGAGTACTGAAGATTGGATCACAACTCAGCCCTGCAATGACTGAAGACCTTAGTGATTTCCTCTGAGCGAATCTCGATGTTTTCGCTTGGACACATTCTGACATGTGCGGGATCTCTCCCGCTATTACGAGTCATATGTTGAACATAGACCCGAAGTACGTCCCAGTTAAGCAAAAGAGGAGAGGAATGGACCCGGAGAGGTCCGCTGCTCTCAGAAAGGAGGTGGACAAACTCAAAGCCAATGGGTTCGTCCGCGACGCCCTCTACCCTGAATGGGTATCAAACCCCGTGCTGGTGAAAAAGGCGAACGGAAAATGGAGAACTTGCGTAGATTATTCCGATTTGAACAAAGCATGCCCCAAGAACAGTTTCCCATTACCTAGGATTGATCAGTTAGTCGACTCCACTGCAGGACACGAGTTGTTGTCATTCATGGATGCATACTCATGATACAATCAGATCCCGATGCATATTCTGGACCAGGAGCACACTAGTTTCGTCACAGACATTGGGCTATATTATTATGTAGTAATGCCTTTTGGATTGAAAAACGCGGGAGCGACCTATCAGCGTTTGGTGAATCGAATGTTCAAAGACCAGATTGGTAGGACGATGGAAGTCTATGTGGATGACATGCTCGTGAAGTCACGACAGTTAAACGACCACATTCGAGACTTAGCAGAGATGTTCGGTATACTCAGATATTATGGGATGAAAATCAACCCTCTGAAGTGTTCCTTCGGCGTTGCGTCGGGGAAGTTTTTGGGATTCATTGTTAATGCCAGGGGAATTGAAGCTAACCCGGAAAAGATTCAAGCTATTCGAGACGTACAAGTGCCCAGAACTATAAAACAGGTACAAAGCTTGAATGGAAAGGTGGTTGCGCTGAGTCGATTTATATCCAGAGCCACAGACAAGTGCATTCCCTTCTTCGATATAATAAAGAAAGGGAAGAGGAATTTCGAATGGACATCCAGCTGTGAGGAAGCGTTCCGAGATATGGTGAGGCATTTGGAGAGTCCTCCGGTGCTGTCAAAACCAGTAGACCACGAGATGCTGTACGTATACTTGGCCGTATCCCCGCATGCTATAAGTGCGGCCTTGGTCCGCGAGGAGGACCGAGTTCAAAATCCGGTGTATTACGTTAGTAAACGTTTAACGGGGGCAGAGAGGAATTACCCTAAAATTGAGAAATTAGCCTATTGCTTGGTGATTGCATCATGCAAGCTGCGTCCGTACTTCCAAGCACACTCAGCCAGTGTTTATACCGATCAGCCCTTGCGGAGGTACTCCAACGACCAGAAACTTCTGGAAGGATGTTAAAATGGAATATAGAATTGAGTCAGTTCGATATTACCTACCTGCCGCGAGGAGCCATACAAGGGCAAGCATTAACAGATTTCATCGCTGAGTTTACTGTGCCAGACGAACCAAATGGTCACAGAGTCATTCCTCCCATTCAATAGAAATTGTACACCGATGGGGCATCAAACGACCATTGCCCCGGGGCTGGTGTAGTCCTAGTGACTCCATAAAATCGATCAATTTGTTATGCTTTGAAGCTCAATTTCCCGGCTACGAATAACGAAGTAGAATATGAAGCATTGATTGTTGGCTTAAAGCTCGTTTGAAAACTCGGGGTAAAATCAGTTGAAATCTTTTGTGACTCGCAGCTGGTGGTGTACCAAGTGCGAGGAGACTACCAAGCAAGGGGACAAAAGCTTGCTCCATACCTTGCTCTGGTTCAGGAACTATTGGCGAACTTCGAACATTATGACATTTCGCATGTCCCGCGTGAACATAACAAGGAAGCCGACTCGTTGGCCAAATTCGCAAGCACTGGCGATGCGCAGCAAATGGGATTAGTCCCCGTCGAAACCTTACACGCTCCAAGCATAGATGTGATGGAAGTCGATTTTTCATTGGAAATGGAAATCGAGGAGGAGTCGTGGATGACCCCATTCAAACAATACCTACTAAACGGGACTTTTCCCGAAAGAAGAAGCGAAAGATGACATGTCATTTGCAAAGCCGCGCGATATGTGATGCAGGGAGGAGAGGGTTCTCGGTCCCTTTACTACGGTGCATTGCCCATGATGAGGCAAAGCGGGTCTTGGAGGAGGTTCATGAAGGAGAATGTGGCGACCATACTAGGGGGCAGACACTAGCAAAAAAGATCCTCCGCTACGGATACTATTGGCCAACTGTGAATCGGGATGCTGCAGATTACACAAGAAAATGTGACAAGTGTCAAAGATATGCGAAAATCCCGAGAGCTCCACCAACAGAACTCACACAAATGGTTAGTCCCTGGCCGTTTGCAATCTGGGGAATCGACATAATCGGTTCCTTGCCTATATCCAAAGGTGGTGCAAAATACGCCATAGTTGCGGTCGACTACTTATCAAAATGGGCCGAGGCAGAGCCTCTGGCCACAATCACCTCCAAGAAGGTCATTAATTTCATTGTACGAAACATTATATGCCACTTTGGCCTCCCGCGAACCATCATTACGGACAATGGAACTCAATTTGAAAGTAGAGAATTCAAAGATTTCTGTTTAAAGTACGACATTGAGAAAAAGTTCGCCGCCGTTGCTCATTCGAAAACTAACGGACAAGTCAAGGCCGTAAACAAAATAATCAAGTCCATATTGAAGAAGCGTTTGGAAAAGGCTGGAGGAAAGTGGGTAGATGAACTCCCAATAGCGCTATGGGCTTATAGAACTACCCACAAGTCCGCGAC
This sequence comes from Allium fistulosum, assembly GCA_030737815.1. Taxonomy (NCBI): domain Eukaryota; kingdom Viridiplantae; phylum Streptophyta; class Magnoliopsida; order Asparagales; family Amaryllidaceae; genus Allium; species Allium fistulosum. Next base: position 343,865,049 of record CM060902.1, read on the forward strand.
TGGCCACACTCCATTCGCATTGGCATACGGCTCGGAAGCTGTTATACCCGTGGAGCATGAAGTTCCATCGCATCGAGTGACATATTATGATCCTAAGACGAATCATGATCTCTTGTTGGAATCACTGGACTGCATCGATGAAAAACATGAAGAAGCTGAATTAAGGGCGGCATCATATAGGCACCGAGTCAAGCGATATTACGACGATAAAGTCCACCCAAGAATCTTTGATGTGGGTGATCTCGTTTTGAAACGGGTTTTCCCGGTACCATCACGTATGAATCCCAACTAGGAAGGTCCGTATGTCGTTGAATGGAAGCTTGGAGAGGGAACTTTCAAGCTAGCGACCGTTGATGGCGTGACACTCCCCCGAGCGTGGAACAGTGAACATTTGCGACGTTATTATATTTAGCCTGTTCTTTTCTGTTTTAGGTGCAATTGTTTCCCGTATGTTTATATTCCATCGATTCTTAGTTTCCTTTTTAGCATGTAATCGGAAGATTTAGTTTGTTTTCATTAATAAAGGCTTGAAGCTATCCTTTCAATGAATTATTGATGTTTCTGAACCTTATAGTCCGGTGATAAACAACTAAAGTTTCATTATTCTACCTGACGTACAAACTCGTATAAACGACTTGAAAATCTCTAAGTCCCCAGAATGCGGACCGGAGTACTCTAAGTCCCCGGAGCGCGGGCTAGAGTATAAACGACTTGAATCTCCGAGTCCCCTGAATGCGGACCGGAGTACTCTAAGTCCCTGGAGCGCAGACTAGAGTATAAACGACTTGAATCTCCGAGTCCCCTGAATGCGGACCGGAGTACTCTAAGTCCTCGGAGCACGGACTAGAGTATAAACGACTCGAATCTCCGAGTCCCCTGATTGCGGACCGGAGTACTCTAAGTCCCCGGAGCGCGGACTAGAGTATAAACGACTTGAATCCCCAAGTCCCCTGAATGCGGACCGGAGTACTCTAAGTCCCCGGAGTGCGGACTAGAGTATAAACGACTCGAATCTCCGAGTCCCCTGATTGCGGACCGGAGTACTCTAAGTCCCCGGAGCGCGGACTAGAGTATAAATGACTCGAATCTCCGAGTCCTCTGATTGCGGACCGGAGTACTCTAAGTCCCCAGAGCGCGGACTAGAGTATAAACGACTTGAATCTCCAAGTCCCCTGAATGCGGACCGGAGTACTCTAAGTCCCCGGAGCGCGGACTAGAGTATAAACGACTCGAATCTCCGAGTCCCCTGATTGCGGACCGGAGTACTCTAAGTCCCCGGAGCGCGGACTAGAGTATAAACGATTTGAATCTCCGAGTCCCCTGAATGCGGACCGGAGTACTCTAAGTCCCCGGAGCGCGGACTAGAGTATAAATGATTCGAATCTCCGAGTCCCCTGATTGCGGACCGAAGTACTCTAAGTCCCCGAAGCGCGGACTAGAGTATAAACGACTTGAATCTCCAAGTCCCCTGAATGCGGACCGGAGTACTCTAAGTCCCCGGAGCGCGGACTAGAGTATAAACGACTCGAATCTCCAAGTCCCCTGAATGCGGACCGGAGTACTCTAAGTCCCCGGAGCGCGGACTAGAGTATAAACGACTCGAATCTCCGAGTCCCCTGATTGCGGACCGGAGTACTCTAAGTCCCTGGAGCGCGGACTAGAGTATAAACGACTTGAATCTCCGAGTCCCCTGAATGCGGACCGGATTACTCTAAGTCCCCGGAGCGCGGATTAAAAAATATTCTAAGTACCAAAAATGTGAAACAAGAGATGTACAATTCCAAAGAATGTCCAAAAAATGTAAGAATGGATTGGGAATTTATGTAACTCATAAGAACTTGAGTTTCGACCACAGTTATACAGAAAGCTAAAAAGCAAAAATCGTTCAAATGACAAAGAAGCTAAACTTTATTCAATAATCCAAAATGGGGTTATACAACCACTCCTCCAAAACTTGGAGTCAAAAGTCTATCTACATAAACTACGAAAACAAAAAAGTAAAAGTAGTTACATGACCTAAGCAAAACCTCGTTGAACGAGTATAATGGCTACTTCTTCGACTTCTTTAGTTTCTTGCCCTCCTTTGCTTTCTCGGATGACTCCTCTCCCTCACGCTTCCTCTTGGACTTTTTGCTCACCAAAGAAGCGGAGTCAGGAGTGGGAGGAGGAACATCCAGTGGTTTGGATTTGCCGGGAAGAATAACTTTCAGAGGCCTGTTCAGCGGGTCGTTAAGTTCTATTACTTGAGACTCGACCTTGATCTCAACCTTCTTCTTCTCTTTCGCGAGTCGCTCCTTCATGCTCACCTTCGAAGTGTGTTCTGAGGCGCCCGTGATTTCAATTTCATAACTCCCTTCAACGGGAGATGAAGTGTCAGACTTTTCATCATCTAGCGCCCCGATCACTTGAGCATCAGGACCGGGAGTTACTCCCACGTGAGTAGCATCGCTTGTTTTCCCCGTCTCCTCCTTGGCGTCATCGCTCCTCGGAGTCAGTTCAGGATCAGAGCGGCCTGCATAAAAACATAAAGAACGAACATTAGAACCAATAACCACTCGCAGAAAGCGAAAGATCTTTGAACTTCTAGAAGAAGAGTTTTATACCGGTTTCTTGCTAGCTTTCAGCCGTGTGTGGAGTTTTACCCTCTAGAATGGGAGATAGCACGTGAATGCCGAGACCGGGGTCTTCCGAATCATAGCCGGCGTGCTGCTCGAATGGGTCAAGTGCTGGTCGATCGGCCGATTGGGTAGAAGGAGGAGCTACAGCCTCGGTTCCAGATGGACCAGCTTTGTCATCTTTCTCTTTTGATGGAGGAGAGCCTTTACCAAAGAGAGCCATCGCTGTAGACAAGTCCGATGGCTCATTCCCCCTGAGAAACTCTTTCACTAAAGCCTCCTCGTCGACCTCCTCGGTGCCCGACTCCACTTTTCTAATCTTTATTAAAGTCTCCCAAGCCTCGGCCAAAGATTCAAGGTAGCCCTCGCCTAAGAAAGTCAAGTCCCGGTGCATGAGGACACGGGAATTGTATTCGGCTATCAGTGGGTCGAACATACACTTGATCTCTTCTCTGCCGGCCTCTGCAGCCGCTTCAAGGCAGGAGTCGATCTCCGCGGAAGCTATTCTCTTGCCCTCCTCGTGGGCTTCATCCTTCGTTGTCCCAACCTTAGAAAGCTCATCGTCGAGCTTTGCCTTCAAGAGACGTGTATCGACAATCTCGTTACAGTACCGTTGAGACTCTTCCTGAGCCGCTATCTTCTCTTCCCTCTCTTTAGAGAGTAGCTCCTTCAACTCTTTAACCTGCAGGGCGAGTGCATCCCTTTCTTTTTGAATAGAATCTTTTTCTAAAGCTAGGGCCCCACTGCGTTGGACTGCGACGTCAAGTTCTTTCTTATGAGTCGTCTCTAGACGAGCGACGGCCTCCGCAGTCTCCTTAGCACTCTGTTCTGCAGCTTCAAGTTTGGACTTGTACGAAGCGAGCTCTTCGTCTTGATTTTTGATGATGTCTTTATCAAAGATAGCTTCGAGCTTCAAGCGGTCGATTTCTTGTTGACGCTCAACGGATACTTCCGAGACTTTTTCGACTAAATGAACAAACACGCCATGTTGAACATAGACGTCGTTGTTGCAAGCGATGGCACTCTGCTTGACATGCCCCGAAATGTGATGAATAGCTGGGAGGAACTTCAGACCATCAAAGCAGATTTTGGGAAATTTAGCTTTAAGATCGACCAGCTTCTCCGATATCGTTGGGTCTACCGCAGGAGCAGGGGGAGGAGGTTTTGAAAGTTAAGTTCTCTTACGATGTTCCCGAGATTATCGTGTGCTTGATGAACCAGAATGTTGATCTCGAGAAACATTGGGTTGAGACCCCCTCTGCGAAGATTTTTCTCTGTCTGGTTCTGTTGGAGGAGGAAGATCGCGAGAGTATGAAGACTGGGAATGTGATTTCTTTCGATAAGACGACTCTCGGGGACGGTTGTCATGATCTCCGTAGTCGTCCCTGTCCCGGCGTTTACCGGGGCCCGAATCCCGGCCAGAATGGTGAAAGATGGAAGAGCCGTGGAGACGATCAAATCTGTGGGAGCGTCCCATGTCACCTGCATAGAATGAGAATAACAACAAGTTAGAAAAGATTAGGGTGATGGTTAAGATTGAAGTGCAAAGTGAAGTGCGCGTGTCCGTGTGTGTCCTAGTGTTTCCCCCTGACGGACCAGTTTCTTTACTAATTGGAGTTTTATCTCCCTGGACTTGGACTTGGGCTTGAACTCCCGTACCGCCTCTAGCGGGCGAATGAAGCTTGAGGGCCTCTGGATCGTCGAAACCATAGTTGAGTAAATTGTCAGGAATTGTAAGGTTCGACAGGCCCTTCAGAGAACTTTCTAAGTGCTCCGAGGAAGTTTCTTTTTCCGTTGGCATAAGGGTAACTTTAGAAGTTCCGCCCACAGTTTTCTTCCTCAGCTTGCACGTCAGTTTCTTCTCTCTCTTAGAAGGGGAAGACAACGTTTCTATGTCATGAACTTCAACCGTCGGTCCCCGAGACAGACTAATATTCTCGCCCTATACTTCGGGCATCTCAGTCTCCTTAATTTCACCCTCTTCTAGTGCATCAGGAGCATTGCGTGCTGAAGACTCAGCTTGTTTTTTCCCTTTACCAGAGCCAGGCCTGGGAATGGTGACGCCTTGAGGAAGGCTTATCCGACGGCCTTCTGCCAACAGTCCGAGCCTTGTAAGTGACTCATTCGAAATGAGAGTTCTAATGTCCCGTTCTTTGGCAGGAAGGGCTCGAATGGCTTCGACGGCATCAAAATATCTGCGGCCGTCAGGACGTGGGCTAATACCTGAAAAGATGGGTAAATTTTAGAAAAGGTATGGCTTCGACTAAACATGAGTAACAGTCCAAGGAAAAGGCTTACTTCCTTCAACCCATCTACTCGCAAAGCCGGGAGGACAACGCACATAAAACCATTCCTGTTTATACAAGGCGAACTTGGTCCACGCCCCGGTTAAGATTTGACATTTGTTATGCGGCTCGAGAAACATGAATGATGGGCTATCCATCCGCTTCTTGATGCAATATATGTATCAGATATCGCCCGGAGTTAGAAGCCTAGAGAAGACATTCATGAAGAGGATGCAAGTACCGTAAAGGAATGCATGGCCGTTCGGGTGCAGTTGCAATGGGGCAATGTCAATATATTGCAGCACATCCCGAAGAAACAAGTTGAACGGTGGCACACTGCCAACCCAGCACATGAATTTATTACAAGCTGTGTATCCGGCTGGGGGCAAGTGTGGACGATCATGCCCCGATGGAACTAGCACGTCATCAAAGGGGATTCCATGGACAGAGCATATCCAACGGAGTGTACTTTCATTGATCTTTGAAGCATGTGAATCGACAGGGTTGTCCAAGAGAATTGCTGCCTCCAGAACATCGGGAGCTAAGTCATGTGCAGGGGAAGTTGATGGGTTTGAAGTATCTGCGACTTCTCGTCGGGAGGACGGCCCAGGCCTGTCTGAAATCGTGGCGGAGCTAGATTTCCTAGACATCGCTGATAAAGATTGAATCTAGCAAAGTACCTGTTCGAACTATACTTGAAAAATAATCGACGTTAGACTTAACAATACGAATATTCCCCCCGTGTAGTGTGTGAACTAGTGCGATCATTCAGGTGTAAACGCTGAGAAATTATAAGTCACGGAATTTATGGTATAAAGTTGAGCTTTGAACTGTCGTCTTCAAAGACCGTCATCACTGACCGTCTCCGAAAGCCAGCATTGCAATGTTTTCAATTTTGAACTCGGACATTGGCACTGCGTGTTAAAAGCTTTAATCTGTTTTTATCGGTTTAAGTTCAGGCTTGTGATTATTGAAACTAGGAAGTTATCAATCCAGATTAGTTCGATATGCTAGTATGCTTAGGTCCTTGTCCTTGTGTTTGTTATATGATTAGGCAAGGTGAATAGGAGTTCAGCCAAAATTCTGTTCGGCTTAAATTCTGGTCGGCCTTCATTCTGATCGGCCAAAATTCTGTTCGGCCAAAATTCTGTCCGGCCAGAATTCTGTTCGACCTCTCTTCTGTTCGGCTTGAAAATGAGTGCACGCAACAATTCATGCCGAGCCGATTCGCTCGGCCTTCTGCCCTTAACATCACTTCTCCTCTTTTCCTCCATCTCTCCCAACCAGCATGACCAAGTCTTTCGGCAAGCCGTGTCAAACCACAGTCATGTCGATCCACTTCACTAGGCCTTACCTCCAATTCATCACCCACACGCCTCTTACTTCCTTTAATCTATGGAGAATTTACGAGTTTGAGTTTTGTGTTATGCTTCCTAATTCGAGAAAACGATCGAGAGTTTCTTACCGAAGGAAACGACAGGAGCTTGGGGATCTGTGGACTTAAGATTGACAAAGTGTTCGAGCTTGACTTGGAAAGGGCTTATTGGATTCGAAGTAAGAAGGAGAGATCGTAAGAGGTGAATAAAACTTAAGGGAGGTAAGTTATGTATTTTTGGAGAGTCGCAGAGGTAAAAAGTGATAAAGAGAAGAAGAAGAAGAATGCCAGCTTTTATAGGAGAGGAGATGAAGTCGAAGAGACTATAACCGGTAGAACCGGTCAAAACGACATTGTTCGGCATCGGCTATGTCGTTCGGCATCTAGGGTGCTCGGCTTGAAGCAAAGCACTGAGGATTAATGACTCAAAGCGCATCACGTTTAACCACATGATGCACTTTGGGAGGCAAGTGTTACCTGAAGGTTTAACCAGACAACTAGGCACTCGGCACTTACATACCATTCGGCATTAAGAGTCGTTCGGTATTGTATATCGTTCGGCATTATAGAGTGTTCGGAATGGCAGAGCGTTCGACATACATGGATCGTTCGGCATGGCAAAGCGTTCGGCATACATGGATCGTTCGGCATTCGAGAGTGTTCGACATACATGGATCGTTCGGCATGGCAGAGCGTTCGGCATACATGAACCGTTCGGCGCTCAATACTGCTCGGCATCCATACCTTATTCCACATTCAGAGTTGTTCGACATCTAGAGATGTTTGACATCCAGAGGTGTTCGACATTCATCTAATCCCGACCGGCTTCAAATATTCTCGGCATGCACTCTCCACTCAGCACAGCACTTCGTTCGGCATGACGACATCGTTCAACATCAGTTCGTTTGGCATCAGTTTGTTCGGCATCAAAGGTTAGGCACACAGAACTAACTCTTTCTGGGCCGAGGTATTCAGTTTCCAGGCCCACCAGGAAAGTCCAACCCATCTTTGTCTATAAATAGAGAGGCAGGGGCGCAGTGAAAAGGACTTTTTTCGAGGACACTGGGGAGACTCTGCCGTTTTCAAGACTCGCTCTTTTTACTTAGCAACTGTATTCGAGTAGTTGGTGAACGGATTGTATCTGTAATCAGTTATCAAGTAAAGTAATAAAAGATTAACCTCAAAGTGGACGTAGGCAATTACGCCGAACCACTATAAATCCGGTGTTCTCGTCTTTGCATTCAACTTAGCATATTGTTCTCTGTTTAAATTTACTTTCTTCATTTATCTCTCTACACAAACTTTCTCAACGAGGTTAGCGACCAATTTTGGTGCTAACACTTCTAGTGAGCTTTTTACATTGTTATTACAATAATGTAGTATTCTTAGTACTTGGAATCACCCCTAGTTCAGTTTTAAATTTGTGAATTTATATTTATACATTGCTTTTATCCTTGTGGTATTCAAGATGATGTACTTAGCCTTTTCGTTGAATTAGCCACAACTTCCTGTTTTGGAACATTTCCATCATAAGGCTCCTTAACTAAGGTTAGAGCATGGATTTAATATTGACATATTATACTCGATATCACTTATGAAGTTCGAGTCCGAGCACTCCTTTATAAGGAGTTTGTTGTTTCTGCAAACAATTCTCCGGCATTTTGTAAGTACTCGAGAATAATTTAAACTACCATGTAGTGATCTTAGTTTGGATTTGATATTTTCTTCATACATCAAATACATAAGAAAACTATGATATTATAGACAACACAACATGTCTGAAAATTCCTATTGCTAAAGCATAAGGAACCCATCTTACATGTTCCTTATTTAACATTTTAATAAGGTGTCTTTGCATATCGTTTGGGACATTCCCAACATCCTTTATACTTATATAAAAGGTATAATTTATAAATTCAATATCGAATATTAAACAACCGAACTATTACTAATTTTAACAAAAGTACACTATAACAATCAGTAGTATGTTGTTTACTTATAGTCTAGAAATACACACACACACACCCTTTTAGTGGTTCTTTCTTATAAACACATGCTTTCTCTGCATTTTGATTGAAAATCATATTACTTGATATTTCTATCAAAAATTTATTTCGTATCATTTCTTACATCATGTCCAAAAGACCCACAAACTCAATATCACTCTCACTGACTTCGAGACACTTTGGTTGTTATGTGCAAACAATCTATTCTAGTTATTTATAATTTTCCATTACAACACATATGTACTAAAACACGAAGTTATACCAAGCGATAATTTTGTGATTAGATCCTAAATAACTTGAGCACGTTGAATAACAAATCTTAACATTAATTTCAATGATTGAAATTACGATATTATTCTTATCAACTTTGCTCATTATGTTCCAACTACATTAGTCTTGCTCTTAAAGGAAGACTCATTTGCAACCGATGGATCATATCCCTTCAGGTCCAAATATCAAAATCATATTTTGATAATGCACTTGGAATCTATTTCGAATTTGCACGTCATACTATATCGTAGAGTTGGTACCCTTAATGGTTTAATTGACAACCGAGGATTATATATTCTTGATACTGATAAGAAACTCACAGTTTCTCATCGATGTGTAAGAATACTTATTAGACACGCTAATGCATTGTGTTCGTTTAGGTTAAGTTAGTTTTATTTCATCCTCGTAATAGTTTCATCTTTGGATTGTATCCAAATCCATTTCACTACCAATAATTTCTAAAAGAAATTCCTTAGCTATGAAGTTGGTATTGCTTGAAACAACAATTATTTCTCAGCACCTATGCAGTTAAAACCCCGCTTAAGCCCCGCAAAATCCCTGGTATAGCTCATAGTGTTCTTTGACCGCTATGTTATTTCAATTTAGCGTAATTAAACAGTAGATCCATTTTATATTCTAAACTCATATTTTGATTTTTTGATAGTGATAACTATACAAGAATGTGTTGTGTATATTATTGACATTTGCAGGAAATGATATTGACTATACAAGAGATCAACATGATGAATACAAAGACGATAGTAACACAAGATCATAATATCAGTCATTGAGTCTTTAGTCTAGAGTATATACATATTTAAATCTCTTTAAAGTGGTATACACACACATACACGCAATCAAAATATTTTTAAGTTGTTGAAAAACAAAAACAAAACATATCAGTCGACTGATAAGTGCAATTCAGTCGACTGATATACACTTGCTCACACAATATTACTTAACTGGGTTCAGTCGACTAACTTAGCATATTCAATCAACTGAAACCGGGGTTTTTTATATTGTTTTCTTGCGGGAAAAATACCTGTAATTCAGTCGACTAAATCACTTAGTTTAGTCCACTGAATGCTGCAACAGTCATTTTTTTATTTGAAAATTTAAAGGGATCTTCTCCTCCATGAAGAGACATTCCCGCCACCAATGGCTTGAACTCTTTGATAAGTTATCATGCTTCATTAATAGTTGCATCTACTCATTCTCTATATAGAGCAATCTCTATTTTTGAATTTATAACTATTCCGCTCTCTCTATTTTCAATATCTTGTCTTAAATTCTCTAAGCACTCAATATATTCACATTGCTTTTAGTTTGATCACTTGCACATTCATATATACTTCTCTTGTGATCAACTCACTTCCAATTCTTCATGAATACACAAGTATACCACTTTAAGGATGATTATAGGAATGTTGTACTCATTGATTCATTCATGCTATTCTAGAGCACACGAAGTCACAAACCTAGAAAATCGTTATAATCGAAGTCTTGTTGGAGATCTTTAGGCAAGAAGTCATGTTCGGTGGCTCAAGTAGTTGTAATATCTATTCCTCCAGGTTAAGTGAGGGTGCTGTTTGAAATCCAGAGGGAATTTGGGATAGGAAACGAGAAGTTCGAATCGGTATAAAAATCTCAGGTGTGATCGTTTTTATTCTCTTTGCTTTATTTATTTTCACTATTATTATATACAAGTTTTAATTTAGTAGAATTTTTCATATTAGTTGATCCATAGCGACTTTCATTTGGTATCAAAGCAAGATCACCATATAACGGGAACAAAGTTTTTGATAATTCAAGTAATATGGATAGTACTACTTCAACTTTTGTTGAAGATCAATCTACTGCATAAACCACCACTATTTAACAGATTAAATTATAATTATTGGTCAACTAGGATGAGAATATATATGCAAGCAAATGGTTATGACACCTGGAATATCACTCAACAAGAATACACTGTACCTACCACTAACTATGCACAATGGTCAAACATTCAGAAAATTGATGCTACTAGTAATGTTAAGGCAATGAACATGCTTTTCTTCTTTCTAGACAAAAATGAGTTTAAAAGCGTTAGTATGTGTACATTCGCATATAAAATTTAACGTACTCTTAAAATAACTCATGAAGGTACATACAAATTCAAACAAAGCAAGATTCCTATGCTTAAAAATCAATTTCAAAATTTTAGAATGAAGCTAGATGATACTATACATGTACTCTAGATTTTAAGACATCTGTCATTTACTTCTAGCACTACGAGAAAAATACACCGATTTTGATATTGTTTCAAAAATCATGAACTTTTTAATAGATGATTAGGAACGAAAGGTCTTAACTATCGAAGAAGCTAATGACATTTTAAGTATAAAAGCAGAATAGTTAATAGGAAATCTCATGTCCTATAAAGTGAATTTACAGGCAAAATGAGTACATTTTCGAGATAGGAAAACAATTGCATTTCAAGCAGAGAATGAAGAATCCGACAAAGATGATGATAACATTGCATTTCTAGCTAAGAATTTTAGAAAGTTTCTAAAGTTCAAAAAGAATAAGAAGTTTGGCAACAACAAAAATACCAACAACAATCCATCAATTTCCTTATTCAAGTGCTATGAATGTGACAAGATAGGTCACATAAACAAAGATTGTCCAGACCTTAATAAGGAGAAGAATAACTTCAAGAATAAAAATGAGAAATTTCATAAAAAGAATAAGCAAGCCTTTGTGGTAACTTAGGATAATTCGGACTCATCTTCTTCATCAGATAGTGATAGCGACTCCGAACAAGCAAATGTATGTTTCATCGCTACTAATGAGGATGTAAGTGAATTATCTTTTGATGATCTAGTTGAAATAAATTCTAAGTTATTATATAAGCTAAAAGATTTGAAAAGAAAATACAGAGATACTTTAGGAAAGTTAAATAGAAGTGAATTAGAAGTTGACATGTTGAAAGATGAAAAGAAAATATTAGAAGAAGAATTAGTAAAATCTCAAGATTTCTGTATTGAATTAACATTTCAGATTACTATATTATATAGTGAAATGGAAACTTAGAAAAATGAAAATATTAGATTAATAAAAGAAAATTTTGATTTGAATACTAATATTAATACATTAGGCATACAAGTAAAAGATCTTAAAAAAAAGTTAGAAAATATTTCTAAAAATGTTTCAAATGTTAATAAAGGTAGAGAAAACCTATCTAGAATTATTAATAATTCACAATCTTCTTTAATAAGAAAGGTTAGGGTTATAATAAAACTAGTAAGAAAATAAAAGCTAGTCCTAAGAAATATAGTTCATTATATACAAATTTCAAAAAGAAGAATGATAGTCAAAAGAAATCGGTAAACAAGCCTAAAAATATAAAGATATGGGTTCCGAAGACAAATAGCTATCTCATAAGAAACAAGTATATACACTTTTATATCTAGTATACATAAAAATTCTAATTATATTTTCAAAGGGAACACCAAACCCTCTTGGGTATGCTTTCCTAAGACCTAACTCTTAGCACCCTAACGGAGGAAGTGGGTACCAATAAAATTTAATATTGTAGGTACCAAATAAAAAAAGGAGGAAAATGGATACTCGACAATGGTTGCTCCAAGCATATGACGGGCAATAAAGAGATGCTAGTGAATATTATCTACGTTATTAATTAATAATAAATTGTGAAATGGAATTTTTGTAAATGTTGGAACACGAAACTTATACCATTAGATTCATGGCGATTTTCTTATCTATTTTCATATATAAACTTTCCAATCGGATTCAAACGATAAAGTTATCAGCATTTGACTTTCGTAGTTGGAAATAATTATATATGCAATTAAGGAAGGAATTTGGAATAAATTAATGATTAATTAACACTGTTAATGTTAACGGTTAAGAAAATTAATTAGGAAAGGAGATAACTCAGATTTACGTTAACGAGATAATAAAAGAATCGAATCAACAAAATTAAGAAACGCTCAAATTTTCACCATTCTGGCCTGTTCAGGTCGACCAAGACCCTACTCAGGTTAACCATGAGAGTTCGACCATAAGGGTAAGGTGGGTCAACCCGCCTTCTTTTGAAGGTAGCAGTAACAATTGGCTGTATGGCCCAGATTTTATATAGTTTGATCCGACGGTTAGCGCTGAATTAACATCTATAAATTAAAGTCTATGACTCCACTTCAACTCATTATTTTTCTAATGAGTGCGAAAGCTCTTCCACTTTATTTTCTCTTCCAAAATTTCTAAATACACAGAAATAGATCTAGATTTCACGGATACACGTGGAAAAGAATAAAAAAGGATAAAGGATGGAAAATAGGTTCAAATTAAGTCGAAGGTAAACTCTAGATCTGGTTCTAATTAATAAAGTTAAATTTGAAACTATTTTCCCTAATCCAATTTCTAATGAGTTCTGTATAAATAATATTTGTGGATCCGCATAGGAAGTCAAAACTAGAGAATACAGATAACAAGGTTAGATCTGGATTAGGTCTAGAGATTTGGAAGCGCTAATTAAAGGTGAGTGGGAATATTTTATATTTTTATATAATATTAGATTATATCGTTGCAAATCTATTCCTATATGCTTGGGAATTGAATTTAAATTGTGAATAAATTCATAAACGTGAAAAGTTGGAGATATGAAACTAGGCTATGAAAATACATAATGACTAGTTTTAATTCCGCAATTGCGTAAATAATTAGTTTTATTTCTATAATTACGTAATAATTAGATTTAATTTTGTAGTTGCGTAATGGTTAGATTTAATTGGTATTTTTACAACAATTGAAATGAATAAAATCATAACGAGTGCGTAATGATTAGGAACTTGTTTTATTTGATGGACACGAATTAGGTTGAAATAGACTTTATTTTGTTATTTAGGGTTTTTGTGATATTTTAATACATTGGAACTTGCATTGTTACAAGTAAATTTTGGCATATTATCAAGTCTAAATAAGTAAAAGTGTGATGTTTGGAATAACAAGGAATGCACATGTGAAAAGAAAAGAAAAGAGATGTATAAAACAAGGAAAAATCTTTGTGTTTTATACTGTTTATTTCAAGAAAAATAAAAAGGAAATTCCTTATAATTACAAACATCGCACAAACATCTCTACTTTTGATAGGATATGGAAATTTACTGCGTCAACATATATTGAATAGAATTTTAGTTTCAATATATAAAATGTAGTAAATCTCAAAAGTCAGATATTAAGTCATGAATAAAGTATGGACACCAATTAAAATAAAAGAAAAAGGCTTTGAGAAATAGACAAGAAGAAGAATAGAGAATGAAATGGGAATAGAAATGTTAGTTGGAGCCTAGAAATAAAAAGGCAACGATATTAAGAAATTGAAAAAGGAAGTGGTAAATGAATTTAAAAAGGAAAAGCTAAATGCATAGTAAAAAATGACTTATGGTCAACTATAAGGAGGCAATGAAAGGAAGAACGAAAGAATGAGAATATATAAATATAAAAACACACACACACAGGTATATACATGTAGCCTCGATATGAGTTTATGACGGGTGTAGATGGTTATAATTTAATATATAAATTATAAAAAGGAAATGACATCGAGAGTCATTAGAGTAGGTTGAAATGTGAAAGCATGTTCAACTGTAGGACCCATGGAGAGTATACACTTACATATAGATCAATAGATACCCTCAAGTTATGTTAGTGCTTGGAATGGAACCTCCATAATTGTAGGCACTTGGCGGACCTTTTGTCGAGGGCGAGAATGTACAAGTACTATAGAGTAGTCTGCTTTAAATTGTCATAGGAGCGTATTGCTTTGATTGCTTAGGAAATCTAAATGGACGATGGGTGGGATCATACTTATGCAACAAGGCGCGGATGGCTGGCATGCGTGGGTACCAAAATAGGGGGTATGAGTTGCATATTTAACGAACTCGTTATCGGTCCTTTGCGGTCAATGGGCAGGACATGGTTACACCTAATTGATTTCTTCTGCCTACCACGATTGATTCAGTTGGGTTATGCACCACCATAATTTTTTGTTAGTTTGTTTGATAGAGCAAGGCTAGTTAACCCATATAGAGATTCCTTCAAAACACAGATGGAATAGATATTCATAAATTTTTTATGAATTGCCTAAAATATATCATTGATTTGGTTTTAGTTTACAATACTTATGTTCAAGATATAAATTAGTCATCCAATGACAGTCGTTCCCAAACTTCTTTTGGGGTGATTCATACAAGATCTCTCACGAGCAATTATTACATGCGGTCTTTCGACTCACACAACCTGCCAACTTCTTGGCCTAGGATACGTTTGAGGTTCTTATAAACCCTTATCTTGTATTAATTTTAACTTTGTGTACTACTCTTATGTACATGACCTTATAGTAAGAAGTTAACTCAACTTCACTCACCAATAATCGTACTTTGTTCAACAAGGTTCAATTATTCCTTATCGATGCATCATTATGTATCACTGTAAGAAGTGACTTTAGAGACTGAATTTTTATTCATTTTTAGGTACGTTCAAAACTCTTTCCAATATACTCGCATATTCGATCAAATCTAATCATTTTATTTTCTTTCACATGCTATTTAGTTTACTTCTGTTTTTTATTCTATAAGATTATCATGGACGTACTAAAAGTGTATCAAATACATATGTTTATGTTTTTCATAACTCATCTATATGGCCCTAGAGTTCATAAACTCTTATGACGCTCCCACTGAATGGGTGTTTTGCCCTTATTTGTCTGAGATATAATCTACTAGTATAATATGATTCTTAATCATACAATATAAAATTATTTCTCAAAACTGTGGTTTAGTCCATAATTCCAAAATAATTGCAAATAAATTTAGATGCTTTTGTATTTTACATGCATTACAAATACCTCTAATATAGTTAATTTTGTAACGAATAATCATAGTATTCATATTGAAATAAAACTGTCTATTTTTCAGTTAATACTAAAAAATAGTTATTATTTCATAAATGATATTTGGTATGTTTTATAAAAGCAATTTTTCGTAACTTGATGCTATTAATAAATGTTGTATGGCATGCTCCCACTATTTCGCCATTACTATAATAGCATACGAAGTACGAAGCTCCATTCAACCACTTAATATAGGCTATTCATCTCATTTACTATAACTGGTTTATAGCTGGGAATTTCTTAATCAAATATCTTAAATTCAAAGAAATAAATCTCATAGAAAACAATTTTTCGATTTGAAAGTACATTTTGAAATAGAAATCATATTTCTCATTCCAATGTTAAGTATCATTTATTATTCTACAATTCTCATTTCCGATGTTTCTTTATGAAGCAGAAGCGATCATTCACTCTCTTCATCCCAACTATGCCTTAGGTTGCATCCACTCTTATACATTTCATTTTCTTTAAAACAATCGAACCATCCAAAGGAAATCCTTACTACAGTATCATAACGAAATCTCTATAGAAGTTCATTTGGTCATCCTTAACTCTTAAGGATATCAAATGAATTACACTCAACATAAACTAATCAAACTGACATTTCAATGATCGAATTCTTAGATCTATCTAGTAGCCTTTTGTTTA
The DNA here is from genome assembly GCA_030737815.1 of Allium fistulosum. Classification (NCBI taxonomy): domain Eukaryota; kingdom Viridiplantae; phylum Streptophyta; class Magnoliopsida; order Asparagales; family Amaryllidaceae; genus Allium; species Allium fistulosum. The sequence goes on from CM060902.1 coordinate 343,881,203, forward strand.
GTGTAACGTTTAACACAACAAGATCATTATTGTAATCGATCATATTGAATACACAATCTCACACTATAGTTTACTTGCTTATTTCAACGAACTATTTTTATCGAGGTTTCGTACATTAGGAATTGTCACCATTTACCATATACAATTTATATGTGATCGTATATGGATCAAATATCCATACTCTTTTATTGCTTTTGAAGTTTCAAAACTAATTGAAGATAATAAACAGTCTTGTACAAGTAAACTTGTAAGTGACCAAGTTACGAACTTATTTAGTGGTTGTATAATTATACGCTTGCATGGGTCAACATGTAAGAATTTATTGGTCAGTATATTTCATATTTCTATTTGTTAATATTAATTCACTTCATTTGTATATTTTAATTGATAAAATTTTATCAATTATATTAATTGCACAAATTTATCAATGTAGACAATTATAACTTATACATAGCAGATGTTCTTACAATATTAGAAAGTTTAAACGTTACCATTTCATTTATGTAATAAGGCTCCTCTGGTCTTTTATGTTTCACTAAACCTTATGATAAAACACAGAAGTCTTTCAACTTGATCAGTGGGTGGTATGACTCGTCTGTCTTGGGAGTCTAACCTTGAGTTTTCTTAACAAGTCATAGCCCTATAAACAATGGATAACTCCTTATCAGTTGTATCATAGACAACTCCTAACCCATAGTTCCTTGTCCTAATCTCATTCCGACCTTGAGTTTTCTCACCAAATCGAAGGAGATTACTCACTCCTACGTACCATTTTGCGATGGTCTAAGTATAGTATATATACATTGAGTTTGCTCAACAAATACATATAGTCATCTTCCCTCGTCTATATAAAATATTAATAATCCTACACATAATATCTCTAATTTGAGTTTGCTCAACAACCAAAGAGTATGCAAGTAATTTATTAATATATATATATATATGGTAGAGGACAAAACTTATATTAAATATTCATAATCTTTCATATATTTAATAAGTGATATGGAATTTTGTATTTCTTAAGAAACACCATTGTCATTCAAGTGTAAGACACAGGGGAAATCACGATATACGTACTATACGTATGTATTTAATCCTTAAGTTAGATTGGGTTTCTTAACGTTCCAGCTTTACTTTATACATTTATATTATATAAGTTTTACTATTATATAAATTTTATAATTTATTTAAATTATATGATATTTTATGTACAATATTATATTAATTAAATCTTATTTAGTTAATTTAATTAATTAACACTTTAATCAATTAATTTTAATATTCAATTAACATATTATATTGAAATACATATATTATAACCTTCACAGCAATACACATATATCATATATATGTATTTTAATTTATTAATTAACTTTTAGTTAATTTATTTAATTAAATTTTATTACTTCCAAAAGTTCTTTTATACAGACATGTATACTCAAATTGTCTTAAACAATTCCGACAACATAACATATATCATTATATATATAATTAATTAACTTATTTTTTTAACTCATTTTATTAATATTATGAATAAATAATATTTTTGAAATTACCATTTTCAAACATTTTGAAAAATTATATTATAACTTTTATAATATGAATTTTATTTTAAGTTTAGAATGTTTATTTTAATTTTCAAAACAATTTAAAAATCTATATTATAACATTTATAATATTTTTATTATTTCAAAATTTTCTTTTAAATTTAAATTTTTTATTTTAATTTCAAAATAGTTTTGAAATCAACCCAAGGTCAAAATCAATTTGGGCTTTTATGTCGAAGATAACCTTCGGGCTTACCTTATCCTTTGAGTCAGGCCAGTAGCTAGTAGGGTAGAATACTTGTGTACCCAAACCCAACCTTAGACACTAATTTGTTTGTTAACCTGCTATATGGGTAAGATTTAATAAATTAGCCCTAATATTGCGAATTTAGACCACGTAGGCTATTTAGCTTCGATTCCATTGTTAGAACTGGGCTAGCACACAGTAGGGTAAATAGATAAATTTCAAAAAAATTATTCCACTTGGATCTTATTGGGACTATGAAGTCTAAATTTATTTTAAATAAAATCAGTATATTATTTACTTGGTAAATAAATTTTTATTTTGATATTATTATATTTATATTACATAATATGAACATGCATATCATATACACATTTGTGTGCACGTGAACGTGCAACATATACAATGGATGTGGTTAAACATACCCGTATATAGATGATGGAATTTGTACTGCAACGTACATGTTAGCCCTTTGTATACATATGTGTTGTCTAATATATATATATATATCAATGTGATATAAAATATTTTTTTTTTGCAAGGCAAGCGGGGTTAACTGGTCCCCTACCAGTTTATTGAGAAAAAGGAAAATGGCTATGAACATGCTCATAGACACCAGAAAAAAACAAAGGCAAAGACAAAGTGGAAAAAAATAAAAAAACACACACAGGGAAAACAAGACTGAATGGCAGAGAAAGAAAATCAAAAAAATAACACAATAGCATTGCTATGTCCAGTCTTCAGCCAACTGAGAACTGAAGGCATATTTGCTTTCCTTTATTCCATTAACTATAGCATTCATTAGAACTACCCATAGTTGCTGCATACTCCTACTTTTATCTTCAAAACATCTTAAGTTTCTTTCCTCCCATACCAAAATCAAGTACTTCTTAAGAAAGAAGAAGTAGACAATTCTATCATCTTTCCTCCACTTAGTTGATTTACTTATTAGGTCCCACTCAAAATCAGACAAACCATGTATATGATCATCAGTTATTCTTGTCACCAATCTTCCCCATAGAACCTTTAATTCATTGCAATCAAAATACAAGTGAGCCACAGACTCAACCTGCAACTTGCAAAAGACACACAGAGGATCAACATTCATTTCATAGCTCAACATTTTGCTCTTGGTCAACAAAGCATTCATAATAACCTTCCACATCATCAGGTTGTCCCTAGCAGGAGAGGATGTGGACCATATACTCTTATGCCATACAGAATTAGAGCTTCCTGTCACATTCGAAAGTATATCATATGCAACTGAGATAGAGTGTTGCTTTCCATTCCAGAATAATTCATCTCTTGGAGCTATATGGAAGTTTTGAGACTGATATTTGTTCTATACAGCCCTTATTTCTTGATTACTGGTGTAAGGCAGAATCAACTTGCCTTCAATCAGGTAATCAATAGCTTGTGCATCCCTACTAATGCCAGCCTGTTCAATCTAATGGGGATTAAACAAAATGCCAAGCACTAGGCCTTCATCCATCCACGGGTCATTCCAAAATTTGATAACACTGGAATGAGAGAGCACAAACTTAATAAATGGTGAGAAAATGGATCTCAAACCCAGAATACTCCTCCATGTCCAGCTACAATTCTGGGGAACAGGCATTGTCCAGAAGTTTCTGCTACCTAAGTTAAATTTTCTAGTCCATTCAACCCATAAGGATTCAACACCACTTAGCAATGAATTTAAGTGAGCACTTATGGAAGCTTTATTCCAAGTTTGCAAGTTTAATATACCTAGTCCACCTTTCTTTTTTGGCATTTCCATTTTGAGAAAAGAGCATGGGATGGTTTTCTTAGAATGAATCGAGCCTGTCCAGAAAAATCTCAACATGGCATTTCTTACCATGTTAATCAGCTTTTTGGGAAGAATAAACACTCTAGATCAGTACACCATCATTGAGGAAATAACAGACTTGATGAGCACTAGTCTGCCAGCTTGAGAAAGAAATCTATTAGCCCAGGAGGTCATTAAGTTGCAGATTTTGGAATACAGAGGCAGGCAATGAGCTGTTGTAAGTACATAAAGGTATACCCAAATAATTCATGATGTTATCCATAGATTGCAATCCAGATATGGCAGTTAAACTATTAGCTTCCTCTAAAGAAATGCCGGATGTAATAATATGAGATTTATTTGCATTAAGTTTCAACCCAGTCATTAGGTAGAATTTATCAAGGGTAGCAATAATATTCTCAATAGAGGTCTGGTCAGGCTTAGTAAAGATCATGATATCATCAGCAAATAAGAGAGATGTTATTTGGGGAGATTTACATTTAGAATGGAACAAAATTTCCTTCTGCACATATCTTTTTGACAGCATATTAGATAATACTTCCATAACTAGAATGAATATATAAGAAGATCTAGGGTCCCCCTGTCTGATCCCCTGTTTACTGTTGAAAAACCCTGAAGTGAAGCCATTATATTTTATTGAGTAGGAAGGAGTAGAGATACAGCTGTATATCCATGCTACAAATACTTTGGGAAATTTCATCAGAGCCATGGTTCTCACTATTGATGTCCAGTGTATACTATCATAAGCCTTCATTAAGTCCACCTTTAACAAGGCATTTTTGGAAGCTTGGACCTGACCATAGCCTTTTAATAATTCATGTGATAACAAGATGTTGTCAAGGATATTTCTCTTGGGAAGAAAAGCAGACTGATTTCTGGATATGATTCTGCTAAGGACAACAACAAGTCTAGAGGCCAATTTTTTTGAAATACACTTGTACATAACATTACAACAAGAAATTGGTCTAAAAGAAACAACAGACAAGGGAGTTTGTACCTTAGGAATAAGAACCAAATTTGTTGCATTCACTTGCTTTAGAAGTTTGAAAGAGGTGAAAAAGTTATGAACAGCCTTTAGAAAATCTTTCTTGATTATATCCCAACTATGGATAAAAAATTTGACATTGAAACCATCTGGCCCTCCACTAGATTGTCTATTCATTGAAAAAAGTGTGTCTTTAATTTCGTTATCAGTTACCTTTTTGACAAGATTGTCAGCTTCCTCTGAGTGCACTTCAGGTAATTGCAATTGGGATAGATCTTCAATAGAAGGATTGAACTCACCTTTGTTAGCATACATATTCTTGAAAAAGTTAAGAAGAGCTTTGTCAACATCAGCAGCATTAAAGTGCAATTCCCCTTCCTCATCATAAATGTTAGTAATATGTTCCCTAGCCTGTTTCACCTTAATGGCTGCATGAAAATAAGCAGAATTGCTATCTCCTTCTGTTGCCCATTTTTGCCTCAATTGTTGTCTCTTCATATTGCCTTCAGTTTTCAAAGCTTCACTTAATTGTTCAAATAAATTTCTCTCAGTATCAGCTGCTGTAGGATTATCTGGATTTTTCATCATTTCTTCCTGAGCATGTTTGAGTTTCTTCCTTAGCATTGTAGTTTTGAAAGTACCATCACTAAATTTCTTCCTAGCCCAATCTCTTAAAGCATATTTTGTAGCTCTTAATTTCCTGCAAAAAATAAACATTGGATTTCCATTGAAATTTTCAGACCATGCTTTAATTATTATATTAGTATACTCAGGTTCAAGGACCCAAGCATTATAAAATTTGAAGCTTTTCTTTTCATTTAACAACTTCTGGCCAGAAGAGAATATTATAGGAGAATGGTCAGATAGAACAGGATAGGGGATAAAGGAAGACATAGTACGCCAAGTGGATAAGGCTTTGAGGTTGGCAAATGAGTGATCAATAATAGAAAAGGTTCTGACTCCAGATCTACTCCGGTTATTCCAAGTGAACTCAGCACCAGTTGAGGGAATGGATAGCAAGTTAGAATCCTCAATAGCTCTATTGAGGGGAAGAATGTCTTTTGGAAGAAGGGGAAGGCCTCCATGCTTGTCAAGCAAGGATAAACAGCAGTTAAAATCCCCAAAGACAAGCCAGGGGTGGGAATTTTGCTTAAAAGCTGGAAGGAGATCAAGGAAAGTTTGTCTTGAGTTAATCGAGTTATGGGCATAGACTATAGAAATAAAGAAAGAGGTGGAAGAATCATTCAGTTTGGCTTGAAAGTGCATAACTTGATCAGTACTTATATATTTATAAGAGTATAAATATCAATATATGTATGTATATACATATATTAATACTAATGTAAAATAATTGTTTTGAAAATGCAAATATTGTTAATCACAAATTTATATTTAAATTCAGTTTCAAATTTCAAATTTTAGATCTAAATCTAGAATTTAAAATATTTTCTAATTTCAAATTAAAATTAAAATAATATCCAGATAAAATAAAATAAATAAATGAAAATATACAAAATATTTTTATTAGAAATATACATACCTACATGCATATATATGTGTGTGCGCGTGTATTAATGCTTAAATTTCGAATATAAAATATCATTATATATTTAAATATAAATGGATAAAATTATATATATGTATGTATGTATGTATATATATTCACAAATATTTTTGGTCTATAATATGTTTGACTAGATCCTATCTTTTAAAAAAAATTGCTTTACGGTTTAAAAAAATTGTTTATCAGTAAATCTTTTCCATACAGAAATGATTAAAGAAATATTTTTTCAAAATAAATCTCGTAGTCATTAGTATAATTTATATGCATTAATATACATACATACATGTATATATTAAATTAAATAACATCTTGTGTTTTAAAATAAATTTACACATACACAAACACATATATGTTTATGGTTTTAAATAATACATATATAATAAATTTTTTTAATTTTCGAAAATTGTGAAATGTATATGATTTAACAAAATTTTACATGTATTTTATATATACATTTATACATTAAAAATCAAATTATGTTTTAAAATCCCTAATAAAATCAACATTTAATTCAAATTTTTTTTGCTAGCCAAGAGCTGTATATGCCACACACACATATATAATTATTTTTACAATGCATTTATACACGTTCACGTATAATGTTGATAACACACATATATAGGGATTCGTGATATTGAGATCTAATCTAAGCACATATAATTCAAAATAATTATCAAATAAATATGCATAATTGTAAATAATAAGTTACCTTGACTATAGCCTAATTAGTACACGTTGAATGCTGAATCAATCGACTCCGTTTGAATCTGAATTCAAATCCTGCCAAAGGGAGTTACTAGACTGAAAGCACTGCGCATCATTGTCCTAATTTTACTTGAATTTATGTTTTTAATGCTTGATTCAAGGGATGAAGGGGGCTGTCATTTTTGATCAGATATGCATGTAGTGGGGGCTAAAAGGAGAGCAACAAATGGGTGGTTAATGGTGTTTAAATATTAGAGAAAGAGAGGAGCAAAAAGTGGATCCGGATCCACAAATATCTCTACTGATTCAAACCCCCTTTTTGAATCAAATCCAACCCCTCCTCCTACACCTATGGCCGGCCAAATCAGGTCCCTTTATAGATCTCTCAATCACTTCAAGCCTGATCAAATAAATTACATTTAAATCTTAGTTAAATGTACATTTATATCGTATATCGATACATGTGTATACAACTTTTATATACGCACTATTTAAGTCTTTTTCCATTATTCACAAAGAGTTAATTTCCTAGAAGCATATTAAATAATTTTTCTCCGGTGGAATTTTTTTGAATAATCAACGCGAATTGATTAACTTTGGATTTTAGAAGATTATCCTCATTTATTAGCTTAAAACAATGACTAATGGCATTCTCTCTATTTTCAAAATCATATCTTTTTTAATCCAAAATTTCATTTTCGAGTTCTTTTAGTTTGTTTTCAATTTCAAGCATCCCAATTTCAAAGAGTTAGAAATTTTCAAATTCAAGTTTTTTAAAATTCTTGATTATGTCGATCAATTTTTCAAATTATGATTTGTTCGAATAATTTTAGTTTTGCTATTTTTCAAAATTACAATTTTGTTTTCAAGGGTTTTGGAATTTTCTTTTACCTCGTTTAATTCCCTTTCAAAATTTGCACATTTTGAATTTTCGAATATCTTAGAAAATTCCCACTCCTTTTGTAAAATGTTGTTTTTGCTAGTTAACCCAGTTTCATTTTTCGCCAAAATCAGAATTTCCTTTTCAAGCTTTTGAAACTTTTAATCAAAATGAGAAAACTCTTTTTCATAATTCAAACAATTTTTGGAATTAGAATTTTTAATTTTCTTAATATTTTAAGCTTATTTTCCAAATCATCATTTTTCTGACGTAATTTAGATTTTTCATTTTTCAACTTGTTATTTTTCATCTCAAATTCATTAATATTTTTAGTTAATTTTTGACACAAGAGAGCTATATCTTTGAATGAAAAATCGCTTATCACGTTAGTTGTTGCATCTATGTCAATGCCTTCTTTACTATCATTGTCCAAACTTTCTTTTCTAAATCCTACCAAGCACAATTCTTTAACTGAGTCAATTTTGGTGGGTTTCTCCCCATTGTCGTCTTTTCTTTCATATATTACATCGAGAGTGTTCCAAATTTCATGTGCGGTTAAACAATAAGAGATATTGTTAAATTCATCTCGATTAATTAGAGAATAGAGTATATGCATAAAAAGAGCATTAATCAAAATGTTTTTCTTATATACCATCCATTTTCAATAATATACCAACATTTAAAATAAACAGAATTTAAATAATATTCCATTTTTGGTTTCCAATTTAAAAATTCATTCCGTCAAAAATAGGAGGACTAACACTAGACCGATTCTCGCTAGATCTGTACCTAGGGTTAGACATTTATGCTAGTAATCTAGCTTCGATACCACTTGTAGGATCGAATTAACCCTAGAGAAGGGGGATGAATAATCTTTATAATAAATTTACAGAATAATAAAATTTACAACATAGATAATAATAGAGTAAATACAGAAATAAAAGTGATACACAAGTTTACCCAGCTTTGGCAAAATCTGCCTTCTGCTGCCTCTGAGGTTACTAATAGGAATTAAACGATCGACGCTTACAGACCCTGTAAACTCGTGACCCTTGCTAACGTGATTGTTCTAACCCTGTGCTCAAACCTTGCCACAACTCAAACCCCGAGTTACGAATTCTCGAACTACACCCCGTAGTTCGTACCTAGTTGAAAACAAAGAGTTTTATAAAATTAATAAACAAAACGCAATAAGATAAAAGAAACCCTAATACACCCAAACAAATTAGTTTACAAATAAAGATATACAACCCAACTAAGATTAAAATATGTTCTCCCCTTTTTATTTCTTCAGCTCGAAATCGCTTTCTTCATCTCGTCTTTCTCTTTTGCTATGCGATCTAAAATTATGGTTTCATGATTTGAAGTGTCGCTCCTTCAATTTATTGAAACTGCTTCGATTCTCTTGTAGTTCTTATGCAAGCCTATGTGCCTTCAAATCCTTCGAGTTAATTCTGATTGTGGATATTTGGTATGATTTTATTTCTTTTTGATTTATGTATTCGAACTCGACTATTTTTGCCAGTGATGATTTGGGTGGTATTTATAGGGACTAAATCCCTATATTTCGAATATCTTTTTGGTTTTGAAAATTTCAAAATCTTTGCTTGGTCGTTTGATTTTCTGATCGATGGTGTAATCATTTCTAACTTGTTTAATTCTTTGATATATATTCGCAAAATTTTGATTTATATTCAAATATATTTTAACTTTATATTGTTTTCTGATTTTGGCCTTACTCTGTCAATTTCACTACATCAGTTGAAGTTCTGTTACCCTCATTTTCTTTGGACGTTGATTCTTGAATTGATGGTTTTACTCGTTTGGGTCAGAGATACTTGGTGATAGTTGAGACTTGAGATGCTCATGCCTGAATTGTGACTGAAATTCATTTTGGGTACTACCTGACTATGTCTAGTTTGTTTCTTTATTACTTGTATCCTATATGTGTGCATCTTCGACCGTGTTGTGTGAGTATTTACCTTCTCGTGTATGCATTCGTGTTTGCACCATGTTGCTCCACTGTGTTTGATCTATTTCTTGATGAGATGTTGATGATGTCTATAAATGTCAGTTTGTTGTTTGTACTTCATAATGTACTTGTGCACTTCATGTTTCTGCTTCCAAGACTTATTTACTTCCTTCATTTTTTTGTCCCTTAGTTCATGATCATTTAACCACTGTTGCCATGGTTTCTACTTCGATTATTCATAACCATCACTACTGGATCAAAAGTCTAGTTGCTTTGTGATATTTTATGTTGTTCTTCGCTCACTTGTGATTCAAAGTATCTGTTTGTATGTGGAACATATACATAATGTTGTTGATGCTATATCATCCTTTTTGATTAGTGGCAGAGATGGTTTCAATCACCTGTGTTGTATTGTTGATGAATTCAATTACTTTTTAGCTTGTTGGTTTTTGATGGTGTTGAGTTTGGATCTAAATCTTGATGTGAGGTTGCTGCTACCCTTGCACCTATTGAACCAGTGCACACTTCCTGTTACTAACATGTGCATACCATTTCACTCCACTTTCCATTGAATATCTAAACTTGACTTTGTTGCATGCCTGGGTGCACTTGTATTTCTGTTTGTTGAATAATTTTGCACTATGAGCTCTTGCCCCGTGTGCACTGTTCCATGTAGAATTGATTTCTAGCCTGTGCATTTTCAATTTGCACTTGTGTTGAGTCTGAGCTTGCTTGGGCTTGACCTCGTGTACACTTCTACTTGCTCTGTGTTGAGCCTTCGAGCTTGACCTTTGCATTTGTCCTTAAAATTTGATTGATGCAAGTACGTTTTGTGTATGTGCTCTTCCCTATGGCACGTACAGTGATACACTATGCATGTCATATGTTGCTCATGCACATTTATTTTTGGTTCCAGTTTAACATATGAAAAATATAACCCAATTAACCGAGGCAATAACATATTTATATATACTTTTATTTTTGCAATTTCAGTTTGTTTTTTTTTTTGCTTTTTACTACATTATTACTTTGATAGGCAAAGCAGATGATTGGACACAGGCTGAAGCAAGAAGGTAGCAAATCAAATTAAAGTGAGTGAGTGAGTGGATGAGATAATGTTGTATGTGAGAGTGTGAAAATGTGTTGTATTTGAAAATGTAAAATATAGTGGAATTCGTGTTGTAAATGTGTACTGCTGAAATTGTAATAAAATGTTTGTTGAAATAAAATATTTGTTTAAATTAAATTCTGATTTGTTTCATTCTATGATATTTTAACAGTACTATAACACACACACACACAGATATATATATATATATATATATTTATTATCATCAAACAGAAATCATAAACTATTATATTCTACAATATACATTTTGTATATTATGACATTTAAAAAAACAGTTTGGAAAATAAATGGCCTCTGTATGTAGTTTAACATTATTCTAGTAAGAAAATTAATCCTAAAATTCATAGATATTTCCAATTTAATGGCAATTCAAGTAACATATTCAAAAATACCTATCATATATGTAATATCTATACTAAACAAAGTTGTCAAGTGTTTTACATAATATTCTCCTAATTTACCTCTAAGAGGCATATAACAACATGTACATTCAGAATGTAAAACTCAAATCATAATTTGAATGAAAAGTTAACACTGATAGAGTTAGGGGTATGCCATAGGGGAAATTATATATTTGTTACATATATTTAACTCGATAACCAGTCCTGTTAGAAATAAAAGGCATACTTAATATGATATGTTATGTTAATTAATTAATTTAATTAAAAGTATATTTAATAGAAAATCCATAAGTGGTATATTTTGTGATAGTAGTTACAGTGTGTTGTAACCATGAGTGATTTATCACAATAATATAAAAACACCGTTTTAAATATTCCTAGTCAAGCCGTATCGAGACTGGATATCGATGCATCCATTAAGACTAGAATGCGTAACACTCTCAATATGTTGGACAATGTATTACTCATGATCACTTGGGCCATCAAAGGGTTACGTACTGATAGTTATTGGATAATTATGGAATGACTCACATGATAGTTTCTATTGGTTAATATAATTAAGGTCAAACAAAAAATATCGATGTGACAAAATCACATAGTTCTCTTGACTTGAGAATACCGTTGATTTTCAATGTGGAAGCCCCGCTTTGATTATAGTTAAATCATGGCACAGTGTCCATCGAACGACTATAGTTGGTCGAGTGAAAGCATTGGAAGCGAAACACTATTCAAGAGAGGATTAATCTCCTAGTTATATGAGATTAGTATCACGGTCAACTGTAGTCAACTAAAAGTCAAAGTCTCCACCAGAGCATAACTGTTAATAATAATTGTTATTATTGAATGAAGGACTTTGTGTTTGGACTATAGAGTCAAATACAGACGATATTGGAATTTTGACCATTACCAAATTACATAAGCCCAAAGTGATACAGTTTTGACAAAGAGAATTGGTGTATACGATTGTCACTACTAGGTAATGCTTAAATAAGTAAAACTGGAATTTACCAAAAGATGTGAAAGCAATAAATTCTATCCAAATGCCACATCACTGGCTAAGGTGATATGTGAACATTCATATTCGAATTATTCAATATTAATCGCTGACTGAATTTACACCTTTGAGTCACACAATCTTAATGATGAATACTCCGAATAAACAATATGATTTAATTAATCTATCTTTGTTGTAAATTAATTAAATTGATTAATATTTCTAAAATATTGATTACTAAATTTTATTTTTTTGTTTGTATACCATTAAAATTTAATAAAGTGCATAAGAAAAAGCTGAATGGGTTTGGGTTCATTTGAGGCCCATGTTCCCTCCATGTCTGGCCAGTCACATGAGAGAGAAAGAGGATAAGTTTTCAAAAGTCTCACTTTAGTTTGGCATCAATTACCTTCTTTATTTCATATTTTCCATAAGCTTTTGCTATTCATTTTCTTTTGCGCACTTTTTCGGTCCTCTCCTTCCTTTCTAATGGCTGAAAATATAAGAGCTTCCGTGACTTCAAAATTCCTAAAATCAAATACAAATCAAATCTATTCATTAAAAGTGGTTTATCCCTCTTGATCCTTGCAAAATCTGGAGATGAATTCTGAATCTAGGAGCTTTGATTCATTGTTAAAGGCGTGATTTATTAGCTACATCCAAAGGTAATTTTCTTATTTAAATTGACTTATGTATTTATACGATTGATATATTTAGAGTTTCTATCATTCACCTCATGTTTTAATTATTCATCTTGCCACATGTAAATTAAATCTCCTTTATATATATTTTGATTAGAACACGTTTGTTATATTGTTTTGATTCAAATTTATGTTTGTTCTTCATCTTTCTTTAATGTATGTTCATGATAAATTTGTATATTTTAAATCCCATATTACTTTTGATAACTTCTTGTTATTCTTTGTATTGTTTAGATCTGTAAATTCTTATCACAAATTTGCACTTGCCTACTTTGTCCAAATTTCTTTTATTTTATTTTGGAAATTTATGAAACTGAAAGCTAACTTTGAATGGGATTTTTTATATAATTATATAACGTTTTCGTACTTAAATGCAAATGAATTTTATGTGTAAAATTATTTACTATTTTGAAATTAATATTTATTTTCACCGGTATACAGTTGAATATAATCATTTCAATCCTTTTTTAATAAAAACTTGATTTAAGATTAATGAATAGAATTTAGTGTAAATTATAATTTCTTGTGGTTTTCTATATTTAAAGTCTCATGTAAAATCTAAAATGTTATTTCATTCATAAATTAAAAGTTTAATGAAAACCGTTAACTTTAAAACAAAACTTATTAGTATAAATGTATATATACATATATCATATGCTACGATGTTTGCAAATATATGTTGTTTAGATCTAAATTATAAAATTGTATTGATTATGTATATGGAAATATACACGTTTGATTTAATTCGAATTCGTAAGAAGATTTTGTGCAATAATGTAGAATTTTGTTTTCAAACATTTTTAACTGAAATCATTCCCTTTAATGTTAACTATAAATTTCAAATTATTTAAAACAGCTAATAGGCTTTTACTATATATATATAATTATTATGGATGTATGCATATATTTCATTGACAAAAAACCAAAGGCATGTGTAAATTTAGTTGATAAGTTATAAATGTCATTTAATATATTAATTATTACAATTAAAGAGGGAGATAAATAAAAGGTTTCTCTCTTTTCATATACTGTCATATCTTTCCTATATTAATTGCATAAGGTAAGAGAGCGAAATTAAAGGTTTCCTTCTCTAAATTCATTTATACATGTTTTATTTACACATATATACACTACTTATATGCTGCACTTACACTTCACACAAATGAATGTGTTTGATACGTTCATTATAATACCAATAAGTTTAAGTTATATCTAAATCTCTATTTTTACAATTTAAACTAATAAGATTTTATTTAAAATTTATTAGATTCGATTTAATATCCATTTAGACTTCATAAGCCTAATAAAAATCCAAAATGGTATTTTTTTTTGAAATTCATCCATTTCTTCTATTGTGGGATGACCCAGTTCCAACAATAGTATTAAAGCCCAATAGTCTATGTGGTCTAAATTAGTTATATTAAGACTAACTAATTAAGCTTGCCCACTTAATACAATGTCTAGAAAGGTAATGGCTACTGCTGGAATTGGGTAATCAAGTACCCTGTCCTACCCGGTTACCGGCCTGGTTTAAAAGGTGAAGTGAGCCCAAAGTATGCCCTAATAGAAAAGACCCAGTTTAAATTGGGTCTTGGGCTAATTTTTAAAATTGTATGAAAATTAAAGTAAAGATTTTAAATTTAAAAGTTAAATTTAAAATGAAACAAGTTTATTATAAAAGTTATAATATAACATAAGTTTTCAAAATGTCTAAAAGATAACAAAATTTCAAAGTGTTTGAAATTTTAAAATTTAAAATTTAAACATTAATTTCGAAAACTAATTTATTAATAAGATTAATAAAATAAGTTAATTAAATATGGTATTATATGTTAACCTGCTTTTTAGCCAAGCCGATTTCAATTGGACTTAGAAGGCCAGAATGAGAACGAAACGATTCACAAACTTGAAAACATGCTTAGAAAGGCTAAATGATTGGACTCGAGAAGTTCGATGGAAATTGGAGCTAAATAGACTACTCGTTACCGAGAGGACCTCTTGGCACCGAGAGGTTTTCTTCTACTTATCATTTCCCAATCCCCTTATACTTCAAGTAATTCTTCAAGCAACTGTGATAAATTTCTTTTTCCAAAGGATAGATGAGCAACACTAAGGATTTTAGAGAAGAAAGCAGGAAAAGACAAGTGATGTCGGTTGAATCATTAGAAGGAACCAGATCTTCTGGAAAAAAAGAGTTTAGAAACACAATGAACCAAAGATAGAAGAACTAAGCAAGTGAAAACAAGAAGTTTCCACCAAAGAAAACCAACCTCTTGGTACCGAAAAGGTTTTGTTAGAGATTAGGTCGACGTGTTCCCTCCTGTACACTTAGACTTACATTTGGACTTTATCTTACGTGGGCTTCTGAGTCTACCGGCAAGTTTCTCTATAAATACCAGTCCTACAACAACTAAAGAGGGGATTCACACTCTGCATCTTCTTCACTCGTATTTCCTTCCCTAAAGACACTCTTGAAACTCCATTGTAAATTTGAGGTCCACTAAATCGTGGTCAGATATGATAAAATTAGTTGTAATCCGGAGAGAAATCGACTAGTAACAAAGATTAAAGTGGACGTAGGCCAGAGATTGCCGAACCACTATAAAAATTCTTGTGTGTTCTCTTATTTTCTTCCTGTTTTTGTCTGTTTTATTTGGATTTCTACATTTTTGGTGCTTTTATTTAATATTTCATATTGATGCCATTTTTGGCGTCAAAATTTTAGTGCTTTCACCGAGAATCAAGCTTGGATTTGAAATTTGGAGAAGATGAAAAGGCCTAACATTAGATCTAGGTTTAAAGGGAGTCAACTAGAGCATGACGTCACCTAGAAGGTGTCCTCAAATTCTAATCATTCAATATACAAGACCATGTAGGAGATGGAGAAAATGATGAAGAAGATGCAAGATGGGATAAGGACTTAGCAACATGAAATGCTAGAAGGATTTTTCATAGGATGGGACAACAAGGAATAAGTGGAGCTGCTGGAATTTAGGACCAAAGGCTTGGAACAAATGCAGGAACATCTGGAGTTGGAGCGGAGCAAACTGAAACAATGCCACCATGACCATAACCAGTCAGTACCGAGCACAATCCTTTCGATACTGAAAGGAATTTACTAGGAGGCACGATCGATTTGGAGCTAGGACAAGCTCTAATGCATGGAATGGGTGATGTTGGAGCCAAAGAGACAGACTGGAATTTGAATGCATAATAGCAGGAGCTAGAACCAGAAGCTCATTGTAGGAACGGGAGGCATGATGAAGTTATGGATCAGAGACTTCTATTGGACGATAACCCAATAATCGAGAAGGATTAGAGTCAAGTTCGATTCCCTTAAATCACCTTTTGTTTTAAATAAATGATGGAATATCTCTATCAAACCGCTTATACGTGTACGAGATCATAATCGGTCCCTAGGAACGCTCTGAGTTGGATGTTTGAAGGTGATCCTTGATAGGATTAGATGTTTTGATGTTTGCTATATGCCAAGACTTAGGCTGCATGAGTAATGACAAACGCCGATTAAGAAACACTAACAGAGATTGATGACCTCTTGAAATTGGTTAGGGTTTTATAAACCACTTGAACATGAGAATACTGAATGTGGTACTCCCATCCGGAGAGACGGGGTGGTGACCGCAAGAAGTAAGTCCCTTCACCGAAGAGTGAGAGGATGGACTTGCTCGTTGTTGAGTCCCCTCACCGGAGAGCTAGCGAATTGGGCTCAGCAAGAATCCAGAGAGATCGAACCCTAGATTGGATGACAAACGATCTAAAGACATTGAATCCTAGATTAGATGACAAATGATTCGAAGAGATTGAGCCCTAGATTGGATGACAAATGATCCGGAGAGATCGCACTCTAGATTAGATTACAACCTAGATTGGAGACAAATGGTCCGGGGAGATCGCACCCTAGATCGGATGACACCCTAGATTGGATGAGACCCTAGTTTGGAAGGAACCCTAGTTTGGATGTTAAATGTTCCAGAGAAATCGGACCCTAAAATAGACGTTGACTTGACCTTAGGATGTAAAAACCCGCCCCGAAATAGACCTAAATCCCGACCCAGAAAAGGCCCATCGGAACTTAAAGCCATTCCAAGAATTGCCGTTTAGGCAAAATTTAAAACAATACACAATACACAGAGCTATATATCTAACTTTCAGAATTTCACAGTACAATGGATAAAATATAATAATAAAACATGTACCCGTAAATAAAAGTCATTTCAAAACACATAATTATTGTCACAAAGTCTCAAAATATCCTAATATAACCATCACAGTGTATCAAACTGACAATAACAACAGCATAGTTTGAAATCTGGGTATATGGAAAATACCATAAGAAAATGATAGTGGATAAACAACTGCCACGATCAGCATCCCCACCTTCGCTTCTTCGGCAATCCCTGTCTCCCTAACCTGTTTTGTTGAAATGATGAGGGAGTTAGAACAACAAGGTCTAGTGAAAGAAATTTCAAGTTTTATTATAATAGTAATCTGGGCAGTATTATCTTGAAAGTAATATGTCTTCTATATTAAAATCATAACATACGTATAACTTCAACTGTAAGCTTGAAGGCTCTTCCAGTCCAACTATCCAACTCTAACGCAACTAGAATTTACGATGTAAGAGGAAGAACTTGAACCACTTAATACATTTTTAATTAGGAATTATGTAGACTTTGACCATTTAAGACCTATAAAATTGGCAAGTCCCCTGTCATTTACGACCTAACCCAAGGCGGGTCCCCACGTGGTTCTCACTAGCGGACGTAATAAGAAATCGCATTAGGTCATTAATACTTCTCCTAAAGGAAAGAGGCAGACCCTACAAACAACCACTTAGTACTTCTATCCCGAAGTAGACCCCTTCTAAAGATTTCACCAATCGTATCAATAACGTAACTTGGGACCCATAACCCAACTACGAGAACTCAGATTAATCTGGCTATTAGCAAGTACTGGTAGCCAGATTAGCTGGGCGGATTTACCCTATAGAATTGGGAATTGCCTCGTGTCCACTGAGGTTATTTTTTATAGATGATGTCCCACATTAGTCCGCAAAGCCACAACACTGGTAGGCAGATTTAATCAAGTAGAATTCTATGTAACTTTGGACTAACCTCGCATCCCTATAACTTAGTCATACTTCATATGTATAACCTTTGTATACATATACCATTCTACATAATTAATAGTTGAGGCCATATAAGGTAACCCCTTATTATGCCTCCAATTAAGGATTAATTCCCTAATTTACATTAACTACTTTCCCACAAATTAATATTTCCTAATTATTCTAATAATACTAATTATTACACTCGATACGTTATTAATTTTAACAATAAATACGTTAATATTATACGTATATGCACACAGAAATAAAGATCTAATCATTACATTTAAATAATTCAATAATAATTCGCCTACAAGATAATTTGAAATACCAATCTCATATAAATCTCTAATTCCAAACCAAAACAGCTACTACCCATAGCCAAACACAAATAGACTTTTATTACAATGGAATAATACCTAACTTGTCTCATATTAATATACCAGAATCACTTTCCTATTTTAGAGAAACAGATCTTATAAATTAGATCATTTATGTTCAATTCAACCTTTACACATATTAATTTGAAGTAAGAAAGGAATTCTTTATTTATTCAAGTGGTAGAAATAAGCGGTGCAAACTACAATCAATCAAATGCGTACTTTACACACCATTTCTAATTTGTTTACTTTTAGAACCCTTTAACGCTACAATTGGAGACAAAAGAAAATAGGTTGAATCGACCATAGATTATCTAATTACGAACAGTTTGATTCAATTCTAATATATTAATATAAAAACAGTTACAATTCCAATGTATTCAAAGATTGATATTTACTTAAGGGAAATTATGGGGTTTTATTGTTTTTAGGGTATGCATTTACAGAATTTCCCAAGGCATATATCAAATCCAAATAAATACAAAAGAAAAACTGGAATGGGAAAAATTGAAATTCCACTCATAGAAGATTCCATGATTTATAATTGGATCTGATTTATACTGCTCCTAAATCTCTGCTAGATTTTCTCCTTTTTGAATATACAACAAATAGATTGTATGTATAGAATAGTTTTCAAAAATCAGAAGGTAGAGAGAAGGAGTATTAGGAATTCAATTTAAATTAGAGATTAGAAATTAGAATTACTTACCATAAGTTTGCCATTTCTTAAAACCCTAAGGGGAAAGAGTTTGACAGAGCTTCGCCATTGCTTGGGGGGTATAGGGGCCTTGGTGTCTATTTATAGAGGTAGAAAGGAACGAGAGCCGTTGGATTTAAAATAAATGAATCAGGGCTGCTCACGGCCTCTAAAAATCTAGCCGCCACCTTCAGAACCGGTCGATTGCTGACCACAAGCGGTCGACCGCTTGCATATATGCGGTCGACCAGTCTTCATTTTGGATCATGTTTAATTTATTTCCGTTTCTTAGTATTCATTACTTAATTTAATTATATTAATTACCCAATTAACCATATGTTAACTCAAATGTTAATCTCAGCCAATATTTTAAAATTCAAAATTAAAACATTTTAATTTAAATTCAAATTTTTAAATTTTAAATTTCAAAACTTCAAACGTCCTTAATTTCTCCGTTTGAACTCCGATTTCAACATATTATGTATGGAAATTGATCAGAAAATTGCCACGCACGCAATGGTGCAACTTTCGTAACCAAGTTCTGACATTTACAAAATTTCTATTTTTAACCTTATTTTAATTTTTTAATTTCTTATTACGGAGTGTTACATTCTCCACTCCTTAAAAGGGATGTCGCCCTTGAAACCACCAAGGGCTGATAGTGTAACACGCATTCAAAAACCATAATACAACCAAGTTATTTACAATAATATACACAACTATCTACTCGACCAAAAATGTAATGTGATTATGTATGCAACAAATTATAGGTGAGTTAAATCCTAGTGTGAATGCAAGATCATGACATATAGGCATGTATGCAAGCACCCTAAATATGCATATAAAATTCAATATGAGTGCAAGAATAACGGTGAAAAGTGTGGCAACCATTCCCTATCATCTAATCTAGCTACCATGTTGCAACCAAATACCTATATTTAGAGGGGAAAGTTTACCAGAGAAAAGCTCGAGATGAGAAACCTTCATATTTTCTTTGATTTCCCATATGCTTTTCACTGGGTTATCTCCTCATTCTACTCAAACCAACCCAATTTCTTTGTTACGAAGCCTCTTAATACAATGCTCCACATTGTGTGCGGTGGCACATGAGGGGAGATGTGTGATAGGCTTCATTTCAACATCAATTAACTGATCAGGCTCTACTACAAAGGCAATGTCATGCAGACATTTCCTCAAGTATGGAACATGAAAGATGTCATGAACTCCCACTAACTAGTCTAGAAGCTCCAGCCAATAAGCAAGTTTCCCCATGCTCTTTAAAATTGGAAAGGCCCAATGAACCTTGGCGCCAACTTTCTAGATGTACTAAACCTCATAACCTTTCTAAGAGGGGAAATCTTAACGAATACCATGTTCCTAACTAAAAACTCCAATTCCTTTCTTCATTCGTTAGCACAGGACTTGTGATGCCCCACCTCTATACCCACATTAGCAAAGAGTATTATTAGATAATACCGTCTGCTAATACGGAGAATAAGGCTGGATAGGAGCGTCCATCTATAGTTTTTCCTTAACTATCTATTGAATACATCGACAATTACCATATCAAGCGAATCGACATATCCAATAAATACTTAATTCAAAACCATAGGTGGCTATAGGATCTATCAGAACAAAAATATAACAACTCAATGTAATACACATCACAGAACAGTAAATCATCACATGCACATATATTGATACATAGCAGAGTATACAAAATGATACATGTCAAGTGGTACAGAAGACCACAATATACAGACAGGACGAACGAATATAAATATCAGAGTTACAACAGATAAGGACTACACAAAAAGCTAAGACAAAAAGGAGCTAGCGGAATAGTCCATGCGGAAGCAAAATAGGCTAAGTCCAAAGCACCAAACCTGAAACATCTCGGTCTGACCCGAGTATAAAATACACGGGTCAGTCTAGCTAAACAAATCAGTTAGATAAACTGAACAACAATAAACCTGCAAGGTTACAAAGTATAACAAATATCTCAAAAAGAGATAACACAATCATCTAACACAAGATGAACATAACAAAGCAAGCTTCATATCATCGGCATCTCAATAAACAAAGGATATCATATCCCAAATCAAGCCAAAAGGAAAATAACAAATACCAATGAAGGTACACAAGTTCCACTAGATGATCGCTACATATCATGCGGCTCAAAAAGACCAACAACGAAAGGCGATGCACTAGGGAATATACATATCAATCAAAACAACAAAAGATGCTCGAGCTCAGTACTGTATAAACAAGGATCCATAAGCCCGAAGGCTCCAAACCCAATATCACCCATGCGGCTCAAAAAGACCAACATCGGAAGCGATACTATAGGGCAACAACAATCCCAAATATCTCTTGAGCCGGGGCAAAGGACCAACTCCAAAGCGATATTAAAGGCAACAAGCCAGAAGGAGACAGTCCGAAGACACTATCCCAAAGGCAACAAACCGTAGTGGTGAAGGTCCGGAGGCCCAGTACTGGACACCACTAACTGGAGGAATGTGTCACAACTCTTGAAAAGGAACCCGAAAAGTGTTAACGTGAGTCCCATAACCACTCGTTCGCACTAAACGATTTACTATCCATTAGCCAATTTCACACTCAAAGCATTACAATGTTTACCTCATCTCATCGGTAAACTAGACACAAAGGTCAAAACGATCAATCGAATAGGTCGGGGATTAATCGGAAAGGTGAACGCGCGGATTCATGGTCCGTGTTTTACCTAACCATTTAATCTCCTTTCCACTTCGTTCGAAGTGCAAAATTGTGTGTGTTTAAATAGAAATTTATAAAGCGGAGAAGGGAGCTTTTAATATGATTTAGAAAGATTATTTATAAAAACCGTGAATGAAGTCAAAGGTAAGTTATCAAAGCCAAAGATGCAATATCAACCACTAAGAACCAACTTGGATCGATAAAATTTGGAAAACCAATCAAAATGAGCAAAAACAGGCAAAACAGGGAAAATAGGAGCAGGTCGGTCGGCCGTTATCAGAGCTCGGTCGACCGGACACTGTTCTGAAAAATTCTCGGGAAGCAGGTCGGTCAGCCGGAGCCAAAATTCCTGCACTCCCAAAACAGAGGTAGGGAAGTGCTCAAGTAGCAGGTCGGTCGACCGGACCTTGCATTCGGTCGGCCGGAGCCTGATTTCCAGCACTTCTTGCCCTATCAATGAATACCAATTCCTTCCAAATCAAAAGCAATAGCACATGAATACTTGTTAGGAATTCATACCCAACATCAATGATATTAAGAGAGGTAGATGTGAGTTCAAAACTCACCTTTTTACACACAAGCAAAGAAGAAGAAGCTCAATTGCAAAGAAACAACCAATCACACTCCACTTCAATTCTAAAAGCTTCAATCTAAGATCAAAACAAGTATTTCCTAAATTTAGGTTTAGGAATTTCTGAGATTGAAGAGAGAAATAGATAGAGAAGATGAAGAGGAGGCTTACCAATAGTTTCTATTTGATTTTGGAGCAAGGATTCGAGTTTGCAAGGAGAAACTAGGGCTTGGAATATCTAATTCCTCTTCCTTTCCACCATTTTCAGCTTTAGCTTGAGGAATGAAATGAAATGAGGATGAATAGAGAGAAGGGGCTGAGCTAGGGTATTTAGTTAAGTTAGTGGGCTGAACCCAACCCAAAACCCAACTAGAAAAAGTAGCAAAACTCATCTTACTCCAAACATATCAAAGTTTATACTCAAAAAGATCGTAAACACCATTTTGAACTCAATGGAAGTGGTCTCGAGTCTTAATTCGACTGTTTGCAAAAAGTAGCTTTTCGGACCATAATCCGACAAACGACATTATATTTAAATAAAATATTTAAATATACAACCGATAAATATGCTGGTTGTTACAGGACTCCTGACGGTTCTGTGCAACGTTCATTCACCGTCTAAACACTTCTACCTTCTCCAAGGTAGGCCTGTCAACGGATGCAAACGGATGCGGATATGGCTATATCCGCATCCGTATCCGAAAATTAAAATCTACATCTGCATCTGCATTCGATATTCGCGGATATTCAAAAATTAACATCCATATCCGCATCCGCAGATATTTTCGAATATCCAAAAATATCCGCATCCGAAAAGAGGATGCGGATATTTCCGAATATCCGAAAATTTCCGCATTCGAAAAAAGGATGCGGATATTTCCGAATATCCGAAAATATCCAAAAATCCGCATCCGAAAACTACATTGAGAATTATGATATAATGAACATTTGATCAAAAAATTACAATTCATAGCATTCAAATAACAATCAATCGACAAACTAATATACTTCAGTTTCCAAGTTAACAACAAACAATCCACACAAAATCATAATAGAGTTACAAAATGCATAATTAATTAGCTTATACAATTTAAATAATTAACCATAAAACCTAAATAAACATAGCTAAGTTGACGAATAAGCATCCGATTTCTTTGCAAAAGTGAAGAATAAACGTCCAATTCTTTGTTCTATCTTCAAACTCATGAGCTTTCTACACGATCCTATAAAACAAAACATAGCAAAAATATGATCCAATAAATCAAACTTCAAACTCATATTTTATTTTGCACTGGAAGTGCTGCTGCTAGTGCTGCAGCACCAGAACCAAGTGCTGCTGTCAGAAAGTGCTGCTGCACTTGGTGCTATAGCAGCTGCACTTGATGCTGCAGCCAGATAGGATAGTAATACTTTGTAGCATGTATAGCAGCAAATAAAAAAACATACCAAATGGTGAAGATTAATTTAAGAAAAATCTGAATTCAAATGTTTTTGTTAGTACCATGTCCAAACATAGGTTTTATTCACATACCCAAACAAAATATAAACTCACATATTCAAGCAAGCGCACAAAATTAGGCCAATGGCATGTAGTAATAATGTGACTGTCCGGATATAAACTTATATCATTTATATCTCTATTGATAGGAATATGGAATTAGAAAACCGTCGAAAAATTTAGAAATAAAAATAACTGCAAGCGCACGGTGTATGAATGTAGCACGTGGCGAATACGGGTCGATCCGCAGGGAATTAATGATTTTAAAATTCTATTCAATCAAATTATACCAAAGTCGAGTGAAAGTTAAGCTAAAAATGTAGAAAACTAACAAAAGAAAATTGATAAAAATATGAGAGTGTTAAGACAATTTAGAGGCAATTTCCACTCTCTAGATCACATAAATCAACAAAATGAAGTTATGATCTCTCTTTTCTTGTCATTAGTGAATTAGTTGATGTGTTTATCATAAGTGTGGTATATTTGTGCTATTAATTAGCCCAATATAAACCATCACACTATAACACAACCACTAATACACTTTTAAATCTCATAAAATTTGACAACAAAGTTGAAAGCAAAATCTATTTTAAGCATGGCCTATTAACTATTAATTAGAAATATAAGCCATCAAATTTTAATTTCAACATTCACTTCTTTGCCATAATCATATGTAGATGAAGAGGCAATTTGTGTTTTGTTTGTTTAAGCATAGCCTATTTGTTATGAACAACATAGACTATCAAATTCAAAGCTAAACAACATCATTAAACCACTTCAATCATTCTCATTAAGCACAAAAGAGAGCATAAACAACAAAATGTTGGATCTACATACTAGAGAGCTTTATTACCCCTAAATTGAAGGGATTAAGCTCTCATATTTGTTATCATATGAACAAATGTAGAAAGCAACATGAAACAAGAAGAGAAAAAGAGAGCAAAAATGAAAGGAAAAATTATTCTACTTGCATAAGTAAACTAGATCTACACTACAACATGAAAGGAAAATAAACAAGAGAAGAAAAGAGAAATATATTAAAGTTGCATAAAAAAAATTACATGAAACAAAATGGCTAAGTAGCCATGGAAAAAGAAAAGAGAAGCTTTCTTTTATTTTGATCCTAAACTAAGCTAAAGAGAGACTAACTAAGGGAGGAGAGGGTTACATGAAGATATGGGGTATTTATACAAGTGTTAAACCCTAATTCATATTTTTGGGGAATGCCCAAAATACCCTTGTAGGAAGTGTGGTGGCCAAGTTATCATTAGCTTCAATAATCCCTCACTTAAATGTACATGAAGCCATTAATTCCATAAACATGTGCATTAGCCTCTAATTTGTACATTAAGGTAGGTGGGTAGGTGGGGTCCTCCATTATCTTCACTTTGAATTATTTCCATCTTCATTTGTTCTCTTCACTCTTGTGCATGCATATATCATCATGTAACCACTTGTATATGAAGCCAAATTCCTATAAAAAATAAAGAAATTTCTAATTAAATTTTCTCAAATTAATATATGCACAAAAATGACCATTTTGCCCTTGGATGAAGATGAATATGTGACGATTTGAAAATAATATGAATTTTGGTTTAAACAAGTTAAAATACCCGATATGAAATGTGCACATCAAATACCCCCACACTTATCTTTTTATTCGCCCTCGAATAAAGAAAAACTAAGATAAATCCTTTTTCGTAGGGAGCACGATTGCATTGAGCGTATGCAATTAGCCGTTAAACCTCTGGGTGTCCCCAGTAGGACAAGTGTTGTCTCGTGAGGGTTTTCAACGGGTACTACCCACAAAATCCAAATGCAGGATGAAAATATTTACACAATGCAGATTTATTTCCAAAGAGATGACTGCAAGTTTTTGAAAATATATACAAATGAAGGGTTTACTTTTAAATTGACACAAATAAGTTAAATATAGGTTTTGGTTATTATCTTGAAATTTAAGTCATTTACTCGTCAAAATTTCCAACAAAAATTAAGTTATCATAACAAATAGACTATAGTTTAACTCGTTGTTTCGGTTGATAACAAAGTGTAATTATAAAATGGATCCTTAGTTGATTATCAAAGTTTATCAAAGTGGTAATTTTATTTCTTTTCAATAACAAGTCAAATCAAATAAGTTAAAATAGTGCTTGGATTTCAATTGCTTACTCTCTCCATTTTTTTTTTGAAAATTTTGTTGATATTAGCAATATTTACATATGCCTAACTCAGGTAAACTGAGGCCAGATATATTACCCATGCACTGCCTTGCGGACTGATGTGAGGGGAACACAAAGCGTGGCGAGTTTACACACGAGTGTGAACACCTATTGACTGTAGGCGTTATTAAAAAGAATTATATATATATACACCTAACTCAGATAAACTGAGGCCAGATATACCGATCGTGCACTGCCTTTCGGGCTTACGTGAGAAGGGTACAGAGCATGGCGAGTGAACACACGAGTGTGAACACATGACTCTAGGTGTTAAAAATATATACATATATACATATATTTTTGTTTTGTTTTTTTTTCTGATTTTTTTACTTATATAATTAATTTTTTTTGAAGAGAGAGTTTCGCACTATCATCTTAGCACCATTTAACTTAGAAGACAAAAAAATGTTATATCATTTACTTTAAATTCACCACTCTTTTAAACAAAGATTTTCAATTAGGATATATTTCATAATTAACACGTCTGAATCTTCCTATATACTAGTTAAACTATTGTTATTTGTAATCAATCTTCATTTTTATTTTTGTTAAGACAAACAAATTTCCAAAAATTTCAATTTAATAAACCAAAACCATATATTTATCTTATAGTGTTTCTTTAAAAATAAATTAAAATGGTTAAAAAAAATTGTTTGTTTTTTTTCTGTTTTTGAGATTTTTTTTTAAAAATTTGGAAAAATTGAAAATGATGGTGAGTCTCCCCCCACACTTGATTTTGACTGTGTCCCCACAGTCAACCCAAGTGGAAGGAGAAAAATAAAAACATAACTTTATTTAAATGAAAATGAAAAGATGATTATTTACATGACATCAGAAAGTATATCGTTAAAAAGTAAATGAAACGGTCTTCCAAAGACCGATTCATTTGTCTCGTCAAGTATACGAGACACAGCTTAAGCTTGAAAAACCAAACCATAAAAGATTTCAAAGTTGAGTGTTAATTCGGAAAAACGAATGTCTTTTTATTAAAAATCGTACGAGTTGTTTCCTTTTCGATGATTTTGGGGTCGATAAAACAATTGATTGAAATTCACGTTCATTTTCACCAATTTGAAATTCAACTTTATCATTGAAAACTTCTTCAAAATTATTGATTTCAAAATCAGAATGGCGATGTAACTCTTCCCCATCAAAGTTTGACAACTCGTTTTCAAAAAGTCCAATGAAATCGTCTTCGTTAAAGTTGTCTTCCTTTGTTGGATTGTCAACAACTTCATTGCGTATCTCAAGTTCAAAATCCAAAGTTGTTGTATTCAAATTTTCAAAATCGAGAAAAGGAAGATCGAATTTTAAATTTGGTTCCACACCCTCAAAAGAATTGAAATCCAACTCAATTACCATGTTTTCAACAACCTCATTAAGATTGTTATTTTCCACTTCAAAAGTTGTTATTTGAAAATCGTCGATTTGGGTAAAAGATGGATTATTGTTTGACTCGTCACACGTTGGAATTTGATTTTGTTTTTCACGTTGTTTCATATATGTTTCAAACAACGAATCCGTGTGATCATCGTAAATTTCATTCATTTGTTCAACAAAATCCAACTTATAATTATTGACTTGAGAATTTTTGATTTGGATTTGTTGAGGACAAAATTTTTCACTCGTATCATAATCAAGATTATTCCAATTGCCAAAATTATTTGAAAAGTGGATCACATTTTCGTTTTGATTTTGAAATTCATTTTGGAGTTCAAAATTGAATTGGCATGGGTTATACTCGAAATCGTTTGAATTTTGAAGTGAATTCAAATTTTGATTGTTTTGAAAACATTGATTTGAGTTATCACATAAATATGAATTACACAACTCATGTATCTCTTTATTTTGTTGTGTAGAGAGTTCGAGTAAAGACGAAATCATTTTAATGCTTTTTTCAAGATTTGAGGGTTGATCATCGTTTTGAAAATTTTGTTGTTCGAAATTCGAATTGTTTATACAAAAGTTGTCGTTAAAATATCCATACGAATTTGGAATGAAATCATATGGATTATATTGATTTTCACAACTATTGTAAAATTCAAGTGAGTATGGAAATTCGGACATTTTCAAGACTGTTTTTGTTTTTTTTTGTTTTTTAAAGGAAAAACTATTTACAAATGAAATTTATTTTTCAAAAGGGAAATTGATTTTTGTTTTGTTTTTTTTGTTTTTCAATTTTTTTCTTTGTTTTTGAAAAGGTTTTATAATTTTTTTTTGGATTTTGGTTTTTCTAATTTTTTTTTATTTTTAAAATTTCAAAGGAAAAGGATTTAAAAATTTCAAGGGAAAAGGAATATTCACAATTTTTTTACTTTTGGATTTTTGAATTTTTTTTTAAATATGCATGAACTAATGCAACTAAATGAATGCAAGGGTTAATTACAAATAATTTATCCTAAGTTAACTCAAAATTGTATAATCACGCTTTGTCTTAAATCAACAAAATAGTTCTCAGCCAGGTAACAGACAGGGGTTATCGGTGCACCACGAATCACCGTAGCAATGCAGCCGAAGGTTTAGGTACCTTCAGAGGAACAACCACTATAATATTTACGAATCACCGTAATATTTATAAATGGTTATTACTCTGCCGTAGCCTAGACACCGAGAAATTAAGTTGTTCAAAGAAGACAACTTGTCAATACACAATTAAAAGTTATCGATGTCTAACCGTTATTATTAACAAATTCTAGGATGAAATGCAAAGCAGAAATTAAACGTGAATCTAACGATGCAACTACGAATGGAATTTTGGTTTTTGAATTTTCTTTATGCAGATGCAAGCAAACAACAATGCAAGATAAATAAAAACAATAAATATAGCAAGTAAGCGGTTTATTTTCTTCTCCTTTTTTTTGGCAAGCGGGCTGTCTCCTTCTGCTTCGGCAACCTGAAATAAAAACAAGATATATACACAAGTTTTTTTTTGAAAAGGAAATTTAAAAGTAGTGTTTTACTTAAAAAAAATCTTTTTTTTTGAATTTTTTTGTTTATATGAAATAGAAATCAAATCAAAACAAGATAAACTAGTGAAAATATAACAAACAAAACAAATTGAAAATCACACAAATTGAAACTTGTTTTTAAAAAATATCAAAGAAGCAACTAAAACAAAGGAAAACAAAACAGACAATAACCAATTGAAAACAGCACACTTTTTTTTCTTTGTTTTTTTTTCTAATAACAAATGAATTCACATAACACACTTTCAATATGCTAATCAGCCCAAAGTCTCACTGGCCCACCAACCCGCAAATAATTCTCCACTATGATTAGAGCCAATTTTTTTTAATTAACCCATCGGCCTACAAAAGAAATCAAATTCCCAATTTATAAAAGAAAACGAAGAAAACTTGTTCGACTTTCGTTATTGGTTTTAGGAGATTCAGTTTCCAAGAAATTGTGGATGTCAGACGCGGTGATTGATTGTTGATTCCGGGTTGTTCGATTTCGGCGATGGTTGGGTTCGAGGAATCGCGGGTTGAGGTGAAGGTGCAGGTCGCGGTCGTGATTCACAGTTTTGGGGTGAAGCTGAAATAGGTTGAATGGTGGATTTGAGGAGGAAGACTAGTGGTCGCGCTCGATTGTGTGGGTGAAGTGTTCGACAGTTTGGGTTGGCTGATGATTAGTAGCGGGGTGGAGGGGGATGTGAAGTTGATGGTTTCGGTGATTGCTAATTGGATGATGAGGAATTATGATTTGCTGGTGGTTTGGGAAGCAGTTGCAGGCGATTGGCTGAGGAACTAGGGAACAATGTTGAACTGGGTAGAGCAAGTTGTGATGCGATGCTGCAGTGCAGTGGTTATGGTCTTTGAAGTTTGAAGAACTGCAGTGTTACACAGAGATGGACGCAGAGGTAAGTAGTAATGTAAGGATAGTTGCTAATGGAGTTATGTGGGTGTTTATGCTGTGGTTCGGTCACTGATGGCAGTGATGCAGCAGTGGGATTGGTGGTCTTTTGTGATGAAGTGCACTTGTACTTGATGGAGATGAGGTTGCTGTTTGGTCAGTGATGATAAATGAGATTGTTGGATGATATGCATGGGATGAAGGAATGCAAGTGTAAAGTGTAAACAGATGGTGGCAGCACTTTTGTAAGAAGTGTGGATGTGTAAATGTAGGAAAAGAATGTAGAAATGACCGTGGGCAAAGCAAAGCAAGGCAGTGGGGTTCTGGTACGTCAGTGTTGGTTTCTAGCGTTGACGATGTTGTGGTGGTGAGTTTTGTGGAGTGTTGTAATGGCAGGGATGATGGTAGAAATTGTATGGAGTGTTGTAGAGTGGAGTGGATGTATTGATGGCAGTGCGTTTTGTAGTGCTGTGATTGTAAGACAGAGGAGAAGAAGAGGTGGGGATGGTGCACTGTTTTGATGAAAGGTGTGAAGTATATTTGTGTTTGATGGAGTTAGGTGGATGATTCGTGAGCAATTTCTGTAGTGATGCCGATGATGGGAAATTGTATGTTGAAGTTTGTTGATAAAGTGTTGTATGTAAATCGTTTGTGTATGTGGTGGAGCTGCTTCGTGATAGTTACAATGATTGTTGTCAAGGAAAAGTTTGTAATGTATGTGTCCAGAGGAGGAGTATGCTTGCAGAGGTTGATGGAAGTTTAGAAGATGTTGTGTAGGTGATGAGGGCAGATGTAGTAAGTGGAAGTTTTTGACAGAAGTTGGATGGTTGATCTGTGGCAGCTTGTTTGGTCAGGCAGCAAGCTAGAGGAGGAAGTATATCTGGCCTCAGTTTGTATCAGTGAATTGTAACAACTTGTAGAAGTGTAAAGAGGAGTGCAGTGGTACAAGCTTGTGGCTGTGGATGATTAATTATTGTTTGATTTGTAATGTTTTGGCAATGTGGAGTTGAGAAGCAGTGGTTTTGAAAGAAAGTGCTGGACAAAGGAGCAAGGCAGTTTGTGGCAGCAAATGGAATTTTTTTTTATGTTAGTGAAGGGAACTGTTGTGATGACAAGGTTGGGAAATGAAGGCTGTTGAATGAGCTGTCAGGTAGGGGGATGCAACTGTGCTTGGTAGAAGAAGTATGACAGTGCAATGCTGAAGTTGTCGAAAATGTTTGAAAAGTGGTCAAAGTTGTAGTCTGGTTCAAGGAGGTATGTGATATGCTACACTGTTTAAGTAGAAAAGCAATGGAGATGCTCTGATTCCAGTGAGTTTTGGCTGTGGATGTTCGGCAACAGTGTAGATGGTGGGTATGTAGTAGTGCTGCAGAAATGGTACATACAGAAGTGCAGTGGAAACTTGTGGAATGTCAGGGGGATGACCAGAGCAGAGGCAGGGAAGAAAACAGAGAATGTGCACAGTGCACAGGAAATATGCACAGTTCTCTGTTTTTTTTAAATGTGTAAAAAAAAATGAAATATGTAAATGCAAATGTGGATTAATAAAATATTTGTTTTGGAAATTGTGTTGTTTTTTTATATTTACAATGCAAATGCAAAACAATTAGAAGGCAACAATCACACAAACAAAAATGAAAACGACAAACACACAACACAAAATTTTTCCTTTTCTTTTAGTGCAAACACACACAACAAATTTTTTTTTCTTTTAGTGCAAACACACAATTTTTTTTAAATGAAAATAACACGAAATAAAAACACACAAAAAATCAAAAGAAAATAATTCAAAGAATAGAAATCAAAAATCAAAGCAACTCCCTGGCAACGGCGCCAAAAACTTGTTCGTCGACAGAGTTTCTATGGAATTAGAAAACCGTCGAAAAATTTAGAAATAAAAATAACTGTAAGCGCACGGTGTACGAATGTAGCACATGGCGAATACGGGTCGATCCGCAGGGAATTGATGATTTTAAAATTCTATTCAATCAAATTATACCAAAGTCGAGTGAAAGTTAAGCTAAAAATGTAGAAAACTAACAAAAGAAAATTGATAAAAATATGAGAGTGTTAAGACAATTTAGAGGCAATTTCCACTCTCTAGATCACATAAATCAACAAAATGAAGTTATGATCTCTCTTTTCTTGTCATTAGTGAATTAGTTGATGTGTTTATCATAAGTATGGTATATTTGTGCTATTAATTAGCCCAATATAAACCATCACACTATAACACAACCACTAATACACTTTTAAATCTCATAAAATTTGACAACAAAGTTGAAAGCAAAATCTATTTTAAGCATGACCTATTAACTATTAATTAGAAATATAAGCCATCAAATTTTAATTTCAACATTCACTTCTTTGCCATAATCATATGTAGATGAAGAGGCAATTTGTGTTTTGTTTGTTTAAGCGTAGCCTATTTGTTATGAACAACATAGACTATCAAATTCAAAGCTAAACAACATCATTAAACCACTTCAATCATTCTCATTAAGCACAAAAGAGAGCATAAACAACAAAATGTTGGATCTACATACTAGAGAGCTTTATTACCCCTAAATTGAAGGGATTAAGCTCTTATATTTGTTATCATATGAACAAATGTACAAAACAACATGAAACAAGAAGAGAAAAAGAGAGCAAAAATGAAAGGAAAAATTATTCTACTTGCATAAGTAAACTAGATCTACACTACAACATGAAAGGAAAATAAACAAGAGAAGAAAAGAGAAATATATTAAAGTTGCATAAAAAAAATTACATGAAACAAAATGGCTAAGCAGCCATGGAAAAAGAAAAGAGAAGCTTTCTTTTATTTTGAGCCTAAACTAAGCTAAAGAGAGACTAACTAAGAGAGGAGAGGGTTACATGAAGATATGGGGTATTTATACAAGTGTTAAACCCTAATTCATATTTTTGGGGAATGCCCAAAATACCCTTGTAGGAAGTGTGGTGGCCAAGTTATCATTAGCTTCAATAATCCCTCACTTAAATGTACATGAAGCCATTAATTCCACAAACATGTGCATTAGCATCTATTTTGTACATTAATGTAGGTGGGGTCCTCCATTATCTTCACTTTGAATTATTTCCATCTTCATTTGTTCTCTTCACTCTTGTGCATGCATATATCATCATGTAACCACTTGTATATGAAGCTAAATTCCTTTAAAAAATAAAGAAATTTCTAATTAAATTTTCTCAAATTAATATATGCACAAAAATGACCATTTTGCCCTTGGATGAAGATCAATATGTGACGATTTGAAAATAATATGAATTTTGGTTTAAACAAGTTAAAATACCCGATATGATCATTTATTTAATTTAAATAGATTAAATATGATGGTAAAAATATACACATTTACGTGCACATCACAATGCCTATACATTTGGATTTTAGAAGAGTAAGAAGAAATGGAGAATAATAACATGGAAATTAAATCTTTTATTCCTATATTTGATCCATCAAAAAGCAAGTGCAAATTGAATTTAATTAAGAGTACTAAACTCTAATTTAATCCCCTTTATAGTGGCTAACTCCTATACACTTTTCTAAAGAGCTCGAATGACACAAGAAATATAAACGTTCTCACCACCGTACACTACTGTTAATTAAACATAAACATAACTTTACCAGCATTATAGCTCGAATGACACAGGAAAAATGGAAAATATTCAACTGGCTAAGTGAATATTAGTATCTTTGGTATGCATTATTTATTATAGTGAACCTTAATATAGAAATAAGACATAAAAAATAATTAAAGAGAGATTAGGTTAAGAGGTATATAAGTATTTGTTATGAAATATTACATATTATAAATAATTCTTATTGTGATACCAATATTTATCAAAATAACCTTTTAGGCTGCAACTGAAGAAACATAAACTGCATAAAAATTTAAATTAACCCAATCCATTTGAAAGTAAATTAACCTAAAAAAGAACAATATATTTCTATCACAACAGAAATATACATATTTATGTTTCTTCAGTTTGCGGCGCGACTTAGCTCTCGTGTTTGTCGTGAAATATTATAGAAACAGGGAGACGTATCTGAGATGAGAGTAGCAATCAAGTTGAAGTGGTGGATTGAATATTCACCTAATTGTTGCGAGGCGGAGAAGCGAGGTGAGGAGATTCGAACCGAAGCCGAAGTTGCGAGGCGGAGTTGCGAGGTGAGTGGTTTCGAACCAAGGCCGGAGCCGAAGCTACGAGGTGGAGCTGCGAGGTAAGTGGTTTCGAACCAAGGTCGGAGCCGAAGCTGCGAGGCGGAGCGACGTCGGAGTGATGGGTTGTTTCGTCTATTTAGGCCTATTGCGATTTAGGGTTTGATATTTCTTTTATTAGCGGCTGTAAGAATTGAGATGAAATAAGAATAAACGAAAATGAATTGACTCAATTGAGGGTTTGAAGTGAACACCGCCTGCCTACTTTGGGTTTGTTTGTTGGGCTTGGGCCGTTGGCCTTTAATTTCCAAATAAATTTTAACCATAACTTATGGGTATCTTTAAATAATAAATCAATAATAATAACAATTTTTATTATAATTAATTTCGGATCGGATGGATGTTTTTCGGATACTGATATACTCATATCCGTATCCGAAATCTCTTTCGGATATCGGATATCCGCATCTGCTTTTCGGATATCGGATAATATCCATATTTTCGGATACGGACTCGGACGGATTTCAGATTTTTTGGGTATCCATTGACAGGCCTACTCCAAGGTCCTCCAAAATCCATGTTGTAAGCTCTTAACTAATCTTCTAAAATTCTTGTTCACCATTTTCGTCTAACCGTCAGTCTGCGATTGGTAAGTAATGCTAAGATCCAAAGTCATTCCCAAAGCAGATTGCAAACTTCTCCAAAATTCCCTAGTGAACGAAGGATCTCTATCACTAACAATGCTAACTGGAACTCCAAGTTGCGGCACCACTTCTTGACATAAATCTTGTGTTAGAGATGCTACAGTCCTATAATTTCCAATGGAGGTAAAATGAGCTAATCTATTATGTCCTAAATAGCATCGCTACCTCTAGGCAACCCATCTATAGAGTCCATCGATATATGCTCCCATATCCAAGTCGAAACCTCCAATGTTAATAACAATCCTTCGGGCTTGCCTTGCTTAGCCTTAATCCTATGGCATGTCAAACATCTAGAAACTGATTCAGCAACTCTCTCTTTGTCCTTGGCCAATTAGATAATTTATCTTCATATCCCCGTACATCTTAACTTATTCGGGGTGAATGGTGACGCTCTACGAGCTTTGGGTTTGAGGCATTCTATCTTAATTTCCTCAATAACTTCTAGTCTTACTTTCGGTTTATCGCTAAGTAAGTGTCCTTATGAAATTTCCTTATTTACGATGTTCCTCAATGTATACATTTATTTAGCGGACTAATCCCATCCATAAAATCAACACAGTGGTAAAATAGGAACATGTCTTATACCATATCGAACACTTTTCCTAAAGGAGACAACTAGCAATTACAACCCAAAACTCTAAAAGAAAATTTTACTAGAAGCTACCCTTAATCATCAACTGGTATGAATGATGTTTGAATCCTAATGCTTCTTACCAATTTAAGATGTACATTCCTAGAATGTCATTCCACCATTACCCACCTTTCTTAATTTATTTTCTTAGTTCGCATAAATATCCATTACCCATAATAACTGGTCATAAATGTAAAATTGACAGTCTCCAATAAATCCTTATTTAATCTCTTTCACTCAATTACCAGTTTCAAAATTTGCTTATTATGAGTATTCACTTCCTCCGTAAATACCATATAAGATTCCTTAATCAATCCTATATTTAATTCCTTTTTTATTCTTTATTAATTACAAATCTATTTCCCATTAAATCTGTAATTAATGTCCATATATCCTAGTCCTATAATTACTATGTTGTTCATAATTAATACGAATACAGTTGTAAATTATGCTATTTATGTATTTCTTATTTCTAATTATTAATTTCTAAACTAGAACATTCCTTTCCATATTTTATTTTATTAGAGCTATCCTCTCAAAAGGATTGCCTTTATAATCTTCCATAAATTAACACAAGTGATATTCTTACTTTGTTTGAAATTACAAGGGATCGTTTCGTTTTCATTTATTAGAATAGACAGTGTAAACTATGGAAAAGAATATCCATATCTTACATACCTCTTTCCCTTTTTGGTATATCCCTTGTCAATTCAAATGTCACACTCTTATACATTTAAGGAATTAGATAATATATGGAAATTACACGGAACCTACTCCCAATAAATCAAAATATAGATATTCATATTCCAAGAGCAACCTAACTTACAACCTAATTATAGATCTGTTATATTTTTACACTTTCCAACATTCTATAAAAAAGTGCTTGGACCGATTTCAAATTACAGATCAGGTTGTACATACCATTCTTATTTTATTCATATCATAAATATTTAATCCTTTCTTACCTAGATAGCGATCCCTATCTGTTCCATAAAATATAAACTTGGAAACCCACGTTACGCTAGTATGCGACATTTGAAATTCAAAATTGCAAAAGGATTTCCACATCTCGAAAGAAAACCTTTAAGCATACTTTCCAAAAGAATTTCCAACTTGTAAAAATAGTTTGGGGAATTGAATTCCCAGAAGCATCTAAACATCATTTTTATTTTATTCCAAACATTTGGAGAAAACCTTGCAAAATTATTTGAACCCAACTTTTCACATTTTCAAAACATTTACCGCTTTATTCTTAACCCCAAATTGAAAGGTTCTAAAATAATTTCCCTTCTCAAATACTTTTACCTCAAAGACTTGCTTCTTTAAATATGGTCTTTAACCCAAAACATTCAAAAACTCAATTATTAAACCAAACTATCAAAAATTCAAAAGGATCGCTTAGTCCAAAAAAGGAGCAAAATAATATTCCTCTTTAAAAAAATAACATCGGATATTTATTCCTTTAAAAGTTAGTCTTTTAGTTCAGAACATTCATAAACTTCTTCCATAACTTTAAACAATGAAAAGTGGAGTAGACAAGGTAAACCATTATCCCATCATTTTCCTATCCCATTCACATCACTTTTCTTCTGCATTATCTCTAGCTAGATTACTAATCCTATTTTATAAGTTCCTAACACCATTCATATCCAAATCTCCCAATATCGCCTCTATTTATATTTCTCCTACTTAAATGGCTTATACATCGTTTTTGTCAAGTTCCATTTCTATTTTAAAAAGAAGAATTTAAAGAACTTCCAAATATATGAAATATGAAAAATCATCAAGTCCAATATACGCTCTATTTTACATTTATTTCAAAAAGAAAAATTCCTTTGTCGAAAATCTTTAAAGCAAAAACTTGTTGACCCAACAAATATTTTAGACTACGAGTTTTGAAAATGAAAAACCCTTTTTACCAAAAAACCTTAATCAGAACTTTTGACTCCACAACTTCTTTTCAAGTTTTGATTTTCCAATTTTCTTACTTTTCAAAATAACTACTTCTTAATAAATATTTTGAAAAATCCATTCAAAATATTCCAAAGAAGTTTCTAAATATCATTTTTATCAAATTCTTTCACATAGGGTTGGATTTTTAGAAATTGACTTTAATTGTCCTTTCTATTGAATTTTCTTCCTCCCTCATCCTTAATTCTGGAGTTTACAACTATACTGCTTATAGTATTTAATTACTGCCTAATATATATATTCACTATTTCTATAAATGTTGATTGTTCATAATAAATGATTATTATTCTAACCGGACAATTTCTAAAGGCATTTATTCATTCATTCCAATCTTTCATATTATCTTTCCATAATTTCCCTTATAATCTCTTTAATCAATCCATTCATACCCTTATTAAATTATTGTAACTCCCTATTTATTTCATAGTTATTGCCCTATTAACTTTAGAGTTACAATCTTTTCCATTTACATTCCTTAAGATACGACCTCCGTTGCTCATTCCTTACTCTATTTATTTTTCCAACCCATAGTCACCTCGCCCATCCCTTTGGAATATGGTCCCAACTACTATTTAGTCAGGTAGAGTAAATTCAAATTAAATATATATAGTAGATTTTTGAAAAATACTTTCAAAAACAACAAGTATGCACCTATACGTATACCTACCCCCATTGATCGGGTAAACTAAGCTATAATACCAAGTGTAATAGTCACCCTAAGTGATGGTGGCTACAAATTGTAACCTCGGTAACTAGTTTTATGGCCAGCCTCTCGACTCCTAGGCCATTCCTCTAACTGGCTGACCAACCCATCCTGGGACATGCAAGGGTAAGAGACAAAGCTTTGCCACGGTTTACAATGCGAGAACCCCCTATCATGCTTCAACCAGCTCTGATACCAAGTGTAACAACCCACCCCGAAACAAACCTAAATCCCAACCCAGAAAAGTCCCATGAAACATAGAGCCATTCCAAGACTAGTTATTTGTAACAACCCACCCCGAAATAGACCTAAATTCCGACCCAGAAAAGGCTTATCGAAACTTAGACCTATTCCAAAGCTAGCTGTTGGTTGGTAAAAAGAAAAAAAATACAGAGCTATCTATTTGTTCCTTCAGAACTCATGGAAGGAATAAAATATAATAACAATAATAGTACCCATTTATTTCAAATCATTTCAAATATCGCAAAACATAGCATAATGTCAATAACAACCGTTACATCATTTTGTTCCAAAAATACATTTTTTGGTACAATAGAAAATAACATGAAAATATAGATAATGACTGCCACAAGCTTCACTCTCGCCATCTTCAAGCATCATCAAATCCTTCTCCAACCAGATTTGTAACGAGGAAGGAGTCAGAACAACAAGTGCCTGGTGAATAGAAATCTCGAGCCTTACTATTTTAGTACATTGGCAGTATAATTTAAAATAAGAATATGTCTTACGTAATTTGAACCCATTTAATACTTCATATATGGAAAGGAGGCGGACCCTCAATCAACTACTTAATACCTTCCAATCCCAAAACAAGTTTACCAATCCCATATCCATAACCAACGTCATAAATGTATAATAATGCGAGAGATAGAACTCAAGCCACTTAATGCCTTTTAATGGAAAATAGGAAGACTCTGATCATTTAAGACCTCAATTGAGGTACGCCTCCATCATTTAATACCTATTCATAAGATGGACTCCACATAAGTATCTATCTAGCTGGCATTGCAGGGAATCTCTTCGAACACTTTATACTTCCTATTGACGCAGACCTTTCCGAAATATCCTTAGCCGTACCCAAAACAAATTCCGACCATTTAATGCTTCATTTGGGGAAGAAGGCGGGCCGTGAAACAACCACTCAATACCTTTGAAACCCCGAAGCAGGTCCTTCGTCTTATGTCCTGTACCCACAGTGAAGTCTCATATTAGCCTGACTATTCGTAGGTGCTGGTAGCTAGATTAACTGGGTAGATTTACCCTATAGAATTTGGACTAACCTCTCATCATCGTAGTTACTTATCACATGTGATGTCTTACATCAGCCCCCAAATCAAACTACTGGTTGCCATATTAGCTGGGTAGACTTTCGTCTGCCTCTTAACTGACCTCGCATCCCTATGACTTAGTCATATTTACAACTAGTCATATTTACAACACTTATAATATATTATCACACACCTCACCGTGTCTATTAATTAGGCTATATAAGAATTCCTTCTTATTTTTCCTTAACAAATCAATTACCTTCCTAGGGGGATTTAATGACACTTATTACCTAATTAACTACGCAATTATACGTTATAATTGTACGCTATTTACAGTAATATATAAATAAATATGCACTTATTCTTTTCTATGCGTGTAGAGATTACGCCCTAACTAACATTAAATGTCAATTCCTTTTTAACCATAATTATATAAGTCTTTTTTCCATATTACCATTGATGTCAAAATTCCAATATCCATAAATAAGGATTCAATACTCATATCCAAAAACTACAATAAATAGACTTGTATATAAAAATATAAACTTAATCCATTACATTAAACCATAGAATAATCTCAAAAATAGAAATTGCAATTCTAGTTTCAATCTCCCTATTCAACATCTCTTTTACAAAGAATTTAAACATTTCTATTTTGTTTTCATATGGAATAAATGGTGCAAACTACAAATAAATTCATACTTTACACCTTATTCCATACTTGAAACTTCATAATTAGATTAGAATTAAAAGGTGTGGAATGGAAATTGGAATCATCAAAAACCGTAAAAACTACATATTCCAACAATTTAATGTAAACAATTGAGAATTCCAATAAGAATTGACATTTCGAATCATAGGAGTTTCGAGGGGTTTCATTTTGTTTTATTTTCGTAAACCCAAATCCTCTAAGGCATATTCAAATACATAATATACTAATCAACCATTGAAATAAAAATGCTAAGATTTCCACTCACAGTTGGTCCTTAGCTTTGCTTCCCTTTCGATTTGAAACGTTCATTACAATCCCCTTCAAATGTCTTTATATTGATATATACAACAAGTGATTTGTATATATATTAGATTCAGAAAGGTTGGAAGAGAAGAGGATTAGAAATTAAACAATAATCTAAAAGGAGAAGAACTAACAGAGCTTCGCCGATGGTTCCAAAATATTTGTGAATACAACTGAGGGGTCTAGGGTCTTATTTATAGAGATTGAAACGTACTAGAACCATAGGATAAAAATATGTTAAAACAGATAAATTTGGAATGCTCGTTGATAGAAAAACCCTAGCCGCTACCAACAAGAGCAGTCAACCGCCCTATATGTAGCAGTCGACCAGTTGGGGTCGGCAGTCGACCCCTCAGCCTATGTCGGGAACATTATTTTATTTTTCCATTGCATGATTATTTTACTCCTTAATTATATTTTTAACATTAACCGTTAATTTTAACGTTTACTTAACCCCCAAGTCTAACCTCGGTTAACTTTCAAATT
This sequence comes from Allium fistulosum, assembly GCA_030737815.1. Classification (NCBI taxonomy): domain Eukaryota; kingdom Viridiplantae; phylum Streptophyta; class Magnoliopsida; order Asparagales; family Amaryllidaceae; genus Allium; species Allium fistulosum. Next base: position 343,922,199 of record CM060902.1, read on the forward strand.
TTAATTTTCAAGTTTATTAGTTCATTTGAATTTTAATTCAAATTAAATTATTTTAAACCTTAAAACTTCAAATGCCCACAAGCTCTTTGTTTGTACTCCGTTTTCAGCATATTATATATGAAAACAGATTAGAATTTCGCTACGAATGCAACGGTACAACTTTTGTGGACAAATTCCAAAATTTACCAAATTTCCATTTTTAATACTGCTTAATTTAATTTACTTATTTAATTCTTACTAATGTTATGGGGTGTTACATTCTTCCCCCTTAAAATGATTTTGTCCCGAAATCTTTCAAAGGGAGAACAGCGTAACGCGCAATAGTATCCATGTCACACAACTAAGTTATCTACACAACCATCTTCTCAATAAAAGTGCAATATGATTATGTACTGCAGACATGCTATAACTGAGCTCAATCCTAGCGTAAATCTATAATCATGTCATGTAAGTATGTATGAAAATACCCTTTAACATGTATAAAAACTCCTACAGGAGTGTAAAGTGATAGTGAAAACATGTACCAACCATCTCCAACCATCCATCTTGCAACCGCAATGTAACCAAAATCCTCGGGGAGAAAAGCTTAGGACGAGAAGTCCTCATGCCTTCTATAAGACTTTCTCCTCATTGTACTCGGGCCAATCTAATATTTTGATTGCAGAGCCTCCTATGTAACGACCCAGAATTTTATCGTTTTGATGGATGCATATTTAATTAATGTTAAATATTTAACTAACGATTTTAATAATTAAATAACCCTCTTTAATTTATAGCCGATGATAGAAAATTCATTTTTGAATTTTGTTTATGAAAGGATTTAGTTCAAAGAAAATTATAAAATGTGACCGAAAAGTTTTTCAAAATTTTCAATTTTTCACCATCAAAAAAGCTGTTTAAAATGTTGTGAACACCTTAGTTAACAAATGTATGCATACAAATAATATAAGCATGGATTAGTAATATAACAAAGGTTAATAACATTAGTGTACTAATGTAAGAAAGATGGGACAATTTTCAAGTTTTAAAAATTAAAATTGAAATAAGAATGAAGTGCCATCTTATCACTCACATCATAGTACAAGTAAAGAGTATTACATGTTAGGTAAAATGGGGGTGACAATTGGTTTAGGCGTGTGGATCAAGGAGGGTGGATAAGGTGATGATGTGGTAAAAATATAATGGAGGATAATGGTACTTAGGGTTATTTTAGTAATTTCATCTCATCCATTTTTATATATACAAATTTCCAAATTTTCATTCCATTTTATCCTTTCACTTTACTTTTTAAAAATCTCTAGTTCTTTTTTTAAAACTTTATAGGCTTCCAAAATATTTTCAAAGCTTTAAAAATCACTTTTTTCTTCCTTTTAATTCCTAAAAACACTTAAAAATCACTTCTTTCTTCTTCTTACAACTTCCTCTTCCTAAAACAAGCCCATATATCCCCATCAACCCATGGTCGTGCCCAAGTCCATCCATGGTCGAGCCCACTTTGCTATATTTAGGTCCAAAACTCAAATTTGCTATAGGTTTCAAGGTTCTAGGCTATTTCAAAGTTTGAAAAGGATTTGAAAAGATTTTGATGAGTAAAGCTTACATCTTTAATAAGTTTTACCGTTTTATTTTTCTTTATTTATTACTATGATTTGTTGGATGATTGGTTGTAATTTGATGTTGTTTTATGTGACTATACATGTGTTTATATGTGGTATTGGTTATTGACTTAAAATGAAGTCAAAGAGTTAGTAAAGTTGCAAGTTGTGATCTTTATGTGATAAAGTTTGGATTTTTATATGTGTTTGTGGTTTGATTTGTAGGCTATGTACATGAATATATGGTAATATGTTAAGGGAGTTAGCACTTTTGTATGGTCAAGCGATAAGTAATCCTTATGTGAAACTATAGTTTTTAGTTTGAAAAATCCAAAATCTTTTTCAAGTCTAAACTTTGTTTTAGTTTTCAAAATACTTGTTTTATGTTTAAAAAGTAAGTAGGTTTTTAAAAAGGGTAAGATTTCAAAAGAAACTTAGAAAACAATTTCATGTTATGGCATCCATAGCGATAGTCCCTATGGATGCAGTTTTTTGGAAAAAGTTCAACTTCTTACAAACTTGAGTTTTTATACATAAGTAAACCTTAGAAACGTTTTTCTAAAATTAATAATGATGTTTAAGATAGTTAATTAAGTATTTATTAAATAATTAATAATTAATTAAGTTGGGTAATTAATAATTGATTAAGTATTAAACAAGGTTTATTAATTATAGTTAAGTGGAAATTAATTACTAATTAATTATCTTTTAAAAGTGAGATTAATTTTAATTAATTATTGATTAAGTAAGATTAATTTTTAATTAATTATAAATTAAATATATGATTTATTTTTAATTAATTATTAATTAAGTATATGATTGATTATTAATTAATTAATTATTAAGTAAGTGTTTAATTATTCAATTATAAATTAATTAAGGATTTAATTTATAAACAAATTATTTATTAAAGGTTAATTATTCCATAATTAATAATTAAGTTAAGTTAAGACTTAATTAAGATTTAATTATGTTTTAAAAAGGATTTAACTTGTAATTAATTAAGATTTATAAAGTAGTTTTATATACGATTTTGGATATTTATAGAAGAAGTTTGATTAATGATTTTAGATATTTATAAAAGAGTTTTATAACTGATTTATGGATATTTATAACAGAGTTTTATAAATGGATTTAAAATTTAAGAAAATGAGATTTATAAATGGAAATGATTTATTCAAAGGATTTATTGAAGAAAAATTATAAAAGAATTGGAGATGGGATTTCCCTTAAAAGACCTTCTTAATTATGGTGGTGTGGACAATTGTTACATGCTTAACACCTAGGGAATAGTGTTTGGGGTTATCCTTATCTTTAATTTAAATAATATTTTTTTGATCCTTTTAATATGATTTTGAAATGAGAAATCTTTCATAATGTTTTGTGAATATAATTATTCCAGTGCGATAAGTATATGAATGTTTATCGATATTCTAAAAAGAGATTTAAATAAATGAAAACTTATTTCGATGCTTAGTGGTTACTATAGGCAAATTAAATCTCTGGATTATTGTTTGATGTGTGTTAGATAGTTAAATAATCGACTATCAAATCTTGACCTGTTTTAACTCAGGAAGTATGTGGTGTATATTCAAGTTCCCCGGTAGGACTCGAGTACTTGTTGCATACTTCCGAAGAACCAAAATTGAGGTAGCCGAGAATTACCGCTTAGGTGGGAGACACCAGTTTCGGATAAGTATGATTTATCCGAATTACTCCAAACTAATAACGTTCGTGATGGATTGTTATGGAGTATGCTATGGTGCTATAGTATTTCTTCCTGAGGGTGATTCCAAAATGGAAGATGGTAAATGTTGAATGTTTGTTCGATCCCGAAACAACTTGTATGGATGAATGCTGGCATTGCATTTCTGTCTGAAGAGTAGTGTTAGCATTCCAAGACGGTTTGCTATAAAGAAATGGTAATTGTGGCCTCTCAAATCCTCACACCCTGGGAATGGTAAAAATAGGGTAGTCTGCATGGCTATGTGGGTCGCTCCCATTAGGGCATGATCATCACATTATCTAGATTCGGTATCTATGATTATGTATGCTTCGAGGCCCATTTTGGTTGTTGATCACAACCTAGGGGGTGATCATATTTGGTACTATCCAATAAGGGGTAGGCCGGTCTTGTCATGCCGAGGTCGAAAGGTTTTCGATCTCACTGTACATTTATCTAGAAGTGTACAAAATTTGAAAGGTAGTCTCTCACCTTGCCATTGTTGGAAATCCATTCTCCAATACATGCCTTCAGTTTTTGTTTTTGTACCTATAATTATTGTGATGTACACACATCACAGCTACTTGATATATTTACTTTAAACCCTTAGAAATTATTATAATATCACTGACTTTTATAATAAAAATGGTTTGGTTATCATAAGGTAAAAACCCGTCTGTGTTTATGTGCGACATGGTCTTATGAGATACCTTTATTTTGAAAAGGTTTCAAATATAGAAATCAACATGGTTTGATTTGTTTTGAGTTTTTCTCGCGCTGGTTTTACCAGACTGACCCGGGCATTGTTTTCTTATAATGCTTGGGTCAGGCCGACCATGTTTTCAGATTAGCTTTGGATGCTTTGGAGTTTAGTAGATGAGCTGGATGGCCAAGATGTATCCCTCGTTTATTTCCTTATTTCTACTGTTTTGGATGAAATCTGTATCAGTTACATAGGGGCAGGTAGTTATAACTGTCCCAGGTAGGAATTTGTACTGTTATGACTCTGACAGGTAGTATGTAAAATTTCATATTCATTATTATATATTGTTCCTTTGCGTTGTGAGATTCTACGTTCATTAGTTTCTTCTAGTCTTTCTTTTTCTTTCATCCCTAATAATCTGTCTTTTTAGCACTTGGATGCACGACACATGAATACCGTGGATATATTAGTGTCGACTTCTGAGGATCGAAAAGGTGGATTGTTGCATCCTAGTTCTGTGCTCCACAATGCATGCAGTAGCACGGGACGCTATTGGCTCCGTCTCAATATCCCCCAATTGATTAGGCTCTTCCATAATTTCTATGCTATGGAGGTACTTTCTCAAATGCAAAATGTGAAAAACGTCATGGACACCTGTCAACTTACAGGTCTTCTTATTTTTCCCAATATTGGGAAAGGCCCAATAGATCTTGGCGCCAACTTTTCCAACTTTCCAAACCTTATGACCTTCACATGCTGTCTAACCAACTCTAACTTTCCAAAGTCTATAAATACAAATCTGGTCCGAGTAGAATTTTGTCGGTGGTTTCCTATCCACAATTTGGAAATTTTTATGGCCTCCCATAAAGTGCTTCAAGGGTGCCATTCCAATCATATATTGGTGGCTACAATTATACGCGAATTCTACTAAGGGTAAGTGCTGCTTCTGATGTCCTCCAAAGTCTATGATGCAAGCTGTCAACAAATTTCTATAGGAAATTCTCTTCACATTCCTATACATTTTATCTCTTTGTTGAATGGTGACATTCTATGAACTTAATTTTATTTTTCCCAAAATTCTAATGTTTTGAGGTTGAAACATTTATTTATTTATTTTAGGTTGCTAACCTAATTTCCTCATTAACTTCCAGTCTTACATATGGTTTATTGCTTGTTAAGTGTCCCATAAAATTTCTTTACTTTCATTGTTTCACAATATGTATATATTTATCAAGTGGTTTAATCTCATTCATAAAATCAACACAGAAATAAAATAGGGATATATCTTATATCACATTATTCACTTTTCCATCAACCAAGGGAGACGATTAGCAATTAAAACCCAAAAATTCTAAAAGAAAATTTTGCTGGAAGCTGCCATTTATTATCAAGTGGTATAAACGGTATTGAGGTCCTAACACTTCTTACTAAATTAAGATGGGTATTCCTTAATATGTCATTCCATTGTTACCCATTTTCCTAAATTTTCCTTTTTGTTTCTAATAAACGTGGTCCATCCATTGCTTTAATTAATATATCTATAACAGTGAAAACTGTACCTTTCCTAATTAATCCTTCTTTAATCCCTTTTACCTTCTTCAGGTTTTCAAAATCCATTCATTACTCATATTTCTTTCTTCGATAAATGTCATATCAAATTTCCTTAGTTAGTCCCCATTAGATTCCTTTACTTCTTATTAGTTACAGATTTATTGCCCGTTAAATTTGTAATTAATGTCCATAGATCCTAATCTGTTAATTATTAATTAATACGTATATAGTCGTAATTTATGCTATATATATTCTTATTTCAAGTCGTTATGCATGGTTATACGTGTATGCTAATTTCTGTACTAGAATTCTTATCTCCACATTTTTAATTTATTAGAGCTATCCTTAAAATGGACCACCATTACAATATCCCATAAATTAACTAGGAATGAGATTTTTGCTTTGTTTGAATTTAGAAAGAATTATTTCTTTTCTTCTATTGAAAGAGACAGTGTAAATAAATGGAAAGGATGTCCATATCCTACACATCTCTTTTTTTGGTGCATCTTTTGTTAATTCAAACAACGCGCTTTTATACATATTTTTGAATATAGTAATTTATGGAAATTACACGGAAACTGCACCAATAAATTAAAACATAGAAATTTTCATCCTAAGTTATCTAGGGCAACATAATTTACAACCTAATTATAGATCCAGAATATCTTTGCACTTTACTATCTTCTTCAAATAGAGGTTTGAGACCGATTTCGTATTTCCAAATCAGGTTGTACACTGTTTTACCATTTTATTTACATCCTAAAAACCTTAGTTTGCCTTAACTAGGTAGTGATCCCTACTTACTACATAAAAATTTGGTTTTTGCTATTCTTTATAAAACCAGAATTTTAGCTACATACAAAATAATTTTAAATAAACTTATTTCACTAAATTCAAAATCATCATTTGTTAACCCATTTCTAGTAAAACTTAAATTTTCACAATCATGAAGTACCAAATTCAAAATCTCCCTCTTTAAAAATATAGACTTAGAAACCTTCATTAAGAATTAAAAATTGCTTAGTTCCAAGAAGGAGCAAAATAATTTCTCTTTTTAAAACTTTCTTCATTAAAAATTTATTCCTTTAAAAGTTAGACTTTTATTCATAGAATTCAAAAGTTGCTTGGTTTTCAAAAAGGAACTATGAAAAAACTTCACTTTCAATGACTTACTATAATAAAGACTTGCTCCTTTTGGAAATAAGATCTTTAAGACAAAACATTCAAAATCCATTTATCATTCCAGAACAATATACTAGACATTTATTATTCCAAAGATTTTTCTGGTTACAAGACTATTATTTTATTTTAAAATATACATCAACATCTATTGCTTTATTACTAAAAATATACTTTCATTTAACTAAATACTTTTTATAATTTTGTTCAAAACTCTTAAAATCTTTCGCGATCCTTTACTTGTTAGTTCCAATAATACTATTATTAAAAAATTCTAAATTTAAATAGAAAAACGTATATATAAAATTCTCATCTTTATATGGATGCTTTTCTTTATATACAAAAATATCCAACTCATTTATTAATTACCATCCAAATCCATTCAATTGTCAAAGATACTTTTTAAAAACTTTAAACGATGGAAAGTGAAATAGACAGAGATAACTTCTATCTTATCCCTATTGCTCCTCTCCTATATTATTTATCATTGGATTAAAATTTCCAGTTGTATTATTACCTAAATTTCAGCTATTATTCTATATATTTCCTTACATGAGAATGTCTCTCCTACCTACCTTATCAGAAATTCTCATCCTTTTTACTTTCTATTTCCCTATTTCAATCGGGTGTTATTTCCATTTATACACCCTTTTAAAAAGAATTTTAAGGAAAAGAACATCCAAACACATAAAGTAGAAGAAATCATATAAAAATAGAAGAATCCAAAAGTTGAAAATTTTTAATTCAACAATTTTTAAATTGAGAAGTTAATAATGAAAATCTTCTCTCTTTTAGTTTTCGACTTTTCAAGTTGTTTAATTTACAATTAAAAATCATCCACCGTTTTCTTTTTAAAATGTTTCACTACTTTTAAAATTGTATCCTTTTTCCAAACTTTTCACAAAACAAATGGTAATATATTTCCAAAGCCGTCTAAATTCACTTTTTATCAAAAAAATTCTACTTATATTAATACATAAGATCTTCATTCAATAATCTTTTGAAAAGCTCTTTCAAACCATTCGAGGAGTTTCCAAAAACCTTTTAATCAAAATTCTTCCTCATGGAGTAGAATTTAAAAATTGGTTTTAATTATTCTTTCCTTTGAACTTTCATACTCAATCCTCTTAAAAATCTGGTTATCTTCTTTTGATGATTAATGTACACCTTCTTACGGAAGCTTGTTTCATTTCTGCTTTATACCGCACTTCTGAATTTTTACAATATTCTGCCTTATAATATTTAATCAGTACCTAACCTTTTTATTTATTCCCTCCATAAATGTCACTTTCTCCATATTAAATGGTTATTATCGTAACAGACATTTCCTAAAGACATTTATTTACTAATTTAAACTTTACCTATTTAACTTCTTTCTTATCTTCTCATAATTACCCTAATGGTCTCATTAATCTATTTAATTTCTTGTAACTCCTCACTTATTGCACATCCATTGTCTATAAAAAAATTTAAAGTTACAACATTTCCTTTTACATTTTCTGTCCCTATTATTCAATATGCTTATAGGTCTACAATTAAAAGGAAATCTAGGTCTAAAAAAGGAGTCAAGTACTATTCGACTTCTGGTGTGCTTCCCTATGCTATGGTCATGCTCTTCTCAGTCCACTCTTCATGATACGATCTCCGCTCTGTAAGTAAACAGAGTAAGAGTATAAATTTAACTCTATTTAATTTTTCCAACCCATAGTCGCTTCACCCATCCTTTTGGAATATGGTCGCAACTACTTTTATAATTCGAATTTATAGAGTTAGGCGTATAGATAAAATAAGTATATATATTTATAGTAAATACTTTTGAAAACCTTTTCAAATAGAAAGTACGCCACACATACGTATATTTTTTCCATTGATCGGGTAACCTAAGCTCTGATACCAAATGTAACAACCTACCCCGAAGCAAGCCTAAATTTCAACCCAGAAAAGGCCCATCTTCATGCATTATCAACTCCATAGTAGAATTATCAACTCCTTCTCTAACCTGTGTAGTAATAAGGAGAGAGTCAGAACAACAAGTATCTGGTGAATAGAAATCTCAAGCCTTAATATTTCAGTACTTGGGCAGTATAATTTAAAATAAGAATACGTCTTGCGTAATTTGAACACATTTAATACTTCATATATGGAAAGGAGGCGGGCCCTTAATCAATCATTTAATACCTCCCATTCCTCAAGCAGGTTTCCCAATCCTATAACCAATATCATAAAGGTTTAACAATGCGAGGATAGAACCCAAGCCACTTAATACCTTTTGATGGAAAATAGGTAGACTCTAACCATTTAAGACCTCAATTGAGGTTGGCCCTCATCATTTAGTACTTATTCCCAAGGCGAAATCCATATAGGTATCTATCTAATTGACATTGCGTAGAAATCTCTTTAGATACTTAATACTTCCTATTGAAGTGGAACCTTTACGAGATATGCTTAACCGTTCCTAAACCCAATCCCAACTATTTAATACTTCATTTAGGGATGAAGGCAGGCCCTCAAACAACCACTTAATACCTCCAAAACACCAAAGCAGGTCCTTCGTCTTATGACTCGTATCCACTATGACGTCTTACATTAGCCCAACTATTTGTATGTACTGGTAGCCAGATTAACCGGGCAGATTTACCCTATAGAATTGGGACTAACCTCACTTCATCGTAGTTACTTATCATAGGTGATGTCTCACATCAGCCCCAAAGTCACACTACTGGTACCAGATTAGCTAGGTAGACTTCCGTGTGTCTCTTGACTGACCTTGCATCGTTATGACTTAGTTATATTTACAACACTCTTAATATATTATCACACACCTCACCGTGTCCATTAATTAGGCTATATAAGAATTCCTTCTTATTTTTCCTTAATAAATTAATTACCTTCCTTTTGGGGATTTAATGACATTTATTACCTAATTACTACACAATTATACATTATAATTGTACGTTATTTATGGTATTATATAAAAATAAATACACACTTATTATTTTCTACGCATGTGGAGATTACACCCTAACTAACGTTAAATGTCAATTCTTTTTTAACCATAATAACACATGCCTTTTTTCCATATTATCAATGATGTCAAAATTCATTATCCATAACAAAGAATTCTAATATCCATACATGGATTCAATACTCATATCCAAAAACTACAACAAATAGACTTGTATATAAAAATATAAACTGAATCCTTTACATTAAATCATGGAATAATCTCAAAAATAGAAATTGCAATTCCTATTTCAATCTCCCAATTTCAACTCCTCTTTTACATAGAATTTAAAATTTTCTATTTATTTTCATATGGAATAAATGGTGCAAAGAACAAATAAATTCATATTTTACACCTTATTCCATAATTGAAACTTCATAATCAAATTAGAATTAAAGAGGAGTGGGATAGTGTGACGACCCACCTTTAGGACCCATGGGAACGACACTTAATACATCCATAGTATTCGTGTGTCGTTGCCCAAGCATTGGAAAGATGGATTGTCGTGGGGTAAAATAAAAAGAACAGAACAGAAACTCTCGCAACAAAATTGTTAAATATATCATATAAGTAAAATACTACAAAAGGTTACTCCCTAACATGGAGTTATCGGAGTTACATAAAAGTGCTACAATCAACTTATGCAGTTATAACAACCTGGCTTTACACATGCTGAAACAAAATACAATTACAGGAATTAAAAAAATAGCGAAAATAGACAACTAAATAGATAAAGGCCTCCAGCTCGGACGCCGTCTTCAAAAGAGCCCATAAAAGGCCTGCTACTCTCAAACTACTTAAATAAAAATGAGCACCCGAGAGTTTAGGAAAACAAACAACTCGGGTCAGACAATATGCCTGGTATGAGTAAAACACTAAAAATTCTATGTAATTAAACAACATGTGAGACCATGCTGCCAAATGTGGAAAGGGTTTCCTCTCACAAGAACAACATCCAAATGTAAAGAATGGATACATATAATTAAACATCGCGAAGAGTGCTGGACACTTCTTGATGCAATTAAGGAAAATTTTTTTGAAGGTTTGAATCAGCAAGGGAAAATGGAATTTTCCAACGATGACTAGGAGGGTGCACCCCCTTACCAAAAGTATACCTCTAGAATATATACTTGAGAACTCCGATGGCTCTCGGACACGTACAAGCCGGACCCGGCCAACGATTACCGAGCAATTTACATCTTGGTGCACAAATATCTGAACCAAATCTAAAGTAGACGTGATAATACCCTAATGGGAGAAACTTCACATAGCTGGGCTTCCACTCGCTCTTTGGATTTAGTCATTTTTGACAAAGGATAACAAAGCTCAAATGAGCAACACATCATCTTAGAGTAATGAAAAAACAAAGAAGGCTGAGGTAATCGATAGTCGACAAACTGACTATTGAAGATAATAAAATGATCGTATATGGAAATTAAATCTTGTATACCCATCACCAATCGTCGGTTTCAAACTTGTACTATCCCTTGGGTAACAATGATTCCGGATAAGTTAAGGTAATGTTACCTCAAAGTCATGTCTCTGCATACATTCTTAACTTTCGGGATAGAGACGAGTCTCCCTCTTCGACGTTTGGTGTTTAGTATACAACTAAATGCTTTCCATATAAGTAATATTAATTTATGGAAATTAATTTATTTCCATAAACGAATCAAACTTTTAAAACCGAATTTGTGCTTGGGTTTCACTTCACAAGTATTAACATTAAACAGCTTGGTTACAAAAGGTTCATTAACTTGAAACCACCATTGTTAAAAGGATTTAATAACTTAAAACATCATTATTAAATCGATTAATTAACTTTAACAGTCATTAATAAGAATGAGAAATTATCTTTTGCTTTGTTAATTAATTTGATTAATTAACTTTACATCCCATTAATTAAAAATGGTTAATTACTTTTAAAACATCATTAATTAAATTAATTAATAAAATTTAAACACCATTAATTCAAAAATGATTAATTAATTTAAAACATTATTAAAGAAAAAGATTAATTAAATTTTAACTAATTAATTAACTGTAAAAGTCATTAATTACAAAGGATTAATTAAATTTAAACACCATTAATTAAATAATTAGTTAACTTTAATCCATCATTATTTAAGAGATTAATTAAACTTAATCAGCATTTGATAAAATGGTTAATTAATTTTAAACATCATTAACAAAGCAATTAATTAATTTTAAACACGTCGTTGTTAAGATAATTAATTAACCTTAATCCTCATTAATTAAAATGATTAATTAAATTTAAAAATCATTATTGAAATGGTTAATTAATTTCAAACTCATCATTATTCAAAAACTTAATTAACTTTGTAAAATAAAATCCAAGAACAAGATTAGACCAAATGGTTTTGAAGAGATGATATTTTTCAAAAGTGTCGATACAACGATAGTCGCTATACAGACACTTCTAAAACCATTTCATATCATTTGTTTTACATCTAAGTATCACAGAACATAAGTAAGAGCATAAATACAAGGTAAATAACAAGTGTACAACATGTAGAGAGCATCACTTATTATATACATAACTTTTTCTACTAACTTTCAAGTTACTTACGAACTACCAAGATGTCGTCTTTTTAGAGCACATACCAAGTCAACAACATTACATCCAAATATAACTAACCAAGCAACTAAATTAGTGACAAGATTATGAAGAAAAATAAAGTTCAAAATTTTAGTTAAAAAGGCAAGCTTTACTCATTGAAACGAACACAAACTTTACCCGAGCTGGCAACTGACACTATAACTTAGCTTCTTTTTGTAAAAGGTAGAGTTTTGGACCCTAGAAGGGCTAGTTAGGTTCAGCCATGGGGGTTTTGGGTTGGGATAAGCTTTGTTTGGGTGGATATGGATCTTGTTTGGTTAGTTAAGTGATGTAAAGAAGGAAGATGGATGTTTTATTGATTTTACTTAAGGAAGAAATGAAAACATCAAAATTTTAAACTTTGAAACCAACTTTGGAAGCCATGGAAATTTTTTCTTAAAAGCTTGGAGGAGGTTTGAGGATGGAATGGAATATGAGAAAATGAAGAAAAAAATTAGGAATTTGTTTTTATATAAAATGAACTAAACAAATTACTAAACTACCCTTAAATTACTTACCCTCCATTCAAATAATGACACATCATCCATGTTGTCTCCTCTTCCCCACCAAGTACACACGCCTAGCCCCCCTTTGGCCTCACTTGATACCAACATGTTTAAATACAACTTGTACTTATGTGTTTCTTAATGTGACATATGCTTTTTATTTAAATTTTAAACATAGGAAATTGTCACATCATACTTTTTAATATTCATAAGCCGTATATAAATATGTATTATCATTTTTAAATCCTAATTTGTTTACAGATGTTTATTTATATGTAGACTAAAGTGTTCATAACATTTCAGACAACTTTTAGATGAAAAAAAGTTGAAAACTCATAAAACGATTTCCGTTCACATTTTTTATTTTTCTTCAAACCAAATATTTTTGTAAACAAATTTTCAAAGCCATTTCACCATCACTAGCTACTATTAAAAAGATTTTTTACTTTTGTTATAAAATCCATTAATTTATTATTTAGAATTATATTAAATATTCATATTTTAAAGTGATTAATTCACGGGTCGTTACAAATAGAAATTGAAATCACCAAAAACTGCAAAAACTACGTATTCCAATAATTTAATGTAAACAATTGAGAATTCTAACAAGAATTGACATTTCGAATGATAGGAGTTTTGGGGTGTTTCATTTTGTTTTATTTTCGTAAACCCAAAATTCCTAAGGCATATTCAAATCCATAATATACTAATCAATCACTGAAATAAAAATGCAAATATTTCCGCTCATAGTTGGTCATTAGCTTTGCTTCTCTTTGATTTGAAATGCCCAATATAATATCATTAGATCTCTTTGTATTGATATATACAACAAGGAATTTGTATATATATATTAGATTCATAAAGGTTGGAGGAGAAGTGGATTAGAAATTAAATAATAAAAAAGATAGATGTATAGGACTTCTTACCTGAAACCCTAATGGAGTTTTTTGAATCTAAGAAGAGACGAACTGACAGAGCTTCACTGATGTTCCCAAAATATTTGTGAATACAAGTGAGGGGTCTAGGGTCTTATTTATAGAGGTTGAAATGTACTAGAACCGTAAGATGAAAATAGGTTAAAATGGATATATTTGGAACATTCGTTGATAGGAAAACCCTAGCCGCCACTAATAAGAGTGGTTGACCGCCCTATATGCACCGGTCGACCGGTTGGGGTCGGCGGTCGACCCCTCTGACTATTTTGGGGACGTTATTTTATTTTTCTTTGCGTAATTATTTTATTCCTTAATTATATTTTTAATGTTAACCGTAAATTTCAACATTTACTTAACCCCCAAGCTAACCTCAGTTAACTTTCAAATTTTAAATTTCAAATCTGTTTATTCATTTGAATTTAATTACTTTAAACCCGAAAACTTCAAATGCCCATAACTTCTTCGTTTGAGTTCCATTTTCAGCATATTATATATGAAAACATATCATAATTTTGCCACGAATGCAACGATACAACTTTGGTAGCCAAATTCCAACTTTTGCAAAACTTCCATTTTTACCCATACTTAATTTAATTTACTTATTTAATTATTACTAATTTTACGGGGTATTACACTGTTGGTTGATGAAATTTAAAATAATACACAGTACACAGAGCTATCTAACTTTTTGAATCTCATAGTGGAGTGGATAAAATATAATAATAAAACATGTACCCATAAATAAAAGTCATTTCAGGACACAAAATTATTGTCACAATGTCTCAAAATATCCCAACATAACCAACGCGGTACATTAGTCTCAAACTGGCAATAACAACAACATAGTTTGAAATATGGGTATATGAATAATAACATAAGAAAATGATACGGATAAACAACTGCCACAATCAGCATCCCCACCTTCGCTTCTTTAGCATTCCCTGTCTCCCCTAACCTGTTTTGTTGAAACTGTGAGGGAGTTAGAACAACAAGGCTAGGTGAAAAAAATTTCAAGTTTCACCATAATAGTAATCTGGGCAGTATTATTCAAAAAAGTAATATGTCTTCCATATTATAATCATAACATACGTATAACTTCAACTGTAAGCTCGAAGGCTCTTCCAGTCCAACTGTAATGCAATAAGCGTTTACGATGTAAGAGGAAGCATCCGAACCACTTAATACCATTTTAAATGGGAATTAGGAGACTATGACCATTTAAGACCTATAAAATAGGCAGGTCCCTGTCATTTATAACCTAACCTAAGGTTGGTCCCTATGTTGTTCTCACTGGCTGACATTGTAAGAAATCTCATTATGTCACTAAATACTTCCCCTAAAGGAAAGAGGGGGATCCTACCATAGCCATTTAATACCTCTAACCCAAAGCGGACCCCAATTAAAGATTTCACGTATCGTATCAATAGCGTAACTTATAATCCATAACCTAACTGTGACATCTCAGATTAATCTGACTATTAGTAGATGCTGGTAGTAAGATTAGCCGAGCAGATTTACCCTATAGAATTAGACTAACTTTCCATCCACTGGGATTATTTATTATAGGCGATGTTCCACATCAGTCCGCAAAGCCACAACGCTGGTAGCCATATTTAATTGTGTAGACTTCTATGAAACTTTGGACTGACCTTGCATCCCAATAACTTAGTCATACTTCATATGTATAAACTTTTTATACATATACCATCCTACATAATTAATAGTTGAGGTCATATAAGGTACCCTTTATTATGCCTCTAATTAAGGATTGATTTCTCAATTTACATTAACTACTTTTGTAACAAACCGGGATTTTTGACCCTCGAAAATTGACATCTATATGTTCACTATATAACATGCCGAGTATTCAAGTGCCGGAAATACCGATTTGTTAGAGGTGAAGAAGAAAAAGGTAGAAGAACATAGAAACAACAACACAGAATCTGACAATCGCAGCGGAACAAAATATAATATATAATAACAAATTTTTATACAAAGGAATCTGTAACTGTTTTATACTTACAATCATCAGAGTAAAACAATCAATTTATCAATCTGAACAATTATAATAACTTGCCCTTATACAGTGGAAAAATAAATCAAGTACGGAAATACGGCTCTGTCATCCAGCTCGTCTCCTGAGCTCCATAGCATCCTATCCTGAATCTATAGTACTCGGTCTGACCCGAGCATTATAATAAAATAACACCCGAGTCAGTCTGGAAAACCAGCGTGAGAAAACACACTCAATTTGAATTATTAACTTTTATCAAAATCCTTTGAAAACAAAGGTACCTCGTAAGACCACGCCACACATAAACACGATGGGTTTTTACCTTACGATAACCAAAACATTTTTATCAAAACCGTCTGATATTATAATAATGTCTAAACCAAGTAAATAGAAAATAGCTGAAAAGCTTGCACCTCATGTTTCAGCATAGTTGGGCACAATCAAAACCGTACGGCGCTTATTGGAGAATGGATTCCATACAATGACTAGGCACTATGGGTACCACCTATCATGGTACACCTCTAGAAAAATGTACCGAGGACCTCGCCGGGATCCCCTACAACACAAGACTGGCCCTATCCCTAACCTGGATAGAACCAAATATGTTATCACCCCGGGTGTTCCTACCCTTAAAATCGATCCCTCACTTTTCCATGCACAACCATATCCATAATTTTAATATATCCGAGGGCATCTAGAAAGGTGATAACATACCCTAATTGGGTGCGACCCACTTAGCCTTGCTGCATGTCCCCTGATTTCAGTCATTCCGGTTGATGAGGCTTGAGGCTACGATTACCTTACAAGAACATTTTCACTTAGAATGCTCATCGTCCTCCAATGACGGTGTTCTGATAGCATTCGTCCATACAAGTTGTCCTAGGTCTGGACAAACCGAATCACCGCCTTCACTATCTTCACGATATCCATTCGCAACGTTCGAATCGGATCGAAGTGGTTTTCAGATAATTAAATTCGATCTCGGTCTCTTCGAAACGATCAACGAAATTGGCCAATATTGATAGTCGGTTATTTAACTATCAATAAAACATTCATAAGAAAACATCAGGCCTTATTTTATAAATCTTCAAACATTTATTTCAAATACCTTTACAAAGATATATATTCATCTCTTTCAATATTTCAATATTCGAAAACAATTTCAAATATTTATACCCATATCAGGATAATTTCAAACCATCTCAATACTTAGAAATATTTTCTTCAAATTCAATTTATATTTCAACATTCTGAAATTATTTCTATAATAAAAATCTCATAGTTAAAATATTTCAAATCCTCCCCGCCCAATACTTAGGAAATATCTTTAAGTATAACTTTCCAAAATCATTTATTTTTCCCTATTTAGGGAATATTTCATTTATTCCATGTTCCTCACATCCTTTACAATTCACCAGTAAATTCCTTATCTCACTTTTAACAAATTCTATAAGTTCTGGAATCCATTAATTAATTTCCTTTAAAATTTCCAAAATTGATTACACTAGTCTATAATCCCAACCACCCATTTCTAACTTCCTTTAGGAATTCTAATTCACCTTTTGAAGTTCTCTTTTCAACGATTCAGAAATTTCCTTAAATTTTCTGGAATTCCACTACAAGATTTTTCTTTTAAAAATCATTACCATTTAACAAACTTCATTTATGAATTTTGAGAGCATTTATAATCAATTCCAGTCACTTCCCAAATCTCAATATACATAAAATAAATATTTTTAAAGAATAGTAATTTATTTCGAAACATGTTTAAGTAATTTATTTAAAAATCAAAACATTTTAACTAAAACATCAAAACTCATTTCCATCTCATTTTAATATAACTAATCATTTTACAAAACTGATTATAAAATTTTAAATTTTATTTCAATTAATATTCGGTGATTGAAAAATGCACTTCTGAAATATTCCAATAATAACTAGCTTTTAATTATATAGTTTAATAAATAAATTTTCTTTTAAAACAAAACTTAGTTTCTTAATAAGAATATTTTTTTTTTCGAAAACCCCAATTACCAATTTAACTTATAAATCCCTCATGGTTTGCAACACATCGACCCCATTCCAATTTCTAACCATTTTCACTTTTCAAAATAGAGTCTACTATTTTTTTCCAAACCCCATTTCCATATCTCGATATAAATTTACACCATGGAATTTTATTCCAATCTATCGATTAGTATTCTTTTCCTTATTTATAAACATCATTTATAAATTTATAAACCCCTTTGGGTTTTCAGTTATTTATAAAACTAATCCCATTTATAAAATCTCATCTTATAAATCCGTTTTCTTAATAGATTCCATTTATTTCGCAAATCCATTTAAATATCGATTTCAACTTCTTTTTCCTATTTTCCAGAATATCGTTTAAAAATGCATCATTTAAAATCCCATTAAAATCTCTATTTAAAATATATTTTCGAATAGTTAAATACAATCCAAAAATCAAATTATTATTTTATCCAACTCGATTTCTTTCAAAATAATCCAAATTCCAATATATATATATATATATATATCTAAAATCCCTTTTGTTTCCTTCAAATTCAAAAATAATATTTATGGTATTTAAAAATACTAAAATTTAGGCCAGTGTACTATAGCATCCAATTATTCAAATCTCAACAGTAATCTATAACAGATTATTCTAACACATAATATATCATTATATATTGAATTAAAATCAACATTTTGAGGAATCCAGTTGGATCCCTCCAACCTATTTCCCTGCATCCACAGATGTTAATACAACATAAAAATACCAATCCCACTTCGAGGAGGATATCGCGGTATATAAGGTCATCCGCTATTATGCGGGGCATATAGGGTCTCATCGGCTCCAATAGGCGGGAAATATATCCAACTACTAATATATATACTACTATATATATTTTAATATCCAAACTGATAATAATTTATAAATCCATCCAACAACCAATAATTTAAATTCAACATTTTAAAATTATACTAGCAATCCAAATGAGTGAGATTTTACTCACCTTGATTTTTATTTTTCCGAACATCCAGATTTTAAACTAAGTCAAACAACGTTCGATTTAATTTAAAACATCAGCGGACTCCAAAAATCCCAAACAAGTTTCATAGCGTGATATTCTCCGATACGATTTCTGGTGCTGCTTGTTTTCGAAATTTTCAACCTCGTATGAATAGATTATAAAAAATTTAAACACTCGAATAACAAGATTTTACGATATATATATAATTTGCATTGAATTAAATTACAGTCATTACCTTACGTTTAATACCTTAATCCTCTTCTCCATCCTCGTCACTACGCACTGCCGCGAACCCCTAGCTTTGATCGAACCCTTCGGCCAACACGTACGCGCCCTCCACCTGACAGCTACGAGATCCCCACGCACGCGCGTACGCGCGACGATGAACTTCACCGAACCCTCACCTTCAACTGCCACTATGCGCTCACGACCGATCCGCCGCCTCGTTCTCCCCCCTTTCCTCGTGCGCGTATGAAGAGTAGCGAACTTCGATCCCAGGCGCTCGCGCGCAATTTTTTTTCGATTCGTTCGATTTAGTTTCGAACGAATTTTTTTTCTTTTTGTATATATATAATTTCGGTTTCGATCTGAATGAAGAAAAGGGATTCGTGATTTCGAGTTAAAGCAAGAAGAGGGAAAAGGGCTCGCGATTTTAAATTTGACATGATTCGTTAGTTTCCTTTTTTTTCGTTCTGTGTTTTAAAAAAAACAATGAGAGGAAACATATATAAAAAAGAAGGGGGTGCGTAGATCCTAGGTAGGTGGCATGTTTGGAAAGGAAGGGCTACGGTGACTGAGTGAAAGGCAGAGACAGCCCAGTCCAAATCAAGAAAATAAATTATTTAATTTTTTTTCAAAATATCTCGATTTAAGTGACTCAAAATTTTGAACCCCTATCGAGGCATGCCCCTAGGCGTTTACAATGTTATACCCCTATTCTGAACGCAATGGAACAAGCCTCGAGTCCTCATTCGATCGTATGTGGAAGATAGCTTTTTAAATCGACTATTTTAAATTAATTCAATTAAATTATCTCTAGGCGTTTTCAGATAGTACGACCAAACGGTAAATCCAAACACTACGAAATTTGAAATCCAATAATAATACAATATCACGGATCCAATTGAACTGGTTTCGTCGAATACCGAGACAGTGTTCTGGATCGCTATTTTAATGCGTTGATTAAATCGACGATTTCAAAAATTGACGAAATTACTTGTAATCCCAATTTTAAAAACCTTACTAACAAAATTAAATTCCAAATCCAATATTTAAACCATTTAAATATTCAAAATCAATCGACGAACAATCCGGGTCGTTACAACTTTCCTACAAATTAATATTACCTAATTATTTTTTTAATACTAATCATTATGCTCAATACGTTATAATCGATACATTATTAATTTTAATAATCAATGTGATAATATTATACATATATGCATGCAGAAATTAAGATCTAATCATTACCTTTCAATAATTCGATCATAATTCACTTACAAGATAATTTGATAATCAACCTCATATAAATATCAGATTCCAAACCAAAACAACTACTACCCATAGCCAAACACAAATAGACTTGTATTGTAGTGGAATAACCCTAACTTGTCTCATATTAATATACTCGAATCACTTACCTATTTTACATAAACAGATCCTACAAATTAGATCATTTATGTTTAATTCAACCTTTACACATATTAATTTGGAGTGAGAAAGAAATTCTTTACTTATTCAAGTGGTAGAAATTGGCACTGCAAACTACAATCAATCAAATGCGTACTTTGCATGCCATTTCTAATTTGTTTACTTTTAAAATCCTTTAACACTACAACTAGAGACACAAGAAAATAGGTTGAATCAACCATGGATTATATAACTACAAATAATTTGATTAATTATAATATATTAATATAACAAATAATAACAACTCCAACATATTCAAAGATTGATATTTACTTGGGGGAAATTATGGGGTTTTATTGTTTTTAGGGTTTGCGTTTACAGAATTTCCCAAGGCATATATCAAATCCAAATAAATACAACATAGAAACTAGAATGGGAAAAATCGAAATTCCACTCACAGAAGGTTCCTTGATTTACGATTGGATCTTATTTATACTGCTCCTAAATCTCTATTGGATCTTCCCCTTTTTGTATATATAAAAAATAAATTATATGTGTATATATATTAGATTTCAGAAATTAGAAGGTCGAGAGAAGTAGGATTGGCAATTTAATTTAAATTAGAGATTAGAAATTAGAATTACTTACCAGAAGTTTGCTGTTTCTGAAAACCCTAAGGGGAAAGAGTTTTACAGAGCTTTGTTGTTGCTATCGAATTTGTTGACGAAAAGTTGGGGGGGTTTCTAGGTGTCTATTTATAGAGGTAGAAAGAAATGACAGCCATCGAATTTAAAACAAAAGAATCTAGGCCGTTTATGGCCACTAAAACCCTAGTCGCCACCTTCAAAACTGATCGACCGCTGACCAAAAGCGGTCAACCACTAGCAACCAACCGCTTGCACAAATGCGGTCAACGGGTCTTCGTTTTTGGACCATGTTTAATTTATTTCCGTTTCTTATTATTTATTACTTAATTTAAGTATATTAATTACCCAATTAATCATACGGTAACCCACCTTAACTTGAACGTTAATCTCAGACAATATTTTAAAAGTAAAAATTCAAACTTTTAAATTCAAATTCAAATATTTAATTTTAAATTTCAACATTTTAATCATCCATAAATTCTCCATTTGAACTCCGATTTCAACATATTATATATGGAAATTGGTTAGAAAATTGCTATTGATGCAATGGTGCAACTTTTGTGACCAAATTTTGACATTTACAAAATTTTCATTTTTAATCTTATTTTATTTATTTAATTTCTTATTGAATTTTACGAGGTGTTACATATGATTTGAACACTTTGTAATCTCAAAATAGATCATGAGATTATTTTGATATATGATATAGTAATCCGAATGAAAATGGATTGATTATGATTCATAACTAACACTAAAGCAAGGACTAGAGTCCTTGGCTATAACAGGTCTGGAATGACCTTTGGTTTGCAAGAGAACCCGAAGGAACCAGACAACACACCAAGATCGGGATCGATGGATGGCCAGAGGGCTCACATATTAAAGATTGACTATTGCAGAAACTTATTCTTAGCTAAGCACACCTTACATTCGAAAGGCGTACTTTGGGGGTGCAAGTGTTAACCCGATTTTTTGCCAAGCCTATTTCAGTTGGACTTAGAATGCCAGAATAAGGAAGAAATGATTCACGAACTTGGAAACATGCTTAGAAAGGCTAAAAGATTGGACTCAAGAAGTTTGATGGATATTGTGGCTAAGTAGACCACTCAGTATTGAGAGGAACCTCTTGGTACCGAGATATTTTTCTTCCACTTGGCACTTACTCCCCTTATACTCTGAGTACTTCTTCAAGTAACCGTGATAAATGCTTTTTCCAGAGGATAGATGAGCAACACTAAGGACTTTGGAGAAGAGAGCAGGAAAAGACAAGCAATATTGGGTGAATCATCAGAAGGAACCGAATCTTCAGGAAAAAAAGAGTTTAGAAACACATTGAATCAAAGATATAAGAACTAAGCAAGTGAAACAAAAAGATTCCACCAGAGAAAACCACTCGGTACCGAGAAGTTTTTGTTTGAGATTGAGCCGGCGATTTCCCTTCTGTAAATTTGGATTTACATTTGGACTTTATCATACGTGGGCTCCTGAGTCTACTGGCAAGTTTCTCTATAAATACCAGCCCTACAGCAACTATAGAGGGGATTCACACTCTGCATTTTCTTCACTCTTATCTCCTTCTACAAAGACACTCTAGAAACTCCATTGTAAATCTAAGATCCACTAAATCATGGTCAGATCTTATAAAATTAGTTTAATCCGAAGAGAAAATGACTAATAACGAAGATTAAAGTGGACGTAGGTCATAGATTGCCGAACCACTATTAAAATTCTTGTGTGTTCTCTTATTTTCTTCATGTTTTTGCCTATTTGATTTGGATTTCTACATTTTTGGTGCTCTCATCTGAAAGTTGGGTGTTGGTGCCATTTTTGACATCAACATTATATATATATATATGTATATGTATCTGTACATACATACATATATATATATATATATGTATGTATGTGTACATATATATATGTATGTGTGTATATATATGCATGTATTATATATATATTAATATATGTCATATTATCTTAAAGTGTCTAAGATATTATAAATATGCATGCATGTATATATAAAATGACTTTCGAAATTATTGTAATTTAATTAAATAAATTAATTAGAAGTTAATTAATTTAATAAAAAATACACAAATATATAAGATATATGTGTTATACTATAAAGGTTATGATATATATAAATATTCAATATAAATGTTATATTTGAATAATATAAAATTAATTAAAGAGTTAATTAGTTAAAATTAATTAAATAAGATTTAATTAATATAAGTTTATAGATAAGATTATTGTATAAGTTAATTAAAATATAAAAATTATATAACAATGATACTTATATAATATGAGTGTGTTCATTAAAGGTGGAACATTAAAGAAACGTTAAATAGACTTAAGGGATAAATACATATATATAGTATGTATACCATTATTTCTGATGTGTTCAATAATTGAACCACGAGGGTATTTCATAAGAAATATATTAATCCATAAGTCGATATCACTCAATTAATATATGAAAGATTATGAATTTTTAATATATAGTTATCGTCTATCATTTATATATTAATAGATTACTTTCATACTCCTTAGTTTCTGAGCTTTCCTCAAGCTAGAGATGTTATGTGTAGTACTATTAATATATAGGCTAGACGAGGTAAGATACTTACGTATTTGTTGAGCTTTCCTCAAGATATGTATGGTATACTTAGGCCATTGCAAAATGGTGGGAACAAGTGAGTAATCTCACTTTATTTGTTGGCTTTCCTCAAGGTAAAAATAAGACTAGGACATGGATCATAAGGTTAGGAGTTGTATATGATACAATCGATAAGGAGTTATCCATCGTATGAGGGACTATGATTTGTTGAGATTTCCTCAATGTCAAAATTCCAAGGCATACGAGTCGTAACATCCACTAGTGAAGTTGAAAGACTTTTATGTTTCTTCTTAGGGTATGGAGAACATAAAAAACTAGTAGGAGCCTTATTAGAAAAATGAAATGGTAACATTTAACCTTTTTAATATTGTACAAACATCTGCAATGCATAATTAAACTAATCTACTTCGATAAATTTGTACATTAAATATAATTGATAAAATGTTTATCCATTAAGACATACAAAGGAACTGAATTAAATATTGACAATGAAATATTTAATAAACTTACCAATATATTTATGCATGCTGACCCATACAAGTGCCTAATTATACAAAAACTAAATACGTTCGTAACTTGTTCACTTGTGCAAGACTGTGTATTGTTTTCAATGAGTTTCAAACTCTAAAAGCAATACAAAAATATGGATATTTGATCCATATACGATCTCATATAAATGTTATATGGTGAACGGTCACAATGCGTAATGTAAAAAATCTCACTGAAACAAGCAAGTAAACCATTGTGTGAGATCGTATATTCAATGTTATTGATTACAGTAATGATTTTGTTCTATTAAATGTAACGCTGGACAAAAGGCTACAAGAAAGATCTATGAATTCGATCACTGAAATGTCAATTTGATCAGTTTACGTAAAATGCAATTTATTTGTGTGAAAATTCACTATTTTAAAAATCTGAAATCAATTATAAACAACGTTAAATACGCTTACAACTAATTCAGATATTAAAAGAGGTGGACCATATGTAGATAAAAGTTTAAAATAGTGAATAAAAGGAAAAACCTCATAGTGGAATCAAACATTAATATAAATAACTATTAACTCAATTATATAGTTATTTTACATCAATTTATATTTTATTACAATAGCTATCATCAATGCATAAATAATATAACCATCGTATAGAAGAATATACAAATCAGCCATCTTTGATATAGCCTAGCAATCCCCGCTCCATTCCCTCTTCCGCTCTTATTTACAACTCTACACATGTACAACATATAAGATAAAAAGAAAAAAATGGTTTCAACTATATTTTGGACCATGCTAATTTCAATATACCCCAGCCAAACCCAAGGGATCCAGTGGTTCTGTATAGAAAAAGACTGCCTACATACCCACTTTGAGGGATCAAGCCCATGTAGTTCTGTTTCCTGCTCTTCTCCTATATCCAAATACTTGTTAGTTCATAAAACGATCGCATCCATTCAATCATTGCATCCATTCAACCTTCACAACCAATGCAACCAATGCAATTCAGGCAAATCAATGCAACCACCGCAATCAATATAATCAATGGAATTCAATATAATTAGTGCAACCATTGTAACCAGTCCAATCAATAAAAGCAGAAAGTAGTATCTCTACTCATCCATCACAACAGATCATCATACGAGGATTCAACAACAATAATATACTTAGCCATTAAACATTACATACATTTAAAAAATATTCAATCATTAAATAAGAAAATAACAACAACACAAATATACTTACATTCATACTAATCATTCATTATAGTAACATTTCAAAATGTAAGTATAATTCATCAAAACCATACCGATCAACCCATAATAGTGAAAAAACATAAATCATCAAATATGTACTAATCCAAAAAACATTGGTAACACAGACACAAGTACAATAAAACCATAGTTACCTACACACAACATAGTAATAATAGCAACGCATCTAAATATGATGTCTTCATAACAAAACAACATATGTGATAATTAAAATCAACTATTAATCACATATTACATCCATTCAAAACATCACATTTACAACCATTGTTTTTCTATTAATTATAAAATCATTTATTTATTTATCGTAAAAGCGCTTTTATTTATCTCAAGACAATAATGATTCTTCCAAAAATGACAATATACTTCAAATTACTTTATTATAATTTTATAACTTCAAATCTCTCCAAACATTTTATTTAATATCAAAAATAGTAATTTCATCAAATTACCTTTCAAATTAATAGTATTATTATTTTACACCAAAGTAATAATATTCATATTAAATCTCTTTAATATACTCCAAAACCAACTCGTTACTATTCACCCCAAAACAGTGCAATTTTCACAAAAACTATATTATCATCATTATTTATAAAATCTCACTTCATTGAATAATAATATTAAACGTTTTGAATTAAATTTAAAATATATTCCCCATTATTATTTATGGATTTCCCTAGAAATTCATAAATAACATACTTATTAAATTTCTCTAGTTAATTTCATTTTATTTCGTTCAAACACTGTTATTTACGAACATCACATAGAAACTATAAATAATCACTTTAGGTATTTATTTATCTTATTTCTCATTATTACATAATTTCACTTATTTTATTTTAATGAGTATAATCATATTTTTAATCCATAATTAATTACGATTAAAAATCCAATAATACAGCAATCAGCAATAAACAATCAATCCAAGGTTCAACATATCCAAAATGTCCAAAATATTAAACAACTGTCAATATATCACATCACGGATCAATCATTATAATTTTCCATCAAGAGATGTTTATTTTACAATTTAAATTCAATTAATTAAATTAAGTAAACCATACCGATGCACTTTTTCCAACAGTCTCCAAACTCAGCAAACCCAATTCCATGTTGTTCCAAATTTCATCATGAGTCCGACAGAAGAAAACGCATGTGAATCGGGGTTCGTATATGGAAGACGTTCAAATTATATGATATATTATTAAAATAATAATTAGTCAACTTTCAAACATTTTATAATTAATTTTATTAACTCGTTACTTTACCAGGAGCCATAGTAATCACCATGAACACAGCACCAAGCCAAATTTTGATTGTCAAATTCTTGCAACTCTGGCCATTATTCGTCGTGCCACCACCATCAATCGATAGACCTGGATCAACCTGCGCCACTACCTAAAACGCCGCCAATCGCTCCAATTTCGCCCGAGAAGGGGCGCCAACGGGATTTTTCAAGCTTAATTCCAATCACCTTAAGTTGAATTAGATTGCAATCCGACCATATTTGAGATCCTCTCGACGAGATCTACGAGCCCATGTTCACAATTTTGTCTATCGTCGCTCAAATCAAAAATGTCCAAATTTGACCAAGGGTCCACTGATTTCTAACTTTGACCATGATTTCTAATCAACTCGGGAACTTTTTGATTAACGGACACCATGCATCACCTCCATTCATCGAAAGCTTCGCAATGATATATAATATGTAGGGGTTTGGACATTTTGAATTTTAATCACTTTTTAATTAATTTGCTAATAACCATTAGAGAGGAATTGGGGTAATTTCAGGATTAGAGTAGAAAACTTAAGACCAGAGTTGACGGCTAGGGTTTTCTACTCTCAAATATATAGTCGTTAGGCTAGGTTATGGGCTGTATGTCCAATTTGGCCTGAAACAGCTGTGTATGCTGTTTAAACACCGCGACACTCCTATTTTGCAACCTATAATCCAAATATATAAAAACTATATATCAAACCGATCATCTTGAAAAGACCTTTGCAATGGTCATAAATGTAATACCCAATTCATCATTTTATTAAAAAAATTACTTTTAATTATTTCAATATTTTGTAGTGTTGAATATGCGAGAGGTTACAATCTCCCATCCTTAAAAGAACTATGCCTTCGAAATTTCCCAAATACAATCCTCAACAAAATCAACAAGTCATCGTTATTGGTTTAGTCAGAAAATACGAGAAAATATATCAATCACAAGTCAACTACTTATAAAGTAGTATATAACGACCATATTACATCATCGATCACAACACATAACAGTTTATTCACAACAATGAATTTAATTTTCTACATATACATACTATAGTAACACATGCACTTCCTCTTGATTCAATCCAAACTATAACATGTAAAAATAGCACTTCATTAACAAAGGGTGAAACAATATCAATAATGGATTAACTCATATCATGCATCGCAACAATTCAACCATAATCGACACTAACGCAGGTCCACAACTCAACTTAGATTGATCAAAACATGCACGTACAAATAACAAATACACATAAATCAACAATTAGTATAACTCATAAAAATAAAGCGTACACATATCAGAAAGGGAAATCACCACATCACCATATTAACAAATAACATGTGTGTGTTAACTCCTATGCTGACTACACATCCATCATAATATACGTATCTTCAAAGTCGTCGATGAACTTCCTTATAGTCTCATTCTCAAAATAATTGGTGTACCTCATTATTATTACACCTTCCAAAATAGTCCATATACTCCCTCATGGCTACATCCTCAAAATAATGCTACAGCTACAACAATTCTCGATTCTTGAACCTACACAGACATTTGATAAGTATAGAACCTATACAGATGGTCAAGAAGCATAGACCCCACACAAAAGGTCAAAAAGTGTAGACCCCACATAGATGGTTAAGAAGCATAGACCTCGCACAGACGATCAAAAAGTGTAGACCCACATAGAAGACCTTGTACCAAGCACTTTTAGATACGTGATAACTCGAATGACCCACATAAATGGTCAATGGCTACTCGACGCAATGGCTACACAATGCTCAAACTCGTGCCCATACAGATGGCTAGGGACCGTACACACACAGGAGTCCAAAATATGGGTACACAAAGACTACCATGTCCCAAAGATGAGCAAACATTATAACCTTCGAGTTACCCACGATCCCTTGGCACGCATCCATATCAGAACCCATTTTGTTCCATTCTCCAAATCTCATCAGATATTAGATCTCACAATCCATTATAGCAACTCCTTTTTGATTATAGGGATCACTCAACCAAAATGCCAAAAAGAGGGACCTGCTAGCAAAGAGAATTCAATACATTTTAAGAGCATAACATTTACCAAAATATTTGTATCGTAGATCAAAGCTTCCATCTCCTTTTAAAACAAAAATCTTTTTCTTCCTTTTATAAAACAATTTTCCTAGAAAATTAATTTTGAAAAACCATCGTTTTATACATAATTAAATCATAATTTTTTTTAAATAGAAACTATTTGTTTTAAAATATTTATGGAAGCCAATAATCGTTAAAAAAAAAGGTCCCTAAACACATCTTAAAAACTCTATAATGAATCTACTGCCTATCCTTAATCCCTTAATGGTACCCATCAAGTCTATAACCATCAAAATTTTCCAATCATTATTATCCATCTTAAAAGAACATCTTCATATCTCTTAGTCAATTCCAATATTCAGTCTTCCGGAGCTTAGGAAACTACATCGTTCCACTATAAAAAAGTCAAATATGTACCTTAACCTCTTCCAATCATACAATTATCAACATCCCACCTCCCAAATCCTATCCCGCAACCAACTCTCAAAGTCCACCATCGAATTCACGTAACAACCCACCTCCCAAAACCTAACCCACAACCATCTCAAATCAACGCCACATACCATCGGATTCAACAACATCCCTCTTCGTCCACAACCGAACGAACAACCAATCTCCCAAAACCTTACCTGCAACCACCTTTATCAGGTATGTTGTATTTGATTTATCAAAAAAATGATTTTTTTTATAACTGGTGATCCTCTAGACTAAAAATTAATTGGTCCTCGTGTTATTTTGGTACTTGGGTGTGTACTAATACAGGAAGTTATTCAAGCAACATATCCAGATTTATTTGGTATTATAAATTGGAGTGATGTCATTTTCTTATTATTCATGAACTTTGTAGGGAAATTTTGCAAATTCAAGTCAATATTAGATCCAAACTTGATTAGAATTTATAAACTATATATCTCAACATCTAAAAAGTGAACTGAATCTTCAACAAGTTGTATGATTTATAGTTTGTATTTTGATTGTCTTATTTTTTTCAGTTCTTTGAACCGTTTTTGGATATTGAAATTTATTGACGTAGCCAAAGTTTGATTTGCATAAAATGGCTATTAAATTATTTTCATATATCAACTTTTATTGCATCCACCTTTAAAAACTATTATGAAGCAGTATTGTATTGATTGTCTTGATTTGTCATGGAAAATGATCTAAAGTAGTCTATTATCCTTTTTGTGTGGTATATATCAAAACCTTTTGTTTCTTTATTTCACCAATTTTATTTTCATTATATTTGTTCTCCTTCCTATTTTCAATTGAATTTTTTAGAAGAAAGAGTTATGCTCTGTCATTTTGCTGATACAATTTATTTTTTATAACTCATCTCTACAACAATATTCAAATCTCAAATACTTTAACTGGCCTGCTTTGTGTACTTATTCCATTTTCTTTTGAGGTAAAATTATTCATATTCATTTTGTATTATTTTAAGTTACCCCTTTGCTATTCATTTAGTATTATCTTAAGTTATTCATCTTATACTTAAATCTCCACCTCTCTTTCTACAGTCATGCTTTGATGGATTCATATAGGTGCATATTGCATAATCTTTGCACAAAAAATGGGCAAACACCTCCAAGTCGTATGATTTAGTCGATTTTATGTAAATATGTAAAAAGAAGGGACTAAACTGTAAAAGACACACAAATTTATAGTGGTTCGGCCAGAATGTGCCTACGTCCACTTTATATGTTATTCTCCTTTACTGTTCAGATTATAAGTACAAAGCTTTGATTACAAGTGTATGAAAGTTGTTCGAAAGTTCAGTCCGTGCTTGAGCTCTCAAACTTGTCCCCCATTGTTGTACCCCTACCCCTCTATTTATAGAGTGAGGCTGGGGGTAGGGGTCTTGGATGTATGTAGCTGCTGGTGGGCCTGGGCTGATGTAATCTGGCCTGGCAATGCTGGTTCGGTAACGCCTTGGTTCGGTAGTGAGTGGAGCGTTGATTGGACCGGTAGTATGTGGAGCGTGGATTGTTCCGGTAGTTCTGGTTCGGTGGTGAGTAGGTTGATTTCTGGTCCGGTGGTGAGTGGGCTGAGTACTGGTCCGGTGGTGAGTGGGCTGAGTTCTGGTCCGGTGGTGAGTGGGCTGAGTTCTGGTCCGGTGGTGAGTGGGCTGAGTTCTGGTTCGGTAGTGTTTACTTTGGTTCGAGTTGGTTCGGTCTTCCATGGTTGTGAATCTGGTTCGGCAGTGGTAGGGATGCCGAATAAAACTTAGGCAAGCCTGGACGAAGCTGGTGCTTCTTGGTCTTGAGATCTCCTGGGTGAGAACACGCCCAACATTTGCCCCCCAAAGTGGGGCATATGCCGGTATATGCCATGCTTTGTTTTAAAATCAATGACGTTAGCTTGGATACTCCCATTCGGCCCAAACGCCGAACCAGCTGGTCCGGTCGTCTATGTTTGCCTATAAGTATGGGCCTTATTCTTTTGTTATTCCTTACTATTTGAAAGAGCCGGACCAAGCCTACGCCTGCCAAATCAGGTGAGTTCTCCTTCTGCCGAATGGACTTTTAGGGAGTGTGATACCGAATGAACACGAGTGCCGAATGAACTCCAAGACCGGGACCACCGAATGGTACTTGGGGAACATGGATGCCGGATGAACTCTAAGACCCGGGATACCGAATGATATTTTTTATGTGTTGAATTTGTCTGTCTACATCCCTTGTTCTGACAATGTGTTTTCTCGTGTTGCAGATAATGTCTCATAAAGTAGAAACTCGTTCTGACAGGAAGAAATCCAAGGATAAAGGAGAGTCCTCCATGGTGCCCCCAGACCAGGCAGAACCAGAACGACAAGGACCAACCCCGAGATCGCTAGTAGACGGGTATGGTCCTCAAGAGCTCTTAAACTCACCGCCTGACTGCTTCCCCAGCTCCCTCAAAGATGAGCAGCTTGATATTATATCTAGGTCTTTTGGGATCGATAGGGCGCATATGATGCTACCGGGGAAAGAAGTGCTGCCGTATAACCCTCTTGAAGGATATTTTGCTTATAACAGGTATCATTGCATGTGCGGTGCTATCCTACCTATTAATGCTTGGATAGTCAGTTTTATCACATACTTGAAAGTGGCTCCTTTCCAGCTTCAGCCCAACTCCTATGCCATCTTGGTGAGTCTGTTCCTTATCTTCCAGCGGAGATACGGGCGTCCTCCTTCCAATCGGGAAATCCGGTACTTGTACAACTTGAGAGGCTACAAGAAGGGGTCTCCATATATTAGCTTAGAGTCGGCTGTGTCCTTCAAGCCAGTCCTGGATTTATATTCGAAATTCAGCATGTTCAAGAAGGAATGGTTTTTTGTCAAGGATGACTCTGTTTCTTTCCGCCGCTTCACCTCTGGCTGTAAGTTGAAACTCATTTATAATTTTTATTCTGACCGCAATACTCCTCCTTACGTGCTTTATTTCTTGCTAGCGACAGGTGGCTTTGCGTTTGTAGAGAACGAACGTCTGGTTCGGATGGCTAAGGAAATAGAAGCCATTTCGGAAAGGGAAAGGGAGGCTTCTTATTTGATCAGGAACGCTACTCTTCTGGGGCACAACCTGATTCTGCCACATCAGTCTGTGGTCAAGCAGAGAGACACAGCTGAGGAGAGGGCCGCCAAAGCTAAAGGAGGGGCTACGGCGAAGAGTGGTAAAAGGAAACCCTTCTCACATCATCCAATTGCCGGGGGGAAGAAACTTAAGAAATCCGATGGACCCTCCCCCAGCACATGTCCAGACGTTCCGGAGGAGGAAGATGAGGAGGAGGAAAGAGGCGAGGGTGAAGGAGGTGAGGCGGAGAGTGGTAGTGGTGGAGAAGGCGATGGACAGAGTGGTGATGATGGTGGTGATGGACAGAGTGGTGATGGTGCTGGGGCTTTGTCTTCTAAGCAAGCGGGTGTGATCCAGGAGTGGACGGACGATGCTTTCCGCCTGGCTTTCGAAGGGCTGGAGGGAGAAACGGCTCTGGTAGAGGGGCCTAAGAAAGCTGACAAGGCCAAACCCGGCACCGACTCATCTTCCAAGAGTGTTCTAGTTGAGGCAACCCCCGCGACTCAAGGTGAATTTTTGACTTCTGCAGTCTCCATTTATGATAAGGACTTAGGAATATTTTATGGTCAGCTCCCGTCCTGGAATGAGATCCAGGACTTATTGCAGTATCCCACTCCTTCCCAGGGTTTGTATAACAAAAGTGTCTCCTTACTTTTCCTATCTTGATATATCTCTTGAATTATAGTTCAACGTCTGTTTGTAACACTTGGTTTTTGTCCCAGGAATGGGTAAAGTGGCCAAGACATCGGATGTTCGGCACCGCCTTGAACAATATAAGCTTCTAAGGGCTTCTACTAAGCCTAAGCCTCCGACTAACCGCCCTGGAGATGTAGTCGGCTACCGTCCTCTTCTTGGAGTTATCGAAGAGGATATCCAAAAGAAGAGGAGGAGTCGCTCCTTGTTTGAATCTCCTCCTGGCCCTCATCCCCCGACTCAGCCTCTTCAGGATGTCACGGAGGAGAATACTGAGCTTATTCCTTCCCCGCACCCGTCTGAAAATCCTACTGTTACCCCGATAGATCACCCTGGCTTGGCTCGTAATCCGTTCGCGGGTCATCCGGATCTGGATCCGGGTTCTCATGATATTTCCTTCGATGAGGTTACTGGTGAGCACGTTCTTCCTCGTAATCCTATGGTAAGGGTGCTTGATGAGGCTAAGTCCCTGGACCTTGATTTGCTTACCACTCGGGTTGTAACTTTGGGGGACGAAGCTAAGGCAAACATCGACCGGGTTGCTGAGGAAGCCAGGAAGCTGATGGGGCATCATGCCCGACTGGTCAAGGCCGGAGAATAGATCGGGAGTGCTAATATTCGACTGCGGTTAATAGTTTCCGACCAGGCCAAGAAGCTCGCTGATCAGGCCATCCAGATCTCCCAGCATGAGGCCGCCTCCAGGCGACTAAAGAAAACCATGGAAGAGGCTAGCAAAGCAGAGCTACGGAAAATGGAGGCTGCTTGTAAGGAACGGATTGACATGGCTATTGCGACGGTGGATGAGGTTCGGAAAGCGGATCTCGAGCAGATACAGGAGTTATCCGGGAAACTTGAAGCCGCAGAGCTTGCACAAACCAAGCTGAAGGAGGAGATGGATGCGATGAGGAAATCCTTCTAGGCTGACTGCTCGCGATACCGATCGGAGAGGGATGCCGCCATTGCAAAGTTGTTGGCTTCCGAGGACCGAGTAAGGGAGTTTGAGGAGAACGAGGGGATAATGGATGAGATGCTTCAGGATATATACTTTCGCACTTGGAAATAGGGCAACTTATCTTGGATGGATGATTATCCCCGAGTCATGACCAGGATTTATCTCAGGGCCCTGGAGGAGGCTAGGTCCGATGCAGATAAGGAGGGTGGCGCGGCCTTTAGAATGGATGTGGTTACGGCTCAATTCACCAAGGAGGAGAAAGTGGCGGTGAAAGAGGGTATGCGGCTGCTTGCTGCTGAGGAGGTTGGTGTGCAGTTGGAGGATGATGATCAAGGGGCAGATGCTGGTAAGTCTCCCCTTTTAGCTTTTCGTAACTTTGTTGCTTATTATTAATGAATTCTTTCCTTGATCGGACAGGCGGGACCTCTGGAGCACCAAATATCTCTGGTCAACATGCTGAAAGTTCCCACTCCACGGTTAAGGAGATTTCGGAGGGCCAGCAGGACAAGGGTGAAACTCCGATGCAGCCGACTCCTTAACTTGTCCTGGA
The DNA here is from genome assembly GCA_030737815.1 of Allium fistulosum. Lineage (NCBI taxonomy): Eukaryota > Viridiplantae > Streptophyta > Magnoliopsida > Asparagales > Amaryllidaceae > Allium > Allium fistulosum. Next base: position 343,956,825 of record CM060902.1, read on the forward strand.
TATCTTTTTGTTTACTTGACATTGTTGTCTATGTTAGTCTCAGAGCAGTAACGTAACTTTTAGGCTGTAATTATGTTACTTGTAATAAACGACTTTATTCTTGGTATGTAATTTTTAACTTAAGATGATTCTGTCGTATTTGAACGCTTTGTTCTTGCTAAAAATATAATTTCGTATTATACAATGTTAGTGTGATGTGCGAATAAATTATAGCTATGTATTTTCTTGTAAGGGAAGAAAGTACCGCCTTTCATGTTTCGGTCGTAGACAGTTGCTTTGAATGTCTCGTATGACTGAGTATGGAATGTAGTTGATTGACTCGTCATCCGATTGTGAGTTCTTAGTGAGCGTCTCTTGTTTCGTGTCCTGTACTTTAGGGATTGTTATAGAGGATAGGAGGGAAGTTTTTTAAATAAAATTGAAATATGAGAAATAGTAAAACTTCCAATCACGGAAGGTCTGCGATGTGCTTAAGTTCGTGGCAAACAGGCTTTGTAGTCACTTTCCCTAGCTGTGGGTCTTGGAGACATTTGTCACCCATCTTACGCTTCCGCGGGGAGTTTTTCTTTTTTACCACAGCCGTACTTAAGACACATCGGAGCCGAGATCGCGCACAGTAACTACCCGGGCCATTATGGCCCGTAGTCGCGGGTATTATTCAATTTACCATGGCCGGCTAACGTGGGTGCCGATCGTCAACCGTGAACTACCTCTGGCTGGCCACACCTTATGTTGGGGCTTAAAGTAGGTTCACGGTTGCCGGCGAGCCGAACGCCGTAATGAGCTGCCTGGGCTATAGTCGTCCTTCTTGGTGGCTTATAATCGGCTCATTACAGTTGGCTTTAAGGGCCGATCGCGAGCAATGAGTTAACTCGCAGCAGAGGGATGCTGGAGCAAAAGTGTCTCATTGGCGAGGGCATAGATTCGCATAGTACCTGTTAGGTCTTGTCCAGGTGAGGTTGCGCCGTGATGTGTCTTGAATGGAAATGCCATTACACAGGATTTCGTTCAACAGAAAAGGATAAGATTAACAAGCAGCCAAGATATAAAGGAACAAGTTAAAAAGAGACAAGTTTTTAAAGTGGTTCGGCACGAAAATGCCTACGTCCACTGATTCTCTTTATTAATTCACTTCATATGGGCAGTACAAGTTAAGAAAATTATCGACGAAGGTGTTGGATGTTCCATGCCCTCTGGAACACCTCTCCGTCCACTGTTGACCAAATATAAGCTCCGTTGTGGAGATCTTTGTGAATTACATATGGTCCGTCCCAGATTGGATCTAGCGCTCCGGGGCACGGGAAGATTCGCTTAAGGACAAGATCTCCTTTTTGTAAGTTACGATGCTTGACTTTGGAGTTGTATTGCGTTGCCACTTTTTGCTTATGAGCTGCTGCTTTGAGGGCTGCATCATTTCTTCTTTCCTCAATTAGATCCAAAGACATATGAAGGAGTTCTTCGTTCTCTTCTGGGTTATAGTGGATCCTACGGTGGGAAGGCACTATAGTTTCAACTGGGAGCATAGCCTCTGATCCGTATGCCAAAGAGAAAGGAGTATGCCCCATTGATGTTCTAAAAGATGTGCGATAGGCCCAAAGTGCCGTAGGAAGTTCATCCACCCACGCGCCTTTTGACTTTTCAAGTTTCTTTTTGATTAGAGTTTTGAGAATTTTGTTGACAGCTTCGACTTGTCCGTTTGCTTGGGGATAAGCTACAGATGAGAAGCTTTTGTGAATTCCGTGCTCTTGGCACCAGTTGGCGAACTCCTCGCTGTCAAACTGAAGTCCATTGTCCGAAATGATTTTAAGTGGGACTTCGTACCTGCATAGAACATTTTTGATCAAGAAGTTAATAACTTTTGTTGAAGATACTTTATTTAGGGGTTCTGCTTCCACCCATTTGGTGAAATAGTCGACTGCCACTATAGCATATTTGGCTCCGCCTCGGCCCATTGGCAGTTCGCCAATCAAGTCAATTCCCCATACTGCAAAGGGCCAAGGGCTGGTCATTTGAGTAATCTCAGTTGTTGGTAGCCGCGGAATCTTAGCAAACTTCTGACATCTGTCACATTTTTTGACGAAATCTAAGGCGTCTTTGCTTAAGGTGGGCCAGAAATATCCATATCGGAGTATCTTTTTTGCCAGAGCCTGCCCTCCAGTGTGATCTCCGCAGCTTCCTTGATGGATGTTGGATAAGATTTCCTTTGCTTCCCTTCCAGCGACACACCTTAATAAGGGGCTAGAGAAGCCGCACCGATAAAGGGTGCCTTCTTGTATTGTGTAGCGGGAAGCTCTCCTCAAGATTTTCTTGACTTCGTTACGCTTGTCGGGCAGTGTGCCGTCTTGTATGTATTTTTGGATGGGAGTCATCCAAGTTTCCTCTTCGACTGTGGCTATCAGATTCACTTGCTCGAAACTCGGGGTCAGCTGCTTTGAGATGGCCAGTGTTCCGGAAATAGTTTCGTCTTTCATGCTAGCTTGCTTTGCCAATTTGTCGGCCTCTTGGTTCTCTTCCCGAGGGATGTGTTTGATTAAATAGTGATCCAATTGATCGAGAAGCAGCTTGGTCTCCTTTAGATATGCCGTGAGTCGTTTTTCTCGGGCCTGAAATTCTCCTAGTATTTGTTTTACAATAAGTTGAGAATCACTATGAAGACATAAAGAATTGGCTCCAATCTCTAAGGCAAGTTCTAATCCAGCTATCACTGCTTCATACTCTGCATCGTTGTTGGTGGCAGCGAATTCCAGCTTTAGAGCATAGTGTAGCTTATTTCCCCTGGGAGTGATTATTACCACACCTGCCCCCGAGCCTTGTTCGTTTGACGCTCCATCCACAAAGAGATTCCACTTGACGTCTTCTGCTATTTCCGATTGCTCTTTACCTTCGTTGGTAGTGAATTCGGCAATGAAATCGGCCATGGCTTGTCCCTTGATGGCGGTGCGAGGATGGTAGGTGATATCATATTGACTTAGTTCAATGCACCATTTAAGTTGTCGCCCAGAAGTGTCGGGACGATGGAGTACCTGCCTTAGCGGTTGATTAGTCAGAACTCTGATGGAATGAGATTGGAAATAGTGACGCAGTTTCCGTGATGTGATTAGTAAACAATACGCTAGTTTCTCAAGTTTAGGATATCTGGCTTCCGCCCCTGTAAACCTCTTGCTTACAAAGTATACTGGCCGCTGCGTGCGTTTGTCTTCTCTCACCAAGGCGGTGCTTAGAGCATGAGATGATACAGCAAGGTATAGGTATAGCTCTCCGCCTTTGTTCGGAGTTGAGAGTACTGGTGGTCTCTGGAGGTGTTCGATTAAGTTATGGAAAGCTGTTAAGCATTCGTCAGTCCATTCGAACTTTCCTTTGTCTTTCTTTAGAGCTTCGAAGAAGGGGATGCATTTGTTAGTTGCTTTAGAGATGAATCTGTTCGGGGCGGCCACCTTCCCATTTAGGCTTTGCATTTCTTTTCGGGTAGAAGGTATCCTGATATCTTTTAGAGCTCGGACTTGTTCAGGGTTTGCTTCAATTCCTCTGGCATGGACGATGAATCCCAGGAACTTTCCTGATGATACTCCGAAGGAGCACTTTAGAGGATTCAGCTTCATTCCATATTGGCGAAGTACTTGAAACATCTCGCCCAGGTGGCTTACGTGATCGTCGGCTTTCCTTGACTTTACCAGCATGTCATCCACATAAACCGCCATAGTTTGTCCTATTAGCCCCGCAAACATCTTGTTGACGAGGCGCTGATAGGTGGCTCCTGCGCTTTTAAGTCCAAAAGGCATTACTTTGTAGCAGTACAATCCCCGGTCAGTGATGAAACTAGTGTGGTCTTGATCGGGAGCATGCATAGGAATTTGGTTATATCCTGAGTATGCGTCCATAAAAGATAAGAGTTTTTGCCCGGCCGTGCTGTCCACGAGCTGGTCGATTCGGGGAAGTGGGAAGCAATCCTTCGGGCAGGCGTCATTTAAGTTGGAGAAGTCAATGCATGTTCACCACTTCCCATTAGCCTTTTTTACTAGTACCGGATTAGCGATCCACTCCGGGTAGATGGCTTCTCGTATGAAGTCATTGGCAAGTAGGTTTTTTACTTCTTCATCGAGGGCTGCTGATCGTTCTACCCCCATACTTCTCTTTTTCTGTTATACTGGCGCCTTGGTAGGATCGATGTTTAGTACGTGGCATGCTATGTCAGGGGAGATTCCAGTCATGTCAGCGTGTGACCATGCAAATACATCCAAGTTGTGGTGGAGAAAATCAATGAGTTGTTCCTTCAATTCTGCTTTTAGTTGGGACCCGACTTTCAATAGTCTACTCGAGTCATGTTTGTCCACAGATACAAATTCCATAGCCTCTGCAGGCTCGGCGGTGGCCTCCTCATCTTTGTCCCTGGGGTCTAATTCATTGAAAGGGTCACTGGTATATCGAAGAGGAGGGGCTTTCTTTAGTTGCTATGCTTCCAAACTTTTCGTGCAGAGGGCAGTCTCTGCACTCTTCCCTATATCCTTCCTGCGGTTATTGCGGAGTTCAGTTACATAGCAATCTCGAGCGATGTCCTGGTCTCCCTCTACTTCCCATATTCCATTGTCCGTTGGAAATTTCATCTTCGGGTACCATGGGGCCAGGACAATTTGGAAGTCAGACAAGGCTTGTCTTCCTAAGAAGGCGTTGTAGGCCGAGTGGTTTTCTATCAACACAAATGTTTGTTTCCGCACAACGGAGCGGGGATGACTTCCAATTTCAACAAAGAGGTCCAGTCGCCCGAGGGGTATCTTCACATTTCCAGTGAAGCCGTGTAGTGGTTTATTGCAGGGAGAAACATCCTTTATTGACAGCTTCATTTTGTCGAAGGCATGCTTGAATAGGATATTCACTGAGCTTCCAATGTCTACCAGAATTCGGAAAACTTCGGCTGGACCGAGCCGGGCAGAGATAACCATGGGATCCGTGTGAGGGTACTGCCTTCCCTCCAGGTCACGCCTACTAAATGTGATGTCATCATTCTCTATCTGCTTCGGGCGGTGTTCTTCTATAATAGAATTAACGCATTCTTCATCGTTTCTAAATGACTTCCCGTACCTTTCCATCTCTGCCCAGCTTCCGTCGGCGATGTATGGTCCTTTCGAGATGGTATTGACCACAATCTTCTCTTGACTGGAGCCGCTGGTGTTGCGATTTCCTCCGCCTATTTCTGGGGAGGGTAGCCTTGGGTTCTCATTGGCAAGAGCTGGAGTACTGTTTTGGAGAAGTGATATTACGAAATGAAGTAATTGTTTTAAAAGATGTTTTAAAACGTGTTAAGTATCAAAAACATAGATTTCAACATTCATTGTTGAAATAGACGTTTTCGAGAAATAAGGAAATGGTGGACTATAACACTGTTGTTATAGTAAATGGTTTCCGAAAGGAAATATTTTGTGTAGTATTGGGATTTATATATCTATCTTAATTTTGAATCCCTATACTAGTGATTTTGAGTTGTCGTAACGATGTTTTACGTAACATTCGTTTTGACTCAAATAAAATTTGTGAAAGAGAATGATTTCCTTAAAGAATGAAATATATACTTAATTTTAATTTAAGTATATCGAATATTTTCCAAGTGTTGAAAATAAATGATTTGTGAATTACTTATTATTAAATAAGTATGGAAATGCTTTTCCAATATGAAGTGAAATGTTTTTGAGATTTTATCTTTTAAAGATAAACTGAAAAGTGAATATTTGAAATTTGTTTCAAATGGTTAATGTGGAAAATTATATATCTTGTAAAGATATTTTTGGAAATTAAATAATTTGGAAAATTATTTGGAATCTGATGATGTTGCACATCTTTATTGATAGTTAAATAACCGACTATCAATATTTACCCCTGAATGGGTATTTGTTGTGATTTGCTTGAATTTGAATGCCACACTTATTTTTGAATAAGCGCTCACTATTCGGGTTAGCCGGGAAAGCACCTTTGGGTCGTATAACCCATTCCGAATATGTGATACGTCGTAATGGATTGCATTTGATGACCGGTTTTGAGGACCGGATATTTTTGAAAACGGAAGGATTACCGTCGAGTTACTCTACATCGGCTGATCTCCGATATAGAGGTTTTATCACTCTTAGTGACGGGAAGTCCGGACGTGATTAGAAATTATCTGGATTGCAAGGACTTCTTTGGAAGTGCCTTCGGCTCTGTTCGATCCCGGAATAGACTTGTATGGATTATATGTCTGACATTACAAATTGAGATATAAAGCTGATTTCTTTCAAATACATATCTGTTGGTGGCGGAGAATTTATTCTCTTAGCTTATGTAACAACCCACATATTTGACGATTATGCATTTGAATATCTTATTTGAATATTTTAATCGTTAATCGGATTTTAGTCCGAAAAGCTACTTTTTGCATACGGTCAAATTAGGACTTGAGACCACTTCCATTGAGTTCAAAATGACGTTTGCGATCTTTTTAAGTATAAACTTTGATATGTTTGGAGATAGTAAAATTTTTCTACTTTTCCACTTAGGGCTTTGGTTTGTGTTTCAGCTCATTTAACCCAAGTCTGACCCCATCTTCTCCTTATTACTTCATTTCTATTTCCTAATACTCAATCTTTTACAACAATGGAGAGAGGAATGGGAAATTAAAACTCCAAACCCTAGTTTTCTTTTGCAAATCAAGTTCTAACTCCAAACTAATAGTAGAAGCTTTGGTAAGCCTCCTCTTCTTCTTCTCCAACTCATTCTCTTATCAATTTCAGAAATTCCTAAACCTAACTTAGGAAGTGTTTCTCTTTTTAGCCTTGATTCAAGGTTGTTGAGTTGGAATTGAAGTGCGATTGCTCTCGCCATTTGCTCTATAGCTTCTTCTTCATTTGTTTTGGGTTTAAAGGTGAGATTTTTATCTCACATCTTTGTCTATATCTATCTTTGTGATTGGGTATGAATTCCTAACACTTATTTATGTACATTTCCTTTTGTTTGTGATTGAATTGGTGAATATCCTAATTTCTTGGTTTTTGAAGTCCAATTCTTGTGAAAATCCTTCAATGGATGTTTGGATATGTTGTTTGGGGTGTATCGAAGCGCCTTTAAAACCGGGTTGTCGCTAGACGTAAATCCTTAGTTGTCATTGCTTGCTCGATCGCTTCCGAGAAATTTTTGGCCATCTTGGACTAGGTAAATTTCTGCCCAGATTAGGTGTTCAGACGTCTGGAGGTCAATGCCAGACGTCTGGTTTTGCCTCCTGGTGAAAAATAACATACGGCAGAAAAATAAAAAGGGCAGTGACTAATTTCAGACTTCTGAACTATTGTTTCAGACGTCTGAAAAGATGTCAGACGTCTGATTTATGTTTTCAGACGTCTGGTTGGTTTTCTGGGATATTTCCAGAAACCAAATCCAGACGTTTGGACTTTTCCCCAGACGTCTGAATGCTTTCATACGTCTGATTCTAGGTTTCAGACGTCTAGATAGTTTTCTGGAATATTTCAAGAGACTAAATTCAGACGTCTGGACCAACCCCTCAGACGTCTGGAGACTCCTAGTTTTGCCTATCTGCCTTATTTTGAGTAAAACTTCCAATGTTAATCGAGTTTTGTCGATCCGATTAGACGTTATCACTTTTACCGACTTTGATGACTTCTTTCTATGGATTTTATATGAATATCCATTTTTGATGGATTTAGTATCGATTTCTTTGGATTATATTCACGTCTTCGTATGTGAATTTTGATGATTGATTGTTTCTACAATCGTTTTTGTGATTTGTCACTTCAAAAATATAAAGGTTTCAATACTAGTAGTAAATATTAAAACTTCATCAAAACGATTTCAACTCTATTTTATTACAAAGCTCTTTTTCCTAAACCGTCTTCCAATCTATTAGTATATACAAGCCTTTACTTCACTCGGATGAGAAATCTAATTAAACGGCTTAGCAAAACGGGTGGTATGAAACGCTTGCGTTTACTTCGTCGGTTAATTCTTGGACTTGTTCGACTGAACCTTTTGTGACAATTTCCTAGTGAAGATCTACAGTTTGTTCGTAAATATTTAAGTTAAGCTAGTGGTTATGGGACATGAAGCTAAACTCATATATTTACTAGCTTAGTGTAATTGACACTTCTTTATGATCATGACGATCATTTTTGTGATTTAGACTAGCGATTGAGCGATGTCTCTTTGTCTACGAGGGAGACTAAACCCCGTTTGTGTGATGTTTCACCATCACATATTGGGGTAGCGCCCCATGGTCTTCGGGCCGTTCGTGTGTCAAAATTTAATGGATAGCTTCCATGAGATAGCTTCTCGTTCATGTGTTACGCGCGTTGGTGAGTTTTCGTGCTCCCGTTCTTGTGATAGGCCTCCCCCCTTTTTATGTGATTTCTGGATTTCGTGTGTTGATTTCTGGAATTTGTGCTTCACCAATTTTCATGATTTTCATTGATATGTTTATCATTTTTGTGCATGGGTGAATTCGTGTGTCATTGACTTGTTATGAATACAAGTTTAGGGTATGATACCCTATTTTATCTTTGAGAAGATTCTTGTGATATTGATTAATCTCTTGTTGATTTTCATTTACATGCTTATAGTAGTATGCCTCTATGGTTATTACATGTTCATGCCATGTCTTTTACTTTATACCATATCATCTGATATTTATAGCTAGACTGATTCGTTTATTATTTTCTTATAAATAATACTCGGGTCAGACCGAGATGTTACAGGTGCTTCTGCTTGACTTCTCCTCTGGATTATTCTGACTTTTGGCTAACTACTTAGATTAGTAGTTTTTGGATGTACACATTTGAGATATAGACTCTGTGTTATGTATTTATTCTTTTGTAAAGCATGTGTTGCTATTCTTTTGTATTATCGTGGATCTTTCTGACCACTACTCTGATGTACACTTTCATGTGTTATACATATTCGTATCTTTTTCCGCCTTTGTGATATGGATGTCTGTGATTGATTTATGTTATGTTTATTTCTATGTTTGTTTCCGAAGATTTTATATAGCCACTGTGTGATAGCTTTGAGTTTGAATCGGTATGTCGGATTTCCTCCTTAAACGATATGCATTCTATACTATCTGACATATCGGTGCTCGCTCAAAGAAGTTACACGGATGGTCGCTCCTCAACAGCCTTATTCTCTGTGCTAGTCGACAGCATTACACCGTAGTGTTCTTGTCTAGCGTGGGTATAGAGGTGGGGCGTCACAGCTTGGTATCAGAGCCAAACTTCGGAACAATGTAGAATAACTTAACAAGGATCATCGTCCTAAGTCCAACTTAGGAGTCGTGCCTTAGGATTTAAGTCGAGTCTTTGAACTGACTCATCCTATTTCCTTTTATGCATCCTTGTTATATCTATCAAGATTTGCTTGATAATTACTTGGAGAATAACTTTTCTTCTTTTCTCTTTCTTAATGAAGAGAATGTCTAGACCAGGTCGTCCTAGAGCTGGACCATCTACTGTTACTCCCCAGGATGGAGTTTTCATGACTGCTCAACAGCTTCTTGATTTAGTAAAGAATGCTCAAGCAGTTGGTCCTAATCAGGAACCTACTCATCCTAAGTCTGGATTTGCACGCTTGTGCAACGATTATACCAACTTGGGTGGGAAACCATTCAAAGGTTCCGAAACTATTATTGAAGTCCAGGCTTGGTTAAGACCATGCGATCGAATCTTTTCTCGCATGAATCTTATCGATCTTCACCGTATTCAGGTGGCCTCCAGTATGCTCCAAGAAAGAGCATTGGACTGGTACGAACTTCTTATTTCTGAAATTAATGAAGCGGATCTCACCTGGGAGCAATTCCGGGAACGCTTCAAATTAAAATTCGTACCAAAAGCAGAGAAAGTAACATTGGCTCGACGTTTCATAGACCTTGTTCAAGGTGAATCCTCTGTGACAGACTATGTCGCATCCTTCGAGTCACTGTCCAAATATGGGGTTGAATACATCAACACCCCATTGAAGAAGAACCAGAGGTTCGTCTATGGCTTAAACAAGAATCTTAAGAAGCCATTACTTCTAAAATTAGAAGTTTCTTTCGATCAACTCATTGATATCGCCCTTCGTCTTGAAGAGGCTGATAAGGACAGTGATGTTGAAGTGGTGGCTGCTAAGCCAAATTTCAACAACAAGAAAAGGCCTAACAAGTTCAAAGGTCCTTATCCCAACAAAAAGGGTAAACAAGCAACTCTTGCTACAAAGACACTTTCCCCTAGTGATGGGAAATGCTTCAACTGTGGTGCTAAAGGCCATTTTTCGAACAAGTGTTCAAAACCCCGCTCTTGTCGCTATTGTAAAAGCCCAGATCATTTTATGCACCTATGCCCTAAGCTTCAAGGCAAGGAGGGAAAGTTAAACGTTGCTCAAGCCCCTGACAACACATCTCGCGATCAAGGTATGTCTCATTCTATTCTTGATGGCATCATTATATTTCATGATCAACCTATTAGAGTTCTCTTTGATACGGGTGCATCCCATTCTTTTATATCAAAGGAACTTGTCGATACTTTTTCTTTAGGTGTTGTTTCTTTAATGACTTCTTTAAGAATTGCGAATCCCGTTGGAGGATCCGCAACTCTTAGTTTGCTATGCAGAGATGTGGAGATTATTTTATGTGACTTTTCTTTCCTAGACGATTTGCATGTCATGCGTTACTTAGGCTTTGGAATGATTTTGGGTATGGATTGGCTTAATCGTTATGAAGCTCATATCCTATGTCCTGAACGGACTATTTATCTCCGACATCCGCAATCTGTTAATCAGATTTCTATTATTCTTAAAGATTCGGATTCCGCTTTGGTTGCATCTTTATATTCTTTAAATCCTCGTGATGATGACAATGATGATGAGGAGGATGTCATTTCTCTTATTCGCGTCGTTCGTGAATTTTCTGACATATTCGAGCCCGTTTTAGGATTACCACCTAAGCGAGCAATTGAGTTCAAAATTAATCTTATACCTGGAGCTCAAGCTATTACCCGTCCTACTTATCGCATGTCCAATAAGGAGAATGAAGAGATGCGCAAACAATTATCCGAATTGGAGACGAAGCAACTTATTCGCTCTAGTTCCTCGCCTTGGGGAGCTTAAGCTATTTTCGTAAATAAGTCCGATGGTACACTTAGGCTTTGCGTCGACTACCGCAAGCTTAATGATCTTACTATTAAGAATAAATATCCTTTACCTCGGATTGATGATCTATTTGATCAGCTTAGTGGTGCTAGAGTCTTTTCATAATTGGACTTGGCTACCGGTTTTCATCAGCTTCGTATTGCAGAGGATAGTATTCCTTTGACTTCGTTCCGTACACGCTATGGATCTTATGAATGGATGGTTATGCCATTTGGGTTAACGAATGCTCCGGCTTATTTCGTTGACCTCATGAATAGAGTTTTCAAAGATTTCCTCAATCGGTTTTTCTCATCTTTATTGATGATATCCTTGTGTATTCTAAAACCGAGGAGGAACATGAAAAGCATCTTCGGATTGTATTGGAAACTCTTAGGAGCAATCAATTAAAAGCAAAATTTTCTAAATGCCATTTTTGGCAGTCTAGTGTGAAGTTTCTCGGTCATATTATTTCCGAATCCGGAATATCAGTGGATCCTTCAAAGATTGAAGCGATTCAAAATTGGAAGAGACCGGAAAGCGTGACTGAAATCCATAGCTTTCTCGGATTGGCAGGTTATTACCGCTGTTTCATAAAAGACTTTTCTAAGATTGCCGTGCCTCTTACTGGATTAACAAAGAAAGGTGTTAAATACATTTGGTCGGACAAATGTGAAACTTCTTTTCAGAAATTAAAAGAACTCCTTTCTAATGCTCCTATTCTTGATATTCCCGAAGGGAATCAAGATTTTGTTGTTTATACCGATGCTAGTCGCGTTGGTTTGGGTGCCATTCTTATGTAGAAAGAACGTGTTATTGCTTATGCTTCTAGGCCATTGAAGCCGGCTGAGACTAGATATGCCACACATGATTTAGAACTCGCGGCTATCGTTTTCGCCCTTCGAATTTGGCGACATTATCTTTTGGGAGAGAAATTTATACTTTATACCGAGTACAAGTCTTTGAAATATTTATTCTCTCAAAAGGAACTTAATTTGCGTCAACAGCGTTGGCTTGAATTCCTTGCCTCTTATGATCTTGATATTCTTTATACTCCCGGAAAGGGGAATCGTGTCGCCGATGCACTTAGTCGCAAACAACAAGCGGTTGTTTCCATGATGGTATCCGAGTGGAATGAACTCGAGGTTTTATCCACTTGTGAAATTCGAGATCGTGTTTCCGATTTATGTTCATCTCTTGTTTTATGTAGCCTTGAGGCTCATCCTTCTCTTTTAGACCGCATTCTTGAAGCTCAAAGGCTAGATCCCGAATTGGCTCTTCTTGGCCAAAATATTAAAGATAAAGTGGATATTGAAGGTTTGAAAGACTTTGATATTGATTCTCGTGGCGGCATTCGAAAATTTGGTAGACTTATCGTACCCAATATTAGTGATCTTCATAAAGATATTCTTGAAGATTCTCATCGTTCCAAATACTCCATTCATCTCGGTAGTAGTAAAATGTACGCGAATATGAAGGGACTTTATTACTGGGAGGGAATGAAATTTGATATTGCTAACTTTGTTAAGTGTTGCATGACCTGCCAGCTTGTCAAGGCCGAACATCAAAGGCCCGGTGGGTTATTGCAACCATTGGAAATTCCAATTTGGAAGTGGGATCAAATTTCCATGGATTTTATTAATGGCCTTCCCCGTTCTCGTTCGGGTCATGATAGCTTATGGGTGATTGTCGATAGACTTACTAAATCCGCCCATTTTATTCCCGTTCGGTCGAACCGAACCATTCCTCTTCTGGCCAAACTCTTTATCAAAGAAATTGTTAAATTGCATGGAGTCCCTACTTCCATTGTTAGTGATCGTGATCCATTGTTTACTAGTGGGTTCTGGAAGAGTCTTCAAAAAGCTTTGGGAACGAAGCTTAATTTTAGCACCGCTTATCACCCCCAGTCCGATGGACAAACGGAGCGTGTGAATCAAACTCTTGAAGATCTTCTTCGCTCTTGTGTCCTTGACTTTGGTGGAAGTTGGGAAGATCATATTTCACTTGTTGAATTTTCCTATAATAACAGCTTCCAAGCTAGTATTGGTATGGCACCTTTCGAGGCACTCTATGGAAGGCCATGCCGATCTCCTTCTTGTTGGCTTGAGGCTGGTGAGAAGCTGGTTTTAGGTCCAGATTTCATTCATGATTCCACAGAAAAGATTGAACTTATTCGTCATAGGATGAAAGAAGCCCAGAGTAGACAAAAATCCTATGCCGATAATCGAATAAGGAAATTAGAATTTTCTGTTGGAGATCTTGTATTTATTCGTGTTTCCCCTATGAAGGGAGTTGTACGTTTCAGTCGATCGGGAAAGTTAGCGCCTCGATATATTAGGCCATTTCCTATCACCGAACGTATTGGTTCCATGGCTTATCGCCTTTCATTACCGGCTCAGTTTTCTGCCATGCATGACGTGTTCCACGTTTCTCAATTACGGAAATGTCTTCGGGATTCTGAATCTATTCTTGAGTCCGGTGTTGTGGAAGAGATTGAAGTTTCGCCGAATTTAACTTATGAGAAGCATCCTATTCGAATTATTGCTTCAGAGGTTAAACGACTTCGAAATAAAGATGTCCCGCTTGTGAAGGTTCAATGGTCCTCAAATCCTAAGGATTGCTCTTGGGAATCTAGAGAATTCATCGAGCGTACACATCCGGACTTACTTTCCCATGCTCTTTAAGGTGAACTTCTTATTTCAAATTTCTTTTGTGTTAATATTCTTTTATGGTTGTTACTTTTCATTTCCACCTTATATATTGCGAGGACGCAATTTCTTTAAGGAGGGGAGTCTGTAACAACCCGCATATTTGATGATTATGCATTTGAATATCTTATTTAAATATTTTAATCGTTAATCGGATTTTAGTCCGAAAAGCTACTTTTTGCATACGGTCAAATTAGGACTCGAGACCACTTCCATTGAGTTCAAAATGACGTTTGCAATCTTTTTAAGTATAAACTTTGATATGTTTGGAGATAGTAAAATTTTGCTACTTTTCCACTTAAGGCTTTGGTTTGTGTTTCAGCAAATTTAACCTAAGTCTGACCCCATCTTCTCCTCATTACTTCATTTATATTTCCTAATACTCAAGCTTTTACAACAATGGAGAGAGGAATGGGAAATTAAAACTCCAAACCCTAGTTTTCTTTTGCAAATCAAGTTCTAGCTCCAAACTAATAGTAGAAGCTTTGGTAAGCCTCCTCTTCTTCTTCTCCAACTCATTCTCTTATCCATTTTAGAAATTCCTAAACCTAACTTAGGAAGTGTTTCTCTTTTTAGCATTGATTCAAGGTTGTTGAGTTGGAATTGAAGTGCGATTGCTCTCGCCATTTGCTCTATAGCTTCTTCTTCATTTGTTTTGGGTTTAAAGGTGAGATTTTTATCTCACATCTTTGTCTATATCTATCTTTGTGATTGGGTATGAATTCCTAACACTTATTTATGTACATTTCCTTTTCTTTGTGATTGAATTGGTGAATATCCTAATTTCTTGGTTTTTGAAGTCCAATTCTTGTGAAAATCCTTCAATGGATGTTTGGATATGTTGTTTGGGGTGTATCGAAGCGCCTTTAAGACCGGGTTGTCGCTAGACGTAAATCCTTAGTTGTCATTGCTTGCTCGATCGCTTCCGAGAACGTTTTGGCCATCTTGGCCTAGGTAAATTTCTGCCCAGATTAGGTGTTCAGACGTTTGGAGGTCAATGCCAGACGTCTGGTTTTGCCTCCTGGTGAAAAATAACATACGGTAGAAAAATAAAAAGGGCAGTGACTGATTTCAGACGTCTGAACTATTGTTCCGGACGTCTGAAAAGATGTCAGACGTCTGATTTATGTTTTCAGACGTCTGGTTGGTTTTCTGGGATATTTCCAGAAAGGTAGAAACCAAATCCAGACGTCTGGACTTTTCCCCAGACGTCTGAATGCTTTCAGACGTCTGATTCTAGGTTTCAGACGTCTGGATAGTTTTTTGGAATATTTCCAGAGACTAAATTCAGACATCTGGACCAACCCCTCAGATGTCTGGAGACTCCCAGTTTTGCCTATCTGCCTTATTTTGAGTAAAACTTCCAATGTTAATCGAGTTTTGTCGATCTGATTAGACGTTATCACTTTTACCGACTTTGATGACTTCTTTCTATGGATTTTATATGAATATCCATTTTTGATGGATTTAGTATCAATTTCTTTGGATTAGATTCACGTCTTCGTATGTGAATTTTGATGATTGATTGTTTCTACAATCGTTTTTGTGATTTGTCACTTCAAAAATATAAAGGTTTCAATACTAGTAGTAAATATTAAAACTTCATCAAAACGATTTCAACTCTATTTTATTACAAAGCTCTTTTTCCTAAACCGTCTTCCAATCTATTAGTATATACAAGCCTTTACTTCACTCGGATGAGAAATCTAATTAAACGGCTTAGCAAAATAGGTGGTATGAAACGCTTGCGTTTACTTCGTCGGTTAATTCTTGGACTTGTTCGACTGAACCTTTTGTGACAATTTCCTAGTGAAGATCTACAGTTTGTTCGTAAATATTTAAGTTAAGCTAGTGGTTATGGGACATGAAGCTAAACTCATATATTTACTAGCTTAGTGTAATTGACACTTCTTTATGATCATGACGATCATTTTTGTGATTTAGACTAGCGATTTAGCGATGTCTCTTTGTCTACGAGGGAGACTAAACCCCGTTTGTGTGATGTTTCACCATCACATATTGGGGTAGCGCCCCATGGTCTTCGGGCCGTTCGTGTGTCAAAATTTAATGGATAGCTTCCATGAGATAGCTTCTCGTTCATGTGTTACGCGCGTTGGTGAGTTTTCGTGCTCCCGTTCTTGTGATAGGCCTCCTCTCCTTTTTATGTGATTTCTGGATTTCATGCGTTGATTTCTGGAATTTGTGCTTCACCAATTTTCATGATTTTCATTGATATGTTTATCATTTTTGTGCATGGGTGAATTCGTGTGTCATTGACTTGTTATGAATACAAGTTTAAGGTATTATACCCTATTTTATCTTTGAGAAGATTCTTGTGATATTAATTAATCTCTTGTTGATTTTCATTTACATGCTTATAGTAGTATGCCTCTATGGTTATTACATGTTCATGCCATGTCTTTTACTTTATACCATATCATCTGATATTTATAGCTAGACTGATTCGTTTATTATTTTCTTATAAATAATACTCGGGTCAGACCGAGATGTTACAGGTGCTTCTGCTTGACTTCTCCTCTGGATTATTCTGACTTTTGGCTAACTACTTAGATTAGTAGTTTTTGGATGTACACATTTGAGATATAGACTCTATGTTGTGTATTTATTCTTTTGTAAAGCACGTGTTGCTATTCTTTTGTATTATCGTGGATCTTTCTGACCACTACTCTGATGTACACTTTCATGTGTTATACATATTCATATCTTTTTCCGCCTTTGTGATATGGATGTCTGTGACTGATTTATGTTATGTTTATTTCTATGTTTGTTTCCGAAGATTTTATATAGCCACTGTGTGATAGCTTTGAGTTTGAATCGGTATGTCGGATTTCCTCCTTAAACGATATGCATTCTATACTATCTGACATATTGGTGCTCGCTCAAAGAAGTTACACGGATGGTCGCTCCTCAACAGCCTTATTCTCCGTGCTAGTCGACAGCATTACACCATAGTGTTCTTGTCTAGCGTGGGTATAGAGGTGGGGCGTCACAGCTTAACACCCTTCTCTGAGACGTACGAGCTCAGAGGTTATGTAGTTGAAGGTTATCAGCGATATATTTCCAATTTGGTAACGTGGCATGCTGAGTGTTGCTGTGTAATGATCATTGTTTGATCATTTGTGATATGATCATTTGTTTGATCATTTATCTTTGTGATCATTACTTTGATCATTTGTTTGACCTGAAGCATGGCTTTGTGAAAAGCGTAGCTTTGTGGACGAGACTTCGTCGGACCTCACACCCCGGAAATGGTCAAAACAGGAAGAATGCAGCAAGGTTATTAGGGGGTAGCGCCCCTTTAGTGTATGTCATTCCTTCTAGATAGAGGTGGTATCATGGTATGGAGCCCAGATATTTAACCTATGTTGTTGCTGCAAATTTATTTCTTAGTGGTTGTTGGAATCGTGGATCCTCGGGAAGATCGGTTACGATCGGGGGATGACATATTCGTGTCAGTAGTTACCCAGTTAGGGGTAACCCGGCCTTGTGTTGGCAGAGATCTAGTTAGGTTCTCGGGGCGTCTTTCCAGAGGCGTACCTATGTGGCAATGGGAAGTTCCTTGGCCTGACCATTTGTTGGAAATCCAAAGAAACAATACGAGCCTTTACAATTTCAATTGTATAACCTGTCTCCTCAGGAGGCAGCTATAGCAGGCATAATATAATGGTACCTATGCTGGCTAAGATTTATATTCTACTTTCGAAATGTTTTCCACTATGCACTAATAATAATATCAAAAACGATTTGATTTGATTTTGCGTAGTAAGCATTTTTGACTAACATAAGAAGAAATCTCCTCCAAGTCTGCGTTTGCATTGTGTGTGTGGTGGGAGGTCTTACGGTAGTTTCATTTTCCAAAAGCATTACGAAATTGACTTTAAAATCTTCCTTTTTTTGTTTTAAAGATAAACTGTTTTAAGTTCTCACACCAGTCACCATGACTGACCTGGAGTTTATTGTTTCCTTCCTAAACTCTGGGTGCCCACCAATTTCCACACGGGCAGTCTAGAGTTAGGTTGTCAGGTTATTCTGGATTTTGGAATGCTGTGGAGCTTAGTGGCGAGCTGGATGGCGAGACGTATCACTTGTATATGATATTATTTATTCCGTTGTGTATTCTGTATGAGAACAAGTTTATATAACTGTCCAGTGTTGTATTGTTGTTATAAACTCTGATGATGATGTAATGTATAAAATGATATAGTTCTTTGATTTAAAGGTTATTCATTTATCTATTATATGTTGTTCCGCTGTGAATGTGAGATTCTGATATTGTTTCTGTTTCTGTGTTTTTCTGTTGTTTCATCTTTCTTTTTCTTCTGTCTTCTTCTACCTCTTCTTTTTCTTCATAACAATTTGGTTGATGTCGATTTTCGAGCGACGAAAAGTCGAGTTCATTACATTTGGTATCAAAGCATATGGTTAAGCGACAACCATGGCTCTGTTGGGTGTTACTCATTAAAGATAGAGTCAGTAGTACTCTAGAATGAGTTGAGTGTAATAATAGATACGAGCGCGTATTTGTTAGTTAATATAAAATTGTTTTGTATTGTGATGATTGGTTTGTTGAGTGGTATATGGATTCTAGTCGGTATTGTCAGTACAACTCTATCGATAGGGATCTCTAAACACTTGTATAGAACAATTTGGCACGATATTGTTTTGAGTTGGGTAAATGAAATAATTTTACCTCGATTATATTTTGTATATAAAGAAATAATTTTTCGGAAATTATTAAAGTGTATATGATTGATTGTTTGGTTGTTGAAAATGTGCATATATATGAATTAATGAAAGTTGTTGAATAAATTATATAAAAGGAACAATTGAATTAGTATGGAATTATAATCAAAATGATTTACAATTGTGAAATAACCTTGTATAAGTAAAGTAAAATAGTGAAATTATATAAGAAAAAGATTTGTAAATATGATTTCTAAATTAAAAGGAAGATTTTTGAAAGAATTTAAGCACTGAATTCACTATTGTTGCTGGGAAATAGTACGGTGATGACTGCAGCATCATCGGTATCATTTTCGAGTTTCTGTGTGATTGATTTGCTACCATAGTAAATTGGAAATTGAAGTTTTGTTGTGATAAACAGATTTGATTTAAAATCCAAGTTGAAGTTGATAAATATAAGTGAAATAAGTTTATACTTACAATATGAAATAAAATTAACTTTGGTAAAAGTTGAATAGAATTTGTTTAGAATGGGAATCTAAATTTAATTTATAAGTGGAAACTTAAGTTAATTTGAACAAAAGATGCTTGAAATGGAATATAACTTAAGTGATGTTGAACGAAGTTGATTTTGATATCAAAGTAAATTAATAAAGTGAATTTATTAAAATGAATGTGAACTTGAGTTATATAAATGAAATTCAACCATATTTGCAAAATGAATTAGCAATTGAATTAATAAATGGATTGAATGTTAATCAATCGAATGTAAGTAAATTGATATGGAAAAATGAATGTAAGTGTAAATTCATTAAAGCTAATTGAAAGTGTTGAACCGAATTGAATGTAAAGTAAAGTAAATTTAATAATTTGGTTGTGTTGAATGACATTGGTTGTTATATGAATGTTAGTTGATTGTATATAAATTCATTAAGTATTAATGAAATTGAATTAGTGAAATTGGAAGCTAAAGTGATTAAATTCAAATTGATAATATGTAAATTTTAATAGAATTGAATTCAATTTGAATTGGAAGTGAACCAACTTGAATGTAAATTAGTGAATGTAAACTAATTTAATTGAAAAAGAATGTTGATAAAATCCAATATAAGTGAATCAAATATGATTTAAAATTGAAAACCAGAATGTTAATGAGAAGTGAATCTATATTGATTTGGGTATGAACTGATTGGATAGACATTGATTTGTTGGATGATAGTTGGATGATAGTTGTGTGATGGTTGCATTTGTTGTTTTGACGCATTGCTATGTTGGCACATGTGGTTATTATGTTGCTATATGATGTATATCGATATTATTTTCTATATACATGTTCTCATTTGATTGATTGAGTGTTTAGTAGGTGCGGATGGCGTTTGCTTCGCATTTGGAGCTCGCTTTCGCGCTATATTAGCCGTATACGCTCGCTAATAATATATAAGGTACATATCTCGGATTAAATATCGTACTTTTACACTTTTTTCCCTACAGGATGCCTCATCACTTGATGAGATGTATATTTGTGATATATATACACTGTCATTTTTTTTCGGATCGAGCCGCGCAAAGGAGGTATGGCGAAATTTTCCGAAAATTTAGGGCGTTAGAATATTTTTGAGAAATTTGAAAATTTTGAAAACAAAGTATGATTTGGAAACTTAGTAAAGTTGTTGTAAGAAGTTTAACTATGAATTTTGGGAAAGGTTAAACACTTAAGAGATTTGTAAATCTAATTTGAACGGTTTGTTTTGGAAAGTTAATGGATTTTGTGAATTTTTCTTACTTGGTAATTTCGAGGACGAAATTCTTTTAAGGGGGGAAGTTTGTAACGACCCAGAATTTCTGTCAATTAAAATTCATATATTTAATTGATTTTAAATATTAACAAGTAGAATTAATAAGTCGAATAATTTATTATTCGAATAATTGAATTTAATTGGATAATTAAATCGATGATTTAATATTTGAAATTCCAGAAATAATTGAAATCTGGATTAAATGTGATTGAAAATGATTTATTAAGTTATATTAAATCATATTGAAGTTATACTGATGTTATAGAACTTTTAAAAATTAAATTAAAAGTTAATCTGTGAAAATTGATTATTTTAATATTTAATCGACTAGTGAAATTAGCCATTTTTCGAACAGTCTCAGAATTGGACGAATCTAGTTCCATTGGATCCGTAATAATTTGTTATTATCGGATTTCAATTTTCGTGGCAATCGGAGTTGTCGTTTGACCGTGGCAGCTCGAAATCATCGAAATTGTTTTAATATTAATTTGGCGAGTTAAAAATAGTCATTTTTCAAACGGTCTCGGATTTCGACAAAACTAGTTTCATCGGATCCGTAATGTGATATTATTGTAAGGTTTCAAATTTCGGGTCAATCGGATGTACCGTTTGTCCGGGGCAAGCGAAAACGCATCGAAATCGGTTTAAATCGGTTTAATTTAAAATTGATCGTTTATTGCCGTAACTCGCACATATGACCGAATTAGCTCCCAAAACACGTTCCATTGCGTTCGGAACACGGGGTAAACCTTAGAAACGCCGGCCGGCATGCTTCGTTTGGAGTTCGGAAAATCCGGGATGAATAGTGTCGCGTATTTTTCTATAAAAGCCCCTCACTTTCTCTATTTTCCACAAAAGCTAGGGTTTCTTCTTCTAGCCGCCATTTTCAATTCAAAGGCTAGAAATTCATTTCCTTTCTCCTTCGATCTCTCCAAATCTGTAAGGAATTACGAAAAGTGTTCAACTACAAAAATAAAGAGGGCGATGAGAGCTACGTTTTCAACGGTGGTGATCTGAATTGGAGCAGCGTAGTGGTCGCTAGAGGGCCGCGTTCTCTAGCCATTCGTGCACGAATCCCAAGGCCTGGGGACCACCAAGTTGCATGTGCTGGATGGTGAAGGTGGAGCTCGACGTTGGCTTCGTGGTGGTGGTAGTCGATCGGATTGAAGTTCGTCGGTGGTGGCTCGATAATTAGAGAAGCAAGTGGCGGCTTTGGGTTTCATGTACGTGATTTTCACGTTGGTTGGGAAGAAAAGGGGACGGCCCAGATCTGGTGTAGATGGAATCAATGGCTAGGATCGAATCTAGGGTTTGAAATTAAAAATTTAGTTGTAAATTATTATATATTTAATTCGTACAAACTTTAAACTATCATAACTTCTTCATACGAGGTCCGTTTCGGACGAAACTTTTTGCGTTGGCTTCGTTTTGTCGAGCACTACGCTATGAAATTGGATTGGAGTCGTTTGGAGCTAGCGAAAATTTCAGGTAAAATTAAACGTCCGTTTAATTTTATTCGAAATAAACCGCTGCAACCATTTTAAAAGCAAAGGTGAGAACTTCTCACTCATCGAATTGTTTCAATTTATATTTTAAATAGTTAGATTTAAAATTGCTTGATTGTGTGATTGGATGATAAATTGTTGACTGTTATGTTGAAATAGACATTATACGCCGTTATTAAGCGGAGGTTATTTATTAAAAACATATACCGCGAATATTTCACCGTAAGTGAAATTGGTATTATTATTGTACTTGGAGTTGATTTCCCGCATTGTATAGCGGATGAGACCCTATTGCGCCGCATAATAGCGGATAATATTTATAAATCCCATATACCGCGATATTCCGTACTAGAATGGAATTGGTATTGTGCTAACATCTGTGGATGCAGGGAAACAGGTTGGAGGGATCCGATTGGATTCCTCACCGTATTGATTTATTTACAGATATTGTGATATATTCTGTTATCATATGATGATATGTGATGTTTGATTGTTGTGATTGATTTTTGGGTGCTGTTGCATCATCAGATCCATTTTTGAAGTTTAAAAATAACGATTTTGATTTATAAAGGATTTTTAAAGTGATTTTTGAAAGTATACGTTTTATTGAATTTTGGAATTGATTCATTTTAAATAAATAAATGTTATAATTTTCGTGTTATG
The DNA here is from genome assembly GCA_030737815.1 of Allium fistulosum. NCBI lineage: Eukaryota > Viridiplantae > Streptophyta > Magnoliopsida > Asparagales > Amaryllidaceae > Allium > Allium fistulosum. The sequence goes on from CM060902.1 coordinate 343,979,328, forward strand.
AAAATTATGAGATTTGTGAAATATAAGCGAAAAGTAGTTTTTGAAATAAAAAGTTGATTAATTTGTAAAATGGCTTAAATTGGGATTTTTGGATTGTTATAAATGATTTATTTAAAAGATTAAAAAATTGATATTTATAAATTAAAAATATTGGAATTATAAAACGAGTTTTTATAAATGTTAAAAGGAAGTATAAATGGATTTCATAAGTGAACGGAATTTATAGATTTATAAATTGTGAAGTTATTAAACGAATAGATTTTATTTGTAAAATAAAAGATTTATAAGTAATTATCTTATAAATCAGATTTTGGCATTTAAATGAGATATGAATGGAATTTGTTAATAATGAGATTTATAAGTTGAAGTTTTTATAAATAGAAATGGAATTTATAAATATTGTTTTATAAATCCGAAACCAATTGAATTTGATAAATTAAACATAGAAGTTTAATAAAGGAGATATATTCGTGATTTTGGACAGCGAATTATCCTTTAAGTTAAATGTTGTAAAAATAAGAGTTTGGTTGGGAATTTTATCCACGATTTTGGACAGTGGATAATCTTTTAAATAAAATGTGTAGAAATGTTGAATTTGGATAACGAAGCATATTCACGATTTTGGACAGTGAATATATTATTAAATTAAATGGATATGTTTTGGAGAAGTGATATTACGAAATGAAGTAATTGTTTTAAAAGATGTTTTAAAACGTGTTAAGTATCGAAAACATAGATTTCAACATTCATTGTTGAAATAGACGTTTTCGAGAAATAAGGAAATGGTGGACTATAACACTGTTGTTATAGTAAATGGTTTCCGAAAGGAAATATTTTGTGTAGTATTGGGATTTATATATCTATCTTAATTTCGAATCCCTATACTAGTGATTTTGTGTTGTCGTAACGATGTTTTACGTAACATTCGTTTTGACTCAAATAAAATTTGTGAAAGAGAATGATTTCCTTAAAGAATGAAATATATACTTAATTTTGATTTAAGTATATCGAATATTTTCCAAGTGTTGAAAATAAATGATTTGTGAATTACTTATTATTAAATAATTATGGAAATGCTTTTCCAATATGAAGTGAAATGTTTTTGAGATTTTATCTTTTAAAGATAAACTGAAAAGTGAATATTTGAAATTTGTTTCAAATGGTTAAGTGTGGAAAATTATATATCTTGTAAAGATATTTTTGGAAATTAAATAATTTGGAAATTAAATAATTTGGAAAATTATTTGGAATCTGATGATGTTGCGCATCTTTATTGATAGTTAAATAACCGACTATCAATATTTACCCCTGAATGGGTATTTGTTGTGATTTGCTTGAATTTGAATTCCACACTTATTTTTGAATAAGCGCTCACTATTCGGGTTAGTCGGGAAAGGACCTTTGGGTCGTATAACCCATTTCGAATATGTGATACGTCGTAATGGATTGCATTTGATGACCGGTGTTGAAGACCGGATATTTTTGATAACGGAAGGATTGCCGTCGAGTTACTCTACATCGGCTGATCTCCGATATAGAGGTTTTATCACCCTTAGTGACGGGAAGTCCGGACGTGATTAGAAATTATCTGGATTGCAAGGACTTCTTTGGAAGTGCCTTCGGCTCTGTTCGATCCTGGAACAGACTTGTATGGATTGTATGTTTGACATTACAAATTGAGATATAAAGTTGATTTCTTTCAAATACATATCTGTTGGTGGCGGAGAATTTATTCTCTTAGCTTAACACCCTTCTTTGAGACGTACGAGCTCAGAGGTTATGTAGTTGAAGGTTATCAGTGATATATTCCCAATTTGGTAACGTGGCATGCTGAGTGTTGCTGTGTAATGATCATTGTTTGATCATTTGTGATATGATCATTTGTTTGATCATTTATCTTTGTGATCATTACTTTGATCATTTGTTTGACCCGAAGCATGGCTTTGTGAAAAGCGTAGCTTTGTGGACGAGACTTCGTCGGACCTCACACCCCGGAAATGGTCAAAACAGGAAGAATGCAGCAAGGTTATTAGGGGGTAGCACCCCTTTAGTGTATGTCATTCCTTCTGGATAGAGGTGGTATCATGGTATGGAGCCCAGATATTTAACCTATGTTGTTGCTGCAAATTTATTTCTTTGTGGTTGTTGGAATCGAGGATCCTCGAGAAGATCGGTTACGATCGGGGGATGACATATTCGTGTCAGTAGTTACCCAGTTAGGGGTAACCCGGCCTTGTGTTGGCAGAGATCTAGTTAGGTTCTCGAGGCGTATTTCCAGAGGCGTACCTATGTGGCAATGGGAAGTTTCTTGGCCTAACCATTTGTTGGAAATCCAAAGAAACAATACGAGCCTTTACAATTTCAATTGTATAACCTGTCTCCTCAGGAGGCAGCTATAGCAGGCATAATATAATGGTACCTATGCTGGCTAAGATTTATATTCTACTTTCGAAATGTTTTCCACTATGTACTAATAATAATATCAAAAACGATTTGATTTGATTTTGCGTAGTAAGCATCTTTGACTAACATAAGAAGAAATCTCCTCCAAGTCTGCGTTTGCATTGTGTGTGTGGTGGGAGGTCTTATGGTAGTTTCATTTTCCAAAAGCATTGCGAAATTGACTTTAAAATCTTCCTGTTGTTTGTTTTAAAGATAAACTGTTTTAAGTTCTCACACCAGTCACCATGACTGACCTGGAGTTTATTGTTTCCTTCCTAAACTCTGGGTGCCCACCAATTTCCACACGGGCAATCTAGTGTTAGGTTGTCAGGTTATTCTGGATTTTGGAATGCTGTGGAGCTTAGTAGCGAGCTGGATGGCGAGACGTACCACTTGTATATGATATTATTTATTCCGCTGTGTATTCTGTATGAGGACAAGTTTATATAACTGTCCAGTGTTGTATTGTTGTTGTAAACTCTGATGATGATGTAATGTATAAAATGATATAGTTCTTTGATTTAAAGGTTATTCATTTATCTATTATATGTTGTTCCGCTGCGAATGTGAGATTCTGATATTGTTTCCGTTTCTGTGTTTTTCTGTTGTTTCTTCTTTCTTTTTATTATGTCTTCTTCTACCTCTTCTTTTTCTTCATAACAATTCGGTTTTCCGGCATTCGATTGCTCGGCAGTTGATACAGTGGACGTATTGATGTCGATTTTCGAGCGACGAAAAGTCGAGTTCGTTACAGGCAATTCGATATATATGCGCAACCATTTAATCCATATGCAACAACCATATGCATATAATTCGATAAGATAAAATAAGTGATGGTGTTAGTGCATGCTAACCTGAATATATTTGCCTATGTGTGCAAAGATCAATTTAATAAATATTTCCATTAGCAACCATCATCCGAAACATTTCCTAGTGACATGTTCGCAACTACTTATAACATCCAAACACCCCTACCTATGGTGCACAAAGCTAAAGCCTAAGTGCATAAGTAGTCATATACATATTAACTAAAATGGAAACATACTAGAAAAGAGTTCTGGATAGGTAGCTCGAATCTTCTCTTCAGGCTCCCATGTACTCTCCATTGGGTCATCTCCTCATTGAACCTTAACTAGCTTAATAACTTTATTGTAGAGTCGCTTTATACCATGCTCAAGGATGCAGGTAGGTGCATAGAAAACAAGCGACTCCCTTTCGACTACCTCTTCTAGCCGACTCGGCCTGACCATGGCCGTTGTATCGTGTAGACATTTTCGCAAGTGCAATACATGGAAAATGTCAAATACTCCCGCTAACTTTTCAAGAAACTTCACCCTACAAGCTAACTTCCCTACTCTACCTGTGATCGGAAAAGGCCCTATAAACCTTGGCATTATCTTTCCCAAACTACTAGACCTTATGACATGTCTAAGTGGCGAGACCTTCACAAAAAAACATGTCGCTCACTGCGAACTCCAACTCTTTATGTCTTTTGTTAGTATAAAACTTCTGCCTATCTTGCACGGTTTTCATTCTCCTACGGATCAAGTATATCTTCTTTGATGTCACCCTTAACATATCTTATCCAACAATGATCCAATTCATAGTGCCCTACCAACAAGATGATGATCTCCAAGATCTCCCGTATAATGCCTCAAACGGTGACATCCCAATCTTGCCTGATAGTTATTAATATAATCAAATTCCACTAGTGGCAAGTGATAAACCCAAGAGCCTCCGAAAGCCAATGTACACATCTAAAGTAAATCCTCCAATACCCAATTCACCCCTTTTGTCTATAAATCCGTCTGTGGGTGATAAATGATGCTGAAATTCAACTCCATACCTAAAGCCTCCTGAGGACTCATCCAAACCTCGCTGGTGAAAAGCAGGTCTTGGTCACTAACAATACTAGAAGGATATGTAATCGAACTACCTATCTCATGTAAAGAGTCACCGACGATGCAGTAGTTCTCATACTTCTAGTTGGAATAAAGTGAGCGCATTTGGTCAGTTGGTCGAATATGACCCAAATACTCTCATTCCTCCTCCTACTCCTAGGTAGCTTATCAAAGAAATTAGTGGAGATACTCTCCCACTTCCACTGTTGAATATCCAATGACTGCAACAATCCACTTGGCTACTTTTGCTCCATCTTTACTCTTTTACAAGTCATACACTTAGACACATACTCCGCCACATGCTTCTTTATACCAGGCCAATAAAAGATCCACTTCGTATCACAATACATTTTATCTCCACAAGGATGGATGGTCATCCTAGAATGATGGAACTATGCTAGTACTTTGTCAAACAGATCCATAATGAGAGGAACACATAGTCTACCATCTTCCCACAAACACCCCTTCAATTCAATGGTATAGCGCCTCAAATGACTCGACTATTCTCCTTTACCAAACTTCTCAAAATTATCCAACAACTTCATGTCTTGCTTCTGACTTGATCCAATATGGTCCATGAGTGTAGGCTGCACATCCAAAGCTACTAACAATCCTTGAGTGATGTCCGAAGAAGGTCAAAAATTGAATGTAGAGATAAACTCCAAGTGCTTCCTCTTTAAGAACATAGGACTTAACATCGCATGCATCCTACTCAAGGCATCAACCACAACATTACTCTTGCCTGGAGTAGAGGAGATATCAAAATCATACGATGCCAAGAACTCTATCCACATCTGCTGTTTTAAATTCATATCCTTTTAGGGGAATAAAACTTCAGAGACTTATGATCCATGAATATCTCAAACTGTTCCCCTAATAAATAATGCCTCTGTGAAGTTCGAAAAAAAATGGCTACCAACTCAAGATCACATGTATAATTGTTTCTCTCTTAAGGTTTCGATTGCCGACTAGCATAGCTTACCAGTCTCCCGTCCTACATCAAAATTGCACCCAATCTCGTACCGCAAGCATCGGTATATCCTATGAATGCCTTCGAACCATCGGGTAATACCAAAACAAGTGCGCTAGTCAATGAATCCTTTAGCTTAATAAAAGCATCCTTACACTTTGAGTCCTATGAGAAAACCAAATTCCTCTTGATAAGGCGAGTCGGAGGGGCAGAAATTTTAGCGAAGTCCTTGATGAACTTCCTATAATAAAAGCATCCTTACAACTGCTTGCTGGCTTATAAAAAAATTTGCTGCTTTTAATCCCTATCTATTATTTTTATTTGTCTTGCATTGTTGTTCGCTTGCATTTAAAAAAATTTAAAATAAAAAACAAAAAGAAATTTCATTGTACTTGCATTCTTAATACACATTTAATTTCAGCTTTGTATTTCATCTTAGATTTGGATTAATAATAACGATTAGACGTTAATAACACTTAATTGTATATTGACAATTTGTCCTTTTTCAACAATTTAAATTCTTGGTGTCTAGGCTACGGTAGAGTAATGATCAGTTATAAATATTACGGTGATTCATAAATATCATACTGAATTATTTCTCTGAAGGTACTTAAACCTTCAGCTGCATTGCTACGGTGATTCGTGGTACACCGATAAATCCTGTTCGTTACCTGGCTGAGAACTATCTTGTTGATTTTAGACAAAGTGTGATTATATAATTTTGGGTTATGAGCTATTTAGGATAAATAATTAAAACCTTGCATTCATTTAGTTGCATTAATTCATGTATATATATATATATATAAAAATTCAAAATCCAAAATAAAAAAATTGTAAATATTCCTTTTCCTTTTCAATTTTTAAATCCTTTTTCTTTGAAATTTTTTTAATCAAAATCAAAAATCCAAAAAAAAATGTACTTAGTTTTTTTTAGAAAACCAAAAAAAATCTTTTCAAAAACAAAAAAAATTGAAAAACCAAAATATAAAACAAAAATCAATTTTCCATTTTGAAAAATAAATTCTATTTGTAAATAAAAAATTTTAAAAACAAAACCAAAAAAATTCTTGAAAATGTCTGAGCTTCCTTTTCCCTACTCACTTAAATTTTACAATAGTTGTGAAAACCAATATAATCCATATGATTTCACTCTGAATTCGTATGGATATTTTAACGACAACTATTCTATAAACAATTCGAATTTTGAACAACAAAGTTTTCAAAACGATGACCAACCCTCAACTCTTGAGAATAGCATTTCATCTTTACTTGAGCTCTCTACATAACAAAATCAAAGTATAAATGATTTGTGTAATTCATATTTATGTAATAACTCGAGTCAAGGATTTCAAAATTTGAATTCAATTCAAAATTCAAATGATTTCGATTATAACTCAAGCCAATACAACTTCGAACTCCAAAACCAATTTCAAAATGGAAATGTGAACCACTTTTCAAATAATTTTGGCAATGGGAATAATCTCGACTACGATGCGAGTAAAAATTTTTGTTCTCAACACGTCCAAATCCAAAATTCTCAAGCCAATAATTATAAGTTGGATTTTGTTGAACAAATGAATGAAATTTACGATGATCACACGAATTTGTTGATTGAAACATACAAAATATTACATGAACAACAAAATCAAATCCTAATGTGTGATGAGTCAAATAGTAATCTATCTTTTACCATAATTGACGATTTTCAAACAACAACTTTTGAAACTAAAAATGATGATCTTAATGAAGTTGTTGAAAACACGGTAATTGAGTTGGATTTCAATTCTTTTGAGGGTGAAAAACTCGATTTAAATTTCGATCTTCCTTTTCCCGATTTCGAAAATTTAAATACAACAACTTTGGATTTTGAAATTGATATACACAATGAAGTTGTTGATAATCCAACAAAGGAAGACGAATTTAATGAACACAAATTTTTTGGACTTTTCGAAGACAAGTTATCAAATTCTGAAGGGGATGATTTTAATCACCATTTTGATTTTGAAGTTGATAATTATGAAGAAGTTTTTAATGATAAACTTGAATTTCAATTTGGTGAAAATAAACTTGAACTTCAACCAGTTGTTTTATCAAACTCGAAAATCATCCAAAATAAAACAACTCGTACGATTTTCAATAAAACGACATTCGTTTTTCCAAATCAACATTCAACTTTGAAATATTTTATGGTTTGGTTTTTCGAGCTTAAGTTATGTCTCGCATACTTGACGAGACAAATGAATCGGTCTTTGGAAGACCGTTTCATTTATTTTTTGACGATATACTTTCTGATCTCGCGTAAATACCGTTCATTTTCATGTAAATATAGGTCATCTTTTTATTTTTCTCCTTCCACTTGGGTTGACTGTGGGGACACAGTCAAAATCAAGTGTGGCGGGAAACTCATCATCATTTTCGATTTTTCATGGTTTATTTTTACATTTTCTTTCCAATTTTTTTTTCTAAAAAAATCTCAATATATATATATATATATATATATTAAGCATTTTGATCTATTTTTAAAGAAAATAGGATAAATATATGGTTTTGGTTAATTAAATTGAAATTTTTGAAAAATTTATTTGTCTCAACAAAAAATAAAAATGAAGTTTGATTACAAATAACGATGGTTTAACTAGTATATAGGAAGATTCATACGTGATAATTATGAAGTAAATCCTAATTGAAAATCTTTGTTTAAAAAGTGGTGGATTTAAATAAAAGGATATAAAATTTTTTTGTCTTCAAAGTTAAATGGTGCTAAGATGATTTTGCAAAACTCTCTTTACAAAAAAAAGAATTTGTATATATGTATATTTTATTAACACCTAGAGTCATGTGTTCACACTCGTGTGTTCACTCGCCATGCTCTGTACCCTTTTCACGTAAACCCGAAAGGCAGTGCACGATCGGTATATCTGGCCTCAGTTTATCTGAGTTAGGTGTATTTATATAAAAATTCTTTCTAAATAACGCCTACAGTCGATAAGTGTTCACACTTGTGTGTTCACTCGCCACGCTCTATATTCCCCTCACATAAGTCCGCAAGGCAGTGCACGGGTAATATTTTTGGCCTCAGTTTATATGAGTTAGGCATATGTAAATATTGATAATATCAATAAAATTTTCAAAAGAAAAAATGGAGAGAGTAAGCAAATGAAATCCAAGCACTATTTTAACTTATTTGATTTGACTTGTTGTTGAAAAGAAATGAAAATACCACTTTGATAAACTTTGATAATCGACTAAGGGTCTATTTCATAGTTACACTGTGTTATCAACCGAAACAACGAGTAAAACTATAGTATATTTGCTTTGATAACTTCGTTTTTATTGGAAATTTTGATGAGTAAATGGCTTAAATTTTCAAGGTAATGAACGAAACCTATATTTAACTTATTTGTGTCGATTTAAAAGTGAATCCTTCATTGTAAATATTTTCAAAAACTCACATTCATCTCTTTGTAAATAAATCTTGCATTTTGTAAATATTTTCATCCCACATTTGGATTTTGTGGGTAGTATCCGCTGAAAACCCTCACGAGGCAACATTCATCCTACTGGGGACACCCAGAGGTTTAACGACTTGTTGCATACGCTCAATGCAATCGTGTTTCCTACGAAAACGGATTTATCTTAGTTTTTTTCTTTATTCGAGGACGAATAAAAAGATAAGTGTGGGGGTATTTAATGTGCACATAAATGTGCATATTTTTACCACCATATTTAAACTATTTAAATTAAATAAATTATCATATTGGATGTTTTAACTTGTTTAAACCAAAATTCAAATTATTTTCAAATTGTCACATATTCATCTTCATATAGGGGCAAAATGGTCATTTTTGTGCATTTATTAATTTGTGAAAATTTACTTGGAATTTTCTATGTTGTTTTGTAGGAATTTTAGTGAATTTTACAAGTGGCTTCATGAAGATATCCATGCACTAGAGTGAATACAAAGGAATGGAGATGGAAATAATTCAAAGTGATGATCATGGAGGACCCCACTTACCCACCTACCTTAATGTACACTTAGGAGCTAATGCACATGCTTAAAGGCCATTAAATCTTCATTCACACTTAATGGATGATTATTTGAAGTTAATGATAACTTGGCCAGCACACTTCCTAAGAGGATATTTTGGGTGGTTCCCAAAAAAGTGAATTAGGGTTTTAAACTTGTATAAACACCCCTTATATTTCATGTAACCCTCTCCTCTTCTTTAGGTTCTCTTCTCTTTAGTTTAGTTTAGGTTCATAAATAAAAGAAAGCTCTCTTTCTCTTTTCATGGCTACTTAGCCATTTTTATTTCATGTAATTTTCCTTTTTTTATGCAATGTTAAATTAGTATTCTCTTTTATTTACATGTTCTTTTCCTTTCATGTTAGTAATTAGTTTATTATTCATGCAAGTAGATTAGTTTTTCTTCTAATTTGCTCTCTTTTTCCTTTTTTTTTCATGTTGCAAGCTACATTTGTTGAAATGATAACAAATATGAGAGGCAAACCCCTTCAATTTAGGGGTAATGAAGCTCTCTAATCATGAAGCTTCAACATAATTTGAAGTTTATGCTCTCTTTTTGTGCTTAATGAGAATGATTGAAGTGGTTTAACTTGTTGTTTTTGCTTTGAATTTGATAGCCTATATTGTTGACACCAAATAGGCTATGCTTAAACAATCACTAAACAATAATTACCTCTTCATCTACATATGATGATGGTAATGAAGTGAATGTTGAAATTAAAATTTGATGGTCTATATTTCTAATTCATAGTTAATAGGCTATGCTTAAAATAGATTTCATTTTCAATTTGTTGTCATTTTTCATGAGAATTAGTAAGTGGTTTAAGGGGTGTGTTATGGTTTGATGGCTTATGTTGGGCTAATTAATAGCACAAATATGTCATACTTATGATAAACACATCATTTAAATTCACTAATGACCAAAAAAGAGAGATCATAATTTGTTGAACTATATGATCTAGAGAGTGGAATTATCTCTAAATTGTCATTTAACTCTCATATTTTTATCACTTTATTTTTGTTAAGTTTTCTCATTTTCTAGTTTAAAGATTCTCTCGAGTTTGGTAAAATTTGATTGAACACTACACCATAACAGCCATTTCACAACACTTATTTTTTTCATTTGCCAACACTTATTTGCGTTGTAGATTAATCACAACAATAAGCGTTGCTAAGCAAGAAATGTGTGACCGAAAATACACGTTTATAATTTTTTTTATTGCTAACACATATTTGCGTTGGAAAACCTGGTTAAATTGAAATTTGCTAAATGTTGTTGGGCTAAAAAAGTAAATGAGCATCCGTTGTCTTCCTAGCCCTAATCCACAACTTCTCAACGTTATTCATTCATGCGAATTCGATTTCGCCAATTCGATTTCCGTAGCCCTAATCTCCTTCGGCCAATTCGAATTCGACCTCTCTCCTTCACGCGAATCGGCCTCTCCTTCAGGCGAATCGGTCTCGACTTCGGGCGAATCGGCCTCGACTTCGACCACAACTTCAGTCGAAATTGCTACATGCACTCAACGATTCTTTGATGCCACATGCTTTTCATCTTGAAATGTCATGTGTCTTAAAAACTATAAGATGCCGCCTTCAGTAATTGCAATCCTTGTAGGTGGAAGCAGTAGATGGATTTGTTCTTTTCCTAAGCTTAGGATACAACAGAGGTATATGTCTTTCCTTCTGTTCTTAATATACTCTCTAAGTATATTGAAGCACACTAAGTATTGATATCGACTGATATCTTGGGAACCAATACAGTTTGACTGTCCATGTTAATATGTATGCTACTGCATTCATTCGGTTTTTTGGGGTAAGAGAAGAAGATAAAGATACATAATGAAGTATGAATATGAATGACTGAAATTGTTGATATGATGAATATTAATGACTGAAGAATAATTAGGCCCTAAATTGGCTTTGATTCATAATGAAGTGGCTCTGAAGTGACTGAAACATTATATGAATGATACTACTGCATGATATTGTGTAATGGAATGACTGAGCAACATGCTAGTTGGGGAGCTGAGATGTCATAGGGAAAAGCTCATGTGCAATGGAGTTGGTTCCATACCTGTATACGACCATGAGGCGTATTAGGTCTATGCAATAAGAGGAGTGAAAATATTGAACTAGATTTACAATAAAAGTCAGAACTGAATTGTTGAGGTGAGCTTTCGACTGAGTGAAACTATGAAAGAACATGTGCATGTAGAGAATGCAGGATTGCTGAACTAAGATGAACTCTAGCCAGTCGAAGATGTTGAGAGTGAAATGGAGTTAAAAAAATTATTAGGCTACAATAGCAAAGTGAACTCCGGCCAGTCGAAGCTGATGTGCATGAACAAGCTACAATAGGTGATGAGCTTCAGTCTGAGCGAAGCATATGTGCATGAAATCAATACATAATTCAGTCTGGATGCATGTGAGGAACTCTGGCCAATAAAGATGTTTATTGAATGAATTGCACTAAAACAGACTGCCATAATAGAAGTAGTTGAAGCTAGTAAGGAAGTGAAACTGAGAATCTAAGTATCCGGGAAACTGGTGGAGAAATGAGTATTCGAATTGAAGGGATCCAAGAATCTGAGAGTGCAGTGTGCATCCAAAGTAAAGGAAGAGTAGCAGTGTGTTCAAGAGCCATGATTGACAAGTGTGCTAGAGGTATGAAAATTATTGTAATTTATTCATGTTGACGTCCAATGATTCACATATTGACATTCTAGAGTAGTTAATCATTGATTTTAGCTATATTCAGTTTCCAGTTCAATATGTAAGTTTTGAACTATTGTAATTTATGTGAACGATTCACTTCCTTAACTAAACATGTCTCTTAACCTATTCATAGATGGAAACATGACAGGCATACATGATATTTCAGAACAAGGTCCGAGAGAGCTTTACTAAACATGAATAAGTTTGTATTTTTGTTGCAGACAAGACATGAATCAAAGACGACAAAAGCTAGTCGAGTGGATACAAAGAGTACCACCACTACAGTTATAAGACAAGGTTCAAAACAGGGTACAAGAGCAGCGTCTGAAGTAAAAAAAAAAGGTATACAAAAAGATAAGTTACGTTTTTTAATCTCTTCTTAAGTGACTTTTACATCTTAAGTTAGTTTATGACTTTTACATCTTAAGTTTACTTAAGAAAACTCATCTTAGTTCAGCAATCCTGCATTCTTTACATTATTTACATGCACCTTGTGTCGTTAAATTTTGGTGTTGCAAATTAAAGTACCATCCGATTTTTGGAGTCCGAGTATTGGGTTTTTTCTTCTTTATACGTCGCAAATTACGCTTGTATCTATAGAAGTTCTTTAACTTTAATCTCTTGAATTTTGCTATATTTCATAGATGATCATGCTATTCTAGAAACCAAAACTGGAACAGTGAAGCAACGATTCATGGATGATAAATCATATAATATTATTTTACCAATATTATGTTATCATGCCATACTCATAGACCTATAAAATAAATAAGTACGAAATGTACACGATATGTCACTATTATTAGTTCTAGTAAAAAATTTTAACTAAGTTTGATAAGCATTAACAAAGTTTATAAAAATTAGCTCTGTTTATGATAATAATAATAATAAACAACAATTTGAATAAATTAACTAATTTTTATAAAAATTAACAAGTTTATAACAATAGTTTGAATAAATTAACTAATATTATATTATGCCCGATATTTTTGTACATTATTTAAACTGTAGACCCTTGCAGGTATTTTGTACATTATTAGTATGCGTTCATAAACTGCTCTGAACCAGTACTTTGTATGTAAAGTTCCTTTAGCACCCATACTATTTCTTACTTTTCATATGAAACGAAATGAATGTTTATGCTTTCATTGGCAGGTGTAAATTGCTTGAAATTACGGATGGCTCAAGCGACTGGATCGCGAAGCATCATTCTTCAAGTTCAACATCAATAGCAAATTTCTTTTTCTTTCTTCGTGCCATTTTGTTTACTAATTTAATTTTTTTTGTATTTCGAGAATTTAGTCTCGGTTGATTATAACAAGCAATTAGGTTATTATAGTACGTGTTTCGAAATTCGAATTTATTTGCTATTTTATTTGCCAATCAACAACAATAAACTAGTTTATAAATTAATAATAATACTTTTCTAAATCAATTTTGAATTCATGGAAAAGTTTATTGTGTTTGAGCTTGAACTTTGAGATATAGTTTGATTTTATAATATAGAAAGAAATAACTTTTTTGAAATATGATTTTTGTAAGGAATATAAAGAAACGTTGTTGAAATATTAAAGTTTGAAATATATTTTGAAACATAGTTTGAAATGTGATTTTTGTACTTCGAAATAACTTTAAGGTAGGATTTTTGAAATATGAATATGAAATATAGTTTAAAATATCATTTTTGAACTTTGAAATAACTTTGAGATATGATATTTGAAGTATGCATATGAAAAAAATATGAAGAAATATAATTTGATTTTTATAAGATATAAAGAAAAATATTTTATGAAATGTAATTTTTATAAAGTTTATGAAGAAATATAGTTTGAGATATCAAAGTTTGACATATAGTTTAAAACATGATTTTTGAAACATGATTTTTAAACGTGAAATGGCTTTAAAACATGATTTTTTGCCGGACGTAGCAAGTACTAAAAACAAGTAGGATATGATATGAATAATACATTGTCACAGACTCACAACAGAAATATTTATGCTGAATAGTACTGCAAGACGAAAATAAGTCACTAACCGATCTTATGCTTTGCTGATTGCATCCGAACAACATCTTCTAAGAAGTTCCTCGCCATACTTTATAGAATCAGGAAACATGTATGGCTTGGTGAAGAGGATGAGAAGTTTTTTCTTTTTCTTTCTGCAACTTAAATTTTGTCATTTAAGATGCTATGTCATCTTCTAGACTTCTTTTGCATACATCAACCGACAGAACAATACCCTTTTGTATTTAGACTAGTGTACGTTAGTCATAATTTCATAGCTCGATATCTATCCCAATTTTTTTTTCATTTAGGTTTGTATTTAATGGGACTTACTATTAGCATTTAATATTTCATTAGCGGCTATCTATTTCAAGATTAGTAAGCAACACAATGGCTAATATGTCATGTAACATTTTCTTAAATGAACATGCTAAAGGATTGTATCCTTGTTGGCATATGTATGCTCCCAAGCCGGGTTCAAAAATGTATCAACCTTTGTTGTTACCATTATTAGAAATTAGAATACAAACTGTTAGAAGTGTAGTCTGATAGTACAATGCATCACTGTTATTTTTGTACAATTAAGTGGTTTAAATTTGTTTCTACTAATTTTACGTGAATAGTTTCTTCCTGAACTGACAACTTACTTTTGTTTTTGTTTTTTTACTAAAGTTGAAGAACATAAATATTATCAAAAATAAAACAAGAACTCGGACATTGATTTAGAAAACTTACCCTACTATATCTACCAAATTTTGCATCTGTTACTCCACCTTTTCTTTATTCTAAGCGAGGCAATCTCCAAAAATGTACTAGGTGAAGTTTTTTCACTGCAGTTTCATTTTTGTAGTGAATAATCACTCATCAGAATAACTGTTAAATGGATAAAGAAAAAAAGAAAAAAGGAAAATATGAAAAGAAAACTAGAGTAAATACATCATTGTTTTGTTTTTTTAAACAAACCAATGTTTCTCCATGATATTTATGTCAATGTCTCATCTAGTTGTCATCAATATTATTGTATGGTTTCCTTTTATCGCAGATTTTTTTTGTCAACTAATTTTATTTTTTTGATGAAAGGCATTAGTCAGATGGTCAGTGATTAAATACTATACACATACATCTCTTGTATCATGCATATCTTTCTTCCTGCAATCTGTAGGTCATACATTCATATCAAGCTGAATCCAATGTCGAGCTTAACTTGTCTACTGGAGATTATGTTGTTGTAAGAAAGGTAATTCGTCTTGACATTTTCTTAATCCTGCTATTCTTAGTATTATATAAGTTTTTGGTTACTTTTATTATCATTGTCCTTTTAAATATTGTATTATATGTTATTTCTCATCTGTTTTTCTTCATGTTTTGAGTAATTCATCATCATCTAGTGCTCAAGGCTTCCGCTTGAGCGGGGTTTGAGGTGGGCAAGTTGTATGCAGTCTTACCCTATTACTAAAGAGACTGTTTCCAAAACTTGGTCAGTAAACCAAACATTTAGAAAAAAAGAATTTAATGTTACGTGAATAAAAGGCACAATAGACTGACATATTCAAAGCACATTGTACTGCATATAACATGCCCAATTGTACACTGCCTTATTGAGGTGCAAACTTCAAAACAAAAGGGGTGGGGAAGGAAAAAAGGGAAGAATAAGGGAAGTAAAAAGGAAGTGGAGCAAATCTCATAATCTGTTCACGTCCAACCAACACCATTTCTTCATTGCATATTTTGACAAGTTAAACTAAAATAGTTCTATTTACCAGTGACTGATTTCTTTTAGCTATAGGCCTATGTACCCATAGTTATAGTTCTCAATGATCATTTCTTCACCTTTCCAGGAAAGTACTTCCTTGCACCATTTGAATAATAGTTTCCTGTATATAATTTTACAACCTGTATAGTTTTTATTTAATCTTCTTAGGACTATATAATTTTATAGGTGTCTGGCAATGGATGGGCAGAGGGAGAATGTAAGGGAAAAGCTATGTGAATTTTCCGATGGAGACTTCGTTAGATGGACAGAGTTTCGTATTTGGTATTTGTAGAATTTAACCATGAACTAGTCTTATCTCTTGTTATTGCAATTGGTATTAGTATGGAATTGGTAAATTATGTATTGATAACTTAATTATGTGTTGAACTTCTCTTTTGTTAACCGATACTCTGTTTTATTATTGATTATGGATATTGTTTATTGATATTGATTGAGTTATAATTTGCTAAATTAAGATAATATTTTATATTAGATATAGTCCACATTATATCTTTTAACATTCAAACCATTATATCTTTCAACATTCACGTTACTGATAAGTGTTTATTTGTTTGTATTTATTTGTAACGCTTGTAAGCGTTGTAAGATTTTTTTTCTCCAACGCTTATAAGCGTTGGAAGATACCGTTTTTCAACGCTTATAAGCGTTGGAAGATATTGTTTCCCAACTCTTATAAGCGTTGGTGAAAAAATTTTCTCAACGCTTATAAGCGTTGCAAATAAATGCCCACGCCCCTATAGCGACACAAATAAGTGTTACTGAAATTTTTGGCAACGCTTATACTCGTTGGGAATCCTCTGTTTTGGTGTAGTGTAATAGAGATTTAGAATCAACAATTCCCTACGGATCGACCCATACTCGCCACGTACTAACAATTGTTCGCTGTGCGCTTGCGGTAATTTATTATAAATTTTTCGGCGATTTTCTAACTCGATAGAAAATTCGTCGTTAAACATGCTCTATCCTCCTATGGGGAAAAAAGAAAAGGAGTGGGTAACACAAAAGTCTAGTGAGTGAGTTGTATTGCTAATATATGGTGATCACATGAAATTGACTTCATTTTTATTCTACGTGACCACGGGTGTCCTACTTGTGTTGGCGAATTACTTACTAGGGTTGGTCACATTAATCTAAGGAATATAGTGTTAAATACACCTACACCCAAACATCTTGTGGTGGTTTATACTTAGCGATCGAACAACTAATCGAACCACCGATCATCAACGGATCGAACAACAGATCAAACTAGTAATCTATGGGACTTCTCCTAACATAAGATCACATAAAATATCACCCTTGGAATTGTATTACCCAAAGTACGACTACAACGTATTGTACTTACACATTGAGAGAATCTCGCAATGCCAACTCGCATGAAAGACGACTTAGGGTCACTAAAGCATCTGTGTCCAAAAATTAATGGTAACTCCACGTATTGCACCGCGTGGGGGCATCAATCAATAGTGTCATGTACTAATTGCTGTATGCACCAAGGAACCTCCTGTTAGTGCCAGAACATGCACCGTGCTAGGCATCCACCAATAGTGTCGTGCATACACCGAGGAACCTCATGTTTGTTCCATGTGCTTAGCACACCCTCGTGATTAAAATGCCTTATGTCAAATATCAAATTTGTTGAATAAATGGCGTCTAGGCCTAATTGCTTTCATACAAGTCTACTTAAATCTCGTAGTGCTCAAAAAGTCAAGGATTAAGGAATTATCTTCCCATACTAATATATATATAGTAATATATATATATATATATAAACCTATAAACCTAGACCATAGGTTGAGGTTCAACGTGTGCATAAAATACGCTTACTGGTCGACCGCTCGCTCTCGACCTGCTATAGTAAGCCTGTTAACCAGTTGGATTTTTATTTCTATAAAACATATTTTTGTTCGTTTGTTTAACATTAACCATACTTTTAACAATATATTTTTAACAGTAAACCCTATTGTTTGATGTAATTATCTTCCAACTTCTGACCAGATTCCACTTATTTGATTAAGTCTACAATCTTCATATAATTCTCATAAGTTTCATGTATAACTGATAATTTCATTTAAATATCAAAATTAGTTTAGGGTGAAATCAATGGGGCATATTCATATTAAATTTCATATTACATTCAAGGTGGATAAAAGGGTGTATTCGTATTAAAATCAAGTTGAATCAATTCCAATCATATCTCAACATTTAATATATTCAAAATTAAATCAAATGGAGGTTATATTCATATGATTTAGACTTTTAATCAAATTTCTATTTAATTGCAATTACTAAATAAACAATATCTCAGATTTCAATATCTTCAAATAATTTTCAAATTAAATTTTCATCTCAGATTTAAACCATTTAATTTTCAAATCAAATAGATATATGAATAAACCCAATTACTTATAAATCATCATATTTAATAATAATAATAATAAACCCACTCACCTTTTAAGAGTTTTTCCCCTTTTTATCTTGAATTGAATCATCATTCTATGATTTGTTGATACCTTTCGGTTTGATTATCGACTCTTCTTCCATAATCTTTAGTTTATCTCTTAAATTTTTAGTTCAGGAATTTTTTTGAGAAGATAGAGAGTTTAGAGCATACTGAATAGATTAGGGTTTTCTAAATGATTAATATGAGGGGTAACATCCTATTTATAAATGCTGAAATCAACAAAAACTGTTAGATTTAATAATATAAAATTTAGGTCGTTCAGCCTCGGCTAACCTTAGCTGAAATTGCTTGACCGGTTTATTGGGGGCAGTTGACCGCTAGGGGTCCACTGGTCCCAATAAGGATGTCGACCGATTAAAGTTACCTAAATTAAAATTTCTTTACTTATATATATGTATTAATTTCGATTTTAAATCTTTAAATGTCAGTAACATTTTTATACGAACACCGACTACAAAACTTTATATATGAAAATTGTCTAGGAAATTGCCATGAACACAACAGTGTAAGTTTCATAGCTATATTCCGACATTTGTTCAAATTACACTTTTATCTTTATTATTAATTAATTAATTTTCTTTAATAAATTTTCTGTTAATTTTTTGGAGTGTTACATTCTGTGAATTTATAATAAACCATATTCATCCACTCTCTAGGGTTAATTCGATCTTATAAGTGGTATTAGAGCTACATAGTCAAATTTGCTTTTTTAACTATGGTTAGTTTTAATAATGCTTTTTCTAAAGGACAATCAATGGCTAGGCCACCTATGTTTAATGACATTGATTATTCGTACTGGAAAACTAAGATGAAAATTTTCCTAGATACTATAGAGGCTTAGGATAAAATTCAAACTGGTTATAGTCTACCTACAATAAAAATAGATAATCATGAAGTGCCTAAGTCTAAAGGTGAGTAGGATGGAAATGAACTTAATCTTTATCGTTCAAATGCTAAAGCTATGAATCCTATTATCTGAGCTTCAAATAAAATAGAATATAATCATGTTTCTCACTACTACATAGGAAATTTGGCATATGCTTGAGCTAACTCATGTAGGTACATCACACTCAAGGAATCTCATCTAGTCATGCTCAACACTGAATATGAGAATTTCATAATGACAAAAGATGAAAATATAAAGGAGATGTATGGATGATTTTCAAATCTAGTATTCAAATCCAAAAATGCTAGGAGAAGCTATACAGAATTAGGATGGTCCGAAAAAAAAATCTAAGAATCCTCCCGAGAAGTTTTGAGAAAAAGTGAGAACAATCCAGGAATCCAAAGACTTGAAACAGCTTAAGGTGAACGAATTAATAGGAAATCTCATCACCTATGAAATGGAGCTGAAAGTCAGGGAAGAACGTGAAAGTGGAGATTCAAAAAAAATTGCTTTAAAGAGCACAACCGATAGTGATTAAGAAGATGAAGCTGCAGCTGAGCTAGCACTATTAATGAAACGATTCAAAAAGTGGAGCAAAAAGCATGGAAATCCATTAATAAATCAACGAATAAAATCAAATATTGCCAAAGTACTGGATGATCTAAGGAAGAAATCACATTTATAGATGTAAGAAGCTAGGTCACATCAAACCAAATTGTCCACCTAGTCAACTTGATAAAGGAAAGAAGAAGAAGAGAAGGAGTTTTGCAGCCATCTAGGATGAGAGTGAAGATGAGGAGGAGGATAATTCCGATAGTGAGAAGGAAGAGGAAAATTTTTGTATGATGGTAGAATCAATCGACAGCAATGATGAACCTAACGAGGTAGCACACTTATCCCATACTCATTTAGCTTTGTTATATCACGAGTTAAATGAAAATGTTGATAGACTTAAAGATAGATATAACAATCTAGAATCCGATAAAAAATAGTCTACTTAGTTTAAATAATGAGTTAGAACTGATGATTCAAAACATTAGAAAACTTAACTCAAAATGTGAGAAATGTCAGTCTCCAGAGGAAGAAATAAATAGGTCTAAGACTAAAATTGAAACCCTCGAAAAAGAGATTTTGATCTTGAAAAACAAAGATGACACAAAAAGAGAAAATTCCATTAAAAGATGTTACTTTTAAATTAAAACATCTCTCTTAGATCCAAGGTTCAACAGCTTGAATGGACAATAAAAAAATTCTCTACAGGAGAAAAATCAATAAATATAATGTTAGGTAGTCAAACTATTGCCAAAAACATAAAAGGACTTAGATATGAGAGAGTTGAACAAATTAGAGAAAAGAATTATAGCAAGATTAAATTTCACAAAGAATTATCGGTATTCAATTTGTGAAAAATTGGGCATAAGCGAAATAAGTGTTGGTATAGAAACAAACACAAAACTGTTAAACAAATTTAGGCCCCAAAAGGTACAAATGTAAATTTTCTTAAATTTAAACAAGTTTGGGTTCCCAAAGGTACAATTGTTAATACTAACTGTTTGCTATATAAACAAATTTGGATACCAAAGATTTCAAAGTAAGCGAATGTGGTCCTACATCCTTTGCTAGGCTACTCGCTGCTTCTATTATGTACAAAATGGACTGAAGAACAACTACGATGGTGACAGACTTAGAGTTGTTTTATATATGTTCGATGAGCAATAATTCCAATGTTCCTTTGCTTGGAAAAATGAATTGGAGATTTACATACTTTGGATAAAAATGGTGCACAAGAATACGATAACAAAGGTAAGTGAAGGTATGATCTCTAAACCCTACTTTTCAATTTTCTCTCCTTATTCCGAGATCTGATTTTCTTACAGTACTATAAAATTGAAATATCTTGAGCTCTTAAATTCCAATTTTCAAAATTTAAGGTGTTCTAGAAAATAGATAGAATATTCTATAAGTTTTATATTTTGTGTTTTACCAGAATTTGAACTTAAACCAATGAAAACTGCAAATCATTCAGTATTTTGTTTGAAAATTATTTTAGAACTTCCTAACACCACTGTAATATTTTGACCATAATTCTTCTCTGATTTTCCTATTTATAAAATTGTAGATGTCTCGAAAACCTTATAGAAAATTCTAGAATTTTCAATCTTTATGTTTTCGACGATTCACTTCAGAAATCCTTTAAAATTTGCTTTTAAATCGGTATTATGGTTGATTATCATTCCAGAATTATTTTAACACGGCTGTAGTAAATCAATCATAACTTTAATATTATTACTCTAAATTTTGGAACTTTTGAAATTCGGAAAAGCTTACTGATAACACTACAACATTTGTGTTTGAATTTTTACGGATTCGTTTTATAAAACCTTGAAAAAAAATTATCTTGTCAGCAAATTACTTGGAAAGTGTTTCTAATTTATGCAAACAAGTTGTAGTAATTCAGACATAACTTTTGATCGATTTATCATTTTTACTTGAAACTAATTTTATTGATTAGCAATATTGAATATCCAAATCTTTAAATTTTAGTGCTAAACCAAATTACAGACTTAAAGTTTTCAAATAGTGGTTTTAAATGGATTGAATTTTCAAAACAAAACGGTCGATTGTCTATATTCAATGATTATTGTTCTACATTCATTAAGTTTAATGATGACTAACAAATCAATTTTTAGAGAATTTTTAGTTATCTATGCCTTTGTTCGATGTAAATGACCTTCCTGTGCTTGATGTAAATGTTTTTAGTTATGTTGGGAAATTCAAATTCTTGAATCAATTCGATCGATATTATGAAGTAGATAGTGAACTTGTTTGACGATGCTTATATTTTTCGCTTATTGTTGATATTGAGAATTAGTGTCCGAGGTACCATTATTCGCCATCACCAGCATGGTGAGTATAATAGATGCTGCCATTTTTCAAAACTATGTGTAGCCAAGATAACAAGTAATATTGTGTTAGGATAACTTGTTATTTCTTATCAAATTATATGGTATGTCTTCTAACTTTTGAGATTATATCAATTTGTGATTATTTTTGATATGTCGTATGTTTCACAAACTGATTGATATCTCACACATTTACCCTTGCTTTCCATATATGTTCATGAAATAATTTTTTTGGAATAAGATGTTAACACATTTAAAGATATAAAAGGAATTTTGAGATATCTTTTGGTCATACAAAATTTTGTAGCAATTTCAATTTGGTGGTGTAACATCCCCCTACTTGGAGGCCTAAAACTAACAGCTATGGATGTAGCAGTCATCCATAGTTATTAATCTTCGGCGACCAAATACGGTGGTGCTAGATACATTGATACACAGATCACAAGAATATGGAAAAAAAATTAACAATTCCAAAACATATTTCCACATTCAAAACAAAACATTTCATGTTCATTACATAATCCCAAAATACGCTAACCACGTTCAGCTAAATATAGTTATTACAAATACTCCAAGAGCGACATATGAAGATGCCCCTTTGGAGTATTTGTAATAATTATATTTAGCTGAACGTGGTTAGCGTTTTTTGGGATTATGTAATGAACATGAAATTTTTTGATTTGAATGTGGAAATATGTTTTTGAATTGTTAATTTTTTCCATATTCTTAAGATCTATGTATCAATGTATCTAGCACCGCCGTATTTGGTCGCCGAAGATTAATAACTATGGATGACTGCAGCATCCGTAGCCGTTAGTTTTGGGCCTCCAAGTAGGGGGATGTTACAAGTTGGTGTCAGAGCATAGGTTTATGATAAAACATTAAATAAATCAAATGTTTTCAAACATAATCCTACTGAATTAAAGAATAAGATTGGGGTTTGGATTAACGTTACAATAATGTACTTGTGTTTGCTATATATATATATATATATATAAGTACGTGTTCCCCTCTCTCTTAGACCGTTCTTTTGTATCTTACTAAGGCTCGTATGCAGATTTACGAGAAAGAAGATATGGAAGCAAGAAACGGAAGAGGAAATCTAGGTGAAGGAAGCACCACAACAAATAGTAATGCTCGACCTAGTACCAGGAGGAACCAAGGTCGACAGGCTAATGCTAATCCAAGTGCAGAGGACAATGTAGGTGCTGGAACCCCACCAGTAGATATAGGGATGATGTATCAGTTCTTTGTCAACTTGATGCAAGCTGGAGCAGCTACAGGGGTAGCTGGAGGTAATGCTGTAAATATTATAGGAGCCACCTATGGCCCCAGTTGGCAATAACTATTCCAAGCTGAGCAAGGATTATACCAGTTTGGGAGGAAAGCCTTTTCATGGAACAGAGGATGTTGTTGAAGTTGAGAACTAGATTTTGAACTGTGAAAGGATCTTAGGCTTGGATGATGGAGAGAAGAGAAGGCTAGCCTCTAGATAGTTGCAAGGGTTAGCGCTTCACTGGTGGAGCAGTATGACAGTCGGAATTCCGGAGGAAGAGCTGACATGGGCTGATTTTAGAAGAAGGTTTGATGAGGAGGTTCATGGATCTTGTACAAGGAGAGATGTCATTGATCGAGTATGCTGTTAAGTTTGATGAGCTATCCCAGTATGGTTATGCTTTGGTTGACACTGATGTCATAAGGAATGAAAGATTTATTAGATGATTGAGTCTACAGCTTGGCACAATGACCATGACTCATATTAGAGAGCCTTGTCATGTAGTGGTGGAGATGGCCATTCGCCATGAGGAGATGCTTGTTGTGTCTGTTAGGGAGAAACCATTTGGGTCCCAAGTCCCTCAGGGAAAGAAAAGGAAATTCTTCAAGAGGAAGGGAGCCCGGAAAGGGGATGCTGCCAAGAAAGCGAAGACTGATTTAGTATGTTATAAGTGTGATAAGAAGGGCCATTATTCCACGAGTGCAGATTTGGTAAAGGAAAGAAGCCTGCAGAGAAGAAGAATGTGAAATGCTTCAACTGTGACCAAGTTGGGCATTATAAGAGCCAGTGTCCAGAGCCAGTCTGGGCGGACAGAGGGATGGTGTTTGCTAGTGGACCACCGTCTTCTTCTAGGCCTACTGCTGCAGAGAAAGGGAAAACCGTGATGGAAGGTACGCTTTTGATTCAGATTATACCGGTTAGAGTACTTTTTGATACCGGTGCATCACACTCATTTGTATCACGGTATTTGGTTGATAGGTTATGTATAGAACCCAGATACCTTGTTACTTCCTTAAGGGTTGCAAATCCAATAGGAGGGCATGCAACTCTTGGGATGAGATGTGACCAGTTAGAACTTGATTTGTCAGGTCATATGGTTGCATGCAGCTTGTAAGTTTTTGATTTCGTAGATTTCAGTATCATTTTGGGTATGGATTGGTTAGGTAAGTATGAGGCTAGGATATTTTTCCAAGATTGGGAAATACCGTTGAGGCACCCAAATAGTCATAACCGAATCATTTTCTCAGTAGGGAATTCCAATAAGAGTGTTTGTGCTTTGTTAAGTGCCTTGTAGGTGGGAGTTGACCTTAGCCAGGTTCATGTAGCCAGAGAATTTGTAGATGTATTTGAGCAGGTCACTGGATTACCACCGAAACGAGCTATGGAGTTTCGGATAGACCTTGTACCAGGAGCTGAACCTATCGGTAGAACACCTAGCAGAATGTCGTCGACAAAGATGAAGGAATTGAAGGTGCAGCTAATGGATCTTGAGGGATGGAATTTTATTATACCAAGCAGTTCGCCTTGGGGAGCGGCCATGGTGTTTGTAAAGAAACCAGATGGGTTGTTAAGGATGTGTATTGACTACCATAAGTTAAACGAGAGGACGATCAAGAATAAGTATCCTTCACCGAGAATCGATGACTTATTAGATCAGTTGAGTGGAGCCAAAGTGTTCTCCCAATTGGACTTGGTGACAGGTTTCCATAAACTAAGAGTGGCAGAGGACAGTATCCCATTGACGGCGTTTTGAACCAGATATGGACCATATGAATGGTTGGTGATGCCATTTGGATTGACAAATGCACCTGCTTTCTTCGTTGATTTGATGAACCGAGTTTTCCGAGAGCACTTGGATAGGTTTGTATTGGTATTCATAGATTATATTTTAGTATACTCAAAAGATGAAAAAGAGCATGAGATTCATCTTAGAGTGGTGTTGGAGACGCTGAGGCAGAATCAACTAAAAGCGAAATTTTACAAGTGTCATTTTTGGAAGAAAGAGGTTAAGTTTCTAGGTCATGTGGTTTCAGAGAAGGAATTGTCAGTCGATCCAGATAAGGTCGAAGCTATGAACAATTGGAAGAGACAAGAAATGGTGAGCGAGATTAGAATTTTTCTTGAACTTGCTGGCTATTATAGGAGATTCATCAAGGATTTTTCGCGGATAGCAACGCTTTTGACTAAGCTTACCAGGAAGGAAGTAAAGTTTGTTTGGTCCGACAAGTGTGAGGGAGCATTCCTTAAGTTAAAGCATTTGTTGACTAATGCTCAGTATTAGTAGTTCTAGATGGTAACCAAGGGTTGGTAGTTTACACAGATACATGTGGGACTAGATTGGGAGCAGTATTGATGCAGAAGGGCAAAGTTATTGCTTATGCATCTAGGCAGCTTAAACCGCACGAAGTAAGATATCCTACTCATGACTTGGAGTTGGCAGCGGTAATTTTTGCCTTGAAGATTTGGAGGCATTATCTCTTGGAGGAGAGATTTGAATTGTATACCGATCATAAATCTTTGAGATACTTATTCTCTCAAGGAGTTGAATATGCGACAACAAAGGTGGCTGGAGTTTTTGGCTGCTTATGATTTTGATATAGAATATACCCCAGGGAAAGGCAATAAAGTAGCGGATGCTCTCAGCAGAAGACATCATAATGTGGTCTTGGCTATGTTGGTGGAGTGGAAAGATCTGGAAGCTTTGACCAGTTGTGGTGTGCAGTTAAGATCGACTGCTAGTTCTAGTCAGAGTACTGCCATGTTGTCCTGTTTGGAAGTTCGACCAGTATTGATCGAGAGAGTTGCTTCTAAACAGAAGGAGGATCCATTATTAGCTGAGAGGATCAGAAGACTTGAGGTTGGAACTGAAGTCGATGATTTGAAAGAATTTTGTCTTAACCATAGAGGATGGTTGAGAAAGAAGGGACGGTTATGTGTTCCGGATGTGGAGAACTTGAGAAGAGAAGCTGTTGAGGAATGTCATCGATCTAAGTTTACGATTCATCCTGGAGGGACCAAGATGTGTCAAGATATGAAGAGGAGCTTCTATTGGGATGGCATGAAGAGTGGTGTTGGCTTGTGGGTTAGGCAGTGTGTAAACTGTCAGCAAGTGAAAGCCGAACATCAGAAGCCGAGTGGATTACTTCAGCCTCTAGATATTCCAGTTTGAAATAGGATTCGATATCCATGGATTTGATAGATGCGTTGCCAAGGTCAAGGAGAGGAAATGAGAGTATATGGGTTATTGTGGACAGGTTGACCAAGAATGCTCATTTCATTCCAGTAAAGTCGACCAGAACGACATCTATTTTAGAAAAGTTGTTCATCAAGAACATAATTAGACTTCATGGGATTCCTAATAGCATAGTCAGCGATAGGGATGCATTACTCACTAGCGAATTTTGGAGGAGTCTACAAGAGGTATTAGGTACCAAGATCAAGATAAGTGCAGCTTATCATTCACAGACTGATGGGCAGACAGAGACAGTCAACAAGGTACTTGAGGACTTGCTTAGCGCTTGTATATTGGACTTTGGTGGATCTTGGGAGGACCATCTACATTTGATTGAGTTTTCCTATAATAATAATAGCTATCAGACTAGTATAGGAATGATGCTTTTTGAAGCTTTGTATGGAAGACCATGCAAATCGCCGGCATGTTGGTTAGAAACTGGAGACAGGTTAGTCTTAGGTCCGGATTTGGTTAGAGAGGCATCATAAAATATTGAATTAATCCAAGGACGGATAAAGGAAGCTCAATCCAAGTAGAAGAGTTACGCAGATAAGAGGCGTAAAGACCTAGAGTTCTTAGTGGGAGACATGGTCTTCATTAAAGTATCACCAATGAAGGGTATGGTATGGTTAGGGAAGTCGGGAAAGTTGGCCCCAAGATATGGTGGACCATTCCAGATTTTAGAAAGGATTGAAAAACTTGCTTGTAGAGTAGAGTTGCCGAGCAGTATGGCCGGTGTCCATAATGTATTCAATGTGTCTCATCTTTACAAGTATGTGCATGATCCAGAGGCTACTATTCCTCAAACAGAGTTGGAGAACTTGGTGGTAGAGCCTGATTTGACTTTTGTTAGACAACCAGTTTGGGTTGTAGCGAGAGATGAGAAAAGATTGAGGACCAAGACACTCAAGTTGGTGAAAATTCGGTGGAGCGACAACGAGAAGGACTGTACTTAGGAGACAGAGGACAGGATCCGAGATGTGTATCCTGATGTGCTTTGAGGGTATGCTCTATATTTGGTTTGTATAGACTTATTAGCTGGTAGGACATACTAGCTTTTATTTGCATAGTTGTTATGCTTGTTTGTAGTCCTTACTGAATTTCGAGGACAAAATTCTCTAAGGGGAGGAGCCTATAACACCCCTAATTTTTGTTTAACATTATTCAGGATATTTAATTGGATAAATTAAATAGAATAATGTGAATAATTAGGGAGATGAGATTAATAAATCCAATGGACGTGTCTTAATGAATGAACTAAAATGAGACATAACTAAATTAAGAAAGAGGAATTTCCTAAGGGGTAAACTAGGAAATGGTGCTACATTTCTTAGTGTAAATCTCTTCCTCCACCTTAATAAACTTTTACTTTCTTATTCATAACTCCTCACCTATATTTCGGCCAATCATTAAAAGCTCAAGCAAGAACAGTAAATTGAAGATAAAGCTAAGGAATTAAAGCTAGGAAATTATCTCATTCTCCAATTAACTAATCAAGGTGAATGATTGTGTAAATCATCTCATTTTCTTGTTTTGGTTTGGTTATAGATAGTAACCGAATGTATTCTGCTGTGCTGATCATGTTTGGGTCTAATATCATTGTTTGGATAGAATAATGATTTATGGTGATTTATTGGGATTTTTATGGAATTAAAATGATGGGTTTTAAATTAAAAACCTTAGTAAATGACCTCCAACCGGTTTCATTTTTGGATAAATTGTGTAAAACATAATTTTGAAGATGGGTTTTTAATTTTATAATTTTCGGAGTTAATAGGAATATTTTATGAATTTCCTAAGGTGAAAAAGGCATTTATTTCGGGTTTTAATTATCAAAAATAATAAAATAATGAATTCTGCCGCGAAATTTTTATATGATGAAGAAAATGTTATTTCTGATTTTTGGTGATTTTTTGAGATTTTTCCCGAGTGTTTCGATTTATTATGAATTTTCTAAGCTAAAAAGGCTTAATAATTATATTAAAATATTAATATAATTAATTATTTTGAAAATAATTTTAGAAATAATAAATCAGATTTATGGCAGATTTTCTGCAAATAAATTGCTAAAATATATTTTAACCAATAGAAATTTGACAAAGATTTGTTAAAGTATATTATTAACCAATAGGAATTTGACAAAGAATAAGTGTGGCAGTTTTCGAGTTATTTACGACTCTACCATTGAACCTTCCAACCTTGTCGAAAGCACCTTCCGATCTTGTCGGAAGCTACCATTTGATAGCAGTTGTAAACGTTGCGGAAGCCCTTTTGTAGCAGTTTTCTCCAGCTTTGTTTGTAAACTTCAAATATGCATAACTTTCTAACCGTAAGCCCATTTTTCAATTGTGACCACTCTACGGAAAGGGAAACCATTATTTGAACACAATGGAATAGGTTAGAGACCTTAATTATACACCTATAAAAAGGAATGGCTAAAACAAATTTTTATATTTCTGAAGGGGGTTGTTTTCTTTGCTTTCGAATATGTTTGCTTGGTCTGCTTTGCCTTCGAAGGAGATACTTTCGAAGGGGTTGTAAAAGTTTTTTCTTTTGACTAAGTTTTATATTTTCGAAAGGTAAAATTTAAAGTATTATAAGGCAGGAGCCTAATGTTTTTAAGAGCTTTCGAAGGAGGTTACCCTATGAAATCGAAAGCTAGGTTTCGAAGATATCGAAAGGTTTTATGACCGAAACCCTATTTTTAAAGGAAAAACCATGGTTATATTAAAGAAGTTTTTATAATGGTTTAATAAGAATCTACCTTTGATAAATTAAACCCACGGGAGTGGTATTGCTATGTTGTTATATGGCTTCTTCTAATATGAATATATTCACTTTATAATGGACCCATAACTGCAATTTGGGGGAAAAAGGGTAGAAAAGCCAGTTAGGTTAACCCAGTAGTGAATATAAATTGAATAAACTATTGAATGAGTAGAATTGCATCCAAGTGGTCTGGAAGATCATAATATAGGATGCTAAAATATAAAGGAAAGATGTTGGCAAGGGCCAATAGGTTTTCAGTAAGCCCATGAAAACTGTATGATATGGGTAGATGCCAACATGTTAATAGTTTGCCCATGAAAACTATGTATAAAAGAGGATGTCAGATAGACAGGTTCATAGTTAGCCCATGAAAACTATGTGTAAATGAAGATGTCAGATAGACAGTTTCATAGTAAGCCCATGAAAACTATGCAATTGGACAGGGAGTCCTTAAATGTTTATCCGGTTATTAGTTAGCCCATGAAAACTATTAGGCTAATAGTAATCCTAAAAACTATAATTGAGACAGATAGCTAGAATGAATGGAGATGGGTAATCCAAATTTGATTTGCTTGTTTTGCATATCATCATAATGTTTTGAAATACTATGTTTTTAACCATTGTGGATGCAGGAGCACAGTATATGGTTTTATAAAAGTTTTAGGATACTAGTGAGGGGAAAGCCCATTCCGCTAAGCGGCGTGGTCTCACTAGATATCTATTTGGTTTGAGATGATAAACTATTATTCATACCAGGCTTTATGTCTTACTTGAAGATTTTGTTTTCCCCTTAAACTCTCGGGTACTTAATTGATTTTGAGTAGTTTGAGGTTGAGGATTTTCAGGTTTTCTTAGACGAATAAAGCTTCCGGAGGCGTACAGAAGGCAGATAGTTATTAAGTGTTTTCTTTTCCACTGTGTATTTGGATGTAAAGGCAGATTTATTAGCCTTACTATATACTCTGATCAACCAAGAGGGAATCTTCATATCTCGCTCTTGAAGTATTTGTAATAATTATATTTAGTTGAACGCGGTTAGCGTATTTTGGGATTATGTAATGAACATGGAATGGTTTGATTTGAATGTGGAAATATGTTTTTGAATTGTTAAATTTTTTTTCCATATTCTTGTGATCTGTGTATCAATATTTGGTCACTGAAGATTAATAACTATGGATGGCTGCTGCAGTCGTAGCCGTTAGTTTTGGGCCTCCAAGTAAGGGGATGTTACAGGTGGACTACCCTGGTGCAGACTATGTAGGTTGTCTAGTTGATAGAAACAGCCAAAAGTGACATATATTTCATGACAGGACATTATTTAGTTTCATGGTCAATAGAAAACAAAATATATTGCATAATCTACCACTGACTCAGAATATACTTGCATTGAAGTTATTTTGACTGATTTCAATTAGTAGATATTTTCACAAAAGCTCTTCTAGAAAATAAATTTTTGTAACTTCGATTGGATTTAGGAATTTTAGAAACGACTATGATTTTTTAATCTCCTTTTCCATTTCCGGTTTTGATTTTGATTTTCTAGTAAGGGTTTTACTCTGGAAAAGATGGTGCTTGACTGCTTGAACTTTTGAAATCTATCTAAAATTATTAATAGTGATTGAGGAGTGATGGGTAATGATTAAATTATACTTCATAACTAGAGGAAAGATATGTTAAAAATTCTTGGTCATAGCACAACAAACACATTTTTTAATCAACGGTAACAAAATCTTATTATATGTTTGTTACCATTAAAAGGGGAAGATTCTGGAATATAATAGTCTATGATTTTTTTAATGCTAATAAACATATATATACATACATTTTAAATGTGTTTGTTATAGTATTATTACAATATCACAAAAAGAAATAAACAAATAAATATTTTATTTCAAAGAAAATTATAACAATACAATAATTACCTCAAGAACTCCCATGATATTTTTAATACATTATTCATATACACTATTTTTATACTCCTATAACACCCCACGAAAATCTAACCGAAAGTTTAATAAAAGAAATTAAATTAAATATAATAAAGATAAAAATGGGATTTTTCACAAATGTTTGAATTTGGCTGTGAAATATGCACTATTTCATTCATAGCAATTTTTTAGAAAATTTTCATATATATAATTTTGTAATCGGAGCTTATATGAAAAAGTTATTAAAGTTTAAAGATTTGGAATCAAAAGTAATTAATATATAAATATATGGTAATAAATGTTAAATTAGGAAACATCAATCGTTTGACACCTCGATTTGGACCGATTAATCCTTAGCAGTCAACCGCACATGGCTAAGCGGTCGATTGGTCGACTATGGTCGGGTTGGGTTTTCCTAGACTGAATGACATAGATTTTTATAAAACTTAATCTAATGGTCCGGATCAATTACTACCTCTATAAATACAATGTTAATCTCACCTAACAAATCCTAATCTAATTATGGACATAGTAGAACTCCATCTCTCCCAAACACAACTCTCTATTTCTCTTCAAATGTCTCCATTCTTTAAAAAAAATTAAAAATCAAAATAAAATATTAGAGAAGAGGAAGATAATCAAACCAATCGAGGAAGGAGAGAGATCGACGAATCAAGCGGAGGCGATTCCACACAAATAAAAAAGGGAATAGCTTGCTAGAGGTGAGCGTGTTCGTTATTAATATTCTGATTTATATGTAATCGAATTTATTTATACCTATTTGATCTAGAGTTTGTCCAGTTAAACCTGGAATACTGTTTATCTAGAAATTGCAACTAAATTAGAATTTGATTGGAAATCTAAATTATATGAACATGATCCCTATCTGATGATTGAAGTAAATTGAAGATATTAGTTGATTTAATTTGATCATAATATGAACACCCTTTTTGTTCACCTCGAATATTGAATTTGGAATTTAGAAGTGTGTATAACTATACCCTGAATTAATTTGAAATGCAAATATACCAAAATAATTAGAAAAATCGTTAACTGTAGATTTAACTGACTAGGGTTTACTTATGAAACTGTATGGAAAAAGAAGGATAATTAATTAACAAAAAAGTCAACGTAAACCAAATTGATCGATCGACGGGTTTACTGGAGCCGATTGACAGCGAGTAGTCGACCGCTCCAGTAACAGGCGGTCGACTGGTCATTTAATTTTAGGCATAGGTTGAACCTCGGCCTGAGACCTAGGTTTATAAATACACACACGCATATGTATGTATGTATGTTTGTATACCATTAGGGGAAATTAGTACCCTAATTCTCGACTTTCAGACGTTATAGAATTTGTGAGGTAGTGTACACGGGCAATTTGGCCTAGACATTATCCGTTCAACAAAGGAGATTCGATTATCGGAAGAACTCATGGGAGGTTCCTCGGTGTATGTGCAACACTATTGGTGGATGGCTGGAGAAGTATATGGCCCGACACTAATGGAAGGCTCCCCAACATGGTGCAATAAGTGGCATGACATTACCATTGAGCTTAAACACCAATGCATTTTCCTTGTGACGTCCTCTGCATGATTCGGCATTATGGGCTCCTCTCAATGCGTAGAATACAATACAGTGTAGTCGTAATTTGAGGGAAAGTAGTCCTAAGGGCGATATTGTATGCGACCTTACATTATGAGTAGTACCAAAGGCTATTAGTCCGACCCATAGATGATTTGAGGTTTGATTTGCTGTTCGACCCTAAGTGTAAACCTTCACAAGATGTTGGGTGTAGGTAGATTTAAAGCTAAATTCCTTAAGTTAAGATGACATCACTAGTAAGTAATACACAACACAAGTAGGACACCCTAGGTCTCATAAATTATAAATAAAGTAAATTGCATGTGATCACCATGTATTAATGATGTAACTCATTCATCGGACTATTGTCTGACCCACTCCTTTCTTTTTTTACCCTACCATAAGAGGATTGGGCAGCAATTGGCCCAAACCTAGTACAAAGAGGAGTGAGCTTGGCGTAGGCATCGCTTATTACTATGTATCACTCTCCATATAATTATTTATCGTATTTTAGTACTTTTCAAATTATATGCTGTTATTTTGTAAACTCTGGAGTTTTGGCCAACATGTATTTTGAGACTATATTTCTGGGATATTTTCTGAGATGATATTTTCATGTATTCATATTTTACTGTCTGCCGTTGTGAGATCTGTAAGTGTAGAATTTCTTAGGGTTTTATCCTTATAATCTTAGTCTTTGTAATGTTTCAAAGACCGATAGCTCGTACTTCATGACACGATGCGAGTCTGAAAGTCATCAAAGGCTTTGGATTTATGTGTCGATAGGTTCGGGTTATCCCATGTGATATCAAATCCTAGGTTTTCAGATTCCTTAGGAGCTAGGCACGTATTGAGAGAGCATACTTGGAATATTTTGAAAAAAAAAGTTTTCTAAAAAGTCTTTCAAAATGTTTTTCAGAATGGATCTTCGACAAGTGTGTGTGTATATATATATTATATATACATAAAAAATTCAACTATTTTATATAAGTATATACGAATAATGCTATCACTTATTCTTGCCAATACTATATAAGTGGAAAAGTTTCAAATAATTCCTAAATCACAGATGGAGAGGATGAGCAATCATGCTAGTTGCAGCTCAGGCAATGCAGTTAAGATTCTAGGCGTGAACATCCAGATATGGTCCCATCGATATCTGCAAGTGAGAGGACAAGTTGAGCTTAACCCTAACAGGGAACCCACAGAACAGACGCCGGGTATTGTTCTTGCCCACCCACCTAGCACCACTTTTGCTAAGCTGTTTAAGGACTTTGTGAGTCTAGGAGGGAAGCCGTATGTGGGAACCGATTCTTATATGGACTCAAGAGCATGGATTCATACTTGTAAGAGGATTTTCAGACCGTCGGGCCTTAAAGATGACGTCAGGAGACTGCTTATTGCGTGGCATTTACAAGGGGAGGCTTTGCTTTGGTGGTGGTAGTGGTGAAGACTAATAAAGAAGAGATAACTTGAGGGAGAGTTTAGAAGGCGCTTTGAGATGAAGTTTCTTTCTATGACTAAGTAGGGAGTACAGTTGGAGTTCATGCATTTGTAGTAAGGAGAGATGTCAGTAGAGGAATATGTAAATCAGTTCAATGAGTTGGCTAGGTTTGGTATGGATTTGATAAATATGCCTCTCTCCCCCACAAGAAAGCTTTGAAGTTTGCAAAGGGACTGAATCAACCTCTTCAAGATTTAGTCCTTAGTAGCATTCCCATTGGGGAAATTTGCGGGAGTTTGGTGGAGATGACCTTACTAAATAGAATTTCCAAGGAAGGAGTGAAGAGCAAGCCCAATTAGTTATGAGGAAAGGCACCTCAACAGAACCAGCATAAGGGCAGATTGGGCCCAAGAAAAGATTAAGAAGCAGGAGCTCAAGTGCAGAAGATGTGGTAAGAAGGGATATGTTTCAAAGGAGTGCATGATGGACATATCAAAGATCACATGTTTCTACTGCAATCAACTTAAGCATATGAAGAGGGAGTGTCCTGCACCACCAAAGACCTCTACCCAATTGATTTTAGCTTATGCACTGGATGTTGTTCCAGCTTGAGTCCACCTCTAGTGGTGGATAAGGGAAAGAAGGTCGTAATTGAAGGTGTGCTAACTTTATTTGATTTACATGTCCGTACCTTATTTGACACTAGGGCATCGCACTCTTTTGAGTAGACTTGTAGATGAGTTGTACTTAAACACTAGTACAGTTATGGACCTAGTAGTTGTATCAAATCCTTTTGGAGGAATGAATTAGTTATCTATGATTTGTAAGGGTTTAGAATTGTTAATTTCGAGGGTTGAGTTTGATTGCAATGCTTTTGTCTTAGGATTTTCGGTGTTTGGTTTGATTTTGGGGATGGACTAGATGACCATGTATGGGGTAGTCTTAGATTGTGATAGGAAGGTCATTCATTTGGGTACTTGTAGTGGATGCAGTTTAGAGGTTTATTGCAACCCCAGAGGTTCAGTTATGTTGAGTGACCTATACTCTTTAGACCTATCACATGAAGAGTTAGATTCAGTGCTAGTAGTTCGAGACTATCAAGATGTCTATTTCGAAGTTACCAGCCTTCTACCACAAAGAGATCAAATTTTAAATTTATTTTGAGGAAAACGCTGGACCTATTGCCTTACCTTTGGGGCACACAGCTCCTAAAGAAAGACACGAGCTGAGAAAGCAAGTGAACGAGCTGTTAGAGAAAGGCTTCATTAGAAGGAGTATTTCAGAGTGGGGAGCACCAGTTGTCTTTTCTACCAAGGCAAAAGGTTCTCTGAGGCTTTTCGTCGATTATCTTGAGTTGAATAAACTAACAAAGAAGAATAGTTACCCTTGCCCTGCATAGACGATCTCTTCGATCAATTAGTTGGAGCGAAGGTGTTCTCTCAGCTTGACTTGCTACTAGGTTTCATCAGTTGCGAGTTGTAGAGGACAGTATTCGGAAGACCGCTTTTCATACACTAGATGGACTTTATGAGTGGTTAGTTGTGCCCTTTGGACTAACCAATGCACTCGCCTACTTTGTTGATTTGATGAGTTGAGTATTCAGAGGGTTGCTTAATAAGTTCGTGGTGGTATTTGTTGACGATATATTGGTCTATTCGAAAAGTGGAAAGGAGCACAGGTTGTATCTAGAAGAAGTGCTCAATACTCTCCTTGGGCATAAGTTAAAGGCTAAGTTTTCCAAATGTCACTTTTGGTGCAAGGAAGCTTGCTTTTTGGGACATGTTATCTATGAGCATGGGTTGCCGGTTGATCCTAGTAAAGTCACTATAGTATGGGATTAGCATGTGCCAAAGAATGCCATGGAAGTGAGGAGTTTCCTTGATTTGGTGGGCTACTGTAGGGATTTCATTAAGGACTTCGCTAAAATCGCTGCCCCTCTGACCCACCTTACTAGAAGAATTTGGCTCTCTCATGGGACTCAAAGTGTGAGGACGCTTTTATCCAGTTGAAAGAGTCGTTGACTAGTGCACCTATTCTAGTATAACCTGATGGTTTGAAGACATTCACAATGTATACCGACACTTCGATGCGGGATTGGGTGTAGTTTTGATGCAGGAGAGAAGAGGTGAGCTATGCTAGTCGACAATTGAAAGTCCACGAGAGAAACTATCCTACCCATGATCTTGAGTTGGCAGCCATTGTTTTCGCCCTCAAGTCATAAAGGCATTATTTATTAAGAGAGCGGTTTAAGATGTACACAGATCATAAGTCTCTTAATTATTTATTCTCCCATAAGAATTTGAATTTAAGGTGGCAAAGATGGATGGAGTTCTTGGCATCGTAGACTTTGATGTCCTTTATACTTCAGGCAAGGGCAATTTTGTAGCCGACGCCTATTGTAGAAAACATGCTTGAGTCCTATGTTCTTAGAGTAGAAGCACTTGGAGTTTATCTCTATGTTCAATTTCGACCATCGTAAAACATTACTCTAGGATTGTTAGCAGCTTTAGATGTGCAGCCTAAACTTATGGACCGCATTGGATCAAGTCAGAAGCACGATACAGGGTTATTGGATATTTTCAAGAAACTAGGTAGAGGAGAGCAGTGAGCCATTTGAGGTGCTACACCATTGACTCAAAATGGTGGCTACGAAGAGATGGTAGACTACATATTCCTCTTATTATGGATTTTATTGACAAAGTACTAACTGGGTCTCATTGTTCTAGGATAACCAATTATCTTGGTGGAGACCAAATGTACCGTGATATGAAGAGAATCTTTTATTGGCCGGGTATGAAGAAGCATGTGGTGGAGTATGCGTCTAAGTGTACGACTTGCCAAAGGGTAAAGGCAGAGCAAAAGAAACCATGAGGATTGTTTATTCCGCAATGGAAGTAGGAGAGTGTTTCTATGGATTTCATTGACGAACTACCTAGGAGTAGAAGAGGGAATGAGAATATTTGGATCATAATCGACCAACTAATCAAATGCACTCATTTTGTTCCAGTTAGGAGTACAAAGGCTGCTACATCTTTAGCACCTACGTGAGGGAGATAGTTAGGCTACATGGAGTTTAGCATTGTTGGCGACAGAGATTCGTTTTTCACTACCAAATTTTGGAGGAGACTTCAGAAGGCTTTAGGCATTGAGTTAAGCTTGAGTACCGCTTGTCACCCATAGATAGATGGATAGACGGAGAGAGTGCATCGGGTATTGGAGTATTTACTATGGATGAATATCTTGGATGTCGGAGACTCTTGGGAGGATCACTTGCTACTAGTGGAGTCCACTTATAATAACAGTTTTAGGTAAGTATTGGGATGACAACGTTTGAGACATTATACGGGAGGCCTTATAGATCACCATCTTATTGCTAGGACACTACAGATAGGATCATTCTCACACCAAATATGTTGATGGATACATCGAAGTAGGTAGAATCAATCCGTAGAATGATGAAAACCGTGAAAGATAGGAAGAAGTCTTATGCTGACAGAAGATGCATAGAGTTGGAGTTTGCAGTAGGCGATATGGTTTTCATGAAGGTCTCACCGCTTAGGCATATCATGAGGTTTGGTAGTTCGAGAAAGTTAGGGCCAAGGTTCGTAGGGCCTTTTCCGTTTATGGGTAGAGCGGGGAAGTTAGCTTATAGGGTGAGCTTCCTGAAAAGTAAGCAGGAGTACATGACGTTTTCCATGTGTCACACGTATGGAAGTGTCTACATGATTCAGCAGTTGTAGTCAAGCCAAGTCAGTTAAAGGAGGTGCTAGTTGAAAGGGAGTCACTTGTTCGTCATGCACTCATCCATATCCTTGAGCATGGTATAAAGTGACTCTGCAATAAAGTTATTAAGCTTGTTAAGGTCTAGTGGGGAGACGACCCAGCAAAGAGTACATCGGAGCCTAAAGGAAAGATCCGAGCTACCCATCCATAACTCTTTTCTAGTATGTTTCCATTTTAGTTAATATGTGTACAACTTCTTAGGCATTTAGGCTTTAGCTTAGTGTACCCTATAGATAGAGATGTTTGGATGTTAGGAATGGATGTGAATGTGTTATTAGATCATGTTTTGGATGATGGTTGCTAACGGATGTATTTATTAATCTTTACACACTTAGAAATACACACACACAGATATATATATATATATATGTGTGTGTGTGTGTGTGTGTAAACATGCACTCACACCATCACTAATTTTATTGCATCAAGTTATATTCATATGATTGTTGCATATGGATTGAACGGTTGCACATACATGTAGAATTGCTAGTATATTTATATATGATGTAGCATACATTTTGGATACGTGGCATAAGCACTTGCATTTCAGGAGGTCGACTGAATCAGGAGATCGCCTAATTTTTGCATTAGTATAGGTCATATACATTCCATTCCTATATGTACATATTACATTAGAAAATATGAACTAAGGACAATGGTTGCCCGTGGTTGATGATTAAGAATATGGTTGTAGGTATTAATTTCGGTGTATAAGTTGCATTTTTCCATCCTTGGAGATTTCTAGGACAAAATCCTTTTAAAGGGGAGAATGTAACACCCCATGAAAATCTAACTGTAAATTTAATAAAAGAAATTAAATTAAATACAATAAGGATAAAAATTGGATTTTTACAAATGTCTGAATTTGGCTACGAAACCACCACCTTGCGTTTGTAGCAATTTTCTGGATGATTTTCATATATAAGGTTTTGTAGTCGGAGCTTGTATGAAAAATTTGTAAAAGTTTAAAGATTCGAAATCGAGAATAATTAACATATAAATATATAGTAATTAATTTTAAATTAGGAAATATCAACCGGTGGAAACCCGATTTGGACTGTCGACCCCTAGCGGTCGACTGCCTTTGACCAAGCGACCGACCGATCGACTGTGGTCGTTTAGGTTCTGCTTAAACTAAACGTCATGGATTTTTATACAACTTAATCTAACAGTCCTGGTCGATTCCTACCTTTATAAATACAACGTTAATCTCACCAAACAAACCATAACCTAATTATGGACGTAGCAGAACTCCGTCTCTCCCAAAACTCAACTCTTTGTTTCTCTTCAAAGATCTCTGTTCTTCAAAAATAAAATTAAAATCAAAGATTAAAGAAGAGTAAGATAATCAACTCAATCGAGGAAGGAGAGAGATTGACGAATCAAGCAGAGGTGATTCCACGCGGATAAAAGAGGGAATAGCTTACTAGAGGTGAGTTGGTTCATTATTAATATGTTGGTTTATATGTAATCGAATTTATCTATACCTATTTGATCTAGAATTTATCCAATTAAATCTGAAATACTATTTATATAGAAACCGTAACTAATTGGGAAATTGATCGGAATTCTAAATTATATAAACATGATCCCTATTTAATGATTGAAGTAAATTGAAGATATTAGTTGATTTAATTTGATCATAATATGAACACCCTTTTTGTTCATCTTGAATATTGAATCTGGAATTTAGAAGTGTGTATAACTATACCCTGAATTAGTTTGAAATACAAATATACCAAAATAATTACAAATCGTTGAAACTATAGATTTAACAGAAATTTGTTTACTTATGAAACTGTATGGAAGAAGGATAATTAATTACAAGAAAAATTAGTGTAAACAAAATCGACCGGTTGACAGGTTTACTGGAGCCGGTTAGCAATGAGTGGTCGACCACTGCAGTAATATGCAATCTACCAGTCATCGAATTTTAGGTGAAGGTTGAACCTCGACCTATGGCCCAGGTTTATATATATATATATATATATATATATATATATATATATATGGATGTTAGTATACTATCAAGGAAATTAGTTCCCTACTTCTTGATTTTCTGATGTTATGGAACTTATAAGGTAGTGTATGTGGGAAATTTGGCCTAGTCGCTATCCATTCCATAAAGGTGATTCAATCGCTAGAAGCACTCATAGGAGATTCCTCAATGGATGCGCAATAATTTTAGTGGATGCTTGGAGAAGTGTCTGGTCTGGCACTAACGGGAGGCTTCCTAATGCGGTGCAATAAGTGGTGTGACATCACCATTGATCGTGGACATGAATGTAGTGACCTTATGACGTCTTCTGCGCGAGTCGGCATTGCAGGCACCTCTCAATGTGTAGAATACGATACATTATAGTCGTAGCTTGGGGAATCTAGTCCCAAGGGCGATATTATATGCGACCTCATGTTAGGCGTAGTCCTAGAGGCTATTAGTCTGATCCGTAGCTGATTTGAGGTTCGATTAGCTATTCAACCCTAAGTGTAAACCTTCACAAGATGTTGGGTGTAGGTAGATTTAAAGCTAAATTACTTAGATTAATATGATTAACATTAGTAAGTTATACACAACACAAGTAGGACAACCTATGTCACATAGATTATAAATGAAGTTAATTGCACGTGATCATCATGTATTAATGATGTAACTCATTCACCTGACTTTGTCTGACCAACTCCTTTCTTTTCCTCCCTACCACATGAGGACTAGGCAGCAGGAAATTGGCCTAGACCTAGTACATGGAGGAGTGAGCTTGGCATTGGTACTGCTTATTACTTTTTATCACTCTCTATGTAATTATCTATTGTATTTTAGTACTTTTCAAACTATATCTTGTTATTTTGTAA
This sequence comes from Allium fistulosum, assembly GCA_030737815.1. NCBI lineage: Eukaryota > Viridiplantae > Streptophyta > Magnoliopsida > Asparagales > Amaryllidaceae > Allium > Allium fistulosum. Next base: position 344,020,279 of record CM060902.1, read on the forward strand.
AACTCTGGATTTTTGGACTACGTGTATTTTGAGACCGTGTTTCTGGGATATTTTCCGAGATGGTATTTTTCTATATTTATAGTTTACAGTCTACCGCTGTGATATCTGAAAGTGTGGAATATCTTAGATTTTATCCTTCATAATCATAGTCTCTGTAGTGTTTCAAAAATTGATAGCTTGTACTTCTTGGCATGAAGCGAGTCTGAAAGTTACCCTGGGCTTTAGATCGGTGTGTCCGGAGGTACGAGCTATCACAACTCCTTCATATACATTAATTTGCACTCTCTCACTCACAACACTTTTAATACAATATTCACTCTATAGTTTTATCCACACTCACTCGAATACAAGTTTTATCATTTTGTTCCAGCCTTTATCCAGATAGAAATCTGTTTTCCTAACAAACAACGAAGTAGTAAAAACCAAAAAAAAATTGAAACTGCAAATGTATAGATATATTTAAACTTGACATTGCCTCAGTTTATTGGTTTTGTTCTTTTCAAATTATAAACTGGCACCAAAATTTACGAACATGGACCAGTCCAATGGGTATATATAAGAACATGTACAACATGTTCGCGAGGGACAGAAATTCAAAATTAAGCCGGTATGTACATAAGCAACTTAAGACATGCATAGTGTATCATTGTACATGCCTTAAGGTCGAGTAGTTCCAAATAAAAAAGGCCACAAAAGCAACAAGGTGCAACAACATCACAAACCAGCAAGGTCAAGCATAAATCAGTGCTCAACAAAGTGCTTGGAAAAAATATGGAGTGTACAGAAGAATTCCTCAAGTCAAACTAGCCTACAAATTCAGGCTAAAGCAAATATTGAACAAGTCAACAATGTTAGGCCGAAGCCATCACAGACCATAAGTATAAACAAGTCAAAAAACTCTGGCCGAAGAGAACACAAAGATCAAGCAAAATTGAAGTGCCAAGTTGATAAATCAAAAGCCAGACTAAAAGCAAAACTCGAAGTTGAAATATTCTAACAGAAATTCATGAAGTATATGAAAATCTAAAGAGATTTTTCAAATCAGTCGCTATAAAAACCTAAGTCATCATCGACAATTAAGCAAGTCGATGAGGAACATATTTTCACATATAATCAGTACATCGAAATTATACACAATTATCAACTACAAAGGAGCTCTACGTTGGATGCAATCGCAATAAACCATTATCAGGCAATCAAAGAGATCAACTGACAAGGACGTAAAGGCATGGATTCAATCTCAAGGACAACGGTTTCCAGAATCAAAAACATTGAAACCCTAAAAGAAAGCAACGAAGAAAAGAGGGACGGCCGATAATAAAATAAAGGGAAGTGTTTTATATGTTTGGGCTGGCTTAAACAATATAGTACTTAGGATTTCACTCATTTTAATTTTTTTATTTTACTTTTAAAAATTCAAAACTCTAGTTTTTAACTAGGATTAAACTATGGTTTGTAGTTTGGTAAATTCTCAACTCGAGGATAGAGTTAGGACATGATTTCTAGGCATAGGTTTAGAACAATCAGATTAGTGACAATCACAAGTTTACAAGGAATTCATAGGCGGTCGATTGTTTAATCTTAGTAGAAATCTTGGAGACAGCAGTAGGCAGGTTTTGCCGAAGCTAGGTAAATTTTGTGTTGTTTTTATTTTCAGATTTACTTTATTATTATTCATGCTGCGATTTTTATTATTCTATAAATTTATAATAAACCCTATTCACCCTCCCTCCTCTAGGGTTAATTCGACTTAACAAATCTAAACCACGTAAAAACAATGAATTTACAATTAAATAAAATTAAAATCACCTAAAAATAAAGCCAATGGTTAGCACCATGAATGATTATATTTTCTTGGATCTTTAAAATCTACACTTAATCCTGCAAGTGATGAATGAACCGCTTATGTTTCATTATTTCTGAAGTATGCATTTAATTTGGAGTTGATAAAAGTTTGGAAATCTTTATTTTTTTTCAACCATGGAAAATTAGGAGGAGAGAAGAGAAAAGTGAATGAAAAAAATGAATGTATGTAGGAAATGAGTTAGTGGATTTGTTAAAGAACGAAACATTCTCATTCTTTAATTAAAACTTCGCTAATTAGTTCTCTTAATTATCTCTCTCTTTCTCTTTCCACTCCTCACTCTTCACATGGTATGGTTGACATTACATACCATCAAATGGCATAAAATTTGAAAAAATAACTTCATGCAATTATCTTTTACTTAAACCCGTTTAAAATTACACTGATATCGAATATCAATGTGCATAAATATAACTTTTATAAATGCATTCAAATAATCACAAACAAATCCCAAATCACTAACTAAATTAAATAGTAATTAATATTTCTTAGATATTAATCAATTTAACTAATTCAAAACATTCTATAAACTAATTAAATCATGTGGTTTTTGGAGAATTCATCATTACGGTTGTGCGTCAAAGGTGTAAATTCAGTCAGCGATTGATATCAAATATATTGAATATTGATGTTCACACATCATCTTAGCCGGTGGTGTGACATTTTTTCTTAATTTATCTCTTACACATCTTTTGGTAATATTCAATTTAGTTATTATAAGTAATATCTGGTATTAATGATTATTTACACCAATTCTCCTCGTCATAACTATATCACATGAAGACTTATGGAATTTGGTTTTGGTCAAAACTCTAACATCGTCCACATTCAACATTTAATTCCAAACACAAAATCCTTGGTTCAACAATAACATTATTATTAACCATACTTCTCTGGCTAGAGACTTTGATTGTAAGTTGAGTACAGTTGATCGTGGTACTAACCCCGTTTAAATGAGGAGCTGAATTCTCTATTGAATAGTTTTTCACTTCCAATGCTTAAGCTCGGTCCCAACTATAGTCGTTCGATGGACATCGTGACACAATTTAACTATAATCAAAGTGGAGTGTCCACATTGAAGTTCCATAGTATTCTTAAGTCGAGTGAATTGTGTAACATTGTCACCTCGAGATTGTCTGTTTGACCTTAGGTATATTAACTAACCGAGAACTCTTAAGTGAGTTATTCCATAGTTATCCAATAATCATTAGTACGTAATCCCTTAGTGCCTCCAGCATCCATGAGAAATATATTTCCCAACATTTGGAGAGCGTTACGTACTCTAGTCTCAACGGATGAATCAATACCCTTTCTCAAAATATCTTAATTAGGAATACTTAAAACAATATGTTATGTTCAATGTGACAAAATTTTCATGATTACAACACTTTATAATTACTATCACATAACATATCAATTAAGGATTTTCCATCTGTATACTTAATTTAATTACTAATTATTTATATCACTATATAACAGGTATATAATATAAAGAAAAACACCTTTTTTGAACAAGATTGGTCACAAGGTTAGATATATGTAACAAATTACATAATTGTCCCTAGGACATACCCCTAACTCTATCAATCTCCCGCTTGCACTTGGGGTTAATTATGGAATCTTATTCCAACTTTATCGTTCGGTTTTCTTAAAAACTAATCGATTCAGTTCCTTTGTGAACGGGTATGCTATTTTGTTTTAAATATGCACTCTGTCAACCAACTCTCTCCGATGTTGATAAACTGCCTTTGTCATATGGAACTATTCAAAGCATGTCTCTTGACTTCTAGTGAGCTCTAGGTTCTTTTAGGAACTGTATCATAGCATTGTTGTCATATAACAATGTCATAGGATTCTCAACATTCGGAATCACCCTCGGCTCGGTTATAAATTTGTGCATTTATTTATACTTCTTACCATGTAGTAGCCTTTGGTTGAATCAGCTACTACTTATTGTTTGTAACAAATCCGATGTAAAGTTCTTAACTTAAGTTTGAATATGAATTTAGGATGGACATAGTATACTCAATATCATTACTAAAGTTCAAGTTCATGCACTTCTTTATAAGTAGTTCGTTGTTTTTATAAACAATTCTCTAGTATTTCATATATACTTGAGAACACTCTAAACTGTCATTATGTGATCTTAATTCAGATTTGTTACTTCCTCTATGTATCAAATACTTGAGTGAAGTGTGATATTGTAGATAATATAACATGCATGATAATTCATATTGTCAATGCATAAGGAACCCATCTTACATGCTCCATATTAAACAATTTTAATATAGTGTCTGCGTATATCATTTGGGGCAACCCATCATCCTTTTATATTGGTTATAAAAGGTGTCATTTTCAAAACCAATATGGAGTATTAAACAACCAAACCGAAATGATTTTAACATGAATACATCGTTAATAATCATAAGTTTGTTATTTTACTTGTAATTTTAGAAATATATTTTAGTACCTATTAACATTCTTTTTTAAAGACACACGCTTCCTCTTTATTTTGGCTGAAATTCAAATTATTTGATTTCTCTATTAAAATACTTACTTAACTCTGATGCTTACCAAATAACACTTTCGTATCATTTCTTGGATCATATCCATACTCACAAACTCGATCATAACTCCTATTGACTACGATGCATTTTGGTTGTTTTGTGCAAACAGTGTATTCTAAATCATTATTTAAAATTATTGTTGCAATATATATGTACCAAAACTCAAAATCTTACTGAGTGATAAATTTGGTGAGTAAAATCTAAATTAATCAAAGCACGTTGAATGATGAACCGTTATTTTATTTTTCTAGAAAATATATGTTACTTTAGTTTAAATAAATGAAATTTTAGATATTATTCTTATCAACGTGGCATACATTCAAACCATATTGATCTTTTTCTTAAAGATACTTTTGCAACCGATGGATCGTATCCTTTTGGGTTCCAATATCAAAATTTTCGATGACGTACTTGAAATCCATTCCAGATTTTCACATCATGCCACATGGTCGAGTCAATACTTTTAATGGCTTACGTAAGACCGAGAAAGTTCTTTTTTCGACATTAATAAAATTCATAATTTCCTTTTAATGTGCGATATTTATTATTAGACATTCTAATGTGTCATGTCTATTTAGTTTAGTTAATTTCAATCCATCCTTCTATAACACCCCTAGTTTTAAATAACATTATTCAGGAGATTTAATTATATAAATTAAATAGAATAATGTAAAGACTAGAGTGATAAGGGGACTGAGATTTGAAAACTAATTAGAGGTCATGCCTTAACTAGATGAAATCATGAGAATGGGTTGACAAAATGGCTTTATAAGTTAACTACTCAAGAGAATAAGGCAAGGGTATTATGGGAATAGCCGTATATAACCCCCATAACACCTAAACCCTTACCTCATTCTCATTATCATACTTTCATTAAAAAAACAAAGGAGACCAAGGTCGGCCATAACCCTAGGAGAAAAGGGGATCAAAGTTAACTAAAAGCTAAGGATTCAAGCAAGGAAGAATTAAGCAAGATCAAATCTCAAGTTCCTTATCCAAACAAGGTGAATAATAATCTAAACCATCTCATATATGTTTTAATGAACATCTTAATTTGGGTTTAAGGTTTTAAAAACCGTTTAGATGATTTGAATGATGATATGATTTGATTATATGCCTTGTTTGATTTAAACAAGTATGTTTGTAAAGGTTTGATTCGATTTTAAGGATAAAATCATGTAAAATGTGTTTCGAATGCCATGAGGATTGAATATGTTACGTGAAACATTATTTTGAAAATGGGTTTAAATTTTTATAATATTCCAAGCCATGGATAATTTACTATGAATTTTGAATGGAAGAAATAGATATTTTGGGTTTAAAATTAATTACGGCAATTATATAATGGATTTTGGGTCCGAAATTTATATATGTTATTAAACATATTAAAAGTGAATTAAGATGATTTTTGGGGATTTTTCCTAAGTGATTTGCTATAGAAATTAAATTAATTAAGATTGAGGACTTGAATGTCTTAATTGTTTTGTTAAGAGAAGGGCTTCATTGCTAAAATATTTTTGATTATTAATTGATGAATTCGGCAGCCTTTTTATAAAAGGATTTTGGTAAAGGATTTGGCAACCAACCATATTTTGACAAATAAAGTAAGTAGGTGAAAAGAAATTACTTTTAAAGTCTAAAAATCAGTTTTCTTTGGATTTACTACTTCGCCACTTCCATCGATGGCTTTCGACACCATGCCTCCACCAAAGAACCCATTCGAAACCAATGCACATGGAATCAAGCAATTGATACGTAGTGTATTGGAGAAAGGCGGAAGGTACAGTGTCGAAACCTAGCTTTCGAAGAGGTAGAGGTCATTTTTATAAGCTTTTGAATATGTTACTTGCCTTTGCTTTTAAAAAGACGATTTTGAAAGGGTTGAAGTTACTTGTAAATAGCTTTCGAAGGAATTGCCACTTACCTTTATTTTAAAAGTAGCTTTAGATTGAGTTGCCGCATATTAAGTTTTGAAAAGGAGCTTTCAAAAGGGTAGTTGCTTTTGAACCTAGTCGAAACCTAGCTGCCATCTTCCTAACTTTTGAATTGATTAAAGGCTACTTTTCTTTATAGCCTTGTAACAGTGGGTTCAAAAGTGAAGCTTTTGTTTTACTAATATTGAAGCCACTTCCCAATGCTTTCGAAAGGGTTCCTGTAGTCACTTATATTAAAGGTTTCGAGGCAATGGCATCGAAAGGTCGTTCCAAAGCTATCATTTTCCCCCAATTATTTTACTTAAAAATCGTTGCTTTCAAAAGGGTGGTTTCAAAGCCATCTATTCCCCAAATTCTTTTACTTGGAGATTAAATTTTTCGAAAGGGTTACTTTCTCTTATGTCCACTTTGACCCAGAAGTTGTATTTAAGGTTAAACCTAATGATTTTGAAAGAGATACTTTCAAATAGTTTCGAAGTTATGCTTCTATAAATTCTACTTGAACTAAGTGTTTTCGAAAGATAAGCTTTAATACTTTCGAAGGGTATGTTTTAATGGTTTCGAAAGAAAGGTTTCAATGTTTTCGAAAGGAATGTTTTAATTGTTTCGAAAGGTTATCTTTAAGTGTTTGAAAAGATGGTTTGAATATTTTGGAAAGGTGTGTTTCAATGGTTTTGAAAGAGAGGGTTTAAGGTTTCAAAAGCCTTAGTTTTCAAAACAAGGAACCTAATCTCAATTTCTGTGGATTATGATTTTTCTCATTTTAATTCCTTGTAAAACAATTTAGAAATTTTCAACTGGAGCAAAACATGCTCCAATTCAAAGTTCCAGACAAATTTCGACATGTAAACGACAGTATTTTCGACCAAAATTTACAGAGATGAAGTTCAACATGCAAGCTATCAAATGCAAGAAATCCGGCAACATTTCATTGCCAGAATCAAAAGTTATAAAATCTCAAAGATGCAACAGAAACTGATTATAAACAGGGAAAATTCAACTACAGGAAATAACGAACAGAAGCTAGTTTTACCCATGGCAATATGAAAGAGTTTTTAAAATGGCATTTAACTTTGGAGTTTTTGAAGAAGCTTTCCTTGCTAAAGGTAATAGGTTAAAGTTATTAACCATGTTTCATTTGAAAAATGATTGCAAGGAAATTGAACCGTAGATGTTTGTGTTATTATGTTATGATCAATTATCATGTGTGCTTCTTCTGAAAATGTATTCACTTATAATTAACCCATGACTGCATTTTGGGGTGTTAAAGGCAGAATAACCAGTTAGGTTGACCCAGTAGTGAATATATATTGAGTTAACTTCTGTGTAAGTAGAATTGCATCCAGGAGGCCAGCTAGACCAGAATATAGGATGCCCAAAGACTGATCAAAGGATTATTGGTTTATACACGTGCAAGCCCATGAAAACTATGTATGGAAAAAGTTATTGGCAAGGGACAATAGGTTCTTAGTGATCCCATGAAAACTCTATCGGGATTAAGTTATTGACAGAGATCAATAGGTTCATAGTTAACCCATAAAAACTATGATATGAGAGAAGTTATTAGAGAACCCAATAGGTTCATAGTGAGTCCATGAAAACTATAATTGGATGAAGTTATTGGTAGATACCAATAGGTTCTTGGTGAACCCATAAAAACTATGAAACTGGGAAGATAGTCTGTAAGCTTTGAACAAGTTATTAGTCAGCCCATGAAATCTAATAGGTTAATAGTGAACCTAAAAACCATAACTTGAGACAGATAGTCAAATGAATGGGGATGGGAAATCTAAAATATATTGCATGTTTGTATATCATCATGATACATTTTATTATGTTATGTTTTACCTATTGTAGATGTAGATGCACAGTATATGGTTATTATAAATTTGAGTTAAGATACTAGTAAGGGGAAAACCCGTTCCGCTAAGTGACGTGGTCTCACTAGATATCTATATGGTTTGAGATGGTTGGTTATTATTCATACCAGACTTTCTTTCTGACTCAAAGTTTATGTTTTCCCCTTAAACTCTCGGATGCTCAATTGATTTTGAGTAGTTTGAGAGTTAAAGTTCTTCTTTAGACGAATAAGCTTCCGGAGACATGTAGGAGGCATGCTAGTTATTAGGAGTTCTTTTCTGTTTAATTCCACTATGTTTGGATGTAATTGCAAAGTTGTTTAATTTCCTATATTTAGACTCTAATCATCCAAGGGGACATCTTCATATGTCGCTCTTAGCGTATTTTGTAATAATTATATTTCTCTGAACGTGGTTTACGAATTGGGATTATGTAATGAATTTGAAACATCATTTGAAGTTGAATGAGAAATCTGTTTTATGAGTTTAATTTTTTTTATTCATGTGTTTATGTTATATCAATGTATCTAACATTACCACATTTGGTCATCAAAAATTAATAACTATGAATGACTATAGCATCCGTAGCCGTTAGTTTTGGGCCTCCTAGTGGAGAATGTTACAAGTTGGTATCGAGCATGGGTTTATGTAAATTTGAAAAGAAATTCGACCTAAAAGATTTTCAAAACATAATCTAATGAATTAGAAAATAAGATCGGGGTTTGGGTTAACGCTATAGTAACGCACTTGTATTTGTTATGTGTATGTGTGTGTGTGTGTATAAGTACGTACTCCCCTCTCTCTTGGACCGTTCTTTTGTATCTTACTAAGGCTCATATACAGATTTACGAGAAAGGAAGATGTGGAGGCAGGAGACGGAAGAGGAAATCTAGGTGGAGGAAGCACCACAACTAACGGAAATGCTCGACCTAACACTAGGAGAAACCCGAGTCGATAGGCAAATGCTAATCCAAATATAAATACCAACTTAGGTGCTGGAATTCCGCCAGTAGATATGGAGATGATGTATCAGTTCTTTGTCAATCTGATGTAAGATGGAGCAACGACAGGAGTAGCTAGGGGTAATGCTGTGAATGTTGGAGGAGCTAATCTTGTAGCCCCAAGTGGCAACAACTATGCTAAGCTAAGCAGGGATTATACCAGTCTTAGTGGGAAACCATTTTTGGGCACAGAGGATGCCATAGAAGTAGAGAATTGGCTTCTACATTATGAAAGGATCTTCACTGACTTGGGATTAAACTATGAGCAAAAGATGAGACTTGCCTCTAGACGGTTGTAGGGAGCAGCACTTTATTAGTGGAGTAGTATTACCGCAGGAGTTCCCGCGGAGGTGTTGACTTGGGCGGAATTTCGAAGGAGATTTAAAGAGAGGTATTTGTCTAAAGTTGGCAAGTCGGTATTGCTAAGAAAGTTTATGAACTTAGTGCAGGGTGAGATGTTGGTAATAGAGTATGCTACGAAGTTTGATGAGCTGTCCAGATACAGATATGCTACCATTGACACTGTCATCAAAAGAAACATGAAGTTTATTCGAGGGTTAAGGCCCGAGATTTGCTAGGGCAACAATGCCATATCTTCGTGATCCAAGTACTATTGTTATGGAGATGACAATCCAGAATGAAGAGATGCTTTCTACTTATGGGAATGAGAAGCAGGTTGAGACCCAGGGTTATCAAGGCAAGAAGAGGAAATTCTTTAAGAAGAAAGGAACCCAAAAGGGAGAAGCTGCCAAGAAGGCGAAGGCTAATTTAGTTTTCTTTAAGTGTGATAAGAAGGGACATTATGCTCATGAATGTCGAACTAGAAAAGGAAAGAAGGTTGTAGATAAGAAGGGAGTGAAGTGCTTCAACTGTGACTAGATTAGGCATTACAAGAATTTGTGTCCAGAATGGTCAAAGAGGACAAGGGAAAGGTCTTTACTTTAGGATCATCGTCTGCTAGGCCAAGTGCTGCTGAGAAGAGAAAGACTGTGATGGAGGGTATGCTTTTGATTCAAAGTATACCAGTTAGGGTACTGTTTGATACTAGTGGACCGCATTCATTTATATCTCAGTGTTTGGTAGATAGGCTATGTTTAGAACCCACATACCTTGTTACTTCCTTAAGGGTTGCAAATCCGATTGGAGGATATGCAACTCTGGGGTTGAGATGTGACCAGTTAGAACTTGATTTATTAGGTTATAAGTTTGCATGCAGTTTATATTTTTTTGATTTCGTAGACTACAAAATCATTTTGGGTATGGATTGGTTAGATAAATATGATGCTAGGATATTTTGCCAAGATAGAGAAATATCGCTAAGACACCCTAACAATCATAACCAAATTATATTCTCGGTGGAGAATTCAAATCGGAGTGCTTATGCTTTGTTGAGTGCAATGGAAATAGAAGAAGAGTTGAATCAGGTTTTGGTAGTAAGAGAGTTTGCAGATGTTTTTGAGCCAGTCACAGGACTACCACCAAAACGAGTCATTGAGTTTCAGATAGACCTTGTGCCAGGAGCAGAACCTGTAAGTAGACCACCTAGCAGGATGACACCGACCGAGATGAAGGAATTGAAGGTGCAGCTAGTGGATTTAAAAGGGAAGAATTTCATTAGACCAAGTAGTTCGCCTTAGGGAGCGGCCGCAGTGTTCGTAAGAAAACCGGATGGGTCGTTAAGGATGTGTATCGACCATCGTAAGTTGAATGAGAAGACGATCAAGAATAAGTATCATTTGCCATGAATGGATGATTTATTTGATCGGTTGAGTGGAGCCAGAGTATTTTCCTAATTGGATTTGGCAACAGGTTTCCATCAGCTAAGAGTGGAAGAGGACAGTATTCCGTTGATGGCATTTCGGACTGGGTATGGTTCGTACGAGTGGTTAGTAATGCCATTTGGGTTAACGAATGCGCCGGCATTCTTTGTGTATTTGACAAACCGAATTTTCCAAGAGCACGTGGATAGTTCGTATTGGTATTCATAGATGACATGTTAATATACTCTAAGGATGAAAAAGAGCATGAATTTCATCTTAGAATAGTGCTTGAGACGCTAAGGCAGCATTAGTTGAAAGCGAAGTTTTCAAAGTGTCATTTCTGGAAGAAAGAGGTTAAATTTCTTGGTCATATGGTTTCAGAGAAGGGTTTGTCAGTCGATCCAGATAAGATCGAAGCTATTAACAATTGGAAGAGACCAGAGATGGTGTCTGAGATTATAAGTTTTCTCGGACTCGCTGGCTATTACTGGAGATTCATTAAGGATTTCCCGCGGATAGCAGCGCCTTTGAATAAGCTAACTAGGAAGGACGTGAAGTTTATTTGTTTTGACAAATGTGAGGAAACATTCCTTAAGTTAAAGCATTTGTTAACCAATGCACCTATGTTAGTAGTTCTAGACGGAAACCAAGGATTAATAGTGTATACCGATGCATGCGGAACCGGATTAGGGGCTGTGTTGATGCAGAAAGGTAAAGTTATTACCTACGCTTCACGACAGCTTAGACCGCATGAAGTGAGATATCTTACTCATGATTTAGAGTTGGCAGCGGTGATCTTCGCATTGAAAGTATGGAGATATTATCCCTTAGGGGAGAGATTTGAGTTATACATAGATCATAAGTCCTTAAGGTACTTATTCTCTCAGAACGAGTTGAATATGAGACAATAGAGATGGCTGGATTTTTTAGTGGCTTGTGATTTCGGTATGGAGTATATGCGTGGAAAGGGAAATAAGGTAGCGGATGCTCTTAGCAGAAAACATTAAAATGTGGTGTTAGCAATGTTAACGGAATGAAGGGATCTAGAGGCTTTGACTACTTGTAGTGTGTAGTTAGGATAGACTGCTAGTTCTAGTCAGAGCACTGCCATGGTATCTTGCTTGGAAGTTCGACCAGTACTGATCGAAAGGATTACTTCTAAGCAGAAAGAGGATCCACAGTTAGCTGAGAATATTAAAAGGCTTGAGGTTGGATCGGAGATTGATGATCTAAAATATTTTAATCTTGACCAGAGGGGATGGTTGAGAAAGAAGGGACGGTTGTGTATTCTAAATGTCGAGGATTTAAGGAAAGAAGTTCTTAGGGACTGTCATCGATCCAAATTTACAATTCATCCTTGGTTAACCAAGATGTATCAAGACATGAAGCGGAGTTTTTACTGGAAAGGTATGAAGAAGGATGTTGGCTTGTGGGTAAGGCAGTGTGTGAACTGTCAACTAGTGAAGGCCGAACATCAGAAGCCAACTGGATTGCTTCAACCTTTGGAGATACCAGTTTGGAAATGAGATTTGATATCCATGGATTTTATAAATGGGTTGCCAAGGTCGAATCGTAGAAATGAAAGTATATGGGTCATAGTGGACATGTTGACCAAGAGTGCCTAATTTATTCCGGTTAAGTCAACCAAGACGGCATCTGTTTTAGCTAAATTGTTTATGAAGAACATAGTTAGACTGCATGGAATTCCTAATAGTATAGTAAGTGATAGAGATACATTGTTTACTAGTGAGTTCTGGAAGAGTCTACAGGATGTGCTAGGTACCAAGCTCAAGATGAGTACTGCTTATCACCCTCAGACAGATGGGCTGACAAAGAGAGTCAAAAAGGTACTTGAGGATTTGTTGAGAGCTTGTGTGTTATATTTTGGTGGATCTTGGGAAGATCACCTACACTTAGATGAGTTTTCCTATAATAACAGTTATCATACTAGTATAGGAATGGCGCCTTTCGAAGCTTTGTATGGAAGACCATGCAAATCACCAGCATGTTGGTTGGAAACTGGAGACATGTTGGTCTTAGGACCAGATCTGGTAAGAGAGGCAACAGAGAAGATTGAGTTGATCCGAAGTAGGATGAGGGAAGCTCAGTCTAGATAGAAGAGTTACGTAGATAAGAGGTGTAAGGATCTAGAGTTCTCAGTTGGTGATAAGGTTTTCATTAAAGTATCACCGATGAAAGGTGTGGTACGATTCGGAAAGTTAGGAAAACTGGCACCGAGATATGTTGGACCATTCCCAGTTATAGAGAGGATCGGAAAGCTCGCATACAAAGTAGATTTGCCGAGCAATTTGGCAAGTTTCCATAGTGTGTTTCATGTGTCTTATTTTCATAAGTATGTGCATGATTTAGAGACTACTATTCCTCCAACTGCGCTAGAAGATTTAATAGTAGAACCAAATTTGACTTTTGTTCGACAACCAGTTTGGGTTGTAGCGAGAGATGAGAAGAAGTCAAGAAACAAGGCAGTCAAGTTGGTGAAAGTTTAGTGGAGCGACAACGAGAAGGACTGTACTTGGGAGACACAAGACAGGATTAGAGATACTTATCATGATCTGTTGTAAGGGTATGTTCTATATTTGCTTTATATAGACTATTTTCTAGTCAGGTAGGCTAGTATGGTAGTTAGGAGATGTTACAGATGATTTCTACATTTAGTATTTAATCCTTGCTGAATTCGAGGACGAAATTCTTTAAGGAGAGGAGCCTTTAACACCCATAATTTTAAATAACATTATTTAGGGGATTTAATTAGATAAATTAAATAGAATAATGTAAAGACTAGAGTGATAAGGGAATTGAGATTTGAAAACTAATTAGAGGTCGTGCCTTAACTAAATGAAATCATGAGAGTGGGTTTATAAAATGGCTTTATAAGTTAACTACTCAAGAGAATAAGGCAAGGGTATTATGGGAATAGCCGTATATAACCCCTAAACCCTTACCTCATTCCCATTATCATACTTTCATAAAATAAAAACAAAGGAGACCAAGGTCGGCCATAACCCTAGGAGAAAAGGGGATCAAAGTCAATTAGAAGCTAATGATTCAAGCAAGGAAGAATTAAGCAAGATCGACTCTTAAGTTTCTTATCCAAACAAGGTGAATAATAATCTAAACCATATCATATATGTTTTAATGAACATCTTAATTTTGGGTTTAAGGTTTTAAAAAAATGTTTGGATGATTTGAATGATGATATGCTTTGATTATTTGCCATGTTTGATTTAAACAAGTATGTTTATAAAAGGTTTGATTTGATTTTAAGGATAAAATCATGTAAAATGGGTTTCAAATGCCATGAGGATTGAATATGTTATATGAAACATTATTTTGGAAATGGGTTTTAATTTTCATAATATTCCAAGCTATGGATAATTTATTATGAATTTTGAATGGAAGAAATAGAAATTTTGGGTTTTAAATTAATTACGGCAATTGTATAAAGGATTTTGGGTCTGAAATTTATATATGTTAGAAAATATATTAAAAGTGAATTAAGATGATTTTTGAGGGTTTTTCCTAAGTGATTTACTATGGAAATAAAATTAATTAAGATTGAGGACTTAAATGTCTTACTTGTTTTGTTACGGGGAAGGGCTTCATTGCTAAAATATTTTTGTTTATTAATTGATGAATTCGGCAGCCTTTTTATAGAAAGATTTTGGTAAAGGATTTGGCAACCAACCATATTTTGACAAATAAGGCAACTAGGTGAAAAGAAATTACTTTTAAAGGCTAAAATCAGTTTTCTTTGGATTTACTACTACGCCACTTCCATCTGATAGCTTTCGACACCATGCCTCCACCAAAGAACCCATTCGAAACCAATGCACATGGTATCAAGCAATTGATACGTAGTGTATTGGAGAAAGGCGGAAGGTACAGTGTCGAAACCTATCTTTCTAAGGGGTAGAGGTTATTTTTATAAGCTTTCGAATATGTTACTTGCCTTTGCTTTTAAAAAGACGCTTTCAAATGGGTTGAAGTTACTTGTAAATAGCTTTCGAACGGATTGCCGCTTACCTCTGTTTAAAAAGTAGCTTTTGATTGAGTTGTCGAATATTAAGTTTTGAAAAGGAGCTTTCAAAAGGGTAGTTGCTTTTGAACCTAGTCGAAACCTGGCGACCATCTTCATACCTTTCGAATTGATTAAAGGCCACTTTTCTTTATAGCCTTGTAATAATGGGTTCGAAAGGGAAGATTTTGTTTTATTAATATTGAAGCCACTTCCCAATGCTATCAAAAGGGTCCCTGTAGTCACTTATATTATAGTTTTGAAGGCAATGGCATTGAAAGGTTGTTTCGAAGCTATCCTTTTCCCCCAATTATTTTACCCAAAGATTGTTGCTTTCAAAAGGGTGGTTTCGAAGCCATCTATTCCCCAAATTCTTTTACATGGAGATTAATATTTTCGATAGGGTTACTTTCGCTTATGTTCACTTTGACCCAGAAGTTATATTTAAGGTTAAACCTAATGATTTTGAAAGAGATACTTTCAAATGGTTTCGAAGCTATGCTTCTATAAATTCTACTTGAACTAAGTGGTTTTGAAAGATAAGCTTTAATACTTTCGAAGGGTATATTTTAATGGTTTCGAAAGAAAGATTTCAATGTTTTCAAAAGGAATTTTTTAAATGTTTCGAAAGGTATATCTTTAAGTGTTTTGAAAAGAAGGTTTGAATACTTTCGAAAGGTGCGTTTCAATGGTTTCGAAAGAGAGGGTTTAAGGTTTCGAAAGCCTTAGTTTTCAAAACAAGGAACCCAATATCAATTTTTAAGATAAACACATGGCAATATGAAAGAGTCATTTTTTAAGATAAACCCATGGCAATATGAAAGTGTTTTTAAAATGGCATTTAACTTTGGTGTTTTTGAAGAAGCGTTTCTTGCTAAAGGTAATAGGTTAAAGTTATTAACCATGTTTCATTTGAAATATGATTATAAGGAAATTGAACCATAGATGTTTGTGTTATTATGTTTGATCGGTTCTTATGTGTGCTTCTTCTGAAAACATATTCACTTATAATTAACCCATGACTGCATTTTGGGGTGTTAAGGGCAGAATAACCAGTTAGGTTGATCCAGTAGTGAATATATATTGAGTTAACTCATGTGTGAGTAGAATTGCATCCAGGAGGTCAGATAGACCAAAATATAGGATGTCCAAAGACTGGTCAAATGATTATTGGTTTATACAGGTTCTATGTAAGCTCTTGAAAACTATGTATGGAAAAAACTATTGGCAGGGGCCAATAGGTTCTTAGTGATCCCATGAAAACTCTATCCGGATTAAGTTATTGAGAGAGATCAATAGGTTCATAGTTAACCCATAATAACAATAATATGAGAGAAGTTATTGGAGAACCCAATGGGCTCATATTGAGCCCATGAAAACTTTAATTGGATGAATTTATTGGTAGATACCAATAGGTTCTTAGTGAACCCAAGAAAACTATAAAACTAGGCAGATAATTCGTAAGATTTGAACAGGTTATTTGTTAGCCCATGAAAACTAATAGGTTAATAATGACCTTAAAAACCATAACTTGGGACAAATAGTCAAATGAATGGGGATGGGAAATCCAAAATATATTGCATGTTTGCATATCATCATGATACATTTTATTATGTTGTGTTTTAACCATTGTGGATGCAGGTGCACAGTATATGGTTATTATAAATTTGAGTTAACATACTAGTGAGGGGAGAACCCGTTCCGCTAAGCGGCATGGTCTCACAGATATCTATGTGGTTCGAGATGGTGGGTTATTATTCATACCAGACTTTCTGTTTGACTCGAAGTTTATGTTTTCCCCTTAAACTCTCGAGTGCTCGATTGATTTTGAATTGTTTGAGAGTTAAGGTTTTTAGGTTCTTCTTTAGACGAATAAGCTTCCGAAGACGTTTAGAAGGCAAGCTAGCTATTAGGAGTTCTTTTCTGTTTGATTCTGCTGTGTTTGGATGTAATGGCAAAGTTGTTTAATTGCCTATATTTAGACTCTGATCATCCAATGGGACATCTTCTCATGTCGCTCTTGGCGTATTTTTTAATAATTATAGTTCGCTGAACGTGGTTTACGAATTGGATTATCTAATGAATTTGAAACATGATTTGAAGTTGAATGAGAAATCCGTTTTATGATTTTAATTTTTTTTATATTCATGTGTTTCTGTTATATCAATGTATCCAACATTACCGCATTTCTTCACCGAAAATTAATAACTACGGATGACTACAGTATCCGTAGCCGTTAGTTTTGGGCCTCCAAGTGGGAGATGTTACACCTTCATTATCAGTTTTATCTTTGGATCGTATCCAAATTAATTTTTCTACCAATAATTTCTAAAAGTAATTCCTTTGTTATAAAGTTAGCATTTCTTGAAACAACAATTGTTTCTTAGTGCAATGGAATAGATATTCATAAACGTTATATGAACTACCTAAATATATGTATGAAACTGTTTTAATTTATGGTACTTATGTTCATAATATAAATTGATCAATCAATATTGATCAGTCCCAAACTCTTTTGAGGTGGTCCACATAAGATCCTTTATAAGAAAATATTACGTTCAACCTCTCAACTCACACAATTTGTCAACTCCTTAACCTTATGTACTTACTCTTAAGTACACGACCTTATAGAAAGAAGTTTTACTCAACTTCACTTATTATCAATTGTGCTTTGGCTAACAAAGTTTGTTTACTCCTTATCAATACATTATTATGTATTATAGGGAGGACTGATTTTTGAGATTGAAGTTGTTATTCATTTTTAGGTACTTTTAGATTCAATGAACTTATCATAAATACAGTACTTATGTATCAAATACACATGTTCATTTTATGTTAATTCATCTGTGAATTAAGCAAAATATGTGGAACTATTTTTGATATTACTAGACTTTCGACTGCATACATCTATATGTATCAACCTGAAAAGTTCAACAACTCTTAGGTCGCTCCCAGTATTTCTGTCATTACAATAATAGCATATGAAATATGAAGCTCCATTCAACTACTTATTATGGGTTATCCATTTCTTTTATTATAACTAGTTTATAGTCGAGAGTTTCCAATCAAATACCTTAAACTCATTGAAATGACTTTTATAGAAAATGGTTTTCTATATTAAAAATACAATTGGAATAAAAATTATATTCATCATTCCATATTGAGTATCTACTAATATTTTATACAATTCTCATTTCCGACATCACTTCATGAAGTAGAGTTGACTATTCACTCTCTTCATCTCAATTGTGCCCAAGTCACACTTACTCTTGTACATTTGATTTCCATTTCTGAAATGGTCAAACCATTTAAAGGAAATCTTTATTGTAATCAATCATATTGAATACACGATTTCACATAATGGTTATTTGCTTATTTTCGATGAACTAATTTCATTGAAGTTTCGTAAATTATGAACTACGACGGTTCATAGTATAACATATATCTGTGAGCGAATATGGATCAAATATTCATATTCTTGTATTGCTTAAGGGTTCAAAACTCATGCAAATAATACAATGTCTTAGGCAAATAAACACTTAAGCCACCAAGTTACGAATGTGTTTAGTCGTGTATAATTAGGTTCTTGCATGGGTTTTGAAACGACAACATGCCAAAAGATTTAAGGTAAGTATATCTTATATTTCTTTGTTAATTTTTTATTTTTTTCAGTTGTATATTTCAACTGATAAATATTTTATCAATTATATTAGTTGCACAAATTTATCAGTGTAGATTATATTAAGTTTATATAGAAAATGTTCTTGCAATATTAGAAAGGTTAAATGTTACTATTTCATTTTTCTAATAAGGCTCCCACTAGATTTTTATGTTTCTCAAAACCCTAAGAAAAACATAGAAATCTTTCGATTTCTCTAGTTGGTGTTATGACTTGCTTGCCTTGGGATTCTGACCTTGAGAAAAACTCAACAAATCATAGGCACTTAAACGAAGGATAATAATTTATCGGTTGTATAATATACAACTCCTAACCCATGGACTTTATCCTAATCTCATCTTGATCTTAAGGAAAGCTCAACAAATCAAGAGAGATTATTCACTCGTACCCGCCATTTTGTGATGGCCTAAGTATAATGCACGTTCCTGGAGAAAAGCTCAACGAATATGTGCATGTATCTTACCTTATCTATTCAACATATTAACAGTTCTACATATAACATCTCTATCTTAAGAAATGCTCAACAACTAAAGAGTATGCATGTAATCTATTAATATTAAATGGTAGAGGTTAACTTATATATATTAGAGACTCATAATCTTTAATATACTTATTTTTAGTTATATCGATTTAGGGGATAATGTATTTCTTATGGAATACCCTCATGATTTAAGTGTTGGACACATCAAAAATCACAGTATACGTATTATACGTATGTATTTATTCCTTAAATCTAATTTGGGTTTCTTTCTTGTTCCACCTATATTATACATTCATATTATGTAAGTTTAATTTATTAATAACCTTTTATAATTTAGTTACTTATATAATATTCTTAAGTATATTATTAGTTAAATCATATTTAATTAATTTTAATTATTATCAATTAAATCATATTTAATTAATTTAATTTATTATGTACAAAATTTCTAAAATTTACACTACGCATCTTAAATAATTTAAGATAATAACGTTTATAGTTTGTTGATGTATGCATATCAACATATGCGTACATTTTAATTAATTAACTTTTAATTAATTATATGTTACTCAATTAAACATTTTGTATTGAATATGAATATTATAATATTTATAGCTATATGCATATATATATGTGTGTGATATATCATTTATCAATTAACATTCAATTAATTAATTTAATTAAACAAATTTAATTAATTATTTAATTTCACAAATTCATATATACTTATATTACCTTAAACAATTCATGATAATGTAATATATACCATTATATATGTTATATTTGATTTAACTAATAGCTATTTAATTAATTAATATAATTTATTAATAAAATTAATAAATAAATAATTTTCGAAATTCAATTATAAATTTTGAAAACTTTTTTGAAAAACCATATAATTTATAATATATCTCTTATTTTAAATTCAATCTTTTAAATTTAAAATTTATTTTAATTTCAAAACAGATTTGGAAAATTAGCCCAAGACTCAAATTCAAATTGGGTTTTTTCTATTAGGGATAACCTTTGGGCTCACTTCACCTTTCGGGCTAGGCCGATACCTAGGTAGGGGAGGGTACTTGATTACCCAAACCCAACCTAGACGCTACTTTTCTAGACACCTACTAAATGGGTAAGCTTGATTAGTTGGACCTAACAGACTAATTTAGACCAAATAAAATATTTGACTCTAATACCATTGAAGGAACTAGGCCAGTCAAAAGCAGATTAAATAGGTAGATTTCAGAAATTCTTATTTTAGATCTTTTAGGTCTATGAAGTCTAAATGTATATTAGATCCAGTCTAATAAATATTTTTAATAAAATCTTATTTTGTTTAGGTTGTTTAAAAGGGAGTTTGAATTTGATTTCAAATTAAGTGTACCGGTGTATCAAATACACAAATGTGTCTGACAATTACTTGTTAAAGTTAGTTTAGAGAAGGAAACCTTCCATTTCTTGCTCTAAAACCTATGCAATTAATTAAGGAAAGATTTTGTTTTTATTTAGAGAGAGAAACCTTTAATTTCTCTCTCCTTAATTAAAGTGATTGATTTATTAAATGTCATTAATAAGAAATTTATACGTAGTATAAATTGTGAGTATATCTAAATATACACTAGTGAATATTGTGTAAGTGCAACAAATAAGTTAATGTGACCAGGCTTTGCCAAAAAAATAAGTTAATGTGACCATGCATAGATGTTGGGATTGTACCCCCAACAGACCCATTTGTCCCTTTGTATATGCTTTTGTTGTCCAAATATTTGACTTTAAAATATATATGTATAATAATAGATAAGTTTATATGTATACATGTTAAAAAAATAAGTTTCCCAATGTTATATTTTTTGAATCAAGAATTAACAACTATAACACTGGATTTGATTAAGGAAGAGTTTGAAAATAAATTTTACATTTTTACATAAAATTCCATTTTGATTTAATTTAAAATAACATTAAAACATGTGTGTATAATTTCAAGTTATGTTTTAAATTTGAAATAACATATGTATATATAAAGATTGTAATTCAAGTAACATATACGTTTATATTTAATGTTAACAATGTTAGTTCAATCTTTTAACTTAGGTAGGAAATATAAAAGTTTATAAGTTTACACAAAATGCCACTTATGAATTGTAGAACAAAAGAAAATTTTTATTTTTATGAATATAATAACCAAAAGAATTATTTTCAAGAAAGTAACCATATAACATAAGAAATCAATTTCGAGAATTTTACTTACTATATAATACTAGTCTATATCGTTGTAGATATATTCCTATATGTTTGAGAATTGAATTTAAATTGCAATAAATACACATATATGAAATGTTGAAGACTGTAACTTGCCTAAAATTTTGTATTGATAATTACAGAAGCGTAATGATTAGATTAAATTCTATAATTGCGAAATGATTTTAATTACCAATTTTACCTCGGATTAGTAAACTGAAACATAATGAATTGGGATTTCACTTTATTTGATATTAATTGGTTGAGACCGAAAAACAAAGTTAATAGGACTTTTTGGATTTTAGTGATATTTTAATACATTGGAAATTCCACTTATTGTAAGTGGATTTCCATATACTGTCAAGTTTAAATTTAGCAAAAGTGTGATGTTTGAAAGGACAAGGAACAAATATATGTCTATAAAAGAAAACGATGTACAAAATAAAGGCAGTTACTGTATTTTGTACTATCTATTTCAATAAATAAAAAGAGAACTCATCGTAATTACAAATATCGCACAAACCACCTCTTTGTGACAAAATATGAAAATTATTGTGTAACAGTTAATTGTTGAAGTTTATATACCAATTTATTAAAATGTAGTGAAAATCTATAAAAATAAAGGAAGTTTGGTTAATATGCAAGAAAATGAAGCTGGGAAATGAAATTGATGTTTGGAATAAGTCTGATAATCGAATGAAATGGATTAATTTGCCTAAAAAAGTAAATTGAAAGATGTTTGGATTAAGTCTGATGATTAAATGAAATGGAATAGATATCGAAGTTATACTAACGACTGTAGTAGCAACGATATTGATGGTAGAAAATTAGAAGCGATAAATGAATTTCAAAAGAAAGCTAAACTCATAGTAAAATGAAGACCTAGGGTCAAACATAAAATATGTAGAGGAAGTAAAGAAAAAGTAAGGAGAATAGATATACATGCATATGAAATATGTATATATGTAGCCTCAGATATGCGTTTATGATAGGTGTGAATAATTATAAATTGCCTGTTATAATTATAGAGAATATGTAACTTAAGGTCATTAGACTGGGTTGGGATGCTAGAAACATATCCAACCAATGGGACTTGTGGAGAGTATACACTTGCATATAGAAGAAGGGATACCCTTAAGTCCATGGGTGCTTGGAAAGGAGCCTTCGTAATTGCAAGCAATAGGCGGACCTTTTACGGATGGCGAGACTGTACCAGCACTAGTGGTTTGTTTCAAATTTATTAGAAGATGGTATTGCCTTGATCGCACTGGCAATTTAAATGGACGATGGGTGGGATCAGACTTATGCAATAGGGCACGCAAAGGCTTACGTGCATAAGTACCAAAACAAAGGGTAGGAGTTGCATATTTAGCAAGCTCGACATCATTACTTGCGGCCAACGAGAAGGACAAGGTTACACCTAACTGATCTCTTCCGCCTATCAGGATTGATTCAATTGGGTTATGCACCACCACAATTGGTTGTTAGCCTATTTGATATGGCAAGGCTATTTAACCCATATCAGATATTCCTTCAAAAATACGGATGGGGTGGAGGTGCGTGAAGCCAGAAATCAATGATATATGAAGTGGACAATAATGAAAATCCCCGTGGAATATGCGACCTTATGGACTGGAGGTCATCAGTGTGCACTATAGGATTTCCACGAGTTATACGACGATCATGATGCAGCGAGGTGATGAATCCTTACAAGGTGCTGACCGATAGATACTAGTGGGGATAGTATCTAGGTCCATTAGTGGACGATAGGACATATATACTTATGTATAGATATAGATCTACATGGTATAGATGGGAACGATTCATATGCAGCGATGGTGTCGTAGCGACTAATGATAAATCTAACGTAACAAGAAATGGTGAACAATCGGCAAAAACTAGTGTTATGTATAAGATGTATAATTTACCAGTCACCAGAACGTTGTTCTAACCCCCTCCTCATTACAATCCACAAGATTTAGAAGGGTATGCACTAGTATTGTTTGGAGCGGTGATCTGGTTGAGGCACTTGACATTTGACGTGTCAACTCCGGGTCAGTGATTATTATGATCTATTTTATTTACTTATTTTCGCTATGAGTTATTACCATTAGTGCTCTAATATGGCTTTTTGTTGCAAGATAAAAACCCAACGATTTGTATTTTAGTGGAGTTGCGGTTTCAGGTTAGCGAAAGTCTGGACCCATTAGAATGTGGGTCGTTACATTTGGTATTAGAGCTCTGGTTAGTGGATTCTTGAAAAAAATTAGGAAATGTTGAGTGAACATATTTGTATTTTTCCTATAAATATAATATACGACGGACCCTATAGAATAGTTACATGTGGAAAATCATTGAAGCTGGATAGTATGTAACTCCCTAGTCGGGCCTCAGTAGCCCAATGATTGTAGTTCCCCATATGATTGTCGATTGATGATGTACGGTAGGTCCAAATAAAGGGGAAATAGGAATTTATAAGCTATAGAAAATGGAAGATATGGAAGTTCCTAAAGAAAGGGTGTGAAATAGTCACTCCTAATTAATGATTGGATTTTTGGATTTGGAAAGAAGGATGTCTTGAGAAAATAGTTAGAAGTCCACTTTGAGTCCAACCTGACAATAAGAAATTTTTGGAAAATGAGAAAAAGTATAACTTGTATACTTTAAGATGACCTTTAATGGAAAAGTAATGAGTGTTGAAGTTTTGAAAAATATGTATATATAATAAAGGTCTTGTAAGAAAATACATATATTTGGCTAATTTGATTTCAGTAAAAGAAATTTTATAAGAGGTTTTTTGCTTTTGAAAACAAATGATGGAGCAATATAGCTTGTGAATCTTTCTATGTAATGAAAGTTTTTAAGATATGAAAAATATTTGTATGGGTGGAAATATGAGTGGTATTTAAATCATATTAGGGTGGACGTTAAAGAAAAGAAAACTTAAGGTCTTTAAAATTAAGTTGCAAGTAGCTGCACTACAATAGTTTATTAAAAGGATAGTAAATTAAGAGAAAAACAGTTGGAATTATTGCAGTTTGGGCTAAAGAATTGAGTGGTAGGAAGTTAGGAAGTATAAATGAAAGAGAGATTTAGCTTATTGTAATTAGGTTGGGATTGGACATATTTTAGTTCATTGGAATGAGAAGAGGTAACCAAATAAGTTTCTATGAATCAATCAAGTTACAAAAAAGGTGTTTAGTTTGAAATGATAAGGAATGTAAATGCAAAGGAATAGATGTACAAAATATCGAAAATACTGTATTTTGTGCTGTCTATTTCAATAAAGAAAATGAAATATAATTCCTTGTAATTTCACACAAAACATGAATCCTCTTTTAAGCGATTCATAGAGAGGTATAGCGTAAACAATTCCTCTTGGAGGGAAAATTAGTTCCAATAAATTAAAATATAGGATCCTTAGGTATAAGAAAAAGTATTAGTAAATTATATTAAAAAAATGCTAGTAATCTAATTAGAGAAGTAGAACAAAGAAAAATGGTCATTTTCCATTGTTATGTGCATTTATTGCTAATGTATGTAAGAAGTCCGCCTTTCATGATGTTAGAAACTCTTCTAAATATTGGATGTAGGAAGAGTATGAGATGTAAGGAAAGTGATAGAATGAGGGTTATTCTTATCTACTCCGGTTTTATAATTTAAAAAATATGAGAGATGTTTTAAAAAGATGTAAAGTATACTTTTGAAAGAAATAGTTTGGTAGAAATAAATAAATTTTTTGGAAGGAAAACTTAATAAATGGTTGAACTAAAAATCCTAAATTTTTAAAGAGTTGGAATGGTCTTTAAAAGAAAAGGCTGATTTGATTTTAAACTTAGAATTGTTAGCGTTCCCTTTAAAGTTTAATGAATAAGTTAAATTCAAAAATTTTAAAATGTAATTTTTAAAAAGGGTTAAGACACCAAGTATTTTTGGATTTAATAAAAGTTTCTAAGTAGCACTTTTAAAGATAGGAGTTTTGAAATTAAATATTTCAAAATTTTTGAAGTTTATTTTTTGAAAATAATGACAAAGACCAAATCAGAATTTTAAATATGGAGTGGATAGGAATTAGTGCCTTGGTGAGATGGGGAAAAGAACGGGGCTATGAAAGAGGTAGCTATGAATACTTTTGGAATAGTAACAAGAAATCCCCATAAAGTGTGAGGGACACTCGAAGAGCTAGGAATGTTATGTTGATATGTGTGTAAGCCATAAAGAGGGTATTGAGGTACACTTCTATAAGTTTTGCGATATGCTTGTAGGAGGCTATGGATAAAGGAAATACCAAGGATCGAGGATACTATCAAAAGATTGGGATTAAGAGAAGATAGTAATAGATAGTAATGAGATGGTAAACACACATGGAGGATATTGGTAGACTCAAGTTGGGGAAGCAAGAGGGGAATTGGAAGGTTATTTCTCTAAGCTTAGTTGTCATTTAATATAAAGATTTCATAGGTAGTATTTCTTATCTAATGCAATGAGAAGAGGCATAGTTATTCCATAATTGGATATGGGATCGAAGAGATGAATAGACCTTATTCATTGTAAGTAATAAAGGAAGATAAGATATAAAGGTTGTAGTAGAGGGATGGCCTGTTATAAAGGTCGTTCTTGTAGTAGTAGTAGTTGGTGGTGGTGTTGTGTTTCATTCCAGTGTTAGTTTTACTTTTCGTGGGTTATAACCATTAGTTGTTGCGACCATTAGTTGTTGCGACGAACTGCGTACGTCTAGGGAAATTTTCCTTTTTACGTGTTTTCCGGGTGGACCGTAACGATTGACAAAGCAATAAAAATGAAATTTCAGAGAAGGTCACTAGCTAAAGCGAGGGAAAAGAAAATAATTGAAATTATAAGTTATGTAATAAATTAAGAATTTTTTTAACTGACTACTAAATAAAAAAATGAAAATGTAGGTTCCAAAAAGAATAGGGATTTTTCGAAAGGTAAATTTTGGTAGATGGAGGACAGAAGTACGGAGAGGTAAGCCAAGTGTCAATGTTAGTGTTCCTCGAAGACTAAAATTTAACGTTGAATATGTGTGTTGGTTGATATTAATAAGAAGGAAAGGTTTATGAGAATTTAAAATTTACCACGCAATTAAGTGAAATCCGTTGCAGACGGTGGATGGTTAACTAAACTCTGATATCAAAAATGTGGAAAAGTTATTTGTAAAAAAATGTAGTTATACATATATTTTGAAAAAGAAAATTTCTATGAAAATTTACTTTTAAAATGTTTTCATTATAATATATATATATATACATATCTTTGAAAATATTTTAAAAGTTAAGGATTTTAAGTTTTAGAAATTTTAAAATACCGCATGCTGATATTGGGGAATAGTTGGTAAGTTGATTAGTGTAGATTTTACTACGTAGCAGTAGTTGCAGTAAAATGGATACAGTGAGCGACAAGGAAGCTGTTTTGTTTATGGAAGTTTTTTGAGGAACCTTGTCGATAAGGGAAATTTAAAAGATGATTTTTGGAACACCAATATTTTTGAACTTTAAAAATAAAAGTTACTTATGCAAATTCTACTTGGGAAGGTAGGAAAAAGGATTAAAGGCAAAGGAATAGATCCCATGGTACAGTGGAAAAAAGTTACATAAGAGAATGGTGGAAATATAGAATTTTCCATCTAGACCCTTTTCGAGCATAAGAAAATAGGTTTAGAAAACTAGATTTTTTCTAAATTTGGATGTTAGTCATAGTGTGCTAGGAAATTGGATGGTAAGAATTGGATAAAAAACTGGTTGAATTATGCTTCTACTCGTAGAAGTGTAGGAAAATCTAGGTGAGAAACTGTTTTGATTTTTCAAAAAGTTGCATTCATGTAGAACTGCTAGTATATTTAGGATGTCAGAATCATGTTTTTGAAACTGATTTAAAAAGCAATCATTCATATAGGAGGCGCCAATTAAAAATCATTGTTCATACATATCATATGTATTATGATGCACTGTGTACATGTACACGAATTGTTGCAAAATTGGTTGTACACTAATTGACTGTTAGTGTATAATGGATGTGCGATAGTTTACATGATCGAACCCTCATGGAATTTCTGGGACAGAATTCTTTTAAGGGAGGAGAATGTAACCTCCGCGTTTTTACATTAATTAATTAAAATAGAAACTAATTAATAAATAGTAAATAGTGAAAAATGGAAATTTTGTAAATGTTGGAATTTGGCTATGAAACTTATACCATTGGATTCGTGGTGATTTTCTGATCAATTTTCATATATAAACTTTTCAAATTGGAGTTCAAATGAAAAAGTTATCAACATTTGAATTTTTTTAGTTGGAAATACTTATATATTATAATTACGAAAATAATTTGAAATTAATTAATGTTTGATTAACACCATTAAAGTTAACGGTAGGTTAATGTTTAAGAAAATTAATTAAGGCATAAGATAATGTTGGTTAATGTTAATTGGAGAATAAATAGTAACAAATCAATTAAATCGACCAACGCTAAAAAATAAACTATTTTGGCCTAGTTAGGTCAACCATGACCAAGGTGCTGTCGACCATGAGTGGTCGACCTGGGTCATGGGGAGGTCGACCCGTCTTGTTTTGGTGGCGGTTGTAAGTTAAGGCTGTGTGGCCCAGATCTAATCTATTTTCATCTGACGGTTAGCGCTGATTTGAACCTCTATAAATTAGGACCTAGGGCTTCACTTTCAACTCATTATTTTTCTAATAAGTGCAGAAGCTCTACCACTTTCCTTTCTCCTCCAAAATTTCTAAATACACAAAAATAGATCTAGATTGCACGGATACACTTTGGAGAAGAATAGAAAAGAGCACAGGATAGAAAATAGGTTCAAATCAGGTTGCTACATCAAAGATAAACTTTTAGATCTGGTTCTAATTAATAAATCTAAATCTCTTTTCCCTAATCCAATTTCTAATCAGATCTATATAAATATAGTCCATGGATCCGAATAGGGAGTCAAAAATGAAGAATACAGATAACGGTGTTAGATCTGGATTAGATTTGGAGATTTGGAAGCGCTAATTAAAGGTGAATGGAAATATTATATATTTTTATATAATACAAGATTATATCATTGTAGATATATTCCTATATGTTTGAGAATTGAATTTAAATTGCAATAAATTCACATGTATGAAATGTTGAAGACTGTAAACTTGCCTATAAGTTTGTATTGATAATTACAGAAGCGTAATGATTAAATTTAATTCTATAATTGCGAAATGATTTTAGCTACCAATTTTACGTCGGATTAGTTAATTGAAACATAATAAATTGGGATTTCACTTTATTTGATATTGGTGGGTGAGACTGGAAAACAAACTTAATTGGACTTTTGGGATTTCAGTGATATTTTAATTCATTGGAATGTATATTATTGTAAGTGGATTTCCATATACTATCAAGTTTAAATTTAGAAAAAGTGTGATGCTTGAAATGACAAGAAACAAATATATGTCTACAAAAGAAAGAGATGCACAAAATAAAGGTAGTTGCTATATTTTGTACTGTCTATTCTAATAAATAAATAAATAACTCATCGTAATTACAAACATCGCACAAACCACCTCTTTGTGACAAAATATGGAAATTTACTATGTAACAGTTAATTGTTAAAGTTTAGATTCCAATTTATTAAAATGTAGTAAATCCCAAAGGTGTTATATCTAAATAAGAATGAAACTAAAAAGTTAATAAAGTGAAAACCAATGGAAAAGGAAGTTTGGGTGATATGCAAGAAAAGGGGAAATAGGAATTCATATGTTATAGAAAATGGAAGATATGGAAGTTCCTAAAGAAAGGTTGTGAAATAGTCACTCCTAATTAATGATTGGATTTGGAAAGTAGGATGTCTTGAGAAAATAGTTAGAAGTCCACTTTGAGTCCAACCTGACAATAAAAATTTTTTGGAAAATGAGAAAAAGTATAAATTGTATACTTTAAGATGACCTTTAATGAAAAAGTAACGAGTGTTGAATTTTTGAAAAATATGTATATATATAATAAAGGTCTTGTAAGAAAATACATATATTTGGCTAATTTGATTTCGGTAAAAGAAATTTTATAAGAGGTTTTTTGCTTTTGAAAACAAATGATGGAGCAATTTAGATTGTGAATCTCTTTCTATGTAATGAAAGTTTTTAAGATATGAAAAATATTTTTATGGGTGGAAATATGAGTGGTATTTAAATCAGATTAGGGTGGATGTTATAGAAAAGAAAATTAAGGTCTTTAAAATTAAGTTGCAAGTAGCTGCACTACAATAGTTTATAAAAAGGATAGTAAATTAAGAGAAAAACAGTTGGAATTAGTGTAGTTTGGGCTGAAGAATTGAGTGGTAGGAAGTTAGAAAGTATAAATGAAAGAGAAGTTTGGCTTATTGTAATTAGATTGAGATTTGGCATATTTTAATTCATTGGAATTAAAAGACGTAACAAAATAAGTTTCTATGAATCGATCAAGTTACAAATAATGATATTTTGTTTGAAATGGTAAGGAATGTAAATGAAAAGGAAGAAATGTACAAAATATCGAAAATACAGTATTTTGTGTTGTCTATGTCAATATAGAAAATGAAATATAATTCCTTGTAATTTCACACAAAACAGGAATCCTCTTTTAAGCGATTCATATAGAGTTATAGCATTAATTCATTGGAGTTTATTGCTAATGTCAGTTAGAAGTTCCACTTTCATGATGTTGGAAACTCTTCCAAATATTGGATGTATGGAGGGTATGAGATGTAAGGAAAGTGATAGGATGAGAGTTGTTCTTTTTCTACTCTAGTTTTTATAATTTAAAAAATATGAAAGATGTTTTAGAAACATGTAAAGTATACTTTTGAAAGAAATGGTTTGGTAAAAATAAATAAGTTTTTTTGGAAGAAAAACTTAAATGGTTGAACTAAAAATCTCAAATTTTTAATAAGAGTTGTGATGGTCTTTAAAAGAAAAAGCTGATTTGATTTTAAACTTAGAGTTGTTAATGTCCCCTTTTGAAGTTTAGTGAATAAGTTAAATTCAAAAATCTTAAAATGTAAGTTTTGAAAAGTGTTAAGACACCAAGTATTTTTGGATTTAATAACAGTTTCTAAGTAGCACTTTTAAAGGCAGGAGTTTTGGGATTAAATATTTCAAAAAAATTGAAGTTTTAATTATTATTTTTAAATGATAAAGGCCAAACCAGAATTTTAAATGTGGAGTAGATAGGAATTAGTGCCTAGGTGATTTGGCTAAAAGAAGAAGGCTATGAAGGAGATAGTTGTGACTACTTTTGGAATAGAAAAAGAAATCCCCTAGAGTGTGAGGGATACTAGAAGAGCCTAGGAATGTTATGTTGATATATGTGTAAGCCATAAAGAGGGTATTGAGGTACTCTTCCATAAATTTTGGGATATGCTGGTAGGAGGCTTATGGATAAAGGAAATACCAATGATTGAGCATACTATCAAAAGATTGAGATTAAGAGAAGATAATAATAGATGGTAAACACACATGGAGGATATTGGTAGATTCAGATTAGGGAAGCAAGAGGGGAATTGGAAGGTTATTTACTCAAGCTTAGTTGCCATTTAATATAGAGAATTCATGGGTTGTGTTTCTTATCCACTGTAGTGAGAAGAGGCAAAGTTATTCCATAATTAGGTACGGGATGGAAGAGATGAATAGACCTTATTCATCGTAAGTAATTAAGGAAGGATAAGATATGAAGGTTGTTGTAGAGGGATGACCTATTATTAAGGTCCGTTCTTGTAGTAGTAGTTAGTGGTGTTGTGTTTCCATCCAGTGTTAGTTTTTCTTTTCGTGGGTTGCAAGCATTATTTATTGCTATGGACTACGTACGTTTAGGGAAATGTTCCTTTTTATGTGTTTTCTAGGTGGACCGCAATGATTGGGAAAGAAACAAAAAGGAAACTTCAGAGAAGGCCACTTAGCTAATGCGAGGGAAGAGAAAATAGTTGAAACTGAAAGTTAAGCAATAAATTATGAAAATTTATTTAACTAACTACTAAATAAAAGAAAAAAATGAAAATGTAGGTTCCAAAAAGAACAGGGATTTTTCGAAAGGTAAATAGATGTATAATTTACCAGTCACCAGAACATTGTCCTTCCCAGTTACCAGAACGTTGTTCTAACCCCCTCCTCGTTACAACCCACAAGATTTAGAAGGGCATGTATTGTTTGGGGCGGTGGTCTGGCTGAAGCTCTTGACATTCGTGGTGTCAATTCTGGGTCAGTGATTATTATGATCTACTTTATTTACTTATTTCCACTATGAGTTATTACTTTTAATGCTCTAATATAGCTTCTCTTTTGTAGGATACCAACCCAATGATTCATATTTTAGTGGACTTGGATTTTCAGGTTAGCGAAAATCTAGGTCCACTGAAGTGCAGGTTGTTATAGACGGTTATATGTTCCAGGTATTGGTGACCTAAGGAAGGAAGTTCTTAGGGAGTGTCATCGATCGAAGTTTACTACACATTTTAGAGGAACTAAGATGTATCAGGATATGAAGAGGAGTTTCTTCTAGGAGGGTATGAAAAGGGATGTAGGCTTATGGGTAAAGCAGTGTTTGAATTGCCAGCAAGTTAAAGCCGAGCATTAGAAGCCAAGTGGGTTGCTTCGGCATTTAGATATACCAGTTTAGAAATGTGATTCTATTTCCATGGATTTTATTGACGAGTTGCCAAGGTGGAACAGAGGAAATGAAAGTATTTGGGTCATAGTGGATAGACTGACCAAGAGTGCATATTTCTTTCATGTTAAGTCAACTAGGACGACACTTGTATTGACTAAGTTGTTTATGAAGAATTTTGTTACACTGCATGGGGTTCCTAGTTGTAACGACCCAGGATCTTAGTCATTTGAATTTGAAATATTTAATTGATTTTAAATATTGAAAAGTTATTTTTATAAGTTAAATAACTTGAATTTAAAATATAGTGATTATTTGATAATTTAATTGTTAAATTTAATATTTGGGATTGTTTAAATAATTGAATCTCGAATTTTATGTGAATGAAAATGATTTCTAAAGTTGATTTAAATTCTATTTGAATTAGAATTAAGATAATAACGTTTAAATTTGGGGTAAATGTAATTTAATTGAAATTGGAAATTTCTTATTTTAATTAACGTGTATAAATAGTCATTTTTGGCACTATCTCGGATTTCGACGAAACCAGTTTCATTAGATCCGTAATAGTGAGTTATTGTATGCTGTCGAATTTCGTGTCGATTGGACATATCGTTTGATCGTGCGAGTTCAAAACGCGTAGAAATTAATTAAACGAATTTTAAATTAATATAATTTGATTTTGAAAAGCTACCTTCTAAGTATGATGGAATTGGCTTCCGCTACATATTCCATTGTGTTTGAAATAGAGGTATAACATATAGAACGCCAGGCGGCACGCTTCGTTTGGAGTTCGGAATTTTCACGGATGAATAGTGTCGGGTTTATTTTCTATAAATAGATCTCAATTCCTTTCATTTTGCAAAACCTAAGCCTAAAAGATATTTCAGCCGCTATTAAAACTCCTCCATCCAACGATCGACGTCGATTGGTGCCACTAGAGGCGAAATTAGCCATTGAATTCAACTAGGAAAACGTAGAGGGCAACAATACAGAGCTAATGTACAGTTAGATCGACGGATTGTCGACCGGGGTGGCCGAAATCTTGCCGCGTTCGCTGCAGAAATTTTTGGGTTTCGGGTCGTCGGTTGCGCGTACGCCATGGCACGCGTGGGGTTGGTGCAGGCAGAGGGCCGGAGCGGCGGTCAGCGACGTGGGTGGCGGTGGGTTGCGCGACGAGTTTGAACGATCGAAGCAAAATAAAAATAAAATAAAATAAATAGCGTGCGAGGCCTGCATGCCTGGGAGGGAAGAAGGGTAAGGATTTAAAACTTATTTTAATATCAAGTTAATTATAGTTTTAATTATCGAATGTTTAATAATCCATAACTTGTTCGTACGAGGTCCGTTTCGAGCGCGACAAGTTGCATTGCGTTTGTATCGAGCACTACGCTATGGAATTGGATTGGACGGTTTTGGAGCTAGTTGGAATTTTGGGTTAAAATTGAACGTCCGTTCAATTTTAATTCAAAATGGAACGTTTGGCGACTATTAAAAATCAAAGTGAGTTAATCTCACTTTTTTGGCAAATCAGGAAATTTATGTAGTCCATAAATATTATTTATTGGATGTTTGGATATTTTTTCTGATCGTTATTGATTGTTTGGATAATATACTAAATTATATTGTTAGTTGGATATATTCCCGCCTATTGGAGCGGATGAGACCCTATTACGTTCCCGTGTAAGAGAGGATAACCCTTGTATACGAATCCCACCTCGAAGCGGTTGATTTATATTTTTGTGATTATATATTGTATGTGATGCAGGGAAAACAAGTTGGAGGGATCCAACAGGATTCCTCACAATGTTGATTTTATTTTTATATATATAGTGATATATGACTGGTTGAATGCCATATTGATGACATTGATATGATTTTACTTAATTAGTGCTTTAGTAGCATTGGGTCATAATTTTGATAATTTGAAATACTGAAAATGATGATTTTGATGTAAAAAGGGTTTTAAAGTGATTTTTTAAAGTATATATGTTTAATGATTTTTAAATTTATTAAAAGGAATGAATTTTGTTTTTAAACAAGAAGATGTTATGGTTTTCGATGTTATAAAAGTATAGTTCTGAGAAATACTTTGATTTGGGATTTTTGAATAAGTTTATAAAAAGGATTTATAGAGGCAATATTTTATAAATACAGAAATAGATTTATAATCGGAATTTATAAATATTTTGCAAAAGGATTTGAAGTTTGTTGGGTAAACGGATTTATAAATGGATTTTATAAATAAATTTGATTAATAAAGAAATGGATTTATAAGTGGATTTTGATAGTAAAATTATTTTTATAAAAGAATGGATTTATAAATAGAACTTTGTAAATAAAGGAATTTTATAAAATAGAAGTTTTATAAAATCGAAAGGAGATTTATAAAAATAGTTTTATAAATATGGGAATGATTAGGTAGAAGATTTAAGTATGGATTTGTATCGAGGAAATAGTTTATGTTCCAAAAGTTGGTTACTCATATTAATATTGTTTAAAGTTGTTTATTAATATTTAAATATTTTGAAGGGTTAATTATTTAAATTATTAATATGGTTTGAAATTAATAATGATAATTATTAATAATATTTTGGCAATTTATTATTTTATCTATATGGTAAAGATTTACGATTGTTTTATCCATAATTGTTTGAATTATTAGTTATTATCTTAAGAGGTTAAAAGATTAATAATTATTTATTTATGATGGTTTCGATATTCATAAATAGAGTTTTGTAAACAAACTTGGATTTTTATAAGAGGAGCTTATAAAATGGTTTGAAGATTTAAAGGAAGATTTTTACAAGGTAAAGGGGTTTATAAATATATGGATATTCATAACGAATTTTAGAAATGGGTTTACAGATTTATAAAAAAGAATTTATAAATAATTGCATGGTTTATAAGGGATTATAAATGACTTGAGAAATAATTTATAAATGGTTGTTGATAAACGGTTTTAGAAATTTATAATGGAGTTTATAAATGATTTTAGAATTTGGTAACAAGGAGATCTTTCTCAGAGTTTGGTAAATATACTTATACCGTTGAGATAAGTATATGGATATTTTCTAAGTATTGAAAATAGAAGGGTTTGTGAATGTATCTTTGTAAAAGTATTTTGATATAAGTAATTACAAAATGGTTTTAATTAATGAAAAGATTAATTAAGGAGGCTTAGTGTTGCTTGATGCTTAACCAAATGTTGGTTTCCTATGAAATTAAATCTCTGACTGAATGTTTGTTATTCGATAGTTAAATAACCGACTACCGAATTTGGACCCAAATGTAACTTTGGAAATATCTAGGAGAAATACGTGAGTTATATGGCACAATCATCTCCGATGATGTTGTACTGTGCGTGTAAATCTCATTTCGTTCTTCTAGGACAATGATAAGGAAATCTGTCCACTAACAGTTAGGAGGTAATCTCTGATCTTATCTTTGACTGTTTATTTCCTAAAGAACCGGGGTTGAGTTTACCGGAATTGTCGAATGTTGTTTCGAAGAGACCGGGATCAGATATGTTATCTGAAAACCACTTTGATCTAACTCAAGCGTACGAAGTGAAGACATCTTGAAGATGATGGAATTGGAGATGGAGCTCCCAATTTGTTTCGTTCAGTCCCAGAACGAACTTGTATGGATGAATGTTGATATTGCATTATTGTCTGGAGGGCAGTGTTAGCATTCCAAGTGGGAAGTGCTATATAAATGGTAAGAGCGTGGCCTCTTCCAGCCTCGCACCCGGGAATGAATAAAGCAGGGATATGCGGCAGGGCTAAGTGGGTCACACCCAAGTAGGGTATGCTCATCCCAAATCTAGAGCGATATTCATGTATGCTTCGGGATCCCATTGTGTGGTTGTTGATTGCAACCAAGGGGTGATCATATTCAGTGCTACTCGAAAAAGGGGTAGTGCCAGTCCTGAGTAGCAAAGGTGCAACGTGTTGTAGCCTTGCATACATTTTATCTAGTGGTGTACGGATTCTGTGGGTAGACCCTTACCCTTACATAGTTGGAATCCATTCTCCAATACGAACCTTCGGTTTTGGTTGTAGAACCTAGTATGCTGGAATTTAATTAATGTAACAATTTTGGCCATGATTAATAAGTATTTGTATATTAGACATTATTATAACATCAGAGGGTTTCATATGAAATGTTCTGGTAATCGTAAGGTAAAAACTCATCCATGTTATGTGCGGCGTGGTCTTACGAGATACCTTTGTTTTCAAAGGTTTTTATATAACTATAAAGTCCAAATTGGGTATGTTTTCTCACGCTGGTTTTCCAGACTAACTCAGGTGTTATTTTATTATAATGCTCGGGTCAGACCGAGCATATTTACAGATTGCTTAGGATGCATTGTAGCTCAGGAGACGAGTTGGAGGTCTTCAAGGCATATACACGTATATGTTTATTTTCCGCTGCTTTATTGTTGAAATTATCAACAATTGTGAGGACATGATGTTATAACTGTCCAGTCTGATGATTATGATTGTTGTTGTACTTTGATGGATGTATGTATAAAACAATTTCTCTTTTGTAAAAATCATTGATATTATATTATATGTTGTTCCGCTGCGATTGTGAGATTCTGTGTTGTTTTTTGTTTCTTTTTCTCTTCTTCTTTCTTCTTTCTTCTTTCTTCCCCTCTAACTATCCGACTTTCCGTTTGATTTGAGTTGGACATGTGTGGTTTATTTTCTGCTTGAATTGTACGGAAAAGCAGGTCGTTACACTAGTAGTATGGTCGGTGGCAGAAATGCATTGTTCACTGGTGAATTCTAGAAGAGTCTATAAGAAGTGTTAGGTAGCAAGCTTAAGATGAGTACCGCTTATCACCCATAGACGGATGGGCAGACAGAGAGAGTCAATAAGGTACTTTAAGATTTGTTGAGAGCTTGCGTACTAGATTTTAGTGGGTTATGGGAAGACCATTTGCACTTAGTTGAGTTTTCCTATAATAATAGTTATCAGACTAGTATAGAAATGGCGCCTTTTGAACCTTTGTATAGAAGGCCGTGCAAATCGCTAGCATGTTGATTAGAGAGCGGAGATAGATTGGTCCTTGGTTCGGATATGTTAAGAGATGCCACGGAGAAGATTGAGTTAGTCCAAGTTAGGATGAGGGTAGCTCGATCTAGGCAGAAAAGTTACGCAGATAAGAGGCGTAAAGATTTAGAATTCTTGTTTGGAGATCATGTTTTCATTAAAGTATCACCAATGAAGGGTGTGATATGGTTTGGAAAGTTAGGGAAACTGGCACTGAGATATGTAGGACCATTCCCTATTATAGATAAGATCGAAAAAATCATGTATCGGGTAGAGTTACCAAGTAGTTTGATAGGAGTCCGTAATGTGTTTCATGTTTCTCATCTTAGAAAGTATGTGCATGATCCAGAGACTATTGCTCTGAGTACATTGGAAGACTTAAAAGTGGAACCAGACTTTTGTGAGACAACCAGTCTGCGTTGTAGCCGGAGATGAGAAGAAGATAAGGAACAAGATAGTCAAGTTAGTGAAAGTCCAGTGGAGCGACAATGAGAAAACCTGTATTTGGGAGATAGAGGACGAGATTAGGGATACTTATCCTGAGTTGTCATGATGGTATGTTCTATATTTGTTGTATATAGACTTTGTAGCTGGTAAGATATACTAGCATTGTTTGCATGTTTGATATGCTTGTTATGTAGTCCTTACTGAATTTCACCCCTAACTTTAGTTTAACATTATTCAGGAAATTTAACTGGGTAGATTAAATAGAATAATGTAGTGGGACATGGAGATGAGGTTTGATAATTAATTGGGTTAGACCTTAACTAATTAACTAATAAGATTGTTTTAAAACTTAACATATAAAAGAATACGCGAGGAGGGACAAATGGGAATAGATCCATCTTTTATCCCTTAAACCCTCACCCTCTTATTCATTTTCATTTTACTTCCGAAAACAATCACAAAGAAGAAATAGGGCCAGCCATTAATTAAGGTAGAAGGAAGAGGAAATCAAAGGGAATTTAAAAGATAAAGCTTAGAGAAGCTAAACACCATCAAATATCAACTCCAACGTTTGAATTAAGGTAAATAGTAAGTAAACCACCTCCATTGTTTGTTTTCAAATTTGGCTATGGGTAATACCCGAATTATTTTGATAATTTATGCCATGTTTTGGTTCTATGATCATTATGGGATAGAATAATGAATTATGGAATTTTTATGAAATTATTTGAATGGGTTTTAAGGGTAAAACCTAAGTTATTAATCTCTAATCGATTTGAATTTCTGATATGTATAGTAAAACATTATTTTGGAGATGATTTTTTAATTTCATAATTTTCCAAGTTAAAATGATTATTTTATGAATTTTCTAAGGAGAAAGTAAATTTTATTTCAAGTTTTAATTATTAAAAATAATTACGTAATTATTTCAGTCCCGAAATTTTGATAAATGAAAGAATATGTTAATTATGAATTTCTATGATTTTTGGGGATTTTTCCCAAGTGGTTATGATTTATTATGAATTTATTATACTAGATAAGCATTTAAATTAATAATTAAGGATATTAAATTATTAAGGATATTATATATTTTGGGAAAGCAAAACTGGTTGTGGCAGTTTTCTGAAAAGATTTGGACAAAAGTATATTGCTATCCAATAGAAATTTGACAAAGAATAAAATTTGGTGAAAAAATGCTTTTAATAGAAATAAAATATTTTTTTATATTAATTACGGGATTACCGCCGTCGTCTTCGTTGATGTCGCAATCATCTATGTCGCAGCTATGCTTTTCGTTATTAACTATAGTGGATGCATACAATATCACTCTTAGTTGGTATGGAATGAATCCACTTGGTCGAAGTGAGAAGTATGAGTAAGGTTGGCATTCATGCCTTCGGTATCAATGATGTCACATGTCATAATGTCGCATATCAATGCCACAAGTTTTCACCATAGTCTTAAATGACATCGCATACCATTATTTCAATACCAACTATATTAAGGCGGCAATGCCACATGTTCTCTATATCAACGCCATAGCTTTAGGCAATGGCGCCGCAAGCAATATTTTGATATTAACAGTTTTATGGCGATGATGCCGCTATTACTTGACTTCAATATAAAAGATTTATATCGTAGGTTGTCAATGCCGACACCCTATATTTTACGGCATAGAGCCGAAGTACTATGTTTTTTGACATTATAGTATTAATGCCGCAAGTGATTGATTTCGACGATAATGCCAAGCGGCAATATTGATGCTATTACTCTTTATTTCAATGTCAGTGAGGCTTTGTTTTATGCTAACTAAAAGTATGTTTCAAAAAATTTATTTTCCAACTTGGATAGAGGTTCGATATTGATACCACGGTGAATGCTGTAAGTATTTTACATTGCTATATAAATGATGGGGAGCCATATGCATGATGCTTTCGACATTGTATATTGTGGCATGAATGTCGTATATTTTTTGCATTAACGACGGCGATCCATAAGTTTTACTTGACATTATTCATTGGGATACCAATGTAGATTAACTTCGACATGCTATATGCATTAGAAATCTAATATTGTTTATTGGGGATACCAATGTATCATATTGACACCACTGTTTTATAAATCGATGTTAAGCATTGGGGATACCAATGTATTTCATTTTAAAACTTCGATATAGATCATTAGGGATACCAATGCATATCATTCTGAGATGTTATAAGTTTAAGGGGTATACAACCTAATTGGGGACACCAATAGACATAGGTTGAACATTTGGGCTAAACATGAATTAAATTGATACGTGAAGGGTTCATAGTCATCCTATGAAAACTATGGGATGTGTGATGGATAGTCCATATCATTTTAATTAAATGAAATATGTGAGATGGATAATCCACACAACTTTCATAATGAAACCATATGCGATGGGTAGTCCATATGGGAGGGGATAGATCATCCATAAAAATGTTTATATGTGAGATGGGTAGTCCACATTAGTTTAAGACAAATAGTCAAATGAAATTAAGACGGATAGTCTAATAAATTGGGATGGGTAGTCCAGTATATGTTGCATGACTACAAATGCTTATTTTCTAGTTCTAACCATTGTGGATGCAGGAGCACAGTATATGGTTAATGTGTTTTGGTTAAGATACCAGTGAGGGGAAAACCCATTCCGCTTAGCGGCATAGTCTCACTAGATATCTATTTTTGATTTGAAATGCTAGGTTATTGTTCACACCAGACTGTTTGTTTAACCCGAAGATTTTGTTTTTCTCCTAAACTCTCGAGTACTCATTTGAGTAGGTAGGAAGTACGGGTTTCCAGGTTTTCAGTAAGATGAATAAGCTTCCGAAGATATGCAGGAGGCAATCTAGCTATTTAGGAGTTCTTATCTAATCTGTTTGTATTATTTGATTTTGTCTGTATGGAAGTAATGACAAGTTATATAACTACCAAGTGTCAGACTCTGATCCACCAAGGTGCATCTTCATATGTCGCTCTTGGAGTATTTTGTAATAATTATATTTTCTCTAAATGTGGGATTACGAAAAGGATTATGTGATGAATATGAAATGTTACTTATCAAATATATTTGTGAAAATTTGCTATTAAATTGTGTTTAAAGTTTTTCGTATTCATGTGCTTTTGATGTTACTAATATGATTAACATAGTCGCATTTTATCACCGGAAATTAATAACTATGGATGAATGCAACATCTGTAGCGCTTAGTTTCGGGCCTCAAAATGGGGGATGTTACAAATATCTTGATAAAATTGTTAGTAGCATTGTCATGCAGTTGCTATCATCAAAATAACAAAATTATTTTCCAAATGCCACACATTTGGGCCTTATACTAAGGGCATACCATTGAAATAAACAACTTTGACAAGATAGGTAAAGGCAAAGAGTATGGGGGGTTTTTGTTCATAGGAACATGCCTTAATTCAAGTAACCTCCTTCTCAGTAAAACACTCTTTTCTAAGCATCCATCTAAATGGACGTTTCAATAGTCTACCCAACATGTTGGTCAGTAATTTATAATAACACAATACATGCTCTAGTAACATTGTTGGAACAAGTGCATCAGACAGCATGGCAAAAGAGGCAAATTTCAAAATAATAATAATTCATTATGCACTATATATTTTACAATGTTATCATGAACAGTTTGGTTGCTTACATTAAATCATATATAATGTTCTTACAATAAGTGAATTGAATTTTGGAATAAAATTTTAATTTTTAGATATGAATTATTTTATTTAAAACATTATTTTACTTTAAAATAATTTTATATCAATTTTACAATATTTTCATGTGTGTGTGTTATGCTCTATGACGAGTAAATGAGGAATGTAATTATTACACTAAGGTCTAACATATAAAAGGAACGAGTATACTAGCATAGGTGAAATATGTGTAAATATACAGTATTTATAAATATAACACACACACATATATAATACTTGATATATAAGTGATTCATTACCCATTCGAATTTGTATATCAAATATTCAAAAGGAACATACGGTATCTTATTACACAATTTCTAATTATAAAGGTGTTAATACCTAAATGATAAGTTAAATTCTAAAATCGAATTATCTATGTTATGCTTTAGTTGGTTATTTACTGTCAAGTAATATCATTATGTTTCGAATTTCAATAAGAACATAATGATACAAGTTACATGTAAAAAGGAGTTCATATGTGAAAGATATACTCATTTAAATATTCAGGGCCTATAATGTAATTTATTATAAATGAGGACTTAGTAATAGATACATATCTTCCTTGTATAACTCAAACATTAATGTTGGCATCAAAATTGGCCACCAACACCCAATTGTACGTGAAAGCACCAATATCCAGTCACAGATCAGAGATGGTATATGATGTAGAGAATATAATATGAAGCATAAGCAAATTAGAATGAAAGCAAGTAAAGAAGACAAGATTTATATAGTGGTTCGACTAACTTCGGCCTACGTCCGCTCCATAACAATCCTTTTTATTATACTGAAATTAGATTACAGTTACAATCCAAGATTCCAGAATGAAAATGGTAGAGTAGCCTCTAGGTAGAAGATAAAGAGAAACAGAACGAAGATCCTCTTTTCGAAGCCAAGCCTGCTGTATTTATAGGTGAAACTTCGGCTACAGGGCCTTCTTAGCTACATGGGCCCACCATAACGATCGTCGAGCCCAACTCGACCGAAAATAACGATCAGCATCATACCACCGATCGTTATCCCTTCAGCCAAATCAATGCCAATCCCTCCTTGAAGCACGCCGAACCATCGCCCTCCAACAACCTACACCGATCCTTCCATCTTGAAGCATGTCGATCCCTCTACCTTCACGAAAATGCCGACCCCTTCTCTTCCTGAGGCATACCGATCCAAGCATGTCGATCCCTCTTCCTTCATGCCGACCCCTCCTTGGTTGACCCACGAATGCCAAAACCTTGCTAGCTAATTAGCCTTGCTTAAGAAGTATGCTGAACCATCTCCTTCCAATTATTCTATGAGCTGAGCATATCGATCCCTCCTCAATTAAGAGTCCCGATCCATCCTGAATGCCAACCCAAGTTACGCCTTTCTCCAAGCCCTACCGACCCAAGCTATGCCGACCCCTAGCCTTCCTCCTAGTCCTACCGACCCGAGCTATGTCGATCCCTTACTTGAGAATTGACGTGTGTCGATCCTTCCTAGCCTACAATGCCAAATCCTTCAACATAACTCCCCAAGCCAATCAAACATGTCGATCCTTCATGCCGAACCCTTCATGCCATGAAACCATGACGATCCCTTATGTTATGCCGAGCCCAATCATACCAAACTATCTTATGTCGACCCATACCACATCAA
Source organism: Allium fistulosum (assembly GCA_030737815.1). NCBI lineage: Eukaryota > Viridiplantae > Streptophyta > Magnoliopsida > Asparagales > Amaryllidaceae > Allium > Allium fistulosum. Next base: position 344,063,227 of record CM060902.1, read on the forward strand.
ACCATCTTATGCCGATCCTTCTTGATTCAAGCTAATATCCACCTTCTAAGCACCCTGCATCGTTTATCCATCGACCATGCTTAATCCTGGCTTCATATTATTATCCGTAGTTGATTATCTATCTATCCATTAAACCAAATCCATGATATTCCAGCCTCGATAACCGTGAAGTTTATTGGGTTAAATCCGCCTGTATGCTGCCTTGCCAAAAGGCGGGTCAAACACTTTGCCCTCCAAAACATGCTTGCGATAGGAAGGCGTGTTTTGAATTGCCATAAGTCCAAAATCCGAAGTCCATAATCCATTGACCGTTACATTATCCAACCTAAAATCCAATCCGTTGCCAATTTGATTCCTTGATCTCTCCAGATCATTAGCAAAATCCATGACTGTTCCGAGTCGATATCCAATTCTGAATCCATTCCAAATCCATTAACTAAATCCACGATCTCCCCGAATCGTTTTATCCAAGTCCAGGACCTCTCCGGGTCCATATCATAATCCTTAGACCTCTCCGGGTCAATTAATACAAATCCGGGACCTCTCCGGGTCCATATCCAAATCCTTAGACCTCTCCGGGTCCATATCCAAATTCGGGACCTCTCCGGGTCACTTTATCCTACTCCAGCCTCGACTCTCTGATCAAGGGCTTATCTATGGTTGTCCTTCTCTGGCCTCGACTCTTCGGTCGAGGACTTAATCCGTGGGGTGTCCTACTCTGGCCTCGATCCCTAGTCGAGGACTTAATCCATGAGCATCCTTCTCAGGCTTCGACTCTCCGGTCGAGGAATTAATCCGTGGGGTATCCTACTCCGACCCCGATCCCCAGCCGAGGACTTATCCATGTTCGAGTCCATCCCGTCGCTCTCCGACGAAGGGACTCGTAACTCGCGGTTATTGCCCCGTCTCTCTGGTCGGGGCCGTAACCGTGACCAGTGTTATTTATTACATCAATCCAAATCCAATTATTCTAGAGTTTGGTTGGTAAAATATAAAATAAAAGTCCATACAACCAAGAAAATTAAATAGCCATAGTACTAGAAAAACCAGAGTTTGCAGTTAAAAAAAACAAAATTTCATAAACCCGAGCACCACGGTTCATCATCATCTCAGAGCATGCCTAGGGACCATCCTCGATCCCGTACATGTGTAGGTGACTTAGCCATTCTACTGCGGGGTTTATTACTTATTCCATGCCATAAGTCCAATCAGCTAATAATAAGCTGACAGTGATGCCTTGATCCAATGCCATCTTCATTTGAGGTGGGCGGTGCCTGCTCCTGTTCCACTGCCACAGCGTGATTCCTTATATATTGTTGCAAATGACCATTCCTTACATGTTCCTCAATGATATCCTTTAAATGCCTGCACTCATTCGTATTGTGCCCATCCAGCTTATGGAATAGGCAATGCTTTCCTGATGCTCGCTCGTATTCGGAGGGTTCCCTTTTTGCCGGCCTTCGATATTGGAGGCGCACTCGAGTATCCAGATAAATCCTTTCTAGAGTTTCAGTCAAATCCATGTAAGAAGAGAATTTCGATTCTCTCCATTGCATTTTTGACATATTAATGCCGTCATTCATTCTCCGTTTGCCTTTATCGTTCCTGTTTACGTCTCCTGATGATCCCCCACTTTGCACGGCATTCACCTCTGGTTTGTTTGCTCGTGCATCTTCCTGTCGCAGGAACCTTTCTGCTTCATGGTAAAATTCCCCCAAATCCATAGCTGGATCACGTGCTAGTGAATCCTTGAACTCTATGCCATCAGCAATGCCAGATACAGCCGCCATCAATACCATGGATGGATCCGGATGATCCACCGATGTCACCGCATCATGAAACCATGTTAGAAAACTTCTCAGGGACTCTCCGGTCCTTTGCTTCAGTGTTGCCAAACTCATCATATTTTTGGGTCTCGAGATGTGAACTCTAAACTGCCTATTAAACATTTCGATCAATTCTGTCTACGTACCAATAGAGCCACTTTCCAATTGTTTGAACCATAGTGCTGCTATATCCGTCAAATACAAAGGAAAGCACCGTGTCATGACCTCCTCCGATGCCCCCAGTACTTCCATGTGCCTAATATACTTTGTCAGATGAACAACGGGATCCGTTCTTCCATCATATGTCTCCAGCGTTGGTAGTTTGAATTCCGGTGGATTCCTCGCTTGTCTAATCGTAGGAGAAAAGGGGCTCCTATTCACATCCTCCAAATCTCTATTTAGTAATCCTCTTCTCATGGCCCGTCTGATCGTTTCTGCCAACCTGTCATTGTCATCAAGTGGTGGTCTTTGTCTGTTGCCTCCAACCTGCCCCCCGAGTCCGTGAGGGAATCCTAAAATCTGTTCTTCTGGACGAGCATTCATGTTCTGATCAATGCCAAACCGCATAGCATCACCTGGTATCCCGCCTGGAATTGATCCAATATGATCCGGGGGCATGCCCCCAAGTATGGAACAATCGGCACCGATCGTTATTTAACGATTGGCATTGCTTTGGCCGATCGTTCCTGGTTGGTCTGGGATGCTCCCGGTAGCTCCATTCTATCCTGTATCATGGTTGTTCCATTTCCTTGGTTCTGATTCTGGACTTCCTCTGCACCTGCTGCTCCAATTCCGTGATCCATATTTCTAGTATTCCCTGCAACTCCATTCCCATGGTTTTGCACTCCGGCTTGTCCAATCTGTCGGAATAGGTCCTGCATCATTTCCTCCCGCCTTTTCAGCATCATCTCCTGCATAGCATCCATCATTGTTTCCATCTCGTCTCTGGTAATGAAGATTAAGGTCTGATTAGCTTCTGAGGAAGCCTCCTGACTTCCTTCATGATGTCTCATCTCTGTTCTCTGTCTCCTCATTGATTGCCTAGCCATTGTTTCCTAAATCCAAGTCCCCAAGCTTTCAAATCCAAGATCCTAACTCTTAAATCCCTGAGTGCAAGCTCTCTCAGTGAAAGCACCAAAATGTTAGCGTAAAAATTTGCCATCAACACCCAATTGCACGTGAAAGCACCAATATCCAATCACAGATCATAGATAGTATATGATGTAGAGAATATAATATGAAGAATAAACAAATTAGAATGAAAGCAAGTAAAGAAGACAAGATTTATAGTGGTTCGGCTAACTCTGGCCTACGTCCACTCCAGAACAATCCTTTTTATTATACTGAAATTAAATTACAGTTACAATCCAAGATTTTAGAACGAAAATGGCAGAGTAGCCTCTAGATAGAAGATGAAGAGAAACAGAATGAAGATCCTCTTTTTGAAGCCAAGCTTGTTGTATTTATAGGTGAAACTTCGGCTACAGGGCCATCTCAGCTACATGGGCCCACCATAACGATCGTCAAGCCCAACTCGACCAAAAATAATGATCGACATCATACAACCAATCGCTATCCCTTCAGCCAAATCAATGTCGATCCCTCCTTGAAGCATGCCGAACCATCGCCCTCCAACAAACTACATCGATCCTTCCATCTTGAAGCATGCTGATCCCTCTACCTTCGCGAAAATGCCGACCCCTTCTCTTCCCGAGGCATACCGATCCAAGCATGCAGATCCCTCTTCCTTTATGCCAACCCCTCCTTGGTTGACCCACGAATGCCAAAACCTTGCCAACTAATTAGCCTTGCCGACCCCTTTTATAAGCCATACCGACCCCTCTTTAAGAAGTATGCCGAACCATCTCCTTCCAATTATGCCGACCCCACTTCCATGAGCTGAGCATGCCGATCCCTCCTCAATTAAGAGTCTTGATCCATCCTGAATGCCGACCCAAGCTACGCCTTTCTCCAAGCCCTGCTGACCCGAGCTATGCCGACCCCTAGCCTTCCTCCTAGTCCTACCGACCCGAGCTATGACGATCCCTTACTTGAGAATTGACGTGTGCCGACCCTTCCTAGCCTACAATGTCGAACCCTTCAATGCAACCCCCCAAACCAATCAAACATGCCGATCCTTCATGCCGAATCCTTTATGCCATGAAACCATGCCGATCCCTTCTGTTATGCCGAGCCTAATCATGCCAAACTATCTTATGTCGACCCATACCAAATCAAACCATCTTATGCCGATCCTTCTTGATTCAAGCCAATATCCACCTTCCAAGAACCCTGCATCGTTTATTCATCGACCATGCTTAATCCTGGCTTCATATTATTATCCGCAGTTGATTATCTATCTATCCATTGAACCAAATCCATGATATTTCAGCCTCGATAACCGTGAAGTTTATTGGGTTAAATCCGCCTGTATGCTGCCTTGCCAAAAGGCGGGTTAACAACTAACAACTCGGTGGCCTTCTTTTGAAGAATTATTTTGAATGCTTGAGCTAGCTAGAGATGCCACAACCACCGCATTGTCCTCCTCATGGCAAGAACAATCTACTAGTATCCTCGAAATTCCACTCGATGCCATAAATTGCAAACCCTAATTTCACAATTGTCATTTGGGCTTGAGATCACCACCGCTTAGAGATCACCATTGCTTAGCATCGTCGGAAATCCGACCGACCCCACCACTGTTCCGCCCTATCTACGCAATGTCGGCGATCCCCTCTAGTAGTTTCAGTGAAGATTGTTAATCATGATGTTGTGCATAGGGATGAAGACATGCACGATGAACAATAGTCATGCACATTAATTCTTTTTAATTATAAATATGTAATATATATAACTCAATTTTGGAGTTGTAAAGTCCACCATTAAGAAATAATTTATTGTGGAGAGAGAATAAAATTCCATGTCATTAGAATGAAGCATCATGATATAGGCCTGTCAACGAGTACCCGAAATATCTGAAATCCGTCCGCATCCGTATCCGAAAACATGAAAAATATCCGATATCCGAAACATATTTCGGATACGGATACGGATATGGCTGTATCCGTATCCGATAAATATCCGTCCGGTTTGAAATTAAATATATATATTAATATGTTATTTTATATCCATAAATTTAATATAAATATACTTCATTTTACAAAAATACAACCCATGGTATTTTGCAGGGTAATCTTTTGGTTTTGGAGCATTAACCACTTCATGGAAAAAGAATGCAATATTTTAGGCTATATGTATGTTATGAAGATGATTTTTATTTTTTGGTATTTGTTACAATTAAGAAGATGTGTGATGCAAGTTTGCTTTTATGATTTGCTGTGATTGAATTAGCCTATGGATTTTTCGTATGGATTATATTTATATATGCAATATCATTGTACGGATTTTGTGTGATTGGATTAGCTATTGTTAATTTGATGTAATTTATGTATTACAAGGTTTTTTCATCTTTTTTTCAGTCCAAAAAAATGAAATATGCATTATATTGATTAATTTTCGGATATTTTCGGATACATTTTGAGGTTCGAATACGGATATTTTCGGATATCCAAAAATATCCGTATTCGCTAAGCCGGATACAGATATTTTCAAATATCCAAAAATATACGCGGATACGGATACAGATAATATTCAACGGATATTCGCGGATATCGGATACGGATTCAGATACGGATTTTCATTTTCGGATACGGATACGGATACAGCACTATCCGTATCCGATTGCATCTGTTTACAGGCCTATCATGATACATTTATAACATCGGTGGGCTATGTAAAGTATTTTACCCAAGTCCACTGTTCAAGGTATGACCCATTATAAGTGAGATCTTATCTCATTTAAATAATTAAACATATAACTAGTTCATACCCACACATATTATCTTTATAATAATAATTTATAACTTTTATAATTACTTCATTAAATTATTTTGATCGAAAGCTAAGAGTCGCAGTAGTGTGACTATCAAGTGTGAACTTAGTCCTTAGTAATATCTAAATATTGAAGGTTGTACGGACTTTGCTGAAGCACGGTGATGGACACGAGTTCAGTTGCATACATATTATTGAGGTAAAATCCAATTTCTTACTTTTAAGGAGGCACCCTTATGCAACGTTATGTTGTGCATGTATTGCCTTTATCATCGTTATATCACTCAGATATCTAAAGCTGAGTCAACGGTTAAAACTCTAATAATATTTGTATTTACTTGCGATGTCCAACATTAAAGTTCATAGTTCAATTCGATGTATGTATAGATGTACAATTGGATAAGTATTTCTTTCAATGTATTATTATTCATTCATTTATTGTTTGGGGTGAAAGAATGAGAATTTGAGGTTGAACGATAACTTGAAAACTCATTTTATCTAAATAACTTGAACCTATTCTATTTAACTTAGTAACAAGAAATTCTGTAAAGAAACGCACCATAATGTCATATGTCATTCTTTTGCAACATATCTTGATTATTATTGGTTGCCCCCATATAAGTTTAGGAATAGTTATTTCAACTCATGAATTCGCTGAGTGAGAAAGTAATTTCTATAAAAGATTTAAAATATAGAAGTTTGAAGGTTGTAGGTAGAATTGGTTTAGTAAGACTTTGATATAAATGGTTTCTTTTCGATGCAACCATTTGATTAGTTGACATGTGCATACTACTACATGAAAAAGAAGTATATATACCAAAAATTTGGAAATGTATATGTTAGTAAAAAATTTCTTTCTCACGGCATTAACTTAGTTTTTAAATAATTACGGTGCTGAATGTTTTCGTAAATAGAAATTAGAAAGTTTAAGCAGCATTCGAATTGCCTTAAAAGAAGTAATTGTGACGCTTAAGCTTACACAATTATAAAGAAGCACTTTAACTGCATGTTAAAATGTCAAGTCCGATTTACTAAAAAATTCATTCAAATCCAAATAGTATCCAACACATAAAACAAGAAAAATAACAAGAAAAATAAATGCTGTAAAGTAAAAAGACACAAAGATTTACATGATTCGAATATTATGAAATCTTACGTCCATAGATTAATTCTTTCTTCTTTTAATTTCTTTTATAGTACAAGTTTTTTATTCTAACGGCAGAGAGCACAATTTTACGACATATAATTCAAAGAAAGAAAGATTTTTCAATCTCCTTTTCTGCTACGGTGTTTTCCCTTTATAACTGAAATGACATCACATGGATCACTTATGTCATTTCCTCGTACTCTCCATCTACCGTTAAATTCTGTCATGTGTCATTCATCCCTTTGATCAATTAAATGTGCACGGATTGCTGACCCTGGACTCAGGTGAGAGAATTTGCTTTAGGCGGAAGAATTTTAATTTAAGGGGAGGTTTGGCTCTAGGCCAAAAGTTTGAATTTTGAAATGTGCTCATGATCGAGACTGTAAGTTGTCTCGTGCTTAGTTGATATTGGCACAGCAAGTAGCTATCCGAGCTGCACTTCTTCATGAATGTATGCATTTTCTATGTTGTTTGTGTTGCTTTATGAAGGCGTGATTACCAGATAACGTGCATTGTTGTTATTTTAGTTATGATGACGTTTATTTCAACGACAAAGGAGCCTTTTGATTTAGTTGTGGTGCCCCAGCTTTAATCAACTATTGGGGCGCAACTCGGCTCAGTTGTGACGTTGCGGTCTGAATTAGCTGTGGCGGCATAACCTATGCATATTTTGAACTATGTTAGTTCGACAACGGTAGCGTAGTTTGTTTGTATATCGGGTTGTCTGGTCTTCGTTATGCATTTACTTCGAATTTAATCCTACGTTGATTGTTGTGCATGAACCGCGGACCGTGCAGTTTTAGTGAGGATTTTTGTACGACTTTGCATGCTCTGTTTCAGAACATACGTAGTTTCTTTCTAATGTAGATGCAACATGTTTTATTTCCTTACTATTATGTGCATTCTAGCGACTTATGCATTTGAATCTGCACATGACACAACGTATTAAGTTTTTTTTATTAGGGCATTGTTAGAGGGACTCCAAAACTGAATAATGGGATCATTTTTCGATTTTTCGGAAAATTGTTGGAGGGCGTAAAAAAAAATTGTCTCCCTCTTAACAAAATAAAAACAAAATTTAATAATCGTCCTTGATTTCTCGATGATTAATTATGTTTCTTTTCAAAAAAATTCAATAAGTCCTCGTCGATACTGGTTTTCAATGAACCATCATCGATCTTTTTTTTTATTTTTCGTTGGATTATTGTCGAATTTTGCTGCATGTAAGAGATGAAATTGTAAACCGTTTTATTTGAATGGAGTTTCATAATATGTTTTATCTAGATACAGTCTCTCTACAATTTACCATCTATCCAAAAATGAAGTCCCTATCTACTTTTTGTTAATTTGAAAATGGTAGAAGTAACATTTTGTGAACTTTAATCATTGAAAAAGAAAAAAGGAAACGTTTTGCAAAACACTCTTCTACAATTTTTCAAAAAGCAAAATATACTTTTCAGCAAATGCAGAAAACTGGCGAATAAGCTCAAAAAACCAGAGTAGAATGGCTAAGAAAATCGTTCCCGAGTGGATGAACAGTTCGCTGTGGTCATCTTCCTCCCCCTCCACATCATCGCCTCGATCACCAAACATCATTATTAATGACCTTTCCCCGAAATCCGATTCCTTCTCCTCACCTGAAATCACAATCCAACCCCAATCCGATTTGTTACCGCAGCCCGTAGTCGATCCTCTCCCATTCCAACCTCCCACCGTAATTAGGATCTCAGGCGACGAATATATCTCGGCGACGTCGGCGTTAAAAAAGGAGGAGATTTCCAAGCAGTCTCAGCTCTTGGCCGAGGTACTTCTTTTTTTCATTTACCACAGTTTGATTTTTATCTGATGCCTTATTATGGTACGTCAATTTAGTTATGCTCGTTATTAATGCATAATGTTAGTTGTCCAAGAAGGTAGTAAATTTGGACGAGGTGAGGAAATTGGCATCTCAAGGTATTCCTGATGGTGCTGGAATTCGATCTACTGTTTGGAAGGTATTTCATTAATGATCATGTTGTCACATTATTATCTTTTTACAATTTATTTGTTTAATTACTTATTTAGACTTCATTTCTTTTATTTGATTTTAAAGTGATATGAAATTTGTATATATTTTTTACCAAGTAAGCTAAGGTTCAGATCTTATTCATATAGTTTAGATTAAGGACTGGATTTCTCATCCCAGTAAGAAAAACTTACGTGTTTACTCCCTGGTTAGAACCTGGTATTAATTTGGCAACTATCTTGAGCTACAATCTTAGAACCACTACTCGAATTCCTGAGATGGCTATTGCTGATCATTATATCACCAATGGTGTTATTAACCTACCTCTTTGTAGTTCTCAAATTGTTAGGGCCCCATGGAATGCCTTTACGGGTAAAACATTCACTTTTTTCTTCTTCTAGTAAAGAATTATAAGAAGGCTCGTTCAACATCTCTCATCTACGAAGCCATGCAGGAAAATGTTCTTGCTCCTTTTTTTCCATGGTTTAAAAGAGTTTGGAACAACATTCATAGCTTCATGGATAATTTCATGTTCAGGAAAACTATTTTTGGTTCCCTACTGACTAGAGGCAGGCTTTTCAACATTGGTATCATACATTATCAAGCCTGTATGCTCTGTGGTACTCATCCAAAAACTATTGCTCACTTATTCTTCAATTGCATTTACGTCCATAGTATGTGTAAAAAACTCAATAAAGATGGCTACAACTCCCCTTTTAGAAACAACAACCTCGAATGGTTCTATATCTTCAAGCACAATAGATGGAGAACGAATGATGCTATCAAGTAGTTAAGTATTGTCAAGAAATTGGTGGCTGCTATATGGAAGGAGCGTAATACTCGAGTGTTCTCAGGGACCAAAATAAATGCCCTATCGCTGTTGAGGATCATTCAGAAGAAAATACAGCGATCAATGATCGTTTTGGCTGCTACCGTGCGTCCTAATTTCCCTGAGGCTACTGGGATAGGATGAAGTTTCTATTCTTGTGTTAGGGCCTCACCTTTTTAGCTGTTTTTTAATCTATTTTTTTTAGTTATTTGTATGTCAGGTTTTTATATTCCTATTTTGCTAACTTTTGGTTTGTTTGTGGTATGTGCATACATCCTTTTCTTTCATGCTTATAAACTGGAAGGGGCCAGTTCTTTTCCCGCTTACTTTAAAAAAAAAAAGATAAATAAAAATAACATTAAAATTCAGAACTTACGAGTGTAGAGAAAATATAAGTCTACATATCTAAATTCTAAATGTTTCTCCATACTGGGCACGATGCTAATCACATGTCAAGAATTAGAAATGCAAAATTCCATTAAAATATATTACATTGCTAATACTCCTTGTCCTTTTATTTTCTGGACACTTTAACAAGGGAATATTCAACTTTTCTTTTTTTATTTGTATTCTAGTATTTGCAAGAAAAACTGTCTCAAATTCAATCTTTATCTTAAATCAAATTCTCATGCTGCACTAAAATTGACTCTACATTATACTAAAATCAAATTCTTCTCCTTTTACTCTACATCATTCACTTTCTTTTCCTTAACCATCAAATACCATTTCTAAGATAGATATGTATGTCTTTATAAACATGAGATATCGATCTGTCTTTGATTCTATAACCAGTAAGTGATTTTATGCTTATGTTCCTAGGTTAAAGATAACCGAATAAATATACACATTTATTTTAAATTTTATGTCATCAAACATCCTAATGAAATAATGATTTTTTACATAATATTTCTAGCAAGGAGTCATCCTTATAGGTGGTATTTGTGTTAATATAATGTCTTCAAATAAATTTTTTTGTTTTAATCTTCACGATAATTTGATTTCGTTTTTTTTTTGGGTCGAAATTTATAAATGATGATTTCTTTCTCTTGAGCAGCTGCTCTTGGGTTATTTGCCAAATGATAGGGATTTGTGGATTAAAGAAATGACCAAGAAGAGATCTCAGTATCAGGCTTTCAAAGATGATTTTCTTGTGAACCCAGTAAGTAATCCATATTAACTTGTGAGAGTTGTGGAAATAAGACACACACACACATACATATATGTAAACATACGTACATATGTACATATGCATACATTATATAAGTGAGGGCAATTTTCTGTGTTGATTTGATCATTGTTTGATGGTTCATTTTGATCGTCTCATGTTAAACACATGTACATTAATTTTCATGTGATTTAATCTGCCATTGCTTTGGATGGTAGCAAAAAGTGGTTTTCTCCGATAAAAAAGATAATCCGCTTTCATTTTGAAGGGGGTTGGGTGGGAGTGATAATGTTGAAATTGCATGAAATTAGGTGGATACATGTTTTATAATGTTAAAGTTTATTCAACAATAAATGTAACTTTTGGCATGGTACATGCATTTAACCTCATTCTTTTTCTTCAATTGGTAAAAAAGTTGTTCTTCATAATGTGGATGTAGAAGTTGGACCTATACTGGAGCAATGATGCAAATATTATCATGGTTACTCCTAGAATAAGTTTGTTTTAGTCAAGCATGAATACCTAGCTTAAAAACAATAACCCGTTTGATATTCCTAAAAGTTATTGGTGCTAGTTAGTCAGAGATCACACGCATCATGGATGAATCTTCTGCCATTAAGAATGATGAAGTGGACGGTAAAGAGAAGTGTATTCTCCAAAGATCACATATCGATCATGAAGAGCATCCTCTTAGTCTTGGACAAACTAGTGTTTGGAATCAATTCTTTCAGGTAAATTATGTTATAACATATTAAATTAAATATGTGGTTCTATAATCAGGAGAAAACTTGGATCAGCTAAGCAACATAGAATGCAGACATAGTGCTAGCAGAGAAATGTTGTATAGTTAGTATTGGAAAATGTCAGTTAAAATTATCATGTAAACAGCAGAAAAGCACCTCAAATTCTTAACTTTTTCATTATGGTGAAGACGATTCTGAAGGAAATAATACATGTACAGGATGATGTCAAAGATTAAAGAAAAAAATAGCGAAGATGCATATTGTTTATACTTCTTTCTGTTTCATGAACTAGTTTTATTACCACTAGGTGATCTAAGTATGGCAAGTTATACCTTGTGAAACTTCGTGTTATTTTCCAATTAATATTTAGTACAGGATTACAATTTTAAAAGAAATACTACTATACTTTTGATTGCATTGCATGGTTTAATAGCATTTTTAACTTGTTAATAACATGCTCAATATTTTTTCGATATTGATACCAATATGCAGTTAATATTGTTATTAACCACCTAAATGAAGCAAGTATTTGTTAGCAGATAAGTGCAATGATTTTTTTTCCCCAACACATCAGCATCACTTTTATGTAATAACTAAAACAAAAATTGCATTTTGTTTTATTTTTCATTCTATGTGCATTCCTACGGTTATAAGTTGCTTATCAGTCTCAATTTCTCGACATTGCTTAAATGTTTGAGTACATATAAGGTTAACTCATACTTATTGAGGTGTTGCTGTGTAGAGACTAGAGAGCATATTTAGGAGGGACGAAGCTATGATTTTATAATGCCATGAAATAAAGATATATAGTTAAACAATATCAAAAATTGCAATCATGCATATATTTAATACACAATAGCGAAAGCTTACAAAAACGTGAGACATTCATGTACATCTAGTAATGTGACTCACACACACAAAATAATCTGGATAATTTGAACCCTACGTTCCTTACGTGATTACAAATCATAAACTGCCATATCTGAACCAATATCTTCAACAAGTTCTCTTTATATTGATAACCCATCATCTTCAAGAAAAAACTTACCCCTATTTACTTTTAGTTTCTAACATTAAACATCTCAACTAATAGTGATGAAATCTAAAACCAGTATTGTATAATCAAGTTTTCAACAAACATTTTCAATTAGTGTATTCTGTTCAGTCGATTTGGATAGAAGTAAAAAATTGATCACTTGAGTAAATTAGGGTTTGACTATCGTTAAATAATTTGGATGTATAGATAAAAAAAGGAAGCCTTAGAGGAGAACGAGAACATAATTTTTTATATATTTATTATTTTTTGATCAAGAGGATTACCTCAGGTCCTCAGTTCAATTGTTTCCCTCCTTAAATTTGGCTTCTAGAGAACACTTGAGAAAGAAACCGAGACAAATTCATTAGCAATGGAGTATCTGGGTTTCTTTAGAACCAAAATGGGGTTATAGGTTTATGCTATTGGGCTGGACCATAATATAGAAAACATAAATTATTGGTCACTTTTAAGAAAATGAACCTGGGCTGTAGTCCAGGCAAGAAGATACATAGATTTGTGACATTCGTCCCTGATATTTTGTGCACATACACACATATTCTAACATCAGGACATCAACGCTGTAAAGCAAATTGACTGAAATGCACCACATTAACTCATTATTCTTTACGTGAAATTAATTACGGGGATATCCCTTTATTTTCACTGTTTTCTTTAGGGGGTTATAGCATACCCTTATTGTTTACTGGATGCTTAACCATTTTCATGCAGTGACATTTGTTTAAAATTTTGTGCATGTCCAGTTTTTACATTGCAAATAACGAAGAATAATTAATGTGTGTGCCTGCACACACCTCTTAATAGTTTCTAATATGTAGGACACTGAAACTGTTGAGCAAATTGACCGAGATGTAAAGCGTACCCATCCGGACATGCATTTTTTCTCTGGTGATTCTTCTTTGGCAAAAACTAACCAGGTGACCTGTGATATCATGTTTTTACATTATTGTTGGTTTATGCCTGGAGCCCTAAATTGGATTGTTCACCTTATTTTCAGGAGGCGTTGAAAAACATACTTATCATCTTTGCAAAACTGAATCCTGGAATAAAGTATGTACAGGGAATGAACGAAGTTCTAGCACCAATATATTATGTATTCAGAAATGATCCAGATGAGAACAATGCTGTATGTCTTACAAAACTTTTAACTTCTAAGCGTAATTTGGTATAGGTAAGGGATTGTAAGGTTCTTTATGGCAATGTTTACATTGATTTGTGATCCGTTCTACCAGTTACGAAATTTGTGTATATCCACACTTCCTCGCAAGTGCTTTTACAAATTATAACAATAATATTAATCGTCACAAGTTATACAACAACAACAACTAAGTCATTATTTTCAAACAAGTTGGGGTCGGGTAGAAATGGAACCCAAAACTAAATGATTATAAATTTTAGTTTTACAATGGAATATTATTATTATTATTATTTAATATTAATATAATTATAAATTTTAGGTCCATAGAGCGTAGTTACTTGCAAATTCTTAATTTTAGGTCCATAAATTCGTTTATTTTCCATTTCACACCCACATAATTATCAGTTGAGTTCAACTTGTTTCTAATATTTCACATTCTCATGAATATGGTTATATTGTAAATACCCCGTAACAATTATATGATGTTAATGAAGAATGCTGCTATATACAACGGTTAAGCTTTTCAACTTCCTAAACTCACAGCATATATTCATGGTAGAAACTTGAATTGAAAGAATGGTAATAAGAAACCGAGTGTAAAATATGATGTTAAACAACTCAAACTCTACAGCATATATCAATTGATTCTCCTCTTATCATGCTTTAATGGAAGAAAGTAAAGAACTTAAAAGCACAAGTAATTCATTTTTTTTATTTTCAAATTAGAGATGAAAAAAAAATGAAATTAAAATAATCCAAAATTTAAAATACGTTTGCTAATGTTTAGGAAGATTTGAGTTAGAGTTTTAAACTTTTGAAGTTTTGAGTTTAGGAAGAGAAGATATACGTGTTGATACATCACTCTTAATGGAATATTTTATCAACTATTTAACTTGCATGTAATTCACATATTCATAAATATATAGTTATTGTAAAAAATTAGCTACAATTAAATAGTACTAGTTAAGCATTTAGCTCTGCTGTAAAAATCGTACTAGGCGTCCCCTTAGGCACCTCCTTGGCGTTAGGTGAGACTTACTGCCTAGTTATCCACCTAGGCCCACTTACGTGATGCGTGCCATTTTAAGCATCTGAATGGATATCTTGTCAGTTATTAAGCATTAGTTGAGGCTTGATGCCTCGTATAAAACATTTACGTGCTAGCTTTAGGCGGTTTTGCCACCATGACGGTTCACAAGCCCATTCAAACCCTAGAGTTCCAATTTGGTTCAATTAATACCAAACCAAATAATAAATCTTGATTCAAAATACATGAGTTTATAAAAAACGTGCAACTTTGATTAATCTCCGATTATTCTCTTCCTAAACGATTAATCCTTAAACCATGTTTGTCACCTAGCATCTGCATAGCGATTTTTATAGTCTTGGTACTCAGCTATACATATGGATCTATGGACAATGCAGCATATTCATGCGCGCAACAATATGTGCATGTACATTTTTACACATCATGATTATGCTAGTCTGCAGATTTTCATCGTTATAGGGATGAATTATTCTTAACTTGTCTTATTTCTTAGAGTAGACCATGAAAGTGATGTTGGCTAAAATGATATTTTCCCATATCCAGTTTCTACCTTGGACTGCTTATCGTATTCAAATAAAGACCAACCTAATTATATTAATGACTTTAACTCAGGCATGTGCTGAGGCAGACGCATTCTTTTGTTTTGTTGAATTGCTTAGTGGATTCAGGGACAATTTCTGCCAAAAGCTCGATAATAGTGTTGTTGGCATTCGTTCCACTATAGGTAGATTATCACAGCTACTTAAAAAACATGATGGTGAGCTATGGCGTCATTTGGAGATAATAACAAAGGTAAAATTCTTTTTCTTTTCTTTTCTCTTCGTTTTTTTTGTGCTGACTTTTGACATTGGTAATTATGTTTCTTGTCAAAATTTCATAAGTTTCTCATCTTTTACATCTAGTAGCTGCCAATTTGTTTATATCCTCTCTAACACAAACTTCCAAACTAACTCCAGCTATGGATTTGCAATCATGAATTTCGGGGAAACTTAATTGAAGATGTGGGTCTTAAGAAATTACAGAGAAGTTATGGTTATATGTACAAGTAATGAATTTTGATTGAGCATCACATTTGTAGCTCTCATAAGATAAGATAGGATACTGCTGTGGATGGAATGCTAAGCTTGCTTTATTTTTTGTTATCCTGTCAAAGTCAATTTTTAGATTCTGATTTCTATTTTGTTGGATTCCTCCTCGAGGATTTTATAATTCAAATCTATATGTTGTCTATAGCCAACTTGTTGATAAACCAAAAAAGGTTTTCATCATACAAAACGTCAGTCGTAGTTGTATAGTGACCTTTGGCTTAATGACAAAATTCTTCTGAAATATCCTAGGAAAAACAGTCCTAGGTCGGCAGAATGAATTCGAACTTGGCATAAACACTAACACCTCTCTTCAATTAATGTTAAGGCACTTACGGGATGAAAAAAAATAGCACATACGTTAGCTTTAGTTTGATCCATGTGACGGAGATGGTATGTTGATTATTAATTTATTATATTCAAATTATTTGCAGGTATAGATTGTTAAGCCATTGATTATTTTACGTAAACACTGTTGATTTTGATCTAATCTCAGTCAAATTAGTTGTTTTAATATTTTGTGTTCTGTCAACCCATCGAAGCTCGTGTACAATCTCTTTAGTAGATGAAGATTGTTGGATGCGAATATGCAGGTAAATCCACAGTTCTATGCATTTAGATGGATCACTCTACTTCTCACCCAGGAATTTAACTTTGCTGACAGCATCCACATTTGGGATACTCTTCTAAGTGACCCCGAAGGCCCTCAGGTAATGACAACATACTTTTCCAAGTTTTGCAGGACGTGCGTTTCTCCTTCTATTTGTAAAGTTGACACTATTTGTTTCTCCTTTATATAGGATACATTACTCAGAGTATGTTGTGCAATGCTGATACTAGTTCGAAAACGCCTGCTTGCTGGGGATTTCACCTCAAACCTGAAGCTACTGCAGCACTACCCATCTACAAACATTAGTCATCTTCTTTATGTTGCTAATAAATTACAAAATTCGAAATGAATTGATTCACAACACTAGTTTTTTTTTAACTTTTTTTTTTGTTCCTTCATATGTAAATATACGTCTTCATTGTACTGTCACTTGCTGCAAGAAATTTGTGGCAGTCTGGTTGAGTGCTGTATTCTCTGATATCTCTCAAAAACTGAACTTATGAATTACTAAATAAATGTACTATCTATCTGGTAGCATTCCATTTCGTAATATTTTTTCTTCCTTAAAGAATCTTAATTTACTGTATTGATCACATGCTATGTGCATAACTTTGCTCATCCAATGAACTAATCCCCGAATGAACGCATTATTATGTCATTATCAAAGTTATTAATGAAGAACTGCTATATCATACGATATTATGGACAACTCTGTAACTTAGTATTATCTATTCTTCTTACAAAATTCATCCTTGATTACAAGTTTGTGCGATCAAACGAATATTAGTTAACACCGTTTAAGTAATGAACTTTAATGCTAGAACTGATTGTTATTGTAGTACAAAAAATACTAAACATCTTCTTTCTTAGTGTTCGGTCCGAAGATTGAACTTCACATAAGACATGGAAAATTTCTCTATATTATACAGCTTTGAACATTCTTCTGTCCTTTTAGTTTTAATAAAATTAAGCTGGCAAGCATTTAGTAATTCCATGTTCACTTGGCACTATTAAATAATCTTAGGCACAAAGATTATAAATAATTTACATGAGAAATGGGTTGGAGATGTCATATGATATAAACCTTTCTTATGAAAAATGTCAAGATACTTGTGATTTTACTCTCTCAAATTACAAATAGATCCTTAAATTCTTACTCGCTCTATTAATGCTGCATTAATAAGTCATCCAGTCTGATACAGTCAGCCCTTTGGATGCTCCAAGTCCACCAAGATGCCATCCCGCTACCTGGATTAATGGTCACTTGTTATGATGCTTTGGCCTTTGGATACTGTTTCATAAAGAATATTTTCTGTTACAATGTTACAATTTGCATGCACAGCTTTTCCTTCCGGCTGTTATTTGGACACATGAGACAATTATGCAAGTGAATTAGTTATCTTTATTTCCCTTTTATTTTATTATTACAAATGTGTGGCTTTGCATAGCCTAGAGAATAGTGGTCCACCTGTTTTGTTTTATTTTATATCCCTTTTATTTTATTTTTCTGGTATTACAAATGTGTTGCTTTGTATAGCATTTAATCAAGATATGATATAATTAGTGAATGACCATGCTTTAATGACATCTAGGCCATTGATTTTAGCATCTGTTTTAAAATAATTAATTCATAATTCTATTAACGATGTTTTATTAATTAGCTTCCCATGTACCAATGGAAAATATATCTTAAATAAAACAAAGAAAAGGTTAGCAAGTGGTAATTGAGCATATAATAAGTTTTTACAATTACTTAATTACCCTTATAAAATAATCACATAATTTTGATGAGAAGGAATTTTTGGATTTTGATCTCTAAACCTTTGTTAATTTTGTTTTGTTGTGATTTTACAGGCACACATTAACCCATCGCATATAACAAATCTGCCTACGTACACCGGTCAAGCTTTTTGTTCGAGGCTTAGGCTGTTACGCAAGCACTAGATGGTAAAACAAGAGTTAGTAAATAAGCCATAAACAATCACTGTTAGACTTGTGAGGTTTCGAAACAGTAAATAGTGGAAAATGACATGCAACAATGTAAATGTACTCAATTTCTATCAAATTTCTAAGTATGCACAAGGTCTTAAATTTTATATGTAGTGGTGAGAAAAGAAATCACGATACGTGTAAAATATTATGATTAGACGCGTGTGTTTATAACAGGGTGAAGCAACAGATTAATTTGCGATTGATATTTGATGGATAACAATAAAAGAATTCAATTTTGTCTATTTCCTTTTCACATATATAGCACATTTATTTCATGTATATAAAAGAATTGAGAAGGTTAATTTGTGAAAATATTGAAATTACATGCTATTAACATATCCAGAGTAATGCACTGTAACATTACAACAGAAGCTTGCATACCGCGTCATCATCCCGGTTCAAATATGTTAATTCATCCACATCTCCTTTGATCGTCAATGCTTTCAGTCACCTCCAACAATTTACACTAAATGAATACATATTAACTATCATGTGCAACCATAAACTAACACAGGTAGAACGATTCATCATTATTCTAAAAAATTATGATTATATATACACAATGAAACTGAAACAATACCATATAAACTTAATCCTAAAGAAAGAACCTGGTAGCATTCTTTATGAATTACATCCAACATGCACACTTGCTAATATGCAGGATTATTCTTGATTAGCATTGGAAATTTGTTTAATAACGAACATGGTAAGCTCTATGCAAATATTAAAACCCCGTTATTGGCAAAAAAAGAGAGTATTAGCAGATGGAAAATAACAGGAAGAAGTTTTAATATGCCCTTTTTTATGCATGCTGGGATAGTTCAAGTACGAACCCAAGAATGCGACAAAACTGAGTTACCCTATAGGAAGATATGAACACCTAAAAAATAATATCTCAAATTTGTTGTCGACCGAGTTCAATTCCTCTGTTCTCCTATTGTCTGTTCCGTCACAAACAATTACAGTCATTCATCATAACAAGTTAATAAATCAGTAGGATCCCTCATTTTTAATGTATGAGTGAAGAAAAAAAAAAATAAAGGACTGAAATACATATAGCACATGAGGGCAGAGAAAACGGGAAAAGAGGATTTGAGCTCTATAAATGCAAGCAGAAAGATACTACTTCTCATTTCTTCATCTCCTACAAATACAAATAATGGCTCAACAGCACGTACTTGTGCTACCATATCCAGCACAAGGTCATGTAATTCCACTAATGGAGCTTTCCCACTCTTTAGTCAACCGCGGTTTTAGTATAACTTTCATCAACTCTGAATTCAATCACACCCGTCTCCTTAATTCTTTACCAAAACAGAGTAACGGAAAAATTCACAACATGATAAAGCTAATATCAGTACCAAACGGTTTGAAACCTCACGAAGACCAAAATGACATAGGGAGATTATGTGAAGGATCGTTGAATGTCATGCCTGCTTATATAGAAGAAATCATAAGGAGGAGTGATGAATCTGAATTTGGGAAGATCACATGGATGATCGTGGATAAAAGCATGGCATGGGCAATTGATGTGGCTAAGAAGTTGAAAGTAAGAGCTGGTGCGCTTTGGCCTGGACCAGCAGCTATTCTTGCTGCTATGTTCGACATCCCCAAGTTTATCAAGGATGGAATTCTCGATAAGGAAGGTAGCTATAATATTATTTATTTTCGAAAATTCTCAGGAAGGTTGAATGCTGTCCGTAGATTACAAAGAAAATATACACAGATTCCACAACACATATATACTACATGTTATTCAGAAAGATTTACTCCCTGCACCTCCTATTTGGAATGATATGTAACAGTCACTGTTTCTTGTGTTTATGATACAGGAACACCTTTGAGGAAAGAGATGATTGAGGTAAGCCCAGGCATGCCTAAAATGGACACCACTCAGTTTGCATGGTTACACGTAGGCAATGCAAATGCATGTGGAATTGTGTTTCATTACGTAACCAACAACTGTGAGAAAGTGAGGCAAGCAGAGTTCATACTGTGTAACTCATTCTACGAGCTTGAACCATTCGTGTTCTCATACATGCCTAACTTGATACCTGTAGGCCCATTACTGACAGACCAATATCTTGAAAAGTCACTAGGCACTTTTTGGCCTGAAAACGAAGCTTGTGTTAGGTGGCTAGACAAGCAACCTATGAAGTCTGTTATATATGTAGCTTTTGGGAGTCTCACGCTTATGAGTAGAGAACAGTTCCAAGAGCTAGCACTTGGGTTAGAACTGACAAATCGACCTTTTCTGTGGGTTGTGAGACCCGATATGACAAACAGGTCAGTGGATGTGTACCCATCTGGGTACAGTGACCGTGTTGAAGGTAGAGGAATGATTGTGGACTGGTGTCCACAACAGAAAGTACTGGCTCATCCTGCTGTAGCTTGCTTCCTTTCCCATTGTGGCTGGAATTCGACTATTGAAGGAGTGAGAAATGGTGTGCCAATTCTTTGTTGGCCTTATTTTTGCGATCAGTTTTTTAATGAGAGCTATGTTTGTGATGTCTGGAAAATTGGATTGAGGATGAATCCTGAAAAATATGGGATGGTGTTTAAGGAAAATGTTAAAGAAAAAGTGGAAGAATTATTAGGGGATGAGGATATTAATGGAAGAGCTCTGAAGTTGAAAGAATCTGCAAGTAAAAGTATAAGAGAAGGAGGATCATCATTCCATAATTTCGATAAAATCGTGAATATCATGAAATCAGCAACTCCTGCACGAAACGATCTACTAACATAAGTGCATGAGCTGCTTTTTAATTTATGAGAAAATATGTTATTTTCTGATAATTGTAATTCTTAATGTCGACCGGCATATTTTAAAAGGGTTGGTGTAAACTGTAAACAGGACAAAGTATAAAAATAAGCATATATAAAATGATGTGAGCATTTGTACAATGATGTAAGCACGATACGTATAAGTCAATAAGCATATAAAATATCAACAAATACCATTGCAAAGAGACATCTGATTACATTCAACCCGACATGATGAAAGAAGGAATAAACCACTAAACTAACTGACAAAGTTAATTTAAAAGTAATAATAAAACGAAGAAAGCCATGATAATAATCAGAAAATAATAATAATAATAATAAATAAGTAAAATATATAAAAAAATTGAAAAACCATGAGAGCATACACAGGCAATAGCACAAAAATAGTAGATATGATAAGCATCAACATATTAAGATCATGCGCACAATAGTCAATATCAATGAGAGAAAGCTTGATATCAGCCTGAACAAAACAGCGAATACCCAGTTGTTCTTAAGGTGATATCAAACTTCTGTAATTAAACTGAAACTCATATTATGGAGTCCTCGACATCGACAGTAGTAGTAACCTTGTAAAATTAACATTAAATCGATCAGAGGAAGAGTAAAAAGCTAGCAGCAGCCATGTGAACAAGTTGAATGGCAATGACATTTACCTCGAAATCTGAAGAGTAGCTCGGGAGGCCAGAAGCGTGGGAAATGATCTGTATCCTTGCTATCTTGAGGGCTAGGGTTTTGGAAGTGGTAAAAACGAATTGGGCCGGAACTATGTGCCCCAAAAAAGCAGAAAATATATTGGATAAATAACGACTGGAGATGCGGGGTATCGATCCCCGTACCTCTCGCATGCTAAGCGAGCGCTCTACCATCTGAGCTACATCCCCTAGGCGTACGACTGGCAAATTTATATTTTAATATTTCAATAATACCGGAATTTGATCAGGAAGACCAGAAATTCGTCCACGTAAGATGAAGGGGTCGTAATTTCGGTTCAGGGACAAACTCTGTAGAACTCGCTTTTGATTATAGTTCGCCACCGGAGTCAAAGATGCGATGGGAATCATGGTCGGTGGTGAGGGACAGGTCAGTGCCCGTGGATAACCAGAAAATGGTGAACTAAGGGCGCGGTAATGGTCAGAACTGAGATAAAAGAGGATGCACAAATTTGCTGAAAAGGCCATAAGACTAGTTCATTTGTTAAGGCCTCAATATTTTTATTGAATTTGTATCCGCGAAAAATAGAATTAGACAAAAGGACAAACTAAAAAAAAAATTTAGACCGAAGGAAAACTTCAATTTTGGACTGAAGGACAAAATTTTGAAGAAAATTTCAGCGAAGGACAAATGTATAACTAGCATTATATTCGGTTTTTACATTATACAAAATGCTAGTTATAACTAGTATTATATTCAGTTTTACAATGTACAAAATACTAGCTATATTTAGCATTATCCTTCGGTCTAATTTTTTCAGCCTTAAAATATAGCTTGTTGTTCTTCGGCCTAATTTTTTTTCAAAGTTTGTCCTTGTACCTATTTTCCACTTCGAGAAATACGCTGGAGGACAAATTCTAAGGCATTTTTATTATAAGGAATTAGGGAGAACGACAAACTTTGAAAAAAAATTAGGCTGAAGGATAACAAGCTTTATTTTTGGGCTAAAGGACAAGCTTTGAAAAGAAAATTAGGCTGAAGGACAATGCTAGTTATAACTAGCATTATATTCAGTTTTTACACTATACAAAATACTAGTTATAACTAACATTATATTCAGTTTTAAACTGTACAAAATGCTAACTATAATTAGCATTGTCCTTCAGCCTAATTTTTTTCAAAGTTTGTCCTTGAGCTCAAAAATGAAACTTGTTATCCTTCAGCCTAATTTTTTTACAATGTTTGTCCTTGTGCCTATTTTCTACTTTTTATTATATATAGAACAATCCATTAATATTTTCCTCAAGGACAAAAACGTTCAAATTTTTCAACGAGCCCCAACTGTCGCCGCGCTCTCGCTCTCTCTCTCTCTCTCTCTCTCTCTCTCTCTTTCGACCTCTTTCTTCTTCTTCTTTTTTTGGAAGAAAGGTACTTTATAAACCAATAAAAGGTATATATTTCTCTGATATGCCTCGTTAAAACCTTACAACTCCTCTAACCTAGATGAATGCCTTGCAAGGAAAAAGAGTACATATCAAATCCATATATTGACAATACAACATTCACGTAGCCAACAAACCAAGATGTCAAACAGATGGAGGAGTAAACAGAGAAAACACACTCAAAACCACCTATACGATCATCTTGCGGCTATAAAACACAAAAACAAAGTCCAACTAAAAATACAAAAGACAACAAAATAAAGAGCTAGGCCAATGTGAAAAGGGTCATGTGCCAAACCAATAGAGAAAGCAAGAAAATGAGCTAGACTCCAAATTACGACAGTACTTCATCTTCTGGAAAGATCGGAGGAGCCAAAAATACTTTCCAAAACGAAGTCAAAACCCCTCAAAAATAGCGACCCTAAACAAAAAATCATCTTCGACAATACCAATCTACAAGCTGACAATAAAATGAAGAATGTGACTGCAGCTTCAAGGGGGGTGGAAGTTCTGCGTAGGATCTCCAGCAATTTCAAATTTAGCGAGGATAAGCTCTAAACCTTTGTTTACTTTTCCTCTATCTAAATTATGTTGCATCAATTGTCTGCATTCTTGAATTATATGTGTCATTCTGATTTGGATTGGTAACTCAATACCCTTAAATAACCGGTTGTTCCTCTCGCACCATATGCTCCAAATAACAGTAGTAAGAGCAATGTTCCTAATTTGATTATGTAAAGTATTATTGTACTGAGTTGAGCTTATGCTATCCATAATTTGGGTGAGATCCACTGTATTGCCGTAATTGAATGGAACTTTGTTCATGGTTTCTACAAGTAATTGCTTTGAAAATGGACATCTAAAGAATAAGTGATCTCTATCCTCTGTTTGAGTTTTACAAAGAACACATCACTTATCAATCATATCATTCCATTTGCTGACTCTATCCTTTGTATGTAGCCTATTTAATTTAGCCAACAAAGCACATATTGACATTTTTGGTGCGCACTTAGAATCCCAAATAATAGAAGTCCAGTTTAATTCAGGGTGTATAGTTCTGATGTGATTCCATGTTGATTTGCTGCTAAACTTTCAATTTTTTTCTGGAATCCAATACCAGTAATCTCCCTGCATGTGATTATGAATTTTGATGCTCCTAACAGTATTTTGAATTTGAGTGGTCATTCCTTGCATGTGATATTTTCATGCATTGTTAGTAATTAAGTCTGACACTTTCTTATGATCGTGATTACTGCTAGTCATAGAATTGCAACCATGTAAGTTTATTAAAGAATAGCCATTGATCCAAGGGTCTGAACATATTTCAGTTTGATCGCCATTTACTATATTCCTGTTTATTATGCCTTTGCACCATTGCCTTGCTTTCAAAATGATTTTCCAAGGGTATGATGCATTATTATTAAAAGCTGCATTCCAAAAATTAGTATTTCTACAATACCCGTTGTGCATCCACTTAGCCCAAACTGTTTCACCTTGAATGAAGTTCCAAACCATTTTAAGAGCTACAGTTTTTGCATGATCCTCTATTTTTCTGATACCAAGGCCCCCTTCATTCTTTTTTCTACACACATCATCCCAATTTAAATCATGGGCCTTGGTTTTCCATATGAAATTGGCACAAATTGAATTTAATTTGTGAGTAACCGCTACAGGAAAACTAGTGAACTGCAACCAAAACTGTATCATTGGATGGATCACTGTTTTGACTAATTCTACTCTTCCACTGATATTGAGCATTTTGGTTTTCCGGTGGCTAAATTTTTTATTAATTTTGTCAATTAAAAACCCAAAATCTTTGTTTTTGAGTTTGTTATTAGATAGAGGAATTCCTAAATATAGAACTGGCAAATTTCCAATCTTGATGTTCAAAGTATATGCAATGTTTTGTTTGTTATTGGCCCCTTTGCTAAAGGACAGTGTTGACTTGTTTTCATTTAAATCAAGCCCAGCTAGGGTACTTAACTTCTGAAAAACTTGTTTGACACACTCTGCATTTTCTTTTGTGGCCTTGGCTAAAACCAATATGTCATCAGCGTAGAGTAGATGGGTGATCATTGGCTCTGATTTGTAAATTGGACTGATGTTACCCTTCACATACTCTATATCTAGGTTTATTGTGAGAAATTCCATAGCTATAGTAAATAGATAAGGCGATAGGGGGTCGCCTTGCCTTAGACCTCTTGAACTCTCAATAAAACCATAAGGAGAACCGTCAATTAACACTGAAAAAGTCGGGGTAGATATGCACTCATGTATAAGGTTAGCGAAGTGCCTAGGAAAACCCATGGAAATCAGCATGTGATGAATAAATTCTCAGCTGATTTTATCATAGGCCTTATGCAGATCAATTTTCAGTCAAAAGTTGCTAGAGGTTTTCCTATTAAATCCTCTGACCATTTCATAGGCAAGCAATGAATTTTCAGTTATTACTCTCCCTGGGATGAAAGCATTCTGATTATAAGATATGAGGTCATTCAAATAAGGTTTTAATTGATTACACAAGAGATTGGCTAAAATCTTATAAATTACATTGCACAATGCTATGGGTCTGAAATCTGACATCTCAATAGCTTCTGGCTTTTTTGGGATAAGGCAAATGAAAGTGTGATTTATTTCTCGTATGATTTTACCTGAATAGAGAATTCCATTCATGGCCTTCCATAGGTCATCTTTAATTTGATCCCAGTGCAATTTAAAGAATTTCGAATTGATACCATCCGGTCCCGGGGAGCTATTGTCATTTGTTTGATAAACAGCAGATTTAATTTCCTCCAATTGGAATGGCTTGCTTATGTTCTCTCTAGCATTCATAGTTAGGATCCTCTTACACACTATGTCTGGGAATTGCTGTATGGCCTTGGATGAAGAGAACGGCGCAGAGAAATATGTGTTAGCTTTATTTACAATTTTTTCTGATGCTGAAGTCCAATTTCCATTAGGGTTAAGAATTAGATTGCTGCTTCGATTGGGGTTTGTTATCTTGACCTTATTATAAAAGAAATTAGATGGTCTATCTCCTTTGACCAGCCAGTTTATTTTCATATTTTGTTCTCTTTCATCAGCAGTTTGCCTCAGAATGTCGTGTATGTGAGCAGTCTTCTGGCTGTACTGGTTTATCAATTGAATATCCCTAGGGTTTTGAATAATCAGATTATAAAGATGGTCAGCCTCCTCTTTTAATATAGACAATGTTTGCTTTGTATTGGGCTTATTATTTCTCCATATTTTCATTGCAGTTTTGGCCTCCTTCAGTCTATATAGAAGAGAATATAGGGGACAACCTTGGAATTTTTTGGAGAGAGCTGCATGGGTGGTCGAGTTATAACCAGCCTGGAGATGCCATGAGTTGCTATATCGGAAAGGTATGATTTTTTTCTTTGGATCTTGTGTCATAAAACTGATATTAATTGTGGAGTGGTCACTAATAGAATGGTTTCCAAAATGTATTCCAAAATTTTGAAAATTGTCAGTCCATAATTTGTTAACAAATACTCGATCTATTTTGCTATGAATGGAGAAGTTAAGACCCCCTCTCCATGTGAAGAAATTACCTGGAAAATTCGTTTCCATTAATTTAGATATAGAAATGCAGTCTATGAAATCTTGATCCCCCATCGAGTCAAATAAGCCATTGTTAATTCTGTCTTTAGACGAAAGAATTGTGTTAAAATCACCAGCGACCATCCATGGTAGATTAAATTTAGATGACATATCCACTAGGTAGCTCCAAAGATCTTTTCTCTGCGGTTCTTCATTATAAGCATAAACAATTGTACAAAGAATACTAACCCCAAAGGCATTATGTAAAACACAAGATATGTATTGATCACCAGTGTGTAGTATAATGGTCGACCATTGAAGTGAGTCCCAAATAATGAGGATTCTACTTTTTTGGTCATTACAAATATTATGGGAGAATTTTCAATTACTGCTAAGATTAGATGAAAATCTGTCTATGCTGTCCTTAAACAGTTTATTCTCAAAAATACCCAAAAAAGATATTCTTTTATTATTAAGGAAATGAAAATTTTCTAATTGCTTTGTCGGGGCATTCATACCCCTAATGTTTCAAATAAGGAACTCCGTTAGTTGGTTATTACTTGGGGTGCTACTTTCAACTTGGGTAGTAGCCACACTCATCGTCTTATGTTTTTTCAATTTTGTGCTTTTCCCTTTCAGTTGATTTGCCTAACATATTCCATGCAGGGTTGTCGATGACTTCTGTAGCCATGGTAGCCTTGAACTCGAATGGGGATTCATCCGATCGAGATTTTCAAGAAGTTTTAGCTCTGGTTGACAGCTGTTCTTCAGTCCTGTGTTTCTCTGCCTCTGCGGAGCTCGTCTTTCTGGTTGAGTAGTCAGAACCATTCTCTACCACAGGAACTCTGTCTTTTGATGTTATCATCTGTATGAATTTCCATTACCATATTATCAGTTCGAGTGTTGGGACTAACATTTGTATAATTAGTCGAAGACTGACTTTTCGGCTGGCCATTTGTATTCTTATTTTTATTTTGATTTTCAATGTTAAATGTATCACCATAGCAATGTGATTTGTTGAGAACAAATTCTTCATTTGAGAAGTTCATTTGGTTTTCACTGTTTGTTTCAGTAGATACCGAAGCCTCGTTGTTTACTATGTGAATGTTGATGTCGATGTTCATAACAGTATCATCTCCAGTTTGATTTTGCATATTGTTTGATTGGTCTTCTGGCTTCCAAACTTTAATAAACTGGCAGTGTGTTTCGTTGTGACCGAAACTAAAGCAATTAGCACATTTAGATGGTTTCCATTCATAGGAGACTTCTTGCCATATGATCTTATCAGTTTCAGTAATGATTGGGATATGGTTTGGGAATTCGAATGAGTTATTAATCTCAATTAAAACTCTCGCATAAGCTATTTTAATAATACCTTCCGTAAATTTATCTAGCTTGATAGGAGACCCTAGGACTGAAGCAATGCGACTAATACCTTCTTGTGTCCAATAGTCCAGTGGTAGATTTGGAAGGTGAATCCAGATCGGAATAGAGTTGAGATGATCCTTATTTAATTGCATCCCCAGAGTCCATCTTTTCATCATCATTAACTTCTTGTTGTAATAATATGGTCCACCTTCTATAACTTTTTCGCAATCTTGTTTACTGTTAAATTTGATAATATAAAATCCATTCTTCTTGGAGAATATTGTGAATTCATCTTCTGGCTTCCATACTCTAATGATGTAGTCTCTAAAGTATGGATAATATGGTTTATGGCCAACTACATAAATCACGATAGCATTGTCTCATTGTTTTTTCTCGTCTTGAACAACTTCTACAGGCATTTTAGCACATCTCATTAAATTTAATTCGCGAAGATGGTAGTACTTCAATGGAATGGTTATTGGGATGTTATTTCCTTTAACTACTTCGTTCCACGCCCTGCTGGTCGAGGTAGAAATATTCCACTTATTTTGAATAGGTCTGTTCTCCGGTTGACTGTGATTGATAGGGTTGCTACTGTTCGAAATTAGGTTGGACTGAGATAGAGGGGTGGTAGAGGACCGAGGGTTTTTATTCTGAATGGTAGCGTTAGATCTAGGGGTGTAGGACTGTTGCATCGGTTTAGGTTGTCTCTTCCACTTTTTTGATCGAACATGAATAAACCCGTCCAGATCTATATTATCAGATCCAATAGACCGCAGCTTGTTGAATCCAAACGGCGGTTCGATAAGAGGGGGGGCGGCTCCGGTGTCAGCGACGCTTGACGGTCTGGTTGAGGAGGAATAACCATTGGTGGGAGGAGGATCGGCAAGGGGATAGAAGGGGCGGATTGGAAGATTCAGGAGGTTGAAGGGCCTCTTCTTCTTTAATTCTTCTTCGCTCTCTCTTTTTCACGTTGAAAATTAAATTCTCTTCTTCATACTTCTATTTTTCACGCGCGATCCATTCATATTTTCTTGATTTCAAATATCGTTTGTTTCTTTCGACAGTGTAATTTTCAGATTTAGATATGATTTTATTACTCTGTTTTTTGTTTTTTCTTCTATTAGAGTTTGATTTTGGTTGTTTCTAATTTTTTCCTGTTTTTCTTTTTAAAAATTAAATTCAGTTTTGTTGGTGTGTTTACTTCTTTATTATTCTATCACAAATCTGGGTTCAAATTTTTCAACGAGCCCTAACTGTCGCCGCGCTCTGTCTCTCTCTTCTTCGACCTCTTTTTTCTTCTTCTTTAATTCTTCCTTGCTCTCTCTTCTCCACATTGAAAATTAAATTCTCTTCTTCATACTTCTCTTTTTCGTGCGCGATCCATTCATATTTTTCTGATTTCGAATATCGTTTGTTTCTTTCGACAATGTAAATTTCATATTTAGGTATGATTCTATTACTCCGTTTTTTGCTTTTTCTTCTATCAGAGTTTGATTTTGGTTGTTTCTAAATTTTCTGTTTTTCTGTTTAAAACTTAAATTCAGTTTTGTTTCTATGTTTACTTCTTTGTTATTCTATGACAAATTTGGTAAGTTGCAGCGGGTATCTTCTGTTTTCTTCTCTTTTTTTATACAATGTTTGTTTTCTTATGTGTTTTAAATTGAATGTTATTTGTTTTTTGTTCATTGATATATATCTTGCATTCATATTGGTTTGATTGAAAATATATTACTGTGTTTAGTTCAATGAGGATGTGATTTTAGGTATGAGTTTTATTTTTTCTTAGTATCATTTTTCATAATAATACAGTCTGAAAGTTTTTTTAATGATTTGTTTGTTTGAGTATCATTAATGAAGTTGTTACAGAATAAATATGATGATATGCACCAAACAATCAATGAGTTGAATTAGTGTTTTGTTAGTATGAAACATTTAATAAAGTCTGTTTAAGTATCAGTTTTATTACTAATTTGAAGATCAGTTTTTAGATATCAGTTTTATATACCATAGGTATCATTTTAATTTTTTTTATTGTTGTTGTATAAAGAAAATTATTGATGTCAGTTTTTCTGTTGAGTAGCACCTATACAATGCATCCAAATTGTTTTGATGTTTTTGCATTCTTCTACTGTAATTTTATCTTCATACAAAACATTGAAGAAGTGGTAAAACTGAGTGTTTAAGAATGTCTATTTGTTTTTTGTCAGTATATTTTTTTCTTTAACCAAATGTATGATCTTAAATATTGCTTGCAATCCACATCTATATGCATCGTAAGTCTTTATATCTTCGCCTTTTCTTTTTCTTCACTTGTTTTTTGCTATGGTGCTTCAGATATCACTTTCTTGCTCTTAGAACATGGGTTGGCAAAATCATCATCGTCCTATTGTATGAAAGAGTAGCATTAAGTTGATTAGCAGATATCATTATTCTAATTTATTGATGTCAGTTTTTATTACAAATGAAAGCAAAAATAATTTCTAAAATTACAAGGCACTAACTTCAATCAAATAGACTGTAGGTATCATCTTTTTAAAATATTAGTATCAGTTTTGTTATACATTATAGCAAAAATAATTTATAAAATTACAACGCATTAACTTCAAACAAACATGCTATATGTATCATTTTTGTTATACATTGGTATTGGTTTTGTTACAAATTACAGTGAAGAGAATCTCTAAAATTCCAAAGCATTAAATTCAACCAAACAGGCTGTACGTATCATTTTTGGTTTATGTTGGTATCAGGTTTGTTACAAACTACGGTGAAAACATGTTCTACAGTTGCAAAGCACCAACTTCAAGCAAACATATAAGGAATATCATTTTTGCAATATAATGGTATCAAATTTGATAAAAATGACAGTGAAACAATTTATAAAGTACAAAGTATAAACTTCAAACATACAGACTATCGATATCATTTTTGCAAGATATTGGTATCTGTTTTACTACAAATGACATGAAATAATTTATAGAAACAAACGGTGGGTATTATTTTTGTTAAATATTGGTACCAGTTCTGTTAAAAATGACAGTGGAAATATTTTTAAAATTCCATATCAGTAATTTTAAACATACAGATTGTAGGTATCATTTTTGAATTATAATGGTATAATTTTTGAATTATAATGGTATCAGATTTGATAAAAATGATAGTGAAACAATTTATAAAAGACGAAGTATAAATTTCAAACATATATGTTATTGGTATCATTTTTGTAAGATATTGGCATCAGTTTTGCTACAAATGACATGTAAAACAGTTTATAAAATAAGAAGTCATCAACTTCACTGAAACAGATAATGGGTATCGTTTTTGTTAAATATTGGTATCGGTTTTGTTAAAAATGACAGTGGAAATGATTTTAAAATTCCAAATCATTAATTTTAAACATACAGACTATAGGTATTATTTTTGAATTATAATGGTATCAGTTTTTATACAAAATACAGTGGAAACAATTTATCAAAGTACAAAGTACAAACTTCAAACAAACCGATTATTGGTATCATTTTCTCAAGATATCGGTGTCGATTTTGCTACAAATGACATGGAAAACAGTTTATAAAATTTGAAGTCATCAACTCTACTCAAGAAAATAGTGGGTATCATTTTTGTCAAATATTAGTATCGGTTTTGTTAAAAATTACAGTGGAAACAATTTTTGAAATTTCAAAGTATTAACATCAAACATACAAACTGTAGGTATCATATATTGGTTTATAATGGTATCGGTTTTGCTGCAATTATAATGAAAACAATTTCTAAAATTGCAAAGCTTTATCTTTAAAAAAACAGACAGTAGGTATCATTTTTGTTATACATTGGTATCGGTTTTGCTATAAATTACAGTAAAGACAATTCTACGACTACAAAGCATTAACTTCAAACAAAACACTGTAAGTATCATTTTTCAATAAATAATATGTTATAAAGTGATATTATTAATTTGTAATTTTACCGAATTTATTTCTTATTCTTCATATTCTTCAACAACAATTTTTTTCCCTTTTCTTTTCTTGCTTTTTCCTGTCTAGAAAATTTGATGCTATCAACATGTATGTTTAATAATATGATATTGTTGGTATCACTTTTATAATTTTACAGTATCATTTACCCGTTGAACTGTCATTTTAGTTTTTGTCTGACTTTCCTTTTTCATTTTTTTTTTCATTTTTTTCTTTGTTCTTATGTCTAGATTTTTCAACTGCTCTTCATTTTCTTTCTCGGCAGCTGTTTGTTGTTACATATTTTCTTCATTGTTCTGTCAAAATAAATCAATGATATTACAATACAACTATATTAATTTTGCTGTACTTGATTTTATAGTATCAGCTACCTTTTCCTGTATGTTTTCTTTCATTTTTGATTGATTTTCATCTTTTGCATTTTGTTCATTTCTTATCTTTGTTCTTTTTTCTAGCATTTGTTGTGCTTCTTGTTTAACTGGTCATTTTCGTAAGTTTAGCTTTCTAGGTTTTACATTCGTCATTTGAAGTTTTCGATAATTCTGAGCTAGATTTTATATTTCTCGAGTTGGAAATTGTTGTTGAATTTTTGCCGGAGCTAGGTTTTCGGATTTTGTAATTCGGCATTGCTGTTGAATTTCAGGCGGAGCTAGGTTTTCCATTTCACGATTTGGGGATTGTTGTTGAATTTCTTGTGGTTGTTCACCGTGCGTTGATGTTTGCAGTTGTTTTGGAGATAATGATTTGCTTCTGGTTTCATACGCCATTGCTAGAGTGATTTTAAGTTTTGAGAGCAAATTGAGAAAATAGTTTGAGATTGATGAAGACAGTCGAATGGTAGGAAATAGAAAGGTAGAAGGAAGGTTTAATTACTAATTAGCTTTGGGCCTGCCCTTGAAAGAAAAAAAAATTGCACGTGTACTTTTGTCTAATTTTTTAAGATAATTTGCCCAAAAAATTGTTTTCCCCTAATTAAAGTGGTGCCATTACAAAGCTTTGTAGTCTGAGTTTGGAGTTTTTGGTAAAATTTTGCTATTATTGCAAGTAAATAAGGTGATTAGCCATTCACGCTCGATATTGCTTTGTATATTTCAGAGTTTCTTTAGTTGTGTTGGCGCTAAAAATGGCCACCAACACCCAGTTATATGAAAGCACAAATATCCAATCACAGATCTCAGATAATATAATGCAGAGAATATAAATTAAAGAATAATAAAATTAAAACAGAAAGCAAGTAAAGAGAGACATAGATTCATAGTGGTTCAGCTAACTCCGGCCTACATCCACTCTAAAGGTTTTCCTTTTATTCGTTTATGCTGCTGTTATCGTTGCAAATCCATGAACCCAGAATAAAAATGGCAGAGTATAGCCTAGAACGAAGATAGAGTGAAGCAGAAAGAAGCTCCCTTTGCCGATGCCATGTCCGCTGTATTTATAGGAGAAAACGTGAATATATCTCGCTCAAAACCCGGATCTGGAACGCAGAAGCCAAGACGAGCCTGCCCAAAATGTTTAGGGCCCACTGGAGCCCATAATAGGGATCAGGGCCGATCCCTATTTCAGGGGATTTACGGGGTGCGATCCCTATGATGGGTCCGCCATGTTGTAATGTACTTCCCCTCATAATTTTATATTAAGTTATCGATCGATCATTGCTATGAACCTGAATATGGCCGATCCCTCATAGGGAAGAGGGCCGATCCCTCCAAACTCCTCCATTTGATGTGCGATCCCTAGGGTAGACTTCCTAGGGTCCCTTCTTTTTATTCTCAACGATTCACTTCAACCACCTTGTGGTTGTTGAGTTATGGAGCGATCATCATTGAGCTGTGTTGTGTGCATCTTGTTTAATCCGATCCCTTTATTTCAATCCCTCTTCTAGGGGAAGTATTAGTTCCATACTTAGCCTTTTTTTGAGTGTTATCCATTTGAATCCATCCCACTATCGTCCATTGTTCCAAATATAATCCTGGTAATCATATCTCTAGGCTTTCTGCCTTGAAGATCATGAAGTCTGTTGGGTTAAATCCGCTTATGTACTGCCTTGGCAAAAGGCGGGTTAACACTTTGCCCCCAAAAACATGCCCTGCGATAGAAAGGTGTGTTTTGAATTGCCATAAATCCAAAATTCGAAGTCCATAATCCATCGATAGCCATATTATCCAATCCGAATCCAATCCATTGCCAATCCAAATCCATGATCTATCTGGATCGTTAGTGAAATCCATGACCATTTTGAGTCGATATCCATTATGTATCCTTTGCAAATCCATGATCTCTTCAAATTGTTTTATCCAATCCTCGACCTCACTGGGTCGTTAGCTAAATGTAGTGATCCTAATTTTGACTAATATTATTTAGGATATTTAATTAGATAAATTAAGTGAAATAATGTAGATGGTTAAGGGATTGAGATTTTTTAATCAATAAGGGGGCCATGCCTTAATGAATATATAAGCAAAGGAAAATTAAAAATAAGTAAGTAGGAGGAATATGGTAAGGGAAAAATAGGAATAGCCTTTGTTCTTGTAGCCTAAACCCTTCTAACTTTCATCTCGTATTCATTTCAACATTCACAAAAAAACTAAAACCTTAAGCAAGCTCGGCCGGCCACCATTAAGAAGATTCAAGAAGAAGAAAATCTAGGATTCAAGTAGAAAGCTTAAGCAAATCAATCAAAAGCAAATCTCAACCTTCTTAACACTGGGGCAAGGTGAATAATTATCTTACATTTCATTTTTGATATTGATTTCGGTTTCAAGTTAGATCCGAATTAATTTTGCAAGTACTATGCCATGTTATGTTTGTTTAAATGGATATATATGTTTGTTGATGATTTATAGTGTTTCATATAGATTTTATGTTAAGCTTAGTATGGAAAACCTATTAAATGACATCCAAATGATTTGCGTTTTTAATATACGGTCGAAAAAATTATTTTAGAAGTGGGTTTCAAATTTCATAATTTTCTAAATTATTGTTGATTTATTATGAATTTTCTATGAGAGAAAATAGTTAATATTGGGTTTAAATTATTTAAAGCGATTATATAATGATTTTGGATCTGAAATATAAATATGTTAGAAAATATATTAAAAGTGAATTATGATGATTATCGGGGAATTTTCCTAAGTATTTTACTATGCTTATAAAATTATTTAAGTTGAGGAACTTAAATGTTTTATATATTTTGTTAAGGAGAAGGGCTTATTTGTTAAAATGTTTTTAATTATAAATTTTAAATTCGGTAGCCTTTTTAGAAAAGAATTTTGATAAAGAGTGGCAACCAATCATATTTTGACAAATTGGGCAAGTTAAGTAAAAAGAAATTACTTTAAAAGGGAATTAACCGGTTTTGTTTCGAAATACAACTTCGCCACTTCCTTAACTAGCTTCCGTTACCATGCCCAGATAGCCTTTCGACCTATTCGAAACCAATATACATGATATCAAGTGATTTGTATGTAGTGTATTGGAGAAAGGCGGAATGAATGTTGGTGTCAAAGGTATGCTTTCGAAGAGGTTGAAGTCATTCCAATAAGCTTTCGAACCAATCAACTTACCTTTGTTTAAAAAAGAGGCTTTCGAACAACTTGCCACTTGCCTTTGATTTCGAAAGAGTTGTCACTTGCTTATGTCTTAAAAGAAGCTTTCGAAAGGATAGCCACTTCAAACCTATTTGAAACCTAGCTGCCGCGTTCATACCTTTCGAATGAGTTAGAGGCCGCTTTTCTGACCTTAAAGCAATGGATTCGAAAGGGATGCTTTTGTCTTTCAAATTTAAAAAACCGCTGTCTAAATGCTTTTGAAAAGGGTAATATAGCTGCTTTAAAATGGTCTCAGAGGCAATGGTTTCGAAAGGGTTAGTTTCGAAACTATCCTCCTTCTTTTACTTTGGATTAATGCTTTCGAAAGTAATACTTTTGCCCTTATTCTTTATGACCCTTTAGCAATATCAAATGTTAAGCCCAATGGTTTCGAAAGGAATACGTTTACATGGTTTCAAAGGAATGTTTCCACAAACCTTTACTTGATCCCAATGCTTTCGAAAGGTATATTATAAATGTTTCGAAAGATATGTTTTAAGTATTTCGAAAGGAAGGTTCTAATGCTTTCAAAAGATAAGTATAGATAGTTTTGAAAGAGGATGTCTAAGGTTTTAAGTAATGCTTTTGAAAGCGTTGTTTTCAATGATTTCGAAAGGTACTGTTTAAGGTTTTAAACAAGGGTTTTGAAGGTATTACTTTAGCTTCATGGCATAAAGTTTCCTAAGTTAAAAAAAAAGGATTTTAAATCGTTTGAAGGGATAGATAATCCCATCGATTAGATTTCATCAACACTGTTTTGTGTAAAGCATATATCATAGCATAAGTATTTTTAAGCAAAGCAAAGAGTATGATTTCCTTTTTTTATAAAGATATGATTTCAAAGGTAAATCATTTGTAATGATTGTTTACAAGGAAATGAAATTTGAAAAGTGTAGTTAACCCTAAATTTATGACTCAGATATTAGAAGACCAGATGAGACTGGTATGGGATCGCGCCTTATACTTTTAGCCCTAGCTAAATAAGTCCAAAATTCTAGTGTGTAGGGCTTTGTCACAGGTGGGACTAAAATAACGTTACACATAGAAGGGAATATACAGAGTGAAGATAAGTTATTGGCGAGCCCGCAAAACCATTAGGATCAGTTGACTCTAAAGGAAGATAGTTAAGGATAGATGGCCCAGTATTATGTCTAACAGAAGTTAGATTGTTGATTATGTCTGGTAGGTCCGAGTCAGCCAATGGTTAATAGTTAGCCAGATAAAACTATAGTGTGGACAGGTAGTCCATTGATTTTCTGATTATTATGCATATATGTATTTGCTATTAATGTTATAATTAGTTTGATTGCAGGATTTTGATTTGCAAAAGATATGCTTTCAAAAGGATATTAGTGAGGGGAAACCCGTTCCACTAAGCGGCGTGGTCTCACTTAATATCAATAAATCGAGATGTAATAGTATTATTTATAGCAGGCTTTATGTCTCACTCGAAGTTTATGTTTTCCTCTTAAACTCTTGGGTGCTCAAAATTTAATTTGAGTAGATTGAGAGTTAGGGACTTTTTAGGTTTAGTAGGTTGGACGAATAAGATTCCGAAGATGTGCAGGAGGCAAAGCTAGCTATGTAGGAGCTATTTAGTATTATTTCCGCTGTGATGTATTTATGACTGATATGTTTATCTAGTACTCTGATCATCCAGGGGGCATCTTCATATGTCGCTCTTGGAGTAATTTGTAATAATTATATTTGATCAAAACTTGAGAATCGTTTTGGGATTATGTAACTAAATATGAAATATTGATTTGAAATGTAATCAGAAAAGATGTTTTTGAATTTTGTGTTAATTTTATTTCATATTCATGTGCTTCTAATATTATGGATACCATTAACATTACTGTATTTTGTCACCGAAAGTTAATACTATAGATGACTCCAACATCTGTAGCGCTTATAGCTTCGGGCCTCAAAGTAGGGGATGTTACACCAAATCCGCAACCACTCCAGATCCATATCCAAATCTGTGACCGCTTCGGGTCCATATCCAAATCCATAGTTGTTCGAAGCTGATATCTAAATCCATGACCTCTCCGGGTCCTTGCCAAGCACAATCCATACTCGACATCAGAGTAAGCCAATCCCGTCGATCTCAGGTGAAACGGCTTTATTTCCTATACTCCGGTTCAGTGTCCTTGAACATTAAGTGATGTCTTAGCCTAAATCCTAGGCCGATAGTGGTCTCCTTGGACCCTTGCCGAG
Organism: Allium fistulosum; assembly: GCA_030737815.1. Taxonomy (NCBI): domain Eukaryota; kingdom Viridiplantae; phylum Streptophyta; class Magnoliopsida; order Asparagales; family Amaryllidaceae; genus Allium; species Allium fistulosum. Next base: position 344,101,350 of record CM060902.1, read on the forward strand.
CATAATCCATACTCGAAGACCTGAGTAGGCCGATCCTCTCACTCTCCGGCGAAGCGACCTACTCCTTCCCAGGAATAATCCATACCCAACGTCCTATTGGGTTTTATTCTCCAGCCTCGACTCTCCAGTTGAGGATTTAATCCATGTACGAGTCCATTCTGTCGCTTTCCGGTACGACGGTTCATCATCATCTCAGAGCATGCTTAGGGACCGTCCTCGATCTCATACATATATAAGCTTAGCCGCCTTTTTTAGAGTTTATTATTATTATTATTATGGCCAGATCCAAGTCTTGAACTCGGCCCTTACCATCACGATTTGTTGATGACGATCCGTAACCCCAAAGTAGGGCCATTCCCGTTTCCATTCCACGCAGATGATGGCTGCTCCTGTTCCACCATCACTGTCTGATTCCTCACGAAGTGTAGCAGTCCGCCATTCCTGACGTGCTCCTCAATCATATCCTTTAAATGCCTGCATTAATTTGTGGTGTGCCTGTTCAATTCATGGAACATGTAGTTCTTTCCAGAATACGCTCCCGCTCCGTGGGATCCCTCCTTGCCTGTTTTCGACAGAGGAGTTGCCCCTAGTGTACAGATAAATCCGTTCTAGGCTTTTCATCAAATCAGAGTAGGAGGGCTCCCGCCCTTTCCATCGCCTTTTCGTCCCATCATATCCATCATCCAGTTTCTGTTTGCCTTTATCATTTTTGTTTGCATCTCCTGATGATCCTTCGTTTTGCACAGCGTTCACCTCTAGTTTGTCAGCTCGTACGTCTTCCTGTTATAGGAACCTTTCTGCTTCATGATAACACTCCCCGAGATCTTAGGTGGATCCCATGCCAATGAATCCTTGAAATCCATGCTATCGGCAATTCCTGATATAGCTGCCATCAAAACCATGGATGGATCGGCTGATCCACCGATTCCGCCGTGGCATTAAATCGTGTTTGAAAACTCCTTAGAGACTCTCTAGTCTTCTGTTTCAGTGTTTCCAGACTCATCACATTTTTGGGTCTCGAAATGTGAACCCTGAACTGCCTCATAAATCTTTTAACCAATTCCGTCCATGTGCCAATAAAATCACTCTCCAACTGCCTGAACTACAGTGCAGCTATATCCGTTAGATACAGGGGAAAGCATCAAGCCATGACTTCCTCTGACGCCCCTAGTACTTCCATATGCCATATATATCTCATCATATGCATAATTGGGTTCGACTTTCCATCATATACTTACAATGTTGGTAGTTTAAACTCCGGTGGATTCCTAGCATTCCTAATATTAGGAGTGGATAGACTCCTACTTACATCCTCCAGATCCCTGTTCGCCTGTCCTCCACACATAACTCGCCTGATCATCTCCGCAAACCTGTCATTGTCATCCAAAGGTAGTCTCCTATCATCATTTTCAAACTACCCCCTGAGTCTACGAGGGAATTCTGAAATGTATTCCTCCGGACGTGTATCCAAATTCTGATTTGCACCAAACTCCCTAGGATCGACCGCAGGTCCTCCAACATTGCGACCGACTAGACCCTGGGGCATGCCCCTAAGTCTTTGGGGATCGGGGCTGATCCCTCTAAGATGGTCGAGGACTACCCTCGACTGCTTTGTTTCATTCCTTTGTCCAATAGCTCCATCTCCATGTTCTCGGTTCTGATTTCCAGCGATTCCTACTGCTTCAACTCCTTGATCTAAGTTGTCATTAGATTATGCTATTCTATTCCCTTGGTACTACGCTCCAGCTTGTCTAATCTATCGGAGTAAATTCTACAACATCTCCTTCTATCTTTTCAGCATCCTTTCCTGCATAGCATCCATCATCGTTTCCATTTCATCCCTGGCGATGTAGATAGATGCTTGATTAGCTCCAGCTCTAGAGGAACCCTCTTAACTCCCTCCATGATGGCTCCTATCTAGTAGCACTTTCCTTATCGATTGTCTCACCATTGCTCCAAATCTAAGCTCTAGATCTTTTCCAAACTTTGAATCTGAATTCCAAATCCCCAAGGGCTAGCTTTCTTAGTGAAAGCACAAATATTGGCATCAAAACTGGCCACCAACACCCAGTTATGTGAAAACACCAATATCAAGTCACAGATCTCAGATAATATAATGTAGAGTATATAAATTGAAGAATAATAAAATTAAAATAGAAAGCAAGTAAAGAGAAACACAGATTTATAGTGGTTCGGCTAACTCCGGCCTACATCCACTCCAAAGGCTTTCCTTTTGTTCGTTTATGCTGCTGTTACGGTTACAAATCTGTGACATCCCAGAATAAAAATGGCAGAGTAAAGCCTAGGTAGAAGATAGAATGAAGTAGAAAGAAGCTCCCTTTGCCGATGCCATGTCCGCTGTATTTATAGGAAAAGACGTGAAAATATCTCGCTCAAAACCAGGATCTGGAACCCTGAAGCAAGGACGAGCCTGCCCAGAAAGTTTAAGGCCCACCGGAGCCCATAATAGGAAACGAGGCTGATCCCTATTTTGGGGGATTTATGGGGTGCGATCTCAATGATGGGTCTCCCATATTGTAATGTACTTCCTCCCCAAATTTCACGTTGATTGCATTTGTAGATTTTGAGTTATTGACCTGTAACACCCCTAATTTTAAATAGCATTATTAAGGAGATTTAATTAGATAAATAAAATAAAATAATGTAGAGATTAGAGTGATAAGGGAATTGAGATTTGAGATCTAATTAGGGTCATGCCTAAACTAGATGGATTTATAAAAATGGATTATAAGTTAAATACCTAAGAGAGTAAGGCAAGGATAATATGGGAATAGCCGAACCCCATAACCCCTAAACCCCTTACTCATTCTCATTCACATTTTCATAAATCAAAAACATAAACAAAGGAGAAACAAGGCCGGCCATAACCCTAGGAGAAGAGGAGCTCAAAATTAATTAGAGGCTAAGATTCAAGCTAGGAATGTTAAAGTGAATAACAAATCTCAAGTTCCTCATCTAAACAAGGTGAATAATAATCTAAACCATCTCATATATGTCTTCTTGAACCTCTAAATTTGATTTTTAAGGTTTAAAACTGTTTGGGTGGATGAATGATGATATTCTTTGATTATATGCCATGTTATAATTTAAATAAGGATTTTGTGAAATGATATAATTTGATTTTAAGGTTAAAATCATGCAAATTGATTTTCGAATGCCATGATGTTTGAATATGTTCTATAAAACATTATTTTGGAGATGGGTTTAAATATTCATAACATTCCAAGCTATGGATAATTTATTATGAATTTTGAATGGAAGAAATATATAATTTTGGGTTTAAATTATTTAAGGAAATCAAGTATCGTTTTCGGGTCTAAAATTTATATATGTTAGAAAACATATTAAAAGTGAATAATTGTGATTTTTGGGGACTTTTCTTAAGATTTTTTCTATGGTTATTAAATTATTTAAGATAAAGGACTTAAATGTTTTAAATGTTTTATTAAGGGAAAGGGCTTATTTATTAAAATGATTTCATTTGGAATTCAGCAGCCTTTTAGAAAAGAATTTTGATAAAGAATTGGCAACCAATAATATTTTGACAAATTAGGCAAGTTAGGTAAAAAGGAATTACTATGAAAGACATAAAAATTAGTTTTGTTTTGAATTACAACTTCGCCACTGCCACTTGCTTGCTTCCGTCACCATACTTCCGCCAATAACCTTTCACACCCATTCGAAATCAATGCACATAGTATCAAGCCATTGATACGTAGTGTATTAGAGAAAGGCGGAGGGGACTGTGTCGAAAGCATGCTTTCGAAGGGGTTGAAGCCATTTTTATAAGCTTCCTAATCAATCCAACTTGTCGTTGTTTTTAAAGAAGCTTTCGAAAGGGTTGCCGCATTTTGAACTCATTCGATACCCAACTGTCGCATTTATACCTTTCGAATCGGTTAAAGGTCGCTTTTCTTTATAACCTTAAATCAATGTATTCGAAAAGGAAGCTTTCATCTTTTTAATTTTGAAGCCGCCTTCTCAATGCTTTCAAAAGAGTTGCTTTAGCCGCTTTTAAATAAGAGTTTCAGAGGCAATGGTTTCGAAAGATTGGTTTCGAAGCTATCCTTATCCCCAATTCTTTTATTTGAGATCAATGCTTTCGAAAGGGTTACTTTCGCTTCTGTTCTCTTTGATCCTATAGTTATACTAAATGTAAAACCCAATGGATTCAAAAGGAATACTTTAAAATGGTTTCGAAGCCATGTTTCCACAAACTCTTACTCAAACCCAATGCTTTCGAAGGGTATGCTTTAAGTATTTCAAAAGGTATATTTTTTTAGTGTTTCGAAAGGAATGGTTCCAAGTATTCGAAAAATATGTTGGATGATTTCGAAAGAGAACATCTATGGTTTTAAGTAACGATACAAAGGATATAGTCAAAAGTCTTAGTTTTCAAATTTGAGAACCCAGTCTCATTTTTAAAGTAAATACATGGCAATATGAAAGAGTTTTGAAATGGCATTTAACTATGAAATTTAAGAGGAAGCTTTCCTTGATAAAGATAGTGGGTTAAGGGTATTAACCATATTTCATTAGAAAGATGATTACAAGGAATTTAACCATGGATGTTTATATTATCATGTTATTTGATCAGTTATCATTAATGCTTGTGTAACTATATTCACTTCATTCATAACCCATAACTACATCTTGGGTAAGGGCAGAATAACAGGCTAGGTTGACCCAGTATGGAATATATATATATATATTGAATTTAACTCCTGAGTAAGTAGAATTGCATCCAGAAGGTCAGACGGACTAGAATATAGGATGCCCAAAGATTGATCAATGGATTATTGGTCTAGACAGGTTCTTAGTAAACCCATGAAAACTATGTATGGAGGTTGTTATTGGTAGGGGCCAGTAGGTTCTTAGTGATTCCATGAAAACTATGTCCGGAATAAGTTATTGAAAGAGATCAATAGATTCATAGTGATCCCATAAAAAACTATGACATGAGAGATGTTATTGGAGAATCCAATAGGTTCATAGTGACTCCATGAAAACTATGATTTGATGATGTTATTGGTAGATACCAATTGGTTCTTAGTGATCTCATGAAAACTATGTAACTAGAAAGATAGTCCGTAAGCTTGGAACAGGTTATTAGTCAGCCCATGAAAACTAATAGGCTAATAGTGACCCTAGAAACTATAACTTGAGATAGATAGCCAGGTAAACGGGGATGAGAAATCCAGAGCATATTGCATGTTTGCATATCATCAAGATACATTTTATTATGTTATGTCTTAACCATTGTGGATGTAGGTGCACAGCATATGGTTATTATAAATTGGGTTAAGATACTAGTGAGGGGAAAATTCGTTCCGCTAAGCGGTGTGGTCTCACTAGATATCTATATGGTTCGAGATGGTAGGTTATTATTCACACCTGACTTTTTTTCCGACTCGAAGTTTATGTTTTCCCCTTAAACTCAAGGGTGCTCAGTTAGTTTTGAGTAGTTTGAGAGTTAAGGATTTCAGGTTCTCCTTTAGACGAATAAGCTTCCGGAGACATGCAGGAGGCAAACTAGCTATTAGGATTTCCTTTTGTTTGATTCCGACATTCCATTGTGTTTTGGATGTAATGGCAAAGTTGTTTAGTGCCTATATTTAGACTCTGATCAACCAAATAGGCATCTTCATATGTTGCTCTTGGCGTATTTTGTAATAAATTGTAATTTCTCTGAACGTGGCTTACGTATGGGATTATGCAATAAATCTGAAATGTAATGAAATGATATATTTGTTTTAAATTGAATTTAATTTTTTTTTTCATATTCACGTGTTTCTAGTATATCAATGTATCTAACATTACTGCATTTGGTCACCGAGAATTAATAACTATGGATGACTACAACATCCATAACAGTTAGTTTTGGGCCTCCAAATGGGGGATAGTACATGACCTATCATTGCTATGAACTTGAATATGGCCGATCCCTCATAGGGAAGAGGGCCGATCCCTCCAAACTTCTCCATTTGATGTGCGATCCCTAGCGTAGACTCCCTAGGATCCCTTCTTTTTGTTTCCAAAGTTTCACTTCCATCCGCCTTGTGGTTGTTGGGTTATGGAGCGATCATCATTGAGTTGTGTTGTATGCATCCTGTTTAATCCGATCCCATTATTCTGATCCCTCTTCTAGGGGAAGTATTAGTTCCATACTTAGCCATTTTTTGAGTGCTGTCCATCCGAATCCATCCAGATGTCATCCATAGTTCCAAATATAATCGATCCCTAATCTTGGTAACCATCTCTCCACGCTTTCGGCCTTGATGATCGTGAAGTCTGTTGGGTTAAATCTGCCTGTGTACTACATTGGAAAATGGCGGGTTAACAAGTTGGTGGTATATCGATGTTATCATGTTACGTGTTATATGTGGCTGGTATATATGCATGTGAATATCAAGTTATTTAGTTGCACTTTTTCTAATTAAGATGATATGTGTTGTTATTGTTACATATTGGCAAAAAGAACCCATGGTGGTTCTCTTATTGGTTCTATGGTTAACTGGATTTGGCAAGTCAAATGTGAATATGGGGAGGAAATATATATATATATATATATATATATATATGTTGTACTGATCACTAGTGTGTCGACTTTGTTACAAGTTGGGGTAAATCACCTAGTGGTATGTAGAACTAAATTAGTTGTGTTTTCTTTTAAGTGAATAACTAAACAACCATGACAATTTGACCCAAAACTTGTGCATATTTATAGAATAACTTAGATTAGGTCCAAAGCCTCCCAGTTTACGCCGATTACAGACAAATGAAGAAAATGCACAACTTTGTGTATTGTTTATTTTTTTGGATGTGGAAATTGGGGGCGCATTCTTATTTTCGATTTTTTTCATAAATTACATCCATTTCGATTACACACACACATATAGCCTTATAATATGAATTTGTATAAAATACCACTATAAATGCATATAGTCCCAATTACTTACCTATGTATACATACATGTGATAGGGTTAGGGGTATACCCTAAGAGCATTATGTAATTTATTGTAAATTATTAACTCTGTAATAAAATCTCGTTCGTAATAAAAGATTTTTTCTTTCTGTTATATACATGTTGCAATGTGTTATAAATATTTATTTATTTAATTTAAGTATATTTAATAGAAAATCTATAAATGGTGTGTTTTTTGATAGTAATTACAATTTAATCATGAGTATTTATCATAATATAATAAACACATTGTTTTAAATATTCCTACCTAATCAAGATGTATCGAGATTGGATATCGATGCATCTGTTGAGACTAGAGTATGTAATGCTCTCTAGATATTAGGCGATGTATTACTCATGACTGTTGGGGGCACCAAGGCGTTACGTACTGATAGGTATTGGATGACTATGAAATGACTCACTCGATAGTTTTCTATTGCTTGATATAACTAAGGCCAAACAGAAAACATCGATGTGACAATGTTACATAGTTCTCTTGACTTGAGAATGCCGATAATATTCAATGTGGATGCTCTACTTTGATTATACTTAAATCGTGGCACAACGTCCATCGAACGGGTATAGTTGGGTTGGGTGGAAGCGTTGGAAGTGAAACACTATTCAATAGAGGATACATCTCCTCGGTTATATGAGGTTAGTATCACGATCAATTGAAGTCAACTTAAAGTCAAAAACTTTGGCCAGAGTAGTTTGGTTAATAATAATTTTTATTATTAAACCAAGGACTTTGTGTTTAGACTATAAAGTTGAATAGGACGATATTGGAATTTTGATCATTACCAAATTTCATAAGTTCTAATGTGATGTAGATTTAACGAAGAGAATCGGTGTAAATAAGTGTCACTACTAGGTAATGCTTAAATAAAATAAAATTGGATTTTACCGAAGCTATGTAAGCGATGAATTTGGCCATAGTATTATACCACTAGCTAAAGTGATGTGTGAACGGTAATATTCGAATTGTTCGGTATTAACCGCTGACCGAATTTACACCTGAGAGTTACACAACCAAAACGTTGAATACTCTTGTTACCACCTAATTTAATTAATTATAATTGTTATAAATTAATTAAATTAATTAATATTTATGAAGTACTAATTGTAAAATTTTACTTAACTTGTGTTGATCAATATTAAATAGTGTGTATATAATTTTACAAGCACATGTATCGATGTGCATTTGAAGTAGATTTAATTGCACATTTATTTAATTAGGCTTGAAGAAATTAGGAGGCCCAGAAAGGGGCATGTTGTGAAAACACCCCCCTTATACCCATATTATCCAAGAGTATTACTAGGTAATACTGTCAGATATTATGGAGAATAAGGCGATATGGGGCACACACGTGAATATTCGCTTAGGCTAACATTGGTACGTATTAAAACATCGAATAAATAATGCATCTATATGTACACAGTATCGACTCAAAGCAATAAACACGTGTGCCTCCAGGATAGAACAATTAAATAACAGAGTTCATAGATTCAGTCGCACCGACAAGATATAATATATAAAAAATATACAAGGTGTGAAATACATCTCAATGTCAAATACATACGCCAGTCGATACAATACAAAACAATATACTACAAGGTTTCTAATCTCCTCCAAGCCCAGAATATATATATATATGCTAGTCTCATAGTCTTCTATACTTGAAATGTCTCGGACTGACCTGAGTATTATATAAATAACACACGAGTCAGACTATATCTAAATATATGGGTCAATACATACATAGATATAGAATATACATAACATAATGATTATGATACACTAATAGTAGCGTATAATAATAACAACACTCTCAAAACATAGCAAAAAGATGTCATTACCAATATAAATCACATCAAAAATCATAAGACTACATCAAATGGGTGAATCATCCATATCTTGAAATCACTATCAAATCCAGAAACAAACAAAAATGAGATATCCTCAAGTAAAATCGGGAATGAACACTATAATGCCCAAATATCTCTCAATCTCGTAATATAAATTATCATCATAGAATAATGAAACCATCTAGCAAATGAGGCTAATACACAACAATGCCCTAATGTAATATCATAAATCATATAATTAGTAGATAATGTGAGATAGCCCATAAAACATCCAAATGATATGCAGTATCATACAAATCATAAGGATAATCAATCACAATCAATAAATAAGGCTATCTCTAAAATACCAAATCAAAAGTGTGAATATATAGAGGTTGACAACACTTTAGACTCAACCAGCCTCTAGTTTAATCAACTCACCACAGGAACAAGATATATATTCCAAGCCACCAAACATATATACCATGAATCTAATGGGAGATTGACAGCCACTACCGCAAGCCTACTCCAAGAACACAGGTCTAGTCACCAACCGCAAAGTAACCGTCTATTCCTATATTCTTTAAGGTATATGTCAATCTACTACATTCACATACCCTGAACCAGATATGGAGACTGTCAGCCGCCTACCGCAAGCCTGCTCTAGGTACCCAGGTCTACTTGCCTACTGTAGAGTATCGTTTATTCCTACAGTCTTTAGTTACCTCGACGGACATCGTGATCCCATCCATCAGTGACTTGTCTACGCGTAGCCCCATTCACGACCCTGCTTTGCCCCAGTTGGTAACAGACTGCTGGCCTATGTGACACAAGGGGTTATGGGCTACAACCCATCTACTACTACCAATATTATGATGCGCATCAAAAAGGACATAACATAATACTCATCGAAGGGACCCGTAATACTCATCGAAGGGACATATAATAACGGTGTTACGGATCGGGGACGCGACCCCACGATCAGTGGATACTGGCCAACCTGGTTAACTCCCGAAAATAAAGGAAGCTGGACACAATGTGGATGGTCATATAGTACTCATACCCTATCGCTTCGCGTATCTCTAATAATAAGCGGACACGCGGCTCTCATAAGTCAATATCTAACAATATGATACTCCTCACCGAGTATCATATGGACCAATAAATGTAATCCCTGTTTGACTGACAATTACTTACAATGAATAATCAAACAAATAACATAACGACGTCCCATACCAGCAGATGTTACTCGAATAATTATTCAATGCTCATAAACTACACTCGATCCACACTAAATATCTCTATATGACAAGTCCAATGAATAAACGAAAAAGTATTACTGAATGCCCCATCCTAATCGGTATTACTAATCTTTTTATTTGGATTTTTCATCACATGGAAATGAAATGTAATACAATTAAATCAAGGATGTCATCACCATATCATACTAAATTCATTAATCAAATCAAACTCAACAGTGAATCACTCATCATATCAAAACTCTGAACATGATATGAGAAATCAATAGATATGGAAATCATACTTAAATCTCAATTTTAATTCAAACATTGAAATAATAATAAAGCTCATTAAAATATTTCTTTAATCAATTAAAACAAACATTCAAATATTTATATAAAATAATTAAAGATAGATTTCTAAATCAAATAAACTTATAGGAGTATTACCATAATTTTCTACAATTAATTATTATTTCACAATAATATATATATATATATATATAAACTTTAAATATATTATATTTATTTCTAATCATAGATATAATTGATAGTCCTTACTTAATATCCAAATCAATCAGGAATATAACAATTTCTTTTGGATTATTCCATATAAGAAAATTCTCATATTATAAAAGAGACTTTCACTAATAATCTTTATAAAAAGAAGCTCTTAAACATTATTATAACCGTAATATATTTTGTAGAATAGCGATACATTATATTTTCTTTTAAACCAATTCCAAATCCTATAATCAATAATTAATTCAACCTAATGATTCAACCACAACAATCCATCTCATAAAATAATTCAATCAATGGCCTTATTTAACTTCCTCAAACAATTGCAATCGCTAACGGGGTGATTATAAATATAAATGACAAACAATAAAATTAGATATAGTTGGGAGTATGAAATTAACTCATCGAATCGAACGAATGATTTGCTGTCTTCTGTATGCCCAAAATTCCATATCTGCAACGCCGATTCCCGAATTCGCATGCCTCATCTCACATATAAACAACAGCCTCATCACCATCAATCACCTGCTGCCTCCACATTCCCGTCAGCACTCTACGATAGTAGTCGACCAACACGCGACACCTATCACGCAATCGCAGGCACAAATCTTCAAGTCGCGTCGCTCACGTACGCTCATTAATCAGCATCGCTTCCTCCTGTTCGTCCACTAACACTTGCGTGAAATGGTATCGTGTAATCTAGGATCGAGTTTAAGGATTTTATATTAATTCGTATGTTATTTAAATGATTTTTAGAGATGAAAATATTTTTGGGATTTTTGATATCTTCCGACGTAAGATGAGGATAGTCTCAAGGAAATGAGCGAAGTAAAAATAGAGGAAGCGAAACGTCTAGAATTTGGGTTTGAGTTTTAAGTGATTTTGGGCTTTGGGCTTAAGATTTGATTATATATATATATATATATATATATATTTGTTTTTGTTTTTATTCTTAAGCTAAATTCAGTTTAATCCAAGCTATTATTTTATTTCATCTTTATCAATTTTATAAAATATTATTTTCTATATTTATAACTTATTGAAATTTAAATATCACAATTTCGCAGTTTAAATCCTTTTATAAAATAATTACCGAACCAATTTATCAAATAAACCATCAAATTCCAATTTAGTTAAATAAATTTCTATTATTAATGTTAATTAATTATCACTTAAAATCGGGTTGTTACAAACTTCCTCTCTTAACAAAACCGCATCATCGCAATTTCCTATAAGGAGAAATCTATAACAATTTTAACTATACAAAACTTATTTATACCTTTTACAACTTTATTTGTATATAAACTCTTTCCATAAATAAGAATAACTTTATGGAATTACAATAACTTCATTAAGAAGATATAGCTCATGAATATATTTTATAGAAAAATTCCATTTCGCTACAAATCAAATTTGATTTGAATTCAACTTTTATCGAATAATTTTTAATTTTTTTCATTAACAGAAATTCATACTTTAAAATTTTAGTTTATTTTATTTTATATTTTTTTCAACAGCCAAGTATAAATTCTCAAGGGTGAATATAATTTCAAAGCAGACAAGTATAAGTGAAACAAGCGAAACAAAAAAAACATGGTGCACAAGTATAAAAGTTACAGTCGAGAATTTTAAGTGCAAGTTTGCATGGGTTCACACAAAACAACCAGGTCCAAAAGTACATGTGGTAGAAGTGCAGCCAGGAAGTATTAGTGCACAAGTAAAACAAAACTAATGCAAGTGCAATTGCAAGTACAACTACCAGATAAACAGGCTAGCATAAGAGCACACTTATAACAACTAGTCAACATCTCACTGGAAAGGCATAGGGTAAGGCAAGGCAATGAAATGGATCAACACACATGAATACCACTCAAGGTACATACACACACATCGTATAAGGACAACACATGTAAGGTAGAATATCAGAAGCAGTAAAAGAAAGGGATAGTTCATTCGTATATACATACATACATACATACATGGAAATTAGTGGATCTCGGTCCAAATACATGCATACAAGTGATACCAGATTAGACATGTGCAAACAGAAACAAGGAAATGCACCAATATAGAAACTCTCAGGCAAGACCAGCAAATGTAGAAATAAAGTGATGCATGCAACAAATGCGCATGGTACACAATGGTGCAGCCGTGAGATCAAATCAACACAAAGTTCAGCCATAAGCACAACATATACATGAATGCACACATTCTCGGGCAGATACACACACCAATGAAACCAGAATTCATCGATCAGGCTAAATAGGAGCAGCAAAGCACTCAACGGTCATGTGAAAACAAGGTTTCAGTAAAGTACAACCAGATTCAAGGTTAGTCAAGTCTAAAGGCAAATGCAAGTACAAGGCAGTTCAACGTGATGCAAGGCAGGAACAAACCAGCAAAACATGAAAAGGCTATCAAGATTCAGGCAACATCAAAGATGAACAGAGCATCAAGGCATTTACTGACGTGAGCAACACTCACACATGGCACACAAATGAACAAAGCATAGCAACAATCACAACTCAAAGACGTACACAAGCATATGAGAACCAACACACAGAAGGACAAGCACATTGGCAACAGCCAGAAACACATTACACATATGAATAAAAGCAAGACAAGCAAAACAACTAGCAAGGACACAACCAACTCACTACAAGCATAGTGTACATATGCAACAGTTTAAGCATGCACATAGCAATCAAAAGAGATACCACCGTGGACACATTACAACAAACCAGACTCAAACAAAAGAGAATTATTAATGGAGCATGTAGATGAGATTCAAGATGCTGGAATGGATACTGTGATGACCATTACTTCAAGTTATCGTACCGGAAAGCATTCAGAGACAATAAGGTAACAAAAAGTTCAACCGAAGCAGTGAATTGAACAAGTCAAGGTGAAAACCAGTGAAAAATTCAAGTCAATACCGAAACCAATAAGTCAACCAATGTCAAAATAAATTCGAAACACACACACACAGAATATTCGTAAATATATATGCATATATCAAAGCAATGACTAAGTCAGAAAAGGAACAAACCATCAACCAGAAAATCAACCGTCAATATAAATCGAAATCAAACTTTGAAATTTTTAGAGCCAAAAGTACATACGAAAATACAAGAAATCGACTCCTATAAGTACCTAACATATCCGTGCTATCAAATTTATCTCAGTTTATCTAATTTCAATAAGGATTCAAACCTCCACAATCAACAATATGTCTCAGTTTATCTAATTTCAATAAGGATTCAAACCTCCACAATCAACAATATGCAATAGGGTCAGCGACACGATGGACACAAAACGAGTTAGGACTAAAAACAAATCATGAATGAAAACCTTGGTGCAATTTTAAAAAACAGAGTGCATGGCATCAGAAGCCAGCGAGCTATGACCCTTGTATATAAGAGCATCACAATCAAAGTAAATACAATTTTTAATTTAGTCGAGCAGTGTCAAGTTTGGACGGATCTACAGAAATTAAAGCCCAAAATTAGAAATTCAACAAGGGTCAAAACATATTCGTATACACACACACACACACATGTGTGTGTGTGTACCGGGGAATTCAAATATATCAATGTTGAATAAGTCATAAATTCCATTAGGAAATCGAAAAGGTGAAAAGAGCTTACAAAAATTCAAAGTCAAGAATATGTTCGAAAATATAGCGAATTAAACCCTACAGACACCCATAATCAAACTGTATGATTCTATTTGATCCTCGATTTTTTTTCAAATTTCATTTCATGCAAATTCAAATACAATTTGAATTTAATTTTTTTTCTTCAAATAACTTCAAATTGTTTTAATAATATTTCAAAATTTTTATTAACCCAAAATTCCCACTAAACTCATTTTCTGTTTAACAAAATATCTTACACTATTTTGTTTAGACTCAAACATTTTGTTACAACAAAATCATCTCTAAATACTGTTTTACAAACAATATTTTTCAATTCATTACAAATTTTCATAAATTTACACAAACATTCAAACATTTTACACTTGATATCAAGAGGGAAGTTTAAACTTATTCACAAATTTAAACACTTCAAAATAATTCGATATTACTCTCTGCAAATCATATCTTAAAATCTGTAAAATGGTTCATAAAATTCTTACTATACTTCAAGCATATAATTTAATCAATTAATTCAAATTAATGGTTCCAACTTAAAAATACATTAATTAATAAACTCATATTATTCACATTTCAAAATGCATACCTTCAAAATATATAAATTCCATATCTTAAATCCCAAAATCTATTACATTTTACATTTCTAAATTTTATCAAAATAACATCAAATACACACACACACCCCATACTCACAAATTCTCCAACACTACAAATAAAATGATGTTGCCTCATCATTAATAATAGTGATTAGTAATATCGATCTGGCTGCAATAATCATATAATCAATAATGCCTCGCTAGTGATCACAGCTGTGCACTAATATCAATGGCTGCAAACATCACTTAAAATACATACTAACATATAAAATACCCTTTAAAAATTATTATTTTTCCAAGTTAATAAACACAATCTCTTATTTTCTAAACTAAAGCAAATATAAATTTCAAACAACACTTTTCAAAATACTTTACTTTTATTATTATTATTATTATTATTATTATTATTATTTTCATTCAAAACATTTAACTCTAACTGAAAATATTTTAATTTTCAAAAATTATTTATATCTCCCCCAAAATATCATGTCCAAATGTCATGTCTAAGCATTTAAGAATCCCTATCGAATACGTATGCACCCGCATCGACCAAAATTCTTAACTCACTCAATGGACAAGTTAACACCATACCATTTCAAAAACTTATATAGACATTACTTCCACCCATTAACAGTATACTAGTTCCAATAAAACTTTTCTAATTCATATTCAAATCTTCATTAATACTACAGTTATAATACATATCTTCCAAAAGATTTTTAATTAAAACATTCCCTTAACTTCCCAAATCATTTAATAATAATAATAATAATAATAATCAATATTTGCATAAGTTATAAATCTTTACTTCCATCTACACTAAATAATTTGTAACATTTCCAAAATATTGCGTCAGACTGCCTCGTATGAGTGTTTAGGAATCCCTATCAATAACGTTGATCAGATTTATTGACCAGAATTCTTAAATCATTCTATAGATAAACTAATATCAAAATAAATCACAGAATGTTTCTAATTATTTTATAAAAATCAAATTCATACTTATTAATCATATACTTGTTTGAATAAACTATTTATATTTCAATCTTCTATGTGTATATTTCCTATGTAAACCAAAATCAATACTGTATTTAAAATACAGTTGTTGGTTAAGCATTTAATTTAGTAACACTATAATGTTATAAAACACACCAAAATGTCTGGGGAAAGAGCAATAATATATATATATATATATATGTATGTATGTATGTAATAGGAAAATAATAAATACATCCCTAGATGATTACCTCAGTAATCATCGTATATTCCTGATATCACTTAAGTATAAATAAAATCTAGCACACACCTATAAGGACAGGGATTCTAAGTCTCATCTAAATCAAGACTCGTGTCTCTGATATACAACGCATTGCTCTAAACCTACTCTGATATCAATTGTGAACACCTCTACCTCTATCCCATATTATCTAAGAGTATTACTAGGTAATACTGTTAGATAATTAGGAGAATAAGGCGATGTGTGGTACATACGTGAATGATTCCTTTGGCTAACACTGGCATGTATTAAAACATTGAATAAATAACACACCTATATGTATACAGTATCGGCACAAAGCAATAAACACGTGTTCCTCCAAGATAGAACAATACAGAATATATAGTAAATAATAGAGTTCACAAAGTCAGTTCCAATGACAAGATAATATATATATATATATATAATATAAAGGGTATGGTATACATCTCAATGTCAAATACATACGCGAGTCGATACAATAAAAAATAATATACCACAATGCTGAAATCTAGTCTCCTATAAGCCAAGAATATATATATATATATATATATATATATATATTCTAGTCTCATAGTCCCTGTACCTGAAATGTCTCGGACTGACCCGAGTATTATATAAATAACACACGGGTTAGACTATATCTATATACATGGGTCAATACGTACATAGATATAGAATATACATAATATAACGATGATGATACACTAACAATATTGCATAATAATAGCAACACACTCAAAACACAACAAAAATATGTCATCACCCATATAAATCACATCAAATCAGAAATATGAGACTATGTCAAATAGGTGAATCATCCATACCTTGAAATCACTGTCAAATCCAAAAACAAACAATAATGAGATATCCTCAAGTATAATCGGACAAGAACATTGTAATGCCCAAACATCTCTCAATCTCAAAATATAAATTATCATTAAAGAAAAATGAAACCATCCAGCAAATAGGGCTAATGCACAACAATGCCCTAATATAATATCGTATAATCATATAATATTTCTTGATTGAGTCTAAAGTGTAATCCCTATTTGAGTGAATATTTACTTACAACGAATAATCAAACAAATAACATAACGACATCCCATACCACCGCATGTCATTCAAATAATTTTTCAATGCTCATAAACTATAATCGATCCACACTGGATATCTCTATATGATAAGTCCGATGAATAGCTGGAAAAGTATTACTGAATGCCCCATCTCGATTGTTATTACTAATCCGTTTATTAAGATTTCTCATCACACAGAAATGAAATATAATACAATCATATCAAGGATGTCATCATCGTATCATATATACTAAATTCATCAATCAAATCAAACTCAATAGTGAATCACTCATCATATCAAAACTCTGAATTTGACATGAGAAATCAAAAGATATGGAAATCATACTTAAATCCCAATTTTAATTCAAATATTGAAATAATAATAAAGCTGATTAAAATATTTCTTTAATCAATTAAAACAAACATTCAAACATTTATGTAAAATAATTAAAGATTGATTTCTAAATCAAATATATACATATAGGAGTATTACCATAATTTTCTATAGTTGATTATTATTTCATAATAATATATATATATATATATATATATATATAAACTTTAAAATATATTATATTTGTTTCTAACCATTAATATAATTCATAGTCCTTACTTAATATCCATATCAATTAGGAATATAACAATTTCTTTTAAATTATTCCATATGAGAAAATTCTCCTATTATAAAAGAGACTTTCACTAACAATCCTTATAAAAAGAATCTCTTAAACATGATTATTATTTCCTAATATATTTTGTAGAATAGCGATACATTATATTTTCTTATAAACTGATTCCAAATCTTATAATCAATAATTAATTCAACCAAACGATTCAGCCATCAACAATCCATCTCATAAAATAATTCAATCAATGATCTTATTTAATTTACTCAAACAATTGCAATCACTAACGGGATGATTATAAATATAAATGGAAAATAATAAAATTAGATATAGTTGTGAGTTTGAAATCAACTCATTCGAATCGAGCGAATGATTTACTGTCTTCTATATGTCCAAAATTCCATACCTACAATGCCGATTCCCAAATTTGCATGCCTCATTTCACACATAAACAGCAGCCTCGTCACCATCACTAACCTGCTGCCTCCACATTCCCGTCAGCACTCAACGACAACAGTCAACGTCGACCAATGCGCGACGCCCATCAAGCAATCGCACGCACAAATCTTCAACCCGCGACCACTCACGTACGCCTCATCCATCAGCATTGCTTCCTCCCATTCGCCCTCTAACGCTCGCGTGAAATGACATCGAGTAATCCACGATCAAGTTTAGGGATTTTATATTAATTCGTGTATTATTCACTTGATTTTTGGAGATGAAAATATTTTTGGGATTTTTGGTATCTTCTAACACAAGACAAGGATAGTCTCTAGGAAATGAACGAAATAAAAATAAAGGATAAGAAATGTATGGAATTTAGTGTTTGAGTTTTAAGTGATTTTAGGCTTTGGGCTTAAGATTTGACTATAAAGAAAAAATATATATTTGTTTTTATTCTTAAGTCAAATTCAGTTTAATCCAAGCTATTATTTTATTTCATCCCCATAGATTTTATAAAATATTATTTTCCACATTTATAACTTATTTAAATTTAAATATCACAATTTCGCAATTTAAATCCTTTTATAAAATAATTACCGAACCAATTTATCAAATAAAACATCAAATTCCAATTTAATTAAATAAATTTCCATAATTAATATTAATTAATTATTACTTAAAATCGGGTTGTTACACATGTAGTGGTCAACCATACGGGGAAATGTGGGGTGGAATATAGATTCAAAAATGAGATGAAATAATAAGAGAAAAAGAAGGATCTGAATCCTCTTTTTGCTCCTTAGTTTCTTTGCTATATATCCATCTCAAACCCCACTTTATTTTAACTCACTTTTGCCCTTCCTAGACCACTCAAGGCTGACCATATCTTTCTCTCCTGCTCTAAGTTTTCAAGCTAATAAAACACGAGTTAAATACAAATTAGAAGATCAATGGTTGCTACACTCAAATTGGTTGGTTTTTCTGAATTCTAGGTACCGATTCAAGGAGTTTTTGATTCGACGTTTCAAGGTGTTTCATCTAGGCTTTGGACAAGGTAAATTCTTCATTAACATTTTCATATATATATATATAAGTGTTCATTATGTTATATATATATATATATACACTTAGATAGTGTATGAATATCATGAATCTGCATATGTTTGTGCTATCTACATAAAATTATAATAGATGTATTTTTTTTATACGTATATATAAACATATTACTCATGGCCATAATAAAAAAAATTCAAAAATAACATAATACTTTAAAATGATTTTTAAATAAAAAATAAAATTTAAATACAAACAAAATTATATAAAATATATTTATTTCTTTTATTAATGTATATATATAATAATGTGCTCGAAAATTATATATATACACATATATATATATATATATATTAAATCTGTATATATATATATATATATTAGTATCGTATCTAATTTACATAAAGCAAATATATTTATATATTATAAAATATATTTATTAACATTTAATAAAAGCATGCATATATGTTTTAGAATAATTTTATAATAAAAAATTATATTTTTAAGATTTCCGTATGGAAATCTTTAATTAAAAAAAAGCTTATTTAAAATTGTTCGCTTGTAGTTATAAAAAATAATTATTTTTATTAATATTATTAAGGCCGAATATATGTTTATATATATGTGTGTGTGTATTTAAATGTTAATTTGATTAATATTTATACATAAGAATTTATGTGTATGAAATGAAAAAATCTTTCAAACATTATGTAAATATAAAGTTAATATATTAATTTGAATTTGAAATTATTGGATACTTGTGCAGATCTAGATCTGAGATTTAAAATTTAAAATTTGAAAACTCATAATTATTTATATTAATATTCACAATAACATTACATTATAATGTTAATTATGTATACATATATACAAACATATATTTATGCGAACATTAACATTTTACAAATATCATTTTATATTATATATAATTATATATATACATATATTAGACATCTCATATGTATATGGAGGGGTTAATATGTTTGTTGCTTTGTAAATCCCAACAATATACATAAGCATATTAAACCAAGTACACGACTTATATTGCACGCGCATATACATACATATGTGTATATGATGCACATATTATAATATACAATATAAACATAATAATAAATAAAACTTTATTTATAAATAAAATATTGATTCTATTTAAAACAAATTTAGGTAAGATCTAGGTAAATAAGGCTTCATAGGCCCAATAAGATCCAAATGGGATAAATATTTTAAAATTAACCTATTTAACCTGCTGTATGCTGCCCAAATCCAACAATGACATCAAAGTCCAATAGCCTATGCGGTCTAAATTAGTCATGTTAGGGCTAACTAATTAAGCTTACCTATTTAATTAGTAGGGTGTCAAGAAAAGCAATGTTTAAGGTTGGGTTTAGGTAATCAAGTACTCTGCCCTACCTAGCTACTGGTCTGGCCCGAAAGGTAAAGTGAGCCCAAAAGGTTGTCTCTAATAGAGAAGACCTAATTTGAATTGGTCCTTGGGCTAATTTTCAAAATTCTTTTGAAATTAAAATAAAATTTTAATTTTAACAGTTAAATTTAAAATAAGAGGTATATTATGAATGCATAATATAGTTTCAAAAGTGTTTTAGAAGTATAATAAATAGATTTCAAAAAATTTAATATTAATAAGATTAATAAAACTAATTAATTAATTAAATAGTTAATTAATTAAATATATATACATAAGATATATGTTACATTGACCTGAAATTGTTTAAGATAATGTAAGTGTGTCTATATATATATAAAAGAATTTTCGAAATAATAATATCCAATTAAAATTATTTAACTAAATATATTAATTACAAGTTAATTAATAAATAATGGAATATATATACATAGATATGTATGTATGTATAACCATAAGTGTTATATCATACATATTCAATATAAAATATTCTCCGAATAATATAAAATTAATTAAGATGTTAATTAATTAAATTAATTAAATAAGATTTAATTTGCATAATATTATACATAAGACTATTATATAAGTAAATTAATTATAAAAATTATATAATAATTAAAACTTATATAATATGAATATAAATATTAAAAGGTGGAACTTTAAAGAAACTCTAAATAAATTTAAGGACTAAATACATACGTATTGCACGTATATCATGATTTTTGATGTGTACGACACTTGAATCATGAGGGTATAAGAAATACATTATTTCATAAGTCAATATCACTCAATATAATATATTAAGGATTATGAATCCTTAATATAAAGTTATCCTCTACTATTTATATATTAATAAATTACTTGCACACTCTTTAGTTGTTGAGCAAATTCAAGCTAGAGATGTTATGTGTAGTATTATTAATATATAAAATAGACGAGGTAAGATAACTATATGTATATATTGAGCAAATTTAAGGTACATATACTATATTTAGGCCTTCGCGAAATGGTAGGTAGAGTGAATAATCTCTTCTGATTTGTTGAGCAAACTCAACGTCAAAATGTAATTAGGATAAGGAACTAAGGTTGGGAGTTCTATATGATACAACCGATAAGGAGTTATCCATTGTCTGTGAGGCAATGACTTATTGAGAAAACTCAAGGTCAGTATTCCAAGACAGATGAGTCCTAATACCCACTAGTGAAGTCAAAAGACTTCTACGTTTCATCTTAGGGTTTGGAGAAACATAAAAGTCTAGTGAGAGCTTACTAGTAAAATGAAACATAAAGTTTAACCATACTAATATTATGAGAACATCATTTTTAAAAGTTCCAAAAAAATGTTTACACCGAAATTTTTTTCAGAAAGTGACAAACTTACTAGTCCCAATTATATCGATAACGTTGACTTATGAACCTCTTTGGTCGTCGATAACTGCACCTCCAAAAGAACAACCTGTTGATGATGCCAAGCTCAAACTATGACTTGTTTATGATAACTGGGTTCAGACCTAGAGATCGCCTAGGTTTTCGTGTCATCTACATTAGACAAGTCATTTTAGAGGTAACACGAAAACATGCCTATCCATGAGATTTTTGATAGTCCTAAAGCTCTATTTGGTGAACATTCATGTTTCGCAAGGTCTGAACTTTCAAAGAAACTATTCAATACCAAAATGACCAAGGGACAGAAAGTGAACGATTACGTTCTAATGATGAAACACTATATTGATAGACTTGCACAGTTAGACGTAGAAATAATGAACGAGATGCAAGTGGAATTAATCCTTAGGTCTCTTACTCTACAATATGAACCGTTCATATTAAACTATAATATGAACAAGCTGAACGTAAGCCTCGTGGAGCTCCTCAATGTGTTGAGGTCGGCCGAGTCTTCATCCAAAGATTAAAGGGTCGTACTTACTGTTAAGTGGAACATGTCATATTCAAAAGGTTTGAAGAAGAAAAAACGAACAAGAAAAATAAGAAGGCCGTTGTTGTAGACAAGGGAGAATGTCATTATTTTCACAAGAAGGGTCACTAAAAACGTAATTGTCTGTGGTACTTGAAGATCGTTAAAGAGAAAAAGAAGAATGGTTCCGCCGCTCCATTTGGCATATTTATGATTCAAATTGTTTTGCAATCAATAAATTATCTTGGGTTTTAGACACTGGATCTGGAACTCATATCTATAATTCATTACAAGTGCTTAGAACCTGACATCGCATGACAAAGGTAGAAATGAGGCTACAAGTTGCTGATGGGTCCATTGTAGATGCAACAACAGTTGGATATTTTCATTTGAGTTTGTCGAGTGGATTTATTTTGATATTAAATAATTTCTATTGTGTAATTTATTTATTTATTTATGGAATTATTTATGTGTCTAGACTGTTTGATATTGGTTATATTTTTCGCTATTCTAATAATAATGTTATGAACGTTATTTTAGATAATGACATTTATGTGATTAATACAAATTATGTCTTTTCTATGAGTAGTTCTTTGAATAATGATATAAATAAAAATTATTTTTGGCATTGTAAGCTGGGTCATATAAGTAAGAAATGACTACACATATTGAAAACTGAAGGTTTTCTATCATTATTCGATTCTGGATCATTTGATATGTGTGACTCGTGTCTCAAAGGTAAGATGACCAAGCATCCTTTTAGCAGGAACAATGAAAGAGTTGATGAACTCTTGGGTCTCATGCATAGTTATATATGTAGCCCAATGCCTGCAATTACTAAAGATAATTGTTCTTATTTTGTAACCTTTACTGACGAGTTTTTAAAGATTAGGATATGTGTATCTTATAAAGAATAAATCCGATGTCTATGAGAAATTTATTAAATATAAAAATGAGGTAGAGAATCAGATGAACCAAAAGATTAAAATACTTCAATCCGATCGAGAAGGTGAGTACGTTGGACAAGAACTCCAATGATGCTTAAAAGATAATAAGATTATCTCTCAGGTTACTCCATCATATACTCTATAACAGAACAGTGTTTCAAAGCAAAGGAACCAAACCTTATTAGATATGGTTTGTTCCATGACGAGTAAGGCTAAGTTACTTCTGCCCTATTAGGGATATACGTTAGAAACCATAGCGCAACTGTTGAATCGATGCCCACTAAATCTGTACCTAAGACACCATATGAGATGTGGTGTAGGAAGAAATCTCAACTCAAGTATTTAAAAGTGTAGGGTTGTCCGACCTACGTCAAGAACATTGGTCTAAATAAACACGAGGCAAGATCGATGTTGTGTAAAATTGATAGAATATCCCAAAAACTTGATGGGATATATTTTCTACAATATTGAGTGGCAAAAGGTTATTGATCTCGACATGCTGTCTTTTTAGAAAAGGAATTTCTGTCAAAAGAATTATCAACAAGGTTGTATATTTGGATGAATTCCAAGTTCAGTCGTAAACGAAAACATGTAACCTATTAGAAGGTCTAGTAGGGAATTTCATGCGCCGGAGAGATATTGCGGTTTTGTTATGGATGACGAAAAGGAATGTATCTTAGATGATGAACCCCTCTACCATTCCAATAAGCACCGTAGAGTAAAGACACTACACTCTGGTTTGAAGTAATGAAATCCGAGATGGATTCTATGTATGAAAACAAACTGTGGACTTTGTTTGACATACCCAAAGGGATAAAATCCATCGGCTGCAAATGGATTTTTAAGAAAAAGCTAAATGTAGATGGACAAGTGGAGACTTATAAAGCTAGGTTAGTTGCAAAAGGATTCTGTCAAATTCAAGGTGTTGATTATGATGAGACCTTTCCGCTCGTAGCCATGCTTAAGTCCATTCGGATTATGCTGGCTATTGCTACATTCTATGACTATGAAACATGACACATGGATTTAAAGACAGCATTTCTATATGGTGATTTAGAAGAGGCCGTCTATATGTCGTAGCTCGAGGGTTTCGAAGTCAGTGGGAGTGAGGGCAAGGCTTGTAAGTTGTTAAAGTCCATTTATGGACTTAAAAAGCTCCAAGGAGTTGGAGCAAGTGTTTTAATAAAGTAATCAAACAGTTTGATTTTTATCAGAACATAGAGGAAGCGTGCGTATATCAAAAGGAACAAAGCAACTTTATTGTATTCTTAGTACTATATGTCGACGATCTTCTACTAATTGACAACGACGTTTCATTATTGCAAACAGTAAAAGCTCGACTTTCCAAGATCTTCTCCACAAAGGATTTGGGAAAAGCAGCCTATATACTGGGTATAAGAATCCATAGAGATAAACCTAAAAGGCTATGGGGATTACCCTAGTCACTGTATATAAATACAATACTGAAATGGTTCAGTATGGAGAATTCCAAGCGTGGAAATGTTCCAACGCAATTTGAAATCATCATTTCTAAGAAGGTCGCTTCTCATACTGATGAGAAGAAAGAGATTATGAAGATGATACCGTATGCTTCGCCAGTTGATTCTATAATGTACACTATGTTATGTACTAGACCGGATATAGCGTATGTATTAGGATGTGTAAGCCGATGCTAGTCTAATCTTAGAATAAAATATTAGACAGCTGTAAAATATATACTGAAGATATGAGAAATACTAGGGACTTATCCCAATATATGGAAATATAGACCTCTTTATGAAGGAGTATAATGACTTTAGCTTTCAGACCGACGTCGATGATAGTAAGTCAGTGTCAGTTATGTTTTTATGCTTAACAGTGTGGTTGTCACTTGGAAGAGTTCCAAACAAGAAATAGTGGTTGCAAACAAGAAATAGTGGTTGATTCCACAATGTAGGCCATAAACATCCCTTCAATGAAGAGCTAAAGAAGCAGTCTACATGCGCAATTTTTTAAGTGAGCTTGGAGTGTTTCTCGACATGAAGAATCCAATGGCATTGTTTTGTGATAACAATATAGCGATGCAGATCGCAAAGGATCCTAGAGCATACAAGAAATCATGACAAATTCTTCGAAAGTTCCACCTCATCAACGAATTCGTTGAGAAGAAAGAGGTCGTGAGACAAAGAGTGGATATCAAGGACAACATATAAGATCCATTCACGAAGGATCTAGCTCAGTCAGGATTCGTCAAGCTGATTGATGGGATGAGATTGAGATTCCATAATTGATCCTAAGTGCAAGTAGGAGATTAATAGAGTTAAGGGCATGCTATAGAGGAAATCCTGTAATTTATTGTAAATTATTAATTCTATAATAAAATCTCGTTCGTAATAAAAGGTATTTTCTTTATGTTATATATACTTGTTCTAATGTGTTATAATTAGTTAATTATTTAATCTAAGTATATTTAACATAAAATCCATAAATGGTGTATTTTGTGATAGTAATTACAATTGTTGTAATCATGAGTATTTTATCACAATATAATAAACATGTCATTTTAAATATTCCTAGTTAAGATGTATCGAGACTGGACATCGATGCATCCATTGAGACTATAATACATAAAGCTCTCCAAATGCTGGGCAGTGTATTACTCATGACTTTCATGGGAACCAAGGGGTTGTGTACTGATAGTTATTGGATAACCATGGAATAACCCACTCGATAGTTTTCTGTTGGTTAATATAACTAAAGTCGAACAGAAAATATCAATGTGACAGCATTACATAGTTTTCTTGACTCGAGAATACCGTTGGTCCTCAATGTGGAAGCTCCTCTTTGATTATAGTTAAATCAAGGTACACCGTCCATCGAATGACTATAGTTGGGTCAAGTGGAAGCACTGGAAGTGAATACTATTCAATAGATGATTCGTCTCTTCAGTTGTATGAGATTAGTATCACGGTCTACTGAAATTAACTAAGTCAAAATAACTCGTCAAAGTAGTTCGGTTAATTATTATTATTGAACCAACGACTTTGTATTTAGACTATAAAGTTGAATATGGAGGATATTGAAAATTTGACCATTACCAAATTCCGTATGTCCTAATGTTATATAGTTTTGACGAAGAGAATTTGTGTAAATAATTGCCATCACTGAGTAATGTTTAAATAAAGTAAAATTGCACTACAAGAAAACTTGCTATTAGTTACATTAGTTTGAGTGTTTCAAGCTTATGTGCTACTACTAATAATATAGAAAAACAAAGTCAATGAAAGAAACGTTGCTACTGATTGTCCCCGCGAACAACTTATTCATGTTTTGATGAAATTTTATGTTGGGTTGCTCAAATTTCTTTTTCTCCCGCTTATTACTTGACAAATTTTATTAAGCTTCTCCTCCTTAGTAAATAAAGGAAAAACTTGAAAATTTCCTCTTGGATCTGAAACTTAAAATAGCGATTCTCATTCTTGACCGATAAAATCAAAACCCTAGCTCGTAGTCAACATTAAAACGGTTACGTCCGCAAGGTACGAAAGAATCAATCCAATTTGATAAAATTTACCAAATTTGAATGGTATTGTTCCTCAAATTAGTTTCCTTTGAGTAGGTATTGGGTCCAATTGTCGTAGTAGATGGAATGGGTGGAGCTGCCATGTACGAATTTATGAAAATTTGATAGGAGAGATTATTAGACTGGAAGGTGATTCATCTACGATTCAAGGTATTCTTTTTACTTATGCTTTTGTATTTAGAAGATTAATTTCTTGCCTGTCAGCCATTAAATTATTTGGATACTTTTGGCTAAAATTTTGTTGATTGTATTTTAAATTGGTATACTACTTTAAGTTATTATTAAACAGAATCATCACTTGATTGTAATATCTTGCGTTCAATTAATTTTAACTATTATATTTGTTTTGGTAAATAGTTCATGGTATGTTGGTGAAATTTAGAATTATCACAATTAATTATTGGTTTATTTCTTGCTGATAGTGTATGAAGCGACAACATGGTTGATGGTGAATGATCCAGTTTTGAGGACCCACAAGTAATTCAATGCTGTTTTTTATACATAATTTAATATCAACAGTCGATTTTTCATTTTTGTTGGGTTGTTTTCCTTTCTCTTTTTATCACTTGTGTGCTTATATTCTAGTAGTTTGATAGTAACTGTGTGATTAATCAGTTGCCTGATTAAGTTGGGGGTTTTTATGTTTGTATTTTGATGCCATAAACTCTATAAACCTTAGAGCAAAGGAGAAAAATGATTTTATAGATATATCAAAAGAATTGGATGTGAACAAGATTAATGGAAATGTGTATGTAAATTCTGATATGGACAATAATTGAAAGACAGTGAGATGGAATGGGCATTTGATGATTGGTTGGTTGAAACAACCCTGAATGGTCCTAAGGTTGTTTTGCCTACATATCCAATATTATGTGATCCTATAATGGTTGGATATGATTCAAGGAAGCATTACAAAATCTTGTTCTATTTTGAATAAAAATAAATGCAGTAGTGTTGTTAATGAAATAGTGAATGGTTCTTCGGTCGCTTTGCTAATAGAAGAAGATTTCTTAATTTAGACTTATATTTGAAATAATGTAATCCATTGAATAATCAAATTGTTTAAATTTAATATTGTAAAATTGTTTAAATAATTGAATTTTGAATTTAATATGAATGAAAATGACATCGAAAGTTGATTTAATTTTTATTTAAATATGAATGAAGATTGTTAACTTTTAAAATTGAATTTAAAGTGATTAAATTAAATTTTGGACATTACTTGTTTTAATTGACGAGTGAAAATAGCCATTTTGGCCACTGTCTCGGATTTCGACGAAACTAGTTTCATCGGATCCGTAATGGTGAATTATTGTAGGATTTCAAGTTTCGTAGCGATCACTCTTATCGTTTGGCCGTGCGAACTCGAAACGTGTAGAATTTAATTTCAGAATTTAATTAAATTAAATTGATTTTGAAAAGCTATATTCTGAATACGATCGAGTTAGGCCTCGAAACTAGTTCCATTGTGTTCGGAATGAGGATAAAACATTATGAACGCCAGGCGGCATGCTTCGTTTGAAGTTCGGAATTTCGCGGGCCAATCGAGTTAGATATTTTCCTTATTATAATAATATATTACTTTTCATACCCAACCATTCGTACATAGCCCATGCCCCTATCTTGTCTACTAGTACGCTACCTTTCCCATCTTCTCAATTCGAAATCATAGCAGAGAATGAAAAAAAAACAACTATACGAACGATGAGCGATGGTAGCAGTCGATCGTGTGGCGCGAGCGAGGGCGACTCCGAACGGCGATGGCGCGAGGTCTGTTCTCGATCATTTGACTTTAGGGCATCTCCATCTGGAGGTGTGGCTGCTCAGACACGACGGCTATGGCCTCAGGCATGGCAGTGGTTCATTTGGAGCGAAGTGGCGAGGTGCTGGCGTTGGCATGCGGTCGGCGATGTCGTGAGGGTCTGGGGCGCGATTTGTTTGTGATTAAAAAAAGAGAGAACGTAGTCAAAGTCGCGTGCGTACGGGGAAGAAGGTAGTGAGGTAATGAATTTTTTTTATTTTCTTTAAATTTTTGTTATGTTAATTATTATATTAATTAAAATCGTTATATTAATAAAATCATAACTTTTACATACGAGGTTCGTTTGGGAGAAACACTCGGCATTGGAATCGTATCGACGAAGGCTACATCATAGAATCAGTTTGGTATTTATTTGAAGTTGGAAATATTTTCAGTTTCAACTAAAAGGTGAGTGTTTATATAACGCTCACGAAGCACTAAAATAGTTTTTATGTTAGTTAATATATATCGTGAAGTGATTTAAATTTATTGACTGTTGTTTGGTAAATTTGACTGACATTTAAATTGATATGAATTAAAATGATAGGAATTTGAATTGACAGTTCAAATTTGAAATGGGAATTAAATTGTTAGTTAAATTCCCGATTATTGATAATTGGTAAATTGTTATGATATTTTGTCTGATTTGGATGTTGATTGTGGTGGATGGTATTGATTGATATTTTGGATGATTTGGATGTTTATTTATTGTTATATATCCTGTTATCACCCTGTAAACTACTTGACAATATATAAAACTGTTATTGGAATCATATCGAATAAATTAAGAAATAGGTTGAAATGATATATACCTATGACATTTATTTGGATTGAAATGATATATATCCATCCTTGAAATTAAATTGAAATAACTATTCACTTGGCTATAGGATAGAAAATTATATACAGACAACGGATTGGTTAAATTAAATAATTTTAAAATGCTTGGTTTTAGAATTATTTAATTGATTTTGGATTAGAGAAATAAAAGTCGAATCTATAAAGATTGAATTAATTTCGAATTCGAGTTTTGAAATGTTAAATTTGATTTTGGTTAAAATGAATTGTTTTAAGAATTTATTTTGAAATGTGAAGTAAAAATCAACATATAACTTGAATTAAGAAGATTGAAATTGTTTTAAAGGCTTGAACTTTTACTCGAACCTCGAATTTATTTAAGTGAAAGTGACATAAATGAATATTACTAAATTGGGCTCGAAATGGAATTATGTAAAAGATTTGAACCTCATATTGAATATTTAAGTTTAAATTGATTTAAGTGATTTCAATCAATATTCTGAAATCGAACTCGAATTTATATAAATCGAAATGGTTCAAAATTGATAATTGAATTGAAATTAATTCAAATTGGAATTGAATTGGAATTGAAATCAAAATTGAATTAATGTGAAATCGAAATCGGTTTGAATTAAAATTGGAATTGAAGTTAATTCGGAATTGAATCGATTTAAATTGAAATGGAAATTGAAATTGAATTGAATTGGAAGATTGGGAATTGAATCAGTTTGACTTTGAAACTATTTTCAGATAAATTATTTTAATATAAACTGTTTAAAATCTATCTTCATAAATATTCAAATTATTTTGATTTTTCAAGCTATTTTACTATATAAACCATTTTAATACTCAAACTATTTTATATTAAGCTATTTTAACTTTATATGATTTAAAATTTTTCAAACTATTTTCTAAAAATTCAAACCGGTCAAAGTGGGAACTGTTTATATTTAAATCATGGATTTAAACACGAATTGGGTTAAAATGAAGTTATAACCCAAATTGTAATTCAAATCGAATTTTGAAGTGAAATTGACACATCGAACTAAATTGATATATTTTGAAGTAAATATGATGATTTCAAAATGAATTTGATTTTGAAGCGAATATGATATTTTGATATCAAGTACGAATCGTTTCGAAATGTAAAAGTACCAACCGATGTGTAAAGCGCCGTTCGGTTGTTAAAGAGACCGAGGCCTCTTATTGGCATACTCTCTGTCAATATTGGAACCACTTTAACAACTGTGTACGTGGAGGAGACTCCAGAATGAAGTGGTTGGATTTGGCGTCGTTTGCTGGATTTGAAGAAAGAGAACGATGATGGATAGACCCCGGCACTTGTGCCAATTTGAAATGACTAAAACAGAACGGCTTGATAGTGCCAAGCAGGCTAATTACCCCTAGTGGACATCCGTTCTTCAATTTTCTTGGACCCAGTCCATATTATTACTCTTGTTGTTGGTTTCGATTGGTGCACCTTGATTGTGGGATAGCTTCCCCTGATTCGATATGGGATGGATGAACGCGGTGGGCGGTCGTGGCTATGATGCGTTACCACCAGCCCTGCGACCCGAACTGGTAGCATCATAGCTTGGGCATTGCCTCATGTGCCTTGTCATACTTTTATCCCTACATGAGACCCCTACGATTTTGGTTTAGTGTTGTCGTATCACGGCGCATCCCTATCCCCCGACGTGCTACTGAGGTGTTATATGCAAACTGTACGACAATGCTTAAAACGCGGTAAGGAGGATTAATGTAAAGCCTTAACGCTAAGAAAAATATTTATTTTACTGATTAGACATTATATATGTAGCGTATTCTACTGCATATAAATATTTTGATGGATCCTTAAGAGATGGAAAATCCCGTAACATCTCTTGAGTTATTGCACGCACGTTATACACCGGATAGGAGATGTGAAACCCTATAAACATCTCTGACGCTATTACACTCTTGTTATGTGATATTGATTTGACTCACATAAGGATATTTTAGTCCTGACTCAAGTGTTTTGTCTTTTCATTACGCTCGGGTCAGCCCTGAGTATTTCAGCGCATTGAAGATCGTTTTCCGGAGGACGAAGACGAAGATTTGGTATATTATTACTATTATTATTCCCTGCATCATGTTGTTCTGCAGCATTATTTTATTTGACCCTGTTGTATATATAACTCTGGTAAACGTTGTATAAATTACAATCAAATGTAAAATATAAACAGCTTCATGAACTGTTTATTTGATTATTATATTTTATTGCTCCGCTGCGAGATTCTGTGTTTATTTTCTTCTTCTTTTCTTATTTTTCTTAATTAACCCCATTGATTATCTATGTTTCAGATTGTTTGAGTTGGATATGTGTGGATTATTGTCAATGTAAACCTTCTGAAACGTGGGTCGTCACAGTTGGTATCAGAGCTTTGGTTTAGCGATAACCTTAGCTTTGTGAGATTTAGACTCATTAGAGATAGGGCAGTGATACCCTAGAATGAGTTGATGAGAGCGCGCGCGCGTGTGTGTGTGTATATATATATGGGAGCATGTACTTGTTAGTGTTATAAAATGTTTTATATTGTGTTTACATATCCGTTGAGTTGTATATAAATTCTGGTCGGTGCGTGTGACGCCATGTTATCCATAGGGGTTTTTAAACACTTAAACGAGACAAGTCGACATAATATCGTTTTAAAATAGGGTAAATGAAATAATTTTATCCAAATTATATTATATATATATATAACGATTATTAATGAAGTTGTTGTTAGGAGATGATAATATTTAGTTAACATCGATTATTGGTTGAATTAAATTTAAAACGAATACTTTGTGAACTCCATTTCTCGTAGTGTTCGATAATTAAATTGAATTGAAATCCAATCACAATAAGAATTGTTTAAAATAATAAAGTTGTAAATTAATGAAATGTTCTGGTAATAAGTAATGAAATTTGTATAGGTATATTTATAATATGGCTTATAAATAGAAAAGATTTAAAAGCTGAGAATTTTAGAATTTAAAATCCCGTTGATTTTCAAATTTGTATTCAAAACCTTCAAAATTAATAATAATATTATTTGAAAGTGTTTTGACTAGAAATATATTTCGAAAAGATTTTTGAAAGAAATAAAGCATTGAACTCACTTTAGTCGTTGGGAAAAAATTCTGGGGATGACTGCAGCATCGCTAGTATTCATTTTCGAGTTTCCGAGTGAGAATTGCCACTAAAAGAAATTTATTTTCGATTAAAACAAGTTTTGATTGTGAAAAAAATAATAATATTCTAAGTATGATTTGATAAATATATGAAAATAGTTTTGAACTTATAATTGAAAATAGTATAGATCAGAAAGAAAAAAAAAGTTTATAACTTATAGATTTGAATAGGGAAGAAAAATTAAATTTTAAAATGGTTAAATATTTTTGTTAAGCAAACAAAAGAAATTCGAAAATTGAGATATGAAATAATATAATTAACTTGAGAAATGTTAAATAAACTGAGTTAGTAAAATGGAGAAAAAAAAATGAAGTTTAACTCAAGAAAGCTTAAATAAAAATGAATTGTATTTGAAATGAGTCAGATAAAATAATGAAATGAATTTTAAGTAAATTAGTTTGTGTAACTTATAGATTTGAGAAATATTAAGCTAAAAACAAATTTAAATTTTGTTGAATGCGAATGATAACAAAGGAAAAAAAAACTTAACTTAAATAATGTTGAATAAACCGAGTAATGGATTAAAATGAAATGAAGTTTAACTAAAGATTAAATGAATTGAATTGAAGTTGAATATAACTAGATAAATTAGTAAAGTGAATTAATTCCACTTAAGCTATAAAATGAATTAATATAATAAATACGAACTTGAATTATAAAATGAAATGCAAATTGAATTGTGAAAGAAATTGAATAAAAATAAACGAGTGTAAGAAAAAATTAATATGAGTAATTGAATTTAATTTAAAATTGGGTGAAAATAATTTGAATACAAATGGAGTGAGTTTTAATAAATTGAATGGTAACTAATTGAATATCAAATAAGTTAATGAAATGAATTTTAAGACGAAAATTAACTTAAGAGAAATTGAATGAAATTGATGGTGATAAAATATTTATTAATATGAATTTGAGTGATAAAATAAATTTTATTTAAGTAAGATTATTGATATGAATTTGAATAAATGAAATGAATAAATGAAGTGAATCAATGAATTAATATGAACTTAAGATATGAAGTGATAGTAATAAACATGAGTTGCGTTTTATAAAATGTTTATAATAAACTTAAATGGTTTGTGAAATGGTTTATAAATGATATTAGTATTAAATAGAATATAATAAGTGCAAATGAAATAAAATCTAACTTAAATGATTTATAAAATGGTCCATAAATGAATTTACATGAAATATATTAAACAAAAAAAGTGAAACAATTGAAATTTAACAAATTGAATTGAATAAATTGAATGTAAATGAAATAGTTTTGAATAAATTTGAAGCAAACCAATTAAATGTCAATAAAAATTGAATGTTAATAGAAATGAAGTGTATAAATTTAATATGAACATTGAAAATATAAGTTGT
This sequence comes from Allium fistulosum, assembly GCA_030737815.1. Taxonomy (NCBI): domain Eukaryota; kingdom Viridiplantae; phylum Streptophyta; class Magnoliopsida; order Asparagales; family Amaryllidaceae; genus Allium; species Allium fistulosum. The sequence goes on from CM060902.1 coordinate 344,135,677, forward strand.
GATAGTTGGATTAATTAGATGAATATAAATGATTGTTGAATGGTTTCTTTTGTTGTAAATTGTCTTTGTAACTATTTTGATTGCATATGATTGTTGTATGTTGTGTATTTATGCTCATGCTTATGATTTGGATTCAGAATGCATGTTTTATAGTTTATTAAACTCATAGATGTTCTATATCTTATTATAAGTGACTAATATTCTCATTTGAGTTGAGATAGGTAAATACGAAGACCGTTTGGACGTATACGCGGGTTTTTATATGCTTTTGCTTGCTTAATACGAGCGAACTCGCTCGTATTAATACTAATAAGGTATGTACCTCGGATTACATACCGCACTTTTATATTTTTTCCCTACGGGATGCCTCATCATTGAGATGAGATGTATATTTGATATTTGATATATATTTGGGTTATATATTGTATTATAATTTTTTTTCGATCGAGCCGCGCAAAGGAGACTCTGCCGAAATTTTCCGTAAATCCGGGTGAGAATTTATGAAGTTTTAAAATTTTATAACTTGTTTTGATAACTAACTTGTAATTTCCGTAAGCCGATAGGAGTGGCGTAGTAGAAGCGTAATGAAGGTTTCTAATAAGATTTTATAGTTTTATAAGTGATTATTTTGAATAAAATATATCAAATGTTAAATTCCGTACTTAACCCCTTTTCGAGAACGAAAAGTTGAGTGTGGGAGAATGTAACGACCCGTATTTTTTAACTATTTTAAATTATTAAATCCAATATGATTTTTGAATAAAAATTCAATGTTTTATTTATGTAAGTTATTGAAAATGAACTTGAATAAAATTTTGAAATGACTAATTTCGAAGATTTTGGCGATAATAAGTATTGAAATGAAATTCTATGTATATAATGTGGTTATAATCAATAGCAAGAATTGAATAATAAATATTGAATTACTGTAAGGTGAAAGTAGTTGTTTTATTATTTGAACTTGTTTTAAAAGAAAATTTTATTAGTTAGACTTATATTTATTTGAAATAATGTAATTCATTGAATAATCAAATTGTTTAAATTTAATATTGGAAATTATTTAAATAATTGAATTCTGAATTTAATATGAATGCAAATGATATCAGAAGTTGATTTAAATTTTATTTAAATATGAATGAAGATTGTTAACTTTTAGAATTGAATTTAAAGTGATTAAATTAAATTTTGGACATTACTTGTTTTAATTGACGAGTGAAAATAGCAATTTTGGCTACTCTCTTGGATTTCGATGAAATCTGTTTCATCGGATCCGTAATGGTGAATTATTATAGGATTTCATGTTTCGTAGCGATCGGACTTATCGTTTGACCGTGCGAACTCGAAACACGTAGAATTTAATTTCAGAATTTAATTAAATTAAATTGTTTTTGAAAAGCTATTTTCTGAATACGATCGAATTAGGCCTTGAAACTAGTTCCATTGTGTTCGGAATGAGAGTAAAACATTATGAATGTCAAGTGACACGCTTCGTTTGGAGTTCGGAATTTCGCGGGCCAATCGAGTTAGATATTTTCCTTATTATAATAATATATTACTTTTCATGCCCAACCATTCATACATAGCCCACGCCCCTATCTTGTCTACTGGTACGCTACCTTTCCCATCTTCTTAATTCGAAATCATAGCAGAGAACGAAAAAAAAACTATACGAACGAATCACGAACGATGGTAGTAGTCGATCATGTGGCGCGAGCGAGGGCGACTCCGAACGGCGATGGCGCGATGTCTGTTCTCGGTCATTCGACTTTAGGGCTTCTCGATCTGGAGGCGTGGCTGCTCAGACATGACGGTTGCGGCCTCAGGCACGGCAGCGGTCCATTTGGAGCGAAGTGGCGAGGTGCTGGCATTGGCATGTGGTCGGCGATGTCGTGAGGGTCTGGGGCACGATTCGTTCGTGATTTAAAAAAAAAAGAACGTAGTCGAAGTCACGTGCATACGGGGAAGAAGGCTATGAGGTAATGATTTTTTTTTATTTTCTTTAAATTTTTGTTATGTTAATTAAAATTGTTATATTAATAAAATCATAACTTTTACATACGAGGTTCGTTTGGGAGAAACACGCGGCATTGGAATCGTATCGACGAAGGCTACATCATAGAATCAGTTTGGTATTTATTTGAAGCTGGAAATATTTTCAGTTTCAACTAAAAGGTGAGTGTTTATATAATTCTCACGAAGCACTAAAATAGTTTTTATGTTAGTTAAATTATATCGTGAAGTGATATAAATTTATTGACTGTTGTTTGGTAAATTTGACTGGCATTTAAATTGATATGAATTAAAATGATAGGAATTTGAATTGACAGTTCAAATTTGAAATGGGAATTAAATTGTTAGTTAAATTCCCGATTATTGATAATTGGTAAATTGTTATGATATTTTGACTGATTTGGATGTTGATTGTGATGGATGGTATTGATTGATATTTTGGATGATTTGGATGTTTATTTATTGTTATATATCCTGTTATCACCTTGTAAACTACTTGACAATATATAAAACTGTTATTGGAATCATATCGAATAAATTAAGAAATAGGTTGAAATGATATATACCTATGACATTTATTTGGATTGAAATGATATATATCCATCCTTGAAATTAAATTGAAATAACTATTCACTTGGCTATTGGATAGAAAATTATATACGGACAACGGATTGGTTAAATTAAATAATTTTAAAATTCTTGGTTTTAGAATAATTTAAATGATTTTAGATTAAATAAATAAAAGTCAAATCTATAAAGATTGAATTAATTTCGAATTCGAGTCTTGAAATGTTAAATTTGATTTTGGTTAAAATGAATTGTTTTAAGAATTTATTTTGAAATGTGAAGTAAAAATCGACATATGACTTGAATTAAGAAGATTGAAATTGTTTTAAAGGTTTGAACTTTTACTCGAACATCGAATTTATTTAAGTGAAAGTGACATAAATGAATATTACTAAATTGGGCTCAAAATGGAATTATGTAAAAGATTTGAACCTTATATTGAATATTTAAGTTTAAAGTGATTTAAATCGATATTCTGAAATCGAACTCAAATTTATATAAATCGAAATGGTTCAAAATTGAGAATTGAATTGAAATTAATTCAAATTGGAATTAATTGGAATTGAAATCGAAATCGAATTAATGTGAAATCGGAATTGAAATCGATTTGAATTAAAATTGGAATTGAAGTTAATTCGGATTGAAATCGGAATTGAATCGATTTTAATTGAATTGGAAATTGAATTGAATTGGAAGATTGGGAATTGAATCAGTTTGACTTTGAAACTATTTTCAAATAAATTATTTCAATATAAACTGTTTAAAATCTATCTTCTTAAATATTCAAATTATTTTGGTTTTCCAAGCTATTTTACTATATAAACCATTTTAATACTCAAACTATTTTATATTAAGCTATTTTAACTTTATATGATTTAAAATTTTTCAAACTATTTTCTAAAAATTCAAACCGGTCAAAGTGGGAACTGTTTATATTTAAATCATGGATTTAAACACGAATTGGGTTAAAATGAAGTTATAACCCAAATTGTAATTCAAATCGAATTTTGAAGTGAAATTGACACATCGAACTAAATTGATATATTTTGAAGTAAATATGATGATTTCAAAATGAATTTGATTTTGAAGCGAATATGATATTTTGATATCAAGTACGAATCATTTCGACATGTAAAAGTACCAACCGGTGTGTAAAACGACATTTGGTTGTTAAAGAGACCAGGGCCTCTTATTGGCATACTCTCTGTCAATATTGGAACCACTTTAACAACTGTGTACGTGGAGGAGACTCTAGAATGAAGTGGTTGGATTTGGCATTATTTGCTGGATTTGAAGAAAGAGAACGATGATGGATAGACCCCGACACTTGTGCCAATTTGAAATGACTAAAACAGAACGGCTTGACAAGGCCAAGCATGCTAATTACCCCTAGCGGACATCCATTCTTCGATTTTCTTTGACCCGGTCCATATTATTACTCTTGTTGTAGGTTTCGATTGGTGCACCTTGATTGTGGGATAGCTTCCCTTGATTCGATATGGGATGGACGGACGCGGTGGGCGGTCGTGGCTACGATGCGTTACCACCAGCCCTGCGACCCGAATTGGTAGTATCCTACCTTGGGCATTGCCTCACATGCCTTGTCATACTTTTATCCCTATACGAGACCCCTACGATTTTGGTTTAGTGTTGTCGTATCATGGCGTATCCCTATCCCTCGACGTGCTACTGAGGTGTTATATGCAAACTGTACGACAATGCTTAAAAGTGCGTTAAGGGGGATTAATGTAAAGCCTTAACGCTAAGAAAAAATTTATTTTACTGATTAGACATTATATATGTAGCGTATTCTACTACATATAAATATTTTGATGGATCCTTAAGAGATGGAAAATCCCGTAACATCTCTTGAGTTATTGCATGCACGTTATACACCGGATAAGAGATGTGAAACCCCGTAAACATTTCTGACGCTATTACACTCATGTTACGTGATATTGATTTGACTCACATAAGGATATTTTAGTCCCGACTCGAGTATTTTGTCTTTTCATTACGCTCGGATCAGCCCTGAGTATTTCATCGCATTGAAGATCATTTTCTGAAGGACGAAGACGAAGATTTGGTATATTATTACTATTATTATTCCCTGCATCATGTTGTTCTGCTGCATTATTTTATTTGACCCTGTAGTATATATAACTCTGATAAATGTTGTATAAATTACAATCAAATGTAAATTATAAACAGCTTCATGTACTTTTTATTTGATTATTATATTTTATCGCTCTGCTACGAGATTCTATGTTTGTTTTCTTCTTCTTTTCTTATTTTTCTTAAGTAACCCCATTGACTATCTATGTTACGGATTGTTTGAGTTGGACATGTGTGGATTATTGCCAATTTAAACCTTCCGAAACATGGGTCGTCACGAACACTCTGTTATAAGTGAAAGCACCAATATCCAATATTTAGATCCAAATAGAGAAGTATAGATTCACAGAATAGATTCCAGAAAAGTAAATGAACACGCATGTTTTATAGTTGTTCAACAAACTCCGGCCTACGTCCACTCCAATATTCTTTTATTTATACTGTAAGATTACAAGTACAATTGTTTTTGCCTTAGAAAATTAATGGAGGAAGAGATAAGAAGTGATGAAGGAGAGCCAAAAGAAGATCCAATTGGAAGAAGGAGAAGATCCCTTGTAATGAGCCAAGTCCGATGTATTTATAGGTGAACACGTGCATGGATATGGCTGAAATTTTGCCAGAAGAACCTCCAGAGCCGTAGACCTGATACACCAATTTTCAAATTGATCGCACACCTTCGGAATGATCGATGCCGATCATTCATATTAGCTCCAATGGGGGTGCGATCATTTTTTGGGTCTACCATGATGGTAGCTACTTCCTCTTTAAATTTCGTGCAATTCTGACTTACCGTTTGTGAGATATCGCATTTTCCGTGGAGTCGGGTTGAAAAATGGAAATATGGAAGATCGTTCCATATTTGCTTCTTTTGGGGTGCAATTATTCTGGCTGAAATGATACAATTGTTCAAGAACGATGTAGACCGATTATTCAAGTTTCTCCAAATGATGTGCGATGGATATGGTAGGTTCCTTTACATAATATTTTACTATTCCCAAAGTTTCATGTCATTCCGACTTTACGCTTGTGAGATATTGATCGATCATCATTGATTTAAATTGTTTTATGGATCAATCCATATGGATTATGAGCGATCATTCCAACTTCATCGTGGGGCACAACGATCGATGGTGTGGGTCCCTCATAGTGTAATGTAGTTTTCCTTTAAATCATGTCGACTGCCTTTGTAGATTTTGAGTTATAGATCTACCATCATCGAAAATTTGGCAAAACGATCGTCGAAAAACCCACTTCAGGGTTGACCCGAAGTAATCACCTTTCCGACTCAAAGCAGGTGTTGAAAATTCTGGTCCAAGGTTAGACTCGGGTAAAATCTAAATTTTTTCCATGCAAACGTGATTCTAGCTCCAAGCACAAAAAACGATCGGTCCCGATCGTTTTTCTCCAAAACGATCGGTGCCGATTGTTTTTCTCCAAGCAATCTCCAAGCAAACATGCATCCGACTCCAATCACGATCCATCACTTCAAATTTATGCGACTCCAAGTAAGTAGCAAATTTTCCCGGGTCCAACTCCAAGCAAATTACCACCAATCCGTCGATACCGATTCATTTTCTTTTGTCCATAACTTGAGCATACGAACTCCAATCGACTTGAAATTTGGAATGTAGCCTTCCTGTCACTCCATACTAATCACACCTTGATTAGGTCAGAAATTAGGGATCCGATCCGATCGGTTGCCTAGGTGAAGTGCCAATTCCATACTTATCCATTTTTGAGTGTTGTCCATACTAATCCATTTAACTATCGTCCATAATTTCAACTGTAATCGATTTCCAATCTATCTATTTTAGTCGAATCCATGGTATCCCTGCCTGACCAAAAAGTAGGATAACATTTGCCCTCTAAAACATGCCTTGCTGTAGGAAGACGTGTTTTGAATTGCTATAAATCCAAAATTCGAAATCCATATTCCATTGATATCCAAATATTCCAATCCATAATCCAATTCCCTGATCTATCCGAATCGTTAGTTGTGGTCGTTCGAGACCGTTAGTCAGATTTGTAGTCGTTCGAGGCTGGCATTTATTCGAGGTTGATGTTGTCGTTTAAGGCTAGTGGTGATCGTTTGTGATCGATAGCCGTTTGTGGCAGATAATGGTCGTCCGTGATCCATTGTCATTCAAGACGGAAGATGATCGTACGCGATCGAGTGCCGTTCAGGGAGAATGATGATCGTACGTGATCAAGTGCCATTCAAGGCGATATATGATCATTCAAGATTGGATGCCGTCCGAAGCGAAATATGATCGTTTGAGATAGAATGCCGTTTAAGACGAAATATGATCATTCAAGATTGAGTGCCGTTTCGGAAGAAATATGATCGTTCGAGATCGAGTGCCGCTCAGGATGAAATGTGATCTTTTGAGATCGAGTGCCGTTCGAGGCATTAGCCAAGCCCAATCCGCTCGCTTTTCAACGAAGGGGCTTGTCTTTGCCTTTCTGTCTCATATTTCCGGATGAGGTTTAGAATTATTAATGTCAGGTTTCACGTTCGAGTGAGCTTTGCAATCAATAAGTCAACTAATAAAATCAAGTTTAAATGCTTATGGGAAAAACAAAAAATTAAACAATGCGATGCGTGCCTCTTTGGGCGTGACGGTTCATTGTCATCTCAAAGTATGCCTAGGGACCGTTCACGATTCCGTACATGTGTAAGTGACTTAGCCATTTTATTATGAGGAAAGAAATTGCAAAATAATTATTACGACCGGAGTCCAAGTTCTGAACTCGGCCCTTTCCTTACGATCAGTTGATGATGAGCCGTGACTCCGATCTAGGGCCATTCCTGTTTCCATTTGATGTGGACAATGGCTTCTCTTATTCCACCGTCATTGTCCATGCCCTCACGTACTGCGGCAGTCTGTCGTTCCTGACGTGCTCCTCTGTCACATCCTTTAAGTGCCTACAATCATTTGTACCAAGGTTCGAGATTCCGTCCGGCACGTCGGAGTTCCGTCTGCTATGTTCCAGTTCCAGCATTGATCGAGACGGAATTCACAAGAAAGCCTGATTTCGGATCGAAAGGGGTAAGAAATTGAAGTTTTGCATTAAAAAAATGTGAAAATGAAAATTACAGCAGCAAATTGATTTTTGAGCAAGAAGAGAGAAGAAAAAAAAATCAATAAAGAAGAACCAAAGGAGGAAAGAAAACCTATTTCAAGTAGATGCGGCAAAACCCAAGCGGATTTGAATTTATCAATTTTTTTAGCAGTAGGTAAAAAAGGAATGAGATTTAGGGTTTGCAAGTAAATTATCCAAGACGAGATGAGGTAGAGATGCACACTATTGAATTTGTACTTACAAGGAGTATAATTGGGAAGTAGGCTTCTGATCAGGCCCATTGATAACTATTTATTTTAAATTTTAAAGCACTAGTTTGGATTTCAAAATAGGATTTTAGACATCCAGACAAGTGCGATAATTTATATTATTTTTATATTGAAATGCAATCTTCATTTTGTTATATGAATGCAAATTTGTGATATTTACTAATATATTTATAGGAAAAAAACAAAAGAAATAGCGAAATCTGAAATCGGAAATAAATTGAAATATCCGGAATTTCTGAAATGAAACCGAAATTTTGAAAATTCAAAATCACCGGAACAGAATCAAAAAGCGGAACTTCAAACCTTGATTTGTAGCATGCCCGTTCAACTCATGGAATACGCAATATCTTTCTGATTTCCTTTCGTTATCTATAGGCTCTCTCCTCGTTGGCCTCCAATAGGGGATCTGCCCCCTAGTATCTAGATTTATCCATTCCAATGTTTTAGTCAATTCCGTGTAAGAGGTGAATCTCAGTTCCCTCCTTGGTTGCTTTAATCCGTCAGAGCTATTGTTAGCCTTTCGCTTTCCTTTATCTGCCTTGGACCCTTCTTCAGATAGTCCATCATCTTGAACATTGTTTACTTCTTGCTTGTCGGCTCGTGCATCCTCTTGCCGCAAGAACTTTTATGCTTCGTGGTAAAATTCCTGAGATCTATCGGTGAATCCCGTGCCAGTGAATCCTTGAATTCTATGCTGTCAGCAATTCCAGATACTGCCAGCATCAAAACCATAGATGGATCTGGATGATCCACCGATGCTGTCGTGGCATTGAATCATGTTAGAAAACTCCTTAGGGACTCTCCGGCCTTTTGTTTTAGTGCCGCCAGAGTCATCACATTTTTGGGTCTCGAGATGTGAACCCTGAACTGTCTCATGAACCTGCCTACTAATTCTCCCCAAGTTCAAATTGATCCATGTTCAAACTGCTTGAACCAGAGCGCAGCCAAATCCATCAAATATAGTGGGAAACACATTGCCATGACTTCTTACGATGCCCCAAGCACCTCCGTATGCCGGATATACCTTATCATATGCATAGTTGGGTCTGACTTTCCGTCATATACTTCCAGTGTTGGCAGTTGGAATTCTGGTGGTTTCCTTGCATTCATGATATTCGGAGTGAATGAACTTCGATTGACATCTACCAAGCTCCTATTGGGCATTCCGCCTCCCATTATCCGTTGTATTATCTCAACCATCCTTTCATTTTCGTCTATGGGTAATCTCCTGTTGTCATTTTCAAACTGCCCCCGAGTCCACGATGGAATTTTGGAACATACTCCTCGTGACGCACATCCGTAGTCCGATCAGTACCAAACTGTGCAGCACCGTTCGTCACCCCACCTGGGATCGATCCAACATCACCCAGAGGCATGCCCCCAAGTCCCGGACGATCGGCGCCGATCGTTCTGGAACGATCGGTACCGATCATTATGTGTTGGCTAGGGACTACCCCCAGTTGTACTACTCCATCCTACTGTCTGCTAGCTTCATTTCCTCAGCTCCTGCTGCTCCAACTCCGTGATTCATATTTCCAGCAACTTGAGCTACTCCAGTCTCTTGTTTTTGCATTCCAGCTTGTCTAATCTATCGGAGTAGATTCTGCGTCATTTTCTCCTGTCTCTTTAGCATCCTTTCCTACATAGCATCCATCATCGTTTCCGTCTCGTCTCTGGTAATGAAGACCAAGGTTTAATTAGATCATGAGGAAGCCTCCTTACTCCCTTCATGATGGCTCCTATCCGCTATCTGTCTTCTTATTGATGGTTTCACCATTGTTCTAATTCCAAGTTCTCTAGTTGATTTCAAATCTGAACTCCAAATCCGTGGGGGCTAGCTTTCTCGATGAAAGCACCAAAATGTTTGTGCCAAAAATGGGTACAAACACCCTGTTATAAGTGAAAGCACTAATATCCAATGTTTAGATCCAAACAGAGAAGTATAGATTCACAGATCATAGAATAGATTGCAAAAAAGTAAATGAACACGCAAGTTTATAGTGGTTCGGAAAACTCCGGCCTACGTTCACTCTAATAATCTTTTATTTATACTATAAGATTACAAGTACATATGTTTTCACCTTAAAAAATTAATGGAGTAAGAGATAAAAAGTGACGAAGGAGAGCCAAAAGAAGATCCAATTGGAAGAAGAAGATCCCTTGTTATGAGCCAAGTTTGTAGTATTTATAGATGAAGATTTGCATGGATCGGGCTGAAAGTTTGCCAGAAGAACCTCCAAGCCATACGACTTAATCCATCAATTTTCAGATCGATTGCACATCATTGGAACGATCGATGCTGATCGTTCATATTAGCTCTAATGGGGGTGCGATCGTTTTTGTGGGTCCTCCATGATGTTAGCTACTTGCTCTCCCAATTTCATGCAATTTCGACTTACCGTTTGTGAGATATTGCATTTTTCGTGGAGTCGAGTTGAAAAATAGAAATATGGAAGATCCTTCCATATTTGCTTCTTTTGGGGTGCGATCGTTCTGGCTGAAATGATATGATCGTTCATGGACAATGTAAGCCGATCGTTCAAGTTTCTTCAAATGATGTGCGATCAATATGGTAGATTGCTTTACATAATATTTTACTATTCCCAAAGTTTCGTGTCATTCCGACTTTGGGTTTGTGAGATATTGATCGTTCATCATTGATTTGAATTGTGTTATGAATCGATCCATATGGATCATGATCGATCGTTCCAACTTCATCGTTGAGGCCTAGTGATCGATGATGTGGGTCCCTTATAGTGTAATGTAGTTGTCCACCAAATTTCATGTTGATTACCTTTGTAGATTTTGAGTTATAGATCGATCATCGTCGAAAATTGCCAAAACAATCGTCGAAAAACCCACTTCAGCGTAGACCTGAAGTAATCACCTTTTTGACTCGAAGCAGGTGCTGAAAATTCTATCCCAGAGTTAAACTCGAGTAAAATCCAAATTTTCTCCAAGCAAATGTGATTCTGACTCCAAGCACGAAAAACGATCGGTATTGATCGTTTTTCTCCAAAACTTATGGGGCCTTCCTTTTCAAGTCGACTTGAAATTTGAAATGTAGTCTTATGTGGAAATCCTTTTCACTCCATACTAATCACACCTTGATTAGGTCAGAAATTGGGGATCTGATCCGATACGTTGCCTAAGTGAATTGCCAATTCCATACTTAGCTCTTTTTTAGTGTTGTCCATCTGAATCCATTCAACTATTGTCCATAGTTTCAACTGTATCGATTTCCAATCCATTCATTTTAGCCGAATCCGTGGTATCCCGGCCTGACCAAAATGCGAGATAACACGCATATTAAAAAATCATACAATTCCGTACCTGTTAGTCCATGAGATGATGGTTTTGATGACAACAACCTTAGAATAGATTATAAAATATAAATACTAACATTACAAGTTTAGATATATATGTATATGCAGGATCTAACCATGCAGGTATCAAGAATGAAGACTGTACAGTATAGAGATTCAAGATATAGAGATAGAAGACTCATGAGTATCAAGATTATCAAGAGTTCAAGTTTCCAAGATAAGTTATATAGTTTGGAATATTGTTAAAACTCATAGAAAGGCACTGACATCTTAAAATCTATTTTATTCGTGGAATGGAATCCACTTCGAGCCTGTTAAAGGGATGGAACCCTAAGTAGGATGGAACCTACAAAAATCTAGTGGGACATTGTTTTGTATCCACTAATCTTAATTCAAATGATTTTTCAAAATTATCTTGTTTTCGAAATGATTTCAAAACTTTCCTTTTAAAAAAGATTCAAAACCCTCGATTCCAATTTTAAATAATTTTAGCCTCAAAACATCTTTATTTTCAGAGTCAAAATTACTCCTGATTTTTCAAATAATATATTTAACTTTTAAATTATTTATACTTTGATTTAAATTATAGTTAAATAATATATATATATATTGTTCTTTATATTTACTTATGAATTTCAAGTATATTTATAAAGTTTTAAATAGTTTTTATATAAGATAAATATTATTTTCAAAACATCAAATTTGGCTGAGGGATGTCGACATGCCCATAGGCACCATGTCGACATGGTGACAGTTGAGTTCAAAATTTAAATTTCAAAAGAAGTGTCTATTCGCCATAACTCTTCACGAATAGACATGACTGTTGTTCTTCTATAAATAGGGGTCAGTTTCAACGAATTTTATAACACTTTTCTCTGATTTAACTTCTCTTCTTCTTCTCCACTTTCTTATTTACAAATTACACCATTACTCTGCCGAAATCAATATCGAATCTAACTAGATAATTTCTGGTTTTGATTCTCTCCACTATCTCTACAAGATCTAAGTGCTAATCTGAGTTATAGACTTTTTGTAATCAATTGAGCGAGAGAAGGTGTGATTGTAGCCCTGGAAATCAATTGGGTGAATTTGTTGACCCGGAAATCAAGTATCTCTACCCAGAGGATTGTTATTCTAGAGGGTGTACCTCGTAGCCTTGAAACCGAGGGTTGTAATTGTTGAATTGATTTTAAAAGGAAATCCGTACTTAGTTGTGCGAGACTGGATGTAGGGTAACTCCGAACCAGTATAAAATCCGGTGTGTTCTTTCCTTTACTGCTTTTACTTTATATTTGCATCTATGTTTGATTCTGTGTTCATATCTGTGTCTGATTAGTGTATACATTGTTAACAAAGTAAGATAAACTCAAAAAGATTAACAAATTTCTTAAAACACTATTCACCCCCCCTCTAGTGTTAATTCTAGCCTTAAGATCCTTAATCCACATTTCTCACATTTGGTATCAGAGCCTTGTTTTCAAAAGTTTCATTATCTGAATTTTGAAAAATTTCAAAATGGCTACTAACACTAGTACTGCTATTACCACCAACACTAGTTCATTTGTAGAAGGTCAGTCTACTGCCAGACCATCACTTTTTAATGGCAGTAACTATGCATATTGGGCATGTAGGATGAAAATATATTTACAATCTGTAGGATTAGATACTTGGAATATCACACAAACTGAATATTCTGAACCCATAACTAATTTTGCACAGTGGACCACTGAGCAAAAGACTGTTGCACAAAATAATTCTAAAGCAATGAATATTCTGTTTTGTTCACTTGAAAGAAATGAATTTAATAGAGTGTCAGTTTGTAAGTCTACATATGAAATCTGGAAAACTTTGCAAGTAACTCACGAAGGAACAAGCAAAGTTAAATAGACCAAAATTTCCATGCTCACAAATCAGTTTCAGTTATTTAAAATGAATACTAATGAGCCTATTTCAGATATGTATAGTCGATTTCAAGATATTGTGCATTCTTTAATATCTTTGGGAAAGGAATTTTCGGAAGAAGATCAAGTCAGAAATTTTTTAAATTCTCTCACTCCAGAATGGGATCAAAAGACACTTGCAACTGAAGAGGCAAATGACATCAGTACTTTAAAGATAGAAGAATTGATTGGAAATCTAATGTCATTTGAAGTTCAAATGATCGAGAGAAGAGAAAGCAAAGCATCTGGAAAGAAATCAATGACATTCAATACACTAATCGACGGATCAGACTCAAATAGTGATAATGATGAAGAGATAGCATTTATGACCAGGAATTTTCGGAAATTCCTGAAGTACAGAAAATTGAATAGTTCCAAGAGAAACAACTTTAAGAATTCCGGTAATCAGACTACAGTACCAAACTTTATCAAATGCTTCAATTGTGACGAACCAGGTCATATCAAAAGAGACTGTCCGCATCCAGATAAGCAAAACCCTCCTACAAACAATGATTCTGCAAAGAAACGGAAATGTGCATTCACTGCTACTCTAGATGACTCTGACTCATCCTCTAGCGACGATGAATAGAAGAAAGATAATTCAAATCTGTGTTTCATAGCAATTCTCGATTTAGTCGATACCAAAGACACGGAATCTGAAAAAGGTACACGTTTACAATACATTGGCTGAAATTGCATGCTTGAATTTATTGATTGATTGGTTGTTTTTGAATTGATTGATTGATTGATTGATTTCGAATTGATATGTTGTTTGAATTTTAAAATTTATTTTCTATTTTTTATTACTATTTTATTATTTTATTATTATTTTTATTATTTTTGACACATTCTGAAATATATTATAAGTACAATAATATTTCAGAAATATAGACATTAATAATAATATTTATATATATGTATATTAGATAACTTAGGAAAAATCATGTCATGAAAATTCAAAGCCACATGTCGACATGGCCCCTACCATGATGTCGACATGCCTACCTGAATTTGAATTTCAAATTTTGAATTCAAATGTTTGAATTTCCCTCCACCTTTTCACTTCTTTATTTCTCTAAAAAGATACCTTTTGACCAGAGAATATGTCCTTTGAAAGTCTATTTATTCACTATCTTTTATCATATCTTTTCACTTTCATTTTCAAATTCAAACTCTCTCTTCATATCTTCAAGCTCTCTACTCTCCACTCTAATGGATTCTTCAAGCAACCCCTCAACCATGAGAATTTCCAGAAAAATCAAAGAGCAATTATTCAATGATCCGAAGGCAATTAAAGCATACATCAATTATGCTAATTATGCCAAAGTCCATTCCGGAAAATTTGCTATTTTTCAAGGTTTTTCTTCTTATGAAATTGATTCTCTTTTTGCAAACAATGGTGTTTTAAGTCTTATTGACTCTTCTCAAAATGATTTTGTTTGCTATCCTAATCTTGTCAAAATCTTCTATGCTAATTTAAACCGTGGTTTTTATATTGGAAATGAGAATGAAATTTGAAGTAGTGTCAAAGGCACTCAAATTGTTTTGAATTGTGATCTTTTGGGTACCATTCTCAATTGCAAAAGCACGGGAATGGATCTTTCTAGTTTTCAAATCAATGAACATGATCGTGAGACATTTCATCATATTTTCGAAGGAGATGAAAACTTTGAATTTAAAAACCAAAACTTTCGTCCTAAAGCAAGAATTGTCAATCTTCTCTTACGACATTCTTTGACCCCAAGATCGGGAAATTTTAACAATCCTACTTCAAAAGTGTGCAAAGCACTTTTTACTATTTTCGGAAATTATGATATTAATTGGGCGCAAGTTATTTTGGATGAACTTCGTCCTAAAAACTTGGAAATGGGAGAAAAGATTTTATATCATGGAATTTACCTTACTCGGATTTTCAAATATTTTGGAGTAAATTTCAAAGGAGAAGAATTTATTTCAAGAAAAGTTTTTAATATCTCAAACATTTCTCTCATGAAAATCCCATATGTTTTTCAACCTTATGAGACTCTTGTCGAAAAGGAAGAGCGTTTGGCTCATGAAGATATGGAAGAGGAAGAAGAAGAAGAAAGGGATGAAATGGAAATAGAAGAAGAAGAAGTAGAAGGTGAAACATCCCTAGAAAGTATTGAATATCCCTCCAATCCTTCCAATAAAACCCTTCTCAAAAACCAAAAGATAATTGTGGAGAATCAACGGATTTTAAAATGATCCGTTAATAAGAAGTTGGATAACATTTCTTCGAAGATGAACAAGTTCTTTTCAAAAGTTAGCAAGAAACTTGGACTATCTTCATCATCTTCATCTTCTAACTAGTTTTATCTTTTAGTATCTTATTGTATTTGTCTTAGTTTGTTTTTTCAAATGTTCGTGTAGTTCATTATGCTTAATCTTTGTATTATCATAATGAAATGAAATTTCCTTTCTGTTATCTATCTTATCTTATCTCTAGAATAAATGTTAGTATATTATATAAATATATACATATACACAATTATTCACAAAATCAAAGTTGTCATAAATTTTCACTAACCCATGTCGACATCCCCTAGAAGACCATGTCGACATGTACTGGTCAGAAGTGATTATTGATTTTGAATTTGAAATTTGAATAACTACCAAATGTCTATTCATTTCAAACGAATTTCTACACCTATATATACCTTTTTCTTCCAGAAATCTTCACTGAAATTTATTTCTCATTATCTTTATCCTTCATTTCTTTCTCTAATGGCCAATCCTATTCACAATCTATCTGAAAATCTTGAAGAAACACTCAATTCATTCAAGAATATTCTCTCTTTTATTCTACGAAACCAGTGTCACTTAGAATTGAGTCAAATATAGATGATCAAGGAATAAGAGAGACACTTCGATGCAATATGATGGATGATCTCCTCTCTACACAAGGATGATAATGAAGCACATCCTCATGTCTCTCTCACCAATGACAATGAGAATTGGGATGCAATTAAAGCAGACCCTATATTTGGAGAAGATGGATGGGTAGATGTTCCTCGTAACGTTTAATTTTCTTTCTTTGTTTGATTTAATTTGGTTTGAATTGATACTTTGTGTGGATTGATTTTATTTGGTTTGAAGTTTGGTGTGTGAGACATATATATATATACACTGAAATAAATATAGTCTTTAATTAAGTTATTATGCTCATAAGTATCATTATTTCTTAATCTATATATTATATATTCCGTTGTATAGTTTATCAATGCAAGTACTGAAGTCCAAGAATAAGGGGAGTAAGTTTTTTGTTGATGACAAAGGGGGAGAAATATAAAATAGGGTAGTTAAGCATAGATTAAGGGGGAGTTGTTAGTTTTAGGGGGAGTTATTAGGATAGAAGGAATATTTTATAAACAAAGGTTGTCATCATTAAAAGGGGGGAGATTGTTAGTCCATGAGATGATGGTTTTGATGACAACAACCTTAGCATAGATTATAAAATATAAATACTAACATTACAAGTTTAGATATATATGTATATGCAGGATCTAACCATGCAGGTATCAAGAATGAAGACTGTACAATATAGAGATTCAAGATATAGAGATAGAAGACTCATGAGTATCAAGATTATCAAGAGTTCAAGTTTCCAAGATAAGTTATATAGTTAGGAATATTGTTAAAACTCATAGAAATGCAGTGACATCTTAAAATCTATTTTATTCGTGGAATGGAATCCACTTCGAGCCCGTTAAAGGGATGGAACCCTAAGTAGGATGGAACCTACGAAAATCTAGTGGGACATTGTTTTGTATCCACTAATCTTAATTCAAATGATTTTTCAAAATTATCTTGTTTTCGAAATGATTTCAAAACTTTCCTTTTAAAAAAGATTCAAAACCCTCGATTCCGATTTTAAATAATTTTAGCCTCAAAACATCTTTATTTTCAGAGTCAAAATTACTCCTGATTTTTCAAATAATATATTTAACTTTTAAATTATTTATACTTTGATTTAAATTATAGTTAAATAATATATATATATATTGTTCTTTATATTTACTTATGAATTTCAACTATATTCAAGTATATTTATAAAGTTTTAAATAGTTTTTATATAAGATAAATATTATTTTCAAAACATCAAATTTGGCTGAGGGATGTCGACATGCCCATAGGCACCATGTCGACATGGTGACAGTTGAGTTCAAAATTTAAATTTCAAGAGAAGTGTCTATTCGCCATAACTCTTCACGAATAGACATGACTGTTGTTCTTCTATAAATAGGGGTCAGTTTCAACGAATTTTATAACACTTTTCTCTGATTTAACTTCTCTTCTTCTTCTCCACTTTCTTATTTACAAATTACACCATTACTCTGCCGAAATCAATATCGAATCTAACTAGATAATTTCTGGTTTTGATTCTCTCCACCATCTCTACAAGATCCAAGTGCTAATCTGAGTTATAGACTTTTTGTAATCAATTGAGCGAGAGAAGGTGTGATTGTAGCCCTGGAAATCAACTGGGTGAACTTGTTGCCCCGGAAATCAAGTATCTCTACCCAGAGGATTGTTATTCTGGAGGGTGTACCTCATAGCCTTAAAACCGAGGGTTGTAATTGTTGAATTGATTTTGAAAGGAAATCCGTACTTAGTTGTGCGGGACTGGATGTAGGGTAACTCCGAACCAGTATAAAATCCGGTGTGTTCTTTCCTTTACTGCTTTTACTTTATATTTGCATTTGTGTTTGATTCTGTGTTCATATCTGTGTCTGATTAGTGTATACATTGTTAACAAAGTAAGATAAACTCAAAAAGATTAACAAATTTCTTAAAACACTATTCACCCTCCTATAGTGTTAATTCTAGCCTTAAGATCCTTAATCCGCATTTCTCACAGTACCGACTTATTCGCGTAATTTTACAGCTTGATGAATGCACCAAATACCAATAAAAAAACCAACTAGCTATGATAGTAATCTTGCAGAGGGTGTAATTAGAGATCATCAAGCGTTGTGTAGTGTTTTTTGAGCTTGAGACATGTCAGAGTTAGGAGAACCTAATGCTTGATAGGATAAAATGCGACAGGTAACGAATGTTAAATGGTTTCATACATATCATAACAAATGCTCGATAGTACTTTGTAATAGTGAAAATTGATATGTAATTTCATTTTTAAACATAGGATTATACAAGGAAATTCCCATATGCAGACTATGAACTATTTTTATTGAAATGATATTCAACTAGTTATCAAAAAGATATTCAACTATATTAATGTTTAATCTGTGTTTAAGGCAATGAAATGTATGATATGATTATAGATTTCGCAAATAAACTTGAAGATAAAGTTATAAGTAGCCACAATGATATCTAGTATATATGTGCATAACAAATTTAGTTCTTCTATTAAAACAAAATTTAACATGAAATCATATTTGCATAGTACATTGTCCGATTTTTCACATATTTGTATGCTACACTATTGCAATTAACATGACATATGGAATGGAGTCCAAACATTTTTTTATAACAGGATGTAGTCTGTCCCTGTTCGATTATGGTTTCAGACTACACTTATATCATATCTTGGATCCATTTCCTTGTTATTCTCTAAATAACCAGGTACTGCACTTTATTCCATGTGTGCAAGATGCTAGTTCATTAGAGCTGAGTTTATGAGTGCTCAAGCCGAACTGAGACTGAATAGAGAAGGCACTAGTGTAATTTTTTTAATTAACCTATATAATTGAGTTGTTTAGTTCATTAGGAGGCTTAACTTAAGCTCAAAAGAATCTTCAGTCCTCGCAAAAGAGTTGTGACAAGATAAACAAAGATGAATCTTTAACAAAATATTTTGATTGTACTGTTTCTATATTTTAACAGTAATATATTTGTGCATTTTCTTAAACTCTACGTACAGTTATTTCCATATGAATTAGTTGCAATTTTCTTTTGTATGCAGCATGTCAGTGTCACACGTGTAAAATGGTCAGGAGAATGGTCAAGAGCGGAGTTTATAGGTATCGTTTATTAAAGTCAATTTAATGTCACTAAATGAACCCATGTCATCTCTAATAGCAATTATTTCTTCATTTAAAAGCTACTAGCACATATGATGTACATGTCACATGTTTTCTTTCTAAGAGGTAGGAGACTTTGAAATAATAAGGACTAATGGCAGAACATCAGCTTCAATCGACAATTGACATTGGTGTGAACATACATAGGAACATCGGAAGTCAATTGACATTGTTTTCTTAAAATTGTTTAACACATACCTTTTGCTTGTAAATATGCAGATTAACATTTTTAGGGATAGAGGATATGCAGAGCATGTGTAAGATCTTAGTTTTTTTCCATCGAAATAGTATTAATAACTTAATTATTTGTTCTTTATTTTCTTGAGATGTTAGGTGATGATGAAAGATCGGTTTGGGACTATGTTGTGCAGAAAGTCATGGAGACATGCAATGTTAAGCAGCGTCAACCGATCCTTTCTTGAATTAATGTTCACTTAACTGTTCCAAAGAAGTTTACCTTTAGAAAACATAGTATTGCTCGTGTACTGAAACTTTTGGCAGCTGGAGGTAAATCCATAGTTCTAAAGTAGTACTTAGAAATATGTGTCGATATATTTTGCTTGTAGCAAGAAATGTAAATCTATAGTTTTGAGAGTATAGAAGTATCATCGTTGATGGTTAAACTTGTTCACTGGTGAATTTTATGCGAATGTGGTTATTTTATTTAAAATATTTTATATCGAATTGTCTGTATATCGTATTTTATTATGTGACTAATGTGTTTTTCAGTTGCTTGAATGTGATAATTATATGAGTGATTGTTGGTTTTATACTGAAATATGTCAATTATTACTATATAATATATATATATATGTTGTGAACAAAATAAAGTGGATATTGAGCGAGCTAGCACAGCGCGAGAAATTTGCACAAAAATCTACAATTTTTAGCAGTGTTTAATAAACGCTACCAAAATATATATGGTGGCAAAAAATATGCTAATATAATATTTTGTAGCAGCGTCAACTATACTTTTTAGAGGCGTTTATAAAGCGCTACGGTAAAAAAAATTGGTTGCGTTTACATAATGCTGCAATAAGTTGCTTTTCGGTAGCGTTTATGAAAACCCATAGAAAGTCTTGGATTTTTGGTTGCATGTCTTATAACGGTGTTCTGTAAAATGCTACCATGAGTTAAGGTAGCGTTTTTTGTGCGTTGCTAAAAATATTTTTGGTGTAGTGTTGGATTTTACCAAAGCTATATAAGCAAGAAATTTGGCCGTAATGTTACACCACTAGCTAAGGTGATGTATGAACGTTAATATTCGAATTATTCAATATTAATTGCTGATCGAATTTAAACCTAAGAATCACACAACTAAAACATTGAATACTCATGTTACCACCTGATTTAGTTAATTATAATTGTTATATATTAATTAGATTAATTAATATTTATGAAATATTAATTATAAAATTTTATTTTATTTGTGTTGATCAATATTAAATAGTGTGTATATAATAGTTATAAACACACGTACAAATATATGATATCGATGGGTATTTGAGTAAGATTTAATTGCACATTTATATGATCGGATTTGAAGTAATTAAGAGGCCCATAAAGGGGCATGTAGTGGCTGGCCATATGGGGAGATGTGGGGGTGGAATATTGATTCAAAAATGAGATGAAATGGTAAGACAATCCCTTTTTTGCTTCTTAATTTCTTTGCTATATATTCATCTCAAACCCCACTTTATTTGAACTCTCTTTGGCTCTTCCTAGACCAGTCAAGGCTGACCACATCTAGCTCTCCTCTTCCAATTTTTAAAGCCAATAAAACACAAATTAGAAGATCGACGGTTGGTACATTCAGATTGGTAGCTCTTTCTGGATTCTGGATACTGATTCAAGGAGTTTTCGATTCAATGTTTCAAGGTGTTTTATTTAGGCTTTAGATAAGGTAAATCATTCCTTTACATTTTCGTGTGCATGTGTGTGTGTCTATATATATAAGTGTTCATTATGTTATATGTGTATATGTATGTATATATATACTTAGTCTGTGAATATCACGAATCCACATATGTCTGTGCTGTCTACATAGGATGATAATATACATATGTATGTATTAATTATTTTTTACTTGTATATATAAACATATTGCACACGACCGTAATAAAAAATATTCGAAAATAATATAATATTTAAAAATGACTTTTATATAGAAAAATAGATTTAAAATACAAACAAAATTATATAAAATATATGTATTTATTTTATTAATGTGTATAGATATATTAAAGTGCTCGAAACTAATAAATTATATATATATATTAAATCCGTATATATCATATATATATATATTTATTTTAATATCATATCTAATTTATATAAAGAAAATATACTTATATATTAAAAATACATTCATAAACATTTAGTAAAATTATGCATATATGTTTTAGAATACTTTTCGAATAAGTTTTCTATGATTTCCGTATGGAAATCTTTAATTAAAAAAACTTTTTTAAAACCATAAGCTTTTAATTATAAAAAAAATTATTTTTATTAATATTATTAAGGTCGAATGTATGTTTATATATATATATATGTATATATTTTTTATCATTATTTACATCAAAATATATTTATATATATAGTTAATATATATATATATAGTTAATATATATATATATATATATATATAGTTAATATATATATATATTGAAATGTTAATTTAATTAATATTTATACATAACAATGTATGTGTATGAAATAAAAAAATATATTTCAAAATATTATATATATATATATTTAAAGTTAACATATTAATTTGAATTTAAATTTTTGGATATTTGTGTAGACCTAGATCTGAGATTTAAAATTTGAATTTGAATCTAAATTCATAATTATTTATATTAATATTTACAATTACATTACATTATAATGTTAATTATGTATACATATATACATACATATACTTGTATAAACATTAATATTTTATAGATATTATTTAATACTATATATATATATATTAGGTCACACATGTATATGGGGCTAATATGTCCGTTGCAGTATAAATCCCAACACTTAGCCACGGGCATATTAAACCATGTACATGATTTGTGTTGCACGTGCACATACACACATATGTGTATATGTTACACATATTATAATATACAATATAAACATAACAATAGATAAAACTTTATTTATAAAATAACAAAATATTACTTTTATTTCAAACAAATTTAGGTAAGATCTAAACAAATTTAGACTTCATAGGCTCAATAAGATCCAAATAGAATAAATTTTTTGAAATTTACCCACTCAACACACTATATGTTGGCCCGAATCCAACAACATGTATACACACACACACACACACATCTATAGTACATACGTATATAATGCCATTTATTATTATGTTATGTCATTCACATCACACTTTACAAATGTTGAGTATATTGATACTTACATTAAAATAATAAAATTGTTCACATAACAGGTTTCAAATTAAATAGAAGTTGAAAATTATATTTAATACGATCCAATATAATAATTTTTTTTACATAATAGCACTAAAGATCCTTTTGTAAAATTAATAAAGGGAATTTTTATCGAAATCACCCTTTTAATTCTACTTCGCAATCCCACTACAACAGAATCTGCCTTAGAGGGTCAAATTAGAACGCCTCTAGCTATATTTTGACCATCCAATGTCCATCCCTCGATCACTCCATTTCATATTAAATCAATTAGCATTCATTGCTATTTTGATCGGGCTATAACACAGTTCTGAACGTTGCTATTTTCCATACTTTTGAGCCCTATTTTAAGTGCTCTAAACTCCAAATTTTGAGCTTTCTTCAAGTGCCTTTTTCAACCAAATCTTGAGCATATCTTTTTATCACAATTTAGACTATTTAATAAATCATATCTTAAGCAACTTTTTATTGAATTCTTAGGTAGTTTCTTGTGAGATCTTGATTAATTATCAACCTTGGAAAATTTGGATATATCAGTTGAAACTATTTCTTGGAATGTTATATGCATGTGCATATTGAATGAACTTTACCATATAATGTAAATACACATATAGCTCGCTTGATAATGACATTATACTTAGGGTTGGGATCACTAACGGAGTGGATTACTAGGAGAGCATTTAATGAATCAAATCTCTTGTGTAATTATAGTTACACCTAGGAGATTGATATTAGATCTAGATGGCGTAAAGTATAAAATTATTAATGGTTTACCATTTTGTTTCTTCTCCTCTTTCTCTTGTGTATTTTATTTTGTTATTTCATTCCATATGGTATCAGAGCTTATTTCCTCAAATTACTTTAGTAGGAGTGATTGAAGCGATGAATTGTTGTGATTAGTAGGTCAGTAATAGTGACTTTACACATAAATAACTTATATTTTAAATTGAATTGGGTACCCTGAATATACATATGTATGACACTTTGACAAGATTCTCATGTTGTATGATATAGAGCTAGGGTGTTATAAGTGGTAGTCATGTAAACTGATTATGTTTTCTAAACTCATGAATATTAATCTTGTTCGAAATAAGAGTATGCTTTTTATTTTGTTTATATTGTATATGTTATATGCATAATGTTACAAGTACGTCTAAAATGGAAATCCCTAGAGCAAGTGATGTTTTAATCATTATCATGAAGCTATGGATCAAAACATAAACACTTACCCTTGGACTTCCTTAATTATAATTGATTCAAGGACAATCAATGCACCATAAAGGTTAGTGAACGTAATGCTTTTCGGAATGGCGGGCTATATATTATTCACGATTGTTTGTATAAAGAAACTAAAATGTTACGTCGTGTGCTCATCATTGAACAACACAGAATGACCCATTGATCTGCTTGTATAGCTACGTGTATATAAGTCCAATGGAATATGTCACAAATGATGTCATCGTCATCTTTGAACTTGAGAGTACCATCATTCTTATGTGCTAATACCACAATAGATGGCAGACAATCAGATGATACAACCATTATAACGCCCCACCGTTCTTAATACCCAAAATTAGTATCAAACTCTGTATACACTTGTGCGCTAATCTCGGATGTTAAAATAACATGTCATTTGGGTAAAAATTTAAAATAACTATTTAATACATTTGCTCTATCTCACAATAAAATTAAGTAGTAGTATATTACTTCAGCAAACATATAACAAACAAGGACCAATGTTAGAAACAACACATCTACTATTTGTATACATCAATATTACAATGATGGTTTCTTTATCATAGGAAACAGATTAATAAGTACTCAATGAAAATGTAAGGAAATGTGCAATCTAAACGCATAGGCCTTAAACATACCCCATTCCGCTCTCCTTAGCTTTACTTATAAACCTGAGAGACCTATATATAAAAATATACAATGTGCATATGATAATAGTACAAAAGGGAAAGAAAGAAGGGAAAGGATTTCAACTGGTTTTGATTGCTCCATAACGCTACACACCTCGGTCTAACTCAAGGGATCCAGTGGTCTTAAATAGAGAAAGACCCCCTACGTATCCTTTTGGGATCAAGCCCACGTAGTTCTACTTTCATATAAGCATATATATCATATCAACGGTAGTATGATAATACAAAAGAGGGAACAATACTTCAACAAATAAGAACAACCAAAAGTCATCCAATTATTTTTCCAACAATGCCAATCATAAGTATCGAACAAACACTAATGCTCAACATAAAGGTAAACACGCCAATACACGTATAATAACAACTAGCCACAAAATGAGCGACAACCAACAACCACAGATGATAACAAATGGTAATTACTTACAACTCTCTCTCTCTCTCTATATAGACACACACACACACACACACACTGTTGGAACTGGACCAACCCGCAGCGGTGTTAAAGGGTACATTTAAAAAAAACCTTTATTGGATCTTTTGTAACGACCCAGAATTTTTGATAATTAAAATTCGAATATTTAATTAATTTTAAATATTAATAAATGGAATTTAGAAGTCGAATGATTTATTTTTCGAGTATTGGATTTAATTTGGTCAATTAAATCGATTTATTTAATAGTGAAATTCCAGAGATAATTGAAAAACGAGTTTAATATGATTGAAAATGATTTGGAAAATTTTATTTAATCATACTGGAGTTATAGAAAGGTTATAGAACTTTTAAAACTGAATTTAAAGTTAAATTGTGAAAATTGAATATTTTAATATTTAATTATCGACTGTAAAAATAGCCAATTTTCGAACAGTCTCAGAATTGAACGAAACCAGTTCCATTGGATTCGTAATAGTTAGTTATTATCGGATTTCAGTTTTCGTAGCAATCGAAGTTATCGTTTGACCGTGGCAACTCGAAACGCATCGATATCGTTTTAATTTTAAATCGTCGAGTTAAAATAGTCATTTTTCGAACAGTCTCGGATTTCGACGAAACCAGTTTCATCGGATCCGTAATGTGATATTATTGTAAGATTTCAAATTTCGTAATTTTTGGATTTACCATTTGTCCGGTGCAAATTAAAACGCCTCGAAATCAATTTAAATCGGTTTAATTTAAATTGATCGTTTATTGTCATATCTCACACCGACGATCGAATTAGCTTTCGAAACCTGTTCCATTGTGTCCGGAACGCGGGGTAAACCCCAGAAACACCAGTCACCGTGCGTAAATCGGAGTTTGGAAATTCCGGATGAATAGTGAATTGAGAATTTTTCTATAAAAAGGAAGCATCTTCTTCAATTTGGCAAAACCCTAGTTCTAAGCAGCAGCCGCCATTTTTGAAATCAATGGCCAGGAAGTCACCGACTTCACCTAGTTTTTTCTTCAAATCCACTAACCAATTCAAGAAATTATCAACTACGATATTGTAGAGGACGATGTGGTCTTTGTTTTCAACGGTGGAGATGGGGTTTGGAGCTGTAGATCGAGAGCTATGGGGCTGCGTTCGTGGCCGTTCAACCCAATGTCGCACGCAAGTATAGGGGACCGAGTGTGACGTGGTGGAGGCTAAAGGAGGCTCTCGAGTTGGGCTTCGATTTGGAAGCATTCGATCGCCGTTTCGATCAACGTAGTGGTCGCGTAAATTAGGGCATATAGGCGGCCGGTGGGTGTTTCTCGCGTGCGTTTTACCTGGGAGCTACGTGAAGGGAAGAAAGAAGAAGACGCGGCCAGATTTTCGTGTGAAGGAATGAACGGCAGATCTGGATTCTAGGGTATAAGATATTAAAAGGAATTTGTAAATATAATTTTAATTTAAATTTGTACGAACTTTAAAAATGCATATCTTTTTGCTGCGTGATCAGAATTTGACGAAACAAAATGCATTGGAATCGCCTCGATGTGTACTTCGCTATGGAACTGAATTGGAGCCATTTGGAGCTAGGTTGAATTTCGGGTAAAATTAAACGCGTGTTTAATTTTATTCAAAATAAACGCTGAAATCAGAATTAAAATCACGGTGAGATCTTCTCACTCAAAATAAATTTGAATTGCAGTTATTGATTGTTATTTGGATGTGCTATTAGATATAGTAGGATATATATCTATATATAGCAATATATACATATTGGCATATGTATATATTGGATTGATGATTTCCCGCCTCGTATAGCGGATGAGACCCTATTGCGCCGTTAGTAAGCGGATTTTTTTTATAAACCCATATACCGCGATAATTCCGTACTGGAGCGGAATTGGTATTGTGCTAACGTCTTTGGATGCAGGGAAACAGGTTGGAGGGATCCAACTGGATTCCTCAATAGTATTTATTTATTTACAGATATTGGTGTATATTCTGTTATCATATGTTGATATATGATGTTGTTGTTGTGATTGACTAATTGATGCTGTTGCATCATCGGATTCAGTTTTTGAAGTTTAAAAATAATGACTTTTACTTTAAAAAGATTTTTAAAGTGATTTTTGTAAATATACGTTTTATTTAATTTTTGAAGTGACTCATTTTAAATAAATAAACGTTCAGATTTTAAAGTCATAAAAGTTATAATTTTTGTGAAGTATAACCAAAAGGTGATTTTCGGGATGAATAGTAAAGTAATTTATAAAATGGTTAAATTGGAATTTTTGAATAAGTATGAAGGGTTCATAGACGAGATAAAACCAAATGTATACTTTATAAATCAAAACAAGGGGATTATAAAAGTATTTCGGTTATTATTGAATATAAGGTTATAAACAAAATCTTATAAGAAATAAGATTTAAAATCTGTGAAGTTTAAAAGAACGATTTCTTTTAAATAAATGAATTATAAGTATTCAACTTATAATATGGATTTTTGATGTATACATTAACTTATAAATTGAATGGGTCATTAAAGAAGATGTATAAATCGAAGTTGTTATAAAATGGAAATAGAATTTATAAACGTTGTTTTTATAAATTCGAAAATAAATCAAATTTGATTGATTTTAAATATAGAGATTATTAAGGGGATTTTATCCATGATTTTGGACAGTGGGTAATTCTTGAAATAAATGTGTAGAAAAGATTGAAATTTGGTTATTGAAGTATATTCACGATTTTGGACAGTGAATATATTATTGAATAAAATGGTTATGTTTGGGAAAGCAATATTATAAAATGAAGTTAATTGTTTTAAAAGATGTTTTAAAACGTGTTAAGTATCGAATACATAGATTTCAACATTTATTGTTGAAATAGACGTTTTCGAGGAATAAGGAAATGATGGACTATAACACTGTTGTTATAATAAATGATTTTCGAAAGAAAATGTTTTATATAGTATTGGGATTTATATATCTATCTAAATTCCGAATCCCTATACTAGTGATTTTGAGTCGTCGTAACGATGTTTTACGTAACATTCGTTTTGACTCAAATAAATGTTGTCAAAGTAAATGATTTCCTTAACGAATGAAATATATACTTAATATTGATTTAAGTATATCGAATATTTTCAAATGTTGAAAATAAATGATTTGTGAAATACTTATTTTTAAATAAGTATGGAAATGCTTTTCCAATATGAAATGAACTGTTTTGAGATTTTATCTTTTAAAGATAAATTGAAATGTGGAAATTGATTTGAAATTGTTTTCAAATGGTTAAGTGTGGGAATAATATATCTAGTAAAGATATTTTTGGAAAAGAAATAATTTGGAAAATTATTTGGAATCTGATGATGTTGTGCATCTTTATTGATAGTTAAATAACCGACTATCAATAATTACCTTTAGATAGGTATTTGTTGTGAATTGGATGAATTTGAATGCCACACTTATTTTTGAATAATCGCTCACTATTCGGGTTAGCCGGGAAAGGACCATGGGGTCGTATAACCCATTCCGAATATGTGATACGTCGTTATGAATTGCATTTGAAGACCGGTGTTGAAGACCAGATATTTTTGAAAACGGAAGGATTACCGTCGAGTTACTCTACATCGGCTGATCTCCGATTTAGAGGTTTTATCACCCTTAGTGACGGGAAGTCCGGACGTGATTAGAAAATTATCCGGATATGCAAGGGCTTCGTGAGAAGTGCCTTCGGTTCTGTTCGATCCCGGAACAGACTTGTATGGATTGTGTGTCTGACGTTACAATTTGAGATATAAAGCTGATTTCTTTCAAATACATTTCTGTTGGTGGCGGAGAATTTATTCTCTTAGCTTAACACCCTTCTTTGAGACGTACGAGCTCAGAGGTTATGTAGTTGAAATTTATCAGCGATATACTCCCAATTTGGTAACGTGGCATACTGAGTGTTGCTGTGAAATGATCAGTGTTTGATCATTTGTGATATGATCATTTGTTTGATCTTATATCTTTGTGATCATAGGTTGATCATTTTGTTTGACCCGAAGCAGGGCTTTGTAGAAAGCGTAGCTTTGTGGACGAGACTTCATCGAGCCTCACACCCCGGAAATGGTCGAAACAGGAAGGATGCGGCAAGGTTCTAGGGAGTAGCGCCCCTTAGTGTATGTCATTCCTTCTGGATAGAGGTGGTATCATGGTATGGAGCCCAGATACTTAACCTATGTGGTTGCTGCATTATTATCTATGTGGTTTGTTGGAAATCGGGGATCCTCGGGAAGATCGGTTACGATCGGGGGATGGCATACGCGTGTCAGTAGTTACCTATTTTTGCAGAGGTAACCCGGCCTTGTGTTGGCAGAGATCCGGTTAGGTTCTCGGGTCGTCTATTCCAGGGACGTACCCATCGTGGATAGGAAGTTCCTTAGCCTGACCATTTGTTGGAAATCCAAAGAAACAATACGCGACTTGTACGGTTTTAGTTGTATTACCTGCTATGGAATGTGGCGGTAACCTGCTACTGAACATAGTAGCTATAGTAGGCATAAGTGCGGAATGCCTATGCTGGCTAAGATTAATATTATACTTTCGAAATAATTTCTACACTATGCACTAATAATAATATCAAAATGATTTGATTTTGCGTAGTAAGCATCTTTGACTATCATAAGAAGAAATCTCCTCCAATTCTGCGTTTGCATTGTGTGTGTGGTGGGAGGTCTTATGGTAGTTTCATTTTCCAAAAGCATTGCGAATTGACTTTAAAATTCTCTGCTGTTTATTTTTAAAGAATAACTGTTTTACGATCTCACACCAGTCACCATGACTGACTCGGAGTTTATTGTTCCCTTCTAAACTCTGGGTGCCCACCAATTTCCACACGGGCAGCCTAGAGTTATGTTATCAGGATATTCTGGAGCTTTGGAAGCAAGCTGGATGACGAGACGTATTATTTGTATCTGATATTATTTATTCCGCTGTGTTTTCTGTATGAGGACAAGTTTATATAACTGTCCATTGTTGTATATTGACTCTGATTGATGTATGTATAAAAACTGATATAATTCTTTGTTTTAAAAGACTAGTGATTATCTATTATATATTGTTCCGCTGCGATGTGTAAGATTCTGATATTGTTTTCTGTTCTGATGTTGTTCTGTTGTTCTTCTTCTTTCTTTCTTCTCTTTTTCTTCTATCTTCTTTTTCTTCTACTTTTTCTTCTTTTTAAAACCCTCACTATTGGAGTTTCCGGCACTCGATTGCTCGGCAGTCGATAAAGTGAGTATCGATGTCGAATTTTCGAAAGTCGAAAATTCCCGTACGTGACAGCGTGGTATCAGAGCATATGGTTAAGCGACAACCCTGCTCTGTTGGGTGTTACTCATTAGAGATAGAGTCAGTAGTACTCTAGAATGAGTTGAGGGTAATAATAGATACGAGTGCGTATTTGTTAGTGAATATAAAATTGTTTTATATTGTGATGATTGGTTTGTTGAGTGGTATATGGATTCTGGTCGGTATTGTCCATACAACTCTATCGATAGGGATCTCTAAACACTTGTATAGAACAATTCGGCACAATATTGTTTTAAATAGGGTAAATGAAATAATTTTGCCCAAAACTATTTTTGTATAGAAAAAAAAATGTTTTTCTATAAAGTACTATAGTATATGGTTGCATGGATGTTAGAAAGTAATAATAGTGAATTATCATCACTGAAATTGAATAAGAAATTGAAATCGTAACTCCAAAGTTAAGAAATAAATTCACATATAAATGAAATTTGAGAATGTAACCTGTAAATGTGAATTGTAATTTAAACGGAATTCCAGAGAAGTATTTGGAAATGTTTTGAAAAGAATTTGAAAAGTTTGGAGATTTGGAAAGTTTAAACCTTTTTGATTTGAAAATGAATTTCAAAGGTTTTGAAAAGTATTTTGGAAAGATAAAAGCTCTAAACTCTTTTCGGTCGCTGGAAAATAATTCCGATGATGATCGCGACATCACCGGTGTTCATTTTCGGGTTTCCAAAAGAGGAATTGCTGCCAAATTGTTTTAAATGGAAGTTGTTTGAAAAATTTGGATTTTGTTTTGAAATTCAAAGGATAATTTGAATTGTTTTCAAAATGGCTTTGAAATGTTGGTAAACTCTGGAATGCTATATAAAGATATTTATGAAATATTACTAAGTTGATAACTTATACCAATTGAATTTTGGTAGAATAAATTTAACTTAAAAGAATGAAGTTAAATCAAAGCAAGTACAAGTGAATCAATTTAATGAAAGTAAATTGAATATTGAAAAATTCATTTCGAATTTGTAAAGTAATGTATTGAAATAAAATTAGTAATTGAAACTAATTAAAGAAATGACAAATTAATATGGTTTGAAATGAATTAAAATTCATATGGAATTTGAAATCCAATTTAATATGAGTGGTTATAAACCAAAATAGTGAATTGTAAATAAATTTTGGGAATGAACTAAAGTTAATTGATAAAAATTCAATATTCAGAAGATAAACTGAATTCAAATTGGAATTGTGAATTGAATTCAAATGGAATCTTGAAATGCAAAATTGAACGAAATTGAATATGTAGCTTCAATAGTGAAGTAAAAATGTATACACAGTTTATCTTGGAAATTTTGTAATAAAATGTGCAAAATGGTTTGAATATATGTAACTAGATATTATGGCTAGTAGGATATACAGGTGTTATAAAGGAATTGGATTTGATTCAAAGATAATATTGAATTGCTCGACAAAAAGGTAAGTATTTCAATTATAATATGAGTTTTTGATGATTTCCTGTCTAGCCGCTTGGCTTTTTCTTTTCTTTTTGAAATCTGAGAGTCCGTAGGGACGTTTTGTAGTCGTACCGTATTAGCCGCGCAAAGGAGACGCTGGCGAAATTTTTTCGGAAATTTAGGGCGTTAGAAAATTTTTGTGAAAATTTTGAAAGTTTAAAATTTGAATTTAAACTCGAATTTGAATTGAGAAGTTAAACAATGTTGTTTGAAACTTATAATTGAAGTTGGAAAACGAGTTAAATGATAACGAATCTTTAATAGAAAGATTTGTTTTGATAAATTGATAAAACTATTAGATTGTGAAAAAGAGTAGACGAGTTAAGGACCATTCTTCCTGACTTGTAATTTCGAGGACGAAATTCTTTTAAGGAGGGAAGTTTGTAACGACCCAGAATTTTTGATAATTAAAATTCGAATATTTAATTAATTTTAAATATTAATAAATGGAATTTAGAAGTCGAATGATTTATTTTTCGAGTATTGGATTTAATTTGGTCAATTAAATCGATTTATTTAATAGTGAAATTCCAGAGATAATTGAAAAACGAGTTTAATATGATTGAAAATGATTTGGAAAATTTTATTTAATCATACTGGAGTTATAGAAAGGTTATAGAACTTTTAAAACTGAATTTAAAGTTAAATTGTGAAAATTGAATATTTTAATATTTAATTATCGACTGTAAAAATAGCCAATTTTCGAACAGTCTCAGAATTGAACGAAACCAGTTCCATTGGATCCGTAATAGTTAGTTATTATCGGATTTCAGTTTTCGTAGCAATCGAAGTTATCGTTTGACCGTGGCAACTCGAAACGCATCGATATCGTTTTAATTTTAAATCATCGAGTTAAAATAGTCATTTTTCGAACAGTCTCGGATTTCGACGAAACCAGTTTCATCGGATCCGTAATGTGATATTATTGTAAGATTTCAAATTTCGTAATTTTTGGATTTACCATTTGTCCGGTGCAAATTAAAACGCCTCGAAATCAATTTAAATCGGTTTAATTTAAATTGATCGTTTATTGTCATATCTCACACCGACGATCGAATTAGCTTTCGAAACCTGTTCCATTGTGTCTGGAACGTGGGGTAAACCCCAGAAACGCCAGTCACCGTGCGTAAATCGGAGTTTGGAAATTCCGGATGAATAGTGAATTGAGAATATTTCTATAAAAAGGAACCATCTTCTTCAATTTGGCAAAACCCTAGTTCTAAGCAGCAGCCGCCATTTTTGAAATCAATGCCAGGAAGTCACCGACTTCACCTCGCTTTTTCTTCAAATCCACTAACCAATTCAAGAAATTATCAACTACGATATTGTAGAGGACGATGTGGTCTTTGTTTTCAACGGTGGAGATGGGGTTTGGAGCTGTAGATCGAGAGCTATGGGGCTGCGTTCGTGGCCGTTCAGCCCAATGTCGCACGCAAGTATAGGGGATCGAGTGTGACGTGGTGGAGGCTAAAGGAGGCTCTCGAGTTGGGCTTCGATTTGGAAGCATTCGATCGCCGTTTCGATCAACGTAGTGGTCGCGTAAATTAGGGCATATAGGCGGCCGGTGGGTGTTTCTCGCGTGCGTTTTACCTGGGAGCTACGTGAAGGGAAGAAAGAAGAAGACGCGGCCAGATTTTCGTGTGAAGGAATGAACGGCAGATCTGGATTCTAGGGTATAAGATATTAAAAGGAATTTGTAAATATAATTTTAATTTAAATTTGTACGAACTTTAAAAATGCATATCTTTTTGCTGCGTGATCAGAATTTGACGAAACAAAATGCATTGGAATCGCCTCGATGTGTACTTCGCTATGGAACTGAATTGGAGCCATTTGGAGCTAGGTTGAATTTCGGGTAAAATTAAACGCGTGTTTAATTTTATTCGAAATAAACGCTGAAATCAGAATTAAAATCACGGTGAGATCTTCTCACTCAAAATAAATTTGAATTGCAGTTATTGATTGTTATTTGGATGTGCTATTAGATATAGTAGGATATATATCTATATATAGCAATATATACATATTGGCATATGTATATATTGGATTGATGATTTCCCGCCTCGTATAGCGGATGAGACCCTATTGCGCCGTTAGTAAGCGGATTTTTTTTATAAACCCATATACCGCGATAATTCCGTACTGGAGCGGAATTGGTATTGTGCTAACGTCTTTGGATGCAGGGAAACAGGTTGGAGGGATCCAACTGGATTCCTCAATAGTATTTATTTATTTACAGATATTGGTGTATATTCTGTTATCATATGTTGATATATGATGTTGTTGTTGTGATTGACTAATTGATGCTGTTGCATCATCGGATTCAGTTTTTGAAGTTTAAAAATAATGACTTTTACTTTAAAAAGATTTTTAAAGTGATTTTTGAAAATATACGTTTTATTTAATTTTTGAAGTGACTCATTTTAAATAAATAAACGTTCAGATTTTAAAGTCATAAAAGTTATAATTTTTGTGAAGTATAACCAAAAGGTGATTTTCGGGATGAATAGTAAAGTAATTTATAAAATGGTTAAATTGGAATTTTTGAATAAGTATGAAGGGTTCATAGACGAGATAAAACCAAATGTATACTTTATAAATCAAAACAAGGGGATTATAAAAGTATTTCGGTTATTATTGAATATAAGGTTATAAACAAAATCTTATAAGAAATAAGATTTAAAATCTGTGAAGTTTAAAAGAACGATTTCTTTTAAATAAATGAATTATAAGTATTCAACTTATAATATGGATTTTTGATGTATACATTAACTTATAAATTGAATGGGTCATTAAAGAAGATGTATAAATCGAAGTTGTTATAAAATGGAAATAGAATTTATAAACGTTGTTTTTATAAATTCGAAAATAAATCAAATTTGATTGATTTTAAATATAGAGATTATTAAGGGGATTTTATCCACGATTTTGGACAGTGGGTAATTCTTGAAATAAATGTGTAGAAAAGATTGAAATTTGGTTATTGAAGTATATTCACGATTTTGGACAGTGAATATATTATTGAATAAAATGGTTATGTTTGGGAAAGCAATATTATAAAATGAAGTTAATTGTTTTAAAAGATGTTTTAAAACGTGTTAAGTATCGAATACATAGATTTCAACATTTATTGTTGAAATAGACGTTTTCGAGGAATAAGGAAATGATGGACTATAACACTGTTGTTATAGTCAATGATTTTCGAAAGAAAATGTTTTATATAGTATTGGGATTTATATATCTATCTAAATTCCGAATCCCTATACTAGTGATTTTGAGTCGTCGTAACGATGTTTTACGTAACATTCGTTTTGACTCAAATAAATGTTGTCAAAGTAAATGATTTCCTTAACGAATGAAATATATACTTAATATTGATTTAAGTATATCGAATATTTTCAAATGTTGAAAATAAATGATTTGTGAAATACTTTTTTTTAAATAAGTATGGAAATGCTTTTCCAATATGAAATGAACTGTTTTGAGATTTTATCTTTTAAAGATAAATTGAAATGTGGAAATTGATTTGAAATTGTTTTCAAATGGTTAAGTGTGGGAATAATATATCTAGTAAAGATATTTTTGGAAAAGAAATAATTTGGAAAATTATTTGGAATCTGATGATGTTGTGCATCTTTATTGATAGTTAAATAACCGACTATCAATAATTACCTTTAGATAGGTATTTGTTGTGAATTGGATGAATTTGAATGCCACACTTATTTTTGAATAATCGCTCACTATTCGGGTTAGCCGGGAAAGGACCATGGGGTCGTATAACCCATTCCGAATATGTGATACGTCGTTATGAATTGCATTTGAAGACCGGTGTTGAAGACCGGATATTTTTGAAAACGGAAGGATTACCGTCGAGTTACTCTACATCGGCTGATCTCCGATTTAGAGGTTTTATCACCTTTAGTGACGGGAAGTCCGGACGTGATTAGAAAATTATCCGGATATGCAAGGGCTTCGTGAGAAGTGCCTTCGGTTCTGTTCGATCCCGGAACAGACTTGTATGGATTGTGTGTCTGACGTTACAATTTGAGATATAAAGCTGATTTCTTTCAAATACATTTATGTTGGTGGTGGAGAATTTATTCTCTTAGCTTAACACCCTTCTCTGAGACGTACGAGCTCAGAGGTTATGTAGTTGAAATTTATCAGCGATATACTCCCAATTTGGTAACGTGGCATACTGAGTGTTGCTGTGAAATGATCAGTGTTTGATCATTTGTGATATGATCATTTGTTTGATCTTATATCTTTGTGATCATAGGTTGATCATTTTGTTTGACCCGAAGCAGGGCTTTGTAGAAAGCGTAGCTTTGTGGACGAGCTTAACCTATGTGGTTGCTGCATTATTATCTATGTGGTTTGTTGGAAATCGGGGATCCTCGGGAAGATCGGTTACGATCGGGGGATGGCATACGCGTGTCAGTAGTTACCTATTTTTGCAGAGGTAACCCGACCTTGTGTTGGCAGAGATCCGGTTAGGTTCTCGGGTCGTCTATTCCAGGGACGTACCCATCGTGGATAGGAAGTTCCTTAGCCTGACCATTTGTTGGAAATCCAAAGAAACAATACGCGACTTGTACGGTTTTAGTTGTATTACCTGCTATGGAATGTGGCGGTAACCTGCTATTGAACATAGTAGCTATAGTAGGCATAAGTGCGGAATGCCTATGCTGGCTAAGATTAATATTATACTTTCGAAATAATTTCTACACTATGCACTAATAATAATATCAAAATGATTTGATTTTGCGTAGTAAGCATCTTTGACTATCATAAGAAGAAATCTCCTCCAATTCTGCGTTTGCATTGTGTGTGTGGTGGGAGGTCTTATGGTAGTTTCATTTTCCAAAAGCATTGCGAATTGACTTTAAAATTCTCTGCTGTTTATTTTTAAAGAATAACTGTTTTACGATCTCACACCATTCACCATGACTGACTCGGAGTTTATTGTTCCCTTCTAAACTCTGGGTGCCCACCAATTTCCACACGGGCAGCCTAGAGTTATGTTATCAGGATATTCTGGAGCTTTGGAAGCAAGCTGGATGACGAGACGTATTATTTGTATCTGATATTATTTATTCCGCTGTGTTTTCTGTATGAGGACAAGTTTATATAACTGTCCATTGTTGTATATTGACTCTGATTGATGTATGTATAAAACTGATATAATTCTTTGTTTTAAAAGGCTAGTGATTATCTATTATATATTGTTCCGCTGCGATGTGTAAGATTCTGATATTGTTTTCTGTTCTGATTTTGTTCTGTTGTTCTTCTTCTTTCTTTCTTCTCTTTTTCTTCTATCTTCTTTTTCTTCTACTTTTTCTTCTTTTTAAAACCCTCACTATTGGAGTTTCCGGCACTCGATTGCTCGGCAGTCGATAAAGTGAGTATCGATGTCGAATTTTCGAAAGTCGAAAATTCCCGTACGTGACATCTTTTATGGGCATATATAGTCTAAATTCATTTAGAAATTTTCTAAGTTTTTTTAAATAAAATCGATATTTTATTTTACTTTATAAATAAAGTTTTATTTATTTATATTATAATATATATACATATGTGTATGTATGTATATATGTATGTATGTATATGTGTATATTGTAACATGTACATATATGTGTGTATGTGCACGTGCAACAGAATAATGTGTATATGGTTTGACATGCCCGCGTATAGATGTTGGGATTTACACCGCAACAGACATGTTAGCCCATCTTATATACAAATATGTTGTCCAAATGAATGTATGTGTGTGTAGGTTATAATACACACACACACACACATATATATGGCGATTATATTGAAAATACTTTAAGTATTATCATATTAAATTATATTTGAACATATATGTGTGTGTGCGCGTATGCACGGGCGCATGCATGTACACATTTATATCGAAATAATTTTTTCTATTAAATACACTTAAAACACTTTGAATGCATTTTAAATACACATTAAATGCACTTTAAAATACACTTTATATGTGTGCATGTATTTATTCCACTATATATATAGATCCACTATACATATTTATATATGTAGGTTAGAATATATATACACTTTAAACATACCTTAAATATATTTTAAATACATTGTACTATTGTAACATCCGCCATTTGGAGGCCCATAACTAACTGCTACGGATGCTGCAGTCATCCATAATTATTAATTCTCGTTGACAAAATGCGGTAATGTTAGATACATTGATATACCAAAAATACATGGATATGAAAAAAAAATTAATTTTTAAAACAAATTTCTCATTTCTACTTCAAATCACCTTTCAAATTCATTATGTAATCCTAATTCGTAAACCACGTTCAGAGAAATATAATTATTACAAAATATGCCAAGAGCGACATATGAAGATGCCACCTTGGTTGATCAGAGTCTAAATATAGGAAATTAGACAACTTTGCCATTACATTCAATTGCACAGCAGAATCAAACAGAAAGAACTCCTAATAGCTAGCTTGCTCCTACACGTCTCCGGAAGTTTATTCGTCTAAAGGAGAACCTGAAAACCTTAACTCTCAAACTACTCAAAATCAATTGAACACCCGAGAGTTTAAGGGGAAACATAAACTTCGAGTCATACAAAAAGTCTGGTGTGAATAATAACCTACCATCTCGAACCATATAAATATCTAGTGAGACCATGCCGCTTAGCGGAACGGGTTTTCCCCTCACTAGTATCTCAACCCAATTTATAATAACCATATACTATGCACCTGCATCCACAATGGTTAAGACATAACATAATAAAATGTATCATGATGATATGAAAACATGCAATATGCTCTGGATTTCCCATCCCCATTTACCTAATTATCTGTCTCAAGGTATAGTATCTAGGGTCACTATTAACCTATTAGTTTTTATGGGCTGACTAATAACATGTTCCAAGCTTACGGACTATTTGTCCGGTTTCTTAGTTTTCATAGGATCACTAAGAACCCATTGGTGTCTACCAACAACATTATCCAATCATAGTTTTCATGGGCTCACTATGAACCTATTGGATTCTCTAATAACATTTGTCATGTCATAGTTTTCATGGACTGACTATGAACCTATTGATCTCTATCAATAACTTGTTCCGGACATAGTTTTCATAGGATCACTAAGAACCTATTGGCCCCTGCCAATAACAGTTTCCATACATAGTTTTCATGGGCTTACTAAGAACCTGTCTAAACTAATGATCTTTGATCAGCTTTAGGCATCCTATATCCTGGTCTATCTGACCTCCTGGATGCAATTCTACTCACACAGGAGTTAATTCAATGTATATTCACTACTGGGTCAACCTAACCGGTTATTCTGCCCTTAACTTCCCAAAATGCAGTTATGGGTTAATTATGAAGTGAATATGATTACAGAAGCATACATGATAACTGATTAAAATATAACAATATAAACATCCATGATTTAATTCCTTATAATCATTTTCTACTAAAACATGGTTAATACCCTTAACCCACTATCCCTGGCAAGGAAAACTTCCTCTAAGACTTCAAATTTTAAATGCCATTTCAAAACTCTTTTACATTGCCATGGGTTTACCTTTAAAAATGAGATTGGGTTTTCTTATTTGAAAGCTAAGGCTTTCGACTAGATCCTTCGGATCATTGTGACATCATGATTTACCTTCCGTCACTCTCCCTTTTGAAAGCATTACTTAAAATCTTAGACCTTCTCTTTCGAAACCATTAAAAACATACCTTTCGAAAGCGTTGGAAACCTTCCTCTCAAAACACTGAAAAACATACCTTTCAAAACACTTAAAACATACCTTACGAAACACTTAAAACATACATTTCGAAGGTATTTAGTTCAAGTAAGAATTTATGGAAGCATAGCTTCAAAACCATTTGAAAGTATCTCTTTCGAAATCATTGGGTTTAACATTAAATATAACTACTGGGTCAAAGAGAACATAAGAGAAAGTATCCCTTTCGAAAGCATTGATCTCAAATAAAAGAATTGGGGAAGATGATAGCTTCAAAACCAACCTTTCCAAACCATTGCCTCCGAAACTCTTATTAAAAGTGACTAAAACAACCCTTTCGAAAGCATTGGAAAGGCGACTTCAATGTTAATAAAACGAATGCCTTCCTTTCGAACTCATTGTTATAAGGCTATAAAGAAAAGCGGCATTTAACCAATTCAAAAGGTATGGATGTGGCAGCTAGGTATCGAATGAGTTCAAAATGCGGAAACCCTTTCGAAAGCTTCTTTAAAAATAAAAGCAAATTGAATTGATTCGAAAGCTAATAAAATTGGTCTTCAACCCCTTCGAAAGCATGCCTTCGACACAGTCCTTTCCACTTTTTTCCAATACACTACGTATCTTTTGCTTGATACCATATGCATTGGTTTTGAATGGGTGCGAGGTCATTAGCGGAAGTATAGTGACAAAAGCAAGCAAATGGAAGTGATGAAGTTGTAATTCAAAACAAAACTAATTTTTATGCCTTTCAAAGTAATTTCTTTTTACCTAACTTGCCTAATTTGTCAAAATATGATTGGTTGCCAATTCTTTATCAAAGTTCTTTTCTAAAAAGGTTGCCAATTTCAACAATTAACAATCGAAAATGTTTTAGCAAATAAGCCCTTCTCCTTAACAAAACAATTAAAACATTTAAGTCCCTTAACTTAAATAATTTTAAACCACAGTAAAACACTTAGGAAAAATCCCCAAAAATCACAATTATTCACTTTAATACGTTTTCTAACATATATAAATTTCAGATCCGAAATATTACTTAAGTGCCTTAATTAATTTAAACCCAAAATAAACTATTTCTTTCATTCAAAATTCATAATAAATTATCCATAGCTTGGAATATTATGAAAATTTAAACCCATCTCCAAAATAATGTTTTACATAACATATTTAAGCATCATGGCATTTGGAAATCAATTTGCAAGATTTTAACTTCAAAATAAAATTATATTACCCCACAAAAACCCTTGTTTAAATTATGACATCACATATGAACCAAAGCATATCATCATTCATCCAATCATATGGTTTTAAACCTTAAACCTGAATTAAAACTTTCAAGGTGACTTATATAAGATGGTTTAGATCATTATTCACCTTGTTTGGATAAGGAACTTGAGATTTGTTCTTGCTTTAATCTTCCTAGCTTGAATCTTTAGCCTCTAAATGATTTTTGAGCTCTTCTTCACCTAGGGTTATTGCCGGCCTTGTTTTTCCTTTTGAATATGTTTTTGGTTTATAAAAATGTGAATGAGAATGAGGTAAGGGGATTAGGGATTATGGTACACGGCTATTCCCTTTTTGCCATTGGCTTATTCTCTTAAATTTCTAATTTATAAATCACACTTATATATTCATTTAGTTAAGGCACGACCTTAATTAGTTTTCAAATCTCAATCCCCTAGTCTCAACATTATTTTATTTTATTTATCTAATTAAATCTCCTGACTAGTGCTAATAAAAATTATGGGTGTTAAAATATACTTTAAAAATAAATTAAATACGCATTAAATACATTTTAAATGAACACTAGAATACTTTAATACACATTAAATTCTCATTAAATACATTTTAAACGCACTTTAAATACACATTAATACACTTTAAAAGCACTTTAATACACATATATTGGAGAACAAAGCTAAGATATACATGTATAGACATTCTTGTGTTATATATATATATATGGATTAAAACATGGTTCATAAATTGTAAACATTAGTGTATAGATGAATTGCTAAAAGAAATTGACTATAAAATCAGTATTAATTTCAAAATAAAGTTGTTGTTGTTGTTATATTTTCATGAGCAATGATTGACATGAATACATAAATGAAAGTTTTTTTATTCATACACACATATATTCAACCATCTCAATGTGACAGCACATCGGCATACATATTCGTTATAATTTCCAAACTAATTTATATGTACAATATGATAAAATAAGTTTAATATAATTGAATTGAGAAGAGTACCTTTCACCAATGCCTATGATTCTCATGTTGAAACAAAGAAGTGTTCTCCTGGAATCAAATTCCAAATCAGAAGGTGCTAGCTCCCGAATTTGTTTTTGGACTATAAAGTTGAATATGGACAATATCTATATCTTATTTTATAAATTACATCCCTTCCAATTTTACATTATTTTTAACATTCTTCAATCTACTTTTCAAAATTTCATATCTACCTCTCCTTCCAAAAATAAATGCCTCGCGCTCGGAGAGTAATTTCTTCATCGCTTTCAATTTCGCAAAGATCACTTAGTTCATCTTATTCTGATTCTTTAGTCTCATGCTCATCCAGATCTCGAGATATAGTGCCAATTACTAACATAAATGTATATACGGTTATAAAATTGCATACTCTCTCTCTCTCTCACACACACACATATATATAGCCTTACAATATAAATTTATATTAAATACCAAATATAAATGCATATAGTTACAGTTACTTACCTATGTATACATACATGTGATAGAGTTAGGGGCGTACCCAAAGGGTAGTTCTATAATTTATTGTAAATTATTAACTCTGTAATAAAACCTCGTTCGTAATAAAAGGTGTTTTCTTTCTGTTATATACTTGTTGTAATGTGTTATGATTAATTAATTATTTAATTTAAGTATATTAACAGAAAATCCATAAATGATGTGTTTTTTGATGGTAATTACAATTGTTGTAATCATGAACGTTTTATTATAATAATATAAACAAATTGTTTTAAATATTCCTAGTCAGGATCTATCGAGACTGCATATCAATGCATCCATTGAGACTAGAGTATGTAAAGCTCTCCAGATGTTAGGTGGTGTATTACTCATGATTGTTGGAGGCATTAAGGGGTTACATACTAATAGTTATTGGATAACTATGGAAGGACCAGTCGGTAGTTTTCTATTGATTAATATAACTAAGGTCAAATAGAAATATCGATGTGATAATATTACACAGTTCTCTTAACTTGAGAATACTGTTGATCTTCAATGTGAAAGCTCCACTTTTATTATACTTAAATCGTGCAACAAAGTCCATCGAACATCTTTAGTTGGGTCGAGTGGAAGCATTGGAAGCGAAACACTATTCGATAGAGGATTCGTATCCTCGGTTATATGAGGTTAGTATCACAATCAATTGAAGTCAACTTAAAGTCAAAATCTCTAGCCAGCGTAGTTTGGTCAATAATAATTTTATTGTTGAACCAAGGAGTTTGTGTTTGGACTATAAAGTTGAATATGGACAATATTGGAATTTTGACCATTAACAAATTTCATAAGTTTTAATGTGATATAGTTTTGACGAAGAGAATTGATGTAAATAATTGTCACTACCGGATAACGCTTAAATAAAGTAAAATTGGATTTTACTGAAGCTATGTAAGCGGTGGCCATAATATCACACCACCAACTAAAGTGATGTGTGAACGTTAATATTCGAATTGTTCTACACTAATCGCTAGCTGTATTTACTACTAAGAATTATACAATCGAAATGTTGAATACTCTTGTTACCACATGATTTAATTAATTTTAATTGTTATAAATTAATTGAATTACTTAATATTTATAAAATATTTATTAATTTTTTTATATAATTTACATTGATCAATATTAAATAGCGTGTATATAATTATTACGAAAACACATATCGATATACGATATCGATGTGCATTTGAAGTAGATTTAACTGCACATTTATTTCAGCCTTGAAGCAATTAGGAGGCCCAGAAAGGGGCATGTAGTGGTTAGCCATATTGGGAGATGTGGGGGTGGAATATTGATTTAAAAATGAGATGAAATAGTAAGAGAAAAAGTAGGAACTGAATCCCCTTTTTGCTCCTTAATTTCTTTGCTATATATTCATCTCAAACATCGATACCATATATCGATACGTGTGTTTATAAATATTATATGCACACTATTTAATATTGATCAACAAAAATTAAATAAAGTTTTATAATTAACATTTTATAAATATTAATTAACTTATAAAAATCATAATTAATTATATCAGGTGGTAACATTAGTATTTAACGTTTCGATGGTGCGACTCTTAGGTGCAAATTCGGTCGGCGATTAATATTGAACAATTCGAATTAACGTTCATACGTCACCTTAGCTAGTGGTGTGACATTATGGCTAAATTTATCTCTTATATAGCTTCGGTAAAATTCAAGTTTACTTTATTTAAACGTTACTCGATAATGACAATTATTTACACCAATTCTCTTCGTCAAAACTAAATAATATTAGGACTTATGGAATTTGGTAGTTTTCAAAATTTCGATATCGTTAGCCCAAACACAAAGTCCTTTATTCAATAATTATTATTATTATTAACCAAATTACTCTGGCTAGAGATTTTGACTTTAAGTTAACTTCAGTTGACCGTGATACTATCCTTATATAACCGAGGAAAC
Organism: Allium fistulosum; assembly: GCA_030737815.1. Classification (NCBI taxonomy): domain Eukaryota; kingdom Viridiplantae; phylum Streptophyta; class Magnoliopsida; order Asparagales; family Amaryllidaceae; genus Allium; species Allium fistulosum. The sequence continues at coordinate 344,180,073 of CM060902.1, forward strand.
AAATCCTTTGTTAAATAGTATTTCATTTCCAACACTTCCACTCGACCCAACTATAGTCATTCGGTGGACGTTGTACCATGATTTAACTATAATCAAATTGGAGCTTCCACATTGAAGGTAACTGTATTCTCAAGTCAAGAGAACTATGTAATATTGGCACATCGATATTTTTTGTTTGACCTTAGTTATATTAACTAATAGAAAACTATCCAGGGATTCATTCCATAGTTATCCAATAATTATCAGTATGTAACCCCTTGGTGCCCACAATAGCCATAAGTAATACACCGCCCAACATTTGGAGAGCCTTATGTACTCTAGTCTCAATGGATATATCGATAACTAGTCTCGATACATCTTGACTAGAAATATTCAAAATGACGTGCTTCTTATAATGTGATATAATACTCATGGTTACAACTATTTGTAATCGCTATCACAAACACATCATTTATGGACTTTTTGATATACACACACACACACACATACACACTGTAACGACCCGTTAATCCATACAGTTCAAGTTGACAATAAACCACACATGTCCAACCCAAATTGAACGGAAAGACAGATAGTTATGGGAAAGAGAGAAGAAAGAAGAAGAAGGAGAAGAAGAAGAGAAAGAAACTAAAACAATCACAGAATTTTACAATCGCAGCGGAACAATATATAATATAATATCAAAATCTTTACAAAGAGAAACTGTTATATACTTACATCCATCATAGTACAACACAAAAAACGATCATCGGCCTGGACAGTTATAACAGCCTATCCTCACAAACGCTGATGATTTCAACAACAAAAGCAGCGGAACATAGACATATACGTGAATACGACGTGTAGACCTCCAACTCGTCTCTTGAGCTCCAATGAATCCAAAGAAAATCCATAATGCTCGGTCTGACCCGAGCATTATAATAAAATAACACCTGAGCCAGTTTGGAAAACCAGCGTGAGAAACACACTCAATTGGATTTTTAAAGTTATAGAAAATCTATTGAAAATCAAGAGTATCTCATAAGACCAAGCCGCACATAAACACAGACGAGTTTTTACCTTACGATAACCAAAACCATTTCATATGAAATTCTCTGATATTATAATAGGGCCTAGATATAAATACTTATTAATTTTAGTCGAAATTGTTACATTAATTAAATTTCGGTATAATAGGTATAGAACTAAAACCGTAAAGGCTCGTATTGGAAAATGGATTCCATACAATGACTGGGCTACTGGGGTACCGCCTGTCACAGTGCATCTCTAGATAAAATAACACTGTTGTAACGACCCCGAATTTTATAAATATTTAATTGATAATTAAATTAATTTTTGAATTAAAATTGTATAATTAAACGATAAATTACCTGCGAGTTTCCCCGATGTTCAAATATATTCTGTATAAATCGTTTAAAATTTAAATTATTGTATGTATGAGAATATATATATCTGTATTTGGACATATCTGACTAAATTTGAAATAATATGATATATATTTGATTTGTGTTTAAATTATAAATAAATAATTGAGATAGAAATACATTCGAATAAAAAGACAAAACCATATATACATATGCAAACATAAATATACAAAGTAAACATTGACTCTAATCTAACAACAAATTAAAATAGGAATTGTTTATATTATAAAGCAAAGAAAACAAACACATACATATACATGGAAGCTTGCAAATGAAGGTAAGTGTGAACAAACATTTTGTACAGCCAAGATAAGAAGTAAAACATATGTTTGTACAGGGCAATTTAATGCAAGCACCACAATATAATCATCTCAGCCGAGAAAAAGGAAAAAAAATAAAGAAAATATATAGTCAAGTTGAACAAACACAAACTAGACAAGTAAAAGAAATATATGTAGACAAGATAATGTGCAAAGCAAGTATATTCAAGTATAGGATAAGCATGAAAACAAATGGCTCGAATTTGATAACCAGGTAGTCTCGAGTACAACAAAAATCTAAAAGATATATAGGCTGGTAAGGTAAATAGCATGCATAAAGGACTTGGGCATTTAATGTAGTAAAGCAAATATCTTATCTAGTACAAATGTATACGATTTCAGCCTCCAAACTATGAAAGTATCTCTGAAAATTGTACAAAATGTACACTGTTTTGTACAAAGAAAGTTCATAAGTAATTAATCAAATTTGAATAAATCAGATAATTAACTGACCTTACTTATGAATATTTGGATTTGATTGGATGATTGAATTGTTTGATATTCTGATCTATGATGCTTTGTGATATATTCTGATTTGTGTGTAATCTTTACTGTAGTTTATTTATCTGAAGTTTATATATATCTGTGATCTGTGAGTAAAAGATAAGCGATATAGTTTATATCGTTTATCAACTATATCTTGTATTCTGATATGTGATGATTCATTGTATTGCCCTATTGTCTGAAACCCCTGGACTACACTTTTACACACACAAATATGGATTTCACGTGGAAATCGGTTGAGTCACAGATAATTCAAATCAATGTTTTTGAAATTGAAATTTTAATTTCAATTGATTTTGAAATTAGAAATTTGGGTTTAAAAGTGAAAAGCTTTTGAAATGGAATTTCAAAGATAAAAGTTATTTTGAATAACTTAACCGAGTTTTTGAAAATTTAAATAATTAGATTTAAATTTGAATTCAAGTTTGAAATTAAACCTATGATTTGGAAACTAGGGATTAAAGATGATATAAATGTGTTTGGATGAATTAAACCATTTTAAAAGTATAAAGTTTGGGAATTTGAATTTAACCCAAGGATTTCAACTCGTATGAATAAATCAAATTTTCTGAAATGAAACTATTTGTTTTCAAAAGAATAAAAGCTTTCAGATAAGAAATGAAATTCCAGTTTAAGTAAAGGAATTTCAAGATTGAAGCGAAAATGGTTTTCCAAGTTATGAATGAATTGTTTTGAAAAGCTATGAATTAAATCTGTTTATTTTTAACAGATTTAAAATGATGATTTGTTTAAACTATTTGAAATGGAATTGTTTGAAAGCTATAAGTTAAATCTTTGTTTTAAAGATTTAACGAGTTAAATTGAAATGGAAATCGATTTGGAAAATCTGTGAATGAATCTTTTGTTTAAAAGATTAAAGTGTGGAAAATTGTTAAACCATTTAAGGTTGTTAAAATGAATCTTTTGTTTAAAAGATTTGAAAATGGTATTTGTTAAACCATTTGAAAAGGAAATTTGGGTTTAAGTTGTGACTTAATTGAAATCCCAATATCCATATGTTTTTAAAATATTGCGCACATTATTCGGTTTAGCCGGGAGAGGACCTTAGTGTCATATAACCCATTCCGAATAATGATACGTCGTATATGGATGGCATTTGAAGACCGGTGTTGAAGACCGGATATTTTCGAAAAATGAAAGGACAACCTATCGAATGTCTCTGCACTGAGTCGCGCCGGTATAGAGATTTATATCACTCTTTTGTGATGGGAAGTCCGGACGTGATTTGAAAATTATCCGGATTTGCAAGGGCTTCGTGAGAAGTGCCTTCGGTTCTGTTCGATCCCGGAACAGACTTGTATGGTTACATGTCTGACATTACACTTTGAGATATAAAGCCGATCTCTTTCAAATACATTTCTGTTGGTGGCGGAGAATTTATTCTCTTAGCTTAACACCCTTCTCTGAGACGTACGAGCTCAGAGGTGATGTAGTTGAAGTTATCAGCGATATATCCCAATTTGGTAATGTGACATGCTGAGTGTTGCTGTGTGATGATCAGTGTTTGATCATTTGTGATATGATCATTTGTTTGATCATTTATCTTTGTGATCATAGGTTGATCATCTGTTGACCCAAAGCGTGGCTTTTTGAAAAAGCGTAGCTTTGTGGACGAGACTTCGTCAGGGCCTCACAACCCGAAAATGGTCGAAACAGGAATGTTGCGGCAAGGTTATGAGGGTCGCGCCCTTTAGGGTATGTCATTTCCTTCTGGAAAGGGGTGGTATTATGGTATGGAGCCCTGATACTTACTCATGTGGATACACTTTATTATGTGTGATGTTGGTTACCGAGGCCTCGGATAAAGGTCCCAAAGGACCGGGTGATGACATATTCGTGAGTTACCTGTTACAGGGGTAACCCGGCCTTGTTTGGCAGAGAGCAGTTTGTCTCTCGGGACGTCCCGCCAGAGGCGATCCCATGCGGCGGAAGGAAGTTCCTTAGCCTGACCATTTGTTGGAAATCCATTTCTCCAATACGGAACTTGTACGGTTTTAGTTGTAGAACCTGCCATCTACTTATGGTGGCGCCCCACTGTTTGGATGGTAGCTATAGTAGGCATAGTTCGGAATGTCTATGCTGGCTAAGATTGATATTATACTTTCGAAATATTTTCTGCACTATGCACTAATAATAATATCAAGATGATTTTACGTAGTAAGCATCTTTGACTATCATAAGAAGAAATCTCCTCCAATTCTGCGTTTGCATTGTGTGTGTGGCGGGAGGTCTTATGGTAGTTTCATTTTCCAAAAGCATTGCGGATTTCAATGTTTAAAATTCTTTTGCTGTTGTTTTAAAGATAAACTGTTTTTGTTGCTCACACCAGTCCCATGACTGATCCGGAGTTTATTGTTCCCTTCCTAAACTCTGGGTGCTCATAATTTTCCACACGAGCAGTCTAGAGTTGGGTTTCTTTTCAGATATTCAGGTTTAGTAGATTATCTGGAGCTAGTTCATTCATCGGAGTTGCTTATCTTGGAGTTGTGGATTCATTCTTGTCTGAAGATCATTTTGGAGTTATCACTTCTATTGATATTGTTCCGCTGCTGTTGTTATCTTTTCTTTTCCGCTGCTATTTCTTGTATCATATCTCTGATGTATATTGATATTCATTGTACCACTCTGTTGTATCAGATATTGTATATCAATGTATTATTCTTTTCTTCCGCTGTGTTATTTACTTAATTGTGTTATAGCTCCGGCGAATCGGATTTGAACGGTCGAATCTGCGGCATTCTAGTACAATGTGAAGTACGGATGTTGATTTTCGAGCGGGCAAAACCCGATACGTTACAACTGTTGACCTCGCCTGGATCCCCTGCCAACACAGAATCGGCCCACCCCTTACTGGATAGTACCAAATATGATCACACCTTCGTTAATGGGCCCCGAAGTATACAAATGAGAGATAATAGCGACTCTAGATAGGGATGATCATATCCTACTTGGGAGCGACCCACTTAGCCCTGCTGCATTCCCCTGTTTTAGTCATTCCTGGTTGATGAGGCCTGAGGCTACGTTTTACCTTTATATAGCACTTCCCACTTGGAATGCTAATACTACCTTCTATGCAACAATGCAATACTAGAATTCATCCATACAAGTTCGTTCTGGGACTGAACGAAACACTTGAGAGCTCCATCTCCAATTCCATCATCTTCAAGATGTCTTCACTTCGAAACACTTAAGTTGGATCGAAGTGGTTTTCGGATAACATATCTGATCCTGGTCTCTTCGAAACAATTTTTCGATAATTCCCGGTAAACTCAAAATTCTTTTACAAAGATATGTATATATCCACAATCCCTATATTTTCAATACTTGGAGAATATCCATGTACTTATCTCAACGCTATAAGTATATTCACGAAACTAGGAAAGGTTTCCTTTCTATACAATTCAAAAATCACTTAAAATCCCTTGCAAATCTCAAAAATCATTTATAAAACCATTTATAACCTTTTAAAACCATTTATAAAACCATTTATAACCTTTTTATAAATCCATGCAACTATTTATAAAGCTCTTCTTATAAACCTATAAACCCATTTATAAATTTTCTCTATAATTATCTAAAACCATTTGCAAAGCTCTATTCATACATTATAAATAAATCTCCTTTAAGTCTCCAAAGCATTTTACAAACTTCTCTTATAAAGCCCAAATCTATTTATAAATCTTGAAAACATTTATAAATAAATAATAATTATTTACTTTAAAAACTATTATATAATAATAAACATTATAAATAAATAAGTATTAACTTTAAACATCTTAAAAATAGTAATTAATAAATTTCAAAACATTCTTAACAAACAATAATAAATTATCTTCAACATTTTTATAATTACTAATAATTAGTTTCCAAATCTTTGCTGATAAATAATTATAATCAATTTCAAACCATATTAATATTTTTAAATAATAATCTTTTCAAAATATTAAAATATTGATAAACCACTTTTAAATAGTACTAATATAAATAAACAACTTTTAAAACATAATTATATTCCTTTGATAAAAATCCATACTTAGCTTCCAACATGATCATTCCATATTTATAAAATTATATTTATAAATCTCTTCTATTTTATGAAACTTTCTTCCATAAAATCCCTTTTATTTATGAACCTCATTTATAACTCCATCCCTTTATAAATCTCACTTATTCATAAAATCCATTCAAAACATAATTTCAACCCGTTTGAACGTTGCTCCCATATTTATGGATTCCTTCTATAAATTCCTTTTTATTTATAAAATCATTCGACATCTTCCAATTTACCCTCACCTTTAACTTCCAAAATAGAATCAACTATTTTCTAAATGACATTCCAGATCGTATAATAAATCCACCTTTATAAATAAATTATAATATATGTCCCCTGTATATATATCACTTTATATAAAATGATTAATAAATATTTATATCAAAATATTTCTATTTTCCTTTTAAAACAATATCCATTTATTATAGAAGACTGACTTGTCTTCCAAGAATTCAAAAATCTTTATTTGTTATTCAAAATCTCTATTTAAAATATTTTATAAAACTATTAAATTATAATATCCAAAAATCCTACCTTTGATTTTAAAATAAATTACTTCTGCAAATAATCCAATAATAATTATTTAAAACATATATAATTTCCAAAATAACATTGAAATCCGTTTTCAAAGTCTATCACTATTTTATGGTATTTTAAAATACCAAAATATAAGGCCCAGTGCTACTAAAGTACCAAATAAACAAATTCGTGTTCATGTCATCCGGTATAACATCCAAGTATTATATATCACAATATATATGAAAATTAAAATCAACAGTGTGAGGAATCCCGTTGGATCCCTCCAACCTGTCCCCTTGCATCGCATACAGTATATAATCATAAAAATATAAATCAACCGCTTCGAGGCGGGATTCGTATACAAAGGGTCATCCGCTCTTACACGTGATCATAATAGGGTCTCATCCGTTCCAATAGGCGGGAATATATCCAACTAACAATATAATTTAGTATATTATCCAAACTATCAATAACGATCAGAAATAAACATCCAAACATCCAATAAATAATATTTATTGACTATATAAATTTTTGGTTAACCAAAAAGGTGAGATTAACTCACATTGATTTTTTATAGTCGCCAAAACATTTCGTTTTGAATTAAAATTGAACAAACGTCAAATTTTAACCCAAAATTCTCACTAGCTCCGAATCCATCCAATCCAATTCCATAGCGCAACCTTCGTCGATACGATCGCAATGCAACTCGTCGCATTCAATATGGACCTCGTACGAGTTAAATATGGATTAACGAACTTTTAAATAATTTAAACCATAATTAACTTAAATTAAAAAACATTTAAACTAATTATACCCTTTCCCCTTCAACATCTCGTTCACGCAACCCAGGCATTCACGACTTCGAGCTCCGACTTCATCGTGCCGCCGCCCCTAGAACACGCCGTCGCACACCACCGTGCCGCCGCTCCTTCCTTCCTCGCCTCTGCTCCACCCTCGCGCGCACGCCTCGTGCGAATCGTGCCAAGCCCTAAATCACTTGTAACGACCCACATTTTTTCGATAATTAAAATATTGAATTTAATAAGATTTTAGGATTTAATATTATATGAAATTAAAATTTTATTTTTTGTTAATAAGGAAACAATTAGAATGAAATTTAATAATGTTAATTTAATGTAATCGACGACTATTTGAATGTAATCTCAAGTAATTGAAATAATTGCAAAGTTAAATTGGTTAGAAATTGTAAATAAGGAAGTAAATTAAATGTTATATTAAATGGTGAAAATGTATGCAATTAATTGAAATTGGTTAATATAGAATAATTAATCAGTATGTGAATTATCTGTTTTGGTTGTTAACAATAAACATAGAAATGTGTTTGAAATTGTAAGTTGTAACAATTGTTTAATTATCATTCATTATTTAATCCATTGAAATTAATTGGGAATCAATTACAATTAATCTACTTAAATATTGCAGTTAATATGCAATTAATTACCCTCAACCTGATGAGCGTTCTTGGGTACACATGGCCACATAAATGAGATATAACCCGCAGATGCATAGTTATCACACGTTTTTAGGTGTGGATGAAGAGTCTAGAAGGCTTCAGTATCATGTTGAGGGTGATGGGCTTTCTCTTACGATCGCTGGGTTAGATGGTGCTCGTAATTGGTGGTAATTCTTGGATCCTACATGGGACTGGATTTATCATTACACTTCTCTCTCGTGTTCTTATGATCCGTTATTGGCTACTTACTTTTCAGTTATTCAGCATGTTATAGGACCTGGTATTGATGTTGATATCAGTAATGACAGGGGGGACATTCGTCCTTCAGAGTAGTTTAGACCCTCTGTCTAACCCCTGGTTTTTTTCTTTGTTTTAAGTGGACTGACCACTATAAAATCAGTTTTAGCTGTTCTGTGTATGTGCAGAACACCTGTTTCCATCATTTATTCATAGTTGCATGGCCCACTATAAAGCCGGCTAGCTTTGCTAAAAAAATGATAACTGTAGAATATTGATGTAATAAATGGTAAACTAATGTTAATTATGTCCATAAAGTGATAGTTGATTGAATAATAAGATACAAATCAAAATAAATGAATGTATTTGAATTTAAATTATAATTAATGAATTTATTTCAATTGAAATTGAACACTGTAATTAGTGCAATATTTAACATTGGATTTGACATGAAAATTTATTTTAAAAGATTTTAAATTACTAGGTAAGCAAAAATGATAAAAATTGGCTAACTTTTGAATTTGAATTAAAAAGTGATTTAATCAATTTAATAATAATTTATTTAATTAACGTAAAAATTTCTATTTTGGCCATTGTCTCGGATTTCGACGAAACTAGTTTCATCGGATCCGTAACAGTGAATTATTGTACGATTTCAAGTTTCGTAGCGATCGGATTTGTCGTTTGATCGTGCGGGCTCGAAACGCGTAGAAATCAATTTAAAATAAGCTGATTTTAAAAGATAACTTCTGTATACAATGGAATTTGGATTTTAAACCTATTCCATTGAGTTTAAAAATATCGAAAACATCTATTTTGATATATGGGATGACCTACTTTCGTTTCGGAAGCAGAACGAGCTTTTCAGGTAGCTATTGTCGTTTCGAACTAATTCGATATGTTCATTCATTCTTATCGGGCCTTGTCTATATAAATAGATTTTTCTAACCCTAACAGTAGCCTTTCTATTTCTTATTACTGTACGTACTGAAATTTCTGTCCGTTCCTTTCTTCCAATGGCAGAAACATAATTCCCAAATCCAAATTCAAATCAAAATCAATTTCAAAAATTTAAACTCCTCAAAGCATAGCAAATTATATATCGTTGGAAAGCCGTCGACTAGCGCAATCTACTACAACAATTTCTTTTTCGTTTGGTGCATTGTTTGGCCAGAAATCGTCAAAGAAACCTTGGTCGTCCGTTGCTAGGGTTTCGATCCAACGGCGGATCGTCGTCCAAGTGACGATCGGAAGGCGCCGTTGCGAAGAGGGAGTCGAGCAGGTCTGGGAGGAGGCGTTCGTTCGTGCTACAGTGGTCGGAGTTCGCCCGATTTTGGCTTTAAAGCTCGCGGTGGCGGAGGGGGGTTTTGGGCACTGGAGGCGTGCGCGTGGTCAGCAACGTGGGCGGCTCGGCATGCTGAAGGCTGGGGCGATGTCTGATGGCGGTGAAGTTGGCTATGGGAGGCGTTTTAATTGGTTGATTGATAGCGGCCGCATGATGACCGTATTCGTGTACGAGAGTGAGGGTAGGGTTTCGCGCGTGGTAATCGAGATGACGTGGTAAATTTCTATTTGTTTATATTTTTATTTATTTAAAATTTGAATTTCAATCTTCTAATGTCAATAAATTCTTCATACGAGCTCGGATTCACACGCGGTTTTCTCCGCTGCAATCGTATTAGAATTTCAGACATTATGGAACTGGTTTGGCTGCATTATGAGATTGTTAGATTTTTGGGCTTTAATTGGATTTCAAATCGACTAAAATTCAAAAGTGAGTATTTTAACCCACTCACAACTACTAAATTGTCTTATGTTAGTTAAATTGAATTTATAATGGGATTAGAAGTTAATTGATTGCTGTTTGATATATTTAAATTGTCATTCCAGTTAAATCTGACTTTTGTTGAATATAATTGCCATTTAATTTAATATTGAATTTTTAATTTGCCAGTTGATACCTGTTAATGATAATCAGTCAATTGTTGTTATTTATTGGTTGATTTGAATGATGATTGTGATGGATGTTCAATTATTGATATTTGGATGATTGGATGTATGTTATTTTATATGTTGTTATCACACTGCAAGTTCCCTTAGTTATTGTTAGGAAAATCATTATGGGTTGAAATGATACATACCCGAACGATCTTATAGATTAGGGAAAAATCGTTATGGGTTGAAATGATAGACTCGAGCGATTTTATGGATTTTGAATTTTAACTCGGGATTGCGGGTTGAAATGATATATACCCGTAAATTTAAAATTTATTGCGGATTGAAATGATATATATCCATATCATTTGACCATAGAGTAGAAAATTATATACGGATACCGGATTGGTTAAATTAATTGATTTTTAAATCCTTAATTTTTGAATTCAGTAAAGTGATATTTTGAAATAAATTTGATTTATATAAACTGAATTATTTTCGAAAATCCAAGCTTTAAATGTTGAAATTGGAATTAGTTTAAACGAATTGTTTAAACGTTTTAAATTGAAATTTTAAAGTTGAATTTGAAGTATAAATGAAGTTTATCAAAATTGAATTATTGAAAATGTTTAAATATTTAAACTTTGAAATCTACTAAATTTGAAGTAGTTTAAATTTATAGTTTAAACATGGATTTGAAATCGATATAGATTTAAATGGTTTTATTTGGAATCTAAATTGAAAGATAAAAATTGAGTTTGTTAATTTGAAAGCTGGATATGGTCCAGATTTGTTGATATGGAAATAGTTTAATTTGATATTACTTTTAAATTAATTATTTTAATATAAACTGTTTAAAGGTATATTATTTTAAATTCAGATTTATTTAGATTTTCAAACCATTTTATATTAAACTATTAAGCTATATTAAACCTATTTTAACTATTCTAATCTATTTTAATCTATTTAAACTATATTAAACTATTTTAATCTATTTTAAACTATTTAACTATACTAAACTATTTTAATCTATTTTAAACTATTTGAACCATTTTAATCATTTTTAAATTATTTTAATCTATTTTAAACTATTTTAATATATTTTAAACTATTTTAATCTATTTTAACTATTTTAAAACATTTTAAACTATTTTAAAGTATTTTAACTATTTTAAACTACTTTAAAACTAATTAAACCTATTATGACAATCTAAACTATTTTCAAAAATTCAAACTATGCAAGGCTGAATTGTTTATAATTAAATCCTGGATTTAAAGCGAATATGGTTAAATGATGTTATAACCACGTTAGAATTTGAAAGGATATTTTCTAGTGAAATGACTTATTTTGAGTAAATATGATGAATTTGAAATAAGGGTTTAACCTATTTTGTGGATATGATTTCGAAAATGATATGTTTTGAGAATATGATATTTTGATATCAATTATGAATCGGTTTTGGAAATGTAAAAGAACCATCTGGTGTGAAATAAGCGTTTGGTTGTTAAAGAGACCAGGATCGAATATTGTCATACTCTCTGCCAATACCGAAAACCACTTTAACAACCGTGCACGTGGTGGAGATTCCAGAATGAAGTAGGATGGTTTGGCGAACGATTCTATATGAGGTATTAATGCAGCCCTGACTCCCTCGAGTCAGCTTGATGTGACTAAAACAGGAGCCATGCCGGGCCAAGTGAGGTCGCACCTCCGATCGGACATGCTTCTTCAATACCATATTATGACTTTGTGATTGATTTGGTGGCCTCCCCTCGATTTGATTATGGGAGTGTGTTCCGAGGTGCGTGGTAGTAGCTGCTATGCGTTACCACCAGTCCCGATCCGCAAAACGGTAGTATCCTACCCTAGGCATTACCTCGCGTGCCTTGTCACATGCTCTATCGCGCCCATTACGAGTTTGGTTTGTACCGTACCTATGGAGTGCCCTCTGGTAGCCCTCCAGTTTACGGAGGAATTACGGTACTGTATAGACTACAGAAATATTAAAAAAATGTGTTAAGGGGGATATGTGTAACGCCTTAACGCTATTTTAATATTTTACTTTACTGATAGACATATTATAATAGCGTATATTACTACATAGTAAATAGTTTAACGGATCCTTAGGAGGTGGTAATCCGAACATCTCTTAAGTTATTGCACGCACGTTAGACACTGGATAGGAGATGTAAAACCCCGTAAACATCTCTGAAGCCGTTACACTCATATTTATTACTGTTGATTTAACTTACATAAGATCTTTTAGTTTCGACTCGAGTGTTTTTTCTTTTCATTACGCTCGGGTCAGTCTGAGCTTTTCGATGTATCGAAGACCTTATTTCTGGACGATGAAGACGAAGATTTAGTACTATTATTATTTATTATATTTATCCCACTACATCATGTTGTTCCGCTGCATTATTTATTTATTCTTGCTGTATGTAACTCTGATCTGTATTGTAAAAGTGTAATCAAATGTTATTTGTAAAACAGCTTCATGAACTGTTATTTGATTATTATATTTTGTCATTTCGCTGTGAGATTCTATGTTTGTTTGTTTTATTTCTATCTCTTCGTTTTCTTATTTACCCTATAACAATCCTCCCTTTTGAATGGTTTGAGTTCGACATGCAAGGTTTATTGTCGATTTGAACCATCCAAAAAGGTGGGTCGTTACATTTGGTATCGGAGCTTTGGTTTAGCGATAACCTTAGCTTTGTGGAGTTTGACTCATTAGAGATAGGGTAGTAATCCCTAAAATGAGTTGTTTTGAGCGTAGATACATGAGAGAGCGTACTTGTTAGTGTTATAAAATGTTTTTATATTGTGTTAATTTGTTCCATTTAGTATTTATAAATTCCGGTCGGTACATAGGACGCTATGGTATCGATAGGGATTTCTAAACACTTAATAGGGAAGACCGAATTAATATTAGTTTTGAAATATAGGTAAATGAAATAATTTTACCTAGTATTATATTTTGTATATAAAAGAAAATTTTATAAATGAATATAATTGTATATGATATGTTTGTTTGTTAGGAGGTGCAATTTTATAAATATTAGTTGCAAAATAGGATTTACAAATAAAGTGAATATAAATTGGAAATTCCACTTTCGAAAATAATTTTACCTAGTATTATATTTTGTATATAAATTTTTTTTTTATAAATGGATATAATTGTATATGATATGTTTGTTTGTTAGGAGGTGCAATTTTATGAATATTAGTTGCAAAATAGGATTTTTGAAATTAGTTTTAAAAGATCTTGGAATATAATATTAGTATTATTTGGAAGTATTTCTGGATATAAATATTTTTCAATGCGATTTGAAAGAAATATTTTAAAAAGAATTTTAAAAGAAATAAATTCCGTACTCCCCTCTTCTGTTGTTGGAAAATAATTTCGGTGATGAGTGCACGCATCGTCGATGTTCATTTTCGAGTTTCAAAGTGGAAAGGCCACTGTAGTATTTTTACTACACATTTGTTTGATAAAATTATTTTAATTTTAATTTCTAAATATGATTAGATATATAAAAGCTTTGAGTATATATATATATATAATTTTAAAATGATTTGAAAATGGAACCCGATATTTAGTTCTTAAGTTTCTATAAATTAGAAATTTTAATTATTATAGTGAATGAAATCTTGACTATATTAATAATTGGAAACTTCTAAAATGAAATAAGAAATTAGAAGCTAAATAATTAATGAAATATATAAGAAATGGAAATTTGTAACTTGTAAATCAAAAGATATGAAAAATAAGAAAATGTAATTATTGAACATTTGTTAACTAAATGAATAGAATAAACTTGTGTAACATTCAATTATATTCTAACAGACTTATATATAACTTACCAGAAATGTTTAAAAAATTGTAATGTTAAATAAGATTATGTAATAGAATATTATACAGGTAAAACTTAAGTAATGAAAGTGTTTAATGGAATTTTTCTATAAATAAGAATTCTGATGTTATAAAAATGTTATGAACTTAAGTGAATAATTTGAGATGCTAGTAAATAAATTCAATAGAAAAGTGAATGTTGTACGTAAATGGTTATAAACTTAAGTTAATAGTTGAAGCTATTTATAATTAAGGTGAGTGGTAAAAGTGAATATTATATTAAGTAAATGATTATAACTTCAGAAATGTTAAAATGATTCAGAAAATGGATTTAATATTCAATGACACTATATAAGGAAGGATGAATGTACATTAAAAAGTTAAGGAACTTAAGTATGAATTTATGTACTAATGAATATTAATATTTAATGGAAATCCAGTATATAATTTAATAATAAATGTGAATTAAACTGAAATGAAATGTATGTAATCCTTCAATAATGATTTCATTGATTATTTTAAATAATTGAATGAGAATAACTTATGTAAGTAAATGGATGTAAAGTAATGGAAATATGGCATTGTATGAATGAATGGGAAATGAATTTTGTAAGTAATGAAGTTAAATTAATAAAATAATCATTGTTTGAAAGAGTGAAAACAAATGAACAGTAAATAATGTGAAAGGAAATTAATAAGAATAAACTTAAACAATATTTGAAATTATTGGTTGTTTTGGCTTATGAGATGTTTGGGAAAGGATACTTCTAACGACATAAGGATGTATGAATAATCTATTAAGCTATTACCAAAGGCTATTGAGCGTAGGATACACTTGATAGTTTATTTATCACTCTTGTACAATTAAAAGTTTCTGAGACTGAACAAACCATTTGTTTTGGTTGCTATGGATGGATGATTGATTTCTTTGTTGAATATGACGGTTGTATTGTTTTGTTTGCAAGTGACTATTGTTATGTTGTGTTGGTTTGTTTTGCTATTGATTGAAATAACTTAAATATTACCCTTTTACATTATTAACTTCTTTGGATTATATAAGTGAAATACAGGTTTATGGAAGCAATAGCTACTGCTTTTGGTTTCATAAATAAGCGTGTTTGCCCGACAAATAATTACGTTTTCGGATTACGGTTTTACAGCGATATTATATTATTTTTCCCATGGTTTAGGATATTTTGTTATTGAAATATGATATATATATATATTGTTATTATTGATATTATTATTTTCCAGACCTCTCCGTACAAAGGAGACTCTGCCGAATTTTTTCGTGAATTTGAGACTTAAATTTTTTTGTGAAAGTGAAATATTTTCAAACTTTTATTAACTTGAATATGAAGATTTAATTGTTTATAAATTGAGATATTTATTTAAAATACTGAATTATATAAGTCTAAAGTGTTCTAAATTGATTTTTTTTGAATAAAATATATATTAATCCCTTAAATTCCTTCTTTACCCTTTTCGAGGGCGAAAAGTTTTGAGTGGGGGAGAGTGTAACGACCTACATTTTTTCGATAATTAAAATATTGAATTTTATAAGATTTTAGGATTTAATATTATATGAAATTAAAAATTTATGGTTTGTTAATAAGGAAACAATTAGAATGAAATTTAATAATGTTAATTTAATGTAATCGATGACTATTTGAATGTAATCTCAAGTAATTGAAATAATTGCAAAGTTAAATTGGTTAGAAATTGTAAATAAGGAAGTAAATTAAATGTTATATTAAATGGTGAAATTATATGCAATTAATTGAAATTGATTAATATAGAATAATTAAATAGTATGTGAATTTATCTGTTTTGGTTCTTAACAATAAACATAGAAATGTGTTTGAAATTGTAAGTTGTAACAATTGTTTAATTATCATTCATTATTTAATCCGTTGAAATTAAATTGCAATTAATCTACTAAAATATTGTAGTTAATATGAATTAAAATGATAACTGTAGAATATTGATGTAATAAATGGTAAACCAATGTTAATTATGTCCATAAAGTGATAGTTGATTGAATAATAAGATATAAATCAAAATAAATGAATGTATTTAAATTTAATTATAATTAATGAATTTATTTCAATTGAAATTGAACACTGTAATTAGTGCAATATTTAACATTGGATTTGACATGAAAATTTATTTTAAAAGATTTTAAATTACTAGGTAAGCAAATATGATAAAAATTGGCTAACTTTTGAATTTGAATTAAATAGTGATTTAATCAATTTAATAATAATTTATTTAATTAACGTGAAAATAGCCATTTTGGCCACTGTCTCGGATTTCGACGAAACCTGCAACGACCCATAATTTTCCGACAATTTAAAATATTGAATTTAATAAGGTTTTAATTTAATATTAGAAGAAATAAAAATTTGTGAATTTTTAATAAGAGAAATAACTAGAATGTAATGTAATAAAGTAATTTAGGGCAATTGGTAACTAATTTAATGTAATTCCAATTAATTGAAATGATTGAAAGGTTATAATTGGTTATAGATTATAAATAAGGAAATAAATTAAATGCTATACTAATTGATGAAATAATATGTAATTAATTGTATTTGGTTAGAATTAGTGTTGTATAACATTTGTTTGTAGATAATAAACTTGTAAATGTGATTAAATTAAGCAAAAGGTGAAATTGTTAAGTGTTACCTATTTATTTAAGTGGAAATTAGCCATAAGGGCCTCTTTAGTAAGTGGAATTAGTTTCTAGGACACACAACTGAAATAATTACTTTCAAGGACAAAACGTAAAATAATTAGTTTCTAGGGCCTAAAAACCTATGAAATTATGTCCTTGAAAGTAATTGGACTGCTGACTTTGTCCTTGAAAGTAATTATTCTGCTGATTTTGGCATTGAAAGTAATTTCTTTGAATGTGTGTCCTAGAAACTAATAGGACTGCAAAGTTTGTCCTTCTGGTGAAATGGCCCTTTATTTAATTTGTTGAATTAAATTGGAAATTAATTGTAATAAATGTAATTAAATATTACGTTAATGTAAATTAAGATGATAATGGTAGAATAAGTGTAATAAGATGTAAACCGATGCTAATTTTATTCATAATATGACAGTTGATTGAATAGAGAGATTGAAATAGTATTAAATCAATTTATTGGAATTAAATTATAATTAATTAGATTTTATTACAATTGAAATTTAACACTGTAATTGGTGTAATATTTAACACTGGATTGATATGTAAATTTGTTTTAAATTATTGGAAAAGTATAAGGAATCAGAAGTGATAAAAATTGTTAGTTATTAAATTTGAAATTTAAAAGTGATTTAATTAATTTAATATTAATTTATTTAATTAACGTGAAAATAGCCATTTTGGCCACTGTCTCGGATTTCAACGAAACCAGTTTCATCGGATCCGTAATGGTGAATTATTGTAGGATTTCAAGTTTCGTAGCGATCGGACTTGTCATTTGAACGTACGGGCTCGAAACGCGTAGAAATCAATTTAATTAAATTCAATTGAAATCAATTTGAAATAAGCTGATTTTAAAGCAAACTTCTTCATACGATGGAATTTGGACTTGGGACCCATTCCATTGAATTTAAAAATATCGAAAACATCTATTTTGATAAATGGGATGACCCATTTTGGTTTCGAAGCGAAACGGGCTTTTCGGGTCGTTATGGTCGTTCGAACCAATTCGATATGTCCATTCTTTCTTATTGGGCCTTGTCTATATAAATAGATTTTCTAACCCTAACAGCCTTTCTATTTCTTACTACAGTACGTACAGATCTGTCTGTCTATTCCTATCTCTTCTCTCCAATGGCAGAAACATATTTTCAATTCCAAAACCCTAAAACCAATTTCAAAATTCAAACTATCTAAAACCTATCATATTATATATCGTTGGAAAGCTCTCGACGAGCGCAATCTAAATCTGCTGTTCATTTTGGAAATTGAGTTTTGGTTTGTCTGGGATTAGCCAAAATATTCTCGGCCGTTCATTGCGGTGGTTGATCATCGTCGATGGACCATTGATTAGAGGGTACTATCGCGTGGAGATGGACGAGGGGAGTGCATCTATGTCGTTCGTTCAGTCAATGGATGGTTCGATCGCCGTAAACAATTCAATTAGGGTTTCCCCTTTGTTCGGCGGCGGCTGCTTGTTTGCTGGCGATCGGCGTTCGGATGGAGTGTCAGGGGTCGTGGCGAGGTGGCGCTTCATCTGAAGGTGGGGGCGCGTGGTCGCGAGGGCCGTATTGGGATGTAGACGATCGTTGAGTTCGGCGGCGGCGTGCATTAGGGCTTAGGGTTTCATTGTTATGAACAAGGCTGGCCGAGTAGAAGAAGGTGACGTGGAGGGGTATGATTTGCCTATTATTTTATTTTATTTAAATTTGAATTTCAATCTTCTAATATCTATATCTTTTTCATACATGCTCGGATTCACGCGCGGTTTGTTCCGTTGCGATCGTATCGGAATTCCGGACATTTTAGCACTGGTTTGGACGAATTATGAGACTGTTGTATTTTGGGCTATTTTTGGATTTTAAAATCAACGAAAAATCAAAAGTGAGTGTTTTAACCCACTCACAATTACTAAATTATCTTATGTTAGTTAATTTAAATTTATGATGTAATTAGAAATTGATTGGTTGATGTTTGGTATATTTAAATTGTCATTCCAATTAAATATGACTTTTATTGCATTTAATCGTCATTTAATTTATTATTGAATTTAATTGTCAATTGAATACCTACTAATGATAATCAGTTATCTATTAATGTTTATTGGTTGATTTGGATGATGATTGTGATGTATGTTTGATTTGTTAATATTGGCTGGATGTTATATTTTATATTGTTTTAACACTGCAAGTTCCCTATGGGTTGAAATGATATATACCCGAATGATCTATAGATTAGGGAAAATCGTTATGAGTTGAAATGGTAGACTCGAGCGATTTTATGGATTTTATTTTTATTTCGGGATTGCGGGTTGAAATGATATATACCCGTAAATTTAGATATTTGCGGATTGAAATGATAAGTATCTGTATCACTTGACCATATGGTAGAAAACTATATACGGACACCGAATTGGTTAAATTAAATGATTTTAAATCTTTAAATTTTGAATTCATCTAAATGACATTTTGAAATAGAATTTGATTTATATAAATTGAATTGTTTTAAGTAATTATATAAAGGATTTGAATTGAAATTTTAAAGTTGAATTTGAAGTATAAACGACATTCATCGAAATTGAGTTATTGAAATGTTGGAAACTGTAACTTTGAAATCTATTAAAATTGGGATAGTTAAATTTGATATTTCAAGATTTGAAATTGGGTTTTGATTTGAAATTGGGATATGGTCCAGATTTGTTGGAATGGAAGAAATGGTTAAATATGATGTTAATTTCAAAATTCATTATCTCAATGTAAACTGTAAATGTTCTTTTAAATTTTAATTTTAAGATTTTCAACTATTAAAATAAGTTAATATATTTTAAACCAACTTAATCAATTTAAACTATTTAATTTATTTTAATCTAATTTAACATATTTTAAACTAATTAACCTATTTAATCTATTTTAATATATTTTAATCTATTTTAAATCATTTAAACTTTATTAAACTATTTTAATTTATTTTGAACTATTTAATCTATTTTAATTCTATTTAATCTATTTTAAATTCATTTAATCTATTTTAAATCAAATAAATCCATAATAAACCTATTTAATCTATTTTAAACCATCTAAATTATTTTAAATCTATTTAAAGTATTTTAATCTATTTTAATTTATTTTAAATTTATTTAATCTATTTTAAACCTATTTAACCTAATTTATATCTATTTTAAACTATGTTAAACTAATTAAACTATTTATAACTATCTAAATTATTTTCTAAATTCAGATGGTGTAAAGTGGAAATGTTTATAATTAAAGCCTTGATTTTAAAGTGAATAAGGTATAATAATGTTATAACATAGGTTGGGATTTAGAATGATATTGCTGGTGAAACGACATATTTGAGTAAATATGATGATTTGGAAATGAGAATTTAACCTAATTGTGAATATAATTTCGAAAGTGATATGGTTTGAATTGAATATGATATTTGAATATCAATTATGAAATGGTTTTGGGAATTTATAAGAACCATCTGGTGTGAAATAAGCGTTTGGTTGTTAAAGAGACCGGGATCGGATATTATAATACTCTCTGCCAATACCGAAAACCACTTTAACAACTGTGTACGTGGTGGAGATTCCAGAAATGAAGTAAAATGGTTTGGCGAACGATCCTGTTTGAGGTATTTACGTGACCCCGACTCCCGTGATTCAGCTTAGATGTGACTTAAACAGGAGCTATACCTGGGCCAAGTGAGGTCATTCCTCCGATTGGACATGCTTCTGCGATACCATATTATGATTTTGTGATTGATTTGGTGGCCACCCCTCGATTTTGATTATGGGAGTGTGTTCTGAGGTGGGCGGTAGTAGCTGCTATACGTTACCACTAGCTCGGTTCTGCAAAATGATTGAGTCCACCCTGGCATTGCCTCGAGTGCCGTGTTCACATGCCCTATCGCGCCTTCTACGAGTTTGGTTTGTACCATACCTATGGAGTGCCCTCCGATAGCCCTCCAGTTTACAGAGGAATTACGGTACTGTATAGACTATGGGAATATATAAAAATGTGTTAAGGGGGATATGGGTAACGCCTTAACGTTATTTTAATAATTTACTTTACTGTAGACACTATTATAATAGCGTATTGTACTATGTATGTAGATAGTTTAACGGATCCTTATGAGATGGAAATCTCGAACGTCTCTTAAGTTATTGCACTCGCGCTAGAAACTGGATAGGAGATGTCAAACCCCGTAAACATCTTTGACGCTGTTACACTCATATTTATTTACTGTTGATTTAACTTACATAAGATTTTTTAGTTCCGACTCGAGTGTTTTGTCTTTTCAATTCGCTCAGGTCAGTCTGAACTTTTCAGTGTATCGATGACTGCTTTCCTGGAGGACGAAGACGAAGATTTAATACTGTTATTATTTATTATATTTATTCCACTGCATCATTGTAAGGACTAGTAATTTTCGATAATTAAAATATTGAATTCAATAAGATTTTGTAATTTAATATTGGAAGAAATTAAAATTTGTGGTTTATTAATTAGAAATAACTAGAATATGATGTTAAAAATGTTAATTCAAGACAATTGATAACTACTTTAATGTATGTCCAATTAATTGAAATAATTGTAAAGTTAAAACTGGTTATAGGTTGTAAATAAAGAAATAGGGTTTAATAATGTAAATTTAATATAATAAATGACTAATTGAATGAATTCTCAAATAACCGTAATAAATTGTAAAGTTGCATTGGTTAGAAATTGTAAATAAGAAGATAAAATCAATGTGAAGTTATTTGTTTTGTTAGTTAACAATAAACTTGGAAATGTGTTTGAATTGGCTAATTGTAACAATGGTTAATTAATCCATTGAAATTTAATTAGTTATAATTGGTAAATAAGGGAATAAATTAAATGTTATAATTAATTGGTGAAATAATATGTAATTCATTGTAATTGGGAAAAATCAAGGTGGTGTAAGTAGTTATAACATTTATTTGAAGATAATAAACTTATAAGTGTGATTAAAGTAAGAAAAGGCGACAATGGTTATACGTTACCTATTTAATCAATCTGTTGAATTTAATTTGGAATAAATTGTGACTAAATGTAATTAAATATTACGTTAATGTAAATTAAGATGAAATTGGAGAATATTAATGTAATAAGATATAAACCAATGCTAGCAATGCCCATAGGGTAATGATCGATTGTAATAATAGATGTTAATATAAGAATGGAATAATTTAAGAAATAAATGTTGGAATCTGAAATGAACAGTAAATAGTTGTTGTATAATGGGAATTCATTGAAATCTAATATTGAATATAAACTACAATAATAGTCGTTGGAATCCTTTAATTGAAAAGAAAAGACAAGTGCCTTGTAATTAATAAGTTCAACATAAGAACATACATTTTAAATTAAATTAAGATAAAGATTTTAATGAAAGTTAAGCTTTGACTTGAAAAGAATAAATTGTATGTTTGCTTCTAACCAGAATAACAAATGATTAATTTGAATAAAGGATGGAGTGAATGTTTTAATGAAACAATAACATAATTTTTTATTTGGAATGCACCTTGGAGAAGTTGATTTTCAATAAGATAAAAACATTTACTTTGTAAATAGTGTATAAATTTTGTTGTACATGAAATTTTATAAACATGTTTGAATTGGTATAAATGAAAAGAAAACAGTGTTTATAATTAGAATTTGTTGAAATTAGTAATGAAATGAATTGGAATTAAATTAATTGAAATGTTTCAATTAAAAGGAAACATAAATGAAATTGTAATGATTGAGTTAATATAGAAACTTGCACTTTGTGTTAATATGGAATAAACATTTTAATTAAGATAATTACATGTTTTGAGATGTATAAAAATAAAACTTTCATTTTGGATAAGTATGATTTTGGAAAAAAAATTGAATTTTAGGATAATACACACACACATTAATATCCAAAATTTTAAATATATCAGAGGGTTCATGGTTGTGTAAATGTTGTGGAATCAATTTGAATTACCTTTTATTAACAATTGTACATTAATTACACATGTTCACGTATATTTATTTTTCCATTTCATATATGGTTAAAACTTGTAAATTTGTTGCATTAATGTGACCGTTACAATAATTAAAAAAGTAAAGTAAATCATTTTATAATGCATAGATAGACATATATTCATTAATTAATAAAATTGGTTTGAGTAACATAAATAAATGAATAGATTGATTGGTTGATTAATTGATTGATTGCTAATTGATTAATTGCGCTAATGGAGTGTGCACATATATTAACGTAAAATGAATGTTATAATAAAGAATTTAATGATAAATATGTGTATATTTGGGTTTGTTGAAGTGAATTAATAGGTGTAAGTTTTGGAATTTGGATCCCAAAGGTTTGTTTATAGTATATAAGCGGTCCCTTCATTTACTTTGCATTTATTATCACATCCACATTCTCTTTCTTTTCATTTTCAAGTTCTCCGTGTAGGTTTAATTTGAGCATCCATTTAATTATTAGACTACTCATTCGTTTCTTATTAATTAAGAATTTCCTCATTCTTTTCATTTGTTTCTCATTTGTTCGTTTGCTCCTTTCAAGTGCTTTGCCTAAAGTTTTTTTTCTTTTTCTTTTTCCATTTTTAATGCGAACATCCAAATTAATTTTCATGTCATCTAATTAGCATTTACTATTCTCCATTTCTGAAGTTTATTTTGTTCATGCATTATTAGTCCTTGTGGTTTCTTTTCATTAGCAACTCTTTCTTCTGAAGCTTCATATTAAAGAACGTAAGATTTATTTTTATCTTTATTCATATATTTATTCCTTTACTTTACCTCTTTCAATACTACCATTTTAAGGCTGTTCATATTTTTACTTTATTTTAGTTACTAGTTTGTTTACATATACTTTATTAGCTTTTCATTGTTTCCATCTTCATTCCTGTTGCCTCATTTCATTTCTTCAAATCTCATCTTCTGTAGCTTCATTTCTCCAAACAAACTTCCATCTCATTTTTCTCTCTATCCTCATTTTCCTCCTCCTTCATTTTTTTCTTTTCTTTTCTTCAAATCTCCTTCTTCTTGTTTTTTTTCTTTTTCAAAGCTTTCTTTTCTTGTTCTTATTCTTCAAATCTTCTTTTTTTTTTCAAAGCTTCCTTTTCCTTTTCAATTCTTCATCATCTTTAAATTTTCTTCTTCTTTTCCAAACATTCTTCTTTTCCAAACATTCTTCTTTTTCCAAATCTTTTTCTTCAAATCCAGATCTATACAAACTTCTCTGTCTCTTTCAAAACTTTCTATATACTTTTTTTTAAGATAGCAAGGAAACAAATCAAAAAGGGGAAGTAGTAGCGGATCCAAATCCAATTAGAAAAGGGAAATCCATAAGGTGAGTGTTTTAACCCACTCACAAATACTAAATTATCTTATGTTAGTTAAACTAAATTTATGATGTGATAAAAAATTGATTGGTTGATGTTTGTTCAATTTAAATTATCATTCCTGTTAAATCTGACTTTTATTGAATATTATTGCCATTTAATTTAGTATTAAATTTTAATTCGTTAGTTTATACTTGATAATGATAATCAGTTATCAATTGATGTTTATTGATTGATTTGGATGATGATTTTGATGGATGTTGATTGTTGATATTGGATGACTGGATGCTATATTTATATTGTTATAACACTGCAAGTTCCCTGTGGGTTGAAATGATACATACCCAAACGATCTGATAGATTAAGGGAAATCGTTATGAGTTGAAATGATAGACTCAAGCAATTTCATGCATCTGAAGTTAATTTGGGATTGCGGGTTGAAATGATATATACCCTTAAATTTAGAAATAATTGCGGATTTAAATGATAAATATCCCTATCACTTGACCATAGGGTAGAAAATTATATACGGAATCCTGATTGGTTAAATTAATTGATTTTAAATCTTTAAATTTTGAATTCAGTTAAACGATATTTTGAAATAGAATTTGATTTATATAAACTGAATTATTATCGAAAATCCAAGCGTTAATAATGAAATTGGAATTGATTTAATGAATTGTTAAAGGATTTAAATTGGAATTTCAAAGTTGATTTGTCTAATATAAATGAATTTTATCGGAATTGAGTTATTGAGAATGTTCGAATATAACTTTAAAATCTATTTAATCTATTTTAAAATTTATTTAATCTATTTTTAATCTATGTAATCTATTTTAAAGCTATTTAATCAATTTTAAATCTATTAAATCCATTTTAAATTGAATTTAAACTATCTTAAATCCACCTAAACTACATTAAGCTATTTTTAAACTATTTTAAAGTATTTTAACTATTTTAAACTATTAAACCTTTTATACTATTTATAACTATCTAAACTATTTTCAAAATTTCAGATTGTGTAAAGTGTAAGTGTTTATATTCAAATCCTTGATTTTAAAGTGAATATGGTTAAATGATGTTATAACTTAAGTTGGGATTTGAAATAATATTTGCTAGTGAAATGACATATTTGAGTAAATATTATGATTTTGAAATGAGAGTTAACCTATTTTGTGAAAATGGTTACGAAAGTAATATGATTTCAAAAGGATATGATTTCAAAAGTGATATGATTTCGAAAGTGAATATGATTTCGAAAGCAATATGGTTTCGAGAATATGATATTTTGATATCAATTATGAATTGATTTTTAAAATGTAAAAGAACCAATCGGTGTGAAATAAGCATTTGGTTGTTAAAGAGACTGGGATCGGATATTGTCATACTCTCTGCCAATACCGAAAACCACTTTAACAACTGTGTACGTGGTGGAGATTCCACAAATGAAGTAGGATAGTTTGGCGAACGATTCTGTATGTGGTATTTACGTGACCCTGACTCCCATGAGTCAACTTAGATGTGACTAAAATAGGAGCCACGCTAGGCCAAGTAAGGTCATTCCTCCTATCGGACATGCTTCTTCGATACCATATTATGACTTTGTGATGATTTAGTGGCCACCCCTTGATTTTGATTATGGGAGTGTGTTCCGAGGTGGGCGGTAGTAGCTGCTATGCGTTACCACCAGTCCGGATCCGCAATCGGTATATCTACCCTGGCATTGCCTCGAGTACCGTGTTCACATGCCCTATCACGCCTTCTACGAGTTTGGTTTGTACCATACCTATGGAGTGCCCTCTGATAGCCCTCCAGTTTACGGAGGAATTACGGTACTGTATAGAC
This sequence comes from Allium fistulosum, assembly GCA_030737815.1. Taxonomy (NCBI): domain Eukaryota; kingdom Viridiplantae; phylum Streptophyta; class Magnoliopsida; order Asparagales; family Amaryllidaceae; genus Allium; species Allium fistulosum. Next base: position 344,206,315 of record CM060902.1, read on the forward strand.
TATGGGAATATATAAAATGTGTTAAGGGGGATATGGATAACGCTATTTTAATACTTTACTTTACTGTAGACACTATTATAATAACGTATTGTACTACATAATAGATAGTTTAACGGATCCTTAGGAGGTGGAATCCCAAACATCTTGTGACGCCCCACCTCTATGCTCATAATAACAAAGAGTATTAAAGTAAATACTGTCTATTATTACGAAGAATAAGGCTGGATAGGAGCGACCATCCGTAATTGGCCTTACACTAATATTGGTTATCTCGATAGGAGTGGTATATACTTTTTATTTTTCTTCTATTATTTGTTTACTCCCATCGACACACCCAATACTAGTATAAAACGAACTACGACGGTTCATAATAGTTTAGGACATTAGATATAACAATAACACAGATAATATAAATGCGGAACACAGTTCAGGTTGTAGATTTCCTTCTTTGAGTTGCTGTTCGGGATTTGAAGACTTTTCACATCTTCTGAAGTTGTCAGTGTCATTTTGTAGTAGTCGTGTCATTGTATAGAACGATATGTATTCATGTATATTAGTCGATAATGTACTTGTATATATAACTTCTAGTGTCGACAGTTGTAGTTGTATCATATGTATCGTGTCAACTATGTATTAACTGACATCAGTTATATATATATGAGACTTTTGTTTTTATCTGTGTTCCGCATTTATATTATCTGTGTTATTGTTATATCTAATGTCCTAAACTATTATGAACCGTCGTAGTTCGTTTTATACTAGTATTGGGTGTGTCGATGGGAGTAAACAAATAATAGAAGAAAAATAAAAAGTATATACCACTCCTATCGAGATAACCAATATTAGTGTAAGGCCAATTACGGATGGTCGCTCCTATCCAGCCTTATTCTTCGTAATAATAGACAGTATTTACTTTAATACTCTTTGTTATTATGAGCATAGAGGTGGGGCGTCACACATCTATTAAGTTATTGCACTCACGTTAGACACTGGATATGAGATGTCAAACCCCGTAAACATCTCTGACGCCGTTACACTCATATTTATTTACTGTTGATTTAACTTACATAAGATCTTTTAGTTCTGACTCGAGTGTTTTGTCTTTTCATTACGCTCGAGTCAGTCTGAGCTTTTCAGTGTATCGAAGACTGTTTTCTAGAGGACGAAGACAAAGATTTAATACTACTACTACTATTTATTCTATCATTTCCACTGCATCATGTTGTTCCGCTGCATTACTTATTTATTACTGCTGTATGTACTCTGATTCTGTATTGTAAAAATGTAATCAAATGTTATTTGTAAAACAGCTTCATGAACTGTTTATTTGATTATTATATTTTGTCATTCCGCTATGAGATTCTGTGTTTTGTTTTCTTTCTTTCTCTGCTTTTTCTTATTTACCCCATAACAATCCTCTATTTTGAATGGTTTGAGTTTGACGTGTGTGTGGTTTATCATTGATTTAAACCGTCCAAAAAGGTGGGTCGTTACAATCATGTTGTTTTGCTGCATTATTATTTATTTATGTTGTTTGTAACTCTGATTCTGTATTGTAAAGGTGTAATCAAATGTTATTTGTAAAACAGCTTCATGAACTGTTTATTTGATTATTATATTTGTCATTCTACTGTGAGATTCCATGTTTGTTTTATTTCTTTCTCTTCTTTTTCTTATTTACCCCATAATAATCTGCCCTTTTGAATGATTCGAGTTTGACGTGTGTGTCTTCTCGTCGATTTAAACCGTCCAAAAAGGTGGGTCGTTACATTTGGTATCAGAGCTAGGTTTAGCGATAACCTTAGCTTTGTGGGGTCTGACTCACTAAAAATAGGGTAATAAAACCGTAGAATGAGTCGCTGAGTGTATATATATATGAGAGAGCGTATTTGTTAGTGTTATAAAAGGTTTTGTATTGTGTTAATTTGTTCCGTTTAGTATTTATAAATTCTGGTCGGTACAGAGGACGCTATGGCATCGACAGGACTTTCTAAACACTTGATAGGACAGACCGACACAATGTTGTTTTAAAATATAGGTAAATGAAATAATTTTTCCTATTATATATTTTGTATATAAAATAATTTTTTTATAAATGATATAGTTGGATGTAATATATTGCTCGTTCGGTAGAGAAATTTTATAAATATTGATTGTAAAATAGGATTTACAAGTAAAGTAAATATAAATTGAAAATTTTAGAACTTAGATTCTGAGATGTTGAAAATTTCTTTCAAAAGATTTTGGAATATAATATTAGTATTATTTGGAAGTATTTTTGGCTAAATATTTTCAATGTGATTTGAAAGAAAGTTTTGAAAAGGGACTTTTAAAGGAAATAAGTTCTGTACTTCCTTATCTGTCGCTAGGAAATAATTTCGGTGATGAGTGCACGCATCATCGACGTTCATTTTTGAGTTTCAAAGTGGGAAGACTGCTGTAGTAGCTTACAGTACAATTGTTTTTATAAACAAATTTTAATTTTATTTTCTAAGTATGATTTGACATATATGAAAGATATGAATGTGTATATATAAATTTGATTTGAAAAGAAACCTGAAATTTAGTTCTTAAAACTTTTTGATAATTAGTAACTTCCAATTATTGTAAAAAAAATGAAATCTTTACTATTTTAATAATTGGAAACTTCTAAGTGTGTAACTTGAATTAGATGCTAAGTGATTAAGGGAATATATACAAGAATTGAAATTTGTAACTTGTAGACATGAAGGAAAAATAAGAAAATGTAAATATTGAACATTTTGTTAACTAAAGGAATAAGATAAACTTGTGTAACATTCAATTACATTCTGAAAGACATATATATATATATATATAACTTACCAAAATATTAAAAGTTGAAATGTTAATAAGGATATGTAATAGAATATTATACAAGAAAAACTTAATTAATGAAAGTGTTCAATGAAATCATGTTTTAAATGAAGAATTAAGATGTATAAGAATATTATATGCTTAAGTTAATAATTTAAATGCTACTAATTGAATGAAATAGTAAAAGTGAATACTATATTAATTAAATGATTATAACTTGAGAAAACGTTGAAATGATTAAGAAATAGACTTAATATTCAATTGATGTTATAAAAGGAAAGTGTAAATGTAAATAAAAGGTAGAAATACTTAAGTATGAAATATTTTATTATTGGAAATCAAATATATATTTAAATAATAAGTGTGAATTAACCTGCGATGAAAAGTATGAAATACTTAAATAATGAATTCATTGATTATTTTAAACAGTTGAATGGAAATAACTTATGTAAGCAATGAATGCAAAGTAATGAAAAGAGAAAAATGGTACTGTCTAAATGAATGGAAATGAATTTTGTAAGTCATAAATGTATATTAATTAAATAATCTTTGTATGAATGAATGAAAATAGACAAACAGTAAATAATATGGAAAGAAATTTGTAAGAATAAACTTAACGACATTTGAAATTTATTGTTTGTGTTGGCTTATGGGATGCTTAGGAAGTGACACTTTAAATTATTTAGAATATATAAATAATCTATTAAGTTACATCTAAGGCTGTTGAGTGTATTGTATACTTAGTGGTTATTTATCATTTTATACGATTAAAAGTTTCTAAACCCGAACAAACCATTTGTTGGTTGCTATGGATGAATAATTGATTTCTTTGACTGCATGTGATGATTGTATGATTTGTTTTTAAGTAATTGTTGTTATGTTGTGTTGTTTTGTTGTTATTAATTTGAAACAACGTAAATATTTCTCTTTTGCATAAATCTAACTCTTTTGGATTACATGAGTGAATACAGGTTTATGGAAGCAATTGCTACTGCTTTTGGTTTCATAAATAAGCGTTGTTTGCCCGACAAATAGGTACGTTCTCGGATTACGGTTTTATAGCGATATTATACTATTTTCCCGTGGTTTGGGATATTTATTTTGAAATGTGATATATTGTTATTATTGATATTATTATTTCTCCCAGACCTCTCCGTACAAAGAAGACTCCGCCAAAATTTTCTGTGAATTTTGGACTTAGAAAATTTTTGTGAAAGGTTTTTTAAACTTTTATTAACTCGAATATAAAAGGGTTTAATTGTTTATAAATTGATATTTTATTTAAATTATTTAATTATGTAAATTAATTGTTTATAAATTTAATATTTTGAATAAGATATATTAATTTCTTAATTGCTTCTTTCCCTTTTCGAGGACGAAAAGTTTTGAGTGGGGGAGAGTGCAACGGCCCATAATTTTCCGATAATTTAAAATATTGAATTTAATAACGTTTTAATTTAATATTGGAAGAAATAAAATTTTGTGAATTTTTTAATAAGAGAAATAACTAGAATGTAATGTAATAAAGTAATTTAGGGTAATTGGTAACTAATTTAATGTAATTCCAATTAATTAAAATGCTTGAAAGGTTATAATTGGTTATAGATTGTAAATAAGGAAATAAATTAAATGCTATACTAATTGATGAAATAATATGTAATTAATTGTAATTGGTTAGAATTAGTGTTGTATAAGTGGTTATAACATTTGTTTGTAGATAACAAACTTATAAATGTGATTAAATTAAGCAAAAGGTGACAATTGTTAAATGTTACCTATTTATTTAATTTGTTGAATTAAATTGGAAATTAATTGCAATAAATGTAATTAAATATTACATTAATGTAAATTAAGATGATAATTGTAGAATAAGTGTAATAAGATGTAAACTAATGTTAATTTTATTCATAATATGACAATTGATTGAATAGAGAGATTGAAACAGAATTAAATCAATTTATTGGAATTAAATTATAATTAATTATATTTTATTACAGTTGAAATTTAACAGTGTAATTGGTGTAATATTTAACACTGGATTGATATGTAAATTTGTTTTAAATTATTGGAAAGGTCTAAGGAATCAGAAATGATAAAATTTGTTAGTTATTAAATTTGAAATTAAAAAGTGATTTAATTAATTTAATATTAATTTATTTAATTAACGTGAAAATAGCTATTTTGGCCACTGTCTCGGATTTTGACGAATCTAGTTTCATCAGATCCGTAACGGTGAATTATTGTATGATTTCAAGTTTCGTAGCGATCAGACTTGTCGTTTGATCGTACGGGCTCGAAACGCGTAGAAATCAATTCAATTAAATTCAATTGAAATCAATTTGAAATAAGCTGATTTTAAAGCTAACTTCTTCATACAATGGAATTTGGACTTGGAACCCATTTCATGGAATTTAAAAATATCGAAAACATCTATTTTGATATATGGGATGACCCATTTTGGTTTCGGAAGCGAAACGAGCTTTTCGGGTCGTTATGGTCGTTCGAACCAATTCGATATGTCCATTCTTTCTTATTGGGCCTTGTCTATATAAATAGATTTTCTAACCCTAGCAGCCTTTCTATTTCTTATTATAGTACGTACAAATCCGTCTGTCTATTCCTATCTCCTCTCTCCAATGGCAGAAACATATTTTCAATTCCAAAACCCTAAAACCAATTTCAAAATTCAAACTATCCAAAACCTATCATATTATATATCATTGGAAAGCTCTCGACGAGCGCAATCTAAATCTGCTATTTGTTTTTGAAATCGAGTTTTGGTTTGTCCAGGATTGGCCAAAACATTCTCGGCCGTTCATTGTGGTGGTTGATCATCGTCGATGGATCATCGATTAAAGGGTACTATCGCGTGGAGATGGACGAGGGGAGTGCATCTATGCCTTTTGTTCGGTCAATGGATGGTTCGATCGCCATAAACAATTCAATTAGGGTTTCCCCTTTGTTCGGCGGTGGCTGCTTGTTTGTTGGCGATCGATGTTCGAGTGGAGTGTAAGGGATCGTGGCAAGGTGGCGTTTCATCTGAGGGTGGGGGCGCGTGGTCGCGAGGGCCGTATGGGGATGTAGACGATCGTTGAGTCGGCGGCGGCGTGCATTAGGGCTTAGGGTTTCATTTTTACGAACGAGGCTGGCCGAGTAGAAGAAGGTGACGTGGAGGGGTATGATTTGCCTGTTATTTTATTTTATTTAAATTTGAATTTCAATCTTCTAATGTCTATATCTTTTTCATACATGCTCGGATTCACGCTCGGTTTGTTCCGCTGCGATCGTATCTGAATTCTGGACATTTTGGCACTGGTTTGGACGAATTATGAGACTATTGAATTTTGGGCTATTTTTGGATTTTAAAATCGACGAAAAATCGAAAGTGAGTGTTTTAACCCACTCACAATTACTAAATTATCCTATGTTAGTTAATTTAAATTTATGATGTAATTAGGAATTGATTGGTTGATGTTTGGTATATTTAAATTATCATTCCAGTTAAATACGACTTTTATTGCATTTAATCGTCATTTAATTATTATTGAATTTACTTGTCAATTAAATACCTGCTAATGATAATAAGTTATCTATTAATGTTTATTGGTTGATTTGGATGATGATTGTGATGTATGTTTGATTTGTTGATATTGGATGACTAGATGTTATATTTTATATTGTTTTAACACTGCAAGTTCCCTATGGGTTGAAATGATACATACCCGAACTGAAAGTGACCGTGCTATAGGATCGTGTAATATGAGTAAACTACTTATGCGGAATATAAACTAAGTAAGTAAATAATTAAAGCAGTAAAGTAAATGACACCAGAGATTTTTATACTGGTTCGAACTCCCGTTCTACGTCCAGTCCCAGACTCCTTCTGGATTTAAACTAGCAACCCTCACTTAACCCGGAGGAATAGGTTTACACCGCATGAGCAACCAAACAGGACTTCTACCGCCTAAGCAACCGAATAGGACTTCTACCGCCTGAGCAACTGAACATGACTTCTTTACAAATAACAAAAGTATCTGACTGTAGTGTGCTCTTTGAATTGCACTGATAAGTCAATTAAGTACAATCTTCCTATAATCTTCTCCTTTATGATATGTAGTGTAATGTGCTTGAGAATTGTGGAAGATAGAGTGATCAACGATCAGAGAATGTAAGCAGTTTGAGTGCAGTTTGAAAATAGAAAATAAGATATAAGAATTCAAGAATATTACAATTAATTTCGGTGAAATGTTTGTTGAATTCTGAAACCTATTTATAGAGATTAAAAAGTTGCAACCATTGTTGAAAGGTAACAATGAAAAGAAACAGGCACAACTGTTGATTTGAAGATGTTTCTCTTTGATGAAGAGAAGTGTCTTTTCATGAAAAAATAGTCGTGGAAAATATTCAGCCGGCTGAATGGATTTATTCAGCCTTCTGAATTTTAAAAATCGAAAACAACAAAAAAATAGGCTATTTTTGGCCTAATTCAGCCGGCTGAATAAAGTCATTCAGCTAGCTGAATATTGTGAAACCATAAAAGTGTTTCAGCAATCAGACGGCCGAATGATTCCATTCAGCCAGCTGTTTCAGCCTTTTGTGCAGGGTAGTGCATGTGTGTATATATGTCATTTTAGGAGAGATTTTAACATATTTTTAAATAGTATAAAGACTCTAGACAATGGACTATCAGCTTCAAAATACTCTGAATGTGAATCTGCAACGAATCTCCTGCATAATTGATTAGTACACACAAATATTTATTTATATAGTTTGTCACAATCAAAACGATGTAAAATCGAGATTCCAACATTCTCCCTCTTTTTGATGATGACAACTATATAAGTATAAATAATATATTTACATAAATACTTACATTAGCATTGCTACTCCCCCTGTCAATATGCACAAATATTTAACTAACTTTCTCCCCCTTTGTCATCGACAAAAAGAAAGATAAATTACATGCACAGAATTATTTGTTAAACAAAGATTACATTATATAAATAACTCATACTCGAGATGTCATTACTAAAGGAGAATAACAATATTCATACAACATTATATAAATAACAAGATAGAGCTTCAAAGAAGTTTGGTACAAAATAGTAGAAAACTGGAAAAACATAATTAAAACTGGGTAGATAGAGAAGGCTCGTCATCATCGAAATCCGAACTCGAAGATGACCATTGAAATGGAGATGGGTTGTAAACTTCGGTGGATGAAGAACCGGAATAAGAAATTTTATCCCATATTTTATTAAGAAAACCATTTATGGAGTTGAATTTCTTTTGCGTCTTCTTTTCAAGAGTCTTAATGTCCCGATGAAGTTTGGATTGATTTCGGGAGAGGGTGGTGATAGCTTGTCTGGAGGAAGTTTCCGGACCAACAACATGAATGGATTCATCGTCCTCTTCTTCTTCTTCTTCATGTTGGGTATGCGAAGAGGAGGCAATACTAGTGTCACGAGGTTGTGGAACACCTTGTTGAACATTGTGAGACCATTGTTGAAAAGAAATGATTTGTTATGGAGGAGGCCGATGAGGAACACCCATCAATCCTAAATTTTTTACGCCTAACTCACTAATGCTTGAAAACTCGGAGTCGGGCATTGGAATGCCGAAGTTGAGAAGGATACGCATAATATAAGCACCATAATGAATGGTCTTATATTTTCTTCAGATTGTGATGTCTTGAAATTCATCTAAAATGATTTTGCCCCAATTTACTTGTTGGTTGGAGTAGATTGAATAAAGAGCTTGAAAGTCTCTTTTATAGACTTTTGCATAACTTCCTGTTCTAGGTTGTAAGGAGCGAATGAAAGCACGGTGAATAAGGCATGCTTGTGACCTTAAGGTGCTAGATTTTAATGCACTTAAATCGGTAAGGTGATCGGACAAGAAACGATGTGAAACTTCGTCTCTATGATCCATATCAACTTCAATATCATCTATACGAACACCTTGAAATGGACAATTTAAAATATTGCCTAATATTTGTAAAGGTAAGAAAATTTTAGTGCCACAAACTATTGACCAAACACAATCCTGTCGATTTTGGGGATTATGGTGGTCTAGATTCAGATTAGCAAGAAAGAGTTTGATCAAAAGATGATTAATTTTAACATTATTGGGAGCATACCCTATGAGACTGTCAAAAATGGAATTGCTCCGCCATTTCTCTAATTCGATAAGCGAAAAAATCTGGAAATTTCATGAAAGCCCCTTCAACGATATTGGAATTTTTCATAGAATTGAATCGGGAGATTGCAACATCATTCCAAAGCCATTGACGAATCTGATCTTTGGAAGGACCGGAGGCGGATTCCCTTGTTCGTTTGGATCTAGGAACCATTAGAGAGTAAAAAAGAGGAGTAAAAGGTGAAAATATGAAAAAGTTGTGCGAGGGTTCTGACGTGAATGAGTGAAAAGGTGAAAAGATGAATATATAGGTCGGTGAAAAGTAAGGGTAAGATTGGAAGAAAATTTGTAGGGCCTAGTTAAAAAAATGCCTCAGGAAGAATTTAGCAGGCTGAATAACTGTAAATAGCCGTCTGAATTTCTTCCCGCAAGAAAATAGTTCATTTTTGAACTAATTCAGATGGCTGTTTGTAGTGATTCAGCCGTCTGAATCTAGGGGGGGATATTTCCTAGATAATATTCAGCCGTCTGTTTGATTACAGACAACCGGCTGAATTTTGAGAAAACTCATGGCAGCCTTTATTTTTATAACAAGAAATATTATTAAAAGAACAATGTGAATATTTTTAAATAAATAAACAAGATTACATATTAACAAAAACTTTTAAACAAATTTGGAAGAGGAGCTTGGAGTGTGATATCATCCGGTTCTATTTTTGCGTTCTCTTGAAATGGCATGAGTGGTGACCATCTATTTCCGCGTTCCCATGAATTCAGAGATATTGGTGGACGCTGTGGCGATAGTTCCTAAGTATTGCGTCGGGATGGAGAACAAACAGGAGATAGTTGATGAACCGTGCTTTTGGATGAAGATCCATATAATTTCAATGCGACTTGTTCCAAAAAGCTTAAACGCTTGGCGTTAACTTTTTGTTCATAATAAAGTTCGCGTTGTAATTCCAGCGATTCCCTTTGGTAATGATGAATGTCATCTATTTTTTCTTTGGTAGATGGTGAACCAAAAAATAGAGACCGTCTTGTTCTTTTACCAGGTGGAGTATAACATGTGTGAGTAGAAGGAGGAACAATTGGTACTGGTTCATAAATCAGTGTTGGAGTAGGTAAATTCACTGATCCCGAACTAGGAGAAGAATAAGATAGAGCTGAGGATTCAGAATTATGTTGGGAAGACATTTTTGAGTAAGAGAGTTGAAACTGTTTTTATTTTAATTGATTGCAAAAGAAAGAAAAGGAGTAGAGGTATTTATATGTAAAGATTCATATAAATAGAAAGGACATTGGTGGTTAGGTTGTTAAGAACTAGAGAAAAAATTGATTGGTAAAAAAAAATTGTAAGGTAAAAAAATAAACAATAGAAAATAGAATGTAATCCAAAAATAGATGTAAATAAAAGAGTAGTGTAGTGGTAAAGCACCAGATTTTCAAGTAAGAGATCCCGAGTTCGAGTCTTGAATTTTTTTTTAAAAACAAATTATAAATCCTTGATGGATACAATTCCTAATTCTCTTCTTAATTTTATAAATATGTTTTCATTTAAAGGTTTTGTAAATATGTCTGCCAATTGATTTTCAGAGGTTACAAATTCCAGTCTGACTAAATCCTTTTCAATATTATCACGAAGAAAATGATGACGTATGTCAATATGTTTAGTTCGTGAGTGATTGACAGGATTTTTGGATAAGTTTATAGCACTAGTATTATCACAAAAAATTATTGATTTAGATAAATTAACACCAAAATCTTGAAGTGTTTGTTGCATATAAATGACTTGAGCACAAGCTAAGGCAACAGAAATATATTCTGCCTCACAAGTTGAGAGTGAAACACAATTTTGTTTCTTGCTAAACTAAGAGACTAAGGATTGTCCAATGAAGTGACAAGTTCCACTAGTACTTTTTCGATCCATCCGACATCCTCCAAAGTCAGCATCACTATATGAAACTAACTCGAAAGGACATTCTTTTGGATAGAAAAGTCCAAAATCTTTGGTTTTGCTTAGATAACGCAATATGCGTTTTACTGCTCGCATATGTGATTCTTTAGGATTTGCTTGGAATCGTGCACATAAACAAACACTCATCATTATGTCATGTCTACTAGCAGTTAGATAAAGTAATGATCCAATTATACTTCGATATAATTTTTGGTCAACACTTTTGCCATCTTCATCTCTATCGAGATGAACTGTTGTACTCATTGGAGTTGATTTAGCAGAAGTATTTTCCATATTAAAGCGTTTAATTAGATTATTATCATATTTTTCTTGATTAATAAATATTCCATTTTCTATTTGTTTAATCTGTAATCCAAGAAAATAAGACAATTCTCCCATATGTGACATTTCAAATTCTTTGGTCATTATTTTTGAAAATTCCTGACATAAATTTTCATTTGTAAAGCCAAAAATAATATTATCTACATAAATTTGAATAATTAAAATATCCTTTTTAGTTCTTTTAATAAAAAGAGTTTGATCAACCTTCCCAATTTCAAAACCAGAATCTATTAGATAGCTCTTAAGACGTTCATACCAAGCACATGGTGCTTGTATTAGACCGTATAAGGCTTTCTTAAGTTTATAGACGTGGTTTGGAAATTTTTCATGTGTGAATAATGGAGGTTGTTCAATAAAAACATTTTCTTTTATATAACCATTTAAGAAAGCACTTTTAACATCCATTTGATAAAGTTTGAAATTATGAAAACATGCAAATGCCAGTAAGATACGTATTGCTTCAAGTCGTACAACTGGAGCAAATGTTTCTTCATAGTCAATTCTTTTTTCTTGATTATATCCTTGTGCAACTAATCTAGCTTTATTCCTAGTTATATTACCTTGTTCATCTGCTTTATTTTTGAAGACCCATTTAGTACCAACAACTGTTTGATCACTTGGTCTAGGAACTAGTTCCCAAACTTCGTTTCGTTCGAACTGGTTTAGTTCTTCTTGCATAGCTATAATCCAATAGTCATCAGTAGATGCTTCTTTTGCATTTTTTGGTTCGATTTTAGAAAGAAAAGCTACATGGCCCATTTGATTAAGTTGATTTCTAGTTCTAACATGTGAATCAATTTCTCCTATGACATTTTCTACTGGGTGATCTCGTAAAATCCTAGGAGGAGATCTTAATTCATTTTCATTATGAAAAATGTTTTCATCTTCTTCAAAGTTATAAACAATGTTTTCATCTTCTTCAAAGTTATTTTGAGTAACCGTATTTGTGACCATTTTAGGTATATCTTCATCATCCTCAAAATTAATATTAAATTTGAAATTTTCGTCGAATGAAACATGAAGTGTTTCTTCGATTGTTTTTGTTCTTTTATTGAAAATTCGATAAGCTTTGCTTCGTTTTGAATATCCTAGAAGATTCCTTCGTCGGATTTTGGATCGAATTTTCCAAGCTGATCTTTTGTGTTTAAGATAAAACATTTTGAACCAAAGGTTTTAAAATATGAAATGTTTGGTTTTCTTTGATGAAAAAGTTCATATGGAGTGTGTTTGTTAAAGGTCGGATGGAAACACGATTTAGAACATAGCAAGCAGTTGCTACAGCTTCTGCCCAGAAATGTTTTGGTAATGTGTTTCCATTTAACAAAGTTCTTGCACATTCTTGTAACGTTCTATTTTTCCTTTCTACAACTCCATTTTGTTGTGGTGTTCTAGGAAAAGAAAAATTATGGTAAATTCCCTTTTTATTACAAAAATGTTCAAATGCTTCATTTTCAAATTCACCTCCATGATCACTTCTAACATTCTTAATTTTTAAACTTTTGAGATTTTGAATTCTCTTTGCAAAATTCTTGAAATTTTCAAAAGTATCACTTTTATTTTTTAAGAAAATAGTCCAAGTATATCGTGAGAAATCATCTACTATAATAAACACATATTTATTATGATTTATAGATTGAATTTGAGTTGGACCAAAGAGATCTAAATGTAATAGTTCTAGTGGTTGTATAGTAGAAATATTTTTCTTTGATTTAAAGGATGATTTTGATAATTTTCCTAATTGACAAGCATCACAAATATTGTTTACTTTAAAGTTCATTTTTGGTAAACCTTTTACTAAATTATTTTTAGATAATTTATTTATAATTTTGAAATTAATTTGACAAAATCTTTTGTGCCATAACCAAGGATCATTTTCTTTGGCTATTAAACACATATTTGTATTATGATTTATATTCATATTTAAAACATAAATACTTTTATCTCTAAAACCTTCAAAAATAAGATTTTTATTTTGATATAAAATGCTACACTTATTTTCAGAAAAGGAAATATGGAATCCTTTGTCACATAATTGGATGATACTAAGTAAATTATGCTTCAAATTTTTAACTAATAAGATATCTGTAATAAGAGGTGAATTAGATATACCGTTATTGCTCACATCGCCTTTGTCGATGACATATCCTTTGGAATTATCTCCCAATGTGACAGAACCTCCATCTGAGTAATTAATGTTTGTTAGCATCCCTTTATTTCCTGTCATGTGTTTTGAGCAACCACTGTCTAGTATCCATTTTCCTCTCTTTTTGGATGGTACCTCGTCTTTTGTGGCCATAAAGAAAATGTTGGATTGTTCTGAATCACTGTCCGAGTCAGTTTCTGATGATGAAGATGATTCTGTATCGTCCCATGTGACAGAGAAAGCTTTCTTCTTGAATCTGTCTTTTTTGTGCTTATACTTGTCTTTCTTTTTCTCAGGACAATCTTCTTGATGTGACCTTTCTTGTGACATTCATAACATTCTAGAGCAGATGATGATGGTTTGTTGGTGTTGTTATTGTTGCTGGAGTTGTTCTTGTTGTTTCTAAATTTGTTGCTCTTTCTAAATCTCAAAAACTTTTTGAAATTTTTAGCAATGAACGCCATATCTTCTTCATCTGAATCTGATTCATCTTTTTCTGCCTGGAATGCTATATTTTTCTTATCTTGAGCCTGTACTCGTTTTGCCTGGAGATTAACTTCGTAAGACATTAGATTTCCAATCAACTCTTCTGGTTTTATGGTCGAAATGTCGTTAGCTTCTTCGATTGCTAAGACTTTTCGTTCCCACTCATCCGTCAGTGAGTTGAGGATTTTTGAAACAATATCAAAATCTATGTAAATTTCTCCTCATGCTATCAAAGAATGATATATATCTTGAAATCTAGAGTACATTTCATTTATAGTCTCATCTTGCTTCATTTTAAAATTCTAGAACTGATTTTTGAGCATAGAAATTTTACTTTGTTTGACTTTGTTAGTTCCTTCATGTGTAACTTTAAGTGTACGCCAAATTTCATGAGTAGTTTTACACATGCTTATTCTATTAAACTCATTTTTGTATAATGCACAATATAACATATTCATAGCTTTAGCATTTGCAGTAGCATCTATTTTTTGCGTGTTAGACCATGCTGAATATTCAGTAGTAGGAATAATATATTCATATTCATAATGTTCCAGATTTCATAACTAATTGCTTGTATATAGATTCTCATTCTAGTAGCCTAATAGTTATAGTTCATTCCATTAAATAGAGATGGTCGTGCAGTAGATTGACCTTCTGAAAAGGTAGTGTTAGAAACAGTGCTGGTGTTGTTTTCCATATTAAAACAATATCAGATAATTATGTTACGGTTATATGATGGCCTTGCTCTGATACCAAATGAAAGTGACCGTGCTATAGGATCGTGTAATATGAGTAAACTACTTATGCGGAATATAAACTAAGTAAGTAAATAATTAAAGCAGTAAGGTAAATTACACCAGAGATTTTTATACTGGTTCGAACTCCCGTTCTACGTCCAGTCCCAGACTCCTTCTAGATTTAAACTAGCAACCCTCACTTAACCCGGAGGAATATGTTTACACCGCCTGAGCAACCGAACAGGACTTCTACCGCCTAAGCAACCAAATAGGACTTCTACCGCCTGAGCAACTGAACATGACTTCTTTACAAATAACAAAAGTATCTGACTGTAGTGTGCTCTTTGAATTGCACTGATAAGTCAATTAAGTACAATCTTCCTATAATCTTCTCCTTTATGTATGTAGTGTAATGTGCTTGAGAATTGTGGAAGATAGAGTGATCAATGATCAGAGAATGTAAGCAGTTTGAGTGCAGTTTGAAAATAGAAAATAAGATATAAGAATTCAAGAATATTAAAATTAATTTCGGTGAAATGTTTGTTGAATTCTGAAATCTATTTATAGAGATTAAAAAGTTGCAACCATTGTTGAAAGGTAACAATGAAAAGAAACAGGCGCAACTGTTGATTTGAAGATGTTTCTCTTCAATGAAGAGAAGTGTCTTTTCATAAAAAAATAGCCGTTGAAAATATTCAGCCGGCTGAATGGATTTATTCAGCCTTCTGAATTTTAAAAATCGAAAACAACAAAGAAATAGGCTATTTTTGGCCTAATTCAGCTGGTTGAATAAAGTCATTCAGCCGGCTGAATAATGTGAAACCATAAAAGTGTTTCAGCAATCAGATGACTGAATGATTCTATTCAACCGGCTGTTTCAGCCTTTTGTGCAGGGTAGTGCTTGTGTGTATATGTTTTTTTTATATATATATCATTTCAGGAGAGATTTTAACATATTTCTAAATAGTATAAAGACTCTAGACAAAGGACTATCAGCTTCAAAATACTCTAAATGTGAATCTGCAACGAATCTTCTGCATAATTGATTAGTACACACAAATATTTATTTATATAGTTTGTCACAATCAAAACGATGTAAAATCGAGATTCCAACACGAACGATCTAGAGATTAGGGAAAATCATTATGGGTTGAAATGATAGACTCGAGCGATTTTATGGATTTTATTTTTATTTCGGGATTGCGGGTTGAAATGATATATTCTCGTAAATTTAAATATTTTCGGATTGAAATGATAAATATCTGTATCACTTGACCATAGGGTAGAAAACTATATACGGACACCGGATTGGTTAAATTAAATGATTCCAGAATGAAGTAGGATGGTTTGGCGAACGATTTTGTATGAGGTATTAACGTAGCCCTAACTCCCTCGAGTCAGCTTGATGTGACTAAAACAGGAGCCACGCCGGGCCAAGTGAGGCCGCACCTCCGATCGGACATGCTTCTTCGATACCATATTATGACTTTGTGATTGATTTGGGGGCCATCCCTCGATTTGATTATGAGAGTGTGTTCCGAGGTGGGCAGTAGTAGCTGCTATGCGTTACCACCAATCCGGATCCGCAAAATGGTAGTATCCTACCCTGGGCATTGCCTCGCGTGCCTTGTTACTTGCCTTATCGCGACCATTACGTGTAACGACCCAGAATTTTTGATAATTAAAATTCGAATATTTAATTAATTTTAAATATTAATAAATGGAATTTAGAAGTCGAATGATTTATTTTTCGAGTATTGGATTTAATTTGGTCAATTAAATCGATTTATTTAATAGTGAAATTCTAGAGATAATTGAAAAACAAGTTTAATATGATTGAAAATGATTTGGAAAATTTTATTTAATCATACTGGAGTTATAGAAAGGTTATAGAACTTTTAAAATTGAATTTGGAGTTAATCTGTGAAAATTGAATATTTTAATATTTAATTATCGACTGAAAAATAGACAATTTTCGAACAGTCTCAGAATTGAACGAAACCAGTTTCATCGGATCCGTAATGTGATATTATTGTAAGATTTCAAATTTCGTAATTATTGGATTTACCATTTGTCCGGTACGAATCAAAACGCCTCGAAATCGATTTGAATCGGTTTAATTTAAATTGATCGTTTATGGCCATATCTCACACATACGATCGAATTAGCTTTCGAAACCTATTCCATTGCGTTCGGAACACGGGATAAACCTTAGAAACGTCAGCCGGCACGCTCGATTTGGAGTTCGGAAGTTTTTGGATGAATAGTGTTTTGAAATATTTTCTATAAAAGCCCCCTTGATTTCATTTTTGCAAAGAAAATAGGCTAGGGTTTCCATCTCATTGTCCAGCCGCCACTATCATTTCCAATGGCCAGAATCTCCCGACCTTTCTTCCTCAATATCTCGTGATCCCTTCACCATTAGACTTCGGCATCTGAACGAAAGTTGTAGAGCGTATCGAGCTCGATAGATCCATACGGTGGAGATGGGATTTCGAGCTGCAGATTGGAAGCTTTTAGGCCGCGTTCGCCAGTGCTTGCGCACGCATTTCAAGATAGGGGAGGAGGCCGAGTCGCGTGGGGTTGCAGCTGAGTGTGGGGTAGGGCGTTGGCTTCGTTCTGGCGGTGGAGTGATGGTGTCTGGACGTTGGTAGGAGGCGCGTGTATTAGGGTTTTATGGCGGCAGTTGGGTTCTCGCGTTCGTCATTTACCTGGAGGGTTACGTGATGGAAGAAGAACAAAAGGGTGGCCTTGATCTCATGATGGAAAACGAACGGCAAATCTATAGCTAAGGTTTAAAATATATAAAAAGAAATTGTAAATTGAATAAATATAATTCGTATAAACTTTGAAAATGTATATCTTTTTGCTGCGTGATCAGAATTTGACGAAACAAAATGCGTTGGAATCGTCTCGACGTGTACTTCGCGATGCAACTGGATTTAAGTCGTTTGGAGCTAGTTTGAATTTCGGGTAAAATTAAACGCGTGTTTAATTTTATTCGAAATAAACGCTGAAATCAGAATTAAAATCAAGGTGAGATTATTTTCTCACTCAAAAATATATTTTGAATTGCAGTTATTGATTGTGTTGATTGCCATTGGATGTGATATTAGATATAGTAGGATATATATCTATATATAGCAATATATACATATTGGCATATGTATATATTGGATTGATGATTTCCCGCCTCGTATAGCGGATGAGACCCTATTGCGCCGTTAGTAAGCGGATTTTTATAAAACCCATATACCGCGATAATTCCGTACTGGAGCGGAATTGGTATTGTGCTAACATCTTTGGATGCAGAGAAACAGGTTGGAGGGAACCAACTGGATTCCTCAACTGTATTTACTTATTTACAGATATTGATATATATTCTGTTATCATATTGATATATGATATTGACTGTTGTGATGGACTAATTGATGTGTTGCATCATTGGATTCATTTTTTTAAAATTTTTTAAAAATAACAATGTTGATTTTAAAAGAAATTTTTGAAGTGATTTATTTTAAATAAATAAACGTTTAAAATGTTAAAGTTATAAAAAGTTAAGATTTTTGTGAAATATGACCAAAGTGTGATTTTTGAAATGAAAGTTGATTTAATTGTAAAATGGGTTAAATTGAGATTTTTAAAGTATTATAAAAGATGTACAGAAAAATTGATATATTTATCAATTAAAATTATTGGAATTGTAAAATGAGTTTTTATAAGTGAAGATATGAATTTTATAGAATTTTAAAATTGTGAAGATATGAATTTTATAGAATTTTAAAATTGTGAAGATATGAAATTTATAGATGTATAAATTGTGAAGTTAAAATGAATAAAATTGTAGAATAGAAGATTTATAAGAAACTAACTTATAAATTGGATTTTTGCCTACAAATGTAATATTGATCGAATTTGTCAATAAAGGAGATTTACAAATCGAAGTTGTTATAAAAGATAAAAGGTGAAATTTATAAACATTGTTTTATAAATTCAGAATCAATTGAATTTGATAAATTAAATATAGGAGATCATTTAAAGAAGATATATTCGCGATTTTGAATAGCGAATTTTTATTGAAATAAAATGTGTAGAGATGATTTAAATTTGGTTAAGTGAATTATATTCACGATTTTGGACAGTGAATATATTATTGAATAAGATGGATTCATTTTTGAAGAAGTGATATTAAAAATGAAGTTAAACATTTTAAAGATGTTTTTAAAATGTATTATGATATCGATTACATAGATTTCAACATTTTTATTGTTGAAATAGACGTCTCGAGAAAATAAGGAAATGATGGACTATAACACTGTTGTTATAGTAAATGGTTTCCGAAAGGAAATATTTTTGTATAGTATTGGGATTTATATATCTATCTAAATTTCGAATCCCAATACTAGTGATTTTGAGTCGTCGTAACGATGTTTTACGTAACATTCGTTTTGACTCAAATAAATGTTGTCAAAGTAAATGATTTCCTTAACGAATGAAATATATACTTAATATTGATTTAAGTATATCGAATATTTTCAAATGTTGAAAATAAATGATTTGTGAAATACTTATTTTTAAATAAGTATGGAAATGCTTTTCCAATATGAAATGAACTGTTTTGAGATTTTATCTTTTAAAGATAAATTGAAATGTGGAAATTGATTTGAAATTGTTTTCAAATGGTTAAGTGTGGGAATAATATATCTAGTAAAGATATTTTTGGAAAAGAAATAATTTGGAAAATTATTTGGAATCTGATGATGTTGTGCATCTTTATTGATAGTTAAATAACCGACTATCAATAATTACCTTTAGATAGGTATTTGTTGTGAATTGGATGAATCTGAATGCCACACTTATTTTTGAAAAATCGCTCACTATTCGGGTTAGCCGGGAAAGGACCATGGGGTCGTATAACCCATTCCGAATATGTGATACGTCGTTATGAATTGCATTCGAAGACCGGTGTTGAAGACCAGATATTTTTGAAAACGGAAGGATTACCGTCGAGTTACTCTACATCGGCTGATCTCCGATTTAGAGGTTTTATCACCCTTAGTGACGGGAAGTCCGGACGTGATTAGAAAATTATCCGGATATGCAAGGGCTTCGTGAGAAGTGCCTTCGGTTCTGTTCGATCCCGAAACAGACTTGTATGGATGTGTGTCTGACGTTACACTTTGAGATGTAAAGCTGATTTCTTTCAAATACATTTCTGTTGGTGGCGGAGAATTTATTCTCTTAGCTTAACACCCTTCTCTGAGACGTACGAGCTCAGAGGTTATGTAGTTGAAATTTATCAGCGATATATTCCCAATTTGGTAACGTGGCATACTGAGTGTTGCTGTGAAATGATCAGTGTTTGATCATTTGCGATATGATCATTTGTTTGATCTTATATCTTTGTGATCATAGGTTGATCATTTTTGTTTGACCCGAAGCAGGGCTTTGTAGAAAGCGTAGCTTTGTGGACGAGACTTCATCGAACCTCACACCCCGGAAATGGTCAAAACAGGAAGGATGCAGCAAGGTTCTAGGGAGTAGCGCCCCTTAGTGTATGTCATTCCTTCTGGATAGAGGTGGTATCATGGTATGGAGCCCAGATACTTAACCTATGTGGTTGCTGCATTATTTTCTATGTGGTTTGTTGGAAATCGGGGATCCTCGGGAAGATCGGTTACGATCGGGGGATGGCATACGCGTGTCAGTAGTTACCTATTTTTGCAGAGGTAACCCGGCCTTGTGTTGGCAGAGATCCGGTTAGGTTCTCGGGTCGTCTATTCCAGGGATGTACCCATCGTGGATAGGAAGTTCCTTAGCCTGACCATTTGTTGGAAATCCAAAGAAACAATACGACACTTGTACGGTTTTAGTTGTAGAACCTGCCATTCACTTATGGTGGTCACCACTGTTTGGATGGTAGCTATAGTAGGCATAGTTCGGAATGTCTATGCTGGCTAAGATTAATATTATACTTTCGAAATGTTTTCTACACTATGCACTAATAATAATATCAAAAATGATTTGGGTTTTGCGTAGTAAGCATCTTTGACTATCATAAGAAGAAATCTCCTCCAATTCTGCGTTTGCATTGTGTGTGTGGTGGGAGGTCTTATGGTAGTTTCATTTTCCAAAAGCATTGCGAATTTGTTTTATTTTCTTTGTGAAAAATAACTGTTTTACGATCTCACACCAGTCACCATGACTGACTCGGAGTTTATTGTTTCCCTTCTAAACTCTGGGTGCCCACCAATTTCCACACGGGCAGCCTAGAGTTATATTATCAGGATATTCTGGATATTCTGGAGCTTTGGAAGCAAGCTGGATGGCGAGACGTAGTATTTGTATCTGATAGTATTTATTCCGCTGTGTATTCTGTATGAGGACAAGTTATATAACTGTCCATTGTTGTATATTGACTCTGATTGATGTATGTATAAACTGATATAGTTCTTTGTTTTAAAAGACTAGTAATTATCTATTGTATATTGTTCCGCTGCGATGTGTAAGATTCTGATATTGTTTCTGTTCTGATGTTGTTCTGTTCTTTCTTCTCTCTTCTTCTTCTCTTCTTCTTCTATCTTCTTCTACCTTTTTCTTCTTCTTAAACCATCACTATTGGAGTTTCCGGCACTCGATTGCTCGACAGTCGATAAAGGGAGTATCGATGTCGAATTTTCGAAAGTCGAAAATTTCGGTACGTGACAGCGTGGTATCAGAGCATATGGTTAAGCGACAACCCTGCTCTGTTGGGTGTTACTCATTAGAGATAGAGTCAGTAGTACTCTAGAATGAGTTGAGTGTAATAATAGATACGAGTGCGTATTTGTTAGTGAATATAAAATTGTTTTATATTGTGATGATTGGTTTGTTGAGTGGTATATGGATTCTGGTCGGTATTGTCCGTACAACTCTATCGATAGGGATCTCTAAACACTTGAATAGAACAATTCGGCACAGTATTGTTTTAAATAGGGTAAATGAGATAATTTTGCCCAAAACTATTTTTGTATAAAAAAAAGAAATGTTTTTCTATTAAGTACTATAGTATATGGTTGCATGGATGTTAGGAAGTAATAATAGTGAATTATCTTCACTGAAATTGAATAAGAAATTGAAATCGTAACTCCAAAGTTAAGAAATAAATTCACATGCAAATGAAATCTGAGAATATAAATTATAAATGTGATTTGTAATTTAAAACGGGATTCCAGAGAAGTATTTGGAAAGGTTTTAAAAAGAATTTGAAAATTTTGGAGATTTGGAAAGTTTAAATTTCTTTTTGATTTAAAAATGAATTTCAAAGGTTTGAAAAGTATTTTGGAGAGTTGAAAGCTCTAAACTCTTTTCGGACGCTGGAAAATAATTCTGATGATGATCGCGACATCACCGGTGTTCATTTTCGGGTTTCCAAAAGAGGAATTGCTGCCAAATTGTTTTAAATGGAAGTTGTTTGAAAATTTTGGTTTTTTTTTTGGAAATTCAAATGGAATTTGAATTGTTTTCAAAATGATTTTGAAAAGGTTGAAAAGACTCTGGAATACTATATAAAAATAATTGTGAAATATTATGAAGTTGATAACTTGTAAAGTTTAAATAAAAATCTAACTTAAAGAGATGAATCCATATATGAATAAAATTGTGAATATAAATTGTAAATGAATTTATGATTTGGAATGGAATTCCAAGAAGATAATTGAAATTAAAAGTCGTTAATGAAATGAGACTTGAATCAAGTGAAATAAAATCCAAACCTGAGAAAACTGAAATGGATTGAATCCGAATAAACTAAAGATAATTGATAAATTCAATATTCAGAAGTTAAATTGAATTGAAATTGTGAATTGAATTCAAATGAATTTGAAAATGCAAAATTGAACGAAATTGAATATATAACTTCAATAGTGAATTAGAGATGATATAAGCAGTTATATTGAAAATTTTGTAATTGAATGTACGAAATGGTTTGAATATATGCAACTAGATATTATGGCTAGTAGGATATACAGGTATAAAGGAATTGGAATTTAATTTCGAAGATAATTTGAATTGCTCGAAAAAGGTATGTATTTGAATTATAATATGAGATTTGATGACTTATTTCTCTAGCCGCTTGGCTTTTTCTTTTTGAAATCTGAGAGTCCGTAGGGACGTTCTGTAGTCGTACCGTATTAGCCGCGCAAAGGAGACGCTGGCGAAATTTTTCGGAAATTTAGGGCGTTAGAAAATTTTTGAGAAATTTTGAAAGTTTAAAATTTGAATTTAAACTCGAATTTGAATTTTGAAGTAAACAATGTTGTTGAAACTTATAATTGAAGTTGGAAAACGAGTTGAATGATAACGAATCTTTAATAGAAAGATTTGTTTTGATAAATTGATAAAACTATTAGATTGTGAAAAAGAGTAGACGAGTTAGGGACCATTTTTCCTAACTTGTAATTTCGAGGACGAAATTCTTTTAAGGGGGGAAGTTTGTAACGACCCAGAATTTTTGATAATTAAAATTTGAATATTTAATTAATTTTAAATATTAATAAATGGAATTTAGAAGTCGAATGATTTATTTTCCGAGTATTGGATTTAATTTGGTCAATTAAATCGATTTATTTAATAGTGAAATTCCAGAGATAATTGAAAAACGAGTTTAATATGATTGAAAATGATTTGGAAAATTTTATTTAATCATACTGGAGTTATAGAAAGGTTATAGAACTTTTAAAATTGAATTTGGAGTTAATCTGTGAAAATTGAATATTTTAATATTTAATTATCGACTGAAAAATAGCCAATTTTCGAACAGTCTCAGAATTGAACGAAACCAGTTTCATCGGATCCGTAATGTGATATTATTGTAAGATTTCAAATTTCGTAATTATTGGATTTACCATTTGTCCGGTACGAATCAAAACGCCTCGAAATCGATTTGAATCGGTTTAATTTAAATTGATCGTTTATGGCCATATCTCACACATACGATCGAATTAGCTTTCGAAACCTATTCCATTGCGTTCGGAACGCGGGATAAACCTTAGAAACGTCAGCCGGCACGCTCGATTTGGAGTTCGGAAGTTTTCGGATGAATAGTGTTTTGAAATATTTTCTATAAAAGCCCCCTTGATTTCATTTTTGCAAAGAAAATAGGCTAGGGTTTCCATCTCATTGTCCAGCCGCCACTATCATTTCCAATGGCCAGAATCTCCCGACCTTTCTTCCTCAATATCTCGTGATCCCTTCACCATTAAACTTCGGCATCTGAATGAAAGTTGTAGAGCGTCTCGAGCTCGATAGATCCATACGGTGGAGATGGGATTTCGAGCTGCAGATTGGAAGCTTTTGGGCCGCGTTCGCCAGTGCTTGCGCACGCATTTCAAGATAGGGGAGGAGGCCGAGTCGCGTGGGGTTGCAGCTGAGTGTGGGGTAGGGCGTTGGCTTCGTTCTGGCGGTGGAGTGATGGTGTCTGGACGTTGGTAGGAGGCGCGTGTATTAGGGTTTTATGGCGGCAGTTGGGTTCTCGCGTTCGTCATTTACCTGGAGGGTTACGTGATGGAAGAAGAACAAAAGGGTGGCCTTGATCTCATGATGGAAAACGAACGGCAGATCTATAGCTAAGGTTTAAAATATATAAAAAGAAATTGTAAATTGAATAAATATAATTCGTATAAACTTTGAAAATGTATATCTTTTTGCTGCGTGATCAGAATTTGACGAAACAAAATGCGTTGGAATCGTCTCGACGTGTACTTCGCGATGCAACTGGATTTAAGTCGTTTGGAGCTAGTTTGAATTTCGGGTAAAATTAAACGTGCGTTTAATTTTATTCGAAATAAACGCTGAAATCAGAATTAAAATCAAGGTGAGATTATTTTCTCACTCAAAAATATATTTTGAATTGCAGTTATTGATTGTGTTGATTGCCATTGGATGTGATATTAGATATAGTAGGATATATATCTATATATAGCAATATATACATATTGGCATATGTATATATTGGATTGATGATTTCCCGCCTCGTATAGCGGATGAGACCCTATTGCGCCGTTAGTAAGCGGATTTTTATAAAACCCATATACCGCGATAATTCCGTACTGGAGCGGAATTGGTATTGTGCTAACATCTTTGGATGCAGGGAAACAGGTTTTATCCAGAAGGAAATGACATACCCTAGGGGCGCAACCCTTAAAACCTTGCCGCAACATTCCTGTTTCGACCATTACCGGGTTGTGAGGCTCGACGAAGTCTCGTCCACAAAGCTACGCTTTTTCACAAAGCCATGCTTTGATCAACAAATGATCAACAACACTTCGTATGCCACATTACCAAATTGGGAATGTATCACTAGTAACCATCAACTACATAACCTCTGAGCTCATACGTCTCAGAGAAGGGTGTTAAGCTAAGAGAATAAATTCTCCGCCACCAACATAAATGTATTTGATAGAAACCAGCTTTACATCTCAAAGTGTAACGTCAGACACACATCCATACAAGTCCGTTCCGGGATTGAACGGAACCAAAGGCACTTTAAAGAAGCCCTTGCAATCCGGATATTCACTAATCACGTCCGGACTTCCCATCACAAGAAGAGTGATATAAATCTCTATACCGGAGCAACTCGGTGTAGAGACATTCGACAGGTTGTCCTTTCATTTTCGAAAATACCCGATCTTCACACCGGTCTTCAAATGTTATCCATTCACGACGTATCACTAATTCGGAATGGGTTATATGACACAAAGGTCTTTTCCCGGCTTACCCGAATAGTGAGCACAATATTTAAAAACATATGGATATTGGGATTTCAATTAAGTCACAACTTATTACCCAAATCCTTTCCTTTAAATGGTTTAAACAAATTACCATTTTAAATCTTTTAACAAAAAGATTTACTTCACAAAGTTTACCCAGTTTCACAAAGATTCATTCACAGATTTCCAAATCAATTTCCATTTCAATTGGGTTAACCCATTAAATCTTTAAATTAAGATTTAATTTATAGCTTTCAAAACTATTCACAATTCAAGTCTTTTATAATATAAAAGATACACCTTTTAAAATCTTCTTTGATTTCAAAATAAAGCTCAATCATCTTCACAAAGGTTAATTCACAGTTTTTTCCAAACTATTTACCATTTCATTTCGACTTGAATTGTTTCGATACAAATTGGAAATCTTTTCACTTTATGAAAGCTAGTATTATTTGAAAACAGATAGTTTTCGTTTTGGAAAAAACTGGTTATAATTACACAGTTTAAAGCCATTCAAGTACAAAACTTGAATTTAAATTTTAAATTTCCAAAACCATATTTTTAAATGGTTAAAAACCCATACGAACACCTTTTACATTTGAAAAATCTTTTAGACCAAAATTCCCAATTCATTGAATTCAATTTCAAAATGTTGAATTCAAATTTAAATCAAATTATTCGAATTTCAATTTTATTAAGTTATTTAAAATAACTTTTATTTCTGAAACCCATTTTCAAAACTTTCAATTTCAATTCCAAAACTATTTTGGATTCAAAAATTCAATTTTTCAAAATTGATAAAAATCTGTGACTTAACCGATTTCCACGTGAAATCTACATTTGTGTGTGTATTGTGCAGTCCACGGTTTAACACAATAGTGCAACAACATTCAACCATCACAGTTCAAATATAACAATATAATTTGATAAGCGGTATAACTATAACGCTTATCTTTCATTGACAGATCACAGATATATACATATCACAGATAAACAAATCACAGATCACAACACAAATCAGGATATATCACAAAACATAACATATTTGGGATGTCAAACAATTCAACATCCAATATAATCCAAACATCCATAAGTAGGATTACTTTAATTATCCGACTAATTCAAAGTCAGATAAATTTCCAAAGTTATTTCTTTTTTTAAAATAAATTTCTTTATCTCTTCAAATCTATTTAAAACCAATTTTAAATAAATCCTTTAACTTATAAATAATATTACTCGAAATCCATTTATTAAGGCTTTTTCCCAAAATTTGGAATTTAATTCAATATAGTCCAAAAATAAACTTTTATCTTTTTAAAACTCCTTTTAAATTTATCCAATTCTCAAAAATAAATTTTCACAATAAATTTTCAACTTGAATTTCAAAAATCCAATTTTATTTATTTATGGTATCCAACGATACCAAAAATATATTCGGCTAAATTTTAGCCTTCAACACTTTCAATCACAAATATAATCACACACCGATTATAAATAATCAACACACAACATTGAAATAATTTCAAATGTTTGAGGAATCCAGTTGGATCCCTCCAACCTGTTTCCCTGCATCCATAGATGTTAGCACAATACCAATTCCACTTCGAGGTGGAATATCGCGGTATATGGGATTTATAAATATTATCCGCTATTATGCGGCGCAATAGGGTCTCATCCGCTATATAATGCGAGAAATCAACTCCAAATACATATATAATACCAATTCCACTTCACGGTGGAATTATCGCGGTATATGTTTTTAATAAATAACCTCCGCTTAATATACGGCGTATAGGGTCTATTTCAACACAACAGATAACAATTATCATCCAATTCACACAATCAAGCAATTTTAAATCTAACTATTTAAAATTTAAATCGAAACAATTATTCGATTGAGTGAGAAGTTCTCACCTTTGCTTTTTAAAATGTCGAGCGTTCAATTTTTACATTAAATCGAACATGTTCGATTTAATACAAAATTTTCACTTGCTCGAAACGATTCCACGTCTGCACCACAGCGAGCTGCTCATCAATACGGTTCCAACACAAAAAGTTTCATCAAAATCCAACCTCGTATGACAAAGTTATGGTATTTTGAAGTTAATACGAATTTCATATAAAATTATTTTCAATTTCTTTCTTTTTATTTTTTTATTTTATAACCTCATCAAAATCTGGCCGTTGCTTTTTGAACAAGAGATCCAGGCCGCGCATATAAGCTTCTTCCTCATCGCGTTTGTTCCCAGGTATATGCCATGAACCCAAAGCCGCCCCAAAACCCTAATCATCGTGCTCACCTCGACGACTTCCAGAGCGATCAGGACCCACCATTCGAAACGCCTTGCTCCGCTCCACACTCGGCTACGAGCACGTGAAGCTCGGTCCTCTCTGTGCATCGAAACGCGTGCACGAACACGTGACGTTCAAGCTCGAATTGACGACGATTGACTTCGTTTTGAACGATCTCCACCGTTGATCACGTAGAACTCCTTGCTCTCTACAACATTGCAGTTGACAATATTTCGAATCGTTTTGTGGATTGGGAGAAAATCGAAGAAGAACGAAACAACTTTCTGGCCATTGAATAGATAATGGCGGCCAGACCTAATGAGCTAGGGTTTTGTTTGCAAATGAAGAAATAAAGGGCCTTATATAGAAAATTCTCAAAACACTATTCATCGAAATATTTCCGAACTCCAAACGAAGCGTGTCGGCTGGCGTTTCTAGGGTTTTACCCACGTTCCGAACACAATGGAACGTGTTTCGGGAGCTAATTCGGTCATATGTGTGAGTTACGGAAATAAACGATCAAATTAAAAATCAAATCGATTAAACCGATTTCTATGCGTTTTGGCTTGCCCCGGACAAACCGTAAATCCGATTGACACGACATTTGAAATCTTACAATAATATAACATTACGGATCTGATGAAACTAGTTTCGTCGAAATCCGAGACTATTTGAAAAATGGTCATTTTTACTTGTCAATTAAATATTAAAATATTCAATTTTCACAATTTAACTTTTAATTCAATTTTAAAAGTTTACAAACATCATTCAAACTTCAATATGATTTAATATAACTTTATAAATAAATTTTAATCACATTAAACCCGATTTCCAATTATTTCTGGAATTTCAAATATTAAATTATCGATTTAATTATCGAATTAAATCACTATATTCGAAATTAAATCTATTCGACTTACAAATCTTACTTGTTAATATTTAAAATCAATTAAATATACGAATTTCAAATGACGGAAATTCTGGGTCGTTACAATCTTCCCCCCTTAAAAAGAATTTCGTCCTTGAAATTGCAAAGTAAGAAAAATGCCCCAAATCCATTAACTTTTCAAACAATTCGTTCAAATTAGATTTCAAAATCACTTAAGTGTACAACTTCCCCAAAATCCAATAGTTAAACTTCTTTCAAAAACTTTACTAAGTTTTCCAAATCTATACTTAGTTATACTTTTCAAAACAAACTATATTGTTTAACTTTTAACCCCAAATCCAAAATTTAGTTTTCACCAATTTCCCAAAATTTCCCGAAAATTTTCTAACGCTTTAAATTTTCAGAAAAAATTCGCCATACCCTCCTTTGCGTGGTTCGATCGTAGTAGGATCACAATAGACATAAATATATATACATCGACCCACACGGTCGGAAAAGCAGAAAAACAGTTCATATTTCCTATTTTTATTGCGTAGGCGTACCTTTTCAGCATTTTTAAGCAAAGCAGTTATTTATTTAGCATTTTGCGCAATCAAATCCAACCGAACGGTAGCCACGGCACCTGTACTTACTCAGTTTAAATATGTAAGTGACATATACATAAAGTTATTAACAATTTACTCTTTTAAACAACTACAACATATGCATATTAAAAGAAATGCATACTAAACAAGGTTTATAAGCAACTTATATAATTCCGACATTACTTGTAATTGTTTACAACCAATTCACATATAACGACATTCAATTATTCATTTTTTATTTAGATTACATTCACTAATTTAAATTCAAGTTGGTTCACTTCCAATTCAAGTCCAATTACATAACTTTCAATTTTTATCAATTCAATTTCATTAATACTTAATGAATTATACTATATACAATCAACCAACAATCATATTACAACCAATGTATAACCAACACAACCAAATTTATTCAATTTACTTTACTTCACATTCAATTTGGTTCAACATTTTCAATTAGCTTTAAAGAATTAACACTTACATCCATTATTCCATATCAATTTATTCACATTCGATTGATTAACATTCAATTCATTTTACAAATAAATTTGAATTTCATTTATATAACTCAAGTTCATATTCATTTAATTCACTTTGTTATTTTACTTCGATACCAAAATCAAATTCATTCATCATTACTTAAGTTATATTTCATTTCAAATTTCCACTTATAAATCCAATTTAGATTCCAATTTTAAAGTAAATTCTATTTAACTTTTACCAAAGCTAAATTTATGATCTCATATTATAAGTTCAAAACTCGTTTCACTTATACTTATCAATTACAACTTGGATTTTAATTTCAAATCTGTTTATCACAACAAAACTTCAATTTTCAATTTATTATGGTAGCAAATCCATCACACAGAAACTCGAAAATGATATTGATGATGCTGCAGTCATCACCCTTATTATTTCCCAGCAACAGTAGTGAATTCAGTGCTTTTTATTCTTTTAAAAATTTCCCTTTATTTATAAATCACCTTTATAAATCTTTTTCTCATATAATTTCACCATTTAACTTTACTTATACAATATTATTTCACAATTGTAAATCATATTAATCATAATTCCATACTTAATAATTCATTTGCTTATATACTTTATTTTTCACAATTGTTGTTTTTATTTGGATTATTCAACAACTTTTATTAACTTATATATATTGTTACATTTTCAACAACCAAACAATTCAATTTATATACACTTTAATAATTCTAAAAAATTATTTCCTTATATACAAAATATAATATTGATAAAATTATTTCATTTACCCAATTTAAAATGATCCTGTGTCGGTTCATCTTGTTTAAGAGTTTAGAAACCCCTATCGATTACAGTTAGCTAGACTGCACCGACCAGAATCCATAAACAATCAACCGATAAGTCAACACAATACAAAACAATTTCATATTCACTAACAAATACGCGCTCATATCTATTATTACACTCACACTCATTCTAGAGTACTACTGACTCTATCTCTAACGAGTAACACCCAACAGAACCAAGGTTATCGCTTAACCATATGCTCTGATACCAAATGTAATGATTCGCGATTTTCGACTTCCGAAAATCGACATCAATACGTCCACTGTATCAACTGCCGAGCAATCGAATGCCGGAAAACCAAATTGTTATGGTTAAAAAGAAGAGGTAGAAGAAGACAGAAGAAAAAGAAAGAAGAAACAACAGAAACAATATCAGAATCTCACATTCGCAGCGTAACAACATATAATAGATAAATGAATAATCTTTAAATCAAAGAACTATATCATTTTATACATTACATCATCATCAGAGTTTACAACAATAATATACAACACTGGACAGTTATATAACTTGTCCTCATACAGAATACACAGCGGAATAAATAATATCATATACAAGTGATACGTCTCGTCATCCTGCTCGCCACTAGAGCTCCACAGCATCTCCTGAATCCAGAATAACCTGATAACCTGACTCTAGACTACCCATGTGGAAATTGGTGGGCACCTAGAGTTTAGGAAGGAAACAATAAACTCCAGGTTAGTCATGGTGACTGGTGTGAGAACTAAAACAGTTATTATCTTTAAAACAACAACAACAAGGGAAGTAAAAGACATTCGCAATGCTTTTTGGAAAATGAAACTACCATAAGGCCTCCCGCCACACACAATGCAAATGTAGAATTGGAGGAGATTTCTCCTTATGATAGTCAAATATGCTTACTACGCAAAATCATTAGATTATTATTATTAGTGCATAGTGCAGAAAAACATTTCGAAAGTATAATATTAATCTTAGCCAACATAGGCATTTCACACTATGCCTACTATAGCTACTATGTTCAATAGCAGGTTACCGCCACATTCCATAGCAGGTTATACAACTAAAACCGTACAAGGTTCGTATTGTTTCTTTGGATTTCCAACAAATGGTTAGGCAAAGGAACTTCCTTACACCGAAATGGAAACGCCTCTGGAAAGACGCCCCGAGAGTCAACCTGCTCTCTGCAAACACAAGGCCAACGCTACCTCACGCTGTACAGCTGTAACTAGGTAGCTAACACACGAGCTATGCCATCCCCCGGTCGTTACCGACCTTTATCCGAGGATCCTCAGCCACAAAGCAACAACCACAAAGTATAATAAATTTGCAGCATCAACATAGGTAAAATATCTGGGCTCCATACCATGATATCACCTTTTATCCAGAAGGAAATGACATACCCTAGGGGCGCAACCCTTAAAACCTTGCCGCAACATTCCTGTTTCGACCATTACCGGGTTGTGAGGCTCGACGAAGTCTCGTCCACAAAGCTACGCTTTTTCACAAAGCCATGCTTTGATCAACAAATGATCAACAACACTTCGTATGCCACATTACCAAATTGGGAATGTATCACTAGTAACCATCAACTACATAACCTCTGAGCTCGTACGTCTCAGAGAAGGGTGTTAAGCTAAGAGAATAAATTCTCCGCCACCAACATAAATGTATTTGATAGAAACTAGCTTTACATCTCAAAGTGTAACGTCAGACACACATCCATACAAGTCCATTCTGGGATTGAACGGAACCAAAGGCACTTCAAAGAAGCCCTTGCAATCCGGATATTCACTAATCAGGTCCGCACTACCCATCACAAGAAGAGTGATATAAATCTCTATACCGGAGCAACTCGGTGTAGAGACATTCGACAGGTTGTCCTTTCATTTTCGAAAATACCCGGTCTTCACACCGGTCTTCAAATGTTATCCATTCACGACGTATCACTAATTCGGAATGGGTTATATGACACAAAGGTCTTTTCCCGGCTTACCCGAATAGTGAGCACAATATTTAAAAACATATGGATATTGGGATTTCAATTAAGTCACAACTTATTACCCAAATCCTTTCCTTTAAATGGTTTAAACAAATTACCATTTTAAATCTTTTAACAAAAAGATTTACTTCACAAAGTTTACCCAGTTTCACAAAGATTCATTCACAGATTTCCAAATCAATTCCATTTCAATTGGGTTAACCCATTAAATCTTTAAATTAAGATTTAATTTATAGCTTTCAAAACTATTCACAATTCAAGTCTTTTATAATATAAAAGATACACCTTTTAAAATCTTCTTTGATTTCAAAATAAAGCTCAATCATCTTCACAAAGGTTAATTCACAGTTTTTTCCAAACTATTTACCATTTCATTTCGACTTGAATTGTTTCGATACAAATTGGAAATCTTTTCACTTTATGAAAGCTAGTATTATTTGAAAACAGATAGTTTTCGTTTTGGGAAAAACTGGTTATAATTACACAGTTTAAAGCCATTCAAGTACAAAACTTGAATTTAAATTTTAAATTTCCAAAACCATATTTTTAAATGGTTAAAAACCCATACGAACACCTTTTACATTTGAAAAATCTTTTAGACCAAAATTCCCAATTCATTGAATTCAATTTCAAAATGTTGAATTCAAATTTAAATCAAATTATTCGAATTTCAATTTTATTAAGTTATTTAAAATAACTTTTATTTCTGAAACCCATTTTCAAAACTTTCAATTTCAATTCCAAAACTATTTTGGATTCAAAAATTCAATTTTTCAAAATTGATAAAAATCTGTGACTTAACCAATTTCCACGTGAAATCCACATTTGTGTGTGTATTGTGCAGTCCACGGTTTAACACAATAGTGCAACAACATTCAACCATCACAGATCAAATATAACAATATAATTTGATAAGCGGTATAACTATAACGCTTATCTTTCATTCACAGATCACAGATATATACATATCACAGATAAACAAATCACAGATCACAACACAAATCAGGATATATCACAAAACATAACATATTTGGGATGTCAAACAATTCAACATCCAATATAATCCAAACATCCATAAGTAGGATTACTTTAATTATCTGACTAATTCAAAGTGAGATAAATTTCCAAAGTTATTTCTTTTTTTAAAATAAATTTCTTTATCTCTTCAAATCTATTTAAAACCAATTTTAAATAAATCCTTTAACTTATAAATAATATTACTCGAAATCCATTTATTAAGGCTTTTTCCCAAAATTTGGAATTTAATTCAATATAGTCCAAAAATAAACTTTTATCTTTTTAAAACTCCTTTTAAATTTATCCAATTCTAAAAAATAAATTTTCACAATAAATTTTCAACTTGAATTTCAAAAATCCAATTTTATTTATTTATGGTATCCAACGATACCAAAAATATATTCGGCTAAATTTTAGCCTTCAACACTTTCAATCACAAATATAATCACACACCGATTATAAATAATCAACACACAACATTGAAATAATTTCAAATGATTGAGGAATCCAGTTGGATCCCTCCAACCTGTTTCCCTGCATCCATAGATGTTAGCACAATACCAATTCCACTTCGAGGTGGAATATCGCGGTATATGGGATTTATAAATATTATCCGCTATTATGCGGCGCAATAGGGTCTCATCCGCTATATAATGCGGGAAATCAACTCCAAATACATATATAATACCAATTCCACTTCACGGTGGAATTATCGCGGTATATGTTTTTAATAAATAACCTCCACTTAATATACGGCGTATAGGGTCTATTTCAACACAACAGATAATAATTATCATCCAATTCACTCAATCAAGCAATTTTAAATCTAACTATTTAAAATTTAAATCGAAACAATTATTCGATTGAGTGAGAAGTTCTCACCTTTGCTTTTTAAAATGTCGAGCGTTCAATTTTTACATTAAATCGAACACGTTCGATTTAACGCAAAATTTTCACTTGCTCCAAACGATTCCAGGTCTACACCACAGCGAGCTACTCGTCAATATGGTTCCAACACAAAAAGTTTCGTCAAAATCCAACCTCGTATGACAAAGTTATGGTATTTTGAAGTTAATACGAATTTCATATACAATTATTTTCAATTTCTTTCTTTTTATCTTTTTATTTTATAACCTCATCAAAATCTGGCCATTGCTTTTTGAACAAGAGATCTAGGCCGTGCATATAAGCTTCTTCCTCATTGCGTTCGTTCCCAGGTATATGCCGTGAACCCAAAGCCGCCCCAAAACCCTAATCATCGTGCTCACCTCGACGACTTCCAGAGCGACCAGGACCCACCATTCGAAACGCCTTGCTCCGCTCTACACTCGGCTACGAGCACGTGATGCTCGGTCCTCTCTATGCATCGAAACGCGTGCACGAACGCGTGACGTTCAAGCTCGAATTGACGACGATTGACTTCGTTTTGAACGATCTCCACCGTTGATCACGTAGAACTCCTTGCTCTCTACAACATTGCAGTTGACAATATTTCGAATCGTTTTGTGGATTGGGAGAAAATCGAAGAAGAATGAAACAACTTTCTGGCCATTGAATAGATAATGGCGGCCATACCTAATGAGCTAGGGTTTTGTTTGCAAATGAAGAAATAGAGGGACTTATATAGAAAATTCTCAAAACACTATTCATCGAAATTTTTCCGAACTCCAAACGAAGCGTGCCGACTGGCGTTTCTAGGGTTTTACCCGCATTCCAAACACAATGGAACGTGTTTCGGGAGCTAATTCGGTCATATGTGCGAGTTACGGAAATAAACGATCAAATTAAAAATCAAATCGATTAAACCAATTTCTATGCGTTTTGGCTTGCCCCGGACAAACCGTAAATCCGATTGACACGAAATTTGAAATCTTACAATAATATAACATTATGGATCTGATGAAACTGGTTTCGTCAAAATCCGAGACTGTTTGAAAAATGGTCATTTTTACTCGTCAATTAAATATTTAAATATTCAATTTTCACAATTTAACTTTTAATTCAATTTTAAAAGTTTACAAACATCATTCTAACTTCAATATGATTTAATATAACTTTATAAATCAATTTTAATCACATTAAACCCGATTTCCAATTATTTCTGGAATTTCAAATATTAAATTATCGATTTAATTATCCAATTAAATCACTATATTGGAAATTAAATCTATTCGACTTAGGAATCTTACTTGTTAATATTTAAAATCAATTAAATATACGAATTTCAAATGATGGAAATTCTGGGTCGTTACACCTTGCCAACACAGAATCGGCCTACCTCTTACTGGATTGCACCAAATATGATCACCCCTCTATTAATGGGCCCCGAAGCATATAAATGAGAGATAATAGCGACTCTAGATTGGGATGATCATACCCCACTTGGGAGCGACCCAGTTCGCCTTGCTGCATCTTCCCTGTTTTAGTCATTCCCGGTTGATGAGGCCTGAGGCTACGTTTTACCTTTATATAGCACTTCCCACTTGGAATGCTAATACCGCCTTCCAAGCAACAATGCAATACTAGCATTCATCTATACAAGTTCGTTCTGGGATTAGATGAAACACTTGAGAGCTCCATCTCCAATTCTATCATCGTCAAGATGTCTTCACCTCAAAATGCTTAAGTTGGATCGAAGTGGTTTTCAGATAACATATCTGATCCCGGTCTCTTCAAAACAACTTTTCGATAATTCCCGATAAACTCAAAATTCTTTTACAATGATATATATATATATATATATATATATATATATATATATATATATCCACAATCCCTATATTTTCAATACTTGGAGAATATCCATGAACTTATCTCAACGCTATAAGTATATTCACAAAACTGGGAAAGGTTTCCTTTCTATACAATTCAAAAATAACTTACAAATCCCTTACCAATCTCAAAAACCATTTATAAAACCATTTATAACCTTTTTATAAATCCATCCAACTATTTATAAAGCTCTTCTTATAAACCTATAAACCCATTTATAAATTTTCTCTATAATTATTTAAAACCATTTGTAAAGCTCTATTCATACATTATAAATGAATCTTCTTTAAGTCTCCAAACATTTTACAAACTTCTCTTATAAAGCCCAAATTTATTTATAAAATGTTATTTATAAATCTCGAAAACATTTATAAATAAATAATTATTATTTACTTTAAAACACTATTATATAATAATAAACATTATAAATAAATAAGTATTAACTTGAAACATCTTAAAAATAGTAATTGATAAATTTCAAAACATTCTTAACAAACAATAATAAATTATCTTCAACATTTTTATAATTACCAATAATTAATTTCCAAATCTTTGCTGATAAATAATTATAATCAATTTCAAACCATATTAATATTTTTAAATAATAATCTTTTCAAAATATTAAAATATTAATAAACCACTTTTAAATAGTACTAATATAAATAAACAACTTTTAAAACATAATTATATTCCTTTGATAAAAATCCATACTTAATTTCCAACATGATCATTTTCATATTTACAAATTATATTTATAAATCTCTTCTATTTTATGAAACTATTTTTAATAAAATCCCTTTTACGAATCGTGCCCAGCCCTAAATCGTTGCTCGCGACGTGCTACCGTTGCACACGCTACCCACCTCCATTCGACGATCCACCACCGTGTATGAACTCGCCTGGCCTTCCTCCATAATTTTGCAGTTGAACACCATGGTCAAAACGAAGCCGATCATTGTGGATGACCTCGGCCGTTGGATGGCCACATTTTGAATTTAAAAAAATGTCGAACTCGTATAGTCTTGCACGCGTATAAATGGAGGAGGGGGTATGGGAATGACGTGAGCAGTGTGGGCTATGCGGCTATGGTATAGTAGGGAATGGAAAATTTAAAAAATACATATATATTTATATTCGAAAATATTCACTCGACGCACTCAAAAATCTCGGACTCTAAATGAGGCGTGCCGCCTATCGTTCTATATGTTATACTCTTATTACGAACACAATGGAACTAGCCTTGAGGTCTAATTCGATCATATGCAGAAGATATCTTTTCAAAGCCAATTATTTATATAAATTTCTGAAATTATTTTCAATGCGTTTCGATCTCACACGCCCAAATGATACGTCCAATCATCATGGAAATCGACGGCATAATATAATTGACTATTATGGATCCAATGGAACTAGTTTCGTCAAAATCCGAGACAGTGCCCCGGAAGGCTATTTTTACACGTTGATTAAAACGAGTAATTTTCCAAAATTAGTTAAATCACTTTTAAATTCAAATTTAAAAGTTCACTATCCTCCTTCTTATTCAAATAGAATTTAAATCAACTTTTGAAATCATTTTTGTTCATATCAAATTCAAGATCCAATTGTTTAACAATTTCCAAAAATTACATTTAACAATTTAATTATCAAATAAATCGTTATATTTGAAATCCAAGTTATTTAACTTATAATAATAACTTTTCGATATTTAAAATTAATTAAATATTTCAAGTTCAAACGACTGAAATTCTAGATCGTTGCACACACACACTTAAATTAACTAATTAATTTTTTATAACATTTATATCAAGTATATAATAGAAAGAAAACACATTTTATTTTGAACAAGATTGGTTATCAAGTTAGATTTATGTAAAATTACATAATTGCCCCAAGGGCATACCCCTAACTCTATCAATCTCTCACTTGCACTCGGGGTCAATAATGGAATCATATTCCAACTTATCATATTGGGTCAGTCCCTCAATGAACGGGTATGCTATTAAGTTTCAATTATCTACTATGTCAACCAACTCTCTCCGATGCTGATAAAATATCTTTATCATATGAAACAATTCAGAGTATGTCTCTCGACTTCTAGTTATCTCTAAGTTCTGTTACGAACTATATCATGACATTATTATCATATAACAATGTTATGAGATTCTCAACATTTGGAATCATCCTCTGCTCAGTTATAAATTTGTGCATTTATTATGTATAAACATTGCTTTTATTGCGGCGCTATTCAAGGCGTTGAATTTGGCCTTTTATTTAATACCCACAATTTCTCATTTGGAACATTTCCAACTTAAAACTTCTTAACCAAGCTTTGAACATGGATTTTATATTGACATATTCAATATCATATATGAACTCTGTGTCTAAATACTCCTTCATAAGGAGTTTGTTGTTTCTATAAACAATTCTCATATATTTCCTAAATACATGAAAACGCTCTAAACTACCATTTAGCGACCCTAATTTGGATTTGGTATTTACTTCATATATTAAATACATAAATAAATCACGATATCGTGGACAACATAACATGTATGATAATTTCTATTACCAATGTATAAAGAATCCATTTTACATGTTCCTTATTAAACATTTTAATAAGGTGTTTATGCATATCGTTTGGGACATTCCCAATGTCCTTTATACTCACTATAAAAGACATCATTTGTAAATCCAACATTAAGTATTAAAACAACTAAAAGTTTGTTTTAACAAAAGTACATCATTATCAATCAACAACCTGTTGTTTTCTTATATTTAGAAATATCAATGTACCTTCAACGTTCTTTCTTATGGACATATGCTTCCTTTACATTTTGGCTAAAATAAACAATTTGATATTTCTATCAAAATATTTGTTCAATTTTGATGCTTGTCGAACTATACTTTCATGTTGGTTCTTGGATCATATCCAAAACCCACAAATTCAATATTGCTCCCACTAACTTCGAGACACTTTGGTTATTACGTGCAAACAGTC
This sequence comes from Allium fistulosum, assembly GCA_030737815.1. NCBI lineage: Eukaryota > Viridiplantae > Streptophyta > Magnoliopsida > Asparagales > Amaryllidaceae > Allium > Allium fistulosum. The sequence goes on from CM060902.1 coordinate 344,245,563, forward strand.
TAGTCTAGATCATTATCTAGAATTTTCCATTTTAACACAGATGTACCAAAATGCAAAGTCATACCAAGCAATAATTTTGTAAGTAAAATCTGAATCATCTTGAGCAAATTAAACAATGAATCTGTTCGTTAATTTCAATAATTAAAAATTACGATTTAATTCTTATCAATGTCACTCATTGTATCTCAACTTCATTAGTCTTTCTCTTCAAGACACATTTGCAGTGGATGAATTTGTAATGACCCTAAAAGATAAAAAAGAAAAAAAATGAAAGTTACATTTATTTTAAGAAATTCTGAAATTATAAAATAAATATATAATGCATTAAAACAGAAAAGAAAACTTGTTAATAAATAAAATTGCATAGGAGCTTCTGTTTGATAAAATGCAAGGAGTTAAGGTGATTAAAAATTGGGATTCAAATCAAATATAGTTCCATGTCCAAAGAATTATATAAATACATATATTCAATATATGGGGTGTTTTCTATTTTATTTAAAGACAGAATAAAAATGAAGTTTAATAAAAGGTTTAAATGTCTTATATATATTTATGCTGGAAATAATTAGCATGACATAAGTGATTTCTTTTAAAACACATAAAGATGTGTGAGGAGCTACTGTTTTGACTAAAGGCAGAAAAAATATATATACATACATGATCAAATAAGAATTTCCATATCTTATATTTATTTCAAGCAAATAACATAGTGTGAATGATTTTACATTACATGATTATGTATGATAGTATGCATGATTAATGGAAATGGTAGAAAGGTAGAAAATACAAAGGGGATTTTCAGTTTCTTTAAACTTATAAAAATATAAACAATGGGTCACATGCATATGGCATGAGTAAAATAGAGTCATGAAAATAGTATGAAGTGTTTAAAATGCTTGATTCCCGAAATAACTAATTGAAGTAACCAAAAGTGTGCATTTCCAATTAAGGACCACACAGGGGAATGATTTGTGCATGAATATCTGAGGGCATCAAGGAAATTACCCATTTTTCTTAAACCCTAGAATGATTTTATAAATACCTGCACATGACCATACCCATCATTCTCTCGGGGTCAAAACAAAAATAAAATAAACTAGGAGAAACACTAGCTTGAGACTTTGGGGGATTTGCTGTTCAGAGGATTAAGTCAGTAAAAAGAAGAACACAGAGTGAGTATTTATCCTTTGTATGCAATGGCATTAAGTCCTCTGATAGGCAGCCTAAAATGTTATAAGTTATTTAAAACCTCTGAAATGATTTGTTATGGATGAGATGGATGTTTGTTTGAGCATTCTTGTTTTGGGTTTTAATCTGTATGAGGGTTTTTAAAAGTTAAAATGGTTTGAGCATTTCTGTTCTATTTTATGATGAAGTATGGATCTAAATTATTTAGGAAATAAGCAGCAAGACAGAGATCTAGCTCATGTTTATTTCTTGAATAATGAAGCATTAAACTAAATATTCAAATCATAAGTCAGAGGAGAATTTCTGGGTTTTTGAGGGATTTCCTTAATAAAATCCTTATTCATACATTCACAATAATGTAGAAGAAAGATAATATGATCATGATGCTTAAACTATTCTGAGGAAAAACCATAGGTAGGCTGGGGTATTTTCTGCAATAAGGAAAATAAAAGGGGGAACATGGGGTTGAACCAGAAAGTATTAAAGAAGATAAGCCTTTCTGAAACATGAATGAATTGGGAGTTTTGATGATTAAATTCACAAGTAGAAGCTTAATAAAATAAGCAGAAACTGGAGGGGAATTCATCAAAGAAAAATTAAACTGGTCATTTGGGAGTTAGTCAATGATCCGCTTGCTTCAGGTGGGAGTAAGTATATGCATGGTGCAATTGCACCCTGAGGCCTTTGTGTGTTGGAATAAATTAAACAACCTGGGAGTTTCCTTCACAATGCATACATGGTGTTCATTTGACAAGGGAGTTAAAGACCATAAAATAAATGGGGAATGGTGTTTAAAAATCTGGATTACATATATTCAGATATGGAGATAAATTAATCAGGTTAAATTTTGTGCTTTGATTAATTACTTGGTGGAATTGGGAGTATAAAAATCGGAGTTTACTTATTCAGAAATGGAGAAAAATGAATCAAGAATGATATATATTTATTTTGATTGTTTGCTGGGTATTGTTTGAATAAATGAATGTGTCTTTGTATCACTTGGTATTAACCAAAAACATGCTAAGTATGAAATCTGCTAAACTAGGAAGACACTGCAAGATCACCAAAAATTATGAATATGTATACAAATTTGATAAATGCTCATACCAGTGAAAGCTGACCCTTTTGGTTGCCCTTGCAATCATCTGGGTGTCTCATTAAAATTGGGGCAGCTCAGTGAATTACTTGCAGGAAATTGATGTTGGCTTGATGGATGAAGATGGCAATTAGCTGCTAGTATAAATAAAAGGGAACCAGTTTTAAAATTTGTAGTTGCTTTGTAATAAATTTATTAGTCAGATTTTATGTTGAGATTTCTAAGTATTTGGATTAAAAATCTGTACTTAAGTAAACCTGCTATGAAAGACTATTGATGATGTTTGGTTAACCACTGATTTTGTGAATGTCTGATTTGTAGAAATAAGGGGATAGACATATCATATAAATATGATATGTGTATATGATAATCTCTGATTTTTATTGCTTGAATTTATATTTTGACATTATGGAAATTAAAGAGCTAAGGTGGTTGATTTAAAAATGAACTCACAAGATTTGAGTAGGGGTATTCAAAAGAAATGAATCTGTGCATGGCAGGAAAGTGATACAGGCAGGTGCATGAATTCTGGAGTGAAAAATTGATTAACATGTATTTGTGTGTTTGATTTCAAAAAAAATTATGAAGGAAATAAACCTGGAAGTAATTGTATTTTGAATAATGGATTGAATACATATATGGATGCATTTCCAGGAAATTTAAACTAGGCAGAAACATGTTTGTGTTAGGAGTGGATCTTTGTAGAAGTTTGTTAATATGAGGGATATGGGTTTGCAAGTGGTAAAAGAGGGACTATGGCCGGCCTAGATGGCCATAGGTCAAACTCTTGAAGCCCGGAACCATTTCATTTCAATTCATGAAGTGTAAGTGCTTCCAGGACAAAACAAAAGAAAACTCCAAGCAACCCCCAAATAAAACACCAAGCATCTCCAATAAAACACCAAGTACTCAAGTCTGCACCATGTTAAGCTTAAAAATGCAAAAAGACTTCAATTGTTCAACCTGAAATGATAAATGGAAATTAGTTCCAACTTTCATGCCTGCAAATATAATTGTTGAAGTGATTTCATACAAGTACTTGATAACTATCATAAGGTCAATTAAATACCATTTTGATGTTAACAAAATTATTTAGGCAGAAAGTCTAGAAAGCATAAAAAGAAATGCATTGTGCACTGCAATAATAAATATATAAGTATTATAATTGCCAAAATGTATCTCTGGCAGCAGAACAAAAATCTAGGGAAGAAATAAATGTGTATGTTGTCAACACATATAGAATTTTGTTGCCTGTCTGATTTAAATTCTTTTTGCAATTTTGTTAGCTCTGAAAGGCAAAAAGGGAAAACAATTATATATCATCAAATATGTGATTGTCTAAATCTGTTTTGTACACTGATATGTTTATATTGGTAAATCCAGGGTCTTGGGAAAATTATTTGGAAATTATTTAAATATTCAAATATGGAAGAAATGGGGTTTAGTGGTGAATTCCTTTTGTATGCTAAAAAAAATCTATGTGATTTAGAATGAGGGTCACCACAGTTGGTATCAGAGCTATGTTTTAAATAACATAGTGAATATTATTGTATGCATATGGATGTTTGAATGCATTATTTGAATTATTAGTGTTAAATGCTTTTGTTTTTATGTCTGGATAAAAAGATATATGTGTGCATGTGATACATGCACAGTGTGCACAGAAATAAAATAAACAAAGTAAAGACACCAAGAATGATGGGGGTAAACAAACTAACCTAGAAATCATATTTATAGCAATATGGTAGGACCAAGACATCACACAGGTGCAGGACCATCACGTGAGCCACCTGTCATAAATATGGAGGATTTTGTGAGAGGTTTGAGAGATGGAATAGCACCAAGGCATGACAACCCTCATGAGGAGCTCTCCAAACTGCTCAAGACATGCACCAGTCTGGGAGGAAAGGATTTTGAAGGCACTGAAGGAGCTATGGTTGTTCAAACTTGGATAAGAACCATGGAGAGGGTCTTTGCAGATATGCAAGTCAATGACCAAAGGAAGAGACAGATAGCTTCAAGGAGGTTGAAGGGGGTTGCACTGGATTGGTGGGAAGTTGTGATAGCAGGAAGGCCAGAGAATGACATCACTTGGGATGAATTTAAGGTCATGCTTGAGGCTAGGTTTGTCCCAGCATCTGCTAAGGCCACACTGCTAGAAGACTTTATTAGATTAAGGCAAGGAGGCATGAGTGTGAATGAGTACACTCAGAAATTTGAAGGATTGTCTAAGTATGGAATGGTGTTGATAGGGAATGAAGAAGCAAAGAATGCAAGGTACATTCAAGGCTTGAACCCCAGTCTGTCAAGGGCAATGTTGCCATATAAGGACAAAACCTTTGATCAAGTAATTGATCTAACTCTCTCATTTGAGCAACATGATGCCACCAGAGAGAAATTCAGGAACATGAAGTTCAACAAGAAGAAGGGAGGTCAGAACAAGGTGCAACCTTATGACAAGAACAAGGCAAACAAAGGAGTTAAGAAGGGGGAAGGAGCAGTAGCACCTGAAAGCAAGAAACTCACTCATTGTTTTAATTGTGGAAAAGCTGGACATTATAGTAACCAATGCCCTGACCCTAAAATACCTAGAGGAGGCTGCTATAATTGTGGAAAGATGGGTCATCTAAAGAAGGATTGCCCAGAGACTAATAGAAGAACAGCAAGGATAGGAGCTCTGGCAGCAAACAACACTGGAAATGTTGGGCAACTTGAAGGTATAATTTTTATTCATACCCAACTAATATTAGTAATATATGACACTGGTGCCTCACATTCACTAATATCTCTGGAAATTACAAAGAAGTTAGCACTTGCTTGTGTTTCTATTGATCAACCCTTAATTGTACACAGCCCCATAGGGAGTTATTGTATGTTAGGAATGAAGTGTATGGGCCTGAAATTAATTATAGGGGGTTATGAATTTAATTCAGATCTATATACTTTAAATTATCCTGGTATTGGGGTAATTTTGTGGGTGGATTGGTTAATGAAAAACAAAGCAATTTTAAATTTAGAAAATCTTACTATTTCTTTGGAGACAAATGAAGGCAAAAGAATTACCATCCTAAGTGAAATAGCAAAGAATACATGTTTTAATAAAATCTGGAGTATTAATGAAGTTCAAAAGGAATTAAAAATAGAGGAAATTCCAGTAGTCAATGAATATATAGATGTGTTTGGAGAAGTGAGGGGAATTCCTCAAAACAGGCTAGTTGAATTCAAAATAAAATTAATGCCACGAACTAGCCCAATCATTAAGAAGCCTTATAGAATGGGTCCAAAAGAGTTAGTGGAATTAAAACACCAACTAGAAGAGTTAGAAGAGAAGGGGTTCATAAGATCAAGCAGTTCTAGTTGGGGTTCCCTAGTGCTCTTTGTCAAGAAGCATGATGGAACAATGAGGTTGTGTGTGGATTATAGGGATTTAAATAAGGTGACCATCAAGAATAAGTATCCACTGCCTAGAATAGATGATCTCTTTGACCAATTGCATGAAGCTAAAATATTTTCAAGGCTAGACTTAGCCTCTGGATTTCACCAAATGAAGGTTGCAGAGGAAAGCATTGAGTACACAGCCTTTAACACAAGATATGGCCTTTATGAATTTCTAGTAATGCCATTTGGTTTAACCAACGCTCCCTCCTATTTTGTAGATTTGATGAATAGAATTTTTAGAGACTTTTTGGATAAATTTGTTTTGGTATTTATATATGACATATTAATTTATTCAAAGTCAGAAAATGATCATGCTATGCATCTACATTTAGTATTATCCAGACTTAGAGAACATGAATTAAAAGCCAAGTATTCAAAGTGTATATTTTGGCAACATGAAGTGAAATTCTTAGGACACATAGTGTCACAGCAAGGGGTGAGTGTGGATCCAAGCAAGGTCATTGCAGTTCAATCATGGAGTAGACCCAAAATAGTGACTGAGGTGAGATCATTCTTAGGTTTGGCAGGGTACTATAGGAGGTTCATCAAGGATTTTTCAAGAATAGCCGCACCAATGACCAAGCTAACAAAGAATAACCAACCATATGTGTGGACTGAGCAATGTGATCAAGCCTTTGAAAAATTAAAGCAAGCATTGGTGGAGGCTCCTGTCTTGCAAATCCCAGAGGTAAATGAAGGAATGATTGTATACACTAATGCTAGTGGGTCTGGGTTAGGTGCAGTGCTCATGCAACATGGCAAGGTGGTGGCATATGCATCAAGACAACTTAAACCCAATGAGACCAAATATGCAACTCATGATTTAGAATTAGCTGCAATAGTATTTGCATTAAAACTTTGGAGGCATTATTTACTTGGGGCAAAATTTGAATTATTCACAGATCATCAAGCATTGAAGTATTTATTTTCTCAAAAAGATTTGAATATGAGGCAAGCAAGATGGTTGGAGTTTCTAGCTGCATATGATTTAGATATTTTGTACACTCCTGGAAAAGCTAATAGAGTGGCAGATGCTTTGAGTAGAAATCATATTAGATTAGCAAGTTTGATGATTGATGAATTTAAAGACCTTGCAGTGCTTCGGGAGGCAGATATATATAGCAAGGAAGGAGAGAATTTTAAAGAGCATGGTGATATGGTGGAGTATGGTACACTGGGATTAATCACAGTGAAATCCAACCTGGTGGAGAAAATTGGTGGCATGCAAGATCAAGACCAAAATTTGAAGGAGAAGAAAGAAATGTTATTAAATAACATTGAGTCAGAGAATTTCAAAATAGATTCCAAGGGATATTTGAGGAAGAATGAAAAGCTTTGTGTACCAGACTTTGCAGAATTAAAGGAAGAAATCATGAATGAGCATCACAAAACCAAGTACACCATACACCCTGGTGGCACTAAAATGTATCATGATTTGAAAAGGAGCTACTGGTGGCCAGGAATGAAACAAGCAGTGGCAAAATATGTGGCAAAGTGTTTAACTTGTCAGCAAATCAAGGCAGACTATCAAAAGCCCTCTGGCATGTTGCAACCTTTGGAGGTACCTCAGTGGAAATGGGAAAGTATTTCCATGGATTTTGTGGATGGTTTGCCTAGAACCAAGAAAGGTAATGATAGTATATGGGTAATTGTTGATAGACTCACCAAGTCTGCTCACTTTGTCCCTGTCAGGTCAGACAGAAATGCACATAGGCTTGCACAATTATTTATTAAGGAGGTGGTGAGATTGCATGGCATACCAAAGACCATTGTAAGTGATAGAGACACTTTGTTCACCTCAAGATTTTGGGAGAGCTTCCAAGAAGCAATGGGAACTCAACTTTGTTTAAGCACTGCCTACCATCCTCAAAGTGATGGGCAAACAGAGATAGTGAATAAAATATTTGAAGATTTACTTAGAGCATGTGTGCTTGATTTTGGGGGTAATTGGGAGGATCATATCCACTTGGTAGAATTCACTTACAACAATAGCTATCAGTCAACAATAGGAATGGCTCCCTTTGAAGCCTTGTATGGGAGACCATGCATGTCTCCTGCCTGTTGGTTGGATGTGGGAGAGGGTGTAATATTGGGGCCAGATCATGTTAAAGAAACTTCCAACATGATTGAGTTAGTTAGGCATAGGATGAAGACAGCACAATCAAGACAAAAGTCTTATGCAGATAGAAAGAGGAAACCAATGGAGTTTGAAGTAGGAGAGTATGTTTTTCTGAAGGTATCACCAATGAAGAAGGTGTTCAGGTTTGGGAAATCTGGCAAGCTCTCACCAAGATTTGTACGACCATATGAAGTCATACAGAGAATTGGTACCATGGCCTATAAGCTTAAGTTACCAGAAGAATTGAGTGGTGTACATCCAGTATTTCATGTTTCTCAATTGAGAAAGTGGGTACATGATGAAGGAGCAATTTTAGAGTCACCTACTCAAATTCAAATTCATAAGAACTTGGTCTATGCAAATGAGCCAGTGGGGATAGTTGCTAAGGAAGAAAAGAGGCTGAGAAACAAGGTGATTAAACTGGTGAAAATTCAATGGAGCTTGGACCCCAATGATTGTACATGGGAGGTTGAAGACAAAATGAGGGCTAAATACCCCAATTTGTTTTCTGGTAAAGAGGTATGTTTAAGTAGCTTTATGATAAGCTTTCTGAATAATTTTATATATTGCTTACTATCTTAAAATGTGAGTATGGAGTTGAAACAGACTATGGATTAGTGCTTTTATTTGAAGAATTAGAAAGAAATTATGGGGACATAATTCCTTTAAGGGGGAGGGTATGTAATGACCCTAAAAGAAATAAAATAAAATAAAATGAAAGTTACATTTATTTTAAGAAATTCTGAAATTATAAAATAAATATATAATGCATTAAAACAGAAAAGAAAATTTGTTAATAAATAAAATTGCATAGGAGCTTCTGTTTGATAAAATGCAAGGAGTTAAGGTGATTAAAAATTGGGATTCAAATCAAATATAGTTCCATGTCCAAAGAATTATATAAATACATATATTCAATATATGGGGTGTTTTCTGTTTTATTTAAAGACAGAATAAAAATGAAGTTTAATAAAAGGTTTAAATGTCTTATATATATTTATACTGGAAATAATTAGCATGACATATGTGATTTCTTTTAAAACACATAAAGATGTGTGAGGAGCTACTTCATAAGGAGCATGACATACTATATTCAATATCATATATGAACTCTGTGTCTAAATACTCCTTCATAAGGAGTTTGTTGTTTCTATAAACAATTCTCATATATTTCCTAAATACATGAAAATGCTCTAAACTACCATTTAGCGACCCTAATTTGGATTTGGTATTTACTTCATATATCAAATACATAAATAAATCACGATATCGTGGACAACATAACATGTATGATAATTTCTATTACCAATGTATAAAGAATCCATTTTACATGTTCCTTATTAAACATTTTAATAAGGTGTTTATGCATATCGTCTGGGACATTCCCAATGTCCTTTATACTCACTATAAAAGACATCATTTGTAAATCCAACATTAAGTATTAAAACAACTAAAAGTTGGTTTTAACAAAAGTACATCATTATCAATCAACAACCTGTTGTTTTCTTATATTTAGAAATATCAATGTACCTTCAACGTTCTTTCTTATGGACATATGCTTCCTTTACATTTTGGCTGAAACAAACAATTTGATATTTCTATCAAAATATTTGTTCAATTTTGATGCTTGTCGAACTATACTTTCGTGTTGGTTCTTGGATCATAATCAAAACCCACAAATTCAATATTGCTCCCACTGACTTCGAGACACTTTGGTTATTACGTGCAAACAGTCTAGTCTAGATCATTATCTAGAATATTCCATTTTAACACAGATGTACCAAAATGCAAAGTCATACCAAGCAATAATTTTGTAAGTAAAATCCGAATCATCTTGAGCAAATTAAACAATGAATCTGTTCGTTAATTTCAATAATTAAAAATTACGATTTAATTCTTATCAATGTCGCTCATTGTATCTCAACTTCATTAGTCTTTCTCTTCAAGACACATTTGCAGTGGATGAATCTGTAATGACCCTAAAAGAAAAAAAATAAAATAAAATGAAAGTTACATTTATTTTAAGAAATTCTGAAATTATAAAATAAATATATAATGCATTAAAACAGAAAAGAAAATTTGTTAATAAATAAAATTGCATAGGAGCTTCTGTTTGATAAAATGCAAGGAGTTAAGGTGATTAAAAATTGGGATTCAAATCAAATATAGTTCCATGTCCAAAGAATTATATAAATACATATATTCAATATATGGGGTGTTTTCTGTTTTATTTAAAGACAGAATAAAAATGAAGTTTAATAAAAGGTTTAAATGTCTTATATATATTTATGTTGGAAATAATTAGCATGGCATAAGTGATTTCTTTTAAAACACATAAAGTTGTGTGAGGAGCTACTGTTTTGACTAAAGGCAGAAAAAATATATATACATATAGGATCAAATAAGAATTTCCATATCTTATATTTATTTCAAGCAAATAACATAGTGTGAATGATTTTACATTACATGATTATGTATAATAGTATGCATGATTAATGGAAATGGTAGAAAGGTAGAAAATACAAAGGGGATTTTCAGTTTCTTTAAACTTATAAAAATATAAACAATGGGTCACATGCATATGGCATGAGTAAAATAGAGTCATGAAAATAGTATGAAGTGTTTAAAATGCTTGATTCCCGAAATAACTAATTGAAGTAACCAAAAGTGTGCATTTCCAATTAAGGACCACACAGGGGAATGATTTGTGCATGAATATCCGAGGGCATCAAGGAAATTACCCATTTTTCTTAAACCCTAGAATGATTTTATAAATACCTGCACATGACCATACCCATCATTCTCTCGGGATCAAAACAAAAATAAAATAAACTAGGAGAAACACTAGATTGAGACTTTGGGGGATTTGCTGTTCAAAGGATTAAGTCAGTAAAAAGGAGAACACAGAGTGAGTATTTATCCTTTGTATGCAATGGCATTAAGTCCTCTGATAGGCAGCCTAAAATGTTATAAGTTATTTAAAACCTCTGAAATGATTTGTTATGGATGAGATGGATTTTTGTTTGAGCATTCTTGTTTTGGGTTTTAATCTGTATGAGGGTTTTTAAAAGTTAAAATGGTTTGAGCATTTCTGTTCTATTTTATGATGAAGTATGGATCTAAATTATTTAGGAAATAAGCAGCAAGACAGAGATCTAGCTCATGTTTATTTCTTGAATAATGAAGCATTAAACTAAATATTCAAATCATAAGTCAGAGGAGAATTTCTGGGGTTTTGAGGGATTTCCTTAATAAAATCCTTATTCATACATTCAAAATAATGTAGAAGAAAGATAATATGATCATGATGCTTAAACTATTCTGAGGAAAAACCATAGGTAGGCTGGGGTATTTTCTGTAATAAGGAAAATAAAAGGGGGAACATGGGGTTGAACCAGAAAGTATTAAAGAAGATAAGCCTTTCTGAAACATGAATGAATTAGGAGTTTTTATGATTAAATTCACAAGTAGAAGCTTAATAAAATAAGCAGAAACTGGAGGGGAATTTATCAAAGAAAAATTAAACTGGTCATTTGGGAGTTAGTCAATGATCCGCTTGCTTCAGGTGGGAGTAAGTATATGCATGGTGCAATTGCACCCTGAGGCCTTTGTGTGTTGGAATAAATTAAACAACCTGGGAGTTTCCTTCACAATGCATACATGGTGTTCATTTGACAAGGGAGTTAAAGACCATAAAATAAATGGGGAATGGGGTTTAAAAATCTGGATTACAAATATTCAGATATGGAGATAAATTAATCAGGTTAAATTTTGTGCTTTGATTAATTACTTGGTGGAATTAGGAGTATAAAAATCCGAGTTTACTTATTCAGAAATGGAGAAAAATGAATCAAGAATGATATATATTTATTTTGATTGTTTGCTGGGTATTGTTTGAATAAATGAATGTGTCTTTGTATCACTTGGTATTAACCAAAAACATGCTAAGTATGAAATCTGCTAAACTAGGAAGACACTGCAAGATCACCAAAAATTATGAATATGTATACAAATTTGATAAATGCTCATACCAGTGAAAGCTGACCCTTTTGGTTGCCCTTGCAATCATCTGGGTGTCTCATTAAAATTGGGGCAGCTCAGTGAATTGCTTGCAGGAAATTGAAGTTGGCTTGATGGATGAAGATGGCAATTAGCTGCTAGTATAAATAAAAGGGAACCAGTTTTAAAATTTGTAGTTGCTTTGTAATGAATTTATTAGTCAGATTTTATGTTGAGATTTCTAAGTATTTGGATTAAAAATCTGTACTTAAGTAAACCTGCTATGAAAGACTATTGATGATGTTTGGTTAACCACTGATTTTGTGAATGTCTGATTTGTAGAAATAAGGGGATAGACATATCATATAAATATGATATGTGTATATGATAATCTCTGATTTTTATTGCTTGAATTTATATTTTGACATTATGGAAATTAAAGAGCTAAGGTGGTTGATTTAAAAATGAACTCACAAGATTTGAGTAGGGGTATTCAAAAGAAATGAATCTGTGCATAGCAGGAAAGTGATACAGGCAGATGCATGAATTCTGGAGTGAAAAATTGATTAACATGTATTTGTGTGTTTGATTTCAAAAAAAATTATGAAGGAAATAAACCTGGAAGTAATTGTATTTTGAATAATGGATTGAATACATATATGGATGCATTTCCAGGAAATTTAAACTAGGCAGAAACATGTTTGTGTTAGGAGTGGATCTTTGTAGAAGTTTGTTAATATGAGGGATATGGGTTTGCAAGTGGTAAAAGAGGGACTATGGCCGGCCTAGATGGCCATGGGTCAAACTCTTGAAGCCTGGAACCATTTCATTTCAATTCATGAAGTGTAAGTGCTTCCAGGACAAAACAAAAGAAAACTCCAAGCAACCCCCAAATAAAACACCAAGCATCTCCAATAAAACACCAAGTACTCAAGTCTGCACCATGTTAAGCTTAAAAATGCAAAAAGACTTCAATTGTTCAACCTGAAATGATAAATGGAAATTAGTTCCAACTTTCATGCCTGCAAATATAATTGTTGAAGTGATTTCATACAAGTACTTGATAACTATCATAAGGTCAATTAAATACCATTTTGATGTTAATAAAATTATTTAGGCAGAAAGTCTAGAAAGCATAAAAAGAAATGCATTGTGCACTGCAATAATAAATATATAAGTATTATAATTGCCAAAATGTATCTCGGGTAGCAGAACAAAAATCTAGGGAAGAAATAAATGGGTATGTTGTCAACACATATAGAATTTTGTTGCCTGTCTGATTTAAATTCTTTTTGCAATTTTGTTAGCTCTGAAAGGCAAAAAAGGAAAACAATTATATGTCATCAAATATGTGATTGTCTAAATCTGTTTTGTACACTGATATGTTTATATTGGTAAATCCAGGGTCTTGGGAAAATTATTTGGAAATTATTTAAATATTCAAATATGGAAGAAATGGGGTTTAGTGGTGAATTCCTTTTGTATGCTAAAAAAAATCTATGTGATTTAGAATGAGGGTCACCACAAAATCATATTCCTTCGGGCACACTATCAAATCATATTTTGATAATGTACTTGGAATCTATTTCGGATTTGCGCATCGCACCATATCATAGAGTCAATAGTCTTAATGATTTAACTAAACATTCGAGGATTATTTATTCTTGACATTGATAAGAAACTCATAGTTTCATCTTCGATGTAAAAGAATAATCATTAGACACTCTAATGCTATGTGTTCACTTATGTTTGGTTAATTTCATTTCATCTCTTATAATCATTTTATCCTTGGATCGTATCCAAATCCTTTTTACCACCAATAATTTTTAAAAAAAATTCCTTTGCTATGAAATTGGTATTTTTTGAAACAATAATTATTTCTTATTTCAATGGAATGGGCATTCGTAAACATTTTATGAATTTCCATAACTGATTTGGTATTAGTTCATAATATTTATGTTCATAAGATAAATCAGTCATCCAATGACCATTATCCCCAAACTTCTTTAGGGTGATTCATACAAGATTTCTTATGAACAAATATTACGTAGTCCTTCGACTCACTCAACCCACCAACTCCTTGGTCTAGGACATGATGGGCTTTCTTATAATCCATATCTTGTACGACTTTGTAAACTATTCTTTGGATTATATTAGTCTTAACCTTGTGTAATACTCTTAAGTACACACCTTATAAAAATAAGTTAACTCAACTTCATTCATCATTTAATCGTCCTTTGTCAAAAAAGTTCGATAACTCTTGATTAGCACATCACTATGTATTATAAGGAGGAGTGACTCTTGAGACCGAATCTTAATTCATTTTAGGTACTTTTGGAACTCTTTCCAATATACTCACCCATTTGACCAAATCGAATCATTTCTTTTGCATGTCATTTTATTTTACTTCCGTTTTATATTCTATGAACTTATAATAGACATGCGCCATATGTATCAAATACATATAATTCATGCTTGCGATAATTCACCGGTGAATATAAGGAAGTATATGGAACTGTTGTGGTATTATCAGACTTGTGATTGCATACATCTTTATTTATCAACCCGAAGAGTTCATCAACTCTTATGACGCTTCCACCGAATGGGTGCTTTTCCTTTAATTATCTAAGATATAATTCACTAGTGACATATGATTCATAATCATACAGTCGAAGAATTACTTCTTAGAACCATGGCTTAGTCTATAATTCCAAAATAATTGAAAATAATTTCAAATACTTTGGTATTTTCCAAGGCATCACTTTTGTTATAAAAACAAATACCGCATTTTAGTTTTATTTCATAATGAATATTCATAATAGTCTCATTGAAATAAAACTATGTCTATTCTTCAGTCATCACCGAAGAACAAATATTATTTTATAAATAATATGTGGTACGTTTTATGGAAATAATCTTCGTAACTTAATGTAGTCAATAAGTGCTATGTGGCATGCTCCCACTATTTATGCCATTACTATAATAACGTACCGAATACAGAAGTCCATCATCCATCTAATATAGACTATTTATTTCATATACTATAACTAGTTTATAGTGGGGAGTTCTTTGATTAATTATCTTAAACTCAAAAAAAATCTCAAAATAATTTTCTATATGAAAATACATTTCAGAATAGAAATCATATTTCTTATTCCAATTTTAAGTATTGATTGTTATTTTACAATTTTCATTTCCGATATTTCTTTACTTAGCAGAAGTGACCATTCACTCTTTTCATCCCAAACGTACCTTTAATCATATCTACTCTTGTACATTCGTTTCCTTTTAAATGGGTAAACCATTCCAAAGAAAAACCTTACTATAATATCATAATAAAATATTTACAAAAGTGCATTCGATCATGCTTAACATTTATGAACATCAATTATATTGCACTATACATAATCTGATCAAAACCGACATTTCAATGATCGAGTTCTTAGATCCTTTTTGTAGTTTTGGTCTAGTGTTACATTTAATACAATATGATCCTTATTGTAATCAATCAAATTGATTACTCAATCTTATAGTACGTTTTATTCGCTTATTTTGAATGAACTAATTTTCATCGAAGTCTCGTACATTACGAACCATGACTATTCACCATATAACACTTATATGTGATGGTATATGGATCAAATATCCATAGTCTTGTATTTCTTTAGAGTTCGAAACTCATAGTATGCAATATATGGTCTCGGTCAAATAAACACATAAGCGACCAAATCACGAACGAATTTAGTAGTTGTAAAATTAGACGCTTGCATGGGCATTGAAACATTAACATGCAAGAAATATTTATTAGTAAGTATATATATTATATTTTTATTTTTCAATCTTCAATTTAGTTCATTTGTATATTTTAATTGATAAATTTTTATCAATCATATTAAATACACAAATTTATCAATGTAGATTGCTATAACATTAACATTAATGTCCTTACAATATTAGAAAGGTTAAATGTTAACATTTCATTTTTCTAATAAGGCTCCCACTATATTTTATGTTTATCAAAACCCTAAGAAAAAATAGAAATCATTTGATTTCACTAGTTGGTGTTAGGACTCGCTTGCCTTGGGATTTTGATCTTGAGGAATATCAACAAATCAAAAGCCTGACAGTGATGGATAACACTTTACCGGTTGTATCAAATACAACTTCTAACCCATAATCTTTATCCTAATCTCATCTCAACCTTGAGAAATATCAACAAATCGAAAGAAATTATTCACTCATATTTACCATTTCGCGATGGCCTAAGTATAACGCACGTACCTTGAGGAATATCAATAAATATATGCATGTGTCTTACCTGGCATAGTCAATATAATAATAATGCTACACATAACATCTTTAGATTAAGGAATATCAACAACTAGAGAGTATGCAAGCAATCTATTAATATATAAATGGTTGAAGACAAATTCAATTAAAGATTCATAATATTTAATTATTATATTGAGTGATATCGACTTATGGAATAATGCACTTCTTATGAAATACCCTTGTGATTCAAGTGTCAGACACATCGGAAATCATGGTATATGTACGTTTACGTATGTATTTATTCCTAAAGTCTATTTAGGGTCCCTATAATGTTTCACCATTAGTTTATACATTCATATTATATAAGTTTCATTATTATATAACTTTTATATTTTAATTAGCTCATATAATAATCCTATATATAACATTATATTAATTAAATCATATTTAATTATTTTAATCAATTAGCTCTTTAATTAATTTTTTATTATCAATTTTAACATATTATATTGAATACACACACACTATAACTTTTATAGTAATACACATATATCATATATATATATATATATATGTGTGTGTGTGTGTGTGTTTTATCTTAGTTAATTAACCTTTAATTAATTCGTTTAATTAAATTACATTAATTTCAAAAAATATTTTATATATGTACACGTATATTTATACTATTTTAAACATTTTAAGATAATATAACATATATCAATATACATAATACATGCATATATATAATTAATTAACTTATTTAATTTATTAATTTAATTTATTTAATTTATTTATTTTACGAATCTTATTAATATATTAGTTTTCGAAATTAATGTTTAAATTTTAGATATTAAAATTTCAAACACTTTGAAAATTTTATAATCTTTTCAAATATTTTGAAAACATATGTTATATTATAACTTTTATAATAAATATATTTCATTTTAAATTTAACTTTTAAATTTAAAATCATCACTTTAATTTTCAAAATAATTTTGGAAATGAGCCCAAGGCCCAACTCAAATTGGGCCTTTTCTACTAGGGGCAACTTTTGGGCTCACTTCATCTTTCATGCTAGGCCAGTAACAAGGTTGGACAAAGTACTTGATTACCTAATTCTAATCCTAGACATCACCTTTCTAGACACCGTACTAAGTAAACAAACTTAATTAGCTAGCCCTAACATGACTAATTTAGACCGCATAGGCTATTGAGCTCTGATACCATTATTGGAACTAGGCAAGCCTATAGTATAATTAAATAGGTAAATTAAAAAAAATTCTTTTACTGGATCTTAAAATATTCCTTTATTGGATCTTTTGTGGGCCCATGTAGTCTAAATTCATTTAGAATATCTCTAAGTTTCTTTTAAATAAAATCGATATTTTATTTAACTTTATAAATGAAGTTTTATTTTAAATTATTTGTATTATAATATACAAGTGTGTGTGCATCGTATACATATATGTGTGTACGTGCATATGCAACAGAATAATGTGTACATGGTTTGACATGCCCGCGTATATGTGCTGGGATTTACAGTGCAACAGACACATTAACCCCTCTTATATATAAATATGTTGTCCGAATGAATGTATGTGTGTATATATATGTTGTTATATTATATATATATGATGATTATATTGAAAATACTTTAAGTGTTATCAAACGAAATTATATTTGAACATACATATATATATATATATAAAATAATAATAATAATATAAATAAGCGTGTGTGTATATCGAAATATTTCTTTTTAAATACACTTTAAGTACACTTTGAATACATTTTAAACACACATTAAATGCACTTTAAAACACACTTTAAATATGTGCGCATGTATTCAATCCATTATACACACACAGAGAAGTTAGAATATATATATACACACTTTAAACATACCTTAAATATACTTTGAATATATTTTATATACTTTGAATACATTTTTACTATACTTTAAATACCGATTAAACACATTTTAAACGCACACTAAAATACTTTAATACACATTAAATGCTCATTAAATATAATTTAAATGCACTTTAAATACACATTAATACACTTTAGAAGCACTTTAATACACATATATTTGAGAACAAACACTTTAATACACACATATATGGAATAACATGTGTGTGTATGGATTAAAACATGTTTCATAAGATGTAAACATTAGTGTATAAATGAATTGCTAAAAGAAAGTGATTGTAAAATCAATATTAATTTCAAAATAAAATTATTATTATTATATTTTTTATGAGCAATGATTAACATGAATACACAAATGATTTTTTTATTCATACATACATATATTCAACCACCTTAATGTGACTACATATCGGCATACAGATTCGTTATAATTTCTTAACTAATTTATATGCATAATATGATAAAATAAGTTTAACACAACTGAATTATGAAGAGTATCTTTCACCAATGCCTATGATTCTCACGTTGAAACGAAGAAGTGCTCTCTTTGAATCAGATTCCAAATCAGAAGGTGTTAGCTTTCGAATTGCTGACCATCGACTATTGAATAATATTGAATTTGATGTATTTTGAGCTTGGAATATTTTTATATTGTTTTTATCATGCCACGGGCAAAATTTTTTGATTTAGAGATGTGGTCTTGGAGTTAAGAAGTTAAAGAAATGAAAAGTGCTAAGTCTTATTAAAGAAAAGAGAATTAACGTTGTAATCAATACCCCTATAACTTATATAGCCTTTTCATTTCTAAACAAAAAGAGAATCCCTTCATTCACTCATACCATGGCCAGCCACACCTAAGGCAACCAAAGCTAACTTGTTTGTTTCTTTAGGACCTTAAACATATTTAAGTTTGTAAAAAAAATTTCTACATTTGAACCCAATTTAAACGCGTACCGATATCGCATAACGTTCAATATATTATAACTATTATAAATATATTGTTTAATCATGTTCAATACATCAGATAAAATTTCATAAATAATAATTAATTTAGAATGATTGTAAACTAATTAAATCAAGTGATAAAAGGAATATTCAACGTTTCAGTTATGTAACTCTTAGATGTAAATTTGGTCAGCGATTAATATCGAAGACATTTTAGCCAAATTTATCGCTTATTGGTTTCGGTAAAATCCAATTTTACTTTGTTAACCGTTACCCGGTAGTGACGATTATTTACACCAATGCTTTTCATCAAAACAATATCACTTTGGACTTATGGAATTGAGTAGTGGTCAAAATTCCAATATCGTCCACATTAAACTTAATAGTCCAAATACAAAGTCCTTGGTTCAATAATAACAATCATTATTAACCGAACTACTCTGCTAGAGATTTTGACTTTGAGTTGACTTCAATTGACCGTGATACTAACCCCATATAACTGAGAAGAAGAATCCTCTTTTGAATAGTGTTCCACTTCCAATACTTCCACTAGACCCAACTACAGTCGTTCGATGGTCGCCGTGCCACGATTTAACTATAATCAAAGTGGAGCTTCCATATCGAAGATCGGCACTATTCTTAAATTAGGAGAACTGTGTAAATTAGTCTCTTTGATATTTTCCGTTCCTTAGTTATATTAACCAACATAAAACTATCGAGCGAGTCATTTCTTAGTTATCCAATAACTATCAGTACGTAACCCCTTGGTGCCCCGCCTATCATGAGCAATACATTGCACAACATTTGAAGAGCATTACGTACTCAAGTCTCAATGTATATATTGATGTCCAGTCTTGATACATCTTGATTAGGAATATCTAAAACGATGTGTTTTTTATATTATAATACAATACTCATGGTTACAACTATTTGTAACTCCTATCACAGACACATCATTTATGTACATTCTGATACACACACATACTCTTAAGTTAACTATTAATTATTTGTAACATTTATAACAAGTATATAACAGAAAGAAAACATCTTTTATTTTGAACAAGATTGGTTATCGAGTTAGATTTATGTAACAAATTACATAATTTCCTTGAGGGCATACCCTAACTTTATCACACACACACATACTAACCACTACACCATAATGGCAATACCTCAATACAACATTGCGATATTTTTGCAATGGTTCTGGGCCATTGCAATACTACAACGACCAGTGGGGTATTTCAACACTATATAACTGCTTGTTCGATAGTTAGCTATGGCTTTAAGCTGTTGCAATATTACAATGGCAAGGGGCTGCTGCAAACCTTCCCTATTGTTAATCAAAGGATATAGATCATATGCATCATCCTTTGCCCAAATATACAACCCTGGTATTTTCTCATTCAAAAATTTTTAGCCTCCCAATCTGTGTTTCTTCTAAATCCAAGTCAACTAAATTGAAATCTAAAACATCAAGAATTCGAGTTACCATCTCCTCTAGATCAATCTAAGATAATATCTTTCATTCCTTCCTTTTCTTCAATTTTTATCATTTATATTAACTTTTTTGGTTCGTTTTTTATTTTGATTCGAAGGATATTAGAATTGTAGCAAAGATTTGGTTCTGCAAATAAATTGAAAATTGAAATTCAATTTTGATCTAACTAGTGTGAAATTCAATTTGACTTAACTTGCAATTGGAATATAAGTAATGCTATTTGTGTTGGGATTTTCTTCAGAACATATGTATTTGGTGCTAAAAATGGAGGACTTACATCGGATTATTATTATTTATATTTTGATTTTTTTTGTAATTTTATTTTGATATAAATAAGACACAAAGATGATTTGAATATATGTATATGTATATGTATATAATCATCCTTATCACACACATTTCCTTTAATAAGACGATTCTTTTTTTCAGGAAGTTGATTGCTTTTTGATACTATCTTGGGTACAACTTCAATGTCATGATATATAATTAATTTTGATATAAATTTCTATCTTTATACTTTGTATGTTACAATACTATTATGAGTTAGTATATGTATGCCTTGTATTGAAATTACACTTGTAATCCAGATAGTAGAAGCAAAATAGACGATGCTGCAATGAATAGGAAAGAATAGTAAGTGGCACTAAATCATAATTTTTGTGTTTTATATGTTACTATACACTACGCTGAATAACTCACTTTGCAACAATTATTTTTTAGAAA
This sequence comes from Allium fistulosum, assembly GCA_030737815.1. Classification (NCBI taxonomy): domain Eukaryota; kingdom Viridiplantae; phylum Streptophyta; class Magnoliopsida; order Asparagales; family Amaryllidaceae; genus Allium; species Allium fistulosum. Next base: position 344,266,776 of record CM060902.1, read on the forward strand.
CCCTAATGGTTATTAACGGACCTATATAATGATCATTGAATTTGTTATCTATTTATAAATTCACAGGCAGAAGGTGCATATATGAACATTGTTAATTTGACTAAGTATACAACAAAAATACTAACAAACTACATATATTAATATATAATTTAGTTTTGGTTCAAATATATAAACTTTGTTTAGAATTATAGATCTATCGATAGCTTAGAAATAAAAGATTATGCAAATAAACTTCTGATATATACGTACAAAACATTGTTTATGCTGATAATTTCATGATATATAATCAATTTTTGATTATTCCAGATAGACACCATCTCCTCTAGCTCAACATCTTCCTCCAAAAAGAATTAATATTTAAGTGAGTTTAACTTTTGATATATGTTGATAATTTCAGTCTATTGTTTTATTAAAATTGTAAATTGGTTAGTGATTGTACTAGTTGATTTGTTAATTTTTGAAGTTTAGGGTAAGCTATCATATTACTTAAATTGGTTTTGGAATGTTGTATTGAACTATGAGTATAAATTTGTACATGTCAGCAATATTATTTTTATATCATGTAGAATATCTTCAAATTCATAATATTAATCATGAATGGTCATGAAGAAATGACACTGAGTGATGCAGTACATACCTTGATTGGCGAAATAGTCGAACGACCTACCAATCACCACGACATAACTACATTCCGACCTAACTTCTCACGACCTACTAATCCCCACGACTTTATTCTTCTCCGACCTAACTTTCCCGACCTAAGCCAACCCACCGCGACCTACGACTCAACTTCCCCGACCTATAAAACTTCCTCTGCGACAACAGTTCCACGACCTACCCAACTTCACGACATAAAACTTCCACGACTTAATCCACTTCCACGACCTAACTCCTCACGACCTATCAATTTCCACGACCCAACTCCACCGCGACATAAACTCCACCTCGAATCAACTCGACGACCTAATTCTGACCTAACTTTCAATTTCCACGACCCAACTCCACCGCGACATAAACTCCACCTCGAATCAACTCCACGACCTAATTCCAACCTAACTTTTCCTCTTCTCGATCTAATACTACACCGCAGAACTTCCCTCCGAGCTTCCCCTAAATCGCGTGAACGAGTTTCAATAACTTCTTGCTCTGATGTCGTGTGCCGCCTCTATTAAATCGCGAACGAGAGTATGTTGGATCACGAATTGATTTTGGTAAATCGGGAGAGAAGTTGATAACTCGCAGAGACGTTTTGATAAGTCGCGAGTTTCTTCTAAGTCGTGAGATGCTGCTGTTAAGTCGTGAGTTGCCGTTGATAAGTCGCGAGATGATTTTTTTTGTTAAGTCGGAAGTCTTTATCTCTTTAGGTCGTTAAAAAAACTGTTGTTAAGTCGGAAACGACTTTGGAGTTGTAATTTTTTTTGTGTCATGTTGAGTTGTAACGTCTATAAATAGACCGGTTGGGTCATTTGTAAAGGTTGTTGATTTTGAAATAAAATTTCCTTTGTTAGCTTTGTGCTTTCATTCAAATTGGTAGTCGAGTGTGATCTCCTATCTCCACCTTCGGTCAATCGAGTGCGCTCGATTCAACGATCGTGAAGCCAATTCGCGGCATCAAGTGCACTTGATCAACGCTCGAAGAATTGTAGATCTCTCTTCACGGTATCGTGCGCGTTCAACGTGTCAGAGATAGCTAGAATTCGGCATCTTCGGATCAACAAATTTCGGCATTTCAGTATTCTTCATTCCATCGACTGCTACTTTCACCGTATCACACATTTTTGTTATTCCGCCGCTGCGTCATTTGGTATCGGAGCGAGAACGCAAGGAGTTTGCGTATATTTTTGGAGTTGTGCGAGATTTACATCATTTGGAGAAGTGGGTTATCGAGATTTTGAAGAGATTTGTTCGTTTGGAGATTTTTGAAGATTTCAACAAGTGGGTAGTTTTGATCTAAAGATTTTTAGATCGAAGTGAAGTTTTTGTTGGAATTTGTTGAAGAGTGATCATGCCTCCGAGAAGAGCTAACCGTTATCGCAACATTGATGCTTTGTATGGGAGAGAAGAGGCCGATGAGATGGAGCAAAGAATTAACGACAATTTTAATGAGAAGATTAATGAAGGGATTGGCCGATTAGAGAGGATGATGTTGGAGATGAGTCAAAATCAGAGAAGAGTATCACCTGAATCGAGCCATGGGAGAAGTAGAGCTTCACCACATTCAAATCGAGAGAGAAGTGTTGATAGTGATCATAGAAGCGTGGATCGAGATTGTGATAGAAATGTTGATGATCGAAGTCGGGATAGAAATGTGACTGATCGAGATCGGAGGAATGTAGATCGTAGGAATGTTGGTGGAAGAAATGGTGGTGGTAGAGATGTTGGTGGTCAGGATCGACATCGATATACATCGGATTGTGACGAAGAGTATGATGGTGGTAGTGTTCATGGACGAGGACGTGGACAAGGAAGAAATCAGTCGGAGTACGATCACAAGTGGGAATCTGGGATGAAGACTGACATTCCAGAATTCAAAGGTGGTATGCAGGCTGAGGAGTTTTTGGATTGGGTGGCTAATGTTGAAGAAATTTTTGATTTCAAAGAAGTTCCAGAACATCGTAGAGTGAAGTTGGTTGCTACAAGGTTGAGGGGTAGAGCTTTGGCATGGTGGCAGCAAACCAAACTTACATGTGAACGAATGGGGAAGTCAAAAGTTGAATCTTGGGAGAAGATGAAGAAATTAATGAAAGCAACGTTCTTACCTTACAATTATCAATCTTTGATGTATCAACGTTTGCAGAACTTGAGGCAGGGCACGAAGACTGTTAATGATTACGCGGATGAGTTTTACCAGCTTATTGCGAGGAATGATATTATGGAAACGGAAGAGCAGCTGACATCTAGATTCATTGGGGGATTGAGAATGCAGATTCAGGATATGATTAATATGTTCGATCCAAGATCTGTGGCGGAAGCACATCAGAAAGCATTGGCTTGGGAGAAGCAGGGACGACGAGGAGGTGGTGTGTTTACTAATTCCAACAATCAAGTGAAGGGTGTTAGTGGGAGTTCTAATGTTTCTAAACCCATCAGTAAACCAGTGGTGAAGGAGGCTGAGAAAGCGAAGGTTAACAACAGTTTCAAATGTTACAATTGTCAGGAGATGGGTCATAAAAGCAATGAGTGTCCAAAGCCAAAGAAGAGAGCCATGATTGCAGAAGTTGAGGATGAGGAGGTTGATGGCGATTGTTCTAGTCCAGTTGAGGAGGATGAGCAGGATATTGCGTCAGGAGATGAAGGTTGTAATCTAATGCTGAGAAGGTCATGTTTGACACCGAAGCAGGAAGAGGCTAGTTGGTTGAGGAGTAATATCTTTCAGTCGACATGTACTATATTGGGAAAGGTGTGTAAATTTGTGATTGACGCAGGAAGCTGTGACAATATCATTTCCACCGAGGCTGTAACAAAGTTGAAGTTAAAGACAGAAAAGCATCCGAATCCATACAAGTTAGCATGGTTGAGAAAAGGAGGAGAAGTAAAAGTGGATAGACGAGTTCGAGTTCCATTCTCTATTGGGAAGAAATACAAAGACGAAATCTGGTGTGATGTAGTAGAGATGGATGTTTGTCACTTACTTTTGGGAAGACCATGGCAGTATGATCGAGCAGTACAGCATGACGGTCGGACCAATAGCTACAGCTTTATGTTTGAAGGTACGAAGATTATCCTAGTTCCAAAGAAAAGACCACAAGGAGAAAGTAAGACAGAAGAGATTGAAGAGCTGAAAACTTTATTATCTTTGAAGGAATTTGTTAAGGAGGTTGAGGAAGAGCCGGAAGTATTCTTGTTGATTGGGCGAGAGAGTCAAGAAGTGGTTGAGATTCCAGAGGAAGTGAAACCGGTATTGAAAGAATTTGAAGATGTATTTCCAGAGGACTTACCAAATGAGTTACCGCCACTGAGAGACATTCAACATCAAATTGATCTTGTTCCGGGAGCAATGTTGCCACACAGACCACATTATCGAATGAGTCCGAAGGAACATGAAGAATTGAGGAGGCAGGTGGAAGAGTTGCTTCAGCAGGGACGTGTGCAGGAAAGTTTGAGTCCATGTGCTGTGCTAGCTTTGTTAGTACCGAAGAAGGACGGGACGTGGAGAATGTGCACTGACAGTCGAGCATTGAATAAGATTACTGTGAGATATAGATTTCCAATGCCGAGGTTGGATGACTTGCTAGATCAAATAAGCGGAGCTACTATCTTTTCGAAGATTGATTTGAAGAGCGGATATCATCAAATTCGTATCAGACCAGGTGATGAGTGGAAGACAGCTTTTAAAACCAGGGAGGGTCTATACGAATGGTTGGTAATGCCATTTGGCTTATCAAATGCGCCAAGTACATTTATGCGGGTGATGAATCAGATTTTTAGACCATTCATTGGGAAGTTTGTGGTGGTGTATTTCAATGATATTCTGATATATAGTGGGAGTCCAGAGGAACATTTGAATCATCTGAGAGAAGTACTGATGGTACTGCGATAAGAACAATTTTATGCTGCAACGAAGAAGTGCATGTTCATGACGCATAGTGTTTTATTTCTGGGGTATATTGTATCGGATGGAGGAATACAGGTTGACCAAAGTAAAGTCGAAGCGATTAGAAATTGGCCACAGCCCAAGACGATAACAGAAGTTCGAAGTTTCCACGGGTTGGCTTCATTCTATCAAAGATTTATTCCACACTTTAGTAGTTTGATGGCGCCTGTTACTGATTGTATGAAGGGCAAACAGTTTTCAAGGATGGAGGAAGCAGGAGTTGCTTTTGAACGAATCAAGGAGTTGTTGACGACAGCACCAATTCTAGCATTACCTGATTTTCAGTTGTTGTTTGAATTACATACTGACGCGTCGAAGGTTGGAATTGGAGGGGTGTTGAGTCAGAGGGGTCGTCCTATTGCATACTTCAGTGAGAAGCTATCGGGAGCAAAGATGAGATAGTACATATGATGTGGAATTTTATGCTGTTGTGCAAGCTATTAAACACTGGAGACACTATCTATTTCAGAAAGAGTTTGTTCTTTACACTGACCATGAGGCGTTGAAACATTTGCAAGGGCAAGACAAGATTTCAGCAAGACATGCATCATGGGTTGCATATCTGCAACAGTTTACGTTTGTTGTGAAACACAAATCGGGAGTGACGAATCGTGTGGCTGATTCGTTGAGTAGAAGAAATCACGTGTTAACTACATTGAAGGTTGAAGTGATGGGATTTGATATGTTGCCAGAATTATTTGTCGATGATCCTTACTTTGCGAAGTTTGTTGATAAAGTAAAGGAGGGGAATACGGATGAGTTTATGATGGTAGACGGTTTTCTGTTCAAAGGAAATCGATTATGCATACCTGATTGTAGTTTGAGAATGAAGATTGTAAAAGAGCTACATGAAGAAGGACATGTTGGGAGAGACCGTACATTACAGTTGATTTCACAGTCTTACTTTTGGCCATCCATGAGGAAAGAGGTAGAGAGGTTTGTGGAACGATGTCATATCTGTCAGGTTTCGAAAGGAACTGCGACCAATGCTGAATTATATATGTCGTTACCTGTACCAACTAAGCCTTGGGTTGATGTGAGTATGGATTTTGTTTTGGGTTTGCCTCGAACTCAAAGGGGAAACGATTCCATTTATGTGGTGGTTGACCGATTCTCGAAAATGGCACATTTTATTGCTTGTAAGAAGACGGCGGATGCTGTTCATGTGGCTCAGTTATTTTTCAAAGAAATCTATCGACTTCATGGATTACCTAAATCGATTGTTTCAGACAGGGATACTAGATTTCTAAGTCATTTCTGGCTAAGTTTGTGGAAGATGGTGGGAATGAAATTGAAATTCAGTAGTGCTTATCATCCACAGACAGATGGACAAACTGAAGTTGTGAACAGATCCCTGGGAAATTTATTGCGGTGTCTAGTTCAAGATAATCCGAAGAGTTGGGAGTTAAAGTTGTGTCAGGCGGAGTTTGCTCATAATCATGCTGTTAACCGAAGCACTGGTTACAGTCCGTTTCAGATTGTATATTCGAGCTTCCCAAAGGGGCCGTTGGATTTAACGGTAGTACCACAACCAAAAGGAGTGATTAAGCGGGCGTCAGATTTCATTGATGAGTTGAAAGATTGTCATAGAATCGTTCAGGAACGTTTGGAGAAGACAAATGGGAAGTATAAACGAGCTGCAGATAAAAAGAGAAGAAGTGTGGAGTTCAACAAAGGTGATTGGGTGTATGCAGTGTTAACAAATGATCGTTTTCCAGTGGGTGCTTATAAAAAATTGAAAGCCCGAAAGATTGGTCCAGTAGAAATTATAAAATGGATCAATGAAAATGCTTATAAGTTGAAGCTGTTTGAGGATGTTTACACTTCTGACGTGTTTAATGTTAAACACCTTATACCTTATTCTGGAGACGAACAATCCAATGGGGAGGAACTTTTAAATTCGAGGACGAATTTCTCTCAACCTGGGGAAGATGATGCAGTACATACCTTGATTGGCGAAATAGTCGAACGACCTACCAATCACCACGACATAACTCCATTCCGACCTAACTTCTCACGACCTACTAATCCCCACGACTTAATTCTTCTCCGACCTAACTTTCCCGATCTAAGCCAACCCACCGCGACCTACGACTCAACTTCCCCGACCTATAAAACTCCCTCTGCGACAACAGTTCCACGACCTACCCAACTTCACGACATAAAACTTCCACGACTTAATCCACTTCCACGACCTAACTCCTCACGACCTATCAATTTCCACGACCCAACTCCACCGCGACATAAACTCCACCTCGAATCAACTCCACGACCTAATTCCGACCTAACTTTCAATTTCCACGACCCAACTCCACCGCGACATAAACTCCACCTCGAATCAACTCCACGACCTAATTCCGACCTAACTTTTCCTCTTCCCGATCTAATACTACACCGCAGAACTTCCCTCCGAGCTTCCCCTAAATCGCGTGAACGAGTTTCAATAACTTCTTGCTCTGATGTCGCGTGCCGCCTTCATTAAATCGCGAACGAGAGTATGTTGGATCGCGAATTGATTTTGGTAAATCGGGAGAGAAGTTGATAACTCGCAGAGACATTTTGATAAGTCGCGAGTTTCTTCTAAGTCGCGAGATGCTGCTGTTAAGTCGTGAGTTGCCGTTGATAAGTCGCGAGCTACTTTTAAGTCGCGAGATGATTTTTTTTGTTAAGTCGGAAGTCTTTATCTCTTTAGGTCGTTAAAAAAACTGTTGTTAAGTCGAAAACGACTTTGGAGTTGTAATTTTTTTTGTGTCATGTTGAGTTGTAACGTCTATAAATAGACCGGTTGGGTCATTTGTAAAGGTTGTTGATTTTGAAATAAAATTTCCTTTGTTAGCTTTGTGATTTCATTCAAATTGGTAGTCGAGTGTGATCTTCTATCTCCACCTTCGGTCAATCGAGTGCGCTCGATTCAACGATCGTGAAGCCAATTCGCGGCATCAAGTGCACTTGATCAACGCTCGAAGAATTGTAGATCTCTCTTCACGGTATCGTGCGCGATCAACGTGTCAGAGATAGCTAGAATTCGGCATCTTCGGATCAACGAATTTCGGCATTTCAGTATTCTTCATTCCATCGACTGCTACTTTCACCGTATCACACATTTTTGTTATTCCGCCGCTGCGTCATTTGGTATCGGAGCGAGAACGCAAGGAGTTTGCGTATATTTTTGGAGTTGTGCGAGATTTACATCATTTGGAGAAGTGGGTTATCGAGATTTTGAAGAGATTTGTTCGTTTGGAGATTTTTGAAGATTTCAACAAGTGGGTAGTTTTGATCTAAAGATTTTTAGATCGAAGTGAAGTTTTTGTTGGAATTTGTTGAAGAGTGATCATGCCTCCGAGAAGAGCTAACAGTTATCGCAACATTGATGCTTTGTATGGGAGAGAAGAGGCCGATGAGATGGAGCAAAGAATTAACGACAATTTTAATGAGAAGATTAATGAAGGGATTGGTCGATTAGAGAGGATGATGTTGGAGATGAGTCAAAATCAAAGAAGAGTATCACCTGAATCGAGCCATGGGAGAAGTAGAGCTTCACCACATTCAAATCGAGAGAGAAGTGTTGATAGTGATCATAGAAGCGTGGATCGAGATTGTGATAGAAATGTTGATGATCGAAGTCGGGATAGAAATGTGACTGATCGAGATCGGAGGAATGTAGATCGTAGGAATGTTGGTGGAAGAAATGGTGGTGGTAGAGATGTTGGTGGTCAGGATCGACATCGATATACATCGGATTGTGACGAAGAGTATGATGGTGGTAGTGTTCATGGACGAGGACGTGGACAAGGAAGAAATCAGTCGGAGTACGATCACAAGTGGAAATCTGGGATGAAGACTGACATTCCAGAATTCAAAGGTGGTATGCAGGCTGAGGAGTTTTTGGATTGGGTGGCTAATGTTGAAGAAATTTTTGATTTCAAAGAAGTTCCAGAACATCATAGAGTGAAGTTGGTTGCTACAAGGTTGAGGGGTAGAGCTTTGGCATGGTGGCATCAAACCAAACTTACACATGAATGAATGGGGAAGTCAAAAGTTGAATCTTGGGAGAAGATGAAGAAATTAATGAAAGCAACGTTCTTACCTTACAATTATCAATCTTTGATGTATCAACGTTTGCAGAACTTGAGGCAGGGCACGAAGACTGTTAATGATTACGCGGATGAGTTTTACCAGCTTATTGCGAGGAATGATATTATGGAAATGGAAGAGCAGCTGACATCTAGATTCATTGGGGGATTGAGAATGCAGATTCAGGATATGATTAATATGTTCGATCCAAGATCTGTGGCGGAAGCACATCAGAAAGCGTTGGCTTGGGAGAAGCAGGGACGAGGAGGAGGTGGTGTGTTTACTAATTCCAACAATCAAGTGAAGGGTGTTAGTGGGAGTTCTAATGTTTCTAAACCCATCAGTAAACCAGTGGTGAAGGAGGCTGAGAAGGCGAAGGTTAACAACAGTTTCAAATGTTACAATTGTCAGGAGATGGGTCATAAAAGCAATGAGTGTCCAAAGCCAAAGAAGAGAGCCATGATTGCAGAAGTTGAGGATGAGGAGGTTGATGGCGATTGTTCTAGTCCAGTTGAGGAGGATGAGCAGGATATTGCGTCAGGAGATGAAGGTTGTAATCTAATGCTGAGAAGGTCATGTTTGACACCGAAGCAGGAAGAGGCTAGTTGGTTGAGGAGTAATATCTTTCAGTCGACATGTACTATATTGGGAAAGGTGTGTAAATTTGTGATTGACGCAGGAAGCTGTGACAATATCATTTCCACCGAGGCTGTAACAAAGTTGAAGTTAAAGACAGAAAAGCATCCGAATCCATACAAGTTAGCATGGTTGAGAAAAGGAGGAGAAGTAAAAGTGGATAGACGAGTTCGAGTTCCATTCTCTATTGGGAAGAAATACAAAGACAAAATCTGGTGTGATGTAGTAGAGATGGATGTTTGTCACTTACTTTTGGGAAGACCATGGCAGTATGATCGAGTAGTACAGCATGACGGTCGGACCAATAGCTACAGCTTTATGTTTGAAGGTACGAAGATTATCCTAGTTCCAAAGAAAAGACCACAAGGAGAAAGTAAGACAGAAGAGATTGAAGAGCTGAAAACTTTATTATCTTTGAAGGAATTTGTTAAGGAGGTTGAGGAAGAGCCGGAAGTATTCTTGTTGATTGGGCGAGAGAGTCAAGAAGTGGTTGATATTCCAGAGGAAGTGAAACCGGTATTGAAAGAATTTGAAGATGTATTTTTAGAGGAGTTACCAGAGGAGTTACCGCCACTGAGAGACATTCAACATCAAATTGATCTTGTTCCGGGAGCAATGTTGCCACACAGACCACATTATCGAATGAGTCCGAAGGAACATGAAGAATTGAGGAGGCAGGTGGAAGAGTTGCTTCAGCAGGGACGTGTGCAGGAAAGTTTGAGTCCATGTGCTGTGCCAGCTTTGTTAGTACCGAAGAAGGACGGGACGTGGAGAATGTGCACTGACAGTCGAGCATTGAATAAGATTACTGTGAGATATAGATTTCCAATGCCGAGGTTGGATGACTTGCTAGATCAAATAAGCGGAGCTACTATCTTTTCGAAGATTGATTTGAAGAGCGGATATCATCAAATTCGTATCAGACCAGGTGATGAGTGGAAGACAGCTTTTAAAACTAGGGAGGGTCTATACGAATGGTTGGTAATGCCATTTGGCTTATCAAATGCGCCAAGTACATTTATGCGGGTGATGAATCAGATTTTTAGACCATTCAATGGGAAGTTTGTGGTGGTGTATTTCGATGATATTCTGATATATAGTGTGAGTCCAGAGGAACATTTGAATCATCTGAGAGAAGTACTGATGGTACTGCGACAAGAACAATTTTATGCTGCAACGAAGAAGTGCATGTTCATGACGCATAGTGTTTTATTTCTGGGGTATATTGTATCGGATGGAGGAATACAGGTTGACCAAAGTAAAGTCGAAGCGATTAGAAATTGGCCACAGCCCAAGACGATAACAGAAGTTCGAAGTTTCCACGGGTTGGCTTCATTCTATCGAAGATTTATTCCACACTTTAGTAGTGTGATGGCGCCTGTTACTGATTGTATGAAGGGCAAACAGTTTTCATGGACGGAGGAAGCAGGAGTTGCTTTTGAACGAATCAAGGAGTTGTTGACGACAGCACTAATTCTAGCATTACCTGATTTTCAATTGTTGTTTGAATTACATACTGACGCGTCGAAGGTTGGAATTGGAGGGGTGTTGAGTCAGAGGGGTCGTCCTATTGCATACTTCAGTGAGAAGCTATCGGGAGCAAAGATGAGATATAGTACATATGATGTGGAATTTTATGCTGTTGTGCAAGCTATTAAACACTGGAGACACTATCTATTTCAGAAAGAGTTTGTTCTTTACACTGACCATGAGGCGTTGAAAAATTTGCAAGGGCAAGACAAGATTTCAGCAAGACATGCATCATGGGTTGCATATCTGCAACAGTTTACGTTTGTTGTGAAACACAAATCGGGAGTGACGAATCGTGTGGCTGATGCATTGAGTAGAAGAAATCACGTGTTAACTACATTGAAGGTTGAAGTGATGGGATTTGATATGTTGCCAGAATTATTTGTCGATGATCCTTACTTTGCGAAGTTTGTTGATAAAGTAAAGGAGGGGAATACGGATGAGTTTATGATGGTAGACGGTTTTCTGTTCAAAGGAAATCGATTATGCATACCTGATTGTAGTTTGAGAATGAAGATTGTAAAAGAGCTACATGAAGAAGGACATGTTGGGAGAGACCGTACATTACAGTTGATTTCACAGTCTTACTTTTGGCCATCCATGAGGAAAGAGGTAGAGAGGTTTGTGGAACGATGTCATATCTGTCAGGTTTCGAAAGGAACTGCGACCAATGCTAGATTATATATGCCATTACCTGTACCAACTAAGCCTTGGGTTGATGTGAGTATGGATTTTGTTTTGGGTTTGCCTAGAACTCAAAGGGGAAACGATTCCATTTATGTGGTGGTTGACCGATTCTCGAAAATGGCACATTTTATTGCTTGTAAGAAGACGGCGGATGCTGTTCATGTGGCTCAGTTATTTTTCAAAGAAATCTATCGACTTCATGGATTACCTGAATCGATTGTTTCAGACAGGGATACTAGATTTCTAAGTCATTTCTGGCTAAGTTTGTGGAAGATGGTGGGAATGAAATTGAAATTCAGTAGTGCTTATCATCCACAGACAGATGGACAAACTGAAGTTGTGAACAGATCCCTGGGAAATTTATTGCGGTGTCTAGTTCAAGATAATCTGAAGAGTTGGCACTTAAAGTTGTGTCAGGCGGAGTTTGCTCATAATCATGCTGTTAACCGAAGCACTGGTTACAGTCCATTTCAGATTGTATATTCGAGCTTCCCAAAGGGGCCGTTGGATTTAACGGTAGTACCACAACCAAAAGGAGTGATTAAGCGGGCGTCAGATTTCATTGATGAGTTGAAAGATTGTCATAGAATCGTTCAGGAACGTTTGGAGAAGACAAATGAGAAGTATAAACGAGCTGCAGATAAAAAGAGAAGAAGTGTGGAGTTCAACAAAGGTGATTGGGTGTATGCAGTGTTAACAAAAGATCGTTTTCCAGTGGGTGCTTATAACAAATTGAAAGCCCGAAAGATTAGTCCAGTAGAAATTATAAAACGGATCAATGAAAATGCTTATAAGTTGAAGCTGCCTGAGGATGTTTACACTTCTGACATGTTTAATGTTAAACACCTTATACCTTATTCTAGAGATGAACAATCCAATGGGGAGGAACTTTTAAATTCGAGGACGAATTTCTCTCAACCTGGGGAAGATGATGCAGTACATACCTTGATTGGCGAAATAGTCGAACGACCTACCAATCACCACGACATAACTCCATTCCGACCTAACTTCTCATGACCTACTAATCCCCACGACTTAATTCTTCTCCGACCTAACTTTCCCGATCTAAGCCAACCCACCGCGACCTACGACTCAACTTCCCCGACCTATAAAACTCCCTCTGCGACAACAGTTCCACGACCTACCCAACTTCACGACATAAAACTTCCATGACTTAATCCACTTCCACGACCTAACTCCTCACGACCTATCAATTTCCACGACCCAACTCCACCGCGACATAAATTCCACCTCGAATCAACTCCACGACCTAATTCCGACCTAACTTTCAATTTCCACGACCCAACTCCACCGCGACATAAACTCCACCTCGAATCAACTCCACGACCTAATTCCGACCTAACTTTTCCTCTTCCCGATCTAATACTACACCGCAGAACTTCCCTCCGAGCTTCCCCTAAATCGCGTGAACGAGTTTCAATAACTTCTTGCTCTAATGTCGCGTGCCGCCTTCATTAAATCGCGAATGAGAGTATGTTGGATCGCGAATTGATTTTGGTAAATCGGGAGAGAAGTTGATAACTCGTAGAGACGTTTTGATAAGTCGCGAGTTTCTTCTAAGTCGCGAGATGCTGCTGTTAAGTCGTGAGTTGCCGTTGATAAGTCGCGAGATGATTTTTTTTGTTAAGTCGGAAGTCTTTATCTCTTTAGGTCGTTAAAAAAACTGTTGTTAAGTCGGAAACGACTTTGGAGTTGTAATTTTTTTTGTCATGTTGAGTTGTAACGTCTATAAATAGACCGGTTGGGTCATTTGTAAAGGTTGTTGATTTTGTAATAAAATTTCCTTTGTTAGCTTTGTGCTTTCATTCAAATTGGTACTCGAGTGTGATCTCCTATCTCCACCTTCGGTCAATCGAGTGCGCTCGATTCAACGATCGTGAAGCCAATTCGCGGCATCAAGTGCGCTTGATCAACGCTCGAAGAATTGTAGATCTCTCTTCACGATATCGTGTGCGATCAACATGTCAGAGATAGCTAGAATTCGGTATCTTCGGATCAACGGATTTCGGCATTTCAGTATTCTTCATTCCATCGACTGCTACTTTCACCATATCACACATTTTTGTTATTCCGCCGCTGCTTCACTGAGTATATATGATATGGAATTTAGTAGCTTAATATATTACTATTGTCAAACATATTTTTGATTATTCAAGCAACTGTCATGTACAAAGATATATGGAAGCTGTGAAGAGAAGCAATACTACTTAAACCTAATAACTTTTTCATATAGGTAAGCTTGATTGTAGAAATATACGTTTGACCTAAAAAAGGACTTTTTATTTCCAATCTAAACTTATTAAGTAAAGAAACTACATATATCACATTTTATTTAATGTGACACGACCTTAGTGATGTTTAATATTTCAATGACATATTTCAAGAATTATCTAAAGAAGCAACATTTGAGTTGTGTTATGTTGTTTTTGTATGTGATAGTATAATATGATAGCTGATAGAATAAGAATTGGCAACATAGTATATATGATGTTAAACTATACATACTATTAAAATTCTATGACGTATCACTTTTATATACAATAGTAGTCTCTAATGACAATATTGTAAATATTAATTGGGTGTTATCAGATGATTTTATTGCCTTGTCCTAGAACAAACTCTCCGGTTTTGCTAAATAGTATTTAAAATCCAGCGTAGGTTAGGTGGGTAGTATCACTGACATAATATCATGATGCTGATTTTAAATAACTATATTTATTTTAAAATTCCTCAGGTACACTAAATATATGCTCCTGTCAGGGTCTTATTTCAGGAAATGGATTTACTTATCAAAATTATTGTAGGTCATGTTGTTTGTTTCATAAATATCCATATATATACCATAAATCATTGGAAAATATAATTGCTAAACACTTGCTTTGATAGTTATATTTTTACATGTTAGTTTTCAGTACCTCAAATTATTTGCTGAAGAAGTAGTTCATATAATTTGCATCAGTTCCATTTTACCTTCCATCACTTGCAATGATGTTGCATTTGTTTGGATTGTGCATTGACAGTTTGATGAATCCGGCTATAGAGGGATTGTGTGGCATAATGATGAAGTTGTTATTCAAGGGAATATCTTTAGTGTCTGAAATATTGACATCAGAAGGAAAAAGAGCATGTCTTATATTAACATTGAAAATATAGAGGGATTGTGTAGCTGGAAACTTGTCGCTGTTGGGGTCTGCAACCAACTCAATAGTTGATGAACAAGCGACTCTTCACGTTGGATGTACGATCTGAATAAATGTACGATTTACATAAAAAAAATTGTAATAAATGTGCGATCATGTTTGCAATATAAAATATTGAATCTTTTATTATTGTTTGTTTCTATGATTACTTTTGGTTCCATATCATTTTTTGTTATTAGTTCCTATGATTATATATTCTTACTATTAGATGTTGTAGTAGAGAGAAAAGGCAAATATCTTATTTATAAAAAAAAATTGTACAATATTTTGCACCAGCCAATAGCTATGCTTAATTTCTTTACATGGGCCCTAAATAGAACTACGCAACAGTTTAGACCATTCCTATCTACTCAATTAGCAATGGCTCCTAGCTGTTTCTAATGTTTGAGAACCATTGCTGCGAATTGTCTAGCACATGTGCGGGGTGAGAAATGAAGACCGTTACTAATTCACTCAGGTATGGCTTCGTACATTGCTAATATTTAGCCACACTGTCCTTAGCAACTACTTAAGTTTGTTGCAAAATAGTTTAGGAATAGCTCAAAACCATTGCAAAATAGCATTTCTAGTGTAGGGAATACCGAGTAATACAAATGAATAGCAATTACCCACTCCAAACAGTAATCCCATCCCCATATAGTAAATAGATAAGGATGTACCTACACAAATATAAATATCCATCCAAATCACGTGCCCCATAATGGTAAACACTGACTCACACAACAAATGCAAATGATAATAGATGATAATCTTTCATTCCTATGTAGTACAATTGTTCTATTGTTATATATATTTTAAACAACATCAATTTACTTTGAATAATATAAATTATTTTATTATTATTTACCGACTCTAAATCAATAATATTTTACTTCACACATATGACTATCACTTTATAGCTGTTCACCTCAAATAATATTATCATTTCACTTAAAACACCTTAGGGACATTGTATTACTATTTTCACAAAATTAATATTAATTATTACAAAACTTTCATCCAATGCAAATTATTATTGTTTTACCCAAACTAATGACTATTCCATCGAAACCTTTTTTAAATCACCTTATTTCTTTTAAATCCAAACTAATTATAATATCTCAAATTAGCTATTTCACAAATATATAATATTTCACTTTTAAAATACTCAAACACTATTGTTATCTATCTCGAAAATAATAATAATAATTTAGCGCAAGAGTATTTCTAAAAATATCTCTTTATTATTTCTCCAAATATCTCTTATTACTTTAAATAATAATCATAATATCATTTCCCAATAAACCCTGTAAAAATAGTCGTACTTTACCCAAAATAGTAATAATACCCATTAAAATTTTTGAAAACCTCAATATTACTATTTATCTCAAACACTATCCATTTATTCCCAAATTCTCGTTATTTATATTTAATTATTACTGTAAAGCTTAAGAATAATAACAATTTACCCAAACTAATATTATTATTTATTATACTCCATTTTTTTTAAAAACTCAACCCAAAGCCCCGATGAAATCGAAGGGATGGGAGGAGCCCCCCCTGACATGTCCAACCATAGATAGGAGGGAGGTTAGCCAGCCCAGCACAGAGATTTGCTGCCCCCAACCAGTTTTTCGGTTTTAATAGGGACCCACCTCCATGCCTTGAAATTTGGAGTAGGGCAGACGGAAATCGAACCCACGACCTATTTACCAGGAAGCAGGTATACTCCATTTTACTTTATAAATGATAATAGATTCCTCAAATTCTCTTCAAAAATAGAATTTTCATCGTTATTTATGGATTTTCCTAGAAATTCATAAATAATAACTTTACTACAATTTACACATCAATTCAATGCCAATTATCAATTATGATTATTTATAAATATAACCCTAGAATTTATAAATAATCTCATTAGTCCATAATTACATGTTTTACACTTATTCTCAATTATTTAATTATTTTCTCCAAATTTGTAACTAACTATCATAAAATATTCATCATCCAACAATGTAACAGTTTAATAGATGAATAATCATACAGAACTTATGTCACCCAAAACATCAAAATAATGATAAAAAGGATATAGTCGTATCGCAACAGTTATAACTATATTAATGAATATTCATTTAATATTTTAGAATATAAATACTTACATCCTTTAAATCCCGCCAATCCACTTTTACAAATAGTCTCAAAATCTAACAAATAATATGCCAAAATGTTCGGAATCTTGCAGCGAACCTAATAAAAAAATTGCACGTGAAACGGAGGTCATATGTAAAAATTATTCGAATTAGAAGTATCACTACTAGAAAATTCAACACTTACCTACCTGGTTTTACCGATGTCATTCCAACATCGTTAAAGTGGTGTCGGTGGAGCTTCAGAATGGGGTCGGTGAATAACAACATATGAAAAAATAGCGATGCCCTTTAGACGCCTACGTTATGGCATTGCTATGGTGTCTGTCTAGCGTCGACACTATCCATAATACCCCGGTCGACGTCCTCTTCTCCACTTTTCCAATAACAAAGAATACGATAGAGCCGCCGCCTCCTCCTCCCTCTACTTCGATTATTGATGCCTCCTCCCTCTACTTCGATTGTCTCCTTCCTCGATGACGCTGCCGCAAACCCCAAGCCCAAGCCGATGTCCAAGCCCTAGCTGCATATCCTTACCTTATTGATCGCTGTAAGCCCAGCCCCTCCTCTTCAGTCGATGTTGAACGTCGCTGCCTCCTCCTCCATCGATGTCACCACGAATCCCAAGCCCTAGTGGCAAATCCCCAATCGACCACCTCGTCAATCACCACAATCCGAGCTGCAAATCCTCCTCTAAGTCGCCACTCAAGGCTCCATCGATATGACTTATTTCTTCAATTCATTTTCTATGCAAAGCTATGATTTAATTAACTTCGTATATGATATAGGTTCATTGGTTTATATTCGTTGGTATACAATCGTTGACATAAGATCGTTAGTGTGATAATTCTTATATGATATTAGATTTCATTGGTATTGTTTTCAAATTATTCCATTATTCATTGTCATTAATATAATAATATTAATCAAACCCTGTAGATGTTTAATTTGGCCCCGTTTGACAAGTGCCGTATATGATCATTATATAGATACTCGGTTTTTTTAAATAAAACAAAAATTGATATTCATCTGATACGTTGTTTGTCGGATTTGTCCCAGTATTGGACAAGTTATAAACATAATAGTATTTATGTTTCGTAAATCAATATTTCAAATCGAATGGTTAACAAAATTTCAACGACACTTCCTTCTTGTTCCTCATGTACGCTCTTTTGCGTATGAAAAGAGAATAAGGGGAAGTGCTATCAAAATTTTGTTAATCATTCAATTTGAAATGATTTATGAAACGTAAATATCACTATGTTTATAATGGGAAGTATGATTGCCGGCTAATTAAAAAGTGTAGAAATCCCTAGGTTATATAGCTTTGAAATTGTTTGTGAATTCCATTGACATTAATAACAAAATTAATAATGTTGTTGAGTGTATTAATAAAATTAATGAAAGTAAGTAATAATAAAATTAGTAATGTTATTTAAAGTAACAAAAAAATTAATAATGTTATTTGAATTAAGACAAACTGATAATATTATTTAAATTATTTAAAAAACAATATTGTTATTTAAAGTAAGAACACAATGAATAATGTTATGTAAATTATTCATAATTAATAATGTTATTTAAAATAAGAACAAAACTAATAATTTTATTTAAATTATTAATAAAATTAACAGTGTTATTTAAAGTAACGATAAAATTAATAATGTTTTTTAAGTTGAATTAACAATACTACCGTGTGAAAGATAATGTAAAATTTGTTTATGTGTAGAGTAGAAGATGTATTATTTGAAATTGAAGTAGGATATACATGAGAGATAAAAATAGAGGAAAGATTCCATTATACTTTAAAAATGACGTGGATGCATTCATGAAAGTGGCATCTAGTAATAAAAATAATATGAAAGAAGTCTGATGTCCATGTTTGGAATATCATTGCTTGAAACTTCTAGAGTGCTATATTGTGATATTACATTTACACCAATATGATTTTATGCTTGATTATCATGTATGGATATATAATGGAGAAAAATATCATGTTGCACAAAAGGAGACCGCAAATATGAATGTGGATTGTGATGAGCCCCTTATTGAAGAAAATATTGATATGGAAAATAGAATAACTAAAATGGTTCATGATGCTGCTGATTCGAGTATGTGGATCGAAAACTAGATTTGGAGGAAGATCTTCTCGAAAGCGAAAAAGTTTTTCAATTTGTTAGAAGCATCGAAACGAGCACTCTATAAAGGTTGTAAAATGACACACTTGGCAACGACATCCAGGTTAACCGCTATAAAATCCAAATACAATGCATCAGAAAACCCAATGAATGCAATTCTTAGCTTGTGTAATGAAATGCTTCCACCTGACAATGTATTGGCAGAGAACTGGTACTCCCTTAAAAGAGAAGTCTCTACCTTTGGATTGCCTTATAAAAAATAGACAAGTGTCCAGGTGGATGCATGATTTATTGGAAGGAATTTGAAGATTTGGCGTTGTGTAAATTCTATAAACAACCTAGATATAAATCGATGAAAACCGGTGGTAACGGCGTACCTTTTACCAGAATGCATTATAGTCCTATTACACCGAGATTGCAAAGGTTATATGCATCTGTTGTTACGGTGAAGTACATGCGATAACATAGTGCAAGATAAAGGTGTTTTATGTCATGCTTTAGACAGTGAAGCTTGGAAACATTTCGATAAGATTTATATTGATTTTGCTAAGGAATCACGTGATGTTAGATTTGGTTTGTGTATGGATGGTTTTTCCCTATTTGCTTCATTCGGTAAGCTTTACTCAATGTGGTCAATTATTCTAACACCTTACAATCTCCCTGCTTGGATATGTACGAAGAATCTATACATATTTCTAGCTGTAATTATTCCTGGACCTAAAATCCAAAAAATGGGATAAACATGTACTTGCAGCCTTTGGTTGATGAGTTGAAAAAGCTATGGACTAAAGGTATTGTTACATACGAAGTCTCAAATAAAGTACTTTAGATTGTTTTCTTCTTTATTGTGGATGATAAGCGATTTTCCTGCATATGTGATCTTTCTTGTTGGAGTACTAGTGCCAAATTCGCTTGTCCTGTTTGCATGGATTGGACAGAATCATTTAGACTTACACATGGTGGTAAATAGTGTTGGTGGGATCGACATTGTCATTTTTTATACGTAAACTATCGTTTTAGATTTGATAAAAAAATTTCAAATGAAACACAATTATTACTTTAGAGCCACCATCCATTCTGAGTAGCAAAGAAGTTTACAAGCTTGTGGAAGATTATCCCAAAATACACAAGATATGAAAAGTGTCCAAAATTCCTGGTAGAGGAGAACATTACAATTGGTGTAAACAAAGTATATTTTAGGAGTTAGTATATTGGAAAAATCACAAACTTCAACACAATATAGAATTACTACCTAACGAGAAAAATGTATTTGAGAACTTCTTTAACACAATAATGAACATGGAAGGAAGAGAAAAGGATGATTTAAATCAAGAAAGAATATTATGTTATACTATAATCGTCCTAAGCTTAAAATAGATAGCGAACGACCAAATTTCAAACGTCTTGCTTGTTACAAGTTAGAACATAAGCGTCGATAAAAACTATTAGAGTGGGTTCAAAATTTGAGGGTTCCATATGAAATTGCTTCTACCATGAGAAGATGTGTTGATATGAACGAACTTTAACTATTGGGATTGGAGAGTCATTATTGTCGTGTTTTTTAGAGACTCTTTCCCTAATAGTATTCAAGGAGCTTTTACCGCCGAAGGTGTGGATGCCTATTACCGAGCTTAGTTTGTTCTATAAAGAGTTGTGCTTAACCACACTTAATAAAAGTAATTTGAAAAAACTGAAAACAGATATACCCAATTTTTTAAGTAAATTGGAGAAAATATTTTCTTCTCGAGTATTCAACTGCATTGAACATCCACCCGTACATCTACCAACTGAAGCTTTAATGCGAGGACCGATGCAATACAGATGAATGTATCATTTTGAGAGGTACGTAAATACAATTAGGAGTTATATTTTTTCTTTCGAAATCAAAATAGTAAAATTTATAACTGATAACTTTTTAATATGATGGTACTTGGGTCACCTTAAAAGGGTGAAACAAAAAGCACGCGTTGAAGGTTCAATATGTCAGGCATACGTTGTTGAAGAAGCATCCATATTTTTTAGTTATTATTTTAAAGTCAATGTTAAGATGAATTCTAACACTGGTCCTCGTAATGATGATGTTATGGATGAGCCATGTTTGTATAAGTTAAATTACTTAATAAATTAAACAAATGTATATATAGTTGAGTTAACTTAAAATTTTTGTTTCAATAAATTAAACAAGAGTATGTTTGTATAAGTTAAATCACTTGACAAATTATATATATATATATATATGTGTGTGTGTGTGTGTGTAATGAGGTTAAATTAAATTTTGTTTGAATAAATTACACAAGAGTTTATTCGAGTTAAATTATAATTTTCTTAAATCACACAATAAATTAAATATATATATATATATGTGTGTGTGTGTGTGTGTGTGTTAAATGACTCAATAAATTAAACAAATGTATATATAATCGAGTTAACTTTAAATTTTGTTTCAATAAATTAGACAAGAGTTTATTCGAGTTAAATTTCTTCATAATCACCTAATAAATTAAACAAATATATAAGTTAAATCACTCAATTAACTAAATAAATGTATGGTTAACGTAAATCTAAAATTTGTATTTCAGAAAATATAATAGTTGAAATAAAAATTACTCATTATTAACAAACAAATTTGGTTAAAATATGGAAATCATCATTAGATAAGCTGCTAAAGTTAATAATGCTATATAAAAAGAAAACCGATGGTTGAAGTCATGCATCGGTAAGCTAGAGAAGAAGCTCAGATTGCTTATAGATGCATTTTTACGATGCTTTCCAGACAAGAACATTCCTGGTGATGGTGGGCATGGTTCGAGGGAGTAGAAAGTATTTGTATTGTTATTATTTGGATGTTTGGTTTGTACATACTATGGTGATAATGCATGGATATTTGGTTTGTATTGTGACGGTATTGCTTGGATTTTTCATTTGTGTTATGATGATGCTGCTTGAATATTTCGTTTGTATTGTGATGGTATTGTTTGGATATTATGACGTTAGATAATATTTATGATATTATTATGTTGGGTAATATGTTTTGGTATATGAATTTGGTGGTATGTGATAGTATGATATATGAATTTGTGATATCAATATGTCATGTTGAGGTGAATATAAATAGTATATATTTGAATGTGTGATTGGAGTTAGAAATGCTGTAGAAATGCCACAAATATGTTACGACAATGAAGTCGGAAAATCCGATTTTAACAATTTATTTTTTCATCGAAAAGGTCGGAATGACGAAGAAATGACATTGGAAAATCCGATTTTGATAATTTAATAGGGCGTTGAGCAGGAGTCAGAAAGTTGTCGAAAGGCGTTGGAAAATCTAAGTTACACAATTTTAATTGTAGTCAGGAAGGAGTTGCAAGGCGTTAGAAAAAAGGCGTCAGAAAGTTGTCGAAAAAATGCATCTTACTGGCATCGGTAACCATCCCATGCGAGACATCTTCAATGCGTCTGAATAAAATTTCTAACATACTTTGTACCTACGACTTTTATGACATCAGCGTGGCGTTGGTAAGACGTGTATAGACGCCCCGTCGACGCCTTCTTGCCGTATGTAAATTCCCTTATTTTTGTAGTGTATAACCGCATTTTGGTAGTCTAATAATTAGTATAATTAAACTAATTATGCCACAGTACCTCCCCTTTCTTGATCTACCGACCGATGCCACCTTTGACTGCCGCTCATCACCAGCTCTGACAACCAATCAATTATATGATGCCACCGCCTATGTAACGACCCGTAATTTTGCTACTTCAAAAATGAGAAATGTTGTTTAATTTTAGTTTAAAAAGAATTTAAATCTTAAATAAATAAGTTATATATAATAAATAATAATAGAGAAATTATTTATTCTTATAGTTAATAATTAAAAAGTATAAATTTGGATTTTATCACAAATCAACAAAAGTTAAGTTTGGTTAAAAATAAATAAATGCTTAAATAAATAGGTTTAAATATTTATTTAAAAAGATAAATCTTATTAAAAACATCTAATAAAGATAATAAAAGTATATTAAAAGATTTAAAAATATGTTAATAATCCTTTTACAAAAATAACCAAAATTTGTCGTATTTTGTTAGTTTTACATACACTGTAAAAATAGAGATTTTGTTATTATTTAAATATGGTTTTATAATATGAATAAACGTGTTTAAATTTATTTCAGGAAGTAAAAAGTTCATTTTTAAGTTTGGTTTACTTGAATATATAGTTTAACAAAAACGGCAAATTTTGACTGTAAAATTTGTCGACAAAAACACAATTTTCAACCAAAACAAGTTATCGCAACGTTGTATGAACATATGCACCTTATAACATGTATATTACTGTCAAGTCCCAAAAATCGACCTTCGAAAAATCGGCACCCGTACTTCACTTGTACTCAAAATGCCGTAGATTCAAATGCCGAATCTGGTTCTTGGGAGCATATAACACAGTTAAGTATAACAACACAGCGGAATAAAAAGAATAATACAGATATACAACATCTGATACAATATCCAGATACAATGATGATACAATGAATATCTATATACATCAGAGATATGATACAACAAATAGCAGCGGAAAAGAAAACGATAACATCAGCAGCGGATAATCTCCATCTTCAAAGCAACAATCCAGATATAGCTCGAACTCCCAATAATGATGCACAAAGATAAGCAAGTACAGTCCGATCCAAAGACTGAACTAGCTCCAGAAAAACTACAAATCTGGATATCTGAAAAACCCAACTCTAAACTGCTCGTGTAGAAAAATTTTGAGCACCCAGAGTTTAGGAAAGAAACAATAAACTCCGGATCAGTCATGGGACTGGTGTGAGCAACAAAAACAGTTTATCTTTAAAACAAACAGCAGAGAATTTAAAGTCAATTCGCAATGCTTTTGGAAAATGAAACTACCATAAGACCTCCCACCACACACACAATGCAAACGCAGACTTGGAGGAGATTTCTTCTTATGATAGTCAAAGATGCTTACTACGCCAAAATCAAATCTTTTTGATATTATCATTAGTGCATAGTGTAGAAAATATTTCGAAAGTAGAATATAAATCTTAGCCAACATACGACCAGTATCGTATGCCTACTATAGCTACCATCTAAACAGTGGTGACCACCGTACGTAAATGGCAGGTTCTACAACTAATACCGTACAAAGTTCGTATTGGAAGATGGATTTCCAACAAATGGTCAGGCTAAGGAACTTCCTATCCACGATGGGTACGTCCCTGGAATAGACGACCCGAGAACCTAACCGGATCTCTGCCAACACAAGGCCGGGTTACCTCTGCAAAAATAGGTAACTACTGACACGCGTATGCCATCCCCCGATCGTCACCGATCTTCCCGAGGATCCCCGATTTCCAACAAACCACAAAGTAATAAATTTGCAGCAACCACAAAGGTTAAGTATCTGGGCTCCATACCATGATACCACCTTTATCCAGAAGGAATGACATACACTAAGGGGTGCTACTCCCTAGAACCTTGCCGCATCCTTCCTGTTTTGACCATTTCCGGGGTGTGAGGCTCGACGAAGTCTCGTCCACAAAGCTACGCTTTGTCACAAAGCCATGCTTCGGGTCAAACAAATGATCAACCTATGATCACAAAGATATAAGATCAAACAAATGATCATATCACAAATGATCAAACACTGATCATTTCACAGCAACACTCAGCATGCCACATTACCAAATTGGGATATATCGCTGATAAATTTCAACTACATAACCTCTGAGCTCGTACGTCTCAGAGAAGGGTGTTAAGCTAAGAGAATAAATTCTCCGCCACCAACAGAAATGTATTTGAAAGAAATCGACTTTATATCTCAAAGTGTAATGTCAGACATGTATCCATATAAGTCTGTTCCGGGTTCGAACAGAACCGAAGGCACTTCTTACGAAGCCCTTGCAATTCCGGGTAATTTCCAATCACGTCCGGACTTCCCGTCACAAAAGAGTGATATAAATCTCTATACCGGAGCAACTCAGTGCAGAGACATTCAACAGGTTGTCCTTTCATTTTCGAAAAATATCCGGTCTTCAACACCGGTCTTCAAATGCGATCCATATACGACGTATCACTATTCGGAATGGGTTATATGACCCAAAGGTCTTTTCCCGGCTAACCCGAATAGTGAGCGCAATATTTAAAAATATATGGATATTGGGAATTCAATCAAGTCACAACTTAATACCCAAAATCTTTCTTCAAATGGTTTAACAAATTACCATTTTTAATCTTTTTAAACAAAAAGATTTAATTCACAAAGTTCACTTAATTTCACAAAGATTCATTCGCAGATTTTCCAAATCGATTTCCATTTCAGTTTTAATTAATTCGTTAAATCTTTAAATCAAAGATTTAACTAATAGCTTTCAAAACAATTCCATTTCAAATGGTTTAAACAAATCATCATTTTAAATCTGTTAAAAATAAACATATTCAATTCATAGCTTTTAAAAACAAATTTCATTCATAACTTGGAAAAACCCTTTTTCAATTAAATCTTGAAATTCCTTTAATTAAACTGGAATTTCATTCCTTATCTGGAAGCTTTTATTCCTTTTAAAACCACAGTTTTATCTCAGAAAATCTGATTCATTCATACGAGTGAAAATCCTTGGTTTAAATTCAAATTCCCGACTTATACTTTTAAAATGGTTAAATTCATACAAACACATTTTATATCATCTTTAGTCCCTAGTTTCAATCATAGGCTTTAATTTCAAATTTGAATTCAAATTATTTAAATTTTCAAAACTCGTTTAAGTTATTCAAAATAACTTTTATCTTTGAAATTCCATTTCAAAAGCTTTCATTTTAAACTCAAATTTCCAATTTCAAAATCAATTGAAATTAAAATTCCAATTTCAAAACATCAAATTTAAATTATCTGTGACTTAACCGATTTCCACGTGAAATCCATATTTGTGTGTGTAAAGGTGTGGTCCAGGGGTTTTACACACAATAGTGCAACATCATCAATCATCACAGATATAACGATAAGCGGTATAATCGATATCGCTTATCTTCATTCACAGATTCATAGATAAAATAAATTTATCAGTCACAAAGATTCACTATTACAATTCGATGTGGGTTTCGGATAACCAACTGGAATCCGACTCCCTGTCGCATCGAAATTCAAATGTCGTTTATGGGTCAAGGGTTTCATATATATACAGAAACAAACTACAAATCACAGTCCAGCATAATACAAGTCACATCATACAGTATCATAATTACAAACAGAAATATTAATCCAGTACACAATATTTGATGATAGTCAATCATTTTCAATTTAAGGTGAAGGTGATTTAAAACAATTAACCATATAACTATTTTTATTAATTTAAATCAATCATTAACTATAAATTAATTCAATTTTTATTAATTTTTTTAAATCAATTATCTTAATTAACTACTATAATACTTAAATTAATGATTCTTAATTACAAATAAATTCTTAATTGTTAATTAACCAATCTTTAATTCAATTTCAAATTAATTAAACACTTAATTATTAATTAACCAAATCTTTAATTTCAAATTGACTAATCTCTAGTCACTTAGTTAATTACAATTATAAATAAATTAATCATTCTTAATTACCCTTTTTATCAACTAAAAATTAATAATTCTTTGTCTTAATTAACATTTTAAAATCTTCCATAAACTTTGAAATCAATTTATTATTAACTTATAAGACTTTAATTTTAATTACTTTAACGCTTAACTTTAGTTATTTACTTAATTGAAGGATTAATTGAGATTTTAAAACAGTCTAAAGTATTAACTGGAAATAATTTAAAACTTGAAATAAGGTCTTAAACTGTCAAACATTAATTATTTTATCGACACTAAAATTTGTTTTCATAACTTAAAAAAAGTTGTTGGGCTTAACCCTGTTTAAACAAAACCCGAGACTTTACCCAGTTTCACTCGAGTAACACTCGAGTTTCCTTCCTTATTCCCCCGAGTCATCTCACGTTCTCTCGCGTATACCTCTTCTTCTCCCTTCTCTTTTTTTTTCCAGCAAGTAGATTTTAAGTTAAAATTATAATAACAGGGTAAAAGACACTCACGCGAAACCAAAACTCGAGCCAGCTACAAAATTTCTCGAGACTAAACTCGAGATAACCTTCTTCTTCCCCGAGCTTCGATTAACCCAGACATCTCATGTATACGCGTGCACGTGCACAGTCGCACGGCGACGCTTCGGCGAACCACGCCTCCTCCGGCAAGTCACGAATCGTCCCAACACTCGATCGCAATAATCATCTCGAAGCCAAAAGTTCCAGATCGTGTTTTCGTCATTCGTTCGAAGACCTGAACCAAACTCTGACCTAAAATTACCTCGCCCCCACGTCGTCGAGCACCAGCGAGCACGCCATCCATATCAGAGATGCATCACAAACCCATCTTTGATTTCCCCCACATGCAATTGAGACCGGTCACCTCACGGCGATGAACAAATCTCAATTACCACGTCTTCCAAAACCAGACTTTAAACCCTAGTACGACAAATTCCGATCCTCACAGTCAAAAGAAAAATCCAACAATATTTTTCCATCACTCTACCATACTCCAGCCTCCTCCGTGCCAAAACTCGAAGCTCCAATCGACGCCATTCAACGGCAATACCCCAAAAACCCAAAACCGAGAAACTCACAAATTCTTGATCAAAACAGTACTAAAAATTACAAGATTTTCACTAAAATTCATGATTCGTTTGGATAAATCAGACTATATAATTCAAAGATGAAATTGTTGTTGTTGATTTTTAACCAAAACTTGATTTTACTGTAATCCCAATATTTACAGTTTATTTATTAAATAATTTTACCTTAAAACTGTTTTTAAAAACAAGATCATGTTATTATTCACATTTTGTCTTCAGAATCCAATGCCTAATGTAGAGTATTTAAGAAGATAGGAATTAATCTGAAAATGTTGGGTCTGTAGTTAATAACAGAGCATTCATATTTGAAGCCTGTATTATATATTTTTTTCTAAATTTGCCAGATAATTTATAACCAACATACTTTAATTATTCTTGGATCTTAGTTTATATTTCCACACATGATTCATTCAAATATTAAAGGTTATTAGAGATTAGTTAAAGAAAACCCGAGTTTTCTTGGATAAATTCAAAAGCCTGTAAAACTGTGATCAGAAGCTTCATTTCCCTATTTTCCAAGCATGTACAGAACTATGTATATATACTTGCTGATATATAGGTGTAGATATACACAAGCATTTATCATTTTCCAAGACATCTTCATCACAGACATAGAAGGGCAAAGAAGTTGGTTTTAAAAATTTGAGTTTGCTCACCTGTTTCCTGGAATGAAGACAGAGTTTATTTGAAAAAGAACTGGGAGGCTTTGATTTTTGAAACTGCAGTTTTGATTTCCCTATTTGTTGATGATGATCTGCTTTAAGTTTGAAGCAGCCTTCGAATTCTTGCTAGAATCTTTTCTGGTTTGTATTGATTTTGAGATGATGCTACTTTATTTCTTGTTTTAGTTTTGAAAGGAACAAACTAAAATGAATGGAGGGCTGATATGTGTGAGGTTGGTATAGATAAAAATCGTAGTTGTACAGATGATGTCTTTGTTTGTACAAGTGATTATAATATTTTGTATAATAGGCCTGGTTGAAGTGATCACGTATTTAATGCATGAGGTATGTTGCTCCATACTTTTGTTTATTCTTCTATGCAGCATTGAGAAGTTTGAGCTGAGGAAAATTTTTTACTTGCCTTGTCTTGTTTTACCTTTATTTTCTTTGTCTTGTCTTATACACTTCTTTTTCTCTTTTGTTTTTGCTTTGTACTTTACAGCCTACATACTTTACTCGGCTGAGATAAGATTTTGTGTGATAGAGGATATGGCATTTATTATGTTATGGGGGCTGCATATTTTTTTTCTTTTCTATGTACTTTAGAGATGTTTTGTTTGTACTTCATTAGATTTTTATACATAGATTTGTTTTGTTTGCTATTTTATTTTATTTTCTCTTTTTATGCTTAGTTTTATATACTTGCTTGCACCTTTTCTTTTGTTTTTATGTAGATGTATGTTTACTTTTGTTTGTTTGTACATTGCTTAATTACTTAGGGATATACTTGGTTTCTTGCTTTCATATTTATCGCTTTATAATATAAGTGAGATCCTCTTTTATTTATATTTTAAAACATCTATCTAAGATTCAAATCACCTATATATGTAATATTTAAAATTAAATGATTTAACTAATTTTAATTTGGATCCGGGGAAACTCGCTCCAATATTCTAATTAAATTAACAAACTTTTATCCAAAAATTTATTTAATTACTCAATTAAATTCAAAAATTCAATAAATTATTAATTTAATTTAAATTAAATTAAATTAAAATCTGGGGTCGTTACAATTACATCTTTACAAACTATACAACACTTTCATTTACATCTTATAAAAACAAATGCACTTTGAAAAGTCAAAATTTACAAATAATTCAAAAAGTAACATGATTTGACAATTTATAATTAAAATTAAATTACTAAACATAATCATTACAAAAAGGACTTAATCTCTCTTTTCTCATTAATGCACAAGTCTTATCCATGTATGGAAAAAGAGCAAAAGTTATTTTAACATTTTAAAGTTTAAGAAAATAAGGCAATCATCATTTCTTAGGTACATATTCAAATCAAACCATCTCTTCCACCATTAATGCATGTCCTTAAGAGGTTAAATCAAGGGTAAAAAGGTAAATTAAAAGTCAAAAGGTAGTGAAGGGTATTTGAGTCATTTGCTTTTCCAAACTCATGTATAAATAAGCATGCACACCTTTAATTTTTGCACACTTCATTCTTTACCTTCCTTCTTCACTTTCTCCATCTTCTTCCTCCATTTCCATGGCTTCCCACCTCTCCATTCTCTTCCACCATTTCAACCAAGCACCACAACACCCATACACGCCTCCATCACCACCTACCCACCTCCCAAACCCACGGCCAAGCTCCAATACCCCACACCCGAACTCCACCCACCACCTATAGCCAAGGCCGAGCCCCCCCAAGCATCTACCCACCTCCTACACCCTCATATCCCCCTCAAAACCCACACACACCCCACCTACCCGCCTACCCAAAGCCACACACACTCCATAGCCTAGGCCGTACCCTCCATACCCCCTCCAAAGCTCACGCACCCCCTAGACAAGCACGCCTTCATAAAAAAAAGAAAAAAAAAGAGAAGGAAAGGAAACGACAAAAAATTCGAGACATTTGGAAATAGCACGTTAGCTCGAGAGATGCGTATCTCACGTAAAAGATTGACAGAGTGG
Source organism: Allium fistulosum (assembly GCA_030737815.1). Classification (NCBI taxonomy): domain Eukaryota; kingdom Viridiplantae; phylum Streptophyta; class Magnoliopsida; order Asparagales; family Amaryllidaceae; genus Allium; species Allium fistulosum. The sequence continues at coordinate 344,297,131 of CM060902.1, forward strand.
AAATGAAGGTGAGAAAATTCTCACCGCTATATAATTTATATTGATTATTAAGTTGATTTGCTATGATAGATAATCACCGTTTTAAGATATGTATGTTTGAATGTTGGATAATCCATAATAATGTTATGACATTTATCATACTACACCCATATTGAATATGTTAATGTCATATGATTGGTTGTATGGTTGTGATGTTAATATGGATATCAAATTTCTATCATTTTTGTTTAAGTGATCTCTTTGTTAAATAAGACCCAATTTTGGTGATATGATATACTTTGGAAAAATAAGTCTCTGTTTAAGTGGAATGGAAATTAAAGTTAAAATAAAAGAGAATTTGAAATTAGAAGTGATATTGGATTTGAAACGAAAAGTTGAATTGAAATTGAAATTGAGATGAATAGTGAAATTGAAATCGATTTTGGAAATTGGAAGTGAGATTAAGGTTGAAGTTTAAATTAGAATTGAAATTAGATTTGAAATCTAAGTTTTAATTGAGTTTAATTTGAAGTTAGAATTGAAATTGAATTGAAATTGGAATTTAAAATTTAATATTAAAATAATAGTAATAAAATAATATTATAATATGGAAATATTGAAAATACATTTTAAATACTTTAAAAAGTGAAAATATTGGTTTATAATAATTTGTAATGGTTTTATAAGTAATAAAATTCAATTTGAATAGATTATTTCTGTGACGCTCCACCTCTATGCTCATAATAACAAAGAGTATTAAAAGAAATACTGTCTATTATTACGAAGAATAAGGCTGGATAGGAGCGGCCATCCGTAGTTGGCCTTACACTAATATTGGTTACCTCGATAGGAGTGGTATACACTTTTAATTTTTCATCTTATTTATTTACTCCCATTGACATACCCAATTATCAGTATAAAACAAACTACGATGGTTCATAATAGTTTAGGACATTAGATATAATACTAACACAGATAATATAAATGCGGAACACAAATAAAACAAAAGTCTCATATATATATAACTGATGTCAGTTACAATATAGTTGACACAATACATATGATACAACTACAACTGTCGACTCTGGAAGTTATATATACAAGTACATTATCAACTAATATACATGAATACATATCATCCTATACAATGACACGACTTCTACAAAATGACAAAGACAACTTCAGAAGATGTGAAAAGTCTTCAAAGCCTGAACAGCAACTCAAAGAAGGAAATCAACAACCTGAAATAACTCGGGTCTGACCCGAGTATTAAGTTCAAAAGAAAATAATACACGGGTTAGTCTAATTCAAACTCAGTTATTAGTGCACAGAAGCAATAATAATCAAATATCAAATGGACGACAGTCACAGAAATCTCGTATATCCGACTCCTTGATAAAAGAATCGGATAACGGCAGATATAACACTAACAGTGTTAAACAACAAATCAGCAATCCAAATCAATTTAAACAATTGAAATGTCAATTTAAAAACATCAATGCTGATTGGCTGCAGTACACGCTAACGTGTACTGCCTCGCCAATACAGTCTATGAAATACTCAGAAGATCAATGAATCCAAAAGTCAACGGATCCAACTCAATCAAAATGAATCATTTCAAAACACAACTTCAAAGTATTGAATTGAACCAACGAAACAATTTAACAATCGAAATATCAACTAAATCCGCCAATCCTGCTAGGGCTGCAATACACGCACGCGTGTATTGCCTCGCCACTACAATAATGCAAGTGAAACTCAACCCCAAAGGTTAACAGTTCAAAAATGCATACGGTCAAGCAACAGTGAAATGATGTGGGTGGTGTACTCAAGGCAACATGACGTGCAGCAGACTAAATTAGACACCAACAATTTGAATACCCACTGTACAGCCACCTCACAAACTACATGAAGTCAATGCAGACAAATGAACAATTGCCACGATGAGTATACAGTAAAATGAAGACTACAAGGAGATATACCAAGAAGTGATATCGGTGCAACAGTCAGCGGTAAAGCCATGACTCCAACAACTTAACCAATTTCAATACATACCGGCCCAGACTTCAAATCATGAAACAGCAAAATACAAGTGAGTGTATCAAGTCACAATACGACAATGTCCAGACCATCCAACACATTGTAAATGAAGAAGACCAACATGAAAAGTCTGTGTGCCAAAAGGTCAGAGGCAATACGAGTGTAGACTTGATGAACCAAATGCAAGAAAAATGCCATGATCAAGGCTACAATATGCAACTCAAGCTTATGGAGAACTAATGCATATGCTCCAGTGAAGTCAACAATATTTAAAGTGAATGCCAAACAGTGATCGAACAACTCAAATCAGTTATACACATGAATGAACATATGGCCAAGAAAATAACATCTAGACCATAACTATATAAAACTAGTATGGTCGAGGTCGAATACCAGAAACAAGCTCAACATGATGAGCAATGACAAATACATAATTGAAGCAGTATGCTACAGGTCACTGCAAAGTGTCACAAAATACCAATTAATTATTTTACAGCAGCAGTTTCAAATACTCGAGATAAAATGTACGAAATCAGTGCATCAATGGTGAAATGCATAAAAACAAGTCTGGCGACAACATGAAGATCTCACGAAGCAGCCCCGATGTAACAGAACCAACATGTACTCAAACAACAAATGTAACAAATAAAACATATTACTTTTTCAAAACAAAATGTTTGAATTCCACAACTGCAGTTCAAAGTAAAAGTCACCTGCAGTTCAACCTGGCAACCAACAAAAACGTTCAAGGCCGAAACAACCTCATAATCGAAGTTAACAACCAATTGATACCAATAAAGTCTAATATCAGTTTCGAACAAAAACAAAGGAAGTTTCAAAGCATTTAATAGTTGAAACAAGTTCGGCCGTATTCATCAGAAAATCCACGAAACCAAAATGTTAGAAATCAAAATCTTGACAAGCAAGGAAATCAACCAAGGCAGCATATTCAACAATCCAAGTAACAAAATCAGAACATGACGGAAATCAACGAGATTCGAACTAGATGTGAGTAATTTAAAAAATCACTCACCTTAGTCGGAGTAAAGACGAGCACGCACGAGATCGAGCGGACCCTAATCTTCTATGAACGAAGAAGAACGAGCATTGAGGAGCGAAGAACACCTTTTCTCACGAGCCCTAATTTGAAAAGGGAACGAACGAAATCGAGGCCGCCATTATCTTTTTCTTCTTGTATGCTAGGGTTTTACGAATCCAATCAAAAAATGAGAAAGAGGAACGGGTTTGCCTCCGAGTTATCTCGGCAGAACAAAGCAACAGGGGCCAACATTTTCTTTAAAGCCCAAACAATATTTAACACAAAATAAACCCGATAAAGTCCCAATAGCAATTTACAGCCAATTCAATCGTCAAATAAAATCGCAATGCTAGCACATTAATCGATTAATGGCGATTATAAGACAATACAAAATCCCGGGTTGTTACAGACTCCCCTCCTTATAAAAATTGCGTCCCCGCAATTTTCATAATTAAGGTCGTCACCAACCATTATTTTTCTAACATAAACTGGTTAAGTTAGAAAAATAAAGATCGAGAACCCAATACCAACGAAATCTTTCAATTTCATAAAAGAGATTCACAAATTCTCAACAAAATCTAATTATCAAGTAGATAATCAGAAGACAACAAAGCTGAATAAATGCAATCATCAGCAATATTTAATTATCAACCAGATAATTGAAATTCAGAAAACACAAAACAACAATATCTAATTATCGATACGATAATTAGAGAACAGCAAAATCTAATTATCCAAACGACAGTCGGAAAACAAATCAACAAATATTTAATTACCACAAACGTAACCAAATTTCAAATCACAATTATTCGATTATCAAAACAATAATCAAATTTCAAATCAACAAATATTCGATTATCAAAAACGATAATCAAATTTCAAATCAGCAAATATTTAATTATAAAAAGCGATAATTAAATCTCAAATCAGCAAATATTTAATTATCAAAAGCGATAATTAAATCTCAAATCAACAAATATTTAATTATCAAAAACGATAATTAAATTTCAAATCAACAAATATTCGATTATCAAAAACGATAATCAAATTTCAAATCAGCAAATATTTAATTATCAAAAGCGATAATTAAATCTCAAATCAGCAAATATTTAATTATCAAAAGCGATAATTAAATCTCAAATCAGCAAATATTTAATTATCAAAAGCGATAATTAAGTCTCAAATCAACAATTATTCGATTATCAAAAACGATAATCAAATTTCAAATCAACAAATATTCGATTATCAAAAACGATAATCAAATTTAAAATTCAACAAATATTCGATTATCACAAACGATAATCAAATTTCAAATTCAACAAATATTCGATTATCACAAACGATAATCAAATTTCAAATTCAACAAATATTCGATTATCACAAACGATAATCAAATCTCAAATTAGAAAATATTTAATTATCAAAAGCGATAATTAAATCTCAAATCAGCAAATATTTAATTATCAAAAGCGATAATTAAATTTCAAATCAACAAATATTCGATTATCAAAAACGATAATCAAATTTCAAATCAACAAATATTTAATTATCAAAAGCGATAATTAAATCTCAAATCAGCAAATATTTAATTATCAAAAGCGATAATTAAATCTCAAATCAGCAAATATTTAATTATCAAAAGCGATAATTAAATCTCAAATCAACAATTATTCGATTATCAAAAACGATAATCAAATTTCAAATCAGCAAATATTTAATTATCAAAAGCGATAATTAAATCTCAAATCAGCAAATATTTAATTATCAAAAGCGATAATTACATCTCAAATCAGCAAATATTTAATTGTCAAAAGCGATAATTAAATCTCAAATCAACAAATATTTGATTATCAAAAACGATAATCAAATCTCAGATATCTAATTATCACAAGCGATAATTAGAAACAACAAATATCCGATTATCAAAAATGATAATCAGAACTCATATCAACAAATATCCAATTACCTGCAGATAATTGGAAACAACAAATATCTAGAAATCAATTAAGAAGACTAGAAAATCAACATAAAAGCTTGGATCGATCCCATCAGATGGCGAGTTTTTAATTCGCCGCACGTGCATCAACAAATGGCCGAAGTCTACCAAGTACTCAACATAATTTTGGCGCCCATCAGATTGACCCGAAGGTCCGTAGAGTGACCCGAAGGTCTAGTACTGGTATTTGACCCGAAGGTCCATCAGAGTGGCCCAAAAGCCCAACAAATGACCCGAAGGTCCAACAAATGACCCGAACGTCCTCATAGTGGCTCGAAAGCACACGAAAGCATCAAAATATTTCAATTAACGAGTCCGGAATTAACCGAAATAGCAAACGCACATGTCCCATACCACGTGTTTTACTAAATCGTTTGATTCTCTTCATCGTTTCCTTGAAAGTGCAAAATTGTGTATTTTGTAAAAATACACTTTACATTCTCAAACGGACAAGTCCGGAATTAAGCGAATCAGTAAAAGAAAGTGGTCATAATCCTCGATTTTGCTGAAACGTTTAAATCGCTTCCTCATTCTTTTGAAAGCGCAAACTGTAAAATTTCTGAAAACAATTTTATTTATTTTATAAAAATAACAATTCACATTCTCAACTGGACAAGTCCAGAGTTAAGCGAATCGGTAAAAGAAAGGGGGTCATAATCCTCGATTTTGCTGAAACGTTTAAATCGCTTTCTCATCCTTTTGAAAGCGCAAACTGTTAAAAATTTTGTAAAACAATTTTCTTTTTAAAACAATTTTCAGTACACGTGATTAAAACAACAAATCAGTAATAATTTCGATAAGGAAATTATACTTCTCAAAATACCGTAAAAACGGGTCACAAATCAGCATTGCGGTATAACCGCTTGAAAATCCACTTTTAAAAATTTGACTGTTACTGAAGTCAAAGCGACAGTAATTTTCAAACGTCAAAATCTCATCAAAATAATTTACATTAAAATGTAATACCAGTGAATTTTCATTCATTAAAGTCGTCAACAAACATCGTGCCTCAAAATTTAGCATCGATGTAAAAAAATCCCGTTATAAAATAACGGCAACAAAATACGATTCATAACCAAGCATCGGTTCAACGTAAAATTAATGCAGTAACGTGCAATTCATATTTGCACGCACACTACAATATAAACAAAGAAATTACTCTATTATCTTCAATGGAGATAATTTAAAACAACAAAATCTAATCAATAGATAATTAGTACAAAAGAAAGCCAGCAGAAATTTCAACAAAAATCACATATCTGCAATTTCTTCGAATCCTCAATTCGGATTCAAAATTCTCAAAGAAAAAAAATAATTACAGCTATGTAAACAACAAATGAAATTCATATCAATTTCGTATTTTGATTTTTAAATCAAAAAGATTATCAGTTGTATTCAGCGAAGACAATTTCACTGTTTCCGCTGCGCACTCTGATAACAAAACACAAATCAATCAAATCATCATAACACAATTTCACCTTTATTTTTAAATAAAATGTTTAAAAATTTCACCCAAATTTCAAAACTTTAGTTTTGACTCAAAAACACAAATAAACCATCGACCAATAGTTGTAACATATGTTCCATCCAAGTTATGTTTTATATTATGTCCATAAACCCCAAGCTCTGATACCAACTGTGACGCCCCACCTCTATGCTCATAATAACAAAGAGTATTAAAAGAAATACTGTCTATTATTACGAAGAATAAGGCTGGATAGGAGCGGCCATCCATAGTTGGCCTTACACTAATATTGGTTACCTCTATAGGAGTGGTATACACTTTTAATTTTTCATCTTATTTATTTACTCCCATCGACATACCCAATTATCAGTATAAAACAAACTACGATGGTTCATAATAGTTTAGGACATTAGATATAATACTAACACAGATAATATAAATGCGGAACACAAATAAAACAAAAGTCTCATATATATAAAACTGATGTCAGTTACAATATAGTTGACACAATACATATGATACAACTACAACTGTCGACTCTGGAAGTTACATATACAAGTACATTATCAACTAATATACATGAATACATATCATCCTATACAATGACACGACTTCTACAAAATGACAAAGACAACTTCAGAAGATGTGAAAAGTCTTCAAAGCCTGAACAGCAACTCAAAGAAGGAAATCAACAACCTGAAATAACTCGAGTCTAACCCGAGTATTAAGTTCAAAAGAAAATAATACACGAGTCAGTCTAATTCAAATTCATTTATTAGTGCACAGAAGCAATAATAATCAAATATCAAATGGACGACAGTCACAGAAATCTCGTATATCCGACTCCTCGATAAAAGAATCGGATAACGGCAGATATAACACTAACAGTGTTAAACAACAAATCAGCAATCCAAATCAATTTAAACAATTGAAATGTCAATTTAAAAACATCAATGCTGATTGGCTGCAGTACACGCTAACGTGTACTGCCTCGCCAATACAGTCTATGAAATACTCAGAAGATCAATGAATCCAAAAGTCAACGGATCCAACTCAATCAAAATGAATCATTTCAAAATACAAGTTCAAAGTATTGAATTGATCCAACGAAACAATTTAACAATGGAAATATCAACTAAATCCGTCAATCCTGCTAGGGCTGCAGTAAACGCACGCGTTTACTGCCTCGCCACTACAATAATGCAAGTGAAACTCAACCCCAAAGGTTAACAGTTCAAAAATGCATACGGTCAAGCAACAGTGAAATGATGTGGGTGGTGTACTCAAGGCAACATGACGTGCAGCAGACTAAATTAGACACCAACAATTTGAATACCCACTGTACAGCCACCTCACAAACTACATGAAGTCAATGCAGACAAATGAACAATTGCCACGATGAGTATACAGTAAAATGAAGACTACAAGGAGATATACCAAGAAGTGATATCGGTGCAACAGTCAACGGTAAAGCCATGACTCCAACAACTTAACCAATTTCAATACATACCGGCCCAGACTTCAAATCATGAAACAGCAAAATACAAGTGAGTGCAAGTCACAATACGACAATGTCCAGACCATCCAACACATAGTAAATGAAGAAGACCAACATGAAAAGTCTGTGTGCCAAAAGGTCAGAGGCAATACAAGTGTAGACTTGATGAACCAAATGCAAGAAAAATGCCATGATCAAGGCTACAATATGCAACTCAAGCTTATGGAGAACTAATGCATATGCTCCAGTGAAGTCAAAAATATTTAAAGTGAATGCCAAACAGTGATCGAACAACTCAAATCAGTTATACACATGAATGAACATATGGCCAAGAAAATAACATCTAGACCATAACTATATAAAACTAGTATGGTCGAGGTCGAATACCAGAAACAAGCTCAACATGATGAGCAATGACAAATACATAATTGAAGCAGTATGCTACAGGTCACTGCAAAGTGTCACAAAATACCAATTAATTATTTTACAGCAGCAGTTTCAAATACTCGAGATAAAATGTACGAAATCAGTGCATCAATGGTGAAATGCATAAAAACAAGTCTGGCGACAACATGAAGATCTCACGAAGCAGCCCCGATGTAACAGAACCAACATGTACTCAAACAACAAATGTAACAAATAAAACATATTACTTTTTCAAAACAAAATGTTTGAATTCCACAACTGCAGTTCAAAGTAAAAGTCACCTGCAGTTCAACCTGGCAACCAACAAAAACGTTCAAGGCCGAAACAACCTCATAATCGAAGTTAACAACCAATTGATACCAATAAAGTCTAATATCAGTTTCGAACAAAAACAAAGGAAGTTTCAAAGCATTTAATAGTTGAAACAAGTTCGGCCGTATTCATCAAAAAATCCACGAAACCAAAATGTCAGAAATCAAAATCTTGACAAGCAAGGAAATCAACCAAGGCAGCATATTCAACAATCCAAGTAACAAAATCAGAACATGACGGAAATCAACGAGATTCGAACTAGATGTGAGTAATTTAAAAAATCACTCACCTTAGTCGGAGTAAAGACGAGCACGCACGAGATCGAGCGGACCCTAATCTTCTATGAACGAAGAAGAACGAGCATTGAGGAGCGAAGAACACCTTTTCTCACGAGCCCTAATTTGAAAAGGGAACGAACGAAATCGAGGCCGCCATTATCTTTTTCTTCTCGTATGCTAGGGTTTTACGAATCCAATCAAAAAATGAGAAAGAGGAACGGGTTTGCCTCCGAGTTATCTCGGCAGAACAAAGCAACAGGGGCCAACATTTTCTTTAAAGCCCAAACAATATTTAACACAAAATAAACCCGATAAAGTCCCAACAGCAATTTACAGCCAATTCAATCGTCAAATAAAATCGCAATGCTAGCACATTAATCGATTAATGGCGATTATAAGACAATACAAAATCCCGGGTTGTTACAATTTCTAGTATTGAAAAATAAGTTAAAACTAGACGCGTCGCGCAACGGTAGTTAGCGATTTCGCGTCGAAAAGTTCAAATGAGTGTATAGAGTGAAATATAGCTCGGAATTCTTCGAGATAAGAAAATTCCGGACTATTATATCCATATCTTATAAACGAAGAAAGAAAATCAAAATTTCGTTGAGAAGATTTTGAATTATGTCCAAATCAATTTTCTAGAAAAATCGCGCTTGTGTAGTTAAATGACCATAACGGGAAATCCGTTTAAATGAACGTTTTTAATTATGGAAAAATGTTGAATAAATTTGATAAATCCATTTAAATAGTTTTGAAGAGATTTGAAGTGGGAAATATGAATTTTCAAATACTAAAAAGTTGTTTAAATCAAATAAGCTTATATAGCACTTTCTGCAGCACTTTTATGCTGAGAATTCTATAACTTTTTGAATATGAGTTTAAGCGTAACAATTTTTCTTAGAATCTATTATGAAATTTTTTAAAAGGAAAATTAAGCGTTTAAAAGATAATTTGGAATCTTTACAATCAATTCCAAAATAAAGTGATAACTGAGTATGCAGAAACGACTAGTACATTTGTCCTGCCTGTGAGATCTGGAAAGATAAAATAAGGTGTTTAACTAAGGTTAGGGATGGAGCAACCAGTGCCCTGAACTTACCTGGCCTATGTTTTCTCTTCTTAGGCGAGGGGTGGAACAGATCGAAAGGAAAGACCAGATGCTCTAAGAAGATTATATTAAGTGTTTCCAAAATAAAAGAGAATTACTGTTTTCCAGAAGTTAAGAAATTTAAGTATAAAAAGATTAATCTCCAAAATGAATAAATTACAACTTGGATTGCATAGAGATAATCTTCTTATACTTGGTGTTAAATTCCGAAGAGGGAACTCGTCCTATTCGTGGAATTTAAAAGGTGATTTCACCGTTATTCCAGCCATAGCACTTGTTGAATACAGAAATTGATATTGATTAAAATTAGAATGATTTCTATGATCCTATTTACTAAAAAATGTTTGCTAAAATTGATTTAGGGTTTACAGTAAACGATGTCTTAAATAACATTGTTTTTGACCCGCCTAAAAGTTAAGGAATTTGGATCGAGAGTTAAGTGAGGAAATTTGAAATATTATCCAAAGAAAAAGAATGAATTGCTTAGAATTACTCTAAGACAAAAGGAAGAGATTTAGAAATCATCCAAGAAGAATTAAAGTGAAAAGAGACTTAATAAATCATGTATACTCATATTCACTTTTTATCGATAATTGGATTTCGAAGGAACCTGTGACGCCCCACCTCTATAATCACACTAGCCAAGGACACTACGGGGTAATGCCATCGACTAGCATGACGAATAAGGCTGTTGAGGATCGACCATCTGGGTAATTGCTTTGTGCGAGTACCGATATGTCAGACAGTATAACATGCATTTCATTTCAAGAGGGAATCTGACATATCAAATACAAACTCAAAGCTACTACACAGTGGCTATGTGATCTTCGAAAACAAATATAAAATAAACATAACACAAATCAGTCACAAATATTCATATCACTAAGGCGGAAACTGATATGAATATAACACATAGAAGTATACACCAATGTAGCAGTCATATAAGATCCACTACATCACAAAAGAATAGATACAAGTGCTAAGAAAAAGAATATGTATACATCAAGGGGTCTCTAACTCAAATGTATAAAGGCAAAAACTACTAAGCTAAAGTAGTTAGCCAAAAGTCAGAAGCTATCCCATGCTAAGAAGTCAAGTGGAAGCACCTGTAACACCTCGGTCTGACCCGAGTATTATTTAAGAAGAAAAATAATAAACGGATAAGTCTAGCTATAAATATCATATAAAATGAGATAGGATAAGAGATATGAAAAAAACGTATGATAACAATAATGCCATACTGTGACAAGCATACATCAGATAGCAACAAAAATCATACAATATCTCAAATCTCGTCAAATATCCAAAAAGAATATCACATTCTTCAGCTTATTCACAAAACCCCAAATATTGAAAAAACATATAAATGCCAATCGCAAAAATTGGTGAAACACAAATTCTAGAAATCATCAATCAGAAATCCAGAAAAGAAAACACAAAGGGGGAGGCCTATCAAAAATGGGAGCATGAAAACTCACCAACACGTGTATCACAAACGGGACGCTATCCCATGAAAATACGGGGTACTGTCCCCCCTTGGGGACAGATAAGCTGAACATCGACGCACCTAAAAAGATACGCCCCATGCACAGTCGAACATCGACGCACCTGAAAATATATGCCCCATGCACATTCGAACATCGACGCACCTGAAAAGATACGCCCCATGCACATACCTATTGAGCCGAACATCGACGCACCTAAAAAGATACACCCCATGTACTAGACTTGAAATGACCCTATTTATTTTACCTAATTTTTACTAGGATTTTTTTACATCAATAAATTTCCTAGAGTCATTTAGCCTTTCTACTAAATTATCCAGGATCCTAATTTTTCTACTAATATATTTATATCAGTTCATTAAGTCTACAAAGTATGATGGGGCATTTGTCAACCCAAATGGCATGACAAGAAACTCATATAAACCATACCTAGTGTTAAAGGCTGTATACTTAACACTTGAGTTCTCAACCTTCATCTGATGGAATCCAGATGCCAAGTCTAATCTAGAAATTTTTTTTGCTCCACTAAGTTGATCAAAAAGATCATCAATTCTAGGTAAGGGGTACTTGTTTTTGATAGTGACTTTGTTTAGCTCCCTGTAATCTATGCACATTCTTAAAGTACCATCATGTTTCCTTACAAACACTACTGGAGCACCCCAGCATGAATTACTTGGTCTTATAAATCCTTTGCTTTCCAATTCTTCTAACTGTTTCTTCAATTCCTTCAACTCACTTGGCCCCATCCTAGTGGGTTTCTTAATAATTGGACTTGCTCCTGGTATCAGACTAATCTGAAATTCCACTTGTCTGTGGTGTGGGACACCCTTAACTTCTCCAAACACATCTAAGTATTTGTTAATTATGGGGATTTCTTCAATAGAAGGCTCACTGGAAACCTTATTTAAGTCAATCAAATGATATAATTTCCTTTCTTTGGCTATTTCACACAAAATTGTGATTCTTTGGCCTCTTGAATTTTGTAATGATATGGTGGATGAGTCTAAATTAGTTATGGCTTTGTATTGCCTTAACCAGTCTACACCCAATATAACACCTATATTTGGGTAATTTAAAACATATAAACTGGAAATAAAAACATTTCCTCCTATGTTTAATTCCACATCCACACAAATCATGTTTAAAACACTAGAACTTCCTAAGGGGCTTTGCACTAACAAAGGGGTTTCAACCAGTATGCAATTTAATTTAAGCAATGCAACTAATTCATGGGAATACAGAGAAAGTGTTGCCCCTGTGTCATACACTACTGATATAGGTAGGGTACAAATAAACAAGGTACCTTCCACTTGACCATGGTTTTCTGCAATAGCTTCCACTGTGGATTTGCTTTTGCTCTCCAAACTTGCTAGCTTCCCTTGCTGTTTATACTCAGGGCAATTTCTCTTGATATGTCCCTCCTTACCACATAGGTAGCACTTGAAAGCTCCTCCCTTCAATTCTGGACACCTTGGTGTGATATGTCCTTCTTTTCCACAATGATGACACACTATTTTCCTCTTTGTATCAGTGGTCTTAGTATCATTGGTTTTCTTGCTTTCTGTCTCCTCCTTCTTTTTGTCATAGGGGTGATATTTTCCCTTATTTTTCTTATTGTTGTTGTTCTTAAAACTCCTATACTTCTCCCTTTCCTTGTCATGTTGCTCAAACTTTAAGGCCAGATCAAAAGTTTTATCTGCATATGGCAACATAGCCCTACTAAGTCATGGGTTTAAACCCTTAATATACCTATCATTCTTTGATGCCTCATCAGCCACAAGCATAGCTCCATACTTAGACAAGCCCTCAAACCTATGAGTATACTCAGTCACATTAAAAGTTCCCTGCCTAAGCCTGATGAATTCTTCAAGCAATAGAGTTTTGGCTGATGCTGGAACAAATCCAGCTTCCAACATCTCCTTGAATTGATTCCAAGTGATTTCATCCTCAATCCTCCCAGCTATGACCACCTCCCACTAGCTTAAAGCCACACCTTTCAGTTGTCTTGAGGCTACTTGCCTCTTCCTTTGATCATCTAATTACATGTCATTGAAAATTCTGTCCAGTGTTCTCAACCATGCTTGAAATTCCATCACATTTTCAGTCCCTTCAAAACTCTTGCCTCCCAAATTGGTATAAGTCTTTAATAGTTTGGAAAGTTCCTCATGTGGGTTCTCAAGTCTCTGCCCTACTCCATCCCTTAAAGCCCTCATAAAGTCGCATATCAAGCATTTGTGGTGCACTTGATCCTGCATTGTGATGAGATCCTCTTCCTACCATGATTGGATAACTAGAGTATGGATAGATAGGGTTAGTTTATCATGAGTGTTTTTCTTTTGCTATAACTTTCTATCTGAATTATTATTTTACCCAAACAAACAGTACATACATATGGTTATAGTACTTCAATCAATCAATACAATCATTCTTAGCTATGTATAGTTTTAACATAGCTCTGATACCAAATGAAATGACCCTATTTATTTTACCTAATTTTTACTAGGATTTTTTTTTACATCAATAAATTTCCTAGAGTCATTTAGCCTTTCTACTAAATTATCCAGGATCCTAATTTTTCTACTAATATATTTATATCAGTTCATTAATAAATATATTCACACACATATGAAGATGTATGTGACCCTCTTGCTTGGATCAGAGTGTTGATTAGCAAGAGCGCATCCTGATTGAATTTGAGTTTTTAATCAACCAGTACATAGCTCATTTTCCATGATTTTTGAAATTTGAGTCAGGGTAATGAATCCCATAATCATATGTAATTTATACTTAGTAATTTTGACCATTCCTATGGTGATTGTCTGTTAGTTTGACATAACAAAGTGGTCTTAGATTATATAGCAAGTCATTCTAATTTTAGTCTAATTGTTTGATATTTGATCAAAACCAGAAAGGAAAAATGATATACACATTTATCATTTTCAACATGAATGATCTTTATCACAAATTCCTTTACTTATGGCCAAGTCAGTTGAGTAATTCTTTCACAATTATATTGTTATGTTTCCCTGAATCCAATCCATTCCCTAATCCCTGAGTTACCTCAGTTTTGTACTAATTTAAGGGTTGCTTGACTGGATTTAGGAAATCCAGAATTTATGGTCATAAAGCATGGGTGGTGTCTATGTGGTTTGTGTGTATATCAGATGTGTTGGGCTATCTGAACTAAGAATGCTACTCAACAATACAAGTGAATTGCTTAAATAATTGGTCTTGTCTTTATACATGCATTTGCAAGGAAAGCTTCAGATTTTACAATTGCATTTTCTTTCTTTAGACCCAAAAACTCTGGTCATCTTGATCAACCCAGACCTCACTATTTTTGAAGTGGGTTAACCTTATGACTAGACCATCTAAACATTAGTGCCTGGCTATTGCAATGTGAATTCAGATACAAGATACTTGAAAAATCTCTTAGAACATATACACATTTTTATACAGTGCACAAAAATATATAATTTCTTTTATCAAAATACTTCAGCATATTGTTACTAAATTCTTGTGATATTATTTTTAGCTCAAATTCAGATTTTTACTCTTCAAACTCAAAGTTTTAAATAACTTGAAATTAACTAATACAGTATATGTATATACATATCCATTTCTCAAATACAGGCATATATCATCTACAGATTTCCACCATAATACTCAAATATATATTTTCTTGCATAGATTCAACTAAGTCTTTGGTTTATCCCAAACTTAATACATTACCAGATTCATTTAAAACAACTAAATAAAATCCAAACATTTAAGATCATTACATAACAACTAAAGCAGAACTATAAAAAAAACTTCCCAGATTACATGCAAATAATTCATTCTAAGTTCTTATTTAATTCTAATTTAGCATGCTTATCCAATCATTCTCATTAGCCATAGCAGCTTCCTATTTAGAACCAGCATTCCCTGAAAGAGCATTAGAGGCTGCCCCATTTTAAACGAGACACCCCAGATGCCATAAGCAAACAAGGGTCAGATACAAGATCTGGTATGAGCAATATCAAAATTTCCATGATATTAAGTAAATAAGTGAGACATAAACATTTTGTATAGGTTGGCATAGCTTCTTTGATCAATTTGCCTGACTTGTTTATGATATATTGTGCATATATGATCATTATTTAAGACTAATTATGTACACACATTCAACTATGCAAACATACATTTCAAATAAAAATACTCAGGAACTATCATAGCTCCAGTCCAACCAACCTAGGAATAACACAAGTTCCTACTTCATCAATTTAAGGTTGCATTTACCAAATTTCTTCCTAGCCTCATCTGCCATAAAGGAATCACGGGGACACATTGCAATAAAATAATTCACAATATTGCACAAAGATCTCAGGGCTTAAACAAGCCATGTGCCAACTTGCATACTTTAAATACAACAAGCAT
This sequence comes from Allium fistulosum, assembly GCA_030737815.1. Lineage (NCBI taxonomy): Eukaryota > Viridiplantae > Streptophyta > Magnoliopsida > Asparagales > Amaryllidaceae > Allium > Allium fistulosum. The sequence goes on from CM060902.1 coordinate 344,313,199, forward strand.
TCCAGCAGTCTTCTTGGCTCACAATCCTTAGTTTATTTACTAAGTGTTCATGTTTGATCCTATCATGAGATAGCTAGGTGATTGAATCATAGTATACATGAAACATTACATAGAGCTTACAAGCATAATTCAAGAATAAGCTAACATTCATGTCCAGGGGAAATCATATTTTCAAATATTCTGGTTTAAAGAAAATACAAGAATATTTACAACTGTGAATAGAGACCAGGCATGTGGGTTATTATTGTTTCATAAGCAACCATGTTTGAACTAAATTCAAGATCTAGCTTAAACAAGATTTCTGGCTCATGGTTTTCTATTTGATCAAGGGTTCAACACTTTGGATATTTCCATTGCAATCTTGAATCTTTCATTTGAGCCTCAGCACTTACACAAGTGTAATGTAAGTCATATATATATTTTGATTTCTATATTTTTCATGACATATCTAAACCAGTTACAAGTATTCTCTATTTACTTTCATGATTCATACTTTAACATTTCTGGGTGTAACCAAACAGAGCAAAATACTCAACCATCTAAGCAATCAAAAGCATTCATAAACACCCATTAAAGCATCCATTAAAACCATAGTAATAAAATCAAAAATATGTAGAAAAATAACATAAGCTTGGCTGCCTCATAACAGGACTTAATACCATGGGTTTAGTGAGATTACTCACAGAAAAATGCTTCTCTTGCTTAATCCAGAAAAGAAACCTTTTAAAACTTGCCTTTCTGCTTGCAAATATTTTTCTTCTTTGTTTTCTTAAATGTCTCGGGTAGAAAATGATTTTGCTGGTTTATACTTGGATTTATAAGAGAGGTTTCCCTAGGGTTTTATCATTGTAAAATCCCATTCCTACCCTGGCTAAAACTCATGCATTTTGCATTTCAGATTTGCTTGTTTTCACCCTTAATACCCCGGCCATATGTGATGCTTACTTCCCCTTTTCTTTTCCAGAATATATTATATTCTTCTTAGGTCATGATAATTGTGTAACATTGTCACTTGTTTATTTTCTAAAAATCCTCCTTTCTATTTTCTGCCTAAAGCAATTGTTTTACTTGCAATTTGTCTTTTGCTATTTTAGTGTTACACTTTCCCTTGCTTATTTCTTTTTAATACTTTCAGTACTTACAGAAATGTACATATGCATACATATCTTATCTAGGCTTATTTAACTCCTCCTTAATTTCAGAAAGATATGCACCTATATGTTCATACAGGTTTTCAAATCCTTATAACATATTTTTTTCCTGGGTTTTAAATAAAATATGTTTACTGATTCAAAACAAAACTTACTTTTCTTATTTTCTGGGATGATTCATATAATTCCAGAAATCAAATATCCATATTTGGTTTAATAATTTTCATCACAAAATCATGTTTGTAATGCTTTTTAATTCTTGTTTTAATTTCAGGAAGTCTGGAGTTCTTCCTTGTGCCATATCAGTGTGCACGTGCACACATGCACACACACTTGCACACAATTAATTCCATATATTCTTTTACAAATAAATTCATATATTTTCAAAATTCAACCAAAATAAGATTCCATGAATTTCTGGGGCATTACAATCACCCCACCTTTTTAGGAATTGTGTCCTCACAATTTTCTCATTTTTACTTTAAATATTTCCAGATTTTTATAAAATCTACCAAACATTGCATAAGCAAACAATTCAGTCAAAACAACCATACATATTAAACTTTTAGGAATTTAGATTTTACCTTCCACTGCAAAAAACTTAGGGTAATCTATCTTTATCTTATCCTCTAATTCCCATGTACAATCATTAGGGTCTAGGCTCCATTGAACCTTTACCAATTTCAGAGTTTTGCTCCTCAACTTCTTTTCCTCTTTAGCTAAAATCCCCACTGGTTCTTTCTCATAGACCAAATCAGGATTTATTTGAACTTGAGTGGGTTTCTCTAGAATTTCCTCTTTATCATGCACCCATCTCCTAAGTTGTGACACATGAAATACATTGTGCATTGCACTCATCTCTTCGGGTAGCTCTAACTTATATGCTAATGAACCTATTCTTTCCAAAATCTTGTAAGGTCCAACATATCTTGGGGTAAGTTTTCCCTGTTTGCCAAATCTTAACACCTTCTTCATAGGTGAAACTTTGATGAAAACATAATCACCAACTTCATATTCTATCTGCTTCCTCCTTACATCTGCAAACTTCTTTTGCCTATCTTGAGCTGCTGTCATTCTTCTCCTCACAAGTTCAATTTTCTCTGTAGTCTCTTTAACATACTCAGGCCCTAAGACAGCCCTTTCTCCTGCTTCAACCCAACATATTGGTGACAAACATGGTTTGCCATACAAGGCTTCAAATGGTGCCATGCCTATGGTGCTTTGATAACTATTGTTATATGTAAATTCAGCCAAATGGAGGTGATCTTCCCAATTACCTCCAAAGTCCAATGCACATGCCCTCAACAAATCCTCCAAAACTTTGTTTATTACTTCAGTTTGACCATCTGATTGGGGGTGGTATGCAGTACTCAAGCATAATTCACTCCCCATGGCTTCTTAAAAGCTCTTCCAAAATCTGGATGTAAAGATTGTGTCCCTATCACTCACTATAGTTTTAGGAATTCCATGCAACCTTACTACTTCTTTCATGAATAACTGAGCTAGTTTAGGTGCATTTCCTTCTGCCTTCACTGGTATAAAGTGTGCCACTTTAGTCAATCTATCAACTACTACCCAAATGCTTGTATTTCCTTTCTTTGATCTAGGCAGACCATCTATGAAATCCATAGATATATCTTCCCACTTCCACTATGGTATGCTTAGAGGTTGTAATAGGCCTGAGGGTCTTTGGGTTTTTGCCTTGACTTGTTGGCAAGTCATACACTTTGCAACATGTTTGGCCACATCAGTTTTCATCCCTCTCCACCAATAATCCCTCTTCAAGTTTTGGTACATCTTGGTGCTGCCTGGATGTATATAATATTTGCTCCTATGATATTCATTAAGTATCTCTTCCTTCAATCCTATATCCTTTGGAACACATATCCTACCTTTATTCCTTAAGTAACCATTCTTATCAATATGGTAGTTTACTACTTCTTCTCCCTTTTCTATTAGAGTTTTCTTTTCTAATAAATCTGGATCTTCCTCTTGTATTTTCCCCACTTTCAAAATTAAATCTGATTGCAAAGTTATCAAACTTAATTTTCCTTCACTCCCTTCTTCAATCATCTCCATGTTTACCTCATTGTTTTCCTCAATTTCCAAATCAGTAAGTAGAGATAAATTTCTAAACTCTTCTATCATTAACATGGCTACTTTTGCATGCTGCCTGATCAAAGCATCTGCAACCTTATTAGCTTTTCCTGGAGTATAAAGTATGTCTAAATCATATGCTGCTAGAAACTCAACCCATCTATGCTGCCTCATATTCAAATCTTTTTGTGAAAAGAGATATTTTAATGCCTTATGGTCAGTGTATAAAATAAACTTAGCACCTAGAAGATAATGTCTCCAGAGCTTTAGTGCATACACTACTGCTGCCAACTCAAGATCATGGGTTGCATACTTTGATTCATGTGGCTTCAATTGTCTTGATGCATAGGCTATAACTTGATCTTGCTGCATCAATACAGCTCCTAGCCCAGAACCACTTGCATCAGTATAAACAATCAAATCCTCATTTCCTTCTGGTACTCTCAACACTGGTGCATTGACTAAGGCCTCCTTGATTTTACTAAAGGCTTGTTCACATTTCTCAGTCCATATAAAGGGTTGGTTCTTTCTAGTTAGGTTGGTAAGAGGTGATGACATCTTAGAAAAATCTTTTATAAATCTTCTATAATACCCTGCCATTCCCATAAATGACCTAACTTCTCCTACTATGCTTGGCCTTTTCCATGCTTGGATTGCCACAATTTTATTGGGGTTCACTGAAATGCCTTTGGAACATAAAACATGCCCAAGGAAATGCACTTCTTCTTTCCAAAATGCACACTTAGAAAATTTTGCTTGTAAATCCTTTTCTCTTAATCTAGACAAAACAAGGTGTAAGTGATTTTCATGTTCCTCTACTGTTTTAGAATAAATCAAAATATCATCAATAAAAATCAATACAAACTTGTCTAAATAATCCCTGAATATCCTATTCATTAAGTCTACAAAGTATGATGGGGCATTTGTCAACCCAAATGGCATGACAAGAAACTCATATAAACCATACCTAGTGTTAAAGGCTGTATACTTAACACTTGAGTTCTCAACCTTCATCTGATGGAATCCAGATGCCAAGTCTAATCTAGAAATTTTTTTTGCTCCACTAAGTTGATCAAAAAGATCATCAATTCTAGGTAAGGGGTACTTGTTTTTGATAGTGACTTTGTTTAGCTCCCTGTAATCTATGCACATTCTTAAAGTACCATCATGTTTCCTTAAAAACACTACTGGAGCACCCCAGCATGAATTACTTGGTTTTATAAATCCTTTGCTTTCCAATTCTTCTAACTGTTTCTTCAATTCCTTCAACTCACTTGGCCCCATCCTAGTGGGTTTCTTAATAATTGGACTTGCTCCTGGTATCAGACTAATCAGAAATTCCACTGGTCTGTGGTTTGGGACACCCTTTACTTCTCCAAACACATCTAAGTATTTGTTAATTATGGGGATTTCTTCAATAGAAGGCTCACTGGAAACCTTATTTAAGTCAATCAAATGATATAATTTCCTTTCTTTGGCTATTTCACACAAAATTGTGATTCTTTGGCCTCTAGAATGTTGTAATGATATGGTTGATGAGTCTAAATTAATTATGGCTTTGTATTCCTTAACCAGTATACACCCAATATAACACCTATGTTTGGGTAATTTAAAACATATAAATTGGAAATAAAAACATTTCCTCCTATGTTTAATTCCACATCCACACAAATCATGTTTAAAACACTAGAACTTCCTAAGGGGCTTTGCACTAACAAAGGGGTTTCAACCAGTATGCAATTTAATTTAAGCAATGCAACTAATTCATGGGAAATCAGAGAATGTGTTGCCTCTGTGTCATACACTACTGATATAGGTAGGGTACAAATAAACAAGGTACCTTCCACTTGACCATGGTTTTCTGCAATAGCTTCCACTGTGGATTTGCTTTTGCTCTCCAAACTTGCTAGCTTCCCTTGCTGTTTATACTCAGGGCAATTTCTCTTGATATGTCCCTCCTTACCACATAGGTAGCACTTGAAAGCTCCTCCCTTCAATTCTGGACACCTTGGTTTGATATGTCCTTCTTTTCCACAATGATGACACACTATTTTCCTCTTTGTATCAGTGGTCTTAGTATAATTGGTTTTCTTGCTTTCTGTCTCCTCCTTCTTTTTGTCATAGGGGTGATATCTTCCCTTATTTTTCTTATTGTTGTTGTTCTTAAAACTCCTATACTTCTCCCTTTCCTTGTCATGTTGCTCAAACTTTAAGGCCAGATCAATGACTTGATCAAAAGTTTTATCTACATATGGCAACATAGCCCTACAAAGTCATGGGTTTAAACCCTTAATATACCTATCATTCTTTGATGCCTCATCAGCCACAAGCATAGCTCCATACTTAGACAAGCCCTCAAACCTATGAGTATACTCAGTCACATTAAAAGTTCCCTGCCTAAGCCTGATGAATTCTTCAAGCAATAGAGTTTTGGCTGATGCTGGAACAAATCCAGCTTCCAACATCTCCTTGAATTGATTCCAAGTGATTTCATCCTCAATCCTCCCAGCTATGACTACCTCCCACTAGCTTAAAGCGACACCTTTCAGTTGTCTTGAGGCCACTTGCCTCTTCCTTTGATCATCCAATTGCATGTCATTGAAAATTCTGTCCAGTGTTCTCAACCATGCTTGAATTTCCATCACATTTTCAGTCCCTTCAAAACTCTTGCCTCCCAAATTGGTATAAGTCTTTAATAGTTTGGAAAGTTCCTCATGTGGGTTCTCAAGTCTCTGCCCTACTCCATCCCTTAAAGCCCTCATAAAGTCTTGCATATCAAGCATTTGTGGTGCACTTGATCCTGCATTGTGATGAGATCCTCTTCCTACCATGATTGGATAACTAGAGTATGGGTAGATAGGGTTAGTTTATCATGAGTGTTTTTCTTTTGCTATAACTTTCTATCTGAATTATTATTTTACCCAAACAAACAGTACATACATATGGTTATAGTACTTCAATCAATCAATACAATCATTCTTAGCTATGTATAGTTTTAACATAGCTCTGATACCAAATGAAATGACCCTATTTATTTTACCTAATTTTTACTAGGATTTTTTTTACATCAATAAATTTCCTAGAGTCATTTAGCCTTTCTACTAAATTATACAGGATCCTAATTTTTCTACTAATATATTTATATCAGTTCATTAATAAATATATTCACACACATATGAAGATGTATGTGACCCTCTTGCTTGGATCAGAGTGTTGATTAGCAAGAGCGCATCCTGATTGAATTTGAGTTTTTAATCAACCAGTACATAGCTCATTTTCCATGATTTTTGATATTTGAGTCAGGGTAATGAATCCCATAATCATATGTAATTTATACTTAGTAATTTTGACCATTCCTATGGTGATTGTCTGTTAGTTTGAGATAGCAAAGTGGTCTCAGATTATATAGCAAGTCATTCTAATTTTAGTCTAATTGTTTGATATTTGATCAAAACCAGAAAGGAAAAATGATATACACATTTATCATTTTCAACATGAATGATCTTTATCACAAATTCCTTTACTTATGGCCAAGTCAGTTGAGTAATTCTTTCACAATTATATTGTTATGTTTCCCTGAATCCAATCCATTCCCTAATCCCTGAGTTACCTCAGTTTTGTACTAATTTAAGGGTTGCTTTACTGGATTTAGGAAATCCAGAATTTATGGTCATAAAGCATGGGTGGTGTCTATGTGGTTTGTGTGTATATCAGATGTGTTGGGCTATCTGAACTAAGAATGCTACTCAACAATACAAGTGAATTGCTTAAATAATTGGTCTTGTCTTTATACATGCATTTGCAAGGAAAGCTTCAGATTTTACAATTGCATTTTCTTTCTTTAGACCCAAAAACTCTGGTCATCTTGATCAACCCAGACCTCACTATTTTTGAAGTGGGTTAACCTTATGACTAGACCATCTAAACATAAGTGCCTGGCTATTGCAATGTGAATTCAGATACAAGATACTTGAAAAATCTCTTAGAACATATACACATTTTTATACAGTGCACAAAAATATATAATTTCTTTTATCAAAATACTTCAGCATATTGTTACTAAATTCTTGTGATATTACTTCTAGCTAAAATTCAGATTTTTACCCTTCAAACTCAAAGTTTTAAATAACTTGAAATTAACTAATACAGTATATGTATATACATATCCATTTCTCAAATACAGGCATATATCATCTACAGATTTCCACCATAATACTCAAATATATATTTTCTTGCATAGATTCAACTAAGTCTTTGGTTTATCCCAAACTTAATACATTACCAGATTCTTTTAAAACAACTAAATAAAATCCAAACATTTAAGATCATTACATAACAACTAAAGCAGAACTATAAAAAAAACTTCCCAGATTACATGCAAATAATTCATTCTAAGTTCTTATTTAATTCTAATTTAGCATGCTTATCCAATCATTCTCATTAGCCATAGCAGCTTCCTATTTAGAACCAGCATTCCCTGAAAGAGCATTAGAGGCTGCCCCATTTTAAACGAGACACCCCAGATGCCATAAGCAAACAAGGGTCAGATACAAGATCTGGTATGAGCAATATCAAAATTTCCATGATATTAAGTAAATAAGTGAGACATAAACATTTTGTATAGGTTGGCATAGCTTCTTTGATCAATTTTCCTGACTTGTTTATGATATATTGTGCATATATGATCAGTATTTAAGACTAATTATGTACACACATTCAACTATGCAAACATACATTTCAAATAAAAATACTCAGGAACTATCATAGCTCCAGTCCAACCAACCAAGGAATAACACAAGTTCCTACTTCATCAATTTAAGGTTGCATTTACCAAATTTCTTCCTAGCCTCATCTGCCATAAAGGAATCACGGGGACACATTGCAATAAAATAATTCACAATATTGCACAAAGATCTCAGGGCTTAAACAAGCCATGTGCCAACTTGCATACTTTAAATACAACAAGCATTCCATCAGTCTTCTTGGCTCACAATCCTTAGTTTATTTACTAAGTGTTCATGTTTGATCCTATCATGAGATAGCTAGGTGATTGAATCATAGTATACATGAAACATTACATAGATCTTACAAGCATAATTCAAGAATAAGCTAACATTCATGTCCAGGGGAAATCATATTTTCAAATATTCTGGTTTAAAGAAAATACAAGAATATTTACAACTATGAATAGAGACCAGGCATGTGGGTTATTATTGTTTCATAAGCAACCATGTTTGAACTAAATTCAAGATCTAGCTTAAACAAGATTTCTGGCTCATGGTTTTCTATTTTATCAAGGGTTAAGCACTTTGGATATTTCCATTGCAATCTTGAATCTTTCATTTGAGCCTCGGCACTTACACAAGTGTAATGCAAGTCATATATATATTTTGATTTCTATATTTTTCATGCCATATCTAAACCAGTTACAAGTATTCTCTATTTACTTTCATGATTCATACTTTAACATTTCTGGGTGTAACCAAACAGAGCAAAATACTCAACCATCTAAGCAATCAAAAGCATTCATAAACACCCATTAAAGCATCCATTAAAACCATAGTAATAAAATCAAAAATATGTAGAAAAATAACATAAGCTTGGCTGCCTCATAACAGGACTTAATGCCATGGGTTTAGTGAGATTACTCACAGAAAAATGCTTCTCTTGCTTAATCCAGAAAAGAAACCTTTTAAAACTTGCCTTTCTGCTTGCAAATATTTTTCTTCTTTGTTTTCTTAAATGTCTCGGGTAGAAAATGATTTTGCTGGTTTATACTTGGATTTATAAGAGAGGTTTCCCTAGGGTTTTATCATTGTAAAATCCCATTCCTACCCTGGCTAAAACTCATGCATTTTGCATTTCAGATTTGCTTGTTTTCACCCTTAATACCCCGGCCATATGTGATGCTTACTTCCCCTTTTCTTTTACAGAATATATTATATTCTTCTTAGGTCATGATAATTGTGTGACATTGTCACTTGTTTATTTTCTAAAAATCCTCCTTTCTATTTTCTGCCTAAAGCAATTGTTTTACTTGCAATTTGTCTTTTGCTATTTTAGTGTTACACTTTCCCTTGCTTATTTCTTTTTAATACTTTCAGTACTTACAGAAATGTACATATTCATACATATCTTATCTAGGCTTATTTAACTCCTCCTTAATTTCAGAAAGATATGCACCTATATGTGCATACAGGTTTTCAAATCCTTATAACATATTTTTTTTCCTGGGTTTTAAATAAAATATGTTTACTGATTCAAAACAAAACTTACTTTTCTTATTTTCTGGGATGATTCATATAATTCCAGAAATCAAATATCCATATTTGGTTTAATAATTTTCATCACAAAATCATGTTTGTAATGCTTTTTAATTCTTTTTTTAATTTCAGGAAGTTTGGAGTTCTTCCTTGTGCCATATCAGTGTGCACGTGCACACATGCACACACACTTGCACACAATTAATTCCATATATTCTTTTACTAATAAATTCATATATTTTCAAAATTCAACCAAAATAAGATTCCATGAATTTCTGGGGCATTACAGGAATCATTGAGCCGATTGCTCCACGAACGGTCAAAAAGACCAGGGGTTGCTAGCCCCTAAAAATGAGACGAAGCTCCATAAAACTGGGTACAGTCCCCCACGTTGACAAAGAGACCTCGCATATCGCTAGTCTAAATCTTAAAATGATCGCCATCGATAAATTAGAAGTGTGAATTACACTAAGCTAGTAAATAAATGAGTTTAGCTTCATGTCCCATAACCACTAGCTTAACTTAAATATTTACGAACAAATTGTAGATTTTCACTCGAAAATTGTCACAAGATTTCAATCGAACAAGTCTAAGAATTAACCGACGAAGTAAACGCAAGCGTTTCATACCACATGTTTTGCTAAGTCGTTTAATTGGATTTCTCATACGAATGAGGTAAAGGTTTGTATATACTAGTAGATTTGGAAAATGGTTTTAAAAATGAGCTTTGTATTTAGAAGTAGTGTTGAAATCGTTTTTGTGAAAGAGTTTGAGTATTTACTACTAGTATAGAAACCTTTGTATTTTAAAGTGACAAATCACAGAAATGATTGTAGAAACAACCAATCACCAAAAATTCACATTCGACGACGTGAATCAAAACCATAAAAATTGATATCAATTCCATCAAATGGATATTCCGAAAAATCCAGAAAAAGAAGTCATCAAAGTTGATAATAAGTGATAACAACTAATCGGATCCACTCAAAATAGGCAATTTGGCTGAAATAAGCAGCTCCAGACGTTTGGTAGACTTCCCAAACGTCTGAGCTGAAAGACTGGAAATTTTCTTCCAGATCGCCTAGACGTCTGGGAAGTAAGATCAGACGTGTGAGCTGAAAGACTGGAATTTTATTCCCGTAGCATCAGACGTCTGAGCTTATTACCAGACGTCTGAGCTGAAGCTTAGGGCAATTTTTGCCAAGGCCATTGATGGCCAAATCAAATTTGAAACAAACGAATGAGAGACGATGGCTAGAGATCGATGTCAAGTGACAACCCAACCCTAATAAACACATCAATACACTTCAAATAACATGTCCAAACATCCATATAAGGATTTTCATAGATTTTGACTTCAAAATACCAAAAATTGGAATATTCATCAAACCAATTCAATTTAAAAGCAAATGGACAAGAAATAGATGTTAGGAATTCACACCTAACAACTATCAAAGGTATAGACATAGATGTGAGTTCAAGAACTCACCTTTAAACCCAAAAACAACGAAAGAGAAGCTCTAAAACAAAGCAAGACCAATTCCTCCTCGATTTCAACTCAAGAAGCTCCAATCTAAGCTCATAAGCAAATATTTCCTAAGTTAGGGTTTAGGAATTTCTAAAAATTGAAGAGAGATTGAGATGGAGAAGATGAAGAGGATGCATACCCAAGCTTCTCTTTGATTTTGGAGCTTGAATCTAGAATTTCCTAGTAATATAGGGTTTAGGAATTCTAATTTCCCTTCTTTCCCCCATTTTTCTTTTAGCTTGAAAGTGTTAGGAAATGAAAATGAATGAAGAGGAGTTGGAGGAGGAGTTAGGGTATTATGTTGGGTTAGGGGGCTGAAACCCAAACCCAAAGCCTAAAATAGAAAAATAGCAAAATTCTACTCAACTCCAAACATATCGATGTTTATACTCAAAAAGGTCGCAAACGCCATTTTGGACTCAATGGAAATAGTCTCGAGTCCGGATTCGACCGTTTACAATAAGTCACGTTTTGGACTTTTAAATTCAACTTAACGATGCTATATTTAAATTAATCATTTAAATATATAATCGTAAAATATGTGGGTTGTTACAGACTCCCCTCCTTAAAGAAATTACGTCCTCGCAATACTTAAGAAGAAAATAAAAAGTAACAACCATACTAAGGCATAATAACACAAAAGAAGAAATTTTGAAATGAGAAGTTCACCTTAAGGAGCACGAGAGAGTAAGTCTGGATGTGTTCGCTCGATGAATTCTCTGGATTCCCAAGAGCAATCCTTAGGATTTGAGGACCATTGAACTTTCATAAGAGGAACATCTTTATTTCGAAAGTGTTTAACCTTCGTAGCAATGATACAAATAGGATGTTGCTCATAAGTCAAATTAGGCGAAACTTTAATTTCATCAATAACACCGGGCTCAAGAATAGAATCGAAATCTCTAAGGCATTTCCGTAGTTGAGAGACGTGGAATACGTCATGAATAGCAGAAAAATGAGCCGGTAATAAAAGGCGATAAGCCACGGAACCAATGCGTTCGATGATGGGAAATGGGCCAATATATCGAGGTGCTAACTTTCCCGATCGACTGAAACACACAACACCCTTCATAGGTGAAACACGAATGAACACTAAATCTCCCACATAAAATTCCAATTTCCTTCTTCGGTTATCGGCATAGGATTTTTGTCTACTTTGAGCTTCTTTCATCCTATGACGAATAAGGTCAATCTTTTCTGTGGCATCACGAATAAAATCTGGACCTAAAACCAGCTTCTCACCGGCTTCAAGCCAGCATGGAGGAGATCGGCATGGCCTTCCATATAGTGCCTCGAAAGGAGCCATACCAATACTAGATTGGAAGCCATTATTATAAGAAAACTCAACAAGAGAAATATGATCCTCCCAGCTTCCACCAAAATCAAGAACACATGCACGAAGAAGATCTTCAAGAGTTTGATTCACACGCTCGGTTTGTCCATCGGACTGAGGATGATAAGCGGTGCTAAAATTAAGCTTCGTTCCCAAAGCTTTTTGAAGACCCTTCCAAAATCCACTAGTAAATAATGGATCACGATCACTAACAATAGAAGTTGGTACTCCATGCAATTTAAAAATTTCTTTGACATAGAGTTTAGCCAAAAGAGGTACGGTCCGATTTGACTAAACGGGAAGAAAATGGGCGGATTTTGTAAGTATATCTACTATCACCCATCGGCTATCATGACCCGAACGAGAACGGGGAAGACCGTCAATAAAGTCCATAGAGACTTGATCCCACTTCCAAACGGGAATGTCTAAAGATTGCAATAACCCACCGGGCCTTTGATGCTCGGCCTTCACGAGTTGGCAAGTCATGCAACGCTTAATGAAGTTAGCAATATCAGATTTCATTCCATCTCAATAATAAAGTCGCTTCATGTCCGCGTACATTTTACTACTACCGGGATGAATGGTAAATTTAGAACGATGAGAATCTTCTAAAATGTCTTTACGAAGATCACAAATGCTTGGCACAATAAGTCTACCAAACTTTCGAATGCCTCCGCGAGCATCAATATCAAAGTATTTCAAACCATCAACCTTATTTTGATCCCTACAACTTTGGCTTAGAAGAGCCAATTCAGGATCTTGCTTTTGAGCTTCAAGGATGCGGTCCAAAAGAAAAGGATGAGCCTCAAGGCTATATAAAACAAGAGATGAACATGAATCGGATTCACGATCTCGAATCTCACAAGTGGACAAAGTCTCCAGATCATTCCATTCGGATATCGTCATGGAAACAACCACTTGTTGCTTACGACTAAGGGCATCGGCAACACGATTGCCCTTTCCGAGAGTATAGAGAATATCAAGATCATAAGATGCAAGGAATTCGAGCCAACGTTGTTGACGTAAATTAAGTTCCTTTTGAGAGAACAAATACTTCAAAGATTTACGATCGGTGTAGAGAACAAATTTCTCTCCCAAAAGATAATGACGCCAAATTTTAAGGGCGAAAACAATGGCCGCGAGCTCTAAATCATGAGTGGCATATCTAGTCTCGACAGGCTTTAATTGTCTAGAAGCATAAGGGATAACACGTTCCCTTTGCATGAGAACGGCTCCCAAACCAACACGACTAGCATCAGTATAAACAACAAAGTCTTGGTTCCCGTCGGGAATCACAAGAATAGGAGCCTCGGAAAGGAGTTCTTTTAATTTTTGAAAAGCAACTTCACATTTGTCTGACCAAATGTATTTAACTCCCTTCTTTGTCAAACTAGTAAGAGGCACGGAAATTTTAGAAAAGTCTTTTATGAAACGACGGTAATAGCCCGCCAATCTTAGAAAACTACGAATTTACGTCACACTTTCCGGTCTCTTCCAATTTTGAATCACTTCAATCTTTGAAGGATCCACGGAAATTCCGGATTCAGAAATAATATGCCCCAAAAATTTCACATGAGATTGCCAAAAGTGGCACTTAGAAAATTTTGCTTTCAATTGGTTGCTCCTAAGAGTTTCCAACACAATCCGAAGATGTTTTTCATGCTCTTCCTCGGTTTTAGAATAAACAAGAATATCATCTATAAAGATGAGAACAAATTGATCGAGGAAGTCTTTGAAAAATCGATTCATAAGGTCAACAAAATAAGCTGGAGCATTCGTTAAACCAAATGGCATAACAAGCCATTTATAAGATCCATAGTGAGTACGGAACGACATCAAAGGAATGCTATCCTCTGCAATACGAAGCTGATGAAAACCGGTTGCTAAGTCTAACTGTGAAAAGACTCTAGCACCGCTAAGTTGATCAAATAGATCATCAATCCGAGGTAAGGGATATTTATTCTTGATGGTGAGATCATTAAACCTAAGTGTACCATCAGATTTCTTCACAAAAATAGCCGAAGCTCCCCATGGAGAGGAACTAGAATGAATAAACTGTTTTCCTTCCAATTCGGATAATTGTTTACGCATTTCCTCATTTTCCTTATTCGATATACGATAAGGAGGACGAGTAATAGGTAGAGCTCCAGGGATTAGATTAATTCTGAACTCAATTGCTCGTTTAGGTGGTAACCCTAAAACGGGCTCAAAGATATCGGGAAATTCACAAACAACGTGAATGAGGGAAATGACATCTTCCTCATCATCATTATCGTCATCACGTGGGTTTAGAGAATATAAGGATGCTACCGAATTGGAATCTGAATCTTTAAGAACAATATAAATCTTCTTAACAGATTGAGGATGTCGAAGATGAATAGTCCGCTCGGGACATAGGATATGGCCTTCATAACGATCAAGCCAATCCATTCCCAAAATCATTCCGAAACCTAAGTAGCGCATAACATGCAAATCGGCTCAGAAAGAATAATCACATAAAATAATCTCAACATCTTTACAAAATAAACTGAGTGTTGCGGATCCACCAACCGGATTCGCAATTCTCAGTGAAGTCCTCAAGCCCATAACATTTAAAGACAACATCAACAAGTTCTTTTGATATAAAAGAGTGAGATGTACCCGTATCAAAAAGAACTCGAATAGGATGATCAAGAAACATAATAATGCCATCAAGGACAGAATGAGAAATACCTTGACCAAGAGAAGTGTTACTGGGGGCTTGCACAACATTTAGCTTTCCCTTATTTTTGCTTTGAAGTTTAGAACATGAAGATAGAAGATGGCCCAAACTTTTGCAATAACGACAAAAAAGGGGTTTCGGACACCTATTAGCATAATGGTCCTTAGAACCACAATTGTAGCATTGTCCATGATTAGAGGTAGGATTCTTTGCTACCGAAGTTGCTTGTTTCCCTTTCTTGTTGGGATTAGGCTTGAACTTAATAGGCCTCGTCTTGTTGATGTTGAAGTTTTGTTTGGCACCCACAACTTCAACATCACTTTCTTTATCTGCTTCTTCAAGTCGAAGAGCGATATCAACAAGTTGATCAAAAGAAACTTCTAGTTTCAGGAGTAAAGGCTTTTTGAGGTTCTTATTCAACCCATAGACAAACCTCTGATTTTTATTCAATGGGGTATTAATATACTCGACCCCATATTTAGAGAAAGATTCAAAAGATGCGACGTAATCCGTCACAGAAGATTCACCTCGAACAAGGTCAATAAAGCGTCGGGCCAAAGTTACCTTTTCAGCTTCCGGTACAAACTTTAACTCGAACCTTTCCTGGAATTGCTCCCAAGTAAGATCCGCTTCAATAATTTCCAAGATCAGAAGCTCGTACCAATCTAATGCTCTCTCATGGAGCATGCTAGAAGCCACTTGGACACGATATAGATCCACAAGATTCATGCGAGAAAAGGTGCGATCGCATGTTCTAAGCCAAGCTTGGACTTCTATAACGCTTTCGAAACCCTTGAATGGCCTTCCACCCAAATTGGTATAGTCACTGCACAAGAATAACCTAAAAAGATACACCCCATGTACCAGACTCATTGAGCCGATTGCTCCACGAACGGTCAAAAAGACCAGGGGTTGCTAGCCCCTAAAAATGAGACGAAGCTCCATAAAACTGGGTACAGTCCCCCTCGTGGACAAAGAGACCTCGCATATCGCTAGTCTAAATCATAAACTGATCGCCATCGATAAATAAGAAGTGTGAATTACACTAAGCTAGTAAATAAATGAGTTTAGCTTCTTGTCCCATAATCACTAGCTTAACTTAAATATTTACGAACAAATTGTAGATTTCCACTCGAAAATTGTCACAAGATTTCAATCGAACAAGTCTAAGAATTAACCGACGAAGTAAACGCAAGCGTTTCATACCACTTGTTTTGCTAAGTCGTTTAATTGGATTTCTCATACGAATGAGGTAAAGGTTTGTATATACTAGTAGATTTGGAAAACGGTTTTAAAAATGAGCTTTGTATTTAGAAGTAGTGTTGAAATCGTTTTTGTGAAAGAGTTTGAGTATTTACTACTAGTATAGAAACCTTTGTATTTTAAAGTGACAAATCACAGAAATGATTGTAGAAACAACCAATCACCAAAAAATCATATTCGACGACGTGAATCAAAACCATAAAAATTGATATCAATTCCATCAAATGGATATTCCCAAAAATCTAGAAAAAGAAGTCATCAAAGTTGATAATAAGTGACAACAACTAATCGGATCAACCAAAAATCGATTAAAATGAAAATCCACTCAAAATAGGCAATTTGGCTAAAATAAGCAGCTCCAGACGTCTGGTAGACTTCCTAGACGTCTGAGCTGAAAGCCTGGAAATTTTCTTCCAGATTGCCCAGACGTCTGGGAAGTAAGATCAGACGTTTGAGCTGAAAGACTGGAATTTTATTCCCGTAGCATCATACGTCTGAGCTTATTACCAGACGTCTGAGCTGAAGCTCAGGGCAATTTTTGCCAAGGCCATTGATGGCCAAATCAAATTTGAAACAAACGAATGAGCGACGATGGCTAGAGATCGATGTTAAGCGACAAACCAACCCTATAAACACATCAATACACTCCAAATAACATGTCCAAACATCCATATAAGGATTTTCATAGATTTTGACTTCGAAATACCAAAAATTGGAATATTCATCAAACCAATTCAATTCAAAAGCAAATGGACAAGAAATAGATGTTAGGAATTCACACCTAACAACTATCAAAGGTATAGACATAGATGTGAGTTCAAGAACTCACCTTTAAACCCAAAAACAATGAAAGAGAAGCTCTAAAACAAAGCAAGACCAATTCCTCCTCGATTTCAACTCAAGAAGCTCCAATCTAAGCTCATAAGAAAATATTTCCTAAGTTAGGGTTTAGGAATTTCTAAAAATTGAAGAGAGATTGAGATGGAGAAGATGAAGAGGATGCTTACCTAAGCTTCTCTTTGATTTTGGAGCTTGAATCTAGAATTTCCTAGTAATATAGGGTTTAAGAATTCTAATTTCCCTTCTTTCCCCCATTTTTCTTTTAGCTTGAAAGTGTTAGGAAATGAAAATGAATGAAGATGAGTTGGAGGAGGAGTTAGGGTATTATGTTGGGTTAGTGGGCTGAAACCCAAACCCAAAGCCCAAAATAGAAAAATAGGAAAATTCTACTCCACTCCAAACATATCGATGTTTATACTCAAAAAGGTCGCAAATGCCATTTTGGACTCAATGGAAATAGTCTCGAGTCCGGATTCGACCGTTTACAAAAAGTCACGTTTTGGACTTTTAAATTCAACTTAACGATGCTATATTTAAATTAATCATTTAAATATATAATCGTAAAATATGCGGGTTGTTACAGAACCGTGGTCGGATTTGGGCGATTCCTATCTAAAAACCACTTCGAACCAGTTTACGTGTTCGAAAAATGAAGTCGTTTGAAGACGGAGATATTGAGACGAATAATAATGAAGGACTACTTGTTTATTAATTAGAGATAAACCTCCTATTTACTTATTGTAGCAGTGGTCTCTTTGTTATGAAAAACCTCAAAACCACAAGGGCTTCTCGCCTAGTAATGACCGAGGAAAGTACCTTCGGTTTCGTTCAGTCCCAGAATGAACTTGTATGGATGGATGTCTGACAGTGCATTTTATGAGATTACGTACATTGGTTTTTACAAACTTACATCTGTGGTGGCGGGGAAGACAACTTCTCTTAGCTTAACACCCTCCTTGAGACGTACAAGCTCAAGGGTTTTATTTTTGTGGAAGGCAACTAGTAGTCAAAGGAAATGGCAATGTGGCATTCGGAGATGTGATATGTGATATGTGAAAAGGTAATCATTGCCTCGAGCCACATCAACCGGAAATGACCGAAACAGGGTTAGATGCGGCAAGGTTAAGTGGGTCATTCCCAATTAGGGTATGATCATCCCCTTATAGATATATTTCTTCCTGCTATGACGTTCATGATGTAAGTTAATGTGGTTTGTATGCTAGAGTGCGCTCAGTTAAAGGTCGGTAACGGCTGGAGGATGATATATTCGGTACTATCTAGTTACAGAGATAGGCCGGTCTTGTGTTGGTAGAGGATCCTTTGTGATGGTCCTTGGTACATTCCTCTAGATATGTACTGCCAGAAGGTAGTCCCTTCACCTGGTCATTTGTATGGAAATCCATTCTCCAATAAGAACCTGCGGTTTTGTTTGTATTGGCGTAATGAATAGTCCCGAAATGCTATATGGGTAACCATTTCGGCTAAGGTTAATAAGTTTATTTGTAAATGTTTTCAAAGAATGTCATTAGAAATAATATCAAATGTTTTGATATAAACATGTTTTGGTTATCATAAGGCAAAAACCCGTCTGTGTTTATGTGTGGGCGTGGTCTTATGAGATACTCTTTCTTTTCAAAGGATTTTATTTCCAAGGCTGATATATGACACTGTCATTTATTATTAAGTTTTTCTCACACTAGTTTATCAAGCCTGATCCGGGTATTTTCAATACTCGGGTCAGATCCGAGTTGTTTCAGGTTTAGTTGAAGATGGTTGAAGTTACCAGAGGAGAGCTGGAGATATTCATCTACGTATGGACGTATTCTATTATTCGTTGCTGTCTGTTTGTTTTTGTATAATGTTTGTCAGCAATTGTAAGGACAGATGTTTATAACTGTCCAAGCTGAATTTAGGTTAGACTCTGATATATGTATTTTAAAATGTTTCGCTGTAAAGATATTATTCAATATTATATGTTATTCCATTCGTGTGAGATTCTGTTCTTTCTATTTTTCTTTATTACCCTGATGATCCGTCCTTTCGTGTAATTTGAGTTGGACATGTCATTTTCACTTAAGTATTAAGTAAAGAATATAATCTAACATCTACACCCGACCGTTGCTTCCTCGCTAGAACGTCATCGACGACATTAATGTTTATACCTTCACTTAATATTTTTGGTCAATCCAACAATTTTGATCGAATCCAACTACATAGACCAACGCCTCGTCGCCTCGCCTTCATCCTAATACCACCCGTGTCTCCCATAGTTGGCATTTCATCGTTCATCACTTTGGACGACCAAGAACGCTTCGTCGTGCTCCATCTTTGATCGTGATTTTCAATCACCACATGCTTCGTATGAGAAAATGAATTGTAGCTGTCTCTTCGTCTCATGGAGACAAACAATTTGATATATAATTTGATGATGTTTGGACATTTTAAATTTTTAGAATAATTTGTAATTAGAGAAACTTGCATGCCATTAAAATGTGATTAGGGAGGATTTCAGGACTAGAGAGAAGAATTAGATGTGATGACGGCTGGGGTTAAGAACAACCCATATTTATAGTAAATATTCGTGTTTTTGGGTTTAAAACAGTTCTAATTCCAAAAACACCTACTTTGGTCATTGTATGCAAACCCTTACGTATTATATATCAAAGTTCATTTCTTGAATATTCTGAACACAATGGAAATATTAAAAATTTCTAAAAGACGACTCTGCTCAAATTGCCTTTTATTACCCTTTTAATGAATGTTGATTTTAATTAATATTAAATAAGTCAAATTTGTGGATCGTTAGAATCATGTAACATTCGTAATTGGGTGTGTAAGTTGAAACGCATGAGGCAAGGCATTACTAAAGAAATGATCTACCTCTTTGATATAAGAGGATTGGTGTTACCGTAACTAGGGATTGACATGAAGTCTCAAAGATTTTTGGCCAAGGGAATACAGTTAATCGATATATGTTACAGAATTAAACCAAGCAACCTTTTACAATTAACTGTGGACGTTTTTAGAGTGTTAACCATTGACTGAGTGTACCTTGGCAATTGGCTGATCAAACTTAAACAATAATGTGAAATGTTATACAAGAAGCAAAGATGGTAGAATTAATATAAGAGTTATGTTAGTTAATATGAAAAAGTTATATTATATCTATAAACATACAGGTGTTTGCCCGTCCTAAATATCAAATTAATTCTATAGCTCCATTATGATCGCAGAGAACAGAAATTTTGCTTTTGAGTATATTTTTCAATCGATACTCTTTGAATTAAAATAACCTTTGTCAAGACTCAACAACTTTTTAAGCTCTCTCTCGTCTTCTAAATTTTGGACCTAATTGACCAATTTTGGAAACACTTCTTTTGGGGTAATTTCTAATGGGTCGAAGTGATAACTACTAGTAACAATGTGCCAGATCATCTCAATATTTTAATCAGGACCATCCAATAGCTATTCACCATCAATCATCACAAAGTCATCTCTAGCGAAGTAAAGGAACAACAGTTCAAGGTTTCAATTTTCAGCTAGAAAAACACAGGAACAACTATCAATCAAACATCTGAGCAAGGTATCAGGTTCCGGCCAGAACCACGAGATTCCGGCCATCTCGACTCGGTTTCGGCCGGAGGCGGGATGAGATTAGGTCAAAATCTCGTCCTGCTACTTGTCGATTAAAAAAAATAAAAAAAAATCAAAAGTTCACGATTGCTGCACTAGAGTGAAAATGGGGTATACAAAAAAAACAGAGGATCGAATCTAGCCCCAAAAAATCGACTTACCTTATAATCAATTCGACTTCGACAATTGAGCGTCTTTCGACTTCGACTTCGACACTTGAGAATCTAGCCCAAAAATTTGCATGATACTACGACTCAATTTTGAACTTCAATCTCGACTTCGAGCATGATTTTTCTTTTTCTTCCTTTCGTATTTTTCTTCTTAATTTTCTCGTAATTTTTTCCGGCTTCGAGGATGAGTAGTCGATGTAGTAGCTTCTGGGTTAGGGTTAGAATGAGGTGAATGATAATGGGCTTGGGGATTTAGTTTGGGCCTTTATTTTATAAGTTAAAAGAAAATGGTAATTGATAATGGACTGGGTAATTTATATTAGGATCAACTTATTTTTAACTTAGGGTTAACTTATTTTTAATTTAGGGTTGTTTAGGCAAAATCAAATGTTCATATGTGTTTATTTATTTAATAGTTCTGTATGTTATATTATTATCTCTTTTGACGCAGCGGATTGAACAAAACAATCTTCAATCGGTGAAAGTAGCAATCGATGGATTGATGAATACTGAAATGCCCAAATTCGTTGATCCGAAGATACCAAATTCTAGCTATCCCGAACTCGTTGATCGCGCACGATACCGGGTTCAAAGATCTTCAATTCTTCAAGCGTTGATCAAGCGCACTTTATTCCGCGAATCGGCTTCTACAATCGTTGAATCGAGTGCACTCGATTAACCGAAAGAGGAGATAGGAGATTACACTCAACTACCAATTTAGATGAAAGCACACAGCAATCAAAAGAGAATTTTATTCAAAAATCAACAACCTTTACAAATGTCTCAACCCTGCTATTTATAGCTTTACAACTCACACAACAAGAATTCGTACAACACTTAGGTCGTTTCCGACCTATAACCTTCGACCTAACAACAGTCGACTTAAACAGACGACTTAAGAAAACTCAGCTTTCGACTTAACAAATGGTAATTACAACAACACTTAGGTTGTGAACGACCTACGACCTAAAACATTGCGACCTAAAAACAGACGCGACTTAACTTCAACACATCTGCTTCCTTCAGCGACTTAAGAATCAATGGCAGAGATCAATGCGGCATAAGAATCAACGACCTCCAGAGCTTTGCGACCTAAAAGATAAGCGGTTCCAGAAACTTCACGACCTAAGCCCTCGCGACTTAACTTCCCATTCACCCAGCGACTTATCTTAAGTCGTAACTCATTTACGCGACCTAACTTAGGTCGAATCAAAACTCTGCGACCTAACTTAGGTCGTATTTTTCTAGCACGTTCGCACTCCTTCACACTGAATCCAGTAACTCGTGTACACACTTCCTTAGGTCGTGAGTGACCTTCACTAGGTCGTATACCATTCTCCTTAGGTCGTGAGCGACCTTCACTAGGTCATGAACGACCTAAGACTTCATCAATTTTCCGCGACTTATTTCCAAGTCCTAGTTCGTTAATTCGGCCATCTCCACTAAGTCGTTGCCGATCTTCCCCAGTTTGTTGGAACGACTTACAAACCTCGTTAGGTCGCACTCGACCTAAAACTTCAACTTCCCTCAGATGCCTTGACTCGTTAGTATCTTCTTTAAGTCATACCCGACTTACTAGCATGTTAAGTCGTAAACGACCTATCATTTGCTGTGCTGCATCATCCTCCCCTAGTTGAGAGAAATTCGTCCTCGAATTTGTAAATTCTACCACCTCAGCTCGTTCATCTCCGTGATATGGTACGAGATGTTTAACATTGAACACGTCAGACGTATACACATCATCTGGCAGCTTAAATTTATAAGCATTTTCATTAATTCGTTTTACGACTTCTACCGGACCAATTTTTCTGGCTTTCAATTTGTTATACGCACCCACTGGAAAACGATCCTTTCTTAACACTGCATAAACCTAATCACCTTCATTAAATTCAACATTTCTTCGCTTGAGATCTGCAGATTGTTTATACTTCTCATTTGCTTTCTCCAATCGTTCCTGAACGATTTTATGACATTCCGTCAACCCTTCAACAAAATCAGCAGCTTTCTTAACTGTCTTCTTTGATTGTGGCACTACTGTTAAATCCAACGGTCCCTTTGGTAAACATGAATATACTATCTGAAATGGACTGAACCCAGTACTTCGATTTACAGTATGATTATGAGCAAATTCTACCTGGCATAACTTCACATCCCAACTCTTCAGATTGTCTTGCACAAGACACCTCAACAAGTTTCCCAACGATCGATTAACCACCTCCGTTTGTCCATCAGTTTGCAGATGATAAGCACTACTAAATTTCAGCTTCGTTCCCACCATTTTCCACAAACTCAACCAAAAGTGACTCAGAAACCGAGTATCTCTATCCGACACAATAGATTCTGGCAATCCATAAAGTCGATAGATCTCCTTGAAAAACAACTGAGCAACATGGACAGCATCCGCTGTCTTCTTACAAGTAATAAAATGTGCCATCTTTGAAAATCTGTCCACCACAACGAATATAGAATCATTTCCCCTTTGAGTTCTAGGCAAACCCAAAACAAAATCCATACTGATATCCACCCATGGTTTTACAGGCACGGGTAACGGCATATATAAACCAGCATTAGTCGCAGTTCCTTTCAAGACCTGACAAATATGACAACGTTCCACAAACTTCTCTACCTCTTTCCTCATTGATGGCCAAAAGTAAGACTGTGAAATCAACTGTAAGGTACGGTCTCTCCCAACATGTCCCTCTTCGTGTAACTCCTTGATAATCTTCATTCTCAGACTA
The DNA here is from genome assembly GCA_030737815.1 of Allium fistulosum. Taxonomy (NCBI): domain Eukaryota; kingdom Viridiplantae; phylum Streptophyta; class Magnoliopsida; order Asparagales; family Amaryllidaceae; genus Allium; species Allium fistulosum. The sequence goes on from CM060902.1 coordinate 344,336,916, forward strand.
CCCTCCGGTATGCACAATCGATTTCCTTTAAAAAGAAAACCATCAACCATCATAAACTCATCAGTCTTCCCTTCATTGTCCCTTTCAACAAATTTCTTAAAATAAGAGTCTTCTGCAATCTGCTCCGGCAATAATTCAAAACCAGTCACCTCAACTTTCATTGTCGTCAACAAATGACTCCTCCTACTTAAAGCATCAGCCACTCGATTCGTCACCCCTGACTTGTGTTTAACAATGAAAGTAAACTGTTGCAGATATGCAATCCACGATGCATGTCTCGCTGAAATCTTGTCTTGCCCTTGCAAATGCTTCAATGCTTCATGATCAGTATACAGAACAAACTCTTTTTGAAATAGATAATGTCTCCAGTGTTTAATAGCTTGTACAACAGCATAGAATTCCACATCATATGTACTATATCGCATCTTCGCTCCTGATAACTTCTCACTGAAATATGCAATAGGACGACCCCTTTGACTTAACACTCCTCCAATCCCAACCTTTGACGCATCAGTATGTAATTCAAACAACAACCGAAAATCAGGTAATGCTAGGATTGGTGCTGTCGTCAACAACTCCTTGACTCGTTCAAAAGCAACTCCTGCTTCCTCCGTCCATGTAAACTGTTACCCTTCATACAATCAGTCATAGGCGCCATCACACTACTAAAGTGTGGAATAAACCTTCGATAAAATGAAGCCAACCCGTGAAAACTACGAACTTCCGTTATCGTCTTGGGCTGTGGCCAATCTCTAATTGCTTCAACTTTACTTTGGTCAACCTGTATTCCTTCCTCCGACACAACGTACCCCAGAAATAAAACACTATGCGTCATGAACACGCATTTCTTCGTTGCAGCATAAAATTGTTCTTGTCGCAGTACCATTAGCACTTCTCTCAGATGATTCAAATGTTCCTCCGGACTTCCACTATATATCAAAATATCATCGAAGTACACCACCACAAACTTCCCAATGAATGGTCGAAAAATTTGATTCATCACCCTCATGAAAGTACTCGGTGCATTTGATAAGCCAAATGGCATAACCAACCATTCGTATAGACCTTCCCTGGTTTTAAAAGCAGTCTTCCACTCATCGCCTGGTCTGATACGAATTTGATGATATCCGCTCTTCAAATCAATCTTCGAATAGATAGTAGCTCCGCTTATTTGATCTAGCAAGTCATCCAACCTCGGCATTGGAAATCTATATCTCACAGTAATCTTATTCAATGCTCGACTGTCAGTGCACATCCTCCACGTTCCATCCTTTTTGGGTACCAATAAAGCTGGTACAGCACAAGGACTTAAACTCTCCTGCACACGCCCCTGTTCAAGCAATTCCTCTACCTGGCTCCGCAACTCCTCATGTTCCTTCGGACTCATTCGATAATGTGGTCTGTGTGGCAACACAGCACCTGGAACAAGATCTATCTGATGTTGTATATCCCTCAACGGTGGCAACTCCGTTGGTAACTCCTCTAGAAATACATCGTCAAACTCTTTCAAAACTGGTTTAACTTCTTCTGGAATTTCAACTTCTTCACTGCTCTCTCTCCCTATCAACAAAAACACTTCAGGCTCCTCCTCTACTTCTTTCACAAACTCCTTCAAAGATAACAAAGTTTTAAGCTCTTCAATTTCCTCCAACTTGTTTTCCTCCTGTTGTCGCTTCTTTGGAACTAGAGTAATCTTTGTGCCTTCAAACATGAAACTGTAACTGTTGGTATGCCCATCATGTTGCACTGCTCTATCATACTGCCACAGTCTTCCCAGCAATAAATGACAAACGTCCATATCTACCACATCGCACCAGATTTCATCTTTGTATTTCTTTCCAATTGAAAAATTCACACGAGCTCTTCGTCCAACCTTCACCTCCCCGCCTTTCCTCAACCAAGCTAGCTTGTACGGTTTCGGATGTTTCTCAGTCCTCAATGCCAACTTCCTCACAGCTTCTGACGAAATTATATTATCATAGCTTCCAGCATCAATAACAAATCTGCAAACCTTTCCCAGAATGGTACATGTAGACTGAAAAATATTGCTCCTTAACCAACTACAATCCTCCCCTTGCCTTGGTGTTAAACAGGACCTTTTCATCATAAGATTGTAACCTTCGTCTCCCGACACTTCTTCTTCCTCCTCATCAGGTGGTGAATTGGAACATTCAGCTTCTTCATCCTCATCCTCAACCTCCGCTATCATAGCTCTCTTCTTCGGCTTTGGACATTCGCTACTTTTATGACCAAATTCCTGACAATTGTAACATTTGAAACCGTTGTTAACCTTTGTCTTCTCAGCCTCCTTCACTACTGGTCTACTGATAGGTTTAGAAACATTAGAACTTCCACCAACACCCTTCACTTGATTGTTAGAATTAGTAAACACACCACTTCCTCGTCGTCCCTGTTTCTCCCAAGCCAACGCTTTCTGATGTGCTTCCGCTACAGATTTGGGATCAAACATGTTGACCATATCCTGAATCTGCATTCGCAACCCTCCAACAAATCTGGCTGTTAACTGTTCTTCTGTCTCCATAATATCGTTCCTTGCAATCAGTTGATAAAATTCATCAGCATAGTCATTCACAGATTTCGTTCCTTGTCTCAAGTTTTGCAATCTCTGATACATAAGCGACTGATAGTTATAAGGTAAGAATGTTGCTTTCATCAATTTCTTCATCTTCTCCCAGGATTCAACCTTTGACTTCCCCATCCGTTCACGTGTAAGTTTAGTTTGCTGCCACCATGCCAAAGCTCTACCCCTCAACCTTGTAGCAACCAACTTCACCCTACGATGTTCTGGAACTTCCTTGAAGTCAAAAATCTCCTCTACATTAGCCATCCAATCTAGAAACTCCTCTGCTTGCATACCACCTTTGAATTCAGGAATTTCAGTCTTCATCCCCGTCTCCCACTTGTGATCATACTCAGAGTAATTTCTTCCTTGTCCTCGTCCTTGTCCTCGAACACTACCACCATCATACTCCTCTTCAAAATCAGATGTATATCGTTGTCTATCTCATCCACCCACATCTCTACTACCTTCACGTCTACCACCATCATCCCTTCTGTCTACATTCCTCCGTTCACGATCATTCACGTTCCTCCCACGCACTTGATCATTTTCAACACTTCTGTCTCGATTGGAATGTGGCGAGACTCTACTACCCCCATGGTTAGATTCAGGTGAAACCCTTCTCCGATTTTGATTCATCTCCGTCATAAGCTTCTCTAACCGGCCAATTCCTTCGTTAAGCTTTTCACTAAAGTTTTCATTGATTCTTTGCTCCATCTCATCAGCCTCTTCTCTTTGATACAAAGCTTCTATGTTTTGGTGGCGATTAGCTCTTCTTGGCGGCATACTTGAAATCTTCCCAAACACTTCAAATTCAAACACAATTCGAACTTTGATCCAAAATGAAATGGATCGAAATCTCTCACTTTGTTGCAACTTTGCGATGAACACGATGAACACAACTTCTCCAAATCACAAATCCGAACTTCAAACTTCAATACTAAGTCGAACAACTTCAACTTGATTTCGGCCGTGATAACAAAACTAAATCTTCAAAATGATTAGGCTCCAAGTCTCGTTCTAGCTATGATTGGCTAGAACAAGCTCTGATACCAATACTGACGCAGCGGATTGAACAAAACAATCTTCAATCGGTGAAAGTAGCAATCGATGGATTGATGAATACTAAAATGCCCAAATTCGTTGATCCGAAGATACCGAATTCTAGCTATCCCGAACTCGTTGATCGCGCACGATACCGGGTTCAAAGATCTTCAATTCTTCAAGCGTTGATCAAGCGCACTTGATTCCGCGAATCGGCTTCTACAATAGTTGAATCGAGCGCACTCGATTAACCGAAAGAGGAGATAGGAGATTACACTCAACTACCAATTTAGATGAAAGCACACAGCAATCAAAAGAGAATTTTATTCAAAAATCAACAACCTTTACAAATGTCTCAAGCCTGCTATTTATAGCTTTACAACTCACACAACAAGAATTCGTACAACACTTAGGTCATTTCCGACCTATAACCTTCGACCTAACAACAGTCGACTTAAACAAACGACTTAAGAAAACTCAGCTTTCGACTTAACAAATGGTAATTACAACAACACTTAGGTCGTGAACGACCTACGACCTAAAACATTGCGACCTAAAAATAGACGCGACTTAACTTCAACACATCTGCTTCCTTCAGCGACTTAAGAATCAATGGCAGAGATCAATGCGGCATAAGAATCAACGACCTCCAGAGCTTTGCGACCTAAAAGATAAGCGGTTCCAGAAACTTCACGACCTAAGCCCTCGCGACTTAACTTCCCATTCACCCAGCGACTTATCTTAAGTCGTAACTCATTTACGCGACCTAACTTAGGTCGAATCAAAACTCTGCGACCTAACTTAGGTCGTATTCTTCTAGCACGTTCGCACTCCTTCACACTGAATCCAGTAACTCGTGTACACACTTCCTTAGGTCGTGAGTGACCTTCACTAGGTCGTATACCATTCTCCTTAGGTCGTGAGCGACCTTCACTAGGTCGTGAACGACCTAAGACTTCATCAATTTTCCGCGACTTATTTCCAAGTCCTAGTTCGTTAATTCGGCCATCTCCACTAAGTCGTTGCCGACCTTCCCCAGTTTGTTGGAACGACTTACAAACCTCGTTAGGTCGCACTCGACCTAAAACTTCAACTTCCCTCAGATGCCTTGACTCGTTAGTATCTTCTTTAAGTCGTACCCGACTTACTAGCATGTTAAGTCGTAAACGACCTATCATTTGATGTGCTGCATCATCTTTATAGACTATATTTTGTATTTTATTTACAATGTTTATCATTACTCTTTATTAAAAATACAAAAATGCGATATTAGGACCGAAACTTTCAAAATTTCCGAAATTGACCGAAACCGAAGAAATTTTGAATGGCTGAAACCGAAACCAAGTTCTCGAACCTTGCATCTGAGTGATAAAGTATCGTCGAACCATTTCCAACATTATTTTTGGTGCAACCATTATCTGATCAGACATGCATCTCAAGTAACAAGTATCATCACAAGGGGACGCATGATTTCAAAATTGGTTGCAAATGCCTCAAGCATCTTCAGCAGCAAACATAGTTTTCTCTTTAACGAGATATAATATAATGTGTGTTTTATTCAGATATAATATTTATATCTGGTGGCATGAGCATGCATAAATTTATGAAATACGTGTGTTTAGTACTGGTTTGTTTTATATGCTTAAAGTCACATCTAACTTTACATTAATGCAACCTAAGTTTTACGATCAAATTATCAGTTTGTAATATTACAATTCATAATCAAGAATTTCCACAACAATCGATAAAAGAGACTGTTATTTGAATTGTGACCCAAAATATAGAATCATCTTTTAAACACTGTCCGTAGTCAACTTAACACGGGTTCTCAATCTTCAAATCTTATAAAACTGATCTCCTAGTAGGTCTTTGAGATCAAATCCTCTATCCTCATATTTCATGTCCTCTTGTGTCATAAAGAATCTTAACCATTCATTATAGCAAATTGATAAGCTTATGAGGCCCGTCGTATTTGATTAATGGTTGATGATAAAATAAATATTTAATTTATTTCGTAATTAAAGTTTTATATAATGTTAAGTTTAAATTATATTATATAATATGTACACATATGTATACGCGCATGTGCAACATAAATTATATTATATAATATGTACACATATGTATACGCGCATGTGCAACATAAATGATGTACATGGTTTAACATTCCTGTGTATAAATGTTGGGACTTACACCGCAACAGACACATTAGCCCCACTGTATACATGTGTGCTATCAATATATATGTACATGTAATAAACATATAAATATATATAGTTTTGTATATTATGTAAAATTACTTATAAATGAAAAGTTTATATAAAACACTTATATATATATGCATGTGTATATATACATGTATGTCTATATATAAGTACATTGCAGAAATATTTTAAACTTTAAAATAAATAGTTTTAATTTCAAAGCTGAATTTAAAATTCAAATTTTATATTTTAGATCTAGATTACATACTTCCAATTTAATTTAACAAATTTATTTTGAATAAATATATAAATGTATTATCTAATTCGAAATCTAAATTTAAAGAATGTTTTTTAACATATGTGAATATATATATATATATTAGAATAATGTGTAAAATGTTATTATATATATAAGATATATGTATAACATATTAATATATTATAATGTAAAATAATAATTAAATACACACACACACACTAATATATTCTTGGCCATAAATTAAATACACACACACACACAATTGTACAAGTTATTAGAGTAATCAATTTAATCTACTAGGCATGCTTTAATACATACCAAATACAAATACAAATAAATCTACCGCTACATAACTCTAATGAGAGAGACAGCAATAGCCATTCCTGCAAACTCAATGAACATGTCAAATGCAGAATAAAATAGTAAGCAGGAAAAATACATCAATACACGTATATAGCAAACAATAAACAGAAAAATGTTATGTTATTATTGGGGCTGCATCACTACCACTTGTGACTGCCTACGTACCCTTATCTAATTGGATACCCAGTTAGATACAGGATCAAGTCAATGTAGTTCTCCTACCGCAAATAGGACTCATAGAGCCTACAATGCAACAAACAACGCGCAATTCCCAAAATTACCCACTTAGGCTTAATCTTCAAAATTAGATTTTCAAAATCTAATTAACTTTATTATTTTCAAAATAAAATTCTTTTCGAAAATAATCTTTTTGGACCAATCTCCCAATTTTTTTATTTCAAAACCTTTGAAATAATATATATACATCTTTTGTATAAAATTGTACTTTACTTCGGGATTTTAAAACAAATCACTTCTGAAATATTAATTTGGAAATCTCAAAATACTACTATAAAAGCATATCAAAGTATATGCAACCAGATCGGGAGGTTTCTCCAATAAACAAGGCAACCGGGTCCTAGCCTTCATGCAGTCGATAAATAAGTATATCCCTCTATTCTAAGAGTAGACTATACCAAAAACATATGCCCACTTTTTAGTTATGGGTTATCCGAATCATTGGTAACATAACAAATTATTTTATATCCCGAAGTGATAAATCATTCTTACTAATATTCACAAATACTTTCAAATCATAGTGTTACTATTTCCCAGAACCTTTTGAAATCATTTTCAAACACCAGGTTTTAGTCCTCGAAATTCCCTTTTATATAACACTTTTATAAACCATTTTATAACCCCTTCAAAAATATTTATTCTTAAAATATTTCTATTACTTTCTAAAAGAAATCATTTCAATTCAAAAGATAAAATATCTTTTATTTCCAAAATCATAATAAACATCTTTCATTATAATTCCTACTTAACCATTATTTTTACCGAACACCTTATAGTCAAACTGTGAAATTCTACACAAGGTGTTCGTATTTAATCATTTTCAATTTATTGAATACCCAACCCATGCATATAAAAAGATAAACTGCTCATAAACTAGTCGAGCCTAATTCAAACAATCAATCAATAAAATAAACACAACAATAAATGATAATCAATGCTTTATTATATCAAATATTTATAACAATTTTTTATTTTATCATGGGTTAAAACGGTTTGATATTTATTTTGGAGCATCCGGGCTTTTCCTTCGACATGTTCCGTCCCTCGCCTATGTCTCCTTGGATTTCACAGACGAAACACGTGTACTGGTCGTTTCCACATACCCCATTATGTATTTAACTTCTATATTTTAAGATACTTAATTAACCATCCAAACATAATATCAAGCAACACAACAAGTACAAAAGCATGTCATAACATCATAGAAAATAAGAGTAGAGAAGAGATAGAGTTTTCTGACAATAATTTGCTTTTCAATCTAACTTTGTTATTTGACTATAGCTTTGCTACAATTGAATTAAACTTTACGGAATCGAGCTCCAAGGCCATGAAGTGACTAGGCATAGCCTTGGGAGTGAAGGAGGTGCTCATGGCCTAGCTTAGGGTTGGAGGAGCTCACGGCCTAGCTTATGGATGTGGTTGCCGTGGATGAAGAGAAAGGGAAGGAGGAGATTTGAAGCGGTTTTGAGGTGTTTTGACAAATTTATACTTTAATTTATTTTTAATCTATTTTTGGCCATTATTTTGCTAAGCTTGGACGACATGAAAATAGAGAGGAGAAGCTTGGAAATGAAGAAGAAGAGTGTATGAAAGTGAAGAAGGAGATATGTATTTATAGAAATGTTTTGGAATAAAATATTATAACTTGGAATGACCAAAATGTCCTTACTTAACCATAAAACGAACCATAGTTTCAACCCTTACCATCACCTTATCACATCATTACTTTATATCCTAATCACTTAAGGGTTAAGTAAAATAAAGATTTGGTTAGATTTGATGTCATTTGTTTTTTTGTCCTTTCTTACTTACTTTTTTTAATGATTTTCTAGAATTTTCTAATCTTGATTAGGAAAAGTAACTTTGTTTAGTCATTTTGTTAATACTTACCATATTATAAAATGTGTACATGTCTATGTAAATAAAGATGTAACAACGATGCGATAACTTATATTGATCCAAATGTTGATTTTCGATAAAATGTTTTACGGACACATTTTGACGTTTTTGTTAAACTATTTATTTATGTAAAAAAAATTTGAAATAAATTTCTTATCATCTTTAAATAATTAAAATAAGGGTATTTGAATTATAAAACCATATTTAATTATATTAAAATTCAATTGTAAAAATACGACGTCGATTTGTCAATGTGCGACGAAATTTGTCAATCTTTATAAAATAAGTATTTTTATACTTATAAAACTTTTATCAATCACTTATTATCATTTTGTAACAATCCAAAAGGAATTATTTATCATTAAAACAAAAATTGAACATACATCCAATTTTATCGCAAACCGACTTTTGTCACTTTTCGACGAAAAACCAAACTTCTTGATTTTGTAATCAAATTCTAAAAATAAGTTCACCATTCTTATTTATCACATAAAACATGATTATATAAGTTTTAAAATTCTATATCTGAATATTTAAAATAAATAAATATTCTATTTTCAAAGTGGTAAAATTACGGGTCGGTACATTCTTCCCCCCTTAAAAGAATTTTGTCCCAGAAATTCCAAAGACGGAAAAATATAACTAAAACCAAACAATTAAGTACACCTAAAAATAAACACCACCCATAATCCCAGTTGGAGGTATGGTGCCTTATCCTATTCATTTTATTTAAAAAATTAAGCTAGTTTTATTTTAAGATTCCTAGGTTGATTTACTAACCTAGACAAATTTTACTTAGGCACCTAACCTAAGCTCTGGTACCATCTGTAACGTCCTGAATTTTCGGACCAATCAAAATCGTTGAAAAACCCATCCATTTTAAAACTATGAATGAGACTACCAACTTAATACACAATATTTGATAAATATTCAACGCAATTAAATGTATAGGATATAACTTCAATTGCACAAGTTATCAGAGTAATCAATTTAATCTACTACGCGTGCTTTAATACATACCAAACACAAATAAATCTACCACCGCACAACTCTAATAAGAGAGATAGAAATAGCCATTCTTGAAAACTCAATAAACATGTCAAATGCAGAATAAAATAGTAAGCAGGAAAAATTCATCAATACATGATATATAGCAAACAATAAACAGAAAAATGTTATGTTATTATTGGGGCTGCATCACTACCACTTGTGACTAGCCTACGTACCGCTATCTAATTGAGTACCCAATTAGATACAGGATCAAGCCAACATAGTTCTCCCACCACAAATAGAGCTCATAGAGCCTACGATGCAACAAACAATATGCAATTCTCAAAACTACCCACTTAGGCTTAATCTTCAAATTTAGTTTTTCAAAATCTAATTAACTTTATTATTTTCAAAATATAATTCTTTTCGAAAATAATCTTTTTGGTCCAATCTCCCGATTTTTTATTTCAAATTCTTTGAAATAACATATATACGTCTTTTGTATAAAATTATGCTTTACTTGGGGATTTTAAAACAAACCACTTTTGAAATATTTATTTGGAAATCTCAAAATACTACTATAAAAGCATATCAAAGTATATGCAACCAAATCGGGTGGTTTCTCCCATAAACAAGGCAACTGGGTCTCAGCCTTCATGCGGTCAATAAGTAAGTACATCCCTCTATTCCAAGAGCGGACTATACCAAAAACATATGCCAACTTTTTAGTTATGGATTACCCGAATCATTGGTAACATAACAAATCATTTTATATCCCGAAGTGATAAATAATTCTCACTAATATTCACAAATACTTTCAAATCATAGTGTTGCTATTTCCCAAAACCTTTTGAAATCATTTTCAAACACTGGGTTTTTTGTCCTCGAAATTCTCTTATATAAAACAGTTTTATAAACCATTTTGTAACCTCTTCAAAAGTATTTATTCTTAAAATATTTCTATTACTTTCCAAAAGAAATCATTTCAATTCAAAAGACAAATTATCTTTTATTTACAAAATCAAAATAAACATATTTTATTATAATTCCTACTTAACCAATATTTTTATCGCACACTTTATAGTCAAACTATGAAATTCTAATCACAAGGTGTTCATATTTAATTATTCTCAATGTATTGTCTACCCAGCCTATGCATATAAAAAGGTAAACTTCTCATAAACTAGTCGAGCCTAGTTCAAACAATCAATCAATGAAATAAACACAAAAATAAATGTTAATCAATGCTTCATTCTATCGTATATTTATAACAATTTTTATTTTATCTTAGGTTAAAATGGTTTATATATATTTTGAAGTATCCGGGATTTCCCTTCGACATGTTCCGTCCCTCGTCCAAGTTTTCTTGGATCTCACAGACAAAACACGTGTACTAGTCGTTTCCACATACCTCATTAGGTATATAACTTCTAAATTTTAAAATATTTAAGTAACCATCCACACATAGTATCAAGCAACACAACAAGTACAAAAGCATGCCATAATATCATAGAAAATAAGAGTAGAGAAGAGGTAGAGTTTTCTCACAAAAATTTGCTCTCCGATCTAACTTTGTTATTTGACTATAGCTTCCCTACAATCGAATCAAACTTTACGGAATCGAGCTCTAAGCCATGAAGTGGCTAGGCATAGCCTTGGGAGTGGAGGAGGTGCTCATGGCCTAGCTTAGGGATGGAGGAGCTCACGGCCTAGCTTATGGAGGTGGTGGCCGTGGATGAAGAGAGAGGGAAGGAGGAGCTTTGAAGCGGTTTTGAGGTGTTTTGACAAATCTATACTTTAATTTATTTTTAATCTATTTTTGGCCATTATTTTGCTAAGCTTAGAAGACATGAAAATAGAGAGGAGAAGCTTGGAAATGAAGAAGAAGTGTGTATGAAAGTGAGGAAGGAGATAAGTATTTATAGGAAAGTTTTGGAACAAAATATTATAACTTGAAATGACCAAAATGCCCTTACTTAAACATAAAGCGAACCATAGTTTTCAACCCTTACCATCACCTAATCACATCATCACTTTATGTCCTAATCACTTAAGGATTAAGTAAAGTAAAGATTTGGTTACATTTGATGTGAGTACTTTTTTTTGTCTTTTCTTACTTACTTTTGTTAAGGATTTTCTAGAATTTTCTAATATTGTTTAGGAAAAGTAACTTTGTTTAGTGATTTTGTTAATACTTACCATATTATAAAATGTGTACATATCAATGTAAATAAAGGTGCAACAACATTGCGATAACTTATATTGAACCAAATGTTGATTTTCGACAAAAGGTTTTACAGGCACATTTTGACGTTTTTGTTAAACTATTTATATATGTAAATAAAACTTAAAATAAGTTTCTTATCATCTTTAAATAATTAAAAAAATTGTATTTAACTTATAAAATCATATTTAATAATATTAAAATCTAATTGTAAAAATACGACGTCGATTTGTCAACGTGCGGCGAAATTTGTCAATCTTTATAAAACAAGTATTTTTGTACTTATAAAACTTTTATCAATCACTTATTATCATTTTATAATAATTTAAAATGAATTAATTATCATTAAAACAAAAATTGAACATACATCCAATTTTATCGCAAACCGACTTTTGTCACTTTTCGACGAAAAGCCAAACTTCTTGATTTTGTAATCAAATTCTAAAAATAAGTTCACCATTCTTATTTATCACATAAAACATGATTATTTAAGTTTGAAAATTATATGTCTAAATATTAAAATAAATTAAATATTCCATTTTCAACGTGGTAAAATTACGGGTCATCACATTTATCGCATGCATAAATTCGGTAAAACCAATTTTACTAATTTAAGTGTTACCCAGTAGTGACAATTATTTACACCAATTATCTTCGTCAAAACTATATCACATTAGGACTTATGGATTCGGTAATGGAAAAAATGCCAATATCATCCATATTCAACTTTATAGTCCAAACGCAGAGTCCTTGGTTCAATAATAACAATTATTACTAACCAAACTATTCTGGTCATAGATTTTAACTTTAGTTAACCGTGATACTAACCTCACATGACGGAGAAGACGAATCCTCTCTTGAATAGTGTTTCACTTCCAATACTTACACTCGACCCAACTATAGTCATTCGATGGACGTCATATCATGATTTAACTATAATCAAAGTGGAGCTTACATATTAAAGATTAATAGTATTTCAAATTAGAAAAACCGTGTAATATTGTCACATCGATATTTTTTGTTTGACCTAATCATATTAACTAATAGAAAACTATCGAGTGAGTCATTCCATAGTTATCTAATAACCATCAGTACGTAACCACTTGGTGCACCACATTCATGAGTAATACACTGCCCAACATTTGGAGAGCATTACGTACTCTAGTCTCAACGGATGCATTGATATCCAGTCTCGATACATTTTGACTAGGAATATTTAAAATGATGTGTTTATTACATTGTGATGAAATACACATGATTACTACTATTTTTAATTACTATTACAAACGCACTATTTATGGATTTTCACTTAAATATATTAAAATTAAATAATTAATTAATTATAACATATTATAGCAAGCATATAACAGAAAGAAAACACCTTTTATTATGAACGATATTTGACTACTGAGTTGATAATTTAAAATAAATTATAGAATTGCCATAAGGGCGTACCCCTAACTCTATCAATCTCTTGTTTGCACTTGGGGCCATTATGAAATCTTAATCATGTCCCTTCAATTATCTTCTCGAGAACCAATCGAGGTAGACCCTTAGTGAATGGATCTGCTATATTGTCCTTGGTATCTACCGTTTGTATCATGACCTCTTTCTTCTCAACGAATTCTCTGATGAGGTGGAACTTTTAAAAAATATATCGTGACTTCTTGTGTACTCTGGGCTCTTTTGTGATCTGTACCGCTACATTATTGTTATAGAACAATGCCATTGGATTCACCATGTCGGGAATCACTCCGAGATCACTTAAGAACTTGCGCATCTAGACCGCCTCTTTAGCTGCTTCATTGAGGGTGACATACTCGGCTTCCATTGTCGAATCAACTCATGTTTATAACTTTTCCAGCCAAGGAACCCACCGTTAAGTGTAAAAACATAAACTGGCACTAATTTATTATCATCAACATCACTTTAAAAGCTAGAGTTAGTATACACCTTCATAAGTAGGTCTCTATTCTCATATATTAGGAATAAATCCTGAGTATTTCATAAATACTTCAGTATACATTTTACAACTGTCAAATGCTTTTCTTTAGGATTATACTGGTATCGGCTTACGCATCCCGATGCATATGCCACTTTCGATGTAGTACATAACATAGTGTACATTATGGAACCGATGGTCGAAGCATACAATATCCTCTTCATACGCTCTTTCTCCTCATCGGTATGAGGAGTGTCCTTCTTAGAAATGACAATTCTAAATTGCTTAGAATGCTTCCATGCTTGGAATTCTCCATTCTGAACTTTTTAGTACAATATCTATGTACATCTAATGGGATAATATCAACAACCTCTTAGATCTATCTATATAGATCTTTATACCCAATATATAGGTTGCTTCTCCCAAATCCTTCATCGAGAAGTTCTTAGAAAGCCAAGCTTTCACTGTTTGCAATAATGAAACGCCATTGCCAATCTAAAGAAGGCCGTCGACATGTAGTACTAAGAATACAATGCTTGTTTTTGGATTTTTTGGTTTTAAAAAAAAACTAAATTAGGTAAAATGCTTGTTTTTGGATTTTTTGATTTTGTTCGATTTTTTTTCAAAGGAAAAGATTTGTTTTTTTTGAATTATTTTTTTGGCTTTTTTTTTAAAAACTATGTTAAAGAAAATGTGATTTTTTTCCTAATTTTGAATTTTTTTTAATATATGCATGAACTAATGCAACTAAATGAATGTAAGGACTTAACTACAAATTTTTTGTCCTTAGTAGCTCATAACCCAAAATTATATAATCAAACTTTGACTTAATCCAACAAAATAGTTCTTAGCCAGGTAACGGACAAGGGTTATCAGTGCACTACGAATCACCGTAGCAATACGGCCAAAGATTTAAGTGTTAGTCCCTGAGGAGTTGGTTTTGATGACAACAACCTTAGAATAGATTATAAAATATAAATACTAAACATTACAAGTTTATATATATATGTATATGCATGATCTAACCATGCAGGTATCATGAATGAAGACTGTACAGTATAGAGATTCAAGATATAGAGGTAGAAGACTCATGAGTATCAAGATTATCAAGAGTTCAAGATTTCAAGGTTAAGTTTGTTTTATTAGGAATATTTGTTAAAACTCATAGAAAGGCACTGACATCTTAATATCCAATTTATTCGTGGAATGGAATCCACTTCGAGTCCGTTAAAGGGATGGAACCCTAAGTAGGATGGAACCTACGAAAATCTAGTGGGACATTGTTTTGTATCCACTAATTTTAATTCAAATGATTTTATAAAATTATCTTGTTTTCAAAATGATTTCAAAACTTTCCTTTTAAAAGATTCAAAACTCTCTGTCCTGATTTTAAATAATTTTAGCCTCAAAAACATCTTTATTTTCAGAGTCAAATTACTCCTGATTTTAAACTATCTTTTCAAATAATATATTTAAACTTTTAAACATTTATACTTAGATTTAAATATAAAATTATAGTTAAATTATGTATATATTGTTCTTTATATTTACTTATGTATTTTAACTATAGTTAAGTATATTTATAAAGTTTAAAATAATTTTAATATAAAATAGAGGCTATTTTCAAAGAAAATCAAAACACCAAAAAACTCTTTGGGATGTCGACATACCCATATAACCCATGTCGACATAGTGTCAGTTGGCTTCAAAATTCAAATTTCAAAAGAAGTGTCTATTCGCCATAACTCTTCACGAATGGACATGACTGTTGTTCTTCTATAAATAGGGATCAGTTTCAATGAATTTTCAATCATATTTTTCTGATTTTCACTCCTCTTCTTCTTCCACATTTCTTAATACAAAATCATACCATTACTCTGCCGAAATCAACATCGAATCATATTCGATTATTTCTAGTGTGATTCTCCATCACTATCTCTACAAGATCCAAGTGCTAATCTGAGTTATAGACTTCTTTGTAATCAATCGAGCGAGAAAAGGTGTAATTGTAGCCTTGGAAATCAATTGAGCGAGAAAAGTTGTGATTGTAGCCTTGGAAATCAATTGGGTGAACTTGTTGTCTCGGAAATCAAGTATCTCTACCCAGAGGATTGTTATTCTGGAGGGTGTACCTCGTAGCCTTGAAACCGAGGGTTGTAATTGTTGAATTGGCTTTGAAAGGAAATCCGTACTTAGTTGTGCGGGACTAGATGTAGGGTAACTCCGAACCAGTATAAAATCCGGTGTGTTCTTTCCTTTACTGCTTTTACTTTATATTTGCATCTGTGTTTGATTCTGTGTTCATATCTATGTCTGATTAGTGTATACATTGTTAACAAATTAAGATAAACTCAAAAAGATGAACAGATTTCTTAAAACACTATTCACCCCCCTCTAGTGTTAATTCTAGCCTTAAGATCCTTAATCCGCATTTCTCACATTTGGTATCAGAGCTTTGTTTTCAAAAGTTTCATAATCTGAATTTTGAAAAGTTTTAAAATGGCTACTAACACTAGTACTGCTATTTCCACCAACACTAGTTCATTTGTAGAAGGTCAGTCTACTGCCAGACCACCACTTTTTAATGGCAGTAACTATGCATATTGGGCATGTAGGATGAAAATATATTTACAATCTATAGGATTAGAAACATGGAATATCACACAAACTGAATATTCTGAACCCACAACTAATTTTGCACAGTGGACCACTAAGCAAAAGACTGTTGCACAAAATAATTCTAAAGCAATGAATATTCTGTTTTGTTCACTTGAAAGAAATGAATTTAATAGAGTGTCAGTTTGTAAGGCTGCATATGAAATATGGAAAACTTTGCAAGTAACTCACGAAGGAACAAGCAAAGTTAAACAGACCAAAATTTCCATGCTCACAAATCAGTTTCAGTTATTTAAAATGAATACTAATGAGTCTATTCAGATACGTATAGTCGATTTCAAGATATTGTGCATTCTTTAATATCTTTGGGAAAGGAATTTTCGAAGGAAGATCAAGTCAGAAATTTTTTGAATTCTCTCACTCCAGAATGGGATCAAAAGACACTTGCGATTGAAGAGGCAAATGACATCAGTACTTTAAAGATAGAAGAATTGATTGGAAATCTAATGTCATTTGAAGTTCAAATGATCGGGAGAAGAGAAAGCAAAGCATCTGAGAAGAAATCAATGGCATTCAATGCATTAACCGATGGATCACATTCAAACAGTGATAATGATGAAGAGATAGTATATATGACTAGGAATTTTCGAAAATTTCTGAAATACAGAAAGATGAATAATCTCAAGAGAAACAACTTTAAGAATTCCAGTAATCAGACTACAGTACCAAACTTTGTCAAATGCTTCAATTGTGACGAACCAGGTCATATCAAAAGAGACTATCTATATCCAGATAGGCAGAATCCTCCTATGAACAATGAACCAACAAAGAAACGGAAGCATGCATTTACTGCTACTCTAGATGACTCAGACTCGTCCTCAAGTGATGATGATCAAAAGACGGATAATTCGAATTTGTGTTTCACTGCAGTTCATGACTCCGACGAATTCAAAGAAATGGATTCAGAAAAAGGTACACGTTTACAATACAATTGGTTGAAATTGCTTGCATAGAATTAGTTGCTTGATTGTTTGATTGATTGATTGATTTTGAATTGATATGTTGTTTGAATTTTAAAATTTATTTTCTATTTTTACTATTATTTTATTATTATTTTTATTATTTTTGACACATTCTGAAATATATTATAAGTATAATAATATTTCAGAAATATAGACATTAATAATATATATATATATATATGTATATTAGATAACTTAGGAAAATCATGTCATGAAAATTCAAAGGTAGATGTCGACATGGCCCCTACCACGATGTCGACATGCCTATCTGAATTTGAATTTCAAATTTTGAATTCAAATGTTTGAATTTCCCTCCACCTTTTCACTTCATTTATTTCTCTGAAAAGATACCATTTGACCAGAGAATATGTCCTTTGAAAGTCTATTTATTCACCATCTTTTATCATATCTTTTCACTTTCATTTTCAAATTCAAACTCTCTCTTCATATCCTCAAGCTCTCTACTCTCTACTCTAATGGCTTCTTCAAGCAACCCCTCAACCATGAGAATTTCCAGAAAAATCAAAGAGCAATTACTCAATGATCCAAAGGCAATTAAAGCATACATCAATTATGCTAATTATGCCAAAGTCCAGCCCGGAAAATTTGCTATTTTTCAAGATTTTTCTTCTTATGAAATTGATTCTCTTTTTGCAAACAATGGTGTTTTAAGTCCTATTGACTCATCTCAAAATGATTTTGTTTGCTATCCCAATCTTGTCAAAATCTTCTATGCTAATTTAAACCGTGGTTTTTTGTAATACCCCAAAATTTTGTGAAAAATCATTTTTGTAAAATGATTTAATTTTTGAGATATTTAGATTTAAATATGGTGAAATTTTTGGAATAAATAGTGTGCAAGTATATGTGTGCACGTGCACACTGAAATGGCACAAGGAAGAACTCCAGATTTCTTGGATTTAAAACAAGAATTAAAAAGCAATACAAACATGATTTTGCAACATGGATATTTGATTTCTGGAATTATATGGATCATCTTAGAAAATAAGAAAAGTAAGTTTTACTTTAAATCAGTAAACAGATTTTATTTAAAACCCAGAAAAGAAAATTATACATATATATGTTATAAGGATTTGTAAACATGTATACATATAGGTGCATATGTTTCTGAAATTAAAGAGGAATTAAATAAGCCTAGATAAGATATGTATACAAATATACATTTTTAAGTACTGAAAAGTATATATATATATATATAAGCAAGTGAAACTATAACATTAAAATGACATGAAATGTGATACAAGTCAATATGCTTGTGTAGGCAAAAATAGCAAAGGGGATTCTCAGGAATAATTAAAATATAAGATAGGATAGTCACACTTTTAACATGACTAGGTGAGTGGCCATTTTCTGAAAAGTAAAAGAAAGAAAATGCAGCCTTTAAATTGGTTAATATGGCCGGGGTATTAAGGAGAAAAATGAATGAAAAATGCATGAAGATGGTTAGGTCAGAAATGGAATTTTGTTTTAACAAAACCCTAGTGGAAAAATGCATATAAATAGGCAGTTTCAGCCAGTAAGATTACCTTTACCCCGAGCTGCACAAAAATAAGAAAGGAAGAAAAATAATATTGGAAGGAAGGAGAAAACACTCATACAAGGATTTTCTGGATTAATAAGAAGAAATATTTAGGTGAGTAACCTCACTGAGTTCATGGCATTAAGACCTGAGATGAGGCAGCCACTTTTTATTGCCATTTATATATATTTCTGGTTTTGATGTATATGATTTCATCAATGCTTTTTTGGATGTCTTATTTTAAATCTGATATGATTTAATATGGATGATTTTTTTTGGTGATCTTTGCTTTGTTGAGACATTTGTCTTTGGATGTGTATCATACTGTTTTATTTTTACTCAAAAATGTTAAAGTCCAGAATCTTAAAATTATATAGAGAATACTCTCAACTGTTATAGATCTATGGCATGGAAACTTTACAAAAAAATGTTGGGAGCTGCATTATACTTGGTATAAGTGCTGAGGCTTGAAAAGAAAAATGTTAAGGGTGCAATAGAAATTTTCTAAGTGCTGAGCCCTTAATCAAATCAAAAAAAAAAGAAGAAATTCACAAGCTAAAATTATGATTGAACGAGATCCTGAATCTGAATCAATCATAAAGGCTTGCAGATCAATATAATAAGAACATGCCATGCCTCTTTTACAGTTGAAAATATTCTTATATCTTACTGAGATCAAGACATATTGACCCCATTTAGGAAATAACTGTCTGCTTATTTCTGAGGAGAATTATGCTAGGAAAGATTATGGATGTTTCCATGCTTGTAGTGACATGTTCACTTAGC
Organism: Allium fistulosum; assembly: GCA_030737815.1. Lineage (NCBI taxonomy): Eukaryota > Viridiplantae > Streptophyta > Magnoliopsida > Asparagales > Amaryllidaceae > Allium > Allium fistulosum. The sequence goes on from CM060902.1 coordinate 344,356,623, forward strand.
ATATTTGATGATAGGATTTAAGTCAATACACTAGTAAATAAACTAGGGAAGGGAAGGCCAAGAAGGCTGCTGGAATGCTTGTCATATTTGAAGTATGCAAGTTGGCACATGGTTTGTTTAAGCCCTGAGATCTTTGTGCAATGATGTGAATTAGTTCATTGCAATGTGTCCCTGTGATTCCTTAATAGCAGATGAGGCAGGAATTTAAATTGAATTATGCAACCTGTAAATGAAGAAATAGGAATATGAACATTTCTTAGGATTGGTTGGTATGGAACCATGATGGTTCCAGTGAATGCAAATGTTGCAAATAGATAATTATGTTTGCATGGTTATGTATGCAAGTGTAAGAATGATAGATGAATATATCATACCTAAATCAACTTAATTATACTATGTTAAAGTAATTGATTGCAGGAATTTGCTTAAATGACTAGTTAGTGCTCTTATATCCACTATTGCTTAATATCATGAATGTATTGATGTTACTCATACCAGATCTTAGATCTGACCCTTGTTTGCTCATGGCATATGGGGTGTCTCATTTTAAAATGAGGCAGCCACTTATGCTCTTTCAGGGAACGCAGGCACTAAGTAAAAATGAAGTTATGGCTATTATGGAGGAGTGAATGAACATGCTAGCTAGTTTCAATAAGAGCTTAAATTGATTATATCTGCATGTATTCAGGAAAAATTTTATGTTTCTAAGATTTCCAGTCATGTAATGAATTCTATTATGGTTAGATGGACTAGTTGTATCATGTTAAATATATTGTTATGCACTAAGGTTTAAAATCTAAAAGAAATATCTGAGTGGGAAACAAGGAAATGATCTTAAGTATTGATATGGATGCTTGGAAAAGAAATATGCATATGTAGGTGAGCTACTGTTTTGCATAATTTATATTATGTATTAGTTAATCTTAAGACATAACAGAGCACTGAGTTTTAGAATAAAATCTGGATTTAGCTAGAAGTAAACTTATAAGGATTTTAGTTTCCTTTTTACTGAAATGCTTTGTAAATAAGTTTGAATTCATTTCTGAATCGTATTGAGAAAAGTAAAATGTTTTTAAGAGCTTCAGTCAGAATGCAATGAATGGTATCTCCATTGCTTGAACTAGTGTGTAGCAGATACAGGATACATGAGTTAACCAGCTTCAAATAAATGATGTATTGGTTGATCATGATAGATTGTATTTTGAAAATAAAAATGCATTTCAAAAGCTTAGCACATTTAGCAATTGTTTCACCACAATCATCTTTAAAAGATTAAGACAGATAAGCAATGTAAACTGGTTTGAACAAACAAGACCTGGCAACACTCCATATACTCTGAAGTTCAGGTAGATTCTGGTTTGTAAAATGCAAATAAAAGAATGGTCAGATTAACCACATGGTTAGACCATAGGTCAGGCAAATTGTTCACTTCAAATCAATGAAGCAAGGAACCATTTGAACCCAGTTTTCTTGAAAATGAGCAAAGATATTGACATGTGCATGTATATCTGTGTACATGTTGATATTTGGGCAAAAATATAAATATAAATTCCTAGAACAGTTGTAGGAATGGGTTTCAAAAATAATAAAGTAAGAAATATTGTTTTGTATGTTAGATTATAGGCAAAAATTAAATATATATGTGCAGATATAGGTAGATATCAGATTTCAAACCATACAGGAGAAAAATAAAAAGAAAAACAAAAATTGTGTTTGAACCGACCAGCATAGCACTCGAACTCGTGACCTCTCATGTGTAAGTTAGGCGCGTTTCCATTACGCCTAGATGTTGCTTGTGTTCACTTATGATCCACTTTCTTTTAGCCTGAGTTTGATACTATCCAGACTTTAACACAATCATCCATATTAAAAGCTTGCTTTCCACTGATTATTACTTGATCATTTCTTAATTAGAATAACAGACTAAAGTACATGTTTCCAGTGGATTCTATGGTCAAAAATCAGGATACAATAATTAATCTTTTAAAAGGGAATTATCACATTTTTAATAGATTTAAAAGGATTTCTACTTACATATTATCATGCTCTGATTCTAGTAGAATATAACATAGATATCTTCATATATGTATGTTAGGAATGATTTAGATTTAAAACAATATTTTTATATTGTGAAAGATCCTGGATATATTTTGTTTATTGGAGAAAGAAAATGACCCTGGGAAATATATTTGTAATGAATGATATATCTATATATCATCTCTTAAAAAAAAATCCTTATGAAATTAGGGTGGAAATAGGAGGGTCATTTCATTTTTATAATGGAAATGAGAATGAAATTTGGAGTAGTGTCAAAGGCACTCAAATTGTTTTAAATTGTGATATTTTGGGTATCATTCTTAATTGCAATAGCACGGGAATGGATCTTTCTAGTTTTAAAATCGATGAACATGATCGTGAGACATTTCATCATATTTTTGAAGGAGATGAAAACTTTGAATTTAAAAACCGAAACTTTCATCCTAAAGCAAGGATTGTCAATCTTCTCTTACAACATACTTTGACCCCAAGATCGGGAAATTTTAACAATCCTACCTCAAAAGTGTGCAAAGCACTTTTTGCTATTTTCGGAAACTATGATATCAATTGGGCGCAAGTTATTTTGGATGAACTTCATCCTAAAAATTTTGAAATGGGAGAAAACACTTTATATCATGGAATTTACCTTACTCGTATTTTCAACTATTTTGGAGTGGATTTCAAAGGTGAAGAATTTGTCTCTAGAAAAGTTTTTAATATTTCAAACATTTCTCTCATGAAAATCCCATATGTTTTTCAACCTTATGAGACTCTTACCGAAAAGGAAGAGCGTTTGGCTCATGAAGAAATGGAAGAGGAAGAAGAAGAAGAAGAAGAAGAAGAAGAAAGGGATGAAATGGAAATAGAAGAAGAAGAAGAAGAAGGTGAAACATCCTTAGAAAGTATTGAATATCCTTCCAATCCATCCAACAAAACCCTTCTCAAAAACCAAAAGATAATTGTGGAGAATCAACGGATTTTAAAACGATCCGTTAGTAAGAAGTTGGATAACATGTCTTCAAAGATGAACAAGTTCTTTTCAAAAGTCAGCAAGAAACTTGGATTATCTTCATCATCTTCATCCTCTAACTAGTTTTATCTTTTAGTATCTTGTTGTATTTGTCTTAGTTTTTTTTATTTCGAATGTTCGTGTAGTTCTTTATGTTTAATCATTGTATTATCCTATTATGCAATGAAATTGAATTTCCTTCCTGTCATCCAGCTTATTTTATATCTTGAATAAATGTTAGTATAGTATAGAAATATATATACATCATTATTCAAAAAATAAAATTATCATCAAAATTCACTATAGTATGTCGACATACCCCTCTAGACCATGTCGACATGTACTGGTCAGAAGTGATTATTGATTTTGAATTTGAAATTGGAATAACTACCAAAAGTCTATTCATTTCAAACGAATTTCTACACCTATATATACCCTTTTCTTCCAGAAATCTTCACTGAAATTTATTTTTCATTCTCTATATCCTTCATTTCTTTCTCTAATTCAATTATGGCCAATCATATTCACAATCTATCTGAAAATCTTGAAGAAACACTCAATTCATTCAAGAATATTCTCTCTATCATCCTCCGTAATCAACGTCACTTAGAATTGAGTCAAATGCAGATGATCAAGGAACAAGAGAGACACTTCGATGCAATTCGTTGGATGATCTCCTCCCTGCACAAGGATGATAATGAAGCACATCCTCCCATTTCTCTATCTGTGGATAATGACAATTGGGATGCCATCAAACAAGACCCTATCTTTGGAGAAGAAGGATGGGTTGATGTTCCTCGTAACGTTTAATTTTCTTTCTTTGTTTGATTTGTCTAAATTAATTTGTTTGATTTAATTTAGTTTGATTTGATACTTTGTGTGGATTGATTTTATTTGGTTTGAAGATTGGTGTGTGAAACATATATATATATACACTGAAATGAATATAGTCTTTAATTAAGTTATTATGCTCATAAGTATCATTATTTCTTAATCTATATATTATATATTCCGTTGTATAGTTTATCAATGCAGGTACTAAAGTCCAAGAGTAAGGGGAGTAAATATTTGTTGATGACAAAGGGGGGGAAATATAAAATAGGGTAGTTAGGCATAGATTAAGGAGGAGTTGTTAGTTTTAAGAGGAGTTATTAGGATAGAAGGAGTATTTTATAAACAAAGGTTGTCATCATCAAAAAGGGGGAGATTGTTAGTCCCTGAGGAGTTGGTTTTGATGACAACAACCTTAGAATAGATTATAAAATATAAATACTAAACATTACAAGTTTATATATATATGTATATGCAGGATCTAACCATGCAGGTATCATGAATGAAGACTGTACAGTATAGAGATTCAAGATATAGAGGTAGAAGACTCATGAGTATCAATATTATCAAGATTGTCAAGAGTTCAAGATTTCAAGGTTAAGTTTGTTTTATTAGGAATATTTGTTAAAACTCATAGAAAGGCACTGACATCTTAATATCTAATTTATTCGTGGAATGGAATCCACTTCGAGCCCGTTAAAGGGATGGAACCCTAAGTAGGATGGAACCTACGAAAATCTAGTGGGACATTGTTTTGTATCCACTAATTTTAATTCAAATGATTTTATAAAATTATCTTGTTTTCAAAATGATTTCAAAACTTTCCTTTTAAAAGATTCAAAACTCTTTGTCCTGATTTTAAATAATTTTAGCCTAAAAAACATCTTTATTTTCAGAGTCAAATTACTCCTGATTTTAAACTATCTTTTTAAATAATATATTTAAACTTTTAAATATTTATACTTATATTTAAATATAAAATTATAGTTAAATTATGTATATATTGTTCTTTATATTTACTTATGTATTTTAACTATAGTTAAGTATATTTATAAAGTTTAAAATAATTTTAATATAAAATAGAGGTTATTTTCAAAGAAAATCAAAACACCAAAAATCTCTTTGGGATGTCGACATACCCATATAACCCATGTCGACATAGTGTCAGTTGGCTTCAAAATTCAAATTTCAAAAGAAGTGTCTATTCGCCATAACTCATCACGAATGGACATGACTGTTGTTCTTCTATAAATAGGGATCAGTTTCAACGAATTTTCAATCATATTTTTTTGGTTTTCACTCCTCTTCTTCTTCCACATTTCTTAATACAAAATCATACCATTACTCCGCCGAAATCAACATCGAATCATACTCGATTATTTCTAGTGTGATTCTCCATCACTATCTCTACAAGATCCAAGTGCTAATCTGAGTTATAGACTTCTTTGTAATCAATCGAGCGAGAAAAGGTGTAATTGTAGCCTTGGAAATCAATTGAGTGAGAAAAGGTGTGATTGTAGCCTTGGAAATCAATTGGGTGAACTTGTTGCCCCGGAAATCAAGTATCTCTACCCAGAGGATTGTTATTCTGGAGGGTGTACCTCGTAGCCTTGAAACCGAGGGTTGTAAATGTTGAATTGGCTTTGAAAGGAAATCTGTACTTAGTTGTGCGGGACTGGATGTAGGGTAACTCCGAACCAGTATAAAATCCGGTGTGTTCTTTCCTTTACTGCTTTTACTTTATATTTGCATCTGTGTTTGATTCTGTGTTCATATCTGTGTCTGATTAGTGTATACATTGTTAACAAATTAAGATAAACTCAAAAAGATTAACAGATTTCTTAAAACACTATTCACCCCCCCTCTAGTGTTAATTCTAGCCTTAAGATCCTTAATCCGGATTTCTCACATTAAGTGCCTTCAGAAAAACAATCACTATAATATTTACGAATCGCCGTAATATTTATAAATGATTATCTCTGTCGTAGCCTAGACACTAAGAAATAAATTGTTAAAAGACGACAACTTGTCAAGATACAATTAAGCCCTAGATGAGCCTGTGACATCCTTAAGTCCAATGTCTAACTGCTATTATTAGTCAAATTCTAATACGATATGCAATTTGTGGGCCAAGGAAGTGGTGATGAAATTCCACACCATATGTGAAGTTGGGTATTGCCCTTAGAAAAGAAAATAAGATGATATGAATGCAAACGAAAATTGAATGTGAGTTAACGATGCAACTAAAATGAGAGTTGATTTTGATTTTGTTTTTGGATTTTTAAAATGCAAGCAACCAACAATGCAAAGAAAATAAAACTAATAGATAAAAGCATGATGCCAGAGCGTGTAGAATTATTAGCAATTTTATTTTAAAGTTGCAATTGTTTTTATAGCAAGCAAGCAGAGAAACGCAATTATTTAGCAAGCAGTTCTTTCTTTGCAACCTGTAATTCGCAACCTGAAAATTTGAAAAAGACTTTGTTTATAAGGATAAAACGAAAACAAACAATTTTTCTTTGGCTTTTTTTAAAAATTAAACTCAATTTGAATTACCCATGCAAAATCAAAAGCAAATTTTTTTCTAAAGCCAAACAAATATTATTATTTTTTAAAAAATCAATAGAACAAAAGTTAAACAGAAGAGAAACTCACATTGCAAATATTCACACAATGCAATTTTTTTATCCAAAAAAAAGAAAAATAACCTCGGCCCAATTACGACAAAGCCCGGTTAAGATAATAATTTCACACGTTATATCCCCAAAAAACTCACTTAAACTTCCTTAACAGCTCAAACAATTTCATCCTTAAAATCTCAAAATCCTAAAATTCCATCTCAAAAACAAATCGAATCAGTTCAACAGGCGTTCACGCCTAGCAGGCATACGCTGAGTAAAACAAATACGCAGGAGTTTCGTGAATTGGCTACAGGTTACGTTGTGTAACGAATCATGGTTGAAGGGTTTGTTCATGTAAAAAGGACTTGGAGGTTTGTGTTCGATGAGGAGCTTGAATTGGTGGTGCTGGAGGTGGTGTTGGAATTTGGGATAGAAGTTGGTGTCTCGGGTTGGTGAATTACATGGATTTGTTGGCAATGAGGTAAGCGATAGTAGGAAGTTAGTGAAGCAGGGTGGAAGGTCTATATAGGAATTGGTGGAGCTTTGAAGTGTCCTAGCAGTGGTGGACAAAATTTGTGGAATGGCTGCAGAAGGATGTAGTGAGTTTTTCAGGTAGAGGAGATGTTATTAGAAGCAGGAGATTTGGTTGAATTTTGCTATTGAAAGTTGCTAGAAGTATTTGGGTTTACTACGGGTTGGAGGAGGAGCAGAAGTGGGATTTGAAATATGGAGATAGATATGTTTGTGTGGTTGTAGTAGGAGATTTGTATTGGAGTGGTCGATGTGTTGAAGTGATGGGTAAACGAGCAAGGAGTTTGGCCAAGGCAGTGGTGAGGTGCAGAGCACTAGTGATGTGGTTGAGGGTGTTATGGAAGTTTTGGGAACTTGCGGTTGTATGTGGTTTCAGGTTGTTGGTGAGGAATGCTGGCAATGGTGGTTCAGGTAGAGGATGTAAGTGGATTTTGAGGCAGTGGCATCTTAGTGGATGGCTTGTTGAGTGTATGTTGTTGTTTGCATGATGGCCGTAGAGGGTGGAGTGTTGTATTGGTTGAGTTTACAGATTGAGGTGAAGCGGTTTGTTGAATTGGTGTGTTATGTTGGAGAGGAGGATAAGCTTGTGATTGTAGTTTATTGGCAGAGGAGTTGTAAGTGTTGATGAGGTTGAATGTGGAAATGAAGTGACGATGAAGGGGAGAAACTTGGTGATGGATGAGGAAATGGAAGTTGAAGGTTGAAGTATGGTTGAAGTATAGTGTTAATGAAGGTTGAAGTATGGTGTTGTAGTGTTAATGTTTGGGAATTGTTGCAGTTTTGATGAAGGCAGTGGTTGCAGTCTTGGTCGTGGAGTTGTATTGTTTGGATGGTGATGGTGTAGTATGAGGTGGTTGAAGTGCATATGTGTAGGAGTGTGGCAGTTTTGTTTGTATTCAGAGAGGAGGTTTGGATGTTTCAGGCAGGGAGATGGTGGAAATGAGGAGTAGTAGAATGTAACAAAAGTGAAAAACTAAACATTGTGAATTGCAACAAAAGTGTAAATTGCAAAGAAAGTGAAGGAGGGAGGGTAGGTTAGATAACAGAATGTAACAAAATGTAAAAAACAAATTTTGGCAATGCACAGTGAACAAGTGAAAGCAAAAATGAATTGCAAAGTTTTTTTTAGAACAAAACACAGAAATGAGGACTGTTAAGTGATAGGAAAATGAACTAAACAGACCCAAGCAAACAAAAATTACGAAGAATCAGAAATCATACTAGAAGATGAGAATTTCTTTTTAAAATCTAAAGAAGAAAATGAAAACTAATAGAAAATTAATTCGAAGAGTGAAATTAAATTTAAAACGCTTTCTCCAGCAACGGTGTCAAAAACTTGTTCGACAACGAATTTTTCTACCGATTAGAAAACCATTGAAAATATATCGTTATAAAACCGCAAGTCCACGACGTATAATCGTAGTATGTATGCGAGTATGGGTCGATCCACGGAGAAAGCAAAAAATTTAATATTACTCAATAAAATTAACCTAAAGTTGAAAGGATATTGTTAACTAAAATTGTTGAAAAATGAACCAATAGTAGAGTGTAAATGTGAATAAAACTATGAGATTAAGGAGCAATTTAGATGCAAATCGACTTCCAATCATTCAAATAAATCAACACAAACTTCATCTATAATCTCTCATTCAAATTTTAAGTAGAAATGATTGATGTGTTTATTATAAGTATGATTTATTTGAGCTATGAATTAGCACAACTTACACCATCAAACTCGAACACACCATTCAAACTCACTTATCAATTCTCATGAAAACGACATGAAATTAAAAATAAAATCTATTTTGAGCATGATCTATTTACTATGAACTAGTAACATAGATCATCAAATTTTGATTCTAATTCGACTTTCATCATCGAAATCACTTAGACTAATGATCAAATAGTTTATGTTCATATTGGATTAAGCATAACCTATTTGAAATGTCAGCATAGATGATTAAATTCACTAAAAAAGAAACATAAACTATCATCATTCATAATTTCCATTAAGCACAAAAGAGAGATCGTAAATGCAACCATGTTATGTTGGTTTAGTATGATTCATGAGAGCTTCATTACCTTTAAATTGAAGGGGTTTAGCTTCTCATATTTGAATACAGATCAACACAAAATGATTTAAGCATAAAAACAAGGAAAACGAGAGCTAATTAAAAGAAAAGAGAGCTAACTACTTGCATGAAATAAAGCTAAACTAATTGCAAGAATTAAATCTATGCTACTAAGATGAAATAAAAAAGACATAAACTAACATAAAAGAGCATGAAGTAAAATAGCATAAGAGAAAAGAGTATGTAAGCAAAAGCAAATAAGAAGAAGGCTAAGAAGCCATTAAAAAGACATTTTATTTATCATTGATTTTGTGGCTACAACATACATAAAAGAAGAAGAAAATTACATGAAACATAAGGGATATTTATACATTCTTAAAACCCTAATTCCATTTTTAGGGGAATACCAAAAATGCCCTTGAAATTGTGTAACCTCCAAGTAATCATTGGGGAATTAATCAATCCCTACTAACATGTCTTTAAATCTCTATTAACATGTGCATGTGCTTTTAATTATGGTCCATTAGTTAGAGGGCATGTAGTCTCCTCCATGTTTCATGAATTCATTTATTTCCTTTATTCATTTGCTTTCAACATATGTGCATGCATGCATCCATGAAGCTCCATCCAAATTGCACTCAATTTCCTACAAATAAAAACAAAAATGTGTAGATAAATTTTCTCAAAAATTAATTCATACACAAAATTACCATTTTGCTCCCAAATGAAGATGAATGAATGATAATTTGGAAACAATTTAGATTTTGGTTTAAACATGTAAAATACTCAAATATGCTCATTTATTTTAATAAAAGAACATTAAATATGGGAGTAAAATATACACTTTTACGTGCACATCAAATAATCTAAGAGATAAGCCTATTATCTTTTAAGTACTGTTGGAGTTCTTGTCTAACACACTCACCTCCTCAATCGTATGAAGTATTTTAGTCATTCTTATATTCAATAAATTTCTCACAGACACTAGATTTGTTCTTTATAAGATACACGTATTATAGTCTCGAGAAATCATAAGTGAAGGTTACAAAGTTAGAACTGTTATCCTTAGTTATTATAAGCATCGGGCCGCACACATCACTATGTACAAAACCCAATAGCTCACCAACTCTTTCATTACTCCCACTGAATGAGTGCTTGATCTTCTTTCCTTTGAGACACGGCTCAATTGTATCAAATGGTTTAGAGCAAAGTGATGGGAGAAAACCTTCAGTTTTAAATTTGTGTAGTTGTTTCTCACTTATATGATCTAGCCTACAATGTCAATGATATTTATTATTTATATTGTTATTTGAAGAACTACTCATAGAACAGACATAATTCATATTAACCACAAAAATGCCATTTTCCAAAGGCCGTCATAGACTATTTTACCATCCAAAATAATGTTTATAACTTATAAATACAATGAAAAACATAACTAGTCTCAGATAATCTAAACACGAATATAATTACACAAATAAGGTTTTTTACAAAATAGTAATATCAACACAAATCCACTTGGTAAACTCAAATGAAAGTCTCCAACCATCGTTGCATCTACAATAGATCCATCAGCAACCTGAAGCCATATTTCTCCCTTTTCCTTGTAATGCTAGTTCCTAAGACCGTGTAATGAGTTACAAATATGAGTTCCAGATCCATTATTGTGACGCCCCACCTCTATGCTCACAATAACAAAGGTTATTATAAGGAATAACGTCTGCTATTGCGAAGAATAATGCTTGTTAGAAGCGACCATCCGTAAGTTATGCCTTAGACGAGTATTGATTACATCGATAGGAGTTGTGTAAATTACTCCCAACGATATACATTCAATCCAAATCTAAAACGAAACTACGGTAGCTTAAGAAAAATTCAGAACAACTCATAATAATTACAACACAGATAAGTATAATCACAACAGAGCAGAAATATCAGATATATAGCGGAAGATAAGTCTGGATACATGCTACAACAATCGATAGTTCACATGAACTAAATATACATATACATGTCATCAACATACATGAGATGAGATTCAATACACCAAAGGTAACACCTCGAAGACTAGACAAAAGATGATGTGAAATCCCAAAAGCTAAAGCAGCAACAGAATCAGAGATGGCGATTATCCTGAAATAACTAGGTCTGACCCGAGTATTATTTAAAAGAAAATAATAAACGGATCAGTTTAATTTAAACTCAGAAATAAGTGTATAATAAACAACACTTAAGCAAATTAATTATAATATCGAATGAGACTATTCATCAAAATAATCAACATAGTTTAAATGAAGAAATCTCATTAAACTCCATCAAATCAACTTTCAAATTCACAATTGAATTCAAAACAGCAATTCACAAAATCTAGAAATCAAAAATAGATAACTAAAAAATCAACGTAAAAGTGGATCGATCCCAGCAGATGGCGAGTCTAAACTACGCCGCACGTGCATCTCAAATGGCCGAAGCCTACCAAGTCTATCATCATAATTTTTGGCGCCCAACAGATGACCCGAAGGTCCAATAGAGTGACCTGAAGGCCTAGTACTGGTAATTGACCCGAAGGTCCATCAGATGACCCGAAGGTCCAGCAGAGTGGCTCGAAAGCCCAACAAAAACATCAAAATCCTCAAACAGCAATTCCTCAGCAAATATTTCAATTAACGAGTCTGGAATTAACCGAATTAGTAAAAGTGTGGTTCCATACTCCGCACTTTTGCTAAATCGTTTAAATCTCTTCATCGTTTCCTTGAAAGTGCAAAATTTGGTATTTTATATAAATAACATTTTACGTCCTCAAACGGACAAGTCCGAAATTAACCGAATCAGTAAAAGTAAGGGTTCATAGTCCTTAATTTTGCTGAAATGTTTAAATCGATTCCTCATTCCTTTGAAAGCGTAAACAGTGAAATTTTTGAAAACAATTTTATTTTAAAACGATTTGAAAACACGTGATTAAAACAGCAACATCTGTAGCAATTTCGACAAGGAAATTGCACTTCACAAAACACCGTAAAAACGGATATCAAATTAGCGTTGTGGGATAACCGCTTAAAAATTCACTTTAAATTGACGGTTACTGAAGTCACTATAATAGTGATTTTTCTCATCAAAAATTTCATCAAAACAACAACGCTTCAAAAATATAATAACGGCGTAAAAATTCCGTTAAAAAAATAACGGCGCAAAATACGTTTTAAAACCAAACACCAGTTCAACGTATATTAAATAGTGGACTGCCCCACTATATTTTCATCAAAATATTTTCCCGCACACAACATTTTCAAACAAAACGTGATAAAACACTCATGTAAGGAATAGGTAGCTAATTAAGTGACCTAGACATGCATTACAACTTGATAGAAATAGCCTAGTACTTCATAAGTTCGTATGCATATAAGTAAGATGGATTATACAAAGACACTACCTGGACACGCAACTACAAAATTTTAATGTTTGGACACATTTTCTTTTCGTGTAACCCAATTAGACACGCACGCAAGAATTGATAAGCAATACCATAATTAAATACATGAAAGACCAATCACTTCTACATGCCCGCAAGAAAGTAGAAAAACAAATGACCTGGACCTAGGTAACAAAGTTACACGCAAGCACATAAAATAAAATGGTCTATAATTTCGTGCAATACGACAGTGATACGCATGTCAACCAACTTGCTTAAAAATGTAACACAGTTACATAATTGGAGCTATACTATTAATCTTGTGAAATGCATACTTTCGTGATTCACCTACTCTTATGCAGTAATGAATCTGGGCATGCATATCTTGTATATAAGTGGAAATGAAACACAAAAGTACCTGGGTATGCTATATTCATGCGCACGAAACAATTACATGGTCTGGAATTAATACTGACTTGTATAACATGTACGCAACTATACTTTCAGAGGCCGGACACTTTAAATATGTGAATTGCACTTATCACTCCATGCACGCATGAAAAATGCGAAATCAAATGCCACACAAAAATAAATTAGAGGTGTGAGTTGTGAACTCACTTTTAATTTGCCTCCAAACCAGTTATCAACAATGAAAGTTTGAAGCAAAGTTTTGCACTACCATTAATATGTTTCTCTGAGCTACTGGAAGAAATGAACAACAAAAGTGATGCAGTCTACTGGAAGGAGAATGAACCAAAAATGATGCAGCTATACCTCTTTTCGAATTGTGAACAAGTCAATGAAAAAGAGTGTGCTGGCCATATTTTGGTACAATGCATTTAAGGCAACGTGCATAAATGAAGAATTAAGGACATGCTAGCAATAAATGGTGATGGCTGCAAAGATGGATTCAAATTTTTGCTTTAAAATAGAGTGACAGTATTTGCAATTTGTGTTCACACTTGTTAATATAAAATGAGACAGCACTGGCTTTTGAAATGGGCCAATCTCTTTTCACATGTGAAAACAAAGATAGATTACAACATGGTTAGGCAATTGATTAACTGACTTTGCAATTTTTGTTGACAGCCAACCAAAAATGTTTCACTTTTTGTTTATAATTTGTTTCAACTTTGCTTTACAAACTGGACCCATATGTTTACACATGAAGGCCAAATGAAAATATAACACAACTTGGTTATATTCAATGCAACAAGAAATTTGCAACTGACTTTGAAATCATTTTTTTTCCTTCGACAGTAATAAAATCACGGTTGTTACAATTATCTAAAACCCAAGATAATTTATTGATTGTAATACAATTTCTAATCATAAACATACTTAACGGAGTAGCGGAACCGTTCTATTTATTTTCTTTAACAATCTTCAAGTACTTCAGACAGTTTCGTTTCTAATGATCTTTCTTCTAACAATGATGATAGTACAACACTTGCCCTTGTTAGTAGCAGAATATTTCTTACTTTTCTTATTAACCTTCTTCCACTTCTTCGAACCATTCGAAGATGATGTGTTCCCTTTAACAGCAAGTACGACCACTTGATCCTTGGATGAAAACTCGGTTGGCCTCAACATATTGAAGAGCTCTACGGGACTTACATTCAACTGGCTCATATTATAGTTTAATATGAGTATCTCATACTAGGGAGTAAGAGACCTAAGAATTAAGTCTACTTGCATTTCGTTGCTTATCGTTACGTCTATCTATGCAAGTTTATCAATATAGCCTTCCATCATTAGAACATAATTGTCTACTTTTTGGCCCTTGGTCATTTTGGCACTGAACAGTTTTTTCAAAAATTTGTACCTTGCGGAATGAGATTTTTCACCAAATAGAGCTATGAGACTATCAAAACTCTCATGGACAGACATGTTTTTGTGGTGCCTCTAAAACGGCTTGTCTAACGTAGATAGCATGAAAACCTGAGCAATATCTAGGTCTGAAACCCATCTTTCATAAGTAAGCCTTAGTCCGGGGTCCACAACATCAATGGGTTAATCTTTTGGAGGTGCAGTTATTGACGACCAAAGATGTTCATAAGTCAACACTATCTTAATCGATTTTAACCAATCGATATAGTTGGGTCCGGTAAATTTGTTACTTTCAGAAAACAATTTGGGTGTAAACATTCTTTTACCAAGTTTTAAAATTGGTAGATTAGGCAATTTTATAGTAGATGTCTATTACTAAGGTTACACTTTGCGTTTCATTATATTAATAAGCTCCCATTAATCTTTTATGTTTTACCAAACCCTAAGATGAAACATAGAAGTCTTTCAACTTCAATAGTGAGTGTTAGGACTCATATGTCATAGGATTCTGACTTTGAGAAAAGCTCAGAAGATCATACTCCTATATATACAATGGATAACTCCATATCGGTTGTATCATGTACAACTCCAAACCCATGGTTCCTTGTCTTAATCTCATTCTTACCTTGAGGAATGATCAATAAATAAAGAGTGATTGTTCACTCGTACCTACCATTGCGCAACAGCTAAGTGTAATGCACATATCTTGAAGAAAGCTCAACAAATAGTGCAATTATCTTACCTCATTTATTCTATATATTAATAGTACTACACATAACATCTTTAGCTTGAGTAAAGTTCAATTACTAATGAGTATGCAACTAATCTATTAATACATCAATGGTATATGACAACTTTGTATTAAAGATTCATAATCTCTAATACTGAGCGATATTGACTTATGGAATAATGTATTTCTTATGAATACCCTCGTGATTCAAGTGTCGGACATATTAGAAATCAAGGTATATTACAATATATATGTATTTATCTCTTAATTATAATTAGGGTTTCTTAATATTCCACTTTTAATCTATACATTCATATTATATAAGTTTTATTATTATAATATAACTTTTATAATTTAATTAACTTATATAATAGTCTTATGTATGACATTAAACTAATTACATCCTATTTAATTAATTTAATCAATTAACAGTTAATTAATTTTACACTATTCAATCTTAACATTTTATATTGAATATGTATACTATTACCTTTATAGTTACACACATATATCTTTATATAATATATTATTTATTAATTAACTTTTAATTAATTTATTTAATTAAATAAATTTAATTAAATGTTATTAATTTCGAAAATTCTTTTATATACATCAATACTTACATTGTCTTAAAAATTTCAAGACAACATAACATATATCTTATATATATTATACATACATACATACATTAATTCATTAACCTTTTTAAGTAATTTATTCATTTTATTAACCTTATTAATATTATGGTTTTCAAAATTTATTATTTTTATTTTCAAAACATTTTTGAAAAGTTATATTATACATTTAAAATATATTTCTTATTTTAATTTGAACTTTTAAATTTAAAATTTTATTTTAATTTCAAAACAATTTTAAAAATTAGCCCAAGGCCCAGTTCAAATTGGGCTTTTCTATTATGGGCAACCTTTGATGTAATAACCCGCCATCTACAATAGCCATGTCCATGTCTAAATGTGGCACTAGCATCACGAATGCCTTTGATGGCGGATTACTTTTATTTAAAATATAAAACAAATCAGCGAGTTATCTACAATAATCCAAACTTTTTGAAACTCACAATGAAAGGAACTAAATATAATGCTGAAAATAAAAATACTAGAATCCCATATAAATACAATAAATTATAACTAATAGTCTCTAGTTTTAAAATATTTCTAGATGTTGAAAATAAATAAATAGTCTGAATACTTGGGAAAAATATCGAATATGTAGTAGATAAGCAATAAGTAGATGACCGCCATGTCTTCGTAATCACTGTTGATCCTCTCTACCTACCTATCAGAGTAAATAAAAAGAAGAAAGGAATGGAGGGGATTAGACATACTTCTGGTGAGTGATACATATCCTATGAGTACATAATATTAATTAGCTAGTAAAACAACACTTATACTTAGATACCATACCTTAACCAGTGTTATCTGCACCCGAAAAGTTAGTTAAATATAATATAATACCATAGTGACAACATGGGATATGGTCTAACTAAAATATAACCCATATCTAATCATATACACTCGATCGAACCTAAAGTCCAAACTTGTTATTGTCGAAAGTGTATGCGACTCGTTACCGAGGAACTATATATCTCAGGCCACTATCGCAAAATCATAAGCGAACCGCTACCGGGGAACTACATGTCCCAGCACACTATCTCCAAATTGTGGATGACTCACTACCGAGGAAATCTATGTCTCAGCCTGCTATCGTCATACCGTAAGCGACTCCCTACCAAGGAACGCAATGTCTTAGTCCATTATCGCCAAATCGTAAGCGACTCGCTATTGGAGGACTACATGTTCCAACCCACTATCGCCAAATCGTAAGCGACTTGCTACCGAGGAACAAGATGTCTCAAACCACTATCGCCCAATCATAAGTGACTCACTATTGAGGAACAAAATGCCTCAGCCCACTATCGCTATATCGAAAACGTATTACGAATCTATAAAACAAGTTACTTTTCAAAATTGTCTCAAAACACGGTAAACAATATATTAAAACGTTCCTCGTCTTGTCACGATCGCAATGCCATGAACTATGCATGAAATGGGGGTCGTATATGAGTTACAGGCGCTTGAAGTTGAGGGGCAGTATCGTAATTTATAATTTAAATATTTTTAACATTAAATTTTAATCTCTTCCCTAGAGTATTATCAAATCCCCGATTCATCGTTCATGAAACCCCAACGCCAACCTTTTGCCCTACCGCCGCCGCCACAATCACCAAGGCCATGATCCGACCCCACCAGAAAGCTCCTTGCCTCAAGTTGCATCCATCCCTACCACTGACATCACCTTCGCTGCCACTAGATTGGACCTGACCGCTACACGTTCCCCAAGATTTTATGGCCACCTGACGACGATCTAAGTCAATTAGAGACCACTGAGAAGACTAGCTCGACTTCATTTACACGTCTATGCTTCCTGATCGTAGCATGGTCGATGATTTATAGTTGGATCAAAATGAATGATCTATGTTTTTCAAACTTCCAGTGCGTTTTCTGAGCAATCCGTACACCCAATTGATGAACGAACACCACCGGTGGATTCGTGTCATCGAGAACTATAATTTTGATATATAATATGTCTAGGTTTGACACTTGTATATATTTCACTTTTTAAATTAGAAGGCGATTAACTTTTTCTAATTACATTGATAAAAAATAGATTTTTAATCATCTAGCCATGGCATGTTACATCTTAATCAAGTGTGTGTATATAAATAATTTTTGATTATCAATTTCATTATGTATATTTTGATTTTCACGAATATAAGAGGTGAATTACTATACCTTATCAAGATACACACATATAGGAAGAGTCCCACTTAACGAATTGCCTTATCTCATCTCTGATTTGATTAGAATCCGCTTCCTTCCTTGCTGGCCCAGACCTCTTGATTTGCCTTGATTTTCTTTGTAATTCCTTGTTTTGTAATGTCCTATTATTCCTTCTTGATTTGATGTGGTATTATTTTGATTTTATTATGATATTAGATGATGGAGAAGATAGGGATTAATGATAGGATGTTTAGGCTGAAGTATGATTAGAGAATAGGGTTTTGGTTTCTATTTATAGGTTGGAAAGACTCATGCTCCGGCTAAAATTTCGAAATTAATATACTATGAAAATACCACTGGTTTGACTTCTTCTAATTTCTTAGTCCGGTTAACCAAAATTAGCGAGTTACATATGTTTTCTAACTGTAAGCCGCATTCTAGATGTAATGAATAGGCCCCGAGGTCTAATTCCAGCTTCTATAAAAGTTTATTATTTTACCATTTATGTAAAATTATGATTTCTCCCCTTTACACTTTATTATTTATACGAAGTGTTACATTCTCTGCCTTTAAAGAATTTCATCCTCGAAATTCCAAGGGATGTAAAATGAACTCGTAAACATCCAAATATACACACACAATTACACAACCATTTCATACATCCATGTTAGCCATACACATATTCTTTTTGATGTAAGGGTGGTCCTCAATAAGAGGAAAGTACTCATATCTATTCATTATATAATAGAAAATAGAAAATAGAAAATAGAAAAAACTACCAAGACGCCTGGTAGGTGATTGTACAAACCATTTGAAAACATTGTTAAGGAAAGAAAAGTAATAGATTATCAATGAGATCAAGGAATATAAAATTTATTAACAATGTACAAACATCACACAAAAGCATAGTATACATGATGGGTATGATATGATGGTAATAATGAACAAAATGTAAGACTCAACTAAACTGGATCCTCCTATATGCATGTAACCATAATGACAACAATTTATGGATGCAAATCCTAACATATGCATTGATATCTATGCGTATGCACTCAAAATAACAAGTAACTAAAAGCATGTATTATAAGAACCATCAAAATTACCAAGTACTGTCGGCTAGGTCATTTCCCCACTGAACTCGAACCAACTTCACAAATTTATTCCAAAGTTACTTTACACTATGATCCAAAATACGAATAGGCCCATGGGATGCCATCAGTTCCGACTCTACCTCCACTTCCTCTAGTTGATTAGGCTGCATTACCATAGCTATATCATGAATACATTTCTACAGATGCGACACATGTAACATATTATGAATGTTTGCCAGCTTTTCTAGAAGTTCTACTATATAGGCTAACTTTCCCACTATCTCCAAAATCAAAAAAGGCCCAACGAATCGTGGCGCTAACTTTCCCATACTACCAAAACGCATAACATGTCTCAATGGAAATACTTTCACAAACACCATGTCACCTGCTGTAAACTCCAAATCCATCCGTCTCCCATCTGTATATGACTTTTGCCTATCTTGTGTGGCCTACATTCTTTTACAGATCAGTTCTACTTTCTTCTAAGTGTATCTAATTATGTTTGATCTAAGTATAGCCCTATCTATTGCCTCCCACCAATATGAAGGAGACTTGCATGGCCTCCCTTGTAATGCCTCAAAAAGTGCCATTCCTATACTATCTTTATAGCTATTATTATAAGTAAACACCACTAATAGTAAATGGCCTTCCTAAGCTCCACCGAAATCTAGTATGCAGGCACTCAACAAATCCTCCAACACCCTATTTACCCTTTCGGTCTGCTCGTCCGTCTGTGGATGATAAGCGGTGCTCAGATTCAACTCCGTACCCAATGTGTGTTGAAGACTTCTCCAAAATTCACTTGTAAAAATTGGGTCTCAATCACTAACGATGCTAGAAGGAATCCTATCCAAGCAAATAACCTCTTTAACATATAGTATATAATGGTACTGTCTTTGTACTCTTTACCGGAATGAAATGGGCACATTTGTTCAAGCAGTCCTCCATAACCTAAATGATTTCATTTCTCCTACTATTCCTAAGTAGCCCATCAATAAAGTCCATTAAATTGTGCTCTCACTTCCACCATGGAATATCCAATGGAAGCAATAATCCATTAGGCTTCTTTTGCTCCGCCTTCACCCTTTGACAAGTTAATCACCTAACAACATATTCCACCACCTGCATCTTCATCTTCGACCAATAGAAAATGGAAAACCCTTTTCATATCATGGTACATTTTTTCACCACCCAAATGAATAGTCATCTTAGAACGGTGACATTCACAATGTACCTCATTTATCACTTCACCAGCTACGGGCACACATAACCTTCCATCTCGCCTAAGCCTATCTTTGTTGTCGATGGAATAATGGTCCAAATGAGTAGATTGCTTACGTCGTTCCATCTTCTGAAAGATACTAACCAACCCTGCATCTTCCTTTTGCCTAGCCCCAATATGGTCAATAAATGTTGGCCTAACTTCAAACGCTACAAATGAATATGCCAACCACTTCGTTGATGGTCGAAAATCAAAACTTGTAATGTACTCCAACCACTTCCACTACATAAACATCAAGCCTAACATAGCATGCCTCCTACCAAAGGCATCAACCACCACATTGCCCTTTCCATCATATAAGAAATATCAAAATCATACGAGGCCAAAAATTCCATCCATCTTACAGCCTCAAATTTAGGTCTTTCTAAGAGAATAAATATTTGAGCGACTTATGATCTGTAAATAATTCAATTCTTTCGCCTAACAAAAAATGTCTCCATGAATTCAATGCAAAAACGATAGCTGCTAACTCAAGATCATGAGTCAGATAGTTTCTTTCATGGATGTTCAATTGTCTACTAGCATATACCAAAACTCTCCCTTCTTGCATCAAAACAACTCCTAGCCCCGTGCTATAAGCATCGGTATACACGGTAAAAGGCTTCGTACCATCAGAAATAACCAAAACAGGTGCACTTGTCAAAAGCTCCTTCATGCATACGAATGCATGTCCACACTTTGCATCCCAAGAGAAGACAAGAATTTCTTAGTAAGACGAGCTAGGGGAGCAAAAACCTTCGTAGAGTCCTTAATAAACTTTCGATAAAAACCCACCAACCAAGAGACTCCTAACTTTGGTGGCATTTTTCGGTACCATTTAGTTTTGTACCATAGCCACTTTGCTTGTATCAACTGGTAATCCATGCTATGACATGAAATGTCCAAAAAACATACCTCCGTTCTCCGAAAATGGCACTTGGAGAATTTTGCCTTCGGTTGCTGCTTTCTCAAGGTATCAAGCATCTCTTACAACCGTACTTTGTGCTCCTCCTCTGTAACATCCTGTATCTGGAGGCCAAAACTTAAGCGCTACAGATGCTGCAGTCATCCATAGTATTAACTTCTGGTGACAAAATACGGTAATGATAATGGTATCCATAATATTAGAAGCACATGAATATGAACAAAATCACAGATTTCAAAAAAACAACATTTTGCCGATTACATATCAAAACAATAATTCATATCCATGCTACATAATTCCTTAAAGTTTCCTAGGCAATGATCAAATATATCATTAAAAAAATATGCCAAGAGCGACATATGACGATGCCCTCTTGGTTGATCAAAGTAATATAGTCATATCTGACTTAATATACACAGCGGAATCAAAACAAAATGAAACGACAAATCCTAATTAGCTATCTGTCAACCACCTGCTCGTCTTCGGAAGCTTTATTCGCCAAAAGACTAAAACCTAAACACCTCAACCCTCAGCCAACTCAAATCAATTTTGAGTACCCAAGTGTTTAAGGGGAAACAAAACTTCGAGTCGGACATAAATCCTGGTGTGAATAATTCTGTTACATCTCGGTTTACTGATATTAAGTGAGACCACGCCGCTTAGCGAAACGGGTTTCCCCTTACTAATATCCTTTCAAAACACATATATTTTGCAAATCATTTCCTACAAACAAACTGGTTAATCAAACTAATTATATCAAAATAGCAATATCCTTTATGCTAATACATGGGCTATCTGTCCGTAAAACAGGTAATATGTGAACTATCTGCCCAATACATAATAGCAAGGTCCGTTATGCTAACAAAAGGACTATTTGTCCGTAAAATAGGTAATATGTGAACTATCTGCCCACAACATAATAGCAAGGTCCGTTATGCTAACATGGACTAACTGTCCATAAAACTAGGCCGATTTCCCGTAAACTGTGTTAGGAACTGAGATGTTGGTTTTGATGACAACAACTTTTTTAACTTATCTTATTGTAAAATATATACTATCACTATTGTCTAGATAGATATGTATATGCAGGATATATATATATATATATGATGGTATTGATTACTAAAGACTGATCAGTATAAAGACTCAAGATTCAGAATGGAGATATCAAGATTGAAGACTCTAGAGTATCAAGATTTCAAGATATGTGTCTAGTTTATTGTTAAAACTTCATAATAGCACGGAAATCTTCATTCCATATTTCATTTGGGATTGAACCCATTTCTACCTTCTTAGTGGCTTACAAATCCACGACAAGTAGCTTACAAACCTATGATAAGTGGCTTACAAACCCACAAACATCCTTGGTTTGTACAAGTTCTCGAGTCCTAATGTGATGAGATATTCTGCAGGAAGAAGCTTGCAAAACTACTTCAAAATGGTTTTTCAAAATGATTTTCAAAACTGCTTTTCAAAATGTTTTAGCCTTAAAAATTTTCTTTTTAAAATGATTTTCAAAACTGCTCTTCAAAATGTTTTAGCCTTAAAAATTATCTTTTCAAATGATTTTCAAAAGGATGTTTTAGCCTTAAAATGTTCTTTGTTTTTGTTTTTTAAATAAACTCTTGTTTTAAACTTCACATTGTTTTTTAACTAAGGGATGTCGACATCATGGGATACCCCATGTCGACATGGTGGCCATTAAATTCAAAAGTTTCAATTTTCAAAAGAAGTGTCGATTCGTTTAAATCTCTTCACGAATGGTTATGACCGTTACTGGTCTATGAATAGACTTCACAAACGAATTTTTTAATTAACTTTTCTTCATTCCTTCTTCTCCACAAATTCATATTCTAAAATTTTCATATTTTTAAGATCTTGCCGAAATTCTGCCGAATTCTCAAGTGAATCGAATTAGAATCTCATTCTTGTTTGATTCTCTGCCCTCTCTCGAAGATCAAAGTGCTATTCAGAGTTATAGGATTAATTTGTAATCAAACGTTTATCGAGTCTCTCTATATGGTGTGGTTGTGCCTGGAAATCAATTGGGTAATCTTATGGCCCGTAAATCAAGAGAGTTTGCCCCGGACTCGAGAGACAGGAGGGTACCTTAAGGCCTTTAGAAATTGAGGATTGTAATCTCGACATTGATTTAATAAAAATCTGTATGAGGTGTTTTGCCTTGGTACAGGACTGGACGTAGGGTAACTCCGAACCAATATAAAATCCGGTGTGTTCTTTCCTTTTACCATTTTTTATTTACTTTCTGCATCTGTGTTTGATTCTATGATTGTTCTGTAATTAAGTTCTGCATTTGTTTATATCATGATTTTTAAATTAGTCCATATAAGTCTTAAAATCCATTAAACACTATTCACCCCCCTCTAGTGTTAAATTAGCCTTAAGATCCTTAATCCGCACTTCCTTTCAAACTGCACTAACTGTCCGAATCAAAATGGACTAACTGTCCGAATCATTTTCTTAGGGTTAACTACCCTTTAAATTTTCCTTGAAAACCTTTTCTAAATGATTTAGTCCTTCAAATCATATATATAAGGAAAATATATCTTTAGCTTTACTCTAATCCATTTTTCCATAATATATACATACATATATATATATATATACTTTAATCAAAATCATGTTGATGGAATTTAATAAGGATTAACTATCATTCCAAAACAAGTTAAAACCCTTTTTAACTTGAAAATACTTAGGCTACATTTCCTATTTAATACTTTCGAAACCTTTGTTAAAAACCTTTAAAGACCCTTTCGAAACCCTTGAACGTAACCCCTTCGAAACCATTGAAAGTGACCCTTTCGAAAGCTCTAAAAGCCTTAGACATCTTTCTTTTAAAAACCTTTAAACATTGCCTTTCGAAACCATTAGAAAACCTTTCCTTTCAAAACCATTCGAAACCATCAGAAAACAACACCTTTCGACTCCTTCAAAACCTCTAGGGAACCACCCCTTCGAAACCTCTTTTAAAACCTTTCGAAAGCATTAAACCTAAACCTTTCAAAAGCATTTGGGTTCAATTTAAAAAATGTGGAAACCTTTTGAAACCATCCTAAGTTAACTCCTTCGAAACCCTTTGAAAACGCCTCGATCGAAACCATTGGATTATGCCTTCAAGTAGAGCAAAAGGACACAATCCCATTAAAGTCGAAAGCATTTCCTTTTGAAATCATTCAAATCATCACTTACGAAACCAATTTGGGTTATACTTTAATTTAAAAAAAAGCGTCATAAAAACATTTTAAGTCGAAAGCCACTCTTTCGAAAGCATTTCCTAAGTAAAAAATGATGGTGTCGGAACCACCTCTTCGAAAGCATTGGAGAAATGGGTAGATTTTCTAAAGCAAAAACAACCCCTTCGAAACCTACTGGGTTGAAAGGTAAAAAGACGGCAGCCAGGTGTTTCGACTTAGTCGAAAGCATTCATTTAAAACAAAGATGCAACCCAATCAAAACCATTTCCTTTTAAACCAATTGACCTAATCGAAACCCAACCAAGTCGAAAGCATCTTTGTCGAAAGCAAGTAGTTGCATTTTTCTTTAAAACCAAAGCAAAGCTTCAACCCTTTCGGAACCATATGGTTTCGACCCTATACCTTTCGCCCACATCCAATTCATTACGTACCAGTTGCCTGATACCATATGCATTGGTTTCGACTGTGTCGAAGGCGATAGTATAGAGGCAGAACCTGGTGCCGAAGGAGACGAAACAGTGAAAAACCTATTTATTTGTACTTCTAAACTATTTCTTTTGTACCTAACTTGCCTTGTTTGTCTAAATCTGATTAGTTTCCCTATTACTTTTCCAAAAGTGCTGCCATTTTCTAGAATTAACAAATTCAAATTATTTACAAAAAGCCCCTTCTCCATTTTAAAATATATAAAACATTTAAGTCCTATACCTTAAATAATTTTATATACCTATCAAAAATCTTAGGAAAAACATGGAAAAATTCCAGAAATTCTCTTTTAATATGATTTCTAACATATAAAAATTTCAAACCCAAACCATATATTATTTACCCATAAATAATTTATAACCCAAATTATCATTTTCTTTACTAGAAAATTCATATAAAATCCACATTAATTCCAAAAATTCTGAAAATTGAAACCCATCTCCAAGTATTATTTCTGATCTTCATAAAAATTCGCAAGGCATAAAAATGTCATTTAATAGGGTTTTACCTTAAAACATATCATAAAATCAATATGAACATGTATAAATCATCAACAAGTATATATATAAACATTCCATTATTAAAAAACATGGAACATCGTTGCAAAATATTCGGAATTCATCTTAAAACCGAAAGCACAATCAAAAATGAGATGTAAACATTATTCACCTTAGCCTTTGGGATTAAAGAGATTGAGATATGAATAGATTTGATTTTCTTAAGCTTATTTCTAGCTTATCTTCTTCCTTTTTCCCCTTTTCCTTATTAATGGTGGCCGGCCTTGAGTTTTAAATTTTTTGAAATGAAATGAACATGTAAATTATACACGGCTATGGGATAAAGATTTAGGAATGTCCCTTTTCCCATTCTACCCATCCTCTAATTCATTTTAAACCCCTTTTTAATTCATTATTAAATGGCACGGCTACCCCTTTAATAAAATCAAATCTGAATCCCCTAATCAATGCATTATTTTATTTTATTTAACTAATTAAATATCCTAAATAATGTTATAAAAAATATGAGGTGTTACAGACTACCCTCCTTAAAGAATTTCGTCCTCGAAATTACGATAAGGTACATAACAAGTCAAACAAGAAGGTAAATCCATCAAACAAGTCAGGATAAGTATATCTAATCCTGCTCTCAACCTCCCAAGTACAGTCCCTGTCATCGTCACTCCACTGGACTTTGACTAATCTGACCGTTTTGGTTCTAAGCCTCTTCTCATCTCTCGCAACAATACGAATAGGCTTTCTCACAATAGTCAAATCCGGTTCTACTACTAAGTCCTCTAGCATAGTCGGTGCATTAGTAGTCTCTGGATCTCTAACACACTTTCTGAGATGAGAAACATGAAAATTACTGTGGACACCAGCCAAACTGCTCGGTAACTCAACCCTATATGCGACTTTGCTGATCCTCTCAACAATAGGAAAAGACGAACCTTGGTGATAACTTCCCCGAATTTCCAAACCTAATCACCCCCTTCATCGGTGATACTTTGATGAAAATCTGATCTCCAACTGAGGACTTTAGATCTTTCCGTCTCTTATCTGTATAACTTTTCTGCCTTGACTGAGCCTCCTTCATTCTAGCCCGAATGACCTCAATCTTTTCTGCAGCTTCTCTGACTAAGTCTGGACCAAGAACCAACCTATCCCCAATCTCTAGCCAGCATATGAGAGATTTGCATGGCCTTCCATACAAAGCTTCAAACGGTGCCATCCCAATACTAGTCCGACGAAAAATCGACTAAATGCAGATGGTCTTCCCATGAACCCCTGAAATCTAGAACACAAGCTTTTAACAAATCCACTAAGATTTTGTTAACCCTTTCTGGTTTCCTATCTGTTTGCGGATGGTAAGCGTTACTCATCTTGAGCTTGGTTCCTAAAACTTCTTGCAGACTCTTCCAGAACTCGCTAGTGAATAAGCTGTCTCTATCACTAACTATGCTACTTGGAATTCCATGTAGTCTAACCACATTCCTCATAAACAACTTTGCCAAAATAGGTGCCATTCTGGTTGACTTAACTGGAATGAAATGGGCACTCTTGGTCAATCTGTCCACTATAACCCATATACTATCATTTCCTCTGTTCAACCTTGGCAACCCATCAATAAAATCCATGGATATAGAATCCCACTTCCATACCGGAATATCTAATGGCTGAGGCAACCCACTTGGCTTTTGGTGTTCGGCCTTTGCCTGTTGGCAATTCAAGCACTGCTTTACACACAAAACAATATCCTTCTTCATAACTTCCCAGAAGAAACTCCTCTTCATATTCTGATACATCTTAGTACCTTCTGGATGAATGGTGAACTTCGAATGATGGCATTCATCCAAGACTTCTTTCCTTATGTTTCCTACACTCGGAACACGTAATCTTTCTTTCTTTCTCAACCATCCATTCGGGTTAAGACTAAAATCTTTCAAGTCAATGCTCTCAGCTCCTTGTCTTAGCTTCCTGATACATTCGGCTAACACCGAATTCTCCATCTGTTTAGAAGCAATCTTTTCGATCAACACTGGTCGAACTTCCAAACAAGATAATACAACTGTATCTCTACTAGACCCAACCTCGGATCTCCACTGCACTCTGCAATCTGCTAATGCTTCCAAATTCTTCCACTCAGCAATCATCGCCAAAAGTGCATTATGATGTTTCCTGCTAAGTGCATCAGCAACCTTGTCGCCTTTCCCCGGTGTACACTCAATCCCAAAATCATAAGCGGCAATAAATTCTAGCCACCTTTGTTATCTCATGTTCAACTTCTTCTGAGAGAACAAATACTTCAGCGACTTATGATCTGTATATAACTCAAACCTTTCTCCCAAAAGGTAATGTCTCCACACCTTCAAAGAAAAAATAACTGCAGCCAATTCTAAATCATGTGTCGGATAGCTGACCTCATGTGGTCTAAGCCGTCTAGAAGCATAGGCAATCACTTTACCTCTCTGCATCAGCACAGCTCCTAATCCTGTTCCACATGCATCGGTATAAACCACCAAATTCTGATTACCTTCTGGAACAACCAACACAGGTGCATGGGTCAATAAGTGTTTCAAACTCTGGAATGCTTCCTCACACTTATTGCTCCACACAAACTTCACATCCTTTCTTGTTAGCTTGGTCATCGGTGCCGCTATCTGCAAAAAATCCTTAATGAACCTCCGATAATAACTAGCCAACCCAAGGAAACTCTTTATCTCGGTTACTGTCTCAGGTCTCTCCAACTATTTACTGCCTCAATCATAGTCGGATCTACTGACAACCCTTCCTTTAAGACTACATGACCAAGAAACTATACTTCTTTCTTCCAGAAGTGACACTTTGAAAACTTCGCTTTCAGTTGATGCTGCCTCAGCGTCTCAAGCACCACTCTAAGATGACCTTCATGCTCTCTTTCATCCTTAGAGTATATCAAGATATCATCTATGAAAACCAATACGAACCTATCCAAGTGCTCTCGGAAATAGCTTCGAGTCGGATATAAATCCTGGCGTGAATAATTCTGTTACATCTCGGTTTACCGATATTAAGTGAGACCACGCCGCTTAGCGGAACCGGTTTCCCCTCACTAATATCCTTTCAAAACATATATATTTTGCAAATCCTTTCCTACAACCAAACTGGTTAATCAAACTGATTATATCAAAATAGCAATATCCTTTATGCTAATAAATGGGCTATCTATCCGTAAAACGGGTAATATGTGAAATATCTGCCCAATACATAATGGCAAGGTCCGTTATGCTAACAAAAGGACTATCTCTCCGTAAAACAGGTAATATGTGAACTATTTGCCCACAACATAATAGCAAGGTCCGTTATGCTAACATGGACTAACTGTCCATAAAACTGGGCTGATTGCCCGTAAACTGCACTAACTATCCGAATTAAAATGGACTAACTGTCCGAATCATTTTCTTAGGGTTAACTACCCTTTAAATTTTCCTTGAAAACCTTTTCTAATTGATTTAGTCCTTCAAATCATATATATACAACGAAAATATATCTTTAGCTTTACTCTAAGTCATTTTGCCATGATATATATATATACTTTAATCAAAATAATGTTGATGGGATTTAATAAGGATTAACTATCATTCCAAAACAAGTTAAAACCCTTTTTAACTTGTAAATACTTAGGCTACATTTCTTATTTAATACTTTCGAAACCTTTGTTTAAAACCTTTAAAGACCCTTTCGAAACCCTTGAAGGTAACCCCTTCGAAACCATTGAAAGTGACCCTTTCGAAAGCTCTAAAAGCCTTAGACATCTTTCTTTTAAAAACATTTAAACATTGCCTTTCGAAACCATTGGAAAACCTTTCCTTTCGAAACCATCCGAAACCATCAGAAAACAACACCTTTCGACTCCTTCGAAACCTCTGGGGAACCACCCCTTCGAAACCTCTTTTAAAACCTTTTGAAAGCATTAAACCTAAACTTTTCAAAAGCATTTGGGTTCAATTTAAAAAATGTGGAAACCTTTCGAAACCATCCAAAATTAACTCCTTCGAAACCCTTTGAAAACGTCTCGATCGAAACCGTTGGATTATGCCTTCAAGTAGAGCAAAAGGACATAATCCCATTAAAGTCGAAAGCACTTCCTTTTGAAATCATTCAAATCGTCACTTTCGAAACCAATTTGGGTTATACTTCAATTTAACAAAAGGGTCATAAAAACCTTTTAAGTCGAAAGCCACTCTTTCGAAAGCATTTCCTAAGTAAAAAATGATGGTGTCAGAACCACCTCTTCGAAAGCATTGGTGAAATGGACAGATTTTCTAAAGCAAAAACAACCCCTTCGAAACCTACTGGATTGAAAGGTAATAAGACGACAGCCAGGTGTTTCGACTTAGTCGAAAGCATTCATTTAAAACAAAGATGCAACCCAATCAAAACCATTTCCTTTTAAACCATTTGACCTAATCGAAACCCAACCAAGTCAAAAGCATCTTTGTCGAAAGCAAGCAGTTGCATTTTTCTTTAAAACCAAAGCAAACCTTCAACCCTTTCGGAACCCTATGGTTTCGACCTTTCGCCCACATCCAATTCATTACGTACCAGTTGCCTGATACCATATGCATTGGTTTTGACTTTGTCGAAGGCGATAGTATGGAGGCGGAACCTGGTGCCGAAGGAGACGAAACAGTGAAAAACCTATTTATTTGTACTTTTAAACTATTTCTTTTGTACCTAACCTGCCTTGTTTGTCTAAATCTGATTGGTTGCCCTATTACTTTTCCAAAAGCGCTGCCATTTTCTAGAATTAACAAATTCAAATTATTTACAAAATGCCCCTTCTCCATTTTAAAATATATAAAACATTTAAGTCCTATACCTTAAATAATTTTATATACCTATCAAAAATCTTAGGAAAAATCTGGAAAAATTCCAGAAAATCTCTTTTAATATGTCTTCTAACATATAAAAATTTCAGACCTAAAGCATATATTATTTACCCGTAAATAATTTATAACCCAAATTATCATTTTCTTTACTAGAAAATTCATATAAAATCCACATTAATTCCAAAAATTATAAAAATTGAAACCCATCTCCAAGTATTATTTCCGATCTTCATAAAAATTCGCAAGGCATAAAAATGTCATTTAATAGGGTTTTACCTTAAAACATATCATAAAATCAATATGAACATGTATAAATTGTCAACAAGTATATATATAAACATTCCATCATTCAAAAACATGGCCAATCATTGCAAAATATTCGGAATTCATCTTAAAACCGAAAGCACAATCAAAAATGAGATGTAAACCTTATTCAGCTTAGCCTTTATGATTAAAGAGATTGAGATATGAATAGATTTGATTTGCTTAAGCTTCTTCCTAGCTTATCTTCTTCCTTTTTCCCCTTTTCCTTATTAATGGTGGCCGACCTTGAGTTTTCAAAATTTTGAAACGAAATGAACGTGTGAATTATACACGGCTATGGGATAAAGATTTAGGAATGTCCTTTTTCCATTCTACCCCTCATATAATTCATTTTAAACCCCACTTTAATTCATTATTAAATGGCACGGCTACCTCTTTAATAAAATCAAATCTCAATCCCCTAATCAATACATTATTTTATTTAATTTATCTAATTAAATATCCTAAATAATGTTATCAAAAATATGGGGTGTTACAGACTACCCTCCTTAAAGAATTTCGTCCTCGAAATTACGATAAGGTACACAACAAGTCAAACAAGAAGGTAAATCCACCAAACAAGTCAGGATAAGTATCTCTAATCCTGCTCTCAACCTCCCAAGTACAGTCCCTGTCATCGTCACTCCACTGGACTTTGACTAACCTGACCGTCTTGGTTCTAAGCCTCTGCTTATCTCTCGCAACAATATGCATAGGCTTTCTCACAATAGTCAAATCCGGTTCTACTACTAAGTCCTCTAGCACGGTCGGTGCAATAGTAATCTCTGTATCTCTAAAACACTTTCTGAGATGAGAAACATGAAATATACTGTGGACACCTGCCAAACTGCTCGGTAACTTAACCCTATATGCGACTTTGCCGATCCTCTCAACAATAGGAAAAGATGAATCTCGGTGATAACTTCCCCGAATTTCCAAACCTAATCATCCCCTTCATCAGTGATACTTTGCCAAAAACCTGATCTCCAACCGAGGACTCTAGATCTTTCCGTCTCTTATCTGCATAACTTTTCTACCTAGACTGAGCCCCCTTCATTCTAGCCCGAATGACCTCAATCTTTTCTGCAGCTTCTCTGACTACGTCTGGACCAAGAACGAACCTATCCCCAGTCTCTAGCCAGCATATGAGAGATTTGCATGGCCTTCCTTACAAAGCTTCAAACAGTGCAATCCCAATAATAGTCTGATGAAAACTCGACTAAATGAAGATGGTCTTCCCATGAACCCCCGAAATCTAGAACACAAGCTCTTAACAAATCCTCCGAGATTTTGTTAACCCTTTCTGTTTTCCTATCTGTCTGCGGATGGTAAGCGGTACTCATCTTGAGCTTGGTTCCTAAAACTTCTTGCAGACTCTTCAAGAACTCGCTAGTGAATAAGCTATCTCTATCACTAATCATGCTACTAGGAATTCCATGCAGTCTAACCACATTCCTCATAAACAACTTTGCCAAAACAGGTGCAGTTCTGGTTGACTTAACTGGAATGAAATGGGCACTCTTGGTCAATCTGTCCACTATAACCCATATACTATCATTTCCTCTGTTCAACCTTGGCAACCCGCCAATAAAATCCATGGATATAGAATCCCACTTCCATACCGAAATATCTAATGGTTGAAGCAACCCACTTGGCTTCTGGTGTTTGACCTTTGCCTGTTGGCAATTCAAGCGCCGCTTTACACACAAGCCAATATCCCGCTTCATCACTTCCCTGAAGAAACTCCTCTTCATATCCTGATACATCTTAGTACCTCCTGGATGAATGGTGAACTTCGAACGATGGCATTCTTTCAAGACTTATTTCCTTATGTTTCCTACACTCAGAACACATAATATTCCTTTCTTTCTCAACCATCCATTCTGGTCAAGACTAAAATCTTTCAAGTCATTGCTCTCAGCTCCTTATCTTAGCTTCTTGATCCATTCGGCTAACACCGGATCCTCCATCTGTTTAGAAGCAATCTTTTCGATCAACACTGGTCGAACTTCCAAACAAGATAATACAACTGTATCTCTACTAGACCCAACCTCGGATCTCCATTGCACTATGCAATATGCTAATGCTTCCAAATCCTTCCACTCAGCAATCATCGCCAAAAGTGCATTCTGATGTTTCCTGCTAAGTGCATCAGCAACCTTGTCGCCTTTCCCCGGTGTACACTCAATCCCAAAATCATAAGCGGCAATAAATTCTAGCCACCTTTGTTATCTCATGTTCAACTTCTTCTGAGAGAACAAATACTTCAGCGACTTATGATCTGTATATAACTCAAACCTTTCTCCCAAAAGGTAATGTCTCCACACCTTCAAAGAAAAAATAACTGCAACCAATTCTAAATCATGTGTCAGATAGCTGACCTCATGCGGTCTAAGCCGTCTAGAAGCATAGGCAATCACTTTACCTCTCTACATCAGCACAGCTCCTAATCCTGTTCCACATGCATCGGTATAAACCACCAAATTCTGATTACCTTCTGGAACAACCAACACAGGTGCATGGGTCAATAAGTGTTTCAAACTCTGGAATGCTTCCTCACACTTATTGGTCCACACAAACTTCACATCCTTTCTTGTTAGCTTGGTCATCGGTGCCGCTATCTGCAAAAAATCCTTGATGAACCTCCGATAATAACCAGCCAACCCAAGGAAACTCTTTATCTCGATTACTGTCTCAGGTCTCCTCCAACTATTTACTGCCTCAATCTTAGTCGGATCTACTGACAACCTTTCCTTTAAGACTACATGACCAAGAAACTATACTTCTTTCTTCCAGAAGTGACACTTCGAAAACTTTGCTTTCAGTTGATGCTGCCTCAGCGTCTCAAGCACCACTCTAAGATGAACTTCATGCTCTCTTTCATCCTTAGAGTATATCAAGATATCATCTATGAAAAACAATACGAACCTATCCAAGTGCTCTCGAAAAACTCGGTTCATCAAATCCACAAAGAAAGCTGGCGCATTAGTCAGTCCGAACGACATGACTAACCATTCATACGACCCATACCTAGTCCTAAATGCCGTCAAAGGTATACCATCCTCTGCTACTCTGAGCTGATGGAAACTTGTCGCTAAATCCAACTGCGAAAATACCTTGGCTCCACTCAACTGGTGGAACAAATCATCAATCTTGGGCAATGGATATCGTCCTCTCATTCAACTTACGATAATCGATACAAAGCCTCAACGATCCATCCGGCTTCTTAGCAAACACTACAGCTGCTCCCCAAGGCGAACTACTCAGCCTGATAAGACTCTTGCCTTCTAAATCCACCAACTGCACCTTCAACTCCCTCATTTCTAAAGGAGTCATCCTGCTTAGCGGTCTACTCACTGGTTCTGCTCCCGGAACCAAATATATCTGAAACTCAATGGCTCGTTTCGGTGGTAATCCTACTACAGGCTCAAACACAACTGCGAATTCACTAACCACGAAAACTCGACTCAACTCACCTTCCGACTCCATAGCACCAAACAAGGGCATACATCTCACCGCAAGAACCTTCTACGGTATAAACAATCATGTCACTACAATATGGGTGTCTAAGCGATATTTTCCTATCCTGGAAAAATATCCTAGCATCATACTCACTCAACCAATCCATACCAAGAATGATTCCGAACCCCACAAAATCAAACACATGCAAACTGCAAACAAAAGTATGACCTAACAAGTCAAACTCTAACTGGTCACATCTCAACCCTAGAGTTGCATACCCTCGTATTGGATTCGCAACCCGTAAGGAAGTAACTAAATATGTGGGTTCTAGGTTAAGCTTATCTATCAAACATCTAAATATAAAAGAATGTGATGCATCAGTATCAAGTAGAACACTAACAGACATACCATGAATCTGAAGCGTACCTCCCAAAACTGCCTTTCCCTTCTCTTGAGTCGTTGGCATTGAAGTAGCAGGCTCCAATGCATACACTTTGCCCTTTCCATCCTTAGAGGGCTCCTTGCACTGGCCCTTATAGTGGCATATCTGGTCACAGTTGTAGCACCTGACATTCTTCCTCCCAGCCACTTCCTTTGGCTTCCCACCACGACACTCATTGGCAAAGTGCCTCTTCTTGTCGCACTTGAAACTGACAATCTCAGACTTCCTTTTCTTAGCTGCTCCACCCTTCTAAGCATCTTTCTTAGGAAAGAACTTCCTCTTCTGACCCTCCCAACCGAGACTTCTTTAGCCTTACTCTTCTCTGGAGAATCAAGCAACTCCTCATGCATTAAGGCCATCTCCACTACCAAATCAGAAGGATCTCTAATATGAGGTAATGTAGCCCTGGCTAACTCAGGCTTCAACCCCCTAATAAACTTCTCGTTCCTCTTCATCACTGTATCCACTGAAGCATACCCATATCGGGCCAACTCCTCAAACCTCCTAGCATACTCCAAAACAGACTTGAACCTCTCTTGCAGACATGAACCAACTTAGAAAACTTTCTGATCAGAGCTGACTGTGCCATTGCAGACATGAACCTCTCTTGGAACCTTCCCTTGAAATCTTCCCAGGTCAAAGCCTCCTCATCCACTGCCACAGTCACACTATTCCACCAGAACAAAGCAACTCCCTGAAGCTGTCTAGATGCCAACCTCCTCTTCTACTCATCATTGAGCCTCAAATCTGCAAAAATCCTTTCCAAGTGCAACAACCTATTCTCTACCTCAATGGCATCCTCTGTTCCAACAAATGGCTTCCCTCCAAGCTTAATGTAGTCCCCACTCAACTTAGCATAGTCATTGAAAACTGGAGCTCCCGGAGCTCCTCCTCCCACTACTCCAGCAGCAACACCTGCATGCACCATATTCACGAAGAATTGATATACAGCTTCCATTCCAACTTGTGGGACTCCAGCACCCACGTTCTCTGCTTATGCCTGACCTTGACCTCTTCTCACATTAGGTCTGGCATTCCCTTCGGTGCCTTCCCCTCTTGGGTTAACTCTTCTTCTTCTTCCTTCCATATCTGTATTCAAACCGCATGAGATACAGAAAATAACCTAGCAAAGATTGGAGACTAGAGGTAAAGCGCATACTTATATATAGCAAGTACAAGTACGTTACTATAGCGTTATCCCATACCCCAACCTTACTCTACCTCTTTAGGATTATGTTTTAAAAAGCATTTTTAGTTAAAGTTTTTCATAAACCTATGCTCTGATACCAAGTTGTAACATTCCGTATCTGGAGGCCAAAAGCTAAGCGCTACAGATGTTGCAATCATCCATAGTATTAACTTTTGGTGACAAAATACGGTAATGATAATGGTATCCATAATATCAGAAGCACATGAGTATGAACAAAATCATAGATTTAAAAAAAACAACATTTTGCTTATTACATTTCAAAACAATAATTCATACCCATGCTACATAATTCCTTAGGCACTGATTAAATATATCATTACAAAAATACCCCAAGAGCGACATATGACGATGCCCCCTTGGTTGACCAAAGTAATATAGTCATATTTGACTTAATATACACAGCGGAATCAAAACAAATGAAATGAAAAATCCTAATTAGCCATCCGTCAGCCACCCGCTCGTCTTCGGAAGCTTTATTCGCCAAAAGTCTAAAACCTGAAAACCTCAACCCTCAGCCTACTCAAATCAATTTTGAGTACTCGAGAGTTTAAGGGGAAACAAAAACTTCGAGTCAGACATAAAGCCTGGTGTGAATAATTCTGTTACATCTCGGTTTACTAATATTAAGTAAGACCACACCGCTTAGCGGAATGAGTTTCCCCTCATTAATATCCTTTTCAAAACATATATATTTTGCAAATCCTTTCCTGCAACCAAACTGGTTAATCAAACTGATTATATTAAAATAGCAATATCCTTTATGCTAATAAATGGACTATCTGTCCGTAAAACAGGTAATATGTGAACTATCTGCCCACAACATAATAGCAAGGTCCGTTATACTAACAAAAGGACCATTTGTCCATAAAACAGGTAATATATGAACTATCTGCCAACAACATAATAGCAAGGTCCGTTATGCTAACATGGACTAACTTTCAATAAAACTGGGCTGACTGTCCGCAAACTGGACCAACTGTCTGAATCAAAATGGATTAACTGTCCGAATCATTTTCTTAGGGTTAACTACCCTTCAAATTTTCCTTGAAAACCTTTTCAGAATGATTTAGTCCTTCAAATCATATATATATATATATACAAGGAAAATATATCTTTAGCTTTACTCTAAGCCATTTTGCCATGATATATATATACTTTACTCAAAATAATGTTGATGGAATTTAATAAGGATTAACTATCCTTCCAAAGCAAGTTAAAACCCTTTTTAACTTGAAAATACTTAGGCTACATTGCCTATTTAATACTTCTGAAACCTTTGTTTAAAACCTTTAAACACCCTTTCGAAACCCTTGAAGGTAACCCCTTCAAAACCATCGAACGTGACCCTTTCGAAAACTCTAAAACCCTTAGACATCTTTCTTTCAAAAACCTTTAAACATTGCCTTTCAAAACCATTGGAAAACATTTCCTTTCAAAACCATTCGAAACCATCAGAAAACAACACCTTTCGACTCTTTCGAAACCTCTAGGGAACCACCCCCTTGGTAACCTCTTTTAAAACCTTTCGAAAGCATTAAACCTAAACCTATCAAAAGC
The DNA here is from genome assembly GCA_030737815.1 of Allium fistulosum. Classification (NCBI taxonomy): domain Eukaryota; kingdom Viridiplantae; phylum Streptophyta; class Magnoliopsida; order Asparagales; family Amaryllidaceae; genus Allium; species Allium fistulosum. Next base: position 344,393,817 of record CM060902.1, read on the forward strand.
ATTTGGGGTTTAATTTAAAACATGTGGAAACCTTTCGAAACCATCCAAAGTTAACTCCTTCGAAACCCTTTGAAAACGTCTCAGTCGAAACCATTGGATTATGCTTTCAAGTAGAGCAAAAGGACATAATCCCATTAAAGTCGAAAGCACTTCCTTTTGAAATCATTCAAATCATCACTTTCGAAACCAATTTGGGTTATACTTCAATTTAACAAAAGGGTCATAAAAATCTTTTAAGTCAAAAGCCACTCTTTCGAAAGTATTTCCTAAGTAAAAAGTGATGGTGTCAGAACCACCCCTTCGAAAGCATTGGAGAAATGGGAAGATTTGCTAAAGCAAAAACAACCCCTTCGAAACCCACTGGTCGAAAGGTAAAAACGCGGTAGCCAGGTGTTTCGACTTAGTCGAAAGCATTCATTTAAAACAAAGATGTAACCTAATTAAAACCATTTCCTTTTAAACCATTTGACCTAGTCGAAACCCAACCAAGTCGAATGCATCTTAGTCGAAAGCAAGCATGCGCATTTTTCTTTAAAACCAAAGCAAAGCTTCACCCCTTTCATAACCCTATGGTTTCGACCCTATACCTTTCGCCCACATCCAATTTGTTATGTACCAGTTGCCTGATACCATATGCATTGGTTTCGACAGTGTCGAAGGCGATAGTCTAGAGGGGGAACCTGGTGCCGAAGGAGACGAAACAGGAAAACCCTATTTATTTGTACTTTTAACTATTTCTTTTGCACCTAAACTGCCTTGTTTGTCTAAATCTGATTGGTTGCCATATTACTTTTTCAAAAGTGCTGCCATTTTCCAGAATTAAAAAATTCAAATTATTTACCAAAATCCCCTTCTCCATTTTAAAATATATAAAACATTTAAGTCCCATACCTTAAATAATTTTATTTACCTATAAAACTCTTAGAAAAAATCTGGAAAATTTCTAGAAAATCTTTTTTAATATGTTTTCTACCATATAAAAATTTCAGACCAAACCATATATTACTTACCCGTAAATAATTTATAACCCAAATTATTATTTTCTTTACTAGAAAATTCATATAAAATCCACATTAATTCCAAAAATTCTGAAAATTGAAACACATCCTCAAAATATTATTTCTGATCTTCATAAAAATTCGCAAGGCTTAAAGATGTCATTTAATAGGGTTTTTACCTTAAAACATATCATAAAATCAATGTGATCATGTATAAATCATCAACAAGTATATATATAAACATTCCATCATTCAAAAACATAGAAAATCATTGCAAAATATTTGAAATTCATCTTAAAACCGAAAGCACAATCAAAAATGAGATGTAAACATTATTCACCTTAGCCTTTATGATTAAAGAGATTGAGATATGAATAGATTTGATTTGCTTAAGCTTCTTCCTAGCTTATCTTCTTCCTTTTTCCCCTTTTACTTATTAATGGTGGCCGGCCTTGAGTTTTCAAATTTTGAAATGAAATGAACGTGTGAATTATACACGGCTATGGGATAAAGATATAGGAATGGCCTCTTTCCCATTCTACCCCTCCTCTAATTCATTTTAAACCCCTTTTTAATTCATTATTAAATGGCATGACTACCCCTTTAATAAAATTAAATCTCAATCCCCTAATCAACACATTATTTTATTTAATTTATTTAATTAAATATCCTAAATAATGTATCAAAAATATAGGGTGTTACATCCTCGGTCTTGGAATAAATGAGGATGTCATTCATAAACACCAGTAAAAATCGATTCAACTATTTTGAAAAATACGTCTCATAAGATCCATGAAATAGGCCGGAACGTTGGTTAGTCCGAATGGCATGACTAACGACTTATAAGAACCCTCCGGCATGTGAATGTTAGTTTTCAGTATGCTTTCATTTTCCACCCTTAGGTGATGAAAGCATGTGGCGAGATCCAACCGTAAAAATATTCTCGCTCCAACAAATTGGTCAAACAAATCATCAATGGGCGGTAATGGATATTTATTCTTCCTCGTCAACTTATTTAGCTCACAGTAGTCGACACATAACTGTAAAGAACCATCTTCCATAGTGGCAAACACAAATGGTGCCGCCCACTCAGATGTGCTTCTTCTTATAAACCCTTTCTGTAAGAGTTCGGAAACTTGGGTGTCTAACTCTTTTCTTTATCAAGGAGCCATTCACCTAATAGGTAATACAATTGGCTTTGTGCCTTCAACCAAATCAATACAAAACTCTATTTCTCATCGGGAAGGAAGGCTAGTAATCTCCATAAATACATCAGGAAATCTCTATATGACAGGAACGGATGCTAACTCATCTTGGGATAGATCCAAAGAATATAGGAAACTCAACACCATCAATCCATTGGGCTCGCAAGAAATATTTATGTGACGCCCGTATTACTCCTCATATGAATCGCCCTCCTATCACAATCCAGTACTGTCCTACAGTGTGACATCCAATCCATTTCCAATATCAATCCATACCACGAAAATCCAAGCACAAAAGCATTACATATATATTTCACACCACAAATCCATAATTTAAATTCTTGGAAAACCATAAATAAATGGGACGATCCCCGAATGGTGTTTGGCACCACTGTGGGAATAGGCACAATGTGAGTCTCTAATTCTAACCTATCAACCATACTTATAAAAATGAAAGAACGCAATGCTCCAGTGTTAACTAATGTATGAATAGGAAAATCAGAGACAAGTAACACACCTTCCATAGTGGTGTTAGTTACTGAGATGATAGTTTTGATGACAACAACCTTAGGACTTGTTATAAAATATAAATACTAATATCTTTGTCTAGATATATATGTATATGCAGGATATATATATATGTAGGTACTGAGAATGAAGACCATACAATATAAAGACTCAAGACTGAGTATAGAGATTCAATACTGATGAATTCAAGACTGAAGAAATCAAGACTGAAGACTCATGAGTATCAAGAGTTCAAGATATCAAGAAAAGTAATAGAGTCTAGATTTATGTTAAAACTTCATAATAGCACCTAAAATCTTTATTCGGATTTTAATTATGGAATGGAATCCACCTTCTCGCTTTAATAGTGGAATGGAACCCACGACCTCTTAAGTGGGATGGAACCCACGACCTTCTCTAATGGAATGGAATCCACGAAATTTTCAAAATGATTTATTTTTTCAAAACTATCTTTTTAAAGTCATCTATATCAATTTAAATATTTTAGCCTTAATTCAAAAACTATTTTTAATCATATTAATTGCAAAATCATCTCTTGTTTTTTAAACCATCTCTTGATTTTAATATTTTAGCTTTAATATATTTTAAATAAATCTATACTTAGTTTTTAATATTACTTTTATATTATAGATTATATATTTTAAGTTTACTTTCTAAAACTCTTTTATAAGTTTAAACTATATTCAAAATGGTTTAGAAAGTTTAGAAATTATTTTGACAAGTTTTAGAATAGAAATCATTTTAAAGCAAAATCTATTTTCCAAATTAACATAGGCATGTCGACATCCCTCATCCCCCTATGTCGACATGGTAGCCGTAGAATTTAAAATTCAAATTTTCAAAAGAAGTGTCTATTCGTCATAACCTTTTGCGAATGGACATGACCGTTGTTCTCCTATAAATACCAGTTGTTTTCAACGAATTTTAAGTTAGTTTTTCTTCATTTCTTCACTCCTTCTTCTCCACTCAAATATTCTCTTATATTTCAAATTCTTTAACAAAACTCTGCCTATATTCTAAGTGAATTAAACTCGATAATCTCTAGTTTGATTCTTTGCCACTCTCTCTCAAAAATCTCAGTGATATTCAGATTTATAGGATCATTTGTAATCAAAGATCGAAAGATCGAAGTGTATCGAGTCTCTCTCTATCAAAGTGTGATTGGAAACGGTGTGATTGTGGCCCGTAAATCAATTGGGTGTGATTGTAGCCCGTAAATCAATTAGGTGATCTTGTAGCCTGGTTAAATCAAGAGAGTTTGCCCTGGACTCGAAGACAGGAGGGTGTATCTCGTGGCCTTAAAATCGAGGTTGTAATATCAACATTATATTTGGAAAGAAATCTGCACAAGAAATTGTGTGGGACTGGATGTAGGGTAACTCCGAACCAGTATAAAATTCTGGTGTGTTCTTTCCTTTACTGCTTTTATTTACTATTTGCATCTGTGTCTGGTTCTGTGATTGTCTCTGTGTTTGTGAAATTGCATCTGTATGTGTTTAATTTGAAAAGATTTCAAAAATTCCATAAAATCCATTAAACACTATTCACCCCCTCTAGTGTTAATCCAGCCTTAAGATCTGTGATCCGAATTTCCTACATTTGGTATCAGAGCATTGGTTTTCAAAGTTTTCATAATTTGATTTTTGAAAAGTTTCAAATGGCTGCCAATAATGGTAATGTCAACACTATCACTAGTTCGTTTGTAGAGGGTTAGTCTACTGCCAGACCACCACTTTTTAATGGCAGTAACTATACATATTGGGCATGTAGGATGAAAATCTATTTACAATCAATAGGATTAGATACTTGGAATATCACACATACTGAGTACATTGAACCCACAACTCATTTTGCACAGTGGACTGCTGAGCAAAAGACTGTTGCACAAAACAATTCCAAATCCATGAATATTCTATTTTGTTCACTTGATAGGAATGAGTTTAATAGAGTGTCTGTATGTAAGTCTGCATATGAGATCTGGAAAACTTTGCAAGTTACTCATGAAGGACCAAGCAAAGTTAAACAGACCAAAATATCTATCTTGACCAATCAGTTTCAATTACTCAAGATGAATCCAAATGAGTCCATTTCAGACATGTACAGTAGGTTTAAAGACATTGTGCACTCACTAATTGCATTAGGAAAGAACTTTTCCGAAGAAGATCAAGTTAGAAAAATTCTGAATTCACTCACTCTGGAATGGGATCAGAAGACTCTAGCAATTGAAGAGGCTAATGATATTAGTACTCTGAAAATTAAAGAATTGATTTGGAATTTGATGTCGTTTGAAGTACAAATGCAAGGGAGAAGAGAAAGCAAGGCCTCAGAAAAGAAGTCAATAGAGTTCAATGCAATAATAGATGGTTCAGACTCAAACAGTGACGACGATGAAGAAATAGCCTTGATGACAAGGAATTTTAGAAAGTTTCTGAAATACAGAAAGATAAACAATTACAAGAGAAATGATCACAAGAATTCTGGAAACAATAATGAAACTCAAAACAACGGCAGATGCTACAATTGTGATGAGCCAGGCCACTTAAAAAGAGATTATTCGCATCCGTATAAACAGAAATTTTCTTCAAGTAATGATTTGTCAAAGAAAAGAAAGAGAGCATATACTGCTACACTGGACGATTCAGACTTGTCCTCTAGTGATGAAGATCAAGAGACGGAAAATTCAAACATGTGCTTTATAGCTATTCACGATTCTAATGATCTTGGAAATATGGATCTAAATATAGGTACGCATTTAAATTATATTGATTAAAATTGCTTGTTTGAATGTTTGATTGTTTGCATGTTTTGAAATTGCTTGTTGTTTGAATTTAAAATTTTGATTTTCAAAATAATATTATTTTAATATTAAAATATTAATATTAAAGTGTTATTTAATATTATTTTAGATAAAATATAAATTAGTTTATAGGATATATATATATATACATTAAATAAAATAAGAAAAATAAGTCACATGATTTAAGGAACCCATGTCGACATCCCTCCAGAAATTTGAAATTCAAATTTGAATAAAAAAACTTTGAATTTCCCTCCACCTTTTCACCAACTCCAAAACTCTTAAAAGGTGTCTCTTGACCAGAGAACATGGCTCTTAGATATCTATTTATCTTCTTAACTTTATCCTATCTTTTCACTTTCATTTCAAAATTCAAACTCTCTTTCAAACTCTCAAGCTCTCTACTTTCTTCAAAAATGGCTTCCTCAAGCACTCCATCCACCATTAGACTGTCCAAGGTCACCAAAGAGTTCCTCTACAATAATCCGGAAGCTATCAAGGCTTACATAAGCTATGTAAACTTTGGAAAGATCCATACGGGAAAATTTGCTATCTTTAATGATTTTTCTTCTTATGAAATCAATGTTCTTTTTGAAGAGAATCAAATTCTTAGCTTAATTGATGATTCTCAAAATGATTTTGTTTGTTATACAAATCTGGTCAAAATGTTTTATGCAAATTTGAATTGTCGTTTTTACGAAGAAAATGCAGGGGAATTGTGGAGTAGCGTTAAAGGAACGCGTATTGTTTTAAATAGTGAGATTTTGGGTAACATTCTTGCTTGTAAGTATACGGGAATGGATCTTTCAAATTTTCAAATTTATGAAAATGATCGTGAGACATTTCATCAAATTTTTGAAGGAGATGATAACTTTGAGTTTATAAACCAAAATTTTTATCCTAAAGCTAGAATTGTAAACCTTCTTTTGAAACATACCATAACCCCAAGATCGGGAAATTTCAATCACCCTACTTTAAAAGTTTGTAAGGCTCTTTTTGGGCACTATGACATTAATTGGGCGCAAGTGATTTTGGATGAACTTCGTCCCAAATTTTTTACTTCAGGTGAAAACACCTTATATCAAGGGATTTATCTCACTCGGATTTTTAACTACTTTGGTGTTGATTATAAGAATGAGGAGTTCGTTTCTAGAAAAGTGTTTAACCATGCTAACATCTCTCTCATGAAAATTTCGTTTGTGTTTCAACCATATGAAACACTTGCCGAAAAGGATGAGAGATTGGCTCATGAAGAGATGGAAGAAGAGGAGGAGGAGGAAGATGGGGAGGAGATGGAAATTGAAAAAGAAGGAGAGGAGAAGGAAGAGACTTCATTGGAAAGCATCGAATACCCTATCACTCCTAACAATCCATCCAACAAAACGCTTCTCAAGAACCAAAAGATTATCGTGGAAAACCAACGGATTCTCAAAAGATCCATTAGTAAAAAGTTGGACAACATTTCCACCAAAATGAACAAGTTCTTTGGGAAAGTGAGTCGCAAGCTTGGATTATCATCATATTCATCATCCTCTAACAAATACTAGTTTCATTTCATGTTGTATTAGTTTGTATATCTCTTTAGTTAATGTTATGTATCGTTTGTGTAATGTTAACTAAATTTATCAATGAAAATCTTTTATTTCTATTTATTAGCTCTAAAATATCTTTGGAATGCTTGTTATTATATTATATAAGTTTATATATATAGACTTGTATATAATATAAAGAAACAAAGCAAATTGCCAAAATTAACAGGGGCATGTCGACATCCCCCTACCCCCCATGTCGACATGTAACGGCCATAAAATAGTTTTTGTTTTGAAATTGAAATTGACATAACTACCTTGTGTCTTTTCATTTCAAACAACTTTCTAACTCTTTAAATACCTATTTCTTCCATAAAAATGCATGCTTTCAATTCTCTTTATTTTATATTGAATTTCTTCATATTTTATCAAAAAATGGCCTCTCCTATTCATAATCTAAGTGAGAATCTTGAAGAAACTCTTAATTCCTTCAAGAACATACTTACTTTTATCCTTCGTAATCAACGTCACTTAGAATTAAGCCAAATGCAGATGATAAAAGAACAAGAAAGGCATTTCGATGCCATTCGATGATCTCAGCCCTCAACAAAGAAGAACTTGAAGCGAATCTAGAAGGAACTCTGAACAAAGATAATGAAGAATGGGATGCTATAAAGGCAGATCCTATCTTCGGTGAAGAAGGATTGGTTCAAGTTCCAAGAAATGTTTGATTTGATATATGTGGTTTGATTTACTTTGATTTGGTTTGAATTGTTTGGTTTGATTTGATTTGATTTGATTTGGTATGGCTTGGATTGATTTGAATATGGTGTGTAATATATGATTGAACATGGTGTGGTTTGATAAGAACATGATGTATATATTGATTGATTATGTTTGAAATTTTCATATCTCTCACATTTACCTTACTATATTTTATTCATAATTATCTGTCTCATTTATATTCTACTATACTGTGTTATTATTCTATACAGTGCTATAGTATAAGATTTAGGGGGAGTTATGTAATTTAGGATTAGTTTATGTTGACAACAAAGGGGGAGAATTATAAAATAGGATTAGATTAAGGGGGAATTAGTAGATTAAGGGGGAGGAGTTGTTGGAATAAGGGAGGAGTCAGAGTAGAATCAGAGTTTGGTGGAGTATATTTTATAAACGTAGGTTGTCATCGTCAAAAAGGGGGAGATTGTTAGTTCCTGAGATAATGGTTTTTATGACAACCTTAGGACTTGTTATAAAATATAAATACTAATATCTTTGTCTAGATATATATGTATATGCAGGTACTGAGAATGAAGACCATACAGTATAAAGACTCAAGACTGAGTATAGAGATTCAAGACTGACGAATTCAAGATTGAAGAAATCAAGACTGAAGACTCATGAGTATCAAGAGTTCAAGGTATCAAGATAAGTAATAGAGTCTAGATTTATGTTAAAACTTCATAATAGCACTAAAATCTTTATTCGGATTTTAATTGTGGAATGGAATCCACATTCTCGCTTTAATAGTGGGATGGAACCCACGACCTCTTTAGTGGGATGGAACCCACGACCTTCTCTAGTGGAATGGAATCCACAAAATTTTCAAAATGATTTATTTTTTCAAAACTATCTTTTTTAAAGTCATCTCTATCAATTTAAATATTTTAGCCTTAATTCAAAAACTATTTTTAATCATACTAATTTCAAAATCATCTCTTGTTTTTTAAACTATCTATGGATTTTAATATTTTAGCTTTAATATATTTTAAAGAAATCTATACTTAGTTTTTAATATTAGTTTTATATTATAGATTATATATTTTAAGTTTACTTTCTAAGACTCTTTTATAAGTTTAAACTATATTCAAAATGGTTTACAAAGTTTAGAAATTATTTTGACAAGTTTTAGAATAGAAATCATTTTAAAGCAAAATCTATTTTCAATATTAACATAGGCATGTCGACATCCCTCATCCCCCCATGTCGACATGATAACCATAGAATTTAAAATTCAAATTTTCAAAAGAAGTGTCTATTCATCGTAACCTTTCGTGAATGGACATGACTGTTGTTCTCCTATAAATACCTGTTGTTTTCAACGAAGTTTAAGTTAGTTTTTCTTCATTCTTCATTCCTTCTTCTCCACTCAAATATTCTCTTATATTTCAAATGCTTTAACAAAACTCTGCTGAAATTCTAAGTGAATCAAACTCGATCCTCTCTAGATTGATTCTCTGCCACTCTCTCTCAAAGATCTCAGTTCTATTCAGAGTTATAGGATCAGTTGTAATCAAAGATCGAAAGATTGAAGTGTATCGAGTCTCTCCCTATCAAAGTGTGATTGGAAACGGTGTGATTGTGGCCCGTAATTCAATTGGGTGTGATTGTAGCCCGTAAATCAATTAGGTGATCTTGTAGCCTGGTTAAATCAAGAGAGTTTGCCCTGGACTTGGAGATAGGGGTGTATCTCATGGCCTTGAAATCGATGTTGTAATATCGACATTATATTTTAAAAGAAATCTACATAAGAAATTGTGTGAGACTGGATGTAGGGTAACTCCAAACCAGTATAAAATTTTGGTGTATTTTTTCCTTTACTGCTTTTATTTACTATTTGAATCTGTGTCTGGTTCTGTGATTGTCTCTGTGTTTGTGAAATTGCATCTGTATGTGTTTAATTTGAAAAGATTTCAAAAATTCCATAAAATCCATTAAACACTATTCACCCCCCTCTAGTGTTAATCCAGCCTTAAGATCCGTAATCCGCATTTTCTACAAGTGGATGTAGAAGTTGTTCTTCCGTTTCTTCCGGCTAGTGGTGCACTAGCACTTGGAACTTCTTCTAGTGCATAGGCATTCACAATTTGAATATTTGTGGCACCCGATCCTCGTCTTCCCAAAGCGAAGCATGCATTCTTCATATGCCCAATCTAATTGCAATTATTGCACTTTACCTTTGTAAAATATACCCTACACTCCTTAGTAATGTGACAATTCCTTTTACAATGGTTGCAAATGATATCCCGCTTCTTCCCTTTGTTATGCCGGTCCTTTGCACCTCCATTCTTACGCTTACCCTTTGTATACGCATGTCCACCCACCGTTTTAGGATCCTTTTTGGTGTCTTCTTTTATGATGGTACCAAGCAATGTCATTTCAACTATTCTCTCATAAGTAGCCCCATCAAAATATTACTCCATGACAGATCCTTCTATGGTTGGTTCAAGCCGTTTGCAAACCTCTTGACCTTCTTCGTTGGTGTATTGATCAGCTCCATCCCTAATGCTACAAGCTTGTTGAAGTGATTCACATACTCCTCCATCGTCATGTTTCCTTGCTATAGATGAATGAGCTTCTCAATCCAAATTCCCTTCTCTACCTCCAAGATTAACATAGCCTTGAACCATTGTTTGAAATTTCCCTAAGTGATGTCCTCCTCATTTGTCTCAGCCACTACCATCTCCCACCAGTTTAAGGTCTCTCCCTTTAGGTTCCATGCTACAAGCTCGCACCTCATAGCATCCCTAAGACCTAAAGCTCCAAAGGTATGCTCACATACGTAAAGCCATGCCCTCAATCCACAAAACACTCGGTTCCCACAAAAGGCTTTCCACCCATGCTCGTAAATTTTTTACACAACTTTGGGAAGCTAGCGGAGGGTGGGTGATTGGGAACCGCTGCAGATGTATGGGATATGGGTGTAGCGAAGTTAACATGGGCATGGCCAGTGGCTTGTAAAAACCTATGGAACCAAATGGGTTTGTTCACGCCATGTATCACTAGCAACACATACTCAGAGCTCTCTTCGGTCTGGTTACTCATCTTTACTAACTGTAAAAAGGATTATTAGCAACTATTCCTAGATGACCTCGAACTAGACTGGAATAAATATGGTGTATGCTTTGTGCTACATTAAAGTATACACACACAAACAAGTATGCTCTCTCAATACGCCCTAGTACAGTAGGAAGCGTTTAACCTAAGCTCTGATACCACTGCTACAACATGCCATCTATGATAACCCAATCCAGATCTAAGGCACTAGCATCGTAGATGCCATTGACGGTGGATCATTTTTAGTTAAAATATAAAATAAATCACAGAGCTTTCAACAATATCCTACACTTTCTGAAAATCATAGTGGAAGGAACCAAATATAATAGAGATAATAAAAATACTATACTCCCAGATAAAAATAATAAATTATAATTTGTATTCTCTAGTTTTGAAATATCTCTAGATGCTAAAGATAAATAAATAGTCTGTATTTCTAGGGAAAATATCAAATAAGTAGTAGATAACTAGTAAGTTGTGCATCTCCATTGTATTGCCATGTCTTTTAAATCACCGTCGATCCTCTATACCTACCTATCAGAGTAAACAAACAGGAAAATGAAATAGAGAGGGTCAGACATATGTATGGTGAGTGATACACATCTTATGAATGTATAATACTAATAAGATAGTAAAACAACATTTATACTCGAAAACTATACCTTAACCTATGTCACTTGCACCTAACAAGTCAGCTAAATATAATATAATACTATAGTGATAGCATAGGATAAGGTCACACAAAAATCTAACCCATATCTAATCATATACACTCGATCGAATCCAAAGTCCCCACTTGTTATTGATGAAAGCTTACGCATCTCATTATTGAGGAACTATATGTCTCATCCCACTATCACAAAATAGTAAGAGACTAGCTACTAAGGAACTACATGTCTTAACCGACAATCACCAAATCGTGAACAACTTGCTACTGAGGAACTATATGTTTTAGCCCGCTCGTCATAATGTAAGCGACTTGCTACTGAGGAGTGCAATGTCTCAGCCCACTATCGCTCAATCATAAGTGACTCACTACTAAGGAACAAGATGTGGCAGCATGATATCACCCAATCGTAAGCGACTCGCTACCGAGAAACAAAATGTCTCAGCCAACTATCGCCATATTGAACAATGTATAGAGATCTACTAAAACAAGTCACTTTTCAAAAGTGTCTCAAAACATAGTAAATAATATAATAAAACATCCCTTGTCTCATCACGATCACAATGCCGCAAACCACATGAAACAGAGGTCATATATGAGAGGTTTAAGCGTTTGAAGTTGAGGGGCAATCTAGTAACTTATAATTTAATTATTTTTAATATTATATTTTATATCTCTTTGCTATGGTATTATCAAATCCCCAATCCATCATTTGTTAACCCCCCAACGTTGCCTTTTACCCTACCGCCACAGCCACGATCGACAAGATTAAGATCCGACCCCACAAGAAAGCTCCTTTCCCCAAGTTGCATCCATCCCTACCCCTGACGTCGCCTCCTCAGCCACCAGATTGGATCCAACTGCTGCCCATTGGCTAGCTAATGATGATCTAAGTCAATCAGAGACCACCTAGAAGACCAGCTTGATCTTCGATATGCATCTATGCTTCCTTATCATAGTGTGGTTGCTGTTTTACCATTGGATTAAAATAAACGATCTACGTTTTCTGAACTTCCAATGATTCTTGTCATCGATCAATTTGTTCACCCAATTGACAAACAAACACGACCGATGGATTCTTGTCATCGAGAAATATAATTTTTATATATAATGTATTTGGTTTGAACAATTGTATATTTCACACTTTTCAAATTAGAAAGAGATTAACTTTTGCTAATTACAATTGATAAAAATTAGAATTTTAATCATCTAGCCATGGCATGTTAGATTTTAATTAGTGTATATATAAAAATAATATTTTTTATTATCCGTTTCATTACATATATGTTGACACCAAAAGTGGCACAACACCCAAAAACCTGTAGAAGTATTGAGATCTAGCAAACATATAAGGAAAACTGTAAGAACACCAAGAATTTTATAGCGGTTCGCAATCTATGGCCTACGTCCACTGTAGTTTTTATTGATTTGTAGATCTGAGAGAGTTTTAGAGAGATTTGGAGAGATTAAGAGTCACCCGTATAAGGTTTTTACTAATCTAAAGCCTAGAACAACAAATAATAGCTTCTTTAGTAACTACCTTGGAGGATAGAATGAGAGATGAAGAAAATGTAATGCCAAAAGTCTGTTTTTAGTCGCCATAGGTTCCGTATCTATAGGGAAACCAACCAGTAGGAGTGGAGGCCTGCTAAACATCAAGTCAAGATTCACTTCTAAGTGCACAAGGGAGGAAGATAGGGCCCAATAATCAATTAAAACCACTCAGTACCGAGTGGTTCCACTCGGTACCAATTGGTTTTCTTAAGGGAAAACCTCCCCTCCTCTTCCTATTTGATCTTCTATCTTCAACTCTTCATGTTCCAAGCACTCTTCCTTTGTGATTGAGATATTCCCGAGAGGTTCCTAATACTGCTTTGTTAATCTCTGCTTTCTTTGCTTTCTTCTCAAGAATCCTTGGAGCCGTCCATCTATTCTTCAAGAAGGGCACTCCATGGAAACCACTTGAGCCATAGCTTCATGTACAAGTTGTTTTGAGAGTCCAAAGTGGAGTAAATAGCTCTCGGTATGAGTGTTCCTCCCGGTAATGAGTGCTCCAATTCTTTCAGCTTCAGGCGGTGTCGATTTCTTACAATCGCCATCTTGCCGCCTACTCAAGAGCACCTACCACCAACCCTTTCATCTTCTAATCTGAATTCGAATCTCGACTTAACCTAAGGTCGGTGAAGCTTCCATGTCATGGCGATAAATGCCGAAGAGGTGATTTGGAGAATGTTGATGGGGGCCAATCAAAGTTTGGTTAGGGTTTGACTCGGGTTCAACCTAGGATAGCCCATAGTTCAACCTAGGACGTTTTCAGGTCATTCTGAAATGATGCTCAATGCCCTGACTCTTATCAAAGCTTGGGAAATTACGCACCATCGTACGTATTCTAGTAGGATGATTCATTTCCAAGAATGGTTGTATTGGACGAGCTTCCCAACTTGAGCGACTACATCGTAGAGTACTTTACATAACTGCATTTCCAGTGATCCTATAAAAGAAAGGCTTCTACGTCGCTCCAGACAACTATTCCATTATTAATATCCGATGATAACGGGTAAGATCTGATGCACAGTTCTGTCGTATGGAGTGATAGCTCTTTTGTTATACTTTTTGTATTTTCTTTTTGTTGCGAACAGGCCGTGCTTTTGCGGAAGCGGCCCCTACAATTCTTGTATATAAAAGTTTAAGTAATAAAAGATTGTTTTGTCTTGCAATCTTTTTTCAATTTTACTTTTCCACACTTTTATATTATGTACCTACCTGTATGCAACTGCGTGTGTATATAATATTACTGCAATTTGTTTTCATTATATATATACCTATTTCCATGCAATGCCTTTATTTACTGCAACTCTATGCATATAAATAAACTTCATGCAACTGCTTATGTTATATTCCGTTGTTTAGTCTTGTTTATAGTTGCCAAAGTGTTCCACTTGGTGAAATAGGATCACAATTGAACCAACTCCATGGTTATTCATGTTTTTGTTAGGTCAAGTTACTTTAATTGATTATTAACTATTGATAATCCCAATTCCGCGTTGCTTCATATTGCCGGGGAGCATCAACTGTAGTATTTACTTCCTATTGTATATATATTTTCATCGTGGACCAATTCCTCTTTGCGGAAACCACTTTCCCAAATGCCAAAATCTGGGCATTATTAGGAGACAAACATTGCGGGACAAATTATCCGATTGCCCCCAGTGATTGCGCCTTCCCGGTCCTGATCATGGGCCAAAAGAGTTTGATAATTCCTATCCTGGATTTTTAACGACTATCCTCGCTTATCCTTGGTTAAGCTTGTTCTGCTAGGCAGCTGGTGTAGTCGTGGAAATCCAGTTCGTATACCAGTCCCTATCTCCAGGAATTGGTGGTTCAATTACTTGATTTCAAACTTTCCCTCTTGATGCTACCAACTTCCGGGCAATGGCCGATACCTGCAAGTCGGGTTCAAATTATCCAATTGGCCCTTGTGTGATTAGTCCATTTGGGTGTTACCGAAATCCAGGCAACAACAAATTCCTGAAGGTTGGGGTCGAATTATCCAATCGACCCCTATACGGGTTTCTCCTTCTTGATATTACCAATCTCCAAGCAACAACAAATTTCTGAAGGTCAGGGCCGAATTAACCAATCGACCCCTATATGAGTTTCTCCTTACGTTGCCAACCTTTGAGCAACAGCAAATTCCTGAAGGTCGGGGCCGAATTATCCAATCGACCTCTATATGGGTTTTCCTTCTAACGTTGCCAATCTCTAGGCTACAGCAAATTCATGAAGGTCGAGGCCAAATTATTTGATTGAACCTTATATAAGTTTCTCCTTCTTGACGTTGCTAATCTCCAAGCAACGGAAAATTCCTGAAGGTCGGGTTCGAATTATCTGATCGACATTCGCAATTTGCTCCTTGGTCCTGATCCTAGACCAAGAAAGTTGGTGTTGTTATCCACGCACCTAAAGGCTTGAGATTGAATTATCCGATCAATCCGAAAAGCTGGGGACGAATTATTTGATCGGCCCCGTAAGATTAGGTCGAATTATCCGATCGACCCAGAAAGGTGAGATCAAATTATCCTGTCGGTCCCGAAAGATTGGGTCGAATTATCCAGTCAACCTAGAAAGGTAGGACATAATTATCCAATCGGCCCCAAAAGATTGAGTCAAATTATCCGATCGACCCTAAAAGATTGGTCGAATTATCTGATTGATCTAGAAAGGTGGAACTGAATTATCTGATCAGCCTTGAAAGATTGGGTTAAATTATCCAATCAATCCGTAGTCATATTCCCCGACCATAATCCCAAGTCTAAGGAGTTTGGTTTAGAAGACAGGGTCGAATTATCCGATCGACCCCTGAGGCCGTACTCCTTAGCTATTATCCCAGGCTAGTGGAGTATATTTCCGACGATACTGTTAATCGCGCAGTACAAAAAAATTTCTTGCAGGAACACGATTCCATTGGACGTAGCTAGCTTACATGTTCTGTCTCCAAGCTTTTGCTTGATTGCATAAGGACCTTCCAAATTCATACTGAATAACCTTGTACCCTGGAGAACTCATTTAGAACGAGATCCCCTACCTTGTAAGTATGGTTTCAGACCTTGGTGTTAAAGTGTCATGCTACTCTTTTCTGGCCAGCAGTTACCCTCAGTTCTGATTCTTCCCTTTTCTCATCAACCAAGTCGAGGGACTCAAGCAAGAGTTCCTCATTCACCTTTGAATCGAAACGCCTTTTACAATGAAAAGGGACTTCTAGTTCTATCGGGATCATTGCTTCTGATCCTTAAGCCAAAGCGAACAATGAATATCGAGTTGTTGACTTATGGGTCATCCTATAAGTCCATAATGCTAGCAAAAGTTCATCGACCCAACTACATTCGGCTCTAGTTAACCGTTTCTTCAAGGTGGGATTGATGATTTTATTCATTGCTTTTACTTATCCATTCGCCTGCAGATGTGCTACCACCGAGAAACTCTTCTCGATCCTGTATCGGTTGCAGAAATCCTTGAACTCGGTACTTTCAAACTGAGTTTCATTATCTGTGATGATCTTCTAAGAACTCCGAACCTACAAATGATGTTCTTCATCAGGAAGTTAATCACCTTTTTTGTTGTTATCTTAGCAAGTGGTTCCACTTCAGCCTACTTCGTCAAATAATCCATTGCTACTATTGCATATTTATCTCCTCCAATCGCCATCGGTAGCACACTGATATTGTCGATTCCTCAAATCGTGAATGGCCATGACTAACAGTTTGCGTAAGCTTTGTTGATGGGATTCTAATAGTTTTCGCAAATCTCTAGAAATGGTCTCATTGTTTGGTGTAATTTGCTACATCCCGGTTTATCATTGGCCAAAATTATCCATAGTGAAGTATTTTCTTTGCTAAAGTTTGCCCCTTGTTGTGGTCACCATAGCTGCCCTCATGGATTTCCACAAGGATCTTCCTAACCTCATCCTTGGTTACGCAGCGAAGTAGAGGATGAAGAATCCTCTTCTGTACAATACTCCCTCTTGCATCATGGAACCAATGTGCTTTTCGATGAATCTTCTTCCGTTCAATCCTGTCTCTTAAGAGAGTTCCCTTGGGGAAGATAGTCTTTGATTGGGGTCATCCATGACTCTACTTGCTCCATGATCTCCAAAATCCAATCGACATCCATCGGGTCAATACTTGGAGCTGTTAATACCTCCACTAGAACAAAACCCAACATCTGTGTCTCCCAAGAACTTGCCAGTTTGGCCAACGAATCAGCCTTTATATTCTCTTCCCTAGGGATATGCATAATTGCATAGTGTTATAAGTCTTCCAGTAGTTCCAGCGCTTTTGTCAGGTAGGGAGCAAGTCTCGCACCAATAGCCTTATATTCCTTCCTTACTTGGCAAACCACTAGCTGGGAATTGTTGAATATCTACACCATCCTTATCCCCAGTTCTTTTGCTATCTTTAGTCCCACAGTCAATGTCTCATACTCTGCTTCAATTTTTGTTGCGAGAAATTCTAATTTCAATGTGTAACAAATCGACCGTCCTTTTGGAGTTTCAAGCACCACTCCTGCGATTGAACTATGTTCATTTGAAGCTCCATCTACAAATAACTTCCAACTTAGGGAGTGTGGTTGTATCATCCTCCTCCTCACCATCCCATGCCATGAACTCAGCGATTAAATCTGCCAACGCTTGCCCGTTTATCACTCTTCTCAGATGGTAAGTGATATCATATTGGCTCAACTCTATGTTCCACTTCAATAACATTTCCAAAGTTTCGGGTCAGTACAATACCTATTTTAGAGGTCGGTCTATCGGTACTTTGATTGGATGAGCTTGAAAATATGGCCATAACTTCCTAAAGGCTATCAACAAGCAATACGCAAGTTTATCCAACTTTGGGTGGTTCCTTTTAGCCTTGGTAAACCACTTGCCGATGTAATAAACTAGTCTTTGGATCCTTGTCTCCTTACGTGCTAGTGTTGTTCTTAGCGCGTGAGCAGACACTGCCAAATAAAAAAATCTTCCCGGTCTATCGGTTTGGATAAGATCGATGGTGTCTCCATGTGTCTCAATAATGCTTCAGCATTCTTACAATCCTGATTCCATTCAAAGTTCTTCTTGCCCTTCTTGAGAGTGTCAAAAAAGGGTATGCATTTATCAATTGCCTTTGAGATAAACCAACTCAAGGCAGCGATCTTCCCATTTAAGCTTTTTAGTTGTTTCATCATAGTTAGGGCTTTAACATTCCTCAAAGCACCGATCTGCTCCAGATTGGCCTCAATGCCCTTTGCATTCACGGTGAATCCATGAAACTTCCCTAATGCTACCTCGAAAGAACATTTCAATGGATTTTGCCTCATTCCATATTTTCGTAAAACTTCGAACATATCAGAAAGGTCATCCGGATGGTTGCAAGATACTCGTGATTTCACAAGCATGTCGTTTAAATATACTTCCATTATCACCCGACTTGATTCTTAAACATAGAATTTACCAATCTTTGGTATGTAGCTCCAGATTTCTTTAAACCAAACGACATTACTCGGTAGCAGTATAGCTCTAAATCCATTATAAAGATAGTATTCTACTGATATGGTATATGCATTGGAATATGGTTAGCCCTAATAGGCATCCATAAATGAGAGCAACTCATATCCTATAATCCCGTCCACCAGTTGGTCAATCCTGGGCAAGCCTTATTCATATCCGAATAATTAACACATGTCCTCCATTTTCCATTTATTTTCTTAACCAATATGGGATTGGATACCCAATCGGGGTATAAAGCATCACGGATAAAGCCATTTGCATCAGCTTGTCTACTCTTTTTAATGCAGTGAATCGCTCTAGACCCAAACTATGCTTTTCTGTTTTATTGGCATAAACTTTGGATTGATATTCAGTGCGTGACACAATATCTTTGATGACCTCCCGTACATATTTGAGTGAGTCCAAGCAAATACATCCAAATTTCATTGGAGGAAATTAATTAATTCCTTCCTTAAGTTAGCACTGTGTTGAGATCCAATCCTCAGAATCCGAGTAGGATCATCCATGTCGATTGGAACATTCACCATTAGCTCAACCGGTGCTCGTCACCATTCCCTTGACTTCTTCCTTGGATCCATAGCCTTATCAAACCTGCTACGGTTCCTAAGCTAGGGTCTAGGCTTTAATGCTATGCTTTTAAATCCTAAATGTAAAGAGTCGTTTCCATATTATTAACCTTCTCACGTTTCTTTGCTTCTTTTAGTTCCACAAAGTAACATTCCCTTCCAGTGCTTTGCTCTCCTTTTACTGATCCGACCCTATTCTCCGATGGAACTTCATCATCAAGCACCAAGGAGCCAGTGCTATTCTAAAAAAATGAGGGTCGATCGACATAAGAATGCAATGTATGTCGAGTATTCATCCACTATCACGAATTTTTGAATTTGGACTATCCTACGACTTCTTCACCTAACTCCATGGGTAGATCGATTGGCCCAATAGTTATTTTGCTTTGCCTGTGAACCCTTGAATTTTGGTTTTACAGGCAGTAACCTTCTTCATGTTGACTTTTATTTGATTGAATGTTCTTCTGAACAATATGTTCGCAGAACTTCTAGTATCCACTAAGACCTGACATAGTGTTGCTGGTCCAATTCCAACCATTACCACCAGAGGGTCGAAAGTTGGCGCTTTGATTCCATTTGCATCCCTATTCCTGAATACGATATCATCAGTTATCATCCTTTGCTGCTTAGCTGGAGCTCCATCTTTTATGGCAAAAAAATCCTCATATGGTAAATGTTTTAGCGAGCTCGCACAATGTTCTATTTTCCTCCAGCTTTTCTCTGCTGGATGAGGTCCTCCAGTTATAATGTTGATAATCTACTTCCCATTATTTTGCCTAGGCCCTTCTTCGCTTAGCCCAGACTAATTCTCTTGGGCAGACATCCATTTGGGTCTCGTGGCTTGTCTACCTTCCTATGGCACTTTAACGTACTGCTGGAGCTTATTCTTCCTTATTAATTCTTCGATAAGATCCCTCAAATGCCAGCACTCGTTTGTGCTATGTCCATGGGTTTCATAGAAACGATAGAACTTTCCAGTATGCCTTTCCTTCTCAATCGCCTCCCTCCTAGGCAACTTCTTATATTGTTGTTCCTTGAGTAGCTAGGTATGTTTTTTCCAATGTATCATTCAGAGGTGCGTAATCTTCTGGTTTCATATTCCTTGGGCGTTTCTTATTGTCATTACACCTACCACCAAGGCCTTGGTTCCTTTTCCATTAGTTACCAGAGTTTCCAACATTAACTGCGATGTTACTAGAGCTTTCTGTAGCTTGTGTAATTCTCGCATTGCTCTAGATAACTTCCTTCGACTGTCCGTTATCGGTCTTCCCTGAAGCTAGACTTGCCTATTCCAATCGTAGGAACAGATTAGACTTCTGATGGAATTCCTCTATAGTTGTAGGTTGTTTCATTTTCAACAATCTAATGAAATCCATGTCGGGTTATATGCCCTGGACCAATGCCATGAATACCAGATCCTCGTTCAGATTACTTGCTTCAGTAATAGCAATATTGGACCAATTCAAGAACACTTTTAGTGACTCCTTAGGTCCCTGAGACAGACTCGACAAGGACATCACATCCTTAGGCCATGCAATATGAAGCCGAAACTACTCCATGAACTTCCTAGCTAACTCATCAAAAGTCAATATGGATCTCAGTGCGAGCCTAATGAACCACATCGATGCAACTCCTTCCAAGAAGATAGGAAAACATCTACATCGAATAGTCTTTGTTACCCTGGCATCGTCCATATGCCATTCGTACTTGATTAAATGTTATCTAGGATCTGTAGTCCCGTTAAACGATGGCATCATAGACATTGTAAATTTCCTAGGATACTCTTCTCCTAGAATATTTTCTGTGAAAGGAGTTCTTCTTAGCGTGGAACCCTAGTCCTTGTTATTTCTACCTTTGTTTTCTTCTACCAACCATTTAACAATATCTGCTATGTATTCCTCGCTGGCATAGTATTCCAAAGAATGGCTATCAGGGCCTATGCTGAGTGTTTGGCTCCATAAACATTCTCGGCTTGCCTACTGATGTTTAGGTTCTCTAGGCTCTAGGAGAACCACTTCTCCAGTTGTCTATTGACGCCCGGTTGGTTCCATCATAGTTGTTTGAACACCAACTCCTTCAACTCCAATGTCCAGCTCATAATCATCATCATCAAGCTATAGACCCTCCTCCGAGTAAGAAAAGTCCAAAGATTCAACTTCCTATCCCCCAAGTTTTCTTGAATTCCTTTGGGTACCGACCTCACTCTGGTTGGCACCGAGTGGTTTTCTTTTTGTGAGAGCACTTATGCTTCCTCCAACAGTCCCTTCCACCACTCTGGCAACTACTTTCTTTTCTTTTCCCTTTCCATTTCTCCTATTCTGACCAAAAATGGAAGATTTCTTTTCTTTAAATCCAAGTGAAACTTCTCTTCTACTCCTCCTGGTCCTTTATGGTTGCTCGATCAGCAATGCTATGCTAGCATCTATCCTATCCAATAGAGCATTTTAACTATCCGCCAAATTTTGGTTAAGCTCCTGCATTATCTTGTTGAATTCAACTCTGGTTACCATCTCCCGTTGAGCAGATGATCCATGTACTGCCGGTTGATTGCTAACTTTCAATTGGTGAGCATTTTCTTCATCACTGCGAGCTACTGCTCTAAGGGTCTTCTGGATTACTGGATCTCTCCAAACCCAAAATAGCAAGCTAGGTCTGACCGTGAGAATCAAGTTCTCAGTGAAAGCACCAAAATGTTGATGCCAAAAGTAGCACAACAACCGAAAACCTATAGAAGTATGGAGATCTAGCAAAA
This sequence comes from Allium fistulosum, assembly GCA_030737815.1. Classification (NCBI taxonomy): domain Eukaryota; kingdom Viridiplantae; phylum Streptophyta; class Magnoliopsida; order Asparagales; family Amaryllidaceae; genus Allium; species Allium fistulosum. The sequence continues at coordinate 344,415,747 of CM060902.1, forward strand.
AACACAAGGAAAATAATAAGAACACCAAGATTTTTATAGTAGTTTGACAATCTCCGACCTACGTCCACTGTAGATTTTATTGATTTGTAGAGTTGATAGAGTTTTAGAGATTTGGAGAGATTTAGAGTCACTAGTACAAAGGTTTTACCGATCTAAAGCCTAGAATAGCAAATAGTAGCTTCCTTAGTGACTACCATAGAGGAGAGATGGAAGATGAAGAAAATAAAGTGCTAAAAGTCCATCTTCAGTAGTTATAGGGTCTATATTTATAGGGAAACTAGCTAGTAGGAACAAAGGCCCGCTAAACATCAAGTTTAGATCCACTTCCAAGTGCATAAGAGAGGAAGGTGAGGCTCAATAATCAATTAAAACCACTCGGTACCAAGTGGTTCCACTCCATACCGATTTGTTTTTTTGGGGGAAAACCTCCCTTACTCCTCTTATTTGATCTTCTATCTTCAACTCCTTATGTTCCAAGCACTTTTCCTTTGTAATCGAGCTATTCCCTAGAGGTTCCTAATACTGCTTTATTCATCTCTGTTGTCTTTGCTTTCTTCTCGAGAATATTTGGAGTGCTCCGTCTATTCTTCAAAAATAGCACTCCATGGAAACCATTTGAACCATAGCTTCACGTAAAAGTTGTTTTAGGAGTCCAATTTGGAGTAAATAGCTCTCGGTACAAGTAGTTCCTCTCGGTACTGAGTAATCCACTTTTATGCTCTGCCATTGTAATTTATTAAGCATGATATTCTTTCCCTTTCATGCGTGTTCCCTAGTTCATAAACCGTTTCGTCTTCGTCTTAACACCCTAATTCTAGTGGAAGTCTACTTACTCAAAATGCCGGATAATAATATATTTTGATTTATGAATATAAAAGGTGAATTACTTTGACTTATCAATATATATATACAGATGTAAACAGTTCCACTCACAGTTTAGCCTTGCCTACTCTCTGACTTAATTAGATTATGCCTCCTTCCTTGCTGGGCTGATGTGTTACCATCTCAATTTTCCTTGATTTGCTTTGTAATTCCTTGTTTTGTACCTATTATTTCCTTTTGATTTGATGTAGTATTAGTTTGATTTTATTAAGAGGTTAGATGGTGGAGAAGATAGGGATTAGTGATAGGATGTTTAGGATGATGTATGATTAGAGAATACAGTTTTGGTTTCTACTTATATACTGAAATGACTCACAGTTAGGCCAAAATCTTGAAATTAATATATTATGAAAATGCTACTGGGTTTGGTTTCTTCTAATTTCTAGCCATTTAACCAAAATCAACGAGCTATGTATTTTTTCTGACTGTAAACGACACTCTGGACATAATGGAATATGTCCCAAAGCCTAATCCTAACTCTTGCAAAAATTTATCATTTTACCCTTTACAAAAAAATTCGATTTGGCCTCTTTAAAATTTATTTTTAATTTCGAAAAATTGCGATGTGTTACATTTGAGCTTGCTTTACCTTTTGGGCTAGGCCAGTAGCCAGTAGGGCAGAGTACTTGATTACCCAAACATAATCTTTCGACTATCTTTCTAGACATCCTTCTAAATGTGCAAGCTTAATTAGTTGGCCTTAATATGACTAGTTTAGACTGCATTGGCTATTGGGCTCTGATGCCATTGTTTGATCTGGGCCAACATGTAGCAGGGTAAATGGGTAAATTTCAAAAAAAATCTTCCATTTGGATCTTATTGAGTCTATGAAGTCTAAGTTTATTTAGATCTTATCCTAAATTTGCTTTAAATAAAATCAATATTTTACTTTATTTGTAATTAAAGTTTTATATAAAATTATGTTTAAATTATATTATATAATATATATCATACACACATATGTGTGTACATGCACGTGCAACATAAATGGTGTACATGGTTTAACATGCCCATGTATAGCTATTTAGATTTACATCGCAATAGACATATTAAACCCTCTGATACATGTGTGCAGTCAATAGATATATGTATATGCACATATAAATGATATACATACATACATACGTAGTTTTGTATATTATGAAATACCACTTATAAATGAAAACATTATATAAAACACTTATATATACAGTTCCATTGTAGAATTATTTTAAATTTTAATATAAATAATTTTAATTTCAAAGTTGAATTTAAAATTCAAATTTTATATTTTAGATCTAGGTCTACATAATTTCAAATTTAATTTGACAAATTAATTTTGAATAAATATATAAGTATATTATATAATACAAAATCTAAAAGGAAACATATAAACATTACCAAGGACACGAATTCTCTCTTGAATAGTGTTTCAGTTCGAATACTTCCACTCAATCCAACTATATTTTTTAATGAACACCATGCCACGATTTAACTACAATCAAAGCAAAGCTTTCATATTGAAGATCAACAGTATTTTCAAGTCAAAAGTGCTACGGTTAAGGGTATGCCCATGGGTGATTTTGTAATTTATTAACTCTTCAATCAATTCTCGTTCATAATAAAAAGTATTTTCTTTCTGTTATATAGTTGTTATAATATATCATAAATAATTAAATGTTTGGTCAAAGTATGTTTCATAGAAAATCCATAAATATTGTGTTTGTGATAGTAATTACAAATAGTTGTAATCATGAGTATTGCATCAAAATATAATAAATATATCATTTTGAATATTCCTAGTCAACATGTATCGAGATTGGATATTGTTGCATTTGTTGAGACTAGAGTATGTTACGCTTTCCAAATGTTGGGCAGTGCATTACTCATGACTGTTAGGGGGTACCAACGGATTATGTACTCATAGTTATTGGATAACTATGGAATGACTCTATAACATCATGTTCAAAGTTAAAATATATTGAATATTTTTAAATTGATATTTTATTGAATTTAACTCAATAAATTAATTTTTGAATTATATTTATTTAAAATTTGAATTTGAAATTTGAAATGTATTTTAAAAGATCCAAAAGTTGTCTGGAAACTTATTTTGGCAAAATAAATTATATTTATGAAGGTTTGAAATTTAATTTGGAAACAAAACGATTATTTTATAATAGTTGAAAATTGAAAAGTAATATTTTGATGAAAGAAAAATCGTTATAAAAATAAAATAAAATTTGTATCAAAACATCTCGAATGAAATTTTAATTGAAGACCGAATAACGGTTGAGTAATGGTATGGTTAGGGTATAGATTTAAAATTAAAGGAAATGTTAAAATTTTCCTCTCTACTTATTGGACCACCCTAACCTGTTCTTAACAACTTTCACCCCTCTCTCCTTATCAAAACCCGATAATCAAATTTCCACTAGCCCTATTTCCCCTTTGTATAAAACTAAAATCGAAAGAAAAGAAAAACAAATGGCGAGAGTAGAATCGCGGCTAGAGGGTGTCAATCGGCAAGCAGTTAGCGTTTAAGGCATCGCAACGTCGAAACTAAGAGACAACATAGCTCCTCATCTTACGAGCATAAAGCAAAGGAACGATGACATTGATTTGGGTCTTGCAGCTTAGTCAGGCGATAATGATATAGAAATGGAGGGAGGCAAAGTTGGGAATTGGTAGTTCATGCGCCCACATCTCGAAGTCGCAACTGGCAATGAAGTGATGACAAGGCCAAGGCGACATCAAAGTCAAGGTAGTGGTTGTGTGTAACAACCCGTAATCATGGAATTAATTTAACTAACTAATTAATTAAAGGGCCAAAATAAGTTAAATAAGAAGGAAAATGGGTAATGAGTTACGGAAAAAGAGTAGAGGGCCCAAGCCCAAATTATTGTGGGACAATAAGCATTCCCTTTTCCATTCATTCGTTTCAGCCTGCGAAAATAAAAAAAGCGTGAGAGGAACTTTAATGGCGGTGTCTTAAATAGTGCAAATAAAGTGAAGATAAGCAAAATGTAATCTAAAATGAGGAGATTTAGAAGACTAAAGCCGGATATCCCAAAGATCCAGGTGAGTTATACTAAACCCATTTTTACCATACACTAATGTAGGGTTTCGATAAGGTCTTGTAAACTATTATATATGATAGAGTTTCATATGGATTTTCATAAGCATTAAATGGTTTAATAAATGTTTTGGGAAAGAAGGGTGAACATGAGATGCTTAGTTGTATTTCCTTACCTTAATGATTTTGAAATGTTATGTAAGTTTTATATGATGTTCTAACCATGATTTTAGAAATGGGTTTTTAGGTTGAGAGGTTTCTTATGTCAATAATTATTTATTATGATTTATTGAAGAAGTATACTAGGAAAATAAACAAGGGAAAATACCCTTAAAACAAAATAAAGGATAGGGTTTATTAGAACAAGTATTAATGAATTTTCTGGGAATGGGTTTCTAGGTTGAGAAGTTTCTTATGTCAATAATTATTTATTATGATTTATTGAAGAAGTATACTAGGAAAATAAACAAAGGAAAATACCCTTAAAACAAAATAAAGGATAGGGTTTATTAGAACAAGTATTAATAAACAAGTTTTATTAGAACAAAATAAGCTAATATGTTATGGGTACTACGCTGGGGAAAAGAGAGAAGTATGAGGACGCATGTAATACAAAAATTATATGGAAAAACAAGTGCTAGATAAATAGGGAACCAGATCCTAATAAAACAGTGAAAGGAAAATCAAGGGCATTGTAAATAACAAACAGTGAAATTGGAATGTATTATATAACGATACATGTAAAGATGCTATTAGACATGTCAGACCTTGTCTAGTACGGAGTGGAGGCGGTGGCCTAACGTTACATAAAGGAACTGGGCATATGAGGAAGGCGTATTGATTTTACTAGGGGATCCAGGGACTTTAAATGGAAAGTAGAACCATGCCGCAATTTGTAGAGTAAAAACCGCGCCGTAATTATGTAAAGATGGAAGAAGCTGAATCACACTGCATTGTGCAAAGAGATACCGTGCCGCAATTTAGAAGTTTTCGCTTAATGAGTAAAGAGTGAATTGCGCACACAAGTTGGGGCAAGGGTGTACTGCGCCAAAGGAGGATGTGAATGCTACCTAATAAAAGACAATTAGGTGGGACTTAGGGGGAGACCAGGACTAGTAAGGGGAAGAACTCCTGCGCCAAGGGATAGAGTTGGAAGGGCTATTGACGCAGAGTGGGGATTCTCACTCGAATGCACACCTTGAGAAGGTGAGGAGAGGCATTCAACTTCCAGGGGCTGCGGTGGGATATTATAAGCAGTTTCATATTAAATAAATATTTAGGGATTGCATGTGGGTTTTTCTTATAGTCAATTGCGATGAGGTTGTTCCAATGGATTTAAATTAAGTAAATACACAGGAATTGTGGTGGTGGTATTCCAAGCAGTATAAAATGAAATAAATACATGGAGACTGTGGTGGGGTTATTCTAGGTAGTTGAACTTTAAATAAATTAAAAGGATACTACTGGTGGTTGGTTCTAGGCAGTATAAGTATAAGACAAAACAAAAAGGGACCTTAGAGGGACCGCGTTGGGGGTGCAGTAGCAGATAGGAATAACATATTAAAGAATAATCTAAGAATGGTAGTTAAGTGGGAACTGCATCGAGGGAGCAGTAGTAATCAAGAACCACTTAGAAATGCATAAAGGTGCAGTAACAAATAAGAACTACTTGCGTCAGAACCATGATTGTTTCATTTATGATGTTTTGGATAGTGAGGAGGAAACTCATTCCATGTAGTACGGCTTGGTCTCACTATATGTTTACTTTAGGGTAAGTGTTATTCATACCAGACTTTATATCTGACCCATGTTTTTATTGTTGTTTTCCTCATGAACTCACGAGTACTCGTCGAAGTAAGCTGAGTTTATAAGATAGGTAGGTTTAAACTATAGGTCGTAGTACGAAGACCGAAGATAGAGCATGAGGCTTTGTTAGCTAATAAAGATGTTGTTTCTGCTGTTTAAAGGAGCTCAAGCGGCATCTTCATATGCTGCCCTGACTCTTTACTATGTTATTTTCTATTTTTATTTAACCCTGCATGGGCATGACTTTGGGAGTTAATGTTATTCAAATTATATGTAATGAATATCCAGTATAATTCTATGAAGTGAAAATATTTAGTTGCTTTGTTACTTAGCCTGTTTGTTTTGAATAAACTAAACTCGCTTCCCTCGTTGGAAGATAATTCTAGTGATGACTGTAGCATCGCCTGCATTTATCTATGAGTCTCTAAGAGAGGCATGTTACACTGTGCTTCTATCAATGGCTGTCGAGGAGTTTTGGGGTAGCATTTGTAGAGGATGGTGAGGGAAAAAATGGTGAATTATGAGTATAATTTCTCTTTGACTATGACTATACATATTCTGATTTACAGTGATTGAACAATCTCTCTTTTCAAACTAAATAATGTCAATAATTTAATGAAAATGAAATTATACGATATAACTAAATATACTAATTCCTTGATTGATATTGATTGATTCACATTGAATTTAATTAACTATTTTAAATTTTATAGTAAATATAATTCGATTTACTGTTTACGTTTAGTTTCGGTATTGTGATTTCAGCTTATTCAACCTAGGTGATATGTTTGGTTTATAATGGCTTGGTAGCTTGATTATTTTTCAAAACCCGACTCTGGGTAGTAGAGCTAGGGGATATAGAGGGTCCACCACAATCGACCCTCCTTTTTAGCCAGCCTAACATAGAGCATTAATCTCCTAAGCATTCTCGCTTTTTCGAGGGATTACCGCTCCACGTCTTAAGGGTTACATAGCGCAACTCGCTATGTGTGACGACCTACCTTTTTAACCCTTAGAAATCGACACTAATACATCCATGGTATTCATGTGCTGAGCATCCAAGTGACAGAAAAGCAGATAATTAGGGGAAAAAGAAAATAAAGAGAGAACAGAATCTCACATGAATGGAATAATTTATAATATCAATAATCTTTACAACGGAAAATTTGAAATACATATATCAGAGTCTAACCTAGCTCAGCTTAGACAGTTATAAATCTCCATCCTTACAATTACTGAAAACCCAAAATAATGAAACTAGTGCAGCGGGAATATAATCTACGTCCATACATTGATGAAGATCTCCAGCTCTCCTCTGGAAACTCCAAACGTCTTCAGCTAAACCTGAAACTACTCGGATCTGAACCGAGTATTAAAAATACCCGGATCAGGCTTAGTAAACCAGCATGAGAAACTTGAACCATAATAATATGATGGAGTCATAGATCTGATCGATTCCAAACAAAACCTTTTTGAAAGGAAAGAGTATCTCGTAACACTACGCCGCACATAAATACAGATGGGTTTTTATCTTACGATAACCAAAATACTTTATACCTAAACAATTCAATATTATCATTAATGACATTGGTTTGAAAACATTTTTCAAATAAATATATATATAAAAAGTAGGTATCAATACCTAGACGATGTCAAATAGTGTATATGATATCAAAAAGGTAGCTAAAATGTCTACAAAGCATTGCTGCTATTTTAGGCATACAACCCAAACCGTAAAGCTCGTATTAGAATTGGATTTCTAACATGATAGGGAACTAGTGGCCATTTCCTCTGAAGTAGAATCCACACATAACAATCCTAGTCCCCGGTGACTATTCACTTGTCTCAAGCATACCGCCGTACTGCATTGTTACACTACCATGGAACAACGTATCTCGGTGGCTTTTCTCTGTCTCGGTCGAGCCTCTAATAACTGTCCATTTAAACCGTTGAGGGTCCAGATACTGGACTCCTTTATCCACAATAAAACCGGTAGCCCGAAATATGTCCTACAGACCGCATAATTACACGTATCATCTCCAAGATGTGAGGCTCATTAGGCTATGCTCTATTTTCCATAAAGCCAGGTTTTGCTTTCAACAAAGCCATGCTTTGCTTTTCACAAAGAAAATTCCACTTAGAATGCCACCTTGCCATTTCTAACAAGACACTATTGATTTCCACAAAAGTACAATCTCCAAGTTCATACGCCTCAGGGAAGGGTGTTAAGTATAAGAGGGTTTACCTCCTACACCATCCAACAGACGTACATCTGTAAAAACCTATGTACATGGTCTTAGAAATGCAATTACAGACACTCATCCATACAAGTTTTCAGGTGCAGGACAAACCGAAGGCACTCCTCCTACCACATTCTGTTTGGGAATCACTCATAGGATTAGTAGCAAGTTGTCCTTGCCAATCGAAGATTTTCAGAATGAAGGTATTATTGCCACCATATATATAATATAGGAATCACTTCAAAGGTTAGTGGCAAGCAACCCTACATTATGAAGATCTCTGCCTTTAAAATCATTGTCTCCAACATGTCTTCACTTTCGAATGCGTATATTGGTTCGAAGTGGTTTTCGGATAGGAATCACCCAAATCCAATCCCGGCCTCTCCGAACCAATCATCGACAAAAAGATGTCAGGTATGTAGGTGATTATTAAACATCATCCAATTTATAAATCTTTTCATCCAAATGAATATCTCTTCAAAGATATAAGCTTTAAACCATTTCTATTTCTTTCAGTGTATATAGGATTATTAAGCCTCTTTTATCAAATCCTTTGGTTAATTAAAATCCCTTTATAACTTTGAAAATACCAAATCATTTCATCTTTTAAATTACTTAGGAAAATATTTTTATCTTATAATATTAGTATAATTTTAATCTTAACGGAGATTTCATATTCCCAAAACATATCTTTAATGGGTTAAAAACAATGGTATTTAAGACATCATTTATTGTAAATCCAAACCTGTTAGTATTAAATAAAAGGGATCCATAGAAATTAGACTAATTATACTTAATATTAATTTCCGTATTCAATCCATACTATATACTTCGAATAACGGTGAAATCACCTTTTAAATTCACACGGGTAGTACGAGTTTCCTCCTCGGAATTTAACATATAGTTTAACTAGAATATTTTCTATGCTTCTAAAATCTTTATTATTTTGAAATCTTGTTTATCCTTTGGAAAACTCCAAATCTCTTTTTCTCTTATCTTAGGAAGATGCGGCCTGAGTAAATTAAATTAGCTATCCCCTTTCCTTGGGCCAGTCCGGATAGCTAGGAAGAGCAGGAAACTGGTTTTCCAAACTCAAGCCTAGAGACTATCTCTCTGTCACCTATAAGGCGGTCAAGTTATCTGATCGACTCTAACCTTAATATTTTTCAAACTTCTTAATTTCCTTTAGAATACTTGATTAATTATTTGAAAAACATTCACAAAAGATTTGGGAAGAAAAACCCAAGTTTTATAAACAATTTACTTTTAACCATTTATTTTAAACTCCTTCAAAATAATTGTATAACTTCCCAATCACCTTTAAAATATTTAATTATTTATTTGAAAAGATTATTAAAAAGATTAGGGAAGAATAATTAAGCTAAAACACTGATTTTCAAAAGTCACCAAAACCGTCGCAAAAACTATATGAATAGTGTTTTTAAAGTTTCTTTAATCAAACCACCTTTTCCGTTTCATATAAGTCTATTTTTATAACTTAAATCACTTTTAAAACATCTTAATATTTTTATGAAATTTATTTCTTATTTTTAAAGATTAAAAATATCCATTTTTAAAGAGTTTACCACTTTGGTTTCCGAACTGCCGAAATGCGACGTTTTTGAAAACTTGATTTGGGCATATCTCAAACTCTACTAAATGAAATCTCGATTTTCTTTTACATTTGAAAACTATAACCCCAAGGGTCCAAAAAATTCTTATTTCAAAGAACTTCAACTTATAATCCACCCTACCATTCGTTTAACTTTTCAGGTCGCGAAATTGCGAACTACCGAAACGCGATGGCTTATTTTTACCACTTTACTCAAATTTTTTGAAACTTTTCCGAAACACTTTTAAACTGTTTTAAAATCATAATAAATCATTTTAAACCATTTTAAACTATTTTTGGACAATATTTTTCATATTAAAACTCATATTCACTTTTACTCTATATTATAATATTATATTTGTTTTTGAGAGAAATGTGTGATCCTCAAAATTAGAGGAGAGCACGTGCGCACACACACATATATATCACTGAAAATAAGGTGCTGCCAACATGCCTGGCAGATAACTAACCATAATACAAAAACAATAAAAAAAAGGACTCAGGTACATCTAGAATGAGCTCCGGCAAGGCCACCGCCCATTACACCTCAATATCGAGCTCCGGTAAGGCCACCGCCCATTACACCTCAATATCGAGCTCCGGCAAGGCCACCGCCCGGTAATGAGGTGTTAGAAGTACCCAAAAAAGCCATGATGCAACCCAGTGCGGATAAGATCGATAGACAGCTCCAGTTGAGAAACAACACCTCATTGCAAACTTCGAAAATCCAGAATGAACACCTCACTGCCAATGCGGATTTTGCAGAATGAAGAAAGCCACACTGCAGACGCGGAAGAATTGGAAAGAACACCTCATTGCAAATGCGGATGATCCAGTATGAAGAAAGCCACATTGTAGACGTTAAAGAATTGGAAAGAACTTCTCACTGCAAATGTAGATGATATAGAATGAAGAACACCACACTACAGATGCAGAAGAATTGGAAAGAACTCATCACTGCAAAAGCGGAAGGTCTAGAATGAATGTCTCTCTGCAATCCTATCAGCAGCAATCTTGAAAACGTGCAAATAGTAATCTAGCACAATTTCTAGCCTAAACCAGTATATGTAAAAGGAACTAAAGAAAATTATAAGAATAATACTTATATATGTATATAAATGAAGTTTATATACATACATACATACATATACATACATACATACATACACACACACATATATATATATATATATGTATTAATGAAGTAAAAGTAATAAAACTAAAGCTAAAATTATGAGATAGAAAAGCAACTAAAATAATAAACAAACTAAAAAAAAGAATCCAAGCCCATTTTTCAGCATCTTAACCAACTCTAAAGATGTAAAAAAGAGACATCGAAATTAAAAAGGTAAAAATTAACAAACTATGAAGTTAAAACCTATAAACTAACATCTCTTTAAAATTATCCGCATGTTCCTTTAATCAAAAGAACATTATGATAATTAGTAAAATCATCATTCAAATTTGAGAAAATGTTAATGCTATAATTGTTAATGTTAAAAATATTGTTTTTATGCTTAAATAGCTTAATGCTATTACTAACCTTATTAAGATATTCTTTAAAATGATTATTCTTAGCTAATCTGTATTTAGGATTTGAGATCCAATTAAAACAAAACGATGATATTATAAAAATCAATTTATTAATATGACTATTATTATTATTATTATTAAAAAGTCCCTGGTTTCTCTCAAACCAAATATACCAACAAATTATGATGAATAAAGTATCAAGTAAAAATCTATTTTCCTTTTTAAACTTAAATCTTAGATTATTCCAATAATAATCACAATCAGCAACTTTAGTTGTAAGACTAAAGTTAAATATTTTGAGAGTATTATTAAGAATGTTGTAAGTATATATGCAATCATAATATACATGTTTAATATCTTCAAAATACAAATTACAAAAAGAACATTTGTTATCAATTTGCATATTCTTTCTTTTTAAAAATTCAATAGTATTTAATTTCCCATGCACGATTAACCACATATGAATTTTAGATTTTGGAAGATCGTTTTTTTCTAAATAAGTTTAAAAGAGTTATTAGTTACGCCCGAGAAATTAAGAAATTTATAAAAAGAATTTGAAGTGAATTTCTTACTCTTGTCCCGTTCCTAGTTAATAGTATCATTTTTGTTATCAATATTATATAAATTTAATCTAGTAAATAATAAAGCAAATTGTCTAAGAGTTGTACCTTCTAAAATTCTATTAAAGCTAAAATTTTGAAGGGGGATCATTATCTAGAAAAAAAACTAAAATTAAAGCATTCTTAAAGTTACAAATTACGTAAAGCTCTTTAAATTCTACCCTTAGAGGAATGACAGATATCCAACGATCATGCCAAAATGACGTATTATTACCTGAATGAACAATCGTATTAGTACCAAGATTAAAAATCTCATGACATTTTAAAATTGATTTCCAAAAATTAGAAAATTTATTAGTAACATTAGGTGTAATTCGGTATAAATTATTACTACCATTATAATAATGTTTAGAAATGATTTCTTTCCAAATAGAGTTATCGTTAACATCCTTAAATTTTCATAACCATTTCCCTAACAGAGACAAATTCATGTTACACAAATTAATGACTCCTAAACCACCTTCCTTTTTTTATTTACAAATTGTTTCCCAATTAACTAAACATTTAAGACTACTGTTAGAATTATCTCCACTCCATAAGAAGTCCCTTCTAATTTTATCGATTTTGTTAATCACCCAATCAGGGAGAAGATTCATTGACATCCAATAGATCGGAAGAGCGGATAAAACAAAGTTGATGAGAACTATTCTACCCGCTCTCGAGTAAAACCTCCCATTCCAATTAGAGATTCTTTTTTTAATTTTATCAATTAGAATTACCTAGTCATCATGCTTAAGTTTAGTTGATCTAATCAAAAATCCAAGATAATCAAAAGGAAAAGTCATAGTTTTACAATTAAGCGTATTTGCAACTAAACCTTCAAATCATTTAATACTAAAAGGAACTTTTATCGAAATTAATTTTTAGCCATGAAAGAAGTTCAAAGCTGTATAAAATAAATTTAAAGATAATGACATGATTAGGCAAATGAGAGGTAAATAATAATGTATCATCCGCAAATTGAAGAACAGAGAGACCATTGTGCGAGATTTCATTGCCAACGCACCTTAAAGAACCATTTTCAACTGGTTTTTTAATAACCATAGAGAAAACATCTGCAGCTAGGTTAAACAAAAGAGGTGATAAAGGATCACACTGCCTTAAACCACGTTTTGATTGTATTTTATTTCCCAAAATATCATTAACAATTATATTAGAATTATCGGTTCTAAGCAAAGTCATAATCCAACTAATCCATTTGCTACTAAAACCTCTAGCAAGGAACATATCAATAAGAAAATCCCAATCTACCGAGTCAAAAGCTTTCGCAAAGTCCAGTTTTAGAATCGCACAAGTAATATTATTCTTACAATAGTGATTTATGTATTCTTGAACAGCAACCACCCCATCAGTGATATTTCTACCCTTTATGAAAGTAGTTTGTGAACAATCAATTGAATCATTCATTCTTGTGCTAAGTCTTTTAGCTAAAACTTTTGAAATAGTCTTAACGGAACAGTTAATTAAAGAAATAAGTCTAAAATCTTTTAAATTATTAGCACCGTTTTTTTATATAATAAAATTACGTTTGCAAAATTAAATCTTCCTAATTGTAATTTTTCATTATAAAATTCATTAAAAATGCTAATTAAATCGAATTTTAAAACGTCCCAAAATAATTTGTAAAAGAAAATAGGAAACCTATCGGGACCCATGGCTTTATCACTAGGCATGTCATTAATAGCCTTCAAAATTTCCTCTTCGGAAGAAGGATTATCAAACTCAGAAAGGTCAATTCTAAATTCAGAAGGATAAAGATCATTCCATCTAACGTTAATTCTATGCTTATTCTTATTACCAAAAATATCTCTATAATAATCAGTAAATGCCTTATTAAGATCCCTTTGATTAACCAATTCTACATTATTCACAAAAATAGAATTTATCGTGTTACTACGTTTTCTACCGTTAGCCATATTATAAAAAAATTGTATTATTATCACCTTCATTAATCCATTGTATTCTAGATCTCTATTTCCACATAACCTCTTCTTTTTTGAAATTGAATTAAGCTCTTCTTTTAAATTAACGTGAACGTTACGCTCACCTAAATTTAGTTGTCTAGTTTCTTCTATCTTGTTAATTTTAAGCATTTCGGAAAGTAAATTTTCCTTTTTAATATTAATACTACCAAAAACATTCTTACTCCAAATTTTAAGATAATTCCTTAGACCCCTAAGCTTTAAAACAATTTTTTTTGTAGAATTATGTGTATTTCTAATATTGTAAAAATTCATTGAAATCCATTTATTTCTAATTAGATTAGAGAAATTGGATTCTAATGACCACATTTTTTCAAATTTAAAAGTTATATTAACAATTCTATGATGATCACACATTTAGGGCAATGATCAGAATAAGTATAAGGCAAGCAGAAGACCCTACAAATAGGAAATTTATCCTCAATTTCGTCGCTGATGAAGAATCTATCTAGAAGAGCCATTGAAGTGGACTCTCTAGTATTACTCCATGTGAATTCTCTATTAGAAAGAGGTATTTCGATCAAATTATAATTAATAATAAATTGGTCAAACTTTTCTATAGAAGAGAAATCACCTTCCCGTGGTGAACGCTCTCCTATAAAACACGTAACATTGAAATCACCCCCCCATAATCCAAGAACCAGGAGCTAATGATCTAAATTCTAGACATTCATTCCAAAGAACCCGACGACCAATTTTTGAGTTTGGCCCATGAACATTTGATATATTTAAAATAGAGTTATCACTAAAGTTGATGAGAATAATATGCAAAGAATGTTGCTTAGAAATACATTGAAGAAGTTTAAAAGAATTATCTCGCCACCCTATAAGTAAACCCCTAGAAGCTCCAACAGAAGGTAAACAAGCCCAATTCCTAAAGTGATAATCACCTAATCTTCTATAAAAACGAAAGTCAGGACACTCAATTTTAGTTTCCTGTAAAAGTGCAATGTCAATAAAATAATCTTTAAAAAATGCTCTGATTTTATCACATTTATTTAAGTCTTGCAGACCTCTAATATTCCAGCTAATAATCCTCATAAACCAACAGATCTAGCCCTCTCAATTTTCCTCCCTCTAATATAAGCAGTATCTAATTCAACATCAGAAAAAACAAAGGCGGTTTCCGTAGCTAACTGACATAACTCAGAGGAAGACAAACTACCTAGAGCATAAGAAGAATAAGTACTGCCCAAATCAGAAATCATACCTGAGCCTGAATTCATAGCTCCACTCATGGCACTCAGAGGAAGACAAACTAATTCGTAACTCACCCAAAGACTAAGAATGACTACTACAGATCCTGGCACTACGGCGAACAGTACCACTAAAAGCAACTGATTTCCTACGCCTACCCCTTTTTGACGACGAAGATAAAGATGAAGCAGTGTTACCAATATTACAATCCATGTCAATATCCGCTGAAAAGTCGGATGCACTATGATATACATCCTTTAAAATAGTACCTTCAACATTTAAGTCCACGCCACCTCTAGAATGAACACCGGTATTTATATCTTTGCCATCATCATTCTTAAATACATCCAACTTTACATCAGAGCCAATCATAGAATGCAAGATATTATTGGCCATATGACATTGGAAAGAATTCGTATCATCAACACACAGTGAAACGCCTCTTCACAAAAGGTAGACATATCTCCTTCAACATTTACACAACCCATTTCAGAGATATATGTTGACTCATCACCATCTTTAATTAGCATAAAATTTGAATTGATGTTTACTGCAGTGCATTGCTCACTAGATGATAAATCATTATATTATTATTATATTCAATTTACTATCTTTTTATTTGGAAATCTATTTATAAGATTATCATATGATATCTCATATGAAATTTCAACTTTTCAAATTCTTATTTTCCAAATCAAACATTGTAACTTATTTTTTCAAACTAGATCAAGACTTCTCTTTTTAAATAAATTTCAAAGTGATATCTTTTCTATTTAACACCATCAAAATAACTTTTCTTTTCAAATTCAAAACCATAAAGAGGCTTAATAAACTCCATACACAAATTAATATGGATTTATTTTCCGTGAATTAACTATGGTTAATTAGTTGACCATTTCTATTTTGATAAATATGATTTTCTCATCATTTGTTATATTTATCACAACCAAGTTATCAACCATATAATAAACCAATATTCAAACATATTAATCATCTAAGCATATTAATTTACTAATTAAACATGCATATCATTATTTTCTAAACATTTTAAGGTGTATGTAAATCATGTACTCACAATCGATTTCCACTCTGCTAAACTTTTTCCCAAACTTCCTGAATTGATTCCGAGGCACTCCAACAGCACTGCCATCTCTTTTCTTTGCTCCGGAGCCTCTGGATCTCCACCTTTCCTCTACGAAAGCTCAACCTTGACCTTCATAAGGGTGGTGCTCGTCCAAGCATGGTGGTAGGGGTGGCCATGGGTTTTTGATGGGTAGGAAGAGAATGAACATGCTTTTGAGGTGTATGGACATTGTATGTGTGTATATATATTTATATACTAATTTATCATAACTTTCTCATATTTTTCAAGGCATGGAAGTCATTAAAGAAGAGCTGTAAGAGAGCTCAAGAAGAAAGAAGAAGAAGCATAATAGAAGAAGTGAATTTGTGAAGAATAAGAGAGGGTATGCATGTGTACTTATACACTTTCTCACCATGTGAAGCCTTTCCCAAACCTTCCCCCCTCCATCATGCACGCATCACACCCCACCCTATGCATGTGCCATTGCCTCCTTCTTGTTATGGTGATGATAGTGATGTTTGATGAGAGGTTTGCTTTATCTTAGCTTAAGGGTAAAGTAATGTGAAATATCTTAGATATTTTAGGTGTATATGTATATATATATATATGTATGTATGTATGTGCATTTGCATGTACATGTGCATGTATGACATGTATACATGTGCACAAGACACAAAAACAAGGTTGCAACGATTTTAAACAACTTTCGTTCGTTAAACCGTTGTGAATCAGAAATCCGATTTCCAGTCATATTTTTACTCCTTTGTTAATATATATATAAATAGAAAGTTACAAATGACATTTCTATTATTATATAATAATTGAAGGCCCTCATTTGGTTTTAAAACAATTATTAAATAATTTAAACTCAAATTAAATTCAAAAATCAATTATTTAAAAATGTGACATCATTAATGATGTCATAAAGACATTTTATTTCCAAAAATAAAATAAATAATTTTATTATAATTCTTGCTTAAATGGAGAAATAAGTGTACGTATCTAGTTTTGTATCCTCTAATATTGAGAAAATCTCAATTTTACCGAAAACTGATTTTCGTCGTTTTCCTGACGGAAATCTCAAATATCTATATTTGTTAATATAATTTTAAAACAAGTTTACCTTCATTTATTTTTGTTTATATATTTATAAAACCATTCGAAATGAATTATTATTACTATATAATTAATAAAAATGTAATATTTAATATTTAAAATCAATTATTTGAATATTTAAAATTAATTAAATATTCCAGATTTAA
Source organism: Allium fistulosum (assembly GCA_030737815.1). Lineage (NCBI taxonomy): Eukaryota > Viridiplantae > Streptophyta > Magnoliopsida > Asparagales > Amaryllidaceae > Allium > Allium fistulosum. Next base: position 344,433,020 of record CM060902.1, read on the forward strand.
GTGGTAAAATTTCGGGTCGTTACACTTGGACTCGAACCCGAGATCTCAAGGAATTTTGTTCCATGATCGCTAGGCATCTATGAACAACTAAACTATGCATGTGAACATGACAACTTGATTACTATTTGTAGATGGATGATAGCTGATTATTTATCAATGATTGTTTGAAACGGATGAATATGGTTGAATGGTATGCTATGTATGTTGATATCAATTATTCTAGACGATAGAAAAATTAAATTAGGATGAGTGATTTGAATTATTAATATGAAAAATAGAATATGTCTTATCCGGCCTTTTTGCCCGGCTATATTCAGACTGATTGGACAAGTTAGACAAGGCAATCATCGAGGAAGACGGCCCGGAGAAATGATTATTAGGCTCAGAGATCAAGCGCAGGCAATGATATGAAGTGACGATCAACCGAGGCCAATGGATAGACTCTCCATAATATTCTAAGTATGGAATAATGTCTCCCCTAGGCGGGGATTCAGTGCTTATCCCTTTCCTTAGCGGATCGGTACATATCCTCAATTAATATCCCAAACTTGGTAAGATCGATAAAGAGTGGCCCCATGAGGCTACATTCCAAGTTTCAAGTCATTTGGAGTTCGTATGCTCAAGTTATGGACAAATTACTTCACCTATCAAAAGGGATCGGTATAAAAAGGACCGTCCATATTCAGCTTTCACTACATATTGCAATAATGATCGATCAATAAATCAAAATCTACAGATGCTATTAACATGAAACTTGGAGTATAAGCTAATTAGGACATGTGAAACACCCCATAGGGATTGCATGGCATTTGGAGCAAATTGGAGGGATCGGACTACTTCATGGAAAATGCGATATCTCACAAACCATACGTCGGAATTGCACAAAATTTGGAGAGCAAGTAGCTAACATCATGGGGCATCCCTCATAGTGATCGCAGCCTATTTGGATGCATTTATAGGGATCGGTACCGATCCCTATTGTGTGCCCCGATAGACCTGCAAATTTTTGGGTCGTCTCATCTTGGTCTCCTGAACCTTCTGCCAAAGTCTCGGTCTGATCCATGCACATCTTCCCCTATAAATACAGCAAGCATGGCGTCAGAAAAAGGATCCTGCTTTCTCTATCGAGGCACTGCCATTTTTATTCTTCACTTTTGTACCAATGGATCCCAACTGATCCAAACATTCTTGTAATCATAATCAAGTGAAAGATCAATAAAAGTGTGAAGTGGATGTAGGCCAAGATTACCGAACCACTATAAAAATCTGTGTGTTCATTTCCTTCTTCTGCTTTGTTTTCAATTCCATTCTTTGTTTAATCTCCATGAGATTCTATGGGCGATGCCCATTTTTGGCGTTAATATTTTAGTGCTTTCATTAAGAGATGAATTCTCAGCTTGATTGGATCTCATCATCTACTGGTGGATTTCTATATTCGTGAGATAGATTTACCTTTCAAACGATAAACTTCCTATTCTACTTAGATTTGAATAAGATCTAAAGGAAGCTAATAGCCATGGTTAAAGGGACTAAGTCTACTTCTCGTGTTTTTGGAGGATCTAATTATGCTAGTGTTCCTGTTTGGAATCGTTCATGTGTCCATGTCCATTTGGAAGGGATTGTGTAACGAACGTGATTTTTCATCGCTTGAAAATCGACATTAATAAATTCACTGTATCAACTGCCGAGCAATCGAATGCCGGAAAATCGAATTGCTATGGAGAAAAAGAAGAGGTAGAAGAAGACAGAAGAAAAAGAAAGAAGAAACAACAGAAAACACAGAACAATATCAGAATCTCACATTCGCAACGGAACAATATATAATAGATAAATGAATAATCTTTAAATCAAAGAACTATATCATTTTATACATTACATCATCATCAGAGTTTACAACAACAATACAACACTGGACAGTTATATAAACTTGTCCTCATACAAAATACACAGCGGAATAAATAATATCATATACAAGTGGTACGTCTCGTCATCCAGCTCGCCAATGAGCTCCACAGCATCTCCTGAATCCAGAATGACCTGATAACCTGACTCTAGACTGCCCGTGTGGAAATTGGTGGGCACCCAGAGTTTAGGAAGGAAACAATAAACTCCAGGTCAGTCATGGTGACTGGTGTGAGAACTAAAACAGTTATTTAACTTTTAAAACACAACAACAGCAAAGAAGTACAAAATATCCGCGATGTTTTTGGAAAATGAAACTACCATAAGACCTCCCGCCACACACACAATGCAAACGCAGACTTGGAGGAGATTTCTTCTTATGATAGTCAAACATGCTTACTACGCAAAACAAATCATTTTTTGATATTATTACTAGTGCATAGTGCAGAAACATCACGAAAATACAATATTAATCTTAGCCAGCATAAGTACCATTATATTATGCCTACTATAACTGCTATGTTAAATAGCAGGTTCTACAATTAATACCGTACAAGGTTCGTATTGGAAGATGGATTTCCAACAAATGGTCAGGCTAAGGAACTTCCTTTCCTACTGCCACATGGGATCGCCTCTAGCTGGACGTCCCGAGAGACAACTGCTCTCTGCCAACATAAGGCCGGGTTACCCCTGTAACTAGGTAACTCACGAATATGCCATCCCCCGGTCCTTTGGGACCTTTATCCGAGGCGCCTCGATAAACACACAATCACACAATAAATGAGATCGGAGTATCCACATAGGTTAAATACCAGGGCTCCATACCTGATACCACCCTTTTCCAAAAGGAAATGACATACCCTAAAGGGCGCGACCCTCATAACCTTGCCGCATATTCTTGTTTCGACCATTTCCGGGTTGTGAGGTCTAACGAAGTGTCGTCCACAAAGCTACGCTTTTTCACAAAGCCACGCTTTGATCATAAATGATCAATAAATGATCATCATACAGCAACACTCAGCATGCCACATTACCAAATTGGGAATATATCGCTGATAAATTTCAACTACATAACCTTTGAGCTCGTACGTCTCAGAGAAGGGTGTTAAACTAAGAGAATAAATTCTCCGCCACCAAACAGAAATGTATTTGAAAGAAATCAGCTTTACATCTCAAAATGTAATGGCAGACACGTAACCATACAAGTCTGTTCCGGGTTCGAACAGAACCGAAGGCACTTCCGAAGAAGCCCTTGCAAATCCGGGTATTCACAATCCCGATAAAACTTCCCATCACAAAGGAAATCTCTATACCCTAGCTAACGGTGCAGAAACAATCGATAGGTCATTCTATCGTTTTCATAAATACTCGGTCTTCACCACCGGTCTTCAATACGATCCATATCGTCGTATCACTAATTCGGAATGGGTTATATGACACAAAGGTCTTTTCCCGGCTAACCCGAATAGTGAGCACAATATTTCAAAACATATGAATATTGGGATTTCAATTAAGTCACAACTTATTACCCAAATCTTTTCCTTTAAATGGTTTAAACAAATTACCATTTTAAATCTTTAAACAAAAAGATTTACTTCAAAAAGTTTCATTTACAGATTTCCAAATCAATTTCCATTTTCATTGAATTAACCCATTAAATCTTAAAGTTAAGATTTAATTTATAGCTTTCAAAACTATTCACAATTCAAGTCTTTTATAATATAAAAGATACACGTTTTGAAATACTCTTTTATTTCAAAATAAAGTTTAATTATCGTTACAAAGGTTAATTCATAGTTTTCCAAACTATTTACAATTTCATTTCAACTAGAGATGTTTTCGATACAAATTGGAAATTATCTTCACTTTATTAAAGCCATTTTTATTTGAAAACAGATAGTTTTCGTTTTTGTGAAAAACGGTTACATTTACACAGTTTAAAGTCGTTCAAGTAAAAACTTGAATTATAAATTTAAATTTCCCCAAGACCGTATTTTAATTGGTTAAAAACCATAAAAACACCTTCTATACTTATTAAATCTTTTAAACCAAAATTCGAATTCAATTCCAAAATATTGAATTCAAAATTTAAATCAAATGATTTAAATATCAATTCTATTAAGTTATTTAAAATAACTTTTATTTTGAAACTTGCTTCCAAAAAAACTTTCAATTCCAATTCCAAAACTATTTTGGATTCAAAAATTCAATTTTCCAAAAATTGATAAAAACCGTGACTTAACTGATTTCCACGTGAAATCCACATTTGTGTGTGTATTGTGTAGTCCACGGTTTAACACAATAGTGCAACAACATCCAATCATCACAGATCAAATATAACAATATAATTGATAAGCGGTATAAACTATAACGCTTACTTTTCATTCACAAATCACAGATATATATCATATCACAGATAAATAGATCACAATCACACACAATCAGAATATATCACAAAACATCACACATAAAAGATGTCAAACAATTCAACACCCAATATAATCCAGACATCCATAAGTAGGATTATTTAAATTTTTTTGATTAATTCAAATTAGTTTCACAAATATTCATTTTTCAACTCCAAATCAATTTTCAAATTTATTTTCAAATTCCAAATAAAATTCCAATGAATTTCCAAAATATTTCCTTTTAAAATAAATTCTTTCATCTCATCAAATCTATTTAAAAAAAACCAAATTTAGACAAATACTTCAGTTTATAGACAATATTTCCGAAATCCATTTTATTAAGCCTTTTTCCCATATTTGAAATTAAATCCAATATAATTCAAAAATAAAAAAATTTATCTTATAAAATACCTTTTTATTTTATCCAATTATCAAAAATAAATTTTTCGATAAATTTTACAACTTACATTTTAAAAATCCAATTTTTATCTATTTTCGGTATCCAACGATACCAAAAATATATTCGGCTAATTTATAGCCGTCAACGGATTCAATCACAATATAATCGCACGGCGATTATAAATAATCAACACACAACATTGAAATAAATTCAAATGTTTGAGGAATCCAGTTGGATCCCTCCAACCTGTTTCCCTGCATCCACAGATGTTAGCTCAATACCAATTTCACTTCATAGTGAAATTATCGCGGTATATGGGATTTATAAATATTATCCGCTATTATGCGGCGCAATAGGGTCTCATCCGCTATATAATGCGGGAAATCAACTCCAAATACATATATAATACCAATTCCACTTCAATGTGAAATTATCGCGGTATATGTTTTTAATAAATAACATCCGCTTAATATAAGGCGTATAGGGTCTATTTATCACAATAAACAATAGTCATCATCCAATTCACACAATTAACAATTTTAAATCTATCTATTTAAAATTTAAATCGAAACAAAACATTCGATTGAGTGAGAAGTTCTCACATTTGCTTTTAAAACGGTTGCAGCGTTTTATTTCGATTAAAATTAAACGAACGTTTAATTTTACTCAAAATTTTCACTAGCTCCTAGAAATACAAATCAAGCTCCATTGCGTAGTGCTCGTCCATATGATTCCAACGCAATTTGTTTCGTGCGTTTTCGACCTCGTATGAAAAAGTTATGCTATTTTAAAGATTACATGAATTTAAATAAAACAATTTCAGCTTTTATTTTTAATCTCAAACCCTACATCAGATCACGGCCGCACACTCCTATCATCTGCAGATCTGGCTGCACAAGGCTTCTCCCCCATCATCGTTCAATTCACGTTCAACAAACCCATAGCCGCCATTCTTCAACGAATTTTCACGACCACCACACTCGATTTGAAGACGATCGGAGAGTGCCACGTCGTTCGCCACCACGAGCTCCACCATCGGCCAGAGTGCAGTCAAACTCGGTCAACCCCATCACCTCAATTTGCGTGAAAAACGCAGCTACTTCCATCTCGATTTGCCGTCAATCCGTGGCTCCGTTTCCGATCTCCACCGTTGGATAGCTAGATCTTGATGCCCTCTACAACTTTGTAGTTGACGACTTTTGCTAATTGTTTGTAGATTTGGAGATAATAGAGGAGGAAGTTTCAAAATTCTCAGCCATTAAAATCTAGGGCAGCCTGAAGCTTTAGAAGAGAGAGGGTTTGCAAATGAAAGAAGTGAGGTACTTTTATAGAAAATTCTCCAAATCACTATTCATCGAAAATTTTCCGAACTCCAAACGAAGCATGCCAGCTGGCGTTTCTAAGGTTTATCCTGTGTTCCGAACGCAATGGAACGTGTTTCGGGAGCTAATTCGGTCATATGTGCGAGTTACGGAATTAAACGATCAAATTTAAATTAAACCGATTTAAACCGATTTCGATGCGTTTTGGCTTGCCCCGGACAAACGGTAAATCCGATTGACACGAAATTTGAAACCTTACAATAATGTCACATTATAGATCCGATGAAACTAGTTTTGTCGAAATCCGAGACTGTTTGAAAAATGACTATTTTTAGTCGTCAATTAAATATTAAAATATTCAATTTTCACAAATTAACTTTTTATTCAAATTTAAAAGTTTACAAACATCATTCTAACTTCAATATGATTCAACTAACTTTATAAATCATTTTTAATCACATTTGACCCAATTTACAATTATTTCTGAAATTTCAATATTAAATTATCGATTTAATTAAACAATTAAATCTCTATATTCGAATTAAATTTTATTCGGCTTACAAATTCCACTTGTTAATATTTAAAATTAATTAAATATACGAATTTCAAATGACAGAAATTCTAGGTCGTTACAATTTTCCCCCCTTAAAAGAATTTCGTCCTCGAAATTGCAAAGTAAGAAAAATGCCCCAAATTCATTGACTTTTCAAAAATTCACTTCGTGAAAATTTTATATTCACATTTTCCAAAACCTTTAACTTCAACCAAAACAATGGTTTTCATTTTCTAGTTCAATTCCTATATTTTCATTACAATTTGGAAATTGACTTTTCATTAACAAAAATTTTCCAAAATTTTCAAAATTTTTCTTACGCCTTAAATTTTCAGAAAAATTCGCCAGCATCTCCTTTGCGCGGTTCGATCGTAGTAGGATCGCAATAGACATAAATATATATACATCGACCTACCCGGTCGGAAAAGCAGAAAAACAGTTCATATCTCCTATTTTTATTGCGTAGGCGTACCTTTTTAGCATTTTTAAGCAAAGCAGTTATTTATTAAGCATTTTAGCGCAACCAAATCAACCGAACGGCAGCCACGACACCTGTACTTACTCAATATAAACACGTAAGTGACATATATATGAAATTATTAACAATTTACTCTTTTAAACAACTACAACATATGCATATTAAAAGAAATGCATACTAACAAGGTTCATAAGCAACTTATAAAATTTCAACATTACCTGCAATTGTTTACAACCAATTCATATATAACAACATTCAATTGTTCATTTTCAATTAGTTTACATTCACTAATTTAAATTTAAGTTGATTCACTTCCAATTCAAATCAATTTCTATTTCCATTTACTTCATTTTCAATTTAAATTCAATTACTATAGCTTTCAATTTTACTAATTCAATTTCATTGACACTTCAATTTGGTTCAACACTTTTAATTCTAATTGGTTTAATATTAAATTGACTTCCTTTGAATTTCCAATTTATTAGCTTTTAATGAATTAACACTTATATCCATTATTTAATATCAATTTATTTACATTCAATTGATTAACATTCAATTCATTAGTTTAATTCAATTGCTAATTCATTTTTCAAATAAAGTTGAATTTTATTTACATAACTCAAGTTCACATTCATTTAATTTACTTTATTATTTCATTTTGACATCCAAAATCAACTTCATTCAACATTACTTAAGTTATATATCAATTAAACATCATTTGTTTAACTTACTTAAATTTCCACTTATAAATCCAATTCAGATTCCAATTCTAAAGTAAATTCTATTTAACTTTTACCAGAGTCAAATTTATATCATTATCAAATTCAGATTTTGTTTTGCTTAACAAAATTGTTTAACCATTTTAATAATTGGTTTCACTTATATTCATTCACTTTATAAGTTATACAACTTATTTATTTAACTTCCAAATCATATTATAAGTATAAAACTCATTTCACTTATATTCATCAATTTCAATTTGGATTTTAATTTTAATTTGTTTATCACAACAAAACTTCAATTTTTTTCAATTTATTATGGTAGCAAATCAATCATACAGAAACTCGAAAATGATACTGATGATGCAGCAGTCAACACCCTTATTATTTCCCAGCAACAGTAGTGAATTCAGTGCTTTAAATTCTTTCAAAAATTTCCCTTTTATTTATAAATCACATTTATAAATCTTTTTCTCATATAATTTCACTATTTAACTTTACTCATACAAGATTATTCAAACCACTTTTATTAACATATATATATTTTTACAATTTCAACAACCAAACAACCAATTTTTTATATACACACTTTAATAATTTCTGAAGAATTATTTCTTTTATATACAAAATATAATCGAGGTAAAATTATTTCATTTACCCAATTTAAAATGATACCATGTCGACTTGCCTCGTTTAAGTGTTTAGAAACCCCTATCGATAATATGGCGTCCCACATACCGACCAAAATTCATAAACAGCTCAACGGATAAGCAAACACAATATAAAACATTTTTATATTCACTAACAAATACACACTCATATCTATTATTACACTCACACTCATTCTAGAGTACTACTGACTATATCTCTAATGAGTAATTCCCAATAGAGCCATGGTTATCGCTTAACCATATGCTCTGATACCAAATGTAACGAACGCGATTTTTCGTCGTTCGAAAATCGACATTAATACATTCACTGTATCAACTGCCGAGCAATCGAATGCCGAAAAACCGAATTGTTATGGAGAAAAAGAAGAGGTAGAAGAAGACAGAAGAAAAGGAAAGAAGAAACAACAGAAAACATAGAACAATATCAGAATCTCACATTCGCAGCGGTACAATATATAATAGATAAATGAATAATCTTTAAATCAAAGAACTATATCATTTTATACATTACATCATCATCAGAGTTTACAACAACAATACAACACTGGACAGTTATATAAACTCGTCCTCATACAGAATACACAGCGGAATAAATAATATCATATACAAGTGGTACGTCTCATCATCCAGCTCACCAATGAGCTCCACAGCATCTCCTGAATCCAGAATGACCTGATAACCTGACTCTAGACTGCCCGTGTGGAAATTGGTGGGCACCCAGAGTTTAGGAAGGAAACAATAAACTCCAGGTCAGTCATGGTGACTGGTGTGAGAACTAAAACAGTTATTAACTTTTAAAACACAACAACAGCAAAGAAGTACAAAATATCTGCAATGCTTTTGGAAAATGAAACTACCATAAGACCTCCCGCCACACACACAATGCAAATGCAGACTTGGAGGAGATTTCTTCTTATGATAGTCAAACATGCTTACTACGCAAAACAAATCATTTTTTGATATTATTACTAGTGCGTAGTGCAGAAACATCACGAAAATACAATATTAATCTTAACCAGCATAAGTACCATTATATTATGCCTACTATAGCTGCTATGTTAAATAGCAGGTTCTATAATTAACACCATACAAGGTTCGTACTGGAAGATGGATTTCCAACAAATGGTCAGGCTAAGGAACTTCCTTTCCTACTGCTACATGGGATCGCCTCTGGCTGGACGTCCCGAGAGACAACTGCACTCTGCCAACACAAGGCCGGGTTACCCCTGTAACTAGGTAACTCACGAATATGCCATCCCCCGGTCCTTTGGGACCTTTATCCGAGGCGCCTCGATAAACACACAATCACACAATAAATGAGATCGGAGTATCCACATTGGTTAAATACCAGGGCTCCATACCTGATACCACCCTTTTCCAGAAGGAAATGACATACCCTAAAGGGCGCGACCCTCATAACCTTGCCGCATATTCCTGTTTCGACCATTTCCGGGTTGTGAGGTTTGACGAAGTCTCGTCCACAATGCTACGCTTTTTCACAAAGCCACGCTTTGATCACAAATGATCAATAAATGATCATCATACAGCAACACTCAGCATGCCACATTACCAAATTGGGAATATATCGCTGATAAATTTCAACTACATAACCTCTGAGCTCGTACGTCTCAGAGAAGGGTGTTAAGCTAAGAGAATAAATTCTCCGCCACCAAACAGAAATGTATTTGAAAGAAATCAGCTTTACATCTCAAAATGTAATGGCAGACACGTAACCATACAAGTCCGTTCCAGGTTCGAACAGAACCGAAGGCACTTCCGAAGAAGCCCTTGCAAATCCGGGTATTCACAATCCCGATAAAACTTCCCATCACAAAGGAAATCTCTATACCCTAGCTAATGGTGCAGAAACAATCGATAGGTCATTCTATCATTTTCATAAATACCCGGTCTTCACCACCGGTCTTCAGTACGATCCATATCGTCGTATCACTAATTCGGAATGGGTTATATGACACAAAGGTCTTTTCCCGGCTAACCCGAATAGTGAGCACAATATTTCAAAACATATGAATATTAGGATTTCAATTAAGTCACAACTTATTACCCAAATCTTTTCCTTTAAATGGTTTAAACAAATTACCATTTTAAATTTAAAAAAAAAAGATTTACTTCAAAAAGTTTCATTTACAGATTTCCAAATCAATTTCCATTTTCATTGAATTAACCCATTAAATCTTAAAGTTATGATTTAATTTATAGCTTTCAAAACTATTCATAATTCAAGTCTTTTATAATATAAAAGATACACCTTTTGAAATACTCTTTTATTTCAAAATAAAGTTTAATTATCGTTACAAAGGTTAATTCATAGTTTTCCAAACTATTTACAATTTCATTTCAACTAGAGATGTTTTCGATACAAATTGGAAATTCTCTTCACTTTATGAAAGCCATTTTTATTTGAAAAAAGACAGTTTACGTTTTTGGGAAAAACGATTACATTTACACAATTTAAAGTCGTTCAAGTAAAAACTTGAATTATAAATTTAAATTTCCCCAAGGTCGTATTTTAATTGGTTAAAAACCATAAAAACACCTTCTATACTTATTAAATCTTTTAAACCAAAATTCGAATTCAATTCCAAAATATTGAATTCAAAATTTAAATCAAATGATTTAAATTTCAATTCTATTAAGTTATTTAAAATAATTTTTATTTTGAAACTTGCTTCCAAAAAAACTTTCAATTCCAATTCCAAAACTATTTTGGATTCAAAAATTCAATTTTCCAAAAATTGATAAAAACTGTGACTTAACCGATTTCCACGTGAAATCCACATTTGTGTGTGTATTGTGTAGTCCACGGTTTAACACAATAGTGCAACAACATCCAATCATCACAGATCAAATATAACAATATAATTGATAAGCGGTATAAACTATAACGCTTACTTTTCATTCACAAATCACAGATATATCATATCACAGATAAACAGATCACAATCACACACAATCAGAATATATCACAAAACATCACACATAAAAGATGTCAAACAATTCAACACCCAATATAATCTAGACATCCATAAGTAGGATTATTTAATTTTTTTTGATTAATTAAAATAAATTTCAAAAATATTCATTTTTCAACTCCAAATCAATTTTCAAATTTATTTTCAAATTCCAAATAAAATTCCAATGAATTTCCAAAATATTTCTTTTTAAAATAAATTCTTTCATCTCATCAAATCTATTTAAAAAAAACCAAATTTAGACAAATACTTCAGTTTATAGACAATATTTCCGAAATCCATTTTATTAAGCCTTTTTCCCATATTTGAAATTAAATCCAATATAATTCAAAAATAAAAAAATTTATCTTATAAAATCCCTTTTTATTTTATCCAATTATCAAAAATAAATTTTTCGATAAATTTTACAACTTACATTTTAAAAATCCAATTTTTATCTATTTTCGTATCCAACGATACCAAAAATATATTTGGCTAATTTATAGCCGTCAACAGATTCAATCATAATATAATCGCACGGCGATTATAAATAATCAACACACAACATTAAAATAAATTCAAATGTTTGAGGAATCTAGTTGGATCCCTCCAACCCGTTTCCCTACATCCACAGATGTTAGCACAATACCAATTTCACTTCATAGTGAAATTATCGCGGTATATGGGATTTATAAATATTATCCGCTATTATGCGGCGCAATAGGGTCTCATCCGCTATATAATGCAGGAAATCAATGCCAAATACATATATAATACCAATTCCACTTCAATGTGAAATTATCGCGGTATATGTTTACATTCGCTTAATATACGGCGTATATGGTCTATTTATCACAATAAATAATAGTCATCATCCAATTCACACAATTAACACTATCAACAATTTTAAATCTATCTATTTAAAATTTAAATCGAAACAAAACATTCGATTAAGTGAGAAGTTCTCACCTTTGCTTTTAAAACGGTTGCAGAGTTTTATTTCGATTAAAATTAAACTAACGTTTAATTTACTCAAAATTTTCACTAGCTCCTAGAAATACAAATCAAGCTCCATTGCATAGTGCTCGTCCATATGATTCCAACGCAATTCGTTTCGTGCGTTTTCGGCCTCGTATGAAAAAGTTATGCTATTTTAAAGATTACACGAATTTAAATAAAACAATTTCAGCTTTTATTTTTAATCTCAACCCCTACAACAGATCACGGCCGCACACTCCTATCATCTGCAGATATGGCCGCACAAGGCTTCTCCCCCATCATCGTTCAATTCACGTTCAACAAACCCATAGCCGCCATTCTTCAACGAATTTTCACGACCACCACACTCGATTTGAAGACGATCGGAGAGTGCCACGTCGTTCGCCACCACGAGCTCCACCATCGGCCAGAGTGCAGTCAAACTCGGTCAACCCCATCACCTCAATTTGCGTGAAAAACGCAGCGACTTCCATCTTGATTTGCCATCAATCCGTGGCTCTGTTTCCGATCTCCACCGTTGGATAGCTAGATCTTGATGCCCTCTACAACTTTGTAGTTGACGACTTTTGCTAATTGTTTGTAGATTTGGAGATAATAGAGGAGGAAGTTTCGAAATTCTCAGCCATTAAAATCTAGGGCCGGCTGAAGCTTTAGAAGAGAGAGGGTTTGCAAATGAAAGAAGTGAGGTGCTTTTATAGAAAATTCTCCAAATCACTATTCATCGAAAATTTTCCGAACTCCAAACGAAGCATGCCGGCTGGCGTTTCTAAGGTTTATCCCGTGTTCCGAACGCAATGGAATGTGTTTCGGGAGCTAATTCGGTCATATGTGCGAGTTACGGAATTAAACGATCAAATTTAAATTAAATCGATTTAAACTGATTTCGATGCGTTTTGGCTTACCCCGGGCAAACGGTAAATCCGATTGACACGAAATTTGAAACCTTACAATAATATCACATTACGGATCTGATGAAACTAGTTTCGTAGAAATCTAAGACTGTTTGAAAAATGACTATTTTTAGTCGTCAATTAAATATTAAAATATTCAATTTTCACAAATTAACTTTTAATTCAAATTTAAAAGTTTACAAACATCATTCTAACTTCAATATGATTCAATATAACTTTATAAATCATTTTTAATCACATTTGACCCAATTTACAATTATTTATGAAATTTCAATATTAAATTATTGATTTAATTAAACAATTAAATCTCTATATTCGAATTAAATTTTATTCGGCTTACAAATTCCACTTGTTAATATTTAAAATTAATTAAATATACGAATTTCAAATGACAGAAATTTTGGGTCGTTGCAGATTGGATTCACTCATGTATGCAAGTCCTTAGGATTAATGTTGAAGTTTGCACTCAAGTTAGCGATGGGCTGATCCCTCTCACAAGGCCATGATGGCCGATCCATCTCACAAGATCATAATGGCCGATCCCCCTCCAATCTCAACTGCAACCGATCCCTTAGCCTAAATGACCGAACCTTTACCAAGGCAGGTATATGTATACCAACCCCTCTAGCATATATACTAAGTAAATGCCGACCCCTCTGTTGAAGAACTACATTTACTACCGATCCCTCCATATGCATCGATCGCTCCAAAAACCATATGTATCGATCGCTCCAAATACATCAATACCGATCCCTCCAGTAAGTATACCAATCCCTATCCAAGGGGTATATACCGATCCCTATCCAAGGGGTATATACCGATCCCTCTGCTAAGTGCCGATCCCTCTGCAAAACACATATACTGATCCCGCTGTGAAACGGCTATACGGATCCCTCATTAAGGCAAATATACTAATCCCTCTACAAGTATGCTGATCCCTATTCCACTGATCCCTTCATGTTACCGATCCCTCCATACTCCGTATAGCTGATCCCTCTCATATAGCAAACTACTGATCCATCACCAAGGCATTTCAGCTGAATCCTACACTACCGATCCCTCTCTCAAAAACCCATGTGACCGATACCTATAATATCGATCCCTATACCAAATTTTTTTTGGATCGAGTAGGGTCCATTTTTAAAAAAAATCTATGAATCGGGTACCGATCCATTTATTTAAAAAATAGCTCTGTGCCATGCACCCGAACCCGTGCCACAGCGTAGTGCCCCCACATTCTGGATTCGGAACTCAACTTAAAGACTGAGCATTCTATCCACTTCCCTTACGTCCTATGACTGACCGGGGCATAGAGGATCAAGCGGTAGCTTCTGAATTGCAACCAAGGAACGAACAAGCAACCGCTACTCAAACAATACTCCCAAATGTTGGAGAACATAGGTGATGTGACTCTAAGCAAACCCAAGAAATTTTGGCCTAAAGCCAAACTCGGGTAAAACCAAGATTTTATCCAAGCAAATGCCAAGATGACTCCAAGCATCATTCTTCACTGACCCAGCACTTTGAATTCAGTGACTCCAAGCAAACCAATTGCTGACTCCAAGCAAATAGCAGATTTTCTTGGGTCCGACTCCGAGTAACTTACCATTAATCCGTCAATACCAGTCCATCTTGCTTTGCTGATATCTTGGGCATGCATACATCATTCACAAGCATGAAAAGTAGTTGTAACTTAAAAGCGAACCGGATTGACGATGACTGAAGCATCTCCCCTAGTCAAAGCCTATTCATTGAAGCCGTTCAATGTGCAATATATCCGAGGAGGTTCAATGTATTAATCATATTGGTTTACTCAGGGAAAATTGACCCTAGACTACATCTCATGAATTCCTATATTCCTCAAAGGTGTATTGATCATGCGGTTTATGCGATTATCGCCCAAATCCATCTCCTTATTCAATCAACCGGATTAGAAGTTTGTCAAGCAGTTTAGAATGCATGCAACTCACACCGAGGATGTGATATCATTATCCAATTTATTCCAGAAGCTAGCGAGGATATCATACTGATGGAGTTAATGTGGGGAATCAACCCCTAGACAGATTTTGGCAGCTAGTTAGCTAGAGAGCCTCCTACGACCTTGGATCGTCTCTATTACAAAGTGAATCAGAAACTAAGCAAGGAGGAGGTAGAGCAGACTAGGAGAAAGAACAATACGAGCCCGTTGGCTAAGGACTCGGATTCCAGGAGACAACCTAAGATCTCAAAATTCGACTCATATACTCTTTTGAACGATTAAATTGATAACATCTACTTGGAGACTCACGTCTCAGAGTAGTACTGAAAAACAGCCTCGAGAGAGTCCACCGAAGCCCAGAGAAAATTCGGGGAATGTTGTATATTCCAAGATGCACACAGTCCTAACACTGGCGATTACAAACATCTCCGAGATGTGATCGGAAAGCTGATTCGAAAAGGAAAGCTTCAATAGTATGTGCAAGCCCTGCAGAATGGCGGGCAGGGAACATCCGATGCCTATCAATAAAGAACTCTGATTATCAATTAGACTGCTGACGGTCGACATCCCGCTAAAAGGAGCTAGGGGCAAAGTTGAATAGCGAGCACACGATGCTGCTTCACTTATCAATGAGATTTATTCCGATCTTCTTTGAATTATTTCTATTTCAATTTCAATTGTGCTGTGAACTACGACCAACTTGAACTAAACTACTTCCAAAATGATGCAGGTGACCAAGTACTCAGAGTTCGCCGCCAACCAATCCCCGCAAACCGTGATCGAACCTATGGAGTTTCATCAAGACGAGCATGATTCGACTGCTCATCAACAACCATGTGCCTTTGATTTGGGGCCAAAGAATAGAGATGCAAAAGCTCATCACTGTCAGAACCCAATAAAAAGCAGACATGACCGACCGTCCATTCATCGACCTCCATATTTGACTTGGAGACCTAAGCAAGGCTTGGAACTAATGTGGCTCGATTATCCACTCCTTGGGTCATAAAATAAAGTTTGACAAACTACATATGCCTCTCCTGAAGCTCAGTGATGCCGGGATCTAACTAGAGTGAACGTGATTTGATCATCTACACATCAACTCCTGCATTGAACACAAGAGGCAGTTCGAAAGCCCGACTTGAAGTAGCCGTGATGGACTACCTACTCATCAACCACCACCCTCAACACATGGACACGACTGCACCCTGAAACGGATGTGACCTAACTGTCCACTCAATAACTCTCTACCTCTGTTTGCTAGAAAGAATACGAAGCAAATTGTACTAGACTTGATTATCCAACCCCAACATGGATATGATCCAACCATCCATCATGTACCACTTTCCTTGACTTGATTGGAAGAGCTACAATCACTAAGCGAACGAGAATCGACCGTCCAATTGTCAAGTTTCGTCCTTGATGCTGGGGGCAGAATTCCATTCCATGGATGAACATGGTTCGACCGTTCGCTCGACAGCTCTGACCTTGACTTGGCAACTGAAGTATAAATCAAAAATGGGTATGACTGATTGCCCACGAGAAAAACTCTAAGTCCCCGACCGCGGACTGGAGTATAAACCATTCGACTGGGAAATGACTGCTACGGGCGGAAACACGACTGCCCACGATAAAAACTCTATGTCCCCGACTGTGGACTAGAGTACTCTAACTCCCCGACTACGGACTAAAGTATAAACCATTCGGCGGAAAAACGACTGCCACGGGTGGAAACACAACTGCCCATGACAAAAACTCTAAGTCCTCGACCGCATACTAGAGTATTCTAAGTCCTCGACTGCGGACTAGAGTATAAATCATTGGTGGAAAAAACGACCGCCACGGGCGGAAACACGATTGCCCATGACAAAAACTCTAAGTCCCCGACTACGGACTAGAGTACACTAAGTCCCCGACTACGGACTGGAGTATAAAGCATTCGATGGAAAAACGACTGCTACGGGTGGAAACACGACTGCCCACGACAAAAACTCTAAGTCCCCAATTATGGACTAGAGTACTCTAAGTCCCCGACTGTGGACTAGAGTATAAACCATTTGGCGAAAAATGACCGCTACGGGCGGAAACGCGACTGCTCACGACAAAAAATTTAAGTCCCCGACTGTGGACTAGAGTACTTTGAGTCCCCGACTGCGGACTAGAGTATAAACCATTCGGGGGAAAAACGACTACCCATGACAAAAACTCTAAGTCCCCGACTGCGGACTAGAGTACTCAAAGTCCCGACAGCGGTCTAGAGTATAAACCATTCGGCGGAAAAACGACTGCCACGGGCGGAAACAGAACTGCCCACGACAAAAAGTCTAAGTCCCCAACTATAGACTAGAGTACTCGAAGTCCCCGACTGCGGATTAGATATAAACCATTCGACGGAGAAATGACCGCCATGGGCGGAAACACTACTGTCCATGACAAAAACTCTAAGTCCCCTACTGCAGACTAGAGTACTCTAAATCCCCGACTACGGACTAGAGTATAAATCATTTGGCGGAAACACAATTGCCCGCGAGAAAAACTCTATGTCCCCGACTGCGGGCTAGAGTATAAACAATTCGGGCGGAAATACGACTGCCCTAGGCAGAAATACGACTGCCCACGAGAAAACTCTAAGTCCCCGGAGCGCGGACTGGAGTATAAACAATTCGGGCGGAAATACGACCACCTCGGGCGGAAATCCGACCGCCCACGAAACAAATCTAAGTCCCCGTAGTGCAGACTAAGGCATAAACATAAATCGAGCATGAACTGACCGCTAGCAAAATAACTCTAAGTCCCTAGAGTCCGGAATGGTGTATAAACATGTATGAATAGATGAGTGAGTTTCGATTGTTCTCTATGTTGAATATGCTAGCATATGGTTTTTGTTTGATGATAATAAACATATATATATATATATGTTAATATTCATTTAAATGTATTTGTTATTGTACTATTTATTTTTCACATAATAAATATTTGCTGAATAAAATAAATAACACATAATTTAAATTCAAACAAATATTTTATTACAATTTTTGAATAGTACAAAATTTGAGCTCTCTCTATACATACAAAATTTCAATCACAATACAACTTCAAATTACAACACAATTTTTCACTATACAATTGTCATATACATTTGCACCTCACTACATATCACTCATTCGCTCATATTTATTCTTCAACTATATTCCAATTTGTATCCAGCATCTGAATTATCTGCAAAATAAACATTAACGCAGTAAAATTGAAAAAGAAATATTTTTGCAGTGTAAAATAAAATGTGTGTTTTTGAAAATATTATTTGCCTCAGTTATTTGGGTTGTTCGTCATCTTTGTTTTGAATTCATCAAACACGAACAACTTGTGACATGCACAACATATCACTGTACATGCCACAAGGCCGTGCACACCGATATACACTTGATATATTTGCAGGGACAGGTGAGCACAAGGTCAAACCCAAGCCGAGGCTGGATTCAACACAGTCTCGACCAAATACACAAAACATGCTCAGGTCCAACAAATATGACAACTGCCTCAAGCATATGTACAAAATGTGCATGCAACATTTCAGTTACAACATAGCAGAGAAGGCATGGCACCAAAAAATGGATAAACAGAGGTGACTCAATGCATACAACATACAACACCTCAAATGTAGTGCACAAGCAAACAGTGAATGACCAAAGGCAACAACATTCAATAAGACTTCAATACAAAATTGAGGTGAACACAGACCAGACATACTCAAGTGTATCAATCTAGATTCAACATCAAAACAAAAAATATAATGGCCATGTTCAAAACAACACCTAACATCAGAGGCACACTTGAATATGCAATGCAACAAAGTGGACAGTGCAACCAACTGCACAAACCAAAATGAAAAACAATTGAACCCAGATCCAATAGGCCATGTACATCAAAGTGCAGACTCAAATGAACTCAAATGTCAATGGCACCAGGGCAGTGCACATGAAACAAGACTGTAAAAAGATCCAGACCAAAATCAAGTGGAACCACCAGTGAAACAAAAGCTCCAAACAAATAACACAACATCAATGTAACTCATGCAAACAGGTGCAGGCATACAAACTCATGCAAACAGGTGCAGGTATACAACAATCAAGTGAAGATTCCAAGAGGAACAAGTAAAGGCATCACAACATACATATATACATGCGTAAACACACACATATATATGTAGTGGAAACCAAACTCAACCAACAAACAGCAAGTAATTTTACCAGCGAGCAAATCAATCCAGACTTCAAGCATGGAACAAGTTCGAATAACAATTACTAGCAGTAAAGAGAAGCAATTCACATGAAGCCATGAGTAAATGAACGAAGTCAATTTTTTATCTCAAGTCAGAAAATTCAAACCAGAGAATGTAGCAGCAGTGTTTAAAAAAGAATCAACAGGGGTCAACTATACTAAAATTCGTATACTAACACGATGAACAAGTTAGAGCAGAAAAGAATGAAACTTGCAGTTAATCGAAGTCAAATTCTCATAACAAATTCAAAAGGCTGAAATCAAAGGAGCATAAAGAACGAAACCAAATCAGAAAACCAAACAAGCCGTGGTAATCAAGCAAAGGACATCAGAAAAATATTCGAAATTGAACCAGTCAGGATTAATCACATGTATTCAAGTAAAATCGAAGGCTGAGCTAAAGTAACAGACGAATTCAAAAGATATATTCGAACGATAATTTCGGGAATTAAACCCTATAAATACCATCAACATCATCGGCAATTAAATCATCGAGTTCAAGCATATCAACGAGATTAATAAAGGAAATCACATACCAGAATTATTCAATTCGAACTCACCAAATTGAAGCAGCCGAGTGAAGTCAAAGCAAGACGATCGATCGACAAAGCAATCAACGCGAAAATATCTATTCAATCGATCAACTGGAATCGGCAGTTTCAATTTGCAGAAGCCCTAAATTGTTGAAAGAGGAACGAGGGACTGAACGAAAGAGAAAGCGGCCGATAATATAAAAAGAAAAGGGGACATATTTTTATCACTATTTTCTTTGGGCCGGCTTTTTAAATACTATTGGGCTTTATTTTTAAAATTAGGGTTTCTTGTTTTTGAGTTGTTTTTATTTTTTAATTTACTTTTAAACTTTTATAATTCTAGTCGTGTGACTAGGGGACGAACTACGGTGGTGTAGTTCGAGAATTCGCAACTCAGTGGCTGAGTTGTGGCAGGGTTTTGAGCGTAGAGTTAGGTTAGTCGATAGTGGGTGTCGCAATTTTACGTGTGTAAGCGTGTGACAACGTAATTTCTAGTAGAAACCTTGGGGACAACACATAGGCAGGGTTTTGCCGAAGCTGGGTAAATCTGTGTTGTTCTATTTCTGCTTTTATTATTCTGCTATTATCTGTGCTGCAGTTATTTTATATATTTCGACATTAATTTTTATAATTATTAGTATCACCCTATCACCCCCCTCTAGGTTGAAATCGATCCTACAAGTGGTATCAGAGCTAGGAACAAAAGCCAATTTTTGTTTTAATTTTTTTAGATGGCTTCTTTTAATAATGCTTTTGCTGAGGGTCAGTCCATTGTTAGACCACCAATGTTCAATGGTGAATATGCTTACTGGAAAAATAGAATGAATTTTTTTTGAAAACCATTGATGCTTGGAATATTGTTGAGACGGGATATAGGACACCAACTATAGTGGTAGATAATGAAGAAATTGAAAAGCCAATGGATCAATGGACAGATCTTGAAAATAAACTGCAAAATGGTAATGCTAAAGCTGTGAATTCTATTATTTGTTCATTGGATCAAATTGAATTTAATCGTGTCTCACATTGTCTAACTGTGCAGGAAAAATGGCACACACTTGAAGTGACTCACAAAGGAACGTCTCAAGTCAAAGAATCTCGCCTTGCCATGCTTGGTAGTGAATACGAGAACTTAACAATGGCTAAGGATGAAAATGTCAAAGAGATGTATGGACGACTTTCCAATCTCGTATACAAATCAAAAGCTCTCGGAAAATCATACAAAGAATTGGAAATAGTTCGAAAAATTCTAAGAGTCCTTCCATGAAATTTTGAAGAGAAAGTAACTGCCATTCAAGAATCAAAAGCTTTGAAACAAGTCAAATTCGAAGAACTCATCGGAAATCTCACCACTTATGAAATAGAAATGTAATTCAAGGAAGAACATGAAGGAAGCGATACTCGAAAGAAATCAATAGCTCTCAAAGGAACAACTGAAAGTGAAGATGATGATGGTGATGATAGTGAAGCTGAGCTGGCATTACTAATAAAGAGATTCAAAAAGTGGAACCGCAAATATGGAAATCCAGCCAAAAATCATCAACTGAGAAGCAGAATCAACAAAGTTCTAGACAACTCAGAAAAACAAGAGATTATTTGCCACAAGTGTAATAAACCAGGTCATATCAAACCCAATTGTCCTCAGAATCAACTCACCCAAGGAAAGAAACCGAAAAGGAGAAGTTTTGCTGCTACTTGGGATGAAAGTGATGAAGATGAAAATGAAAGCACCGACAGTGAGAGTGAAAAAGAAAATCTGTGTCTTCATGGAGAAATAACTGACAGTGGTGATGACGAGCCAAGCGAGGTATCAAAACTTACTCATTCAGAATTACTTATATATTTTCATGAAGTAAATGGCTGTTTTGAACGACTTAGGGAAAAGCAGGCTAAAATTGAATCACAAAAAGATAGTTTGATAGAATTAAATAAACAACTTGATAAATTGGTTAAAAATTATCAAATCAAGAGCCCTAAATGTGATAAGTGTCCATCACTTGAAGAAGAAATTAAAAAATCAGAAATTAAAATAAAATCACTTGAAAATGAAAATTTGATTTTGAAAGAAAGTGAAAACACTAGAAGAGAAAATTCTATTAAAAAGTGCACTTTGCTATTAAATGAAAATGAATCACTCAAAACACAAGTCCAATAACTGTCTACGACCCTAGAAAAATTCTCCAAAGGAGAAAAATCACTAAATATGCTAATAGGAAAACAAACAGTCAATATTGATAGACAAGGACTTGGGTATACTCAATCTAAACGTGTTGGTAACAAAATTAATCAAGTAAATTCCAAGTGCACAATTTGTGGAAATTTGGACACAATCACAATAAGTGTTGGTATGGACCCAAACACGTGAAAACCATACCAATTTGGGTTCCAAAAGGCACAAATAGAAAATCCCTTATAGTAAAACAAATTTGGGTGCCAAATGAAACAAATATAGATTGTCTAGGGTCTATACAAACATATTTTTCAAAATCTTCTGTAATTAATAATCATGGACCTATAAAAAAATAGGTCACTAAATTCTTTTCTTGTGTAGGTATGTTGGCAGGCTAAGGAACAACAACAATGGTATCTGGATTCAGGTTGTTCCAGGCACATGACAGGCGACAAATCAAAGTTCCTTAGCCCAGAGAAGTACAAAGGTGGCAGATTCAGAATGGGTAACAATGACAAATGTATAATTATAGGTAAAGGTAAAGTAGGTAACAGTACATTTACCTTAAATGACGTATTATATGTTGAAAATCTGCACCACAATTTGATTTCAATCGGCCAGCTATGTGATAATGGAATGAATGTTATTTTTGACTCTGACTTGTGCAAAATTGTTGATCAATCATTAAAAGAAATATTGTTTTCAGGTAAAAATAAAGGTAATATATATTCTCTAACTTTTGATGATCTCACTCTTTCAAAATGTCTGATAGCTAAGGATGTAGAAGTAAACTTATGGCACAGACGATTAGGACATGCTAGTATGAATATATTAAACAAATTAAAAAGAAAAGACTTGGTAAGAGGTTTACCATCTCATGATTTCAAAACAGAAAGTCTATGTAAAGCATGTACTATGGGAAAACTTAAAAAATCATCCTTTCATACAAAGAACACTGTAAGTACTTCTAGAATCCTTGAACTAGTTCATATGGATCTATTTGGACCTAATGATATTGCAAGTTTAGGTGGTAAGAAATATTGTTTTATGTTGGTTGATGATTATTCAAGATATACATAGGTATACTTCTTAGCTAAAAAATTAGAAACTTTCTCATACTTCACTAAATTCACAAAATTGGTTCAAAATGAAAAAGGAGTTTCTATCATTTCGTTAAGAAGTGATCATGGTGGAGAATTTGAAAATTATGAATTTGAAACTTTTTGTGAAAATGGATTTAAACATGAATTCTCTGCTCCACGTACTCCACAACAAAATGGGGTAGTCGAGAGAAAGAATCGAACATTACAAGAGTTGGCTAGATCTATGATAAATGAGTATGAACTACCCTTGTTCTTTTGGGTAGAGGCAGTAAATACAGCCTGTTATGTAATGAATAGAGTTATGATTACACCAATTCTTAAGAAAACACCCTATGGGCTATGGTTCAAAAATAAACCAAACATTACATACTTCAAAGTTTTTGGTGTCCGTGTTATATCCTCAATACAGGTGATCAATTAGGAAAATTTGAACCAAAAGCTGACGAGGGCATGTTCATGGGATACTCTTCCAGAAGCAAAGCTTATAGAGTATACAACAAAAGGACAAGAACAATCATGGAGTCAATCAATGTGAAATTTGATGAAGGTATTGATGATCAAAACAAGGAAACAATCAAAAGCAATGTTGAAGAGGAGAACGAAAAAGATGAAAATGAAAAACCAAAAGAAACTACAACCACGAAAGAAGTTCAAAGAAATCTGGATCCAGAGAGATTGAAATTCAAAGCAGACCATCCTCCAGAATTGGTAATAGGAAATCCTATCACAGGTGTTCAAACTCGTTCCTCCTTTAGAAATTTGTGTGATTTGTGTCTATACAGTGGATTTATTTCAGAAATTGAACCCAAAGACATAGATACAACTCTTAATGATGAAAATTGGTTTATGGCTATGCAAGAAGAGCTAAATCAATTTGAGCGAAATGATGTTTGGACTCTAGCACCTAGACCTAATGATTATCCAGTCGTAGGAACAAAATGGATTTTTAAAAATAAATTTGATGATTGTGGAAATGTGATTAGGAATAAAGCTAGGTTAGTTGCTAAAGGTTATAATCAAATTGAAGGAATTGATTTTGATGAAACTTTTGCACTAGTAGCAAGACTAGAATCCATTAGGATATTGTTAGCTTTTGCTTGCTATTAAGGATTTAAACTAAGACAAACAGATATTAAAAGTGCTTTTCTTAACGGAATTTTGAATGAAGATGTATTTGTTGAACAACCAGAAGGTTTTGAAAGTCATGAATACCCTAACCATGTATATAAACTTAAGAAAGCATTATATGGATTCAAACAAGCCCCTAGAGCTTGGTATGAATGTCTTAGCACTTATCTCCTTGAAAATGGGTTCAAAAGGGGCTGTGTAGACACCACACTATTTCTATTGCATGAAAATGATAATCTTTTGATTGTTCAAATATATGACATTATTTATGGTGCCACTAACAACTTGTTGTATGCGAAATTTGAAAAAGTCATGCAGGAGAAGTTTGAAATGAGCTTGGTTGGAGAGTTAAAATTCTTTTTAGGATTTCAAATCAAACAAAGTGATAAAGGTACATTCATCTCTCAAACGAAATATATTAGGGAACTTGTCAACAAATTTGGATTGAAAGATGCTAAACCTGCAAAAACCCCCATGAGCACAACAATTAAACTTGACAAGGATGAAAAAGGTAAGGCAATTGATCAAAAGCAATATCGAGGTATGATTGGATCACTTCTTTATCTTACTACTTCTAGACCCGACATCATGTTTTCAGTCTGCTTATGTGCACGATTTCAATCAAATCCAAAAGAATCTCATTTAAAAGTTGTTAAAAGGATTATAAGATATCTGTTGCACACCCCACGTTTTGGTCTTTGGTATCCAACTAATGATAACTTTGAATTAAAAGAATATTCAGATGCAGATTATGCTGGAAGTCTAGTTGATAGAAAAAGTACTAGTGGAACGTGTTTTATGTTAGGACATTCGTTAGTTGTATGGTTAAGTAGAAAACAGAATTGTATTGCATTATCCACCACTGAGGCAGAGTATATTGCTCTAAGTGGTTGCTCTGCTCAAATTTTATGGATGATACAAACTTTGCAAGACAATTTTAAACATGTACCACTAATGTGTGATAGCAAAAGTGCAATTGATCTCACAAATAATCCTGTACATCACTCACGAACAAAACATATAGATGTTAGACATCATTTTATTAGAGATCATATTTCCAAAGAAAATATCTGCATAAATTTTATTTCAACCGATTCTCAATTGGCAGACATTTTTACAAAACCCCTTCCAAAATATAGTTTTTGTCGACTTCGTCTCAGTTTAGACATTTTAGAAATTTGATTCTATATTTTTGATTTTGATCTTAAATGCCTATGTTAACTAATCTGACTCCCTAATGATTATCAAAAGATAAATAGTGATTGAAAAAGTGATGAGTGCTGACATTAATCATATATTATAACTTGAGAAACTATATTTAGTAAATTTCTTTAAAAAATTTAAACAAGATTTATAATAACTTTTGTTGGTAAAAATTCCATGATCATCTCTATTTCTATCATATTTCTAACGACCATCACTCATCAAAATCCAATATAGTATGTCAAAATGTGGTATTTTAAATAGGAAATTATTCATTTTTTATTTTCTTTCTAATAAAAACATGCAAAGTATTCACTCTCATTTAAAAGTCCTCACGGTTATGCATAGATGAATTACTTGGAATATTTGTATATGTGCTTTCATACTCATTTAAAAGTCCTCACGGTTATGCATGTATGGAACACATATCAAAATTGATTATTAAATAGACAAGTTGATTCTAATCCCATTTAAAAGTCCTCACGGTTATGCGTGGTTAGAAGATGCTTGAAATTCATTTTTTATAAAAATTGGGAATACTACTAATCTCATATAAAAGTCCTAACGGTTATGCTTGGTTAGTAGATATTCAAATTATTAATATAAATATACCACAAATAGACAACTATATGGTTTTATATGCCGACATCACCCATATCACTCTAAAGTGGAATATGCGTCTAACATAGTATGTATGATTTTTGTTTGATTTTTTATTGAAATTTAATATTTATACTCAATTGGGTATTAATGTCTATCACTTTATCTCTTTTTTTCTAACACTATTACTCTTTTGCTGATAACATAAGGGGAGAGAAAAGTTAAGATTTTGGCAAATAAAGGTCAAATATTTTATTTTTTATTTGCATTCTAGGTTCATTTGCATATTTTTATTTTCATGCATATATGAAGGGGGTGCTTTGTTGTAGAGAGGGAGCATTCAAATAGGGGGAGCAAATAGAGTCCATCAATTAGCAAATACATTTAATAAATTCAAAATCTTAAATATATGTTTGTTATCATCAAAAGGGGGAGATTGTTGAATATGCTAGTATATAATTTTTGTTTGATGATAATAAACATATATATATATATATATATATATATATATATATATATTCATTTAAATGTATTTGTTATTGTACTATTTATTTTTCACATAATAAATATTTGCTGAAGAAAATAAATAACACAGAATTTAAATTCAAACAAATATTTTATTACAATTTTTGAATAGTACAAAATTTGAGCTCTCACTATACATACAAAATTTCAATTACAATACAACTTCAAATTACAACACAATTTTTCACTATAAAATTTTCATATACATTTGCACCTCACTACATATCACTCATTCACTCATATTTGTTCTTCAACTATATTCCAATTTGTATCTAGCATCTGAATTATCTGCAAAATAAACACTAACGTAGTAAAATTGAAAAAGAAATATTTTGCAGTGTAAAATAAAATGTGTGTTTTTGAAAATATTATTTGCCTCAATTATTTGGGTTGTTAGTCATCTTCGTTTTGAATTCATCAAACACGAACAACTTGTGACATGCACAGTGTATCACTATACATGCCACAAGGCCGTGCACACCGATATACACTTATATAATTGCAGGGACAAGTGAGCACAAGGTCAAACCCAAGCCGAGGGTGGATTCAACACAGTCTCGACCAAATCAACAAAACATTCTCAGGTCCAACAAATATACAACTGCCTCAATCATATCTTTACTACTAATAATGAAAGTTCCACAAACTAATTTCACCCGTGTCTTTTCGAAATTCCCATAATACCCTTTTCCACGTTTTGTCGTCTGTACCCACTTCCTATAACTAAAAAACCCTAACTCTCATATCTCCCTTGCAATTCCAGATCCAAGGCCAACACAATTCCAAATCCGATATCTTCTCCAACGATCCAGTATACGATCGATCGACGATTCCAGATCCAACGTCTTCTCCACCTTCGACTTACGATCCTCAATCATTGATCGTTGGCTATTAATTACCAATTACGGATTATAGATCGACCGATCGATGATCGACTAAGGTTAGTCCACTGAACTGCGATTCAAACTTCGACTAACGATTACCGTCTTAATATTCTTTGTTTATGATATGTTTCCCCTGCTTACTTTGATTCAGCAGCATTTGGAATTTAGAATTTTGTTCCTTCTTTTATTTGGACATGATTTTGAGTTTTGTTACATGGTGCAGCACTTTTAACTAATTCACTTTTTATTTTTATTTTACTGTGTGTGTATTTAATTGAAATAACCATTTCCTTACTCTACTGCTTCAAATCCAAGACAATTCCAAATTCGATATATGTTCTCCAACTTCAATTTACGATCGATAGACGATTCCAGATCTAATGTCTTCTCAGCCTTTAACTTACGATCGTCATTTATCAGTTGTCAATCATCAATTGTCAATTACTGATTATGGACGACTGCTGATCGACTAATTTTAGTCTACCGAACCGTGATTCAAACTTCGATTAACGATTATCGATTAAATATTCTTTGTTTATGACATGTTTCCCATGCTTAATTTGATTTAGCAGCATTTGGAATTTAGAATTTTGTTCCTCCTTTTATTCACATTAATCAGAATTTAGCATTTGGAATTTAGAGTTTGATTCAACAACATTTAGAATTTAGAATTACATAAGTTTCTAAGTGTACAGAGACTGATGTGGGAGATATATTCACATTTCACGCACGTATCTTTTGAGTAGTTGTAACCAAAATCAGAACAGTTTATTCACATTTATTCATTAATTTCCTGTTATTCACTTCGATTCACGTTATTTTATTACTTTATTCACTACGTATGTTTTGAGTTTTGCAAACCGAAATCAAAATCCTGATTTTAGAGTGTTTTTGTAATTTCAGATTTTATGAAGATTCTACAACCGGGAATAAGTAGATTGATGCACAGCCTGCTCCCTTCCTACTTTGACATAAGGGAGAATTATCATCACGCTTTGGGCTTGGGTGAGGATTATCTTCATGCTTTGGGTTTGGGTGAGTCAATCTATCTATATATTTTTAGTAGAACACAATACAGCTGCATGCATTTTTACCCAAGGACATCATTAGAGCCAACTAATCTGTATTTATTTCTATCCTACCTCTGCACTATTTTTTGTATAAAAATATGAATTCAAGTTTTCTTCCTACCTCTACATTATTAGTTATCTTATGATTTTGGACCTCTCACATACGTAATACACTATTCTGCATGTTTAGCTTTATTATTGTGAGTAGTTAAAAAACTCAATTTTTATTAAGTTCTGTTGAAAATAAGTAGTTATATGTATTTGGTTTCCAAGGTAAGGTTTTAAGAATTGAGCAGTAGAAGAATGCAAGAATAGTTCACATGAATTTGTATGTGCTTTCCTGGAATTTTAACTGAATTTAAAACTCATATTTTGATAATATAACAAAATATGGACTACCATAAATATTACATTCTGTAAAAATCATATACTGAAATGTTTGTTAACTGAAATTTTCACGAAGGGGTGATTGAGATAAACTAATAGCTCAATAATACGTTACATTTTGATTCCTATAATGTCAACGTGACATTAACTATTCTTTATTTCCTTAAAATTTGTATAAATTATTCAGAAAGAGGCAAGTTTCCTATATTACGCCATTTTTGTCTTTCTTAAACTTTGCAACTGGCATGTAGAAATTTTGAATGATCTTAAATAATTTGAACACTATAGCCCAAAAATATATATATTTAAGACATTAAAAGTCATTTTGGACCTTCATTTTTTTTGTTATTCTTCGTTCTCATTATTCTCATTTTTGTTCCTAGATGTTTAGTTTTTTTAACAACATTAGCTTGCAAAGTTTATAACAATGATCATTCTGTACAGCTATCTCAAACATTCTTTTTGATTGTATTATTCTAACATGTCGAATTTTTAGTTCTTTCGCCATTATTGTTAATTGAAGAAGTTCATTTTTATTAATTCTTTGACTTACATATGTGATAAAAGAATTAAACTGAAAAGACAATTTTAGAGCAATTTTCTTATTTGACTTATAAATTAACTATTTTTTGTGTTTTAGGTATAATTTAACATCATGGGTGTAGAAATTTACTACGTCGGCACCCTGCTGTTGGATTTTAATACGGTAAGTCTACCACTGAATTATTAATAACTCTATTATAATAGTAATTTTGAAATATTATCATTGATAGGAATTCTTATTTTCTGTAATTTTGAAAATACAGTTTACTGAATACATGGACTACTGTCCTACAACCCTGCTATTATCTCGAATGATAATTACTTGCTTTGGTTTAATTATTACATTCAGTGGATATTAGCACATACTGTTTTGATTAATTTTCACTTCCATCTTCTACAGACTTCAGCAAACACATCAAACTTCATGTTTTTGTCCTTCTAACTGGAATAGTGCTATTATTTCAAGTATGATAGTCATGCAAATTCGAAGTAGGTTTCTATTATAAAGATCATTTCGACTAAATTCAACCTCTGCAATACTGATCTACGGCATTCAGATTTTCAAATCATTGGCATTTGTAATGCCTACGCACATATCTATATTTCTATATTATTAAACAGTTCTTTTCATCACCGTATAATTCATGATTGAATCATCGTGTATGTAGTTTATTCGATCTTAATTTTGTATGTTGAAACTCATTTTTTAAACCTATCATTTTCCACCATCTTCGCCAGCTTCTCGAAGCTCTTCAAAACAAAGACGGTACGAAGAGGCCTTCTAGCAGGAGTCGGTCTTCAAATCTTCCAGCAGTTTGTCGGCATCAACACGGTGATGTACTACAGTCCCACCATCGTGCAGTTTGCTGGGTTCGCTTCAAACCAGACTGCGCTCGCACTGTCGTTGGTGACGTCTGGGCTGAACGCAGTTGGGTCTGTGGTCAGTATATATTTTATTGATAGGACCGGAAGGAAGAAGCTGCTGACTATTAGCTTGGCTGGGTGCGTGGTTTCCCTTTTTAATATAAAAATATGCCAGCACTATCAAACAAAATTTCTTTGAATTTGTAAACATACAACAGCCCCATGGTATTCTTATTCTTACTATGTAGTTCTAATAATGTGAAAGAAGTTGGCGTTAATTACCAAGATTAGCATGAACAGTATCCATGTAAGATCGCTGATCCAAAGTACTGAATGATAAACAGATGTTTAACAACATCCATGTAAGTTTTTGTACATGTTTCGCTCTGGATACTTGGTATAATTTGTAATTCGCGATTATGTGTTTATATTGTTTTGTAAGCATATTGCTCATCATTTGTTGAGTGGTCCTTAATTGTGTATGTACAAAATTGTGGATATCTCCTCTTTTATTGTTATTAGTGTTTATTAATAACACGATCTTAACATTTTTTCCTTTTGATTTGCAGCTCATCAGTTTTGTGCATTAGTAACTTCTAAAGCTTTTGTTGTGGCAAAAACTTTCATGCATTGACATTCTTCATGCCCGGGGCTGATTATTTCCGGTGCATTATTTATTTTATTGTGCGGTAGCCTTTGTACAAATCTATATGTTCCGAGTAGCGCTTTCTATAATGAATTATCAAGAGGTGCATTTTGTCAGGTTGGTTTCTTGAATCTTTACTTCATGTTAAACTGAGTAGTTGGATAATTTTAATTACTATTTTGTTATGCTTTGGTCAGATAGTATATCCATTCTTTTCTGTTCTCTATATAAGGTCAAATACAAGATATGTTAAAAATATCTTCTGTTAATAAAAAAAGATTTGAGTGAGCAATCAATAAAGTACACAAGTGTTTTAAGGCAGTATTACTAAACAGTTAACAACATATATGAAATATGTAAAAATGTAACACAGCGGTTTAAATGCTTGACGTGATTAAATACAATAATTTCGAATATGATTTCAAGTTCAATTTATTATTAGTGGATAGGAGAGAACTGGGTAGTAGTAATTGAAGAATTGACAAGAATATCCTTAATAATTCATATATTTGATTGATGTTCTGTGTCGTTTATATTCTTATTGCTTTCCATTTGGTAAAATTTTAGGGCCATTACTATTTACCTGAAAGAAAATTAATAACCATTATTTTGATTATCAAACAAGTGAACATTAGTGTTATTTTTTTGTTTATGAGGCATAGATGGATAGGAAACCATTTGTTTATAGCCATATGGTTGTGTAATTTGTGAATATTATATATTTAATATGTTGAACAAGTTATAGTGTGTTTTTCATCTATATAGGTACAACTGAATTGATATTTTCTTTAATATAATAGAAGGCAAAGAAGGATAACAAACCATTTTTTAGGCATGGCAGCAAGTTATGTAGGAAGGACCTGCATTAAGTGTAAGTTGGAAAAGAACTAGAAGGAAATTGGGCTTGAAAGTTGGTCTAAGTTATGCTAGGCTATGTATCTCACCTGAGTGTAACTGTAGTAGTACTTGCATTGGTGGCCTGCAAGCAGAAGTAGGCAGTAGAAGTAGATGGGGAAGATGCAGAGGCAGTAGTAATTTTACGCAGTCCCGACTGTGGCTTAGATTTGCTGGAAGGAACGTTTGGATTGTGGTCTGGGATTATTGTGAGAGAGTTGGAGGTATATTGAGTTGTTGTTGGATTAGCCTGACGTGCCATGTGATGGTACTTCGAAATGATGTAACAATTGCAATTTATTTAACATTATTGTTAGCAACATTATGCATGTTATATATATAATATATATGAAATGGGAATGAATACATTAACATGTTGTATATGTAAACCAATTACAGGCGATGAATATGTATCAAATATGGTCGAGCAAGACAGAAGAGCGTACTGAAATTCTGGACTGATATCAAATTTAGGAGTCGTGCATGGATTACTAAAGTGGCTACAAGAGCAATAGTTTAAATATGGGAGTACGGTGATGAATTATAAGAATGGCGAAAAGAAAATTGGCCATGAATCCTAAATACGAGTTGTGATATAATGATGCAATTAATGTGTATTCATGTGTATTATAATAAATAACATTTGTATAATATGTATAGTAAATTTTATCTTCATGTACAATATCTTGCGATCTTTGATATCTTATCTGTTCATTTCAATTTTTCTTCTATTTTTGTTGAATTAATGTATTAATTGAAAATAAGCATGTTATATGATGCAAGTTACATTAACTGAGTAATAATTTTGATCCATCCTAAAAATAATGGGTAAATTTTAGTTTGGACCAGTTTTAAAAACCAATTACAATTTTAGACCTGTTTAATAATTTATTACAAAAATAGACCACTTTGGCCACATAAGTGTCACACGTACTCGAGGCATCTCAAATGCCACCAGTACAATTTTTTTTAAAAAGATTGTTGGCGGCATTTCGAATGCCTTCAGTGTGCGGCATTTGGAATGCTGTCCAAAGTTTTTAAAAAAAAATAGATTACGGCGTTCGAAATGCCGTGAACTATTTAAAGAAGAAAAAAAGATGCACTGGCAGCATTTGAAATGCTGTCAGTACACGCAGCGCTGATGTGGCACAAAGTGGTCTATTTTTGTAATAAGTTATAAAACTGACCTAAATTTGTAATTGGTTTTTAAAACTGACCCAAATTGAAAATTTATCCAAAAATAATAGATAAAAATGAGTAACTAAAGATTAATTGCAGCATTGAAATATTGCACCAAGAAAAAGGAAAGTAGTTAATATCCAATTCAAAAATAAATAGATATAGTAATCATCAAATAAGTGTAATGAAGTAATGAAAATAGTGTATTTATTTAAAATGGTAGTATATACGTTATGTGCAGGTCCATACGGACGTGCGTATATACTCGTGTATAAAATGTGCATGCAACATTTCAGTTACAACATCGCAGAGAAGGCATGGCACCAAAAAATGGATAAACAGAGGTGACTCAATGCATACAACATACAACACCTCAAATGTAGTACACAAGCAAACAGTGAAATGACCAAAGGCAACAACATTCAATAAGACTTCAATACAAAACTGAGGTGAACACAAACCAGACAGACTCAAGTGTATCAATCCAGATTCAACATCAAAACAAAAAAATATAATGGCCATGTTCAAAACAACACCAGACATCAGAGGCACACTGGAATATGCAATGCAACAAAGTGGACAGTGCAACCAACTGCACAAACCAAAATGACAAACAATTGAACCCAGATCCAATAGGCCATGTACATCAAAGTGCAGACTCAAATGAACTCAAATGTCAATGGCACTAGGGCAGTGCACATGAAACAAGACTGCAACAAGATCCAGACCAAAATTAAGTGGAAGCACCAGTGAAACAAAAGCTCCAAACAAATGGACACAACATCAATGTAACTCATGCAAACAGGTGCAGGCATACAAACTCATTCAAACAGCTGCAGGTATACAACAATTAAGTGAAGACTCCAAGAGGAACAAGTAAAGGCATCACAACATACATATATACATGCGTAAACACAGACATATATATGTAGTGGAAACCAGACTCAACCAACAAACAACAAGCAATTTTACCAGTGAGCAAATCAATCTAGGCTTCAAGCATGGAACAAGTTCGAATAACAATTACCAGCAGTAAAGAGAAGCAATTCACATGAAGCCATGAGTAAATGAACGAAGTCGATTTTTATCTCAAGTCAGAAAATTCAAACCAGAGAATGTAGTAGCAGTGTTTAAAAAAGAATCAACAGGGGTCAACTATACACGAAGATAAAAAAATTTGTATACTAACACGATGAACAAGTCAGAGCAGAAAAGAATGAAACTTGCAGTTAATCGAAGTCAAATTCTCATAACAAATTCAAAAGGCTGAAATCAAAGGAGCATAAAGAACGGAACCAAATCAGAAAACCAAACAAGCCATGGTAATCAAGCAAAGGACATCAGAAAAATATTCGAAATTGAACCAGTCAGGATTACTCACATGTATTCAAGTAAAATCGAATGGCCAAGCTAAAGTAATAGACGAATTCAAAAGATATATTCGAACGATAATTTAGCGAATTAAACCCTATAAATACCATCAACATCATCGGCAATTAAATCATCGAGTTCAAGCATATCAACGAGAGTAATAAAGGAATCATATACCAGAATTATTCAATTCGAACTCACCAAATTGAAGCAGCCGAGTGAAGTCAATGCAAGACGATCGCTCGACAAAGCAATCAACGTGAAAATATCTTTTCAATCGATCAACTGGATCGGCAGTTTCAATTTGCAGAAGCCCTAAATTGTTGAAAGAGGAACGAAGGACTAAACGAAAGAGAAAGCGGCCGATAATATAAATAGAAAATGGGACATATTTTTATCACTATTTTCTTTGGGCCGACTTTTTAAATACTATTGGGCTTTATTTTTAAAATTAGGGTTTCTTGTTTTTGAGTTGTTTTTATTTTGTAATTTACTTTTAAACTTTTATAGTTCTAGTCATGTGACGAACGAACTACGGTGGTGTAGTTCGAGAATTCGCAACTCAGTGGCTGAGTTGTGGCAGGGTTTTGAGCGTAGAGTTAGGTTAGTCGATAGCGGGTGTCGCAAGTTTACGTGTGTAAGCGTCTGACAACTTAATTTCTAGTAGAAACCTTGGGGGCAGCACGTAGGCATGGTTTTGCCGAAGCTGGGTAAATCTGTGTTGTTCTATTTCTGCTTTTATTATTCTGCTATTATCTGTGCTGCAGTTATTTTATATATTTTCGCATTAATTTTTATAATTATTAGTATCACCCTATTCAACCACCCCCTCTAGGTTGAAATCGATCCTACACTCTATTCCACAAACTACGGCCTGAAATCGATAGGAGGAGTATAAACTCGCTAAGGATGGAATTCGACCATCCGACTTATGGCCTCGCCAAATCAATGCTGAGGGCAGGAGTACAAATTGATAAAAGCTTAATACGACGGCTCATTATAGCTCTGGCTTGGTGTTCTTTACAACTTAAGGAAACAATTTCAAGGAGGCCTCAATACAAAACTAATCAAAACGACATCCGAAGTTAAGGGTGACCGACTATATCGTACCATCAGATCGAGGGTTAATATCGATCTGCACCAAACACAAACAGATGTGACCCGGATGTCCCTCAAAAAACTATGATCACCAGAGTGTGGAAAGGAGAATAAACCACGAAGACTTGATCATTAATTCTCCAGCACCATCCTTCGATCCATTAGGAGGAGTATGAAACCGGATGAGCATGACCCGACTGCACTTGAGCCAACTCTACCCTTAGATCCGATTAGGGAATATGAATCAAAGTGGACGTGGTTGACCATCGAGTACCCAACTCATGCCCGAAATCTAACAAAGCATCGAAGTATTCCCCTTGGAAGGAAAAACAAAAATACAATCCAGGATAAATGAGACTCGGCCTTCCATCAACTAACCTGATCCCATGATTCAACGGGAAAGAGTGTAAAGCTAAAGTGGACATGGCTAGCCTTCCTACTTATCGATGTATGCCCCAGACTTGGGGGCACGAGCGAGAAACAAGATGAATGTGAACCAACCATTCAACGATCAACTCTATGTCTTTGGAGCTTAGGTGGGAGTATAAACATAGCTAGGACGAGACTTGATCGTCCATGCAGTACATTTATCAACCTGAGACTAGGAGCAGTAGTGTGATCATCCAAAGACTGGCTGCGATAGCTCAATATTGAAACTTATATATAGTGTTTACAATGACTCGAGGCTACGACCGAAAGGATGCCTAGAGATAGAATCATCGAATTGATGCCCAAGCTCATGGGCAACTGACTATCACTCCAACCCGAACGATGGGTAAAGGATCATGAATACGTTGAATGGAAAGCGCGTTACTCGAATATACAAGCAAATTCAAACTCAAAGCAAGAGCCAACTATGCGGTTGCACACAACACGGGGCTGAACCCTACTCGACACTTGATTCAATGTGCTTCTAAGCCTGATATTCGGCCAGTTACATATAATCGCTCAAAGCACTTAGAGCCCTTTACTATCAGACTCAATAACTCATGACAAGACTTTGGGATTCGACCGAAGAACCGTCATCATTGAACGTCCCAATTAGATTTCACGTTGATTGTTACGCGAAACAGTTACGTTTGAACTCAAGGAATCCAAGGTTGCACCCGCAGAGCTAACGATCAACATTATGGTCAGCTATGGTGACCCATTACGGGTACTGAAGGTCGGATCACAGCTCAGCGCAATGATGATAAAGGAATTAGATGGATTTCTCCAAATGAATCTTGATGTATTCACTTGGACTCATTCTTACATGCGTGTGATTTCATCGACTAACGCAAACCACGCATTGAATATCGAGCCGAGGTATGTCCCAGTGAAACAAAAGCAACGCGGCATGGATCAGGAAAGATTCGCTGCACTTAAAGAGGAGGTGGATAAACTCAAAAACAACAGGTTTACCCACGACACCCTCTGCCCGAAATGGGTATCAAATCCAGTTCTTGTGAGAAAAGCTAATGGAAAGTAGCAGTCATGCGTCGACTACTCATACCTAAACAAGGCATGCCCAAAAGACAGCTTTCCACTTTTGGGGATCGACCAACTGGTAGACTCAACCGCTGGATATGAGTTGCTTTCATTTATGGATGTGTACTCCGGGTACAACCAGATCCTGGTGCACATCCTCGACCAGGAGCACACCAACTACATTACCGATCTATTATTATATCATTATGTTGTGATGTCATTTGAACTAAATAATGCTGAAGCTAGTTACCAGAGACTAGTCAACCGGATGTTCAAAGATCAGATCAGGCGATCGATAGAAGTATATGCTTATGATACGCTTGTGAAGTCACGACGATCAAATGATCACATCGATGACTTAGCGAAGATGTTCAGGTTTATCCGAAGATATGGAATGAAACTCAGTCCCTTGAAATGCTCTTTCGGCGTTGTGTCGGGGAAGTTCCGAGGTTTAATCTTCAACTCTCACAGAATTGAAGCCAACCCTAAGAAGATTCAAGCAATTCGAAACATCTAGGTACCGAAGACAATTAAGTAGGAAGGGAAAAAGAAACATTGAATGGACGTAGGATTGTAAAGACACGTTCCAAGCTCTAGTGAATCACTTAGAGAGACCTCCCATCTTATTCACTACAATAATAACTTATTTTCATAACGTCAATAGATAACGCTTTATTCCAATGTGTTATTGTTTATTTTAATTTGTTTTATTTAATTTTGGTACTTTGACTATGTAACGCTTTGACAAGCTTCCCGGTTGATTTGTGTCGCCTTTTCCTCAAATTATTTTCACGCCCGCCTTTTCTTCAAAAAAATTCCCTCTTCCCGCTTCCCTCTTCCTTTTCATCCCTTTTTTCGTCTCTCAAACCAAAAATATCTCTCTTACAGATCCCCAAATTGATTCATATTCACCTTCATAAACCTAGGGTCGGCCTTTGGGTAAAGTGGAGAATACATCCGCTTTGGGCCTCTTCAAATCCAGGCCACCACTTACTAGCAAGAAGCACGACAGAAAAAAAATGATAGAGATGGAACTCGAGAATGGGCACAGTCGCCTTCATTTCTCTTTTCTGATGTAGTTATGGTGAGCAATTTTGTTTCTGAAATATTTTCTATTTAGGTATTATTTCTTGTATTAATTTATTATGGCACACGAGATCTTAAAACAGGTAACTTGTTTCAATATCAAAAGCTCTATATATATACATAAACATATATTATTATGTTGCTTTGTTCGGTATCACTCAAAACTTCGAACTTATTTACTCTATTATGACTGTTACAGACGAAAATACTAGTAGAAGAAACCTGCAAGAAAATTTGGCTTGTCGATTCTGTTGGGTACCTTTCGCAACACCTACCACCGAACCAGGCTCCACCGGTCCACTTACCTCCCATGCTTGCCGATCCAACCTACGTCCTATGCTTGTCGAACCAACCATCTACAACCGGACCAAAGCCACCACCGGACCAAAAGCACCACCGGACCAAAGCCACGACCGGACCAAAGCCACGACCGGACCAAAGCCACCACCGGTCCAAGCAACTACCGGTCCAAACTGCACTTCTCATGCTCCTACTGAACGACCTTCTCAAGCTCCTACCGGACCAACCCCAAACCGGACCAAGGTACTACCACATAGCATCGAATCACCTACAACCGGTCCACTCTACACTCCAACCATCTCCAAACCAAGCGATGTCGAACCAAGACGTACCAGGCCAGATCACATCAGTCCAGACCCATCAGCAACTATACACATCCTGGACCCCTACCCCCAGCCTCACTCTATAAATAGAGGGGCAGGGGTACAACAATGGGGACAAGTTTGAGAGCTCAAGCACGGAGAGA
Organism: Allium fistulosum; assembly: GCA_030737815.1. Classification (NCBI taxonomy): domain Eukaryota; kingdom Viridiplantae; phylum Streptophyta; class Magnoliopsida; order Asparagales; family Amaryllidaceae; genus Allium; species Allium fistulosum. The sequence continues at coordinate 344,472,131 of CM060902.1, forward strand.
ACTTTCAAACAACTTTCTTTTACTTGTATCAAAGCTTTGTACTTGTAATCAAAACAAGAGAAGAGAAATAACATATAAAGTGGACGTAGGCACATTCTGGCTGAACCACTATAAATTTGCGTGTCTTTTTACAGTTTAGTCCCTGCTTTTCATATATTCGCATAAATCACCCAAATCACTAAGAACAACATAAGATCTACTAAATCATACAAATTTGAGGTGTTTGTCCATTTTTTGTGCAAACATTTTTGGTGCTTTCACTGAGAACTAGAAGCTCGAAGCTTCAGCTTCATCCACTTAACAGTTTTCCTAACAGCATCGTTCGCTACTTGGAAAACATGCCTCCCAAACAGAGAAAAGATGTTAACAAAGGAAAAAACATCGCATCCAGCAGTCTTCCAGATACGGCTGTCACGAATCAAGTAAATCGTCCTCCTCCGGCAGCAGCAACAAATGAAGGACAGGCTAACCCAACCACTCCTGCCACAGAACAGCCTGCAGCAATTACTAGGGCAGATTTGGACAGAGTTGTGGTTGAAGTAACTAACCGCTTCACGTCCCAGCAGGAAGCCTTGGTGGACCATCTCATGTCACGCTTAAGGGACGCTGAAGAATCCAACCGCAACACTGAATCATGGGGCGAGTCCCAGTCTGGAGGATCTCAGAGAAAACAAAGATCTTCCTTCTTCGAAGGAGCTAACGGCAGAAGTAGCCATGGTAGGAGCCAAGACCGAGCACAGCCCGAAGTTAGGCCTGAGGAAACGTTTGGTACCGAACCCAACGGGGGAGGTACCAGACGGAGATCAACTGTAGCTGAGCCTGTCATACTGCCTAACCACGGAAACGCCAGTGAACGGGGCCGAGCTAGAGTCCAGCCCGAAGTTGGACCCGAGGAAGTGCTTAGATCAGAACCCGGCAGGGGAAGATCAAGGCAAGGGCCAACTGTAGCTGACCCTAGCATGCTCCCAGAAGATCAAAGGCAGCCACTGGAAAATATGAGGAATGATAGACGATACCATCCCTACAGGTCATCTGGATGGAATCAATCCCACATAACAGAACCAAACTCATTTCTATCTGCTCCAAATTCTGATGAAAGGATGGCACGCTTATTCAGAGAGTGTGTCCAACGGGAGCAAAGAGATCGAGGGATAGGCGCTAGGGTAACCAGCCCTTTCGCCCGCAATATCGAAATTGCTATCACCCCCGAGAATGGAAGATGCCAACAATGGAACCCTACAAAGGAACCTCCGACCCCGTTGTACACTTACAGAGGTACACGCAACATATGCTCATGAGTGGGGCGACAGAGGGAGTACTGTGCAAATGCTTTCCGCTCTTCTTAGCAGATCTTGCTACCTCCTGGTTCTGTCATCTACCCCAGGGATCCATCAGCTCGTGGGAAATGTTGAAAGAAAAATTTATCAGTCAGTTCCGCATTCATGTGGAGCAACCTAAGGACGCTTATTCCTTATCCAGCGTCAAACAGAAACCTGGAGAGAAGCTGCAGCAATACCTAACCAGATTCAACGCCACAGCAGCCGCAGTCCAAGATGCCGATGAGAAGCTTATCCTAATGGCCCTCTGTAGTGGTGTGCATCCGGACACTAAATTTGCTAGAAGGTTGACGAAAGAAAAACCAGCTACTTTACCCGATTTCTTCCATGAAGCTGGGAAATACATGAGGCTTGAGGATGCTGCCATTGAGGGGCAGTCAGGACAGCAAAATAAGACAACCCATAGCAACGCCCCTGCTGTGGCAAGGGATGTTCGAAGAAATGATTCCAGAGACAATACTGGGGGCAAGAAGGGAGAAAAGCGCCTATATCGGCCAGGACCGAGATTCGACACTTACACTCCTTTGAACGAGACCGTCGAAAATATCTTCCTTGCCACCCAAGGCGAAGTTAGATACAAACGCCCACCATACAAGAAGGAATCAGATGACGCACAGAAGTCTGGAAAGTTCTGCCGCTTCCACGAATCTCACGGACATGATACCAACGAATGCCATCATCTCCGAGATCTGATTGAGGAACACATCAGAAGGAAGAAACTGGAATGTTATGTAAAAAGTCAGGACAGGACTCCAGCTCCTGCCAATGAAAACCCAAGGCTACCCTCACCGGACGCCGGCAGAGGAAACCACAACACTAGCAGCTCCAGCCAAGAAAAGATAGTGGTCCATACCATCTCAGGAGGACCGCACATCGCAGACAGAAGCTGGAAAGAGATGGAGAGATATGGAAAGTCGCTTAGAGACAATAAAGACTGTGTCAATTCGGTTATAGAAGAGCGCCACCCGAAGCGGAAAGGAAGTGATGACATCACATTCGGTAAGCGTGACCTAGAAGGAAGGCAGTACCCTCACATGGATCCTATGGTTATCTCTGTCCGACTCGGTCCCGCCGAAGTTTACCGAATCCTGGTAGACACTGGAAGCTCAGTAAACATCCTGTTCAAACACGCATTCGACAAGATGAAGCTATCAATGAAGGATGTATCTCCCTGCGATAAACCACTACACGGTTTCACTGGAGATGCGAAGATGCCTCTCGGGCAACTGGACCTCTTTGTTGAGATTGGAAGCCATCCCCGCTCCGTTGTACGGAAGCAGACATTTGTGCTAATAGAAAACCATTCGGCCTACAACGCCTTCTTAGGAAGGCCAGCCTTGTCTGACTTCCAAATTGTCCTAGCCCCATGGTGTCTGAAGATGAAATTTCCAACGGACAATGGAGTAGGGGAAGTAGAAGGAGACCAGGACGTTGCTCGAGACTGCTATGTGACTGAACTTCGCAACAACCACAGGAAGGATAAAGGGAAGGGTGTAGAGATTGCCCTCTGCACGAAAAGTCTAGAAGCATAGCAACTAAAGAAAGCCCCTCCTCTTCGATATACCAGCGACCCTTTCAATGAATTAGACCCTAGGGACAAAGAGGAGGAGGCCACCGCCGAGCCTGCAGAGGCTATGGAGTTTATATCTGTAGACAAGCACGACTCAAGTAGACTATTGAAAATTGGGTCCCGACTAAAAGCCGAATTAAAGGAACAACTCATCGATTTTCTCCGCCAAAACTTGGATGTATTCGCGTGGTCACACGCTGACATGACCGGAATCTCCCCCGATATAGCATGCCACATATTAAACATTGATCCTACCAAGGCGCCCGTAAAACAAAGAAAGAGAAGTATGGGGGCAGAACGATCAGCAGCCCTCGATGAAGAAGTAAAGAATCTACTCGCCAATGACTTCATACGAGAAGCTATTTACCCGGAATGGATCGCCAACCCGGTACTGGTAAAGAAGGCTAATGGGAAGTGGTGAACCTGCATTGACTTTTCCAACCTAAACGACGCCTGCCCAAAGGATTGCTTCCCACTTCCCCGAATCGATCAACTTGTAGACAGCACGGCCGGGCACGAGCTCCTATCTTTTATGGACGCATACTCAGGATATAACCAAATCCCTATGCATGCTCCCGACCAAAACCACACTAGTTTCATCACCGACCGGGGTTTATACTGCTATAAGGTAATGCCTTTCGGACTTAAAAATGCAGGAGCCACCTACCAACGCCTTGTCAACAAGATGTTTGCAGGGCTAATAGGACAAACTATGGAAGTATATGTGAATGACATGCTGGTAAAGTCAAGGAAAGCCAAAGATCACGTAAGCCACCTAGGCGAGATGTTCCAGGTACTTCGACAATATGGAATGAAGTTGAATCCACTAAAGTGCTCCTTCGGAGTGTCGTCAGGGAAGTTCTTAGGATTCATCGTCCATGCCAGAGGGATTGAAGCAAACCCTGAACAAGTCCGAGCGCTAAGGGATATCAAGATACCTTCCACTCGGAAGGAAATGCAAAGTTTGAATGGAAAAGTGGCTGCCCTAAGCCGATTCATCTCCAAGGCAACGGAAAAATGCGTTCCCTTCTTCGAAGTTCTAAAGAAGAACAAAGGAAAGTTCGAATGGACTAACGAATGCTTAACTGCTTTCCTTAACTTAATCGAACACCTCCAGAAACCACCGGTACTCTCGACTCCAAGCGAAGGCGAAGAATTATACCTATACCTTGCTGTGTCATCTCACGCCCTAAGCGCTGCCTTGGTAAGGGAAGACAAACGCACGCAGCAGCCAGTTTACTTCGTCAGCAAAAGGTTTACGGGGGCAGAAGTCAGATATCCTAAACTTGAGAAACTAGCATACTGTTTACTAATCACGTCATGGAAACTGCGTCACTACTTCCAGTCCCATTCCATCAAAGTTCTGACCGATCAACCACTGAGGCAGGTACTCCATCGGCCCGACACTTCTGGGCGACTACTTAAATGGTGCATTGAACTAAGTCAGTATGATATCACCTATCACCCTCGCACCGCCATCAAGGGACAAGCTATGGCCGACTTCATTGTAGAATTCACTACCAACGAAGATAAGGAGCATTTGGAAATAGCAAAAGATATCAAGTGGAATCTCTTTGTGGACGGTGCATCGAACGAACAAGGCTCGGGGGCAGGTATGGTAATAATCACTCCCAGGGGAAACAAGCTGCACTATGCTATAAGGTTGGAGTTCGCTGCCACCAACAACGATGCAGAATATGAAGCAGTAATAGCCGGACTAGAACTTGCCATAGAAATCAGAGCCAATTCTTTGTGTCTTCACAGCGATTCTCAGCTTATTGTTAATCAAATACTAGGAGAATTCCAAGCTCGAGAAGAACAACTCATAGCATATTTAAAGAAGACCAAGTTACTTCTCAGCCGATTGGACCACTACTTAGTCAAACACATCCCTCGGGAAGAGAACCAAGAGGCCGACGAATTGGCGAAGCGAGCAAGTGAAAGAGACGTCGCCATCTTCGGGGCAGTAACCATCTCAAAGCAACTGACCCCAAGTTTTGAGCAAGTGAATCTGATAGCTGCAACCGAAGAAGCAACTTGGATGACTCCCATCCGAGACTACCTACAAAGTGGCACACTACCCCACGGGCGTAACGAAGTCAAGAAAATCTTGAGGAAAGCATCCCGCTACACAATACAAGAAGACATCCTCTATCGGCGCAGATTCTCTAACCCATTATTAAGGTGTGTCGCCGGGAGGGAAGCCAAGGAAATCTTGTCCAACATCCATCAGGGGAGCTGCGGAGATCACACCGGAGGGCAAACATTAGCAAAAAAGATACTCCGATACGGATATTTCTGGCCCACCTTAAGCAAGGACGCCTTAGATTTTGTCAAAAAGTGTGACAGATGCCAAAAATTTGCTAAGATTCCGCGGCTACCAACAACTGAGATTACTCAAATGACCAACCCTTGGCCCTTCGCAATATGGGGAATTGACTTAATCGGCGAACTACCGATGGGCCGAGGCGGGGCTAAATATGCTATAGTGGCAGTTGATTATTTCACCAAATGGGTGGAAGCGGAACCTCTAAATAAAGTATCTTCAGCAAAAGTTATTAACTTCTTGATCAAAAATGTTCTATGCAGGTACGGAGTCCCGCTCAAAATCATATTAGACAATGGACTTCAGTTTGACAGCGAGGAATTCGCCAACTGGTGCCGAGAGCACGGAATTCATAAAAGCTTCTCATCCGTAGCATATCCCCAGGCAAACGGACAAGTCGAAGCAGTCAACAAAATTCTGAAAACTCTGATCAAAAAGAAGCTCGAAAAGTCAAAGGGCGCTTGGGTGGATGAACTCCCTACGGCACTGTGGGCCTACCGCACATCTTTCAGAACATCAACGGGGCACACTCCTTTCTCTTTGGCATACGAATCAGAGGCTATGCTCCCAGTTGAAACCATTGTGCCTTCCCACCGTAGGATCCACTATAACCCAGAAGAGAATGAAGAACTCCTCCACATGTCTTTGGATCTAGTTGAGGAGAGAAGAAATGATGCAGTCCTTAAAACAGCAACCCACAAGCAGAAAGTGGCAGCACAATACAACTCCAAAGTCAAGCATCGTACCTTACAAGAAAGGGATCTTGTCCTCAAGCGAATCTTCCCTCGCCCCGGAGCACTAGACCCAATCTGGGATGGACCATATGTAATTCATAAAGATCTCCACAATGGAGCTTATATTTTTTCAACAGTGGACGGAGAGGTGTTCCAAAGGGCATGGAACATCCAGCACCTCCGTCGATACTTTTCTTAACTTGTACTGCCCATATGAAGTGAATTAACAAAGAGAATCAGTGGACGTAGGCCTTTTTCATGCCGAACCACTTTAAAAAAACCTTGTCTCTTTTTTAACTTGTTCCTTTATATCTTGGCTACTTGTTAACTTTATCCTTTTCTGTTGAACAAAATCCTATGCGTATAGCATTTCCACTCAAAGCACTCCACAGCGCGACTTCACCTGGGCAAAACCTAACAGGTACTATGCGAATCTATGCCCTCGCCAATGAGATACTTTTGCTCCAGCATCCCTCTGCTGCGGGTTAACTCATTGCTCGCGACGGCCCTTAAAGCCAACTGTAATAAGCCGATTATAAGCCACCGAGAAGGCCGACTATAGCCGAGGCAGCTCATTACGGCGTTAGGCTCGCCGACAACTATGAACCGACTATAAGCCCCAACATAAGGTGTGGCCAGTCAGGGGCAGTTCACAGTTGACGATCGGCACCCACGCTAGCCGGCCACAGTAAATCGAATAATACCCACGATTACGGGTCATAATGGCCCGGGTAGTTACTGTGCGCGATCTCGGCTCCGATGTGTCTTAGGTGCGGCTGTGGTAAAAAAGAATTAACTCCCCGTGGAGGCGTAAGATGGGTGACAAATGTCTCCAAGACCCACAGCTAGGGAAAGTGACTACAAAACCCGTTTGCCACGAACTTAAGCACATCGAAGGCCTTCCGTGATTGGAAGTTTTACTATTTCACATATTTCAATTTTACTTAAGAAACTTCAATCCTATCCCCTATAACAATCCCTAAAGTACAGGATACAGAGTAGGAGATACTCGTCAATGGGTGTAGGGACTCACAATTGGATGGCTGGGCATTCAACTGCGTTCCTTGCTCGATCATACGAGATATTCAAGACTGCCATCTACAATTAGAACATGGAAGGCGGTATTTTCTTCTTTTGTACAAATACTTAACTATAATTTGTTCACACCACGCGCTAACATTGCAAGTCATGAAATTATGTTTTAAACAAGAACCTGACGTCGAACACAATCTAGTTACAAGAATATACATAGCTATATTTCTCATACGACATGTCAAAATAGCAACAAAACATTCAGAAGACGACAAAATCAGCTTCAACCAAAGAATTACACGTCAAGAATAGAGCTATTTATTACAAGTAGCAAAATATTACAACCTAAAAGTCACTTTACTGTTTTAAGACTAACATATACAACCCTGTCAAATCCACAAAAAGAGTTTTTCCAGGTATAATCAAGGGGCCGGCTACATTGGAGTTTCATCCTTGTCCTGTTGCCCACCTGTCCAGACAGAGAAAGGAATTCATTAGTGAGAAGCAACCAAGTTAATGGGGAAACTAAAAAAGGAAGACTTACCAGCACCTGCTTCTTGGCCATCCTGGTCGTCATCCTCTACTTGCACACCTGCCTCCTCAGCAGCAAGCAACCGCATACCCTCCTTCACCGCCACCTTCTCCTCCTTGGTAAACTGGGCAGTGACCACATCCATGCTAAAGGCCACGCCATCCTCTTTATCCGCATCCGCTTTAGCCTCCTCCAGAGCCCGAAGATAAACCTTGGCCATGACCCTAGGATAATCATCCATCCAGGATAGGTTGCCCTGTTTCCAAGTTCGGAAGTACATGTCCTGAAGCATTTCATCCATCATCCCCTCATTCTCCTCAAACTCCCTCATCCAGGCCTCGGAAGCCGACAACCTTTCAACGGCAACATCTCTCTCCGATCGGTATCTCGAGCAGTCAACCAGAAGGGATTCCCGCATTGCCTCCATCTCCTCCCTCAACTTGGCTTGAGCAAGCTCTACAGCCTCAAGTTTCCCGGACAACTCCTCTACATGCTCAAGATCCGCTTTCCGAACCTCGTCCACCGTGGCAATAGCCATGTCGATCCGTTCTTTGCAAGTAGCTTCCATTTTCCGCAGTTCGGCCCGGCTGGCCTCTTCCATGGTTTTCTTTAGTCGTCCAGAAGCAGCCTCATGCTGAGAAATCTGAATGGCCTGGTCAGCGAGCTGTTTGGCCTGATCCGAAACCGCCAATCGTAGTCGGATGTTGGCACTCCCAATCTCCTCTCCAGCCTTAACCAGCCGGGCATGATGCCCCATCAGCTTCCTAGTCTCCTCCGCCACCCGATCAAAATTAGCCTTGGCCTCGTCTCCCATGGTAATTATCCGAGTAGTAAGTAAGTCGAGATCTAAGGACTTAGCCTCGTCAAGCACCCGTACCATGGGATTGCGGGGAAGAAGGTGCTCACCGGTAACCTCGTCAAAAGTAATATCATGGAACTTGGATCCAGGTCAGGATGACCCGCAAATGGATTCCGAACCAAGTCGGGACGATCAATCCGAGTGACGGTAGGATTTTCAGACAGGTGCGGAGAGAGTGCGAACTCAGTATCCTCCTCTGTGATATCATGAAGGGGCTGAATTGGGGACTAGGGACCGAGTGAAGGTTCATATAAGGGATGACTCCTCTTTCTCTTCTGAATACCCTCTTCAATAAACCCGAGAAGAGGACGGTAGTCGACTACATCCCCGGAACGGTGGGTCGGAGTCTTCGGCTTGGCGGAAGCTTTGGAGAGCTTGTATTGTTCGAGCCTGTGCCGAAGGTCTGAGGCCTTGGCCGTTTTACCTGCTCCTGATATAAAGAACAAGTGTCACAAGCCTACATTGATCCATAATTCAAGAAACGCGGTAAATTAAAAGTTAAAAGAAGAAAGGAAACACATCTGTTATACAAACCCTGGGGAGGAGTAGGATACTGCAATGAGTCCTGGATTTCATTCCAGGACGGGAGCGGATCATAAAATATTCCTAAGTCCCTATCATAAATGGAGCCTGCAGGAGTCAAAAGTTCACCTTGAGTCATCGGAGCCACCTTGGCTGGAGTAGTCAGAGAAGATTCGCTTGCACCGGTCCCGGCCTTGTCAACTTTCACGGATTTCTCTACCAAAGCCGTTTCTCCGTCCAGCCCCTCAAAAGCCTGACGGAATGCATCATCCGTCCACTCCTGAATCTCACATGCCTGCCCAGGGAGCAAGGCCCCGATGCCATCGCCACCATCATCACCTTCCCGACCATCTCCACCCTCACCTCTTTCCTCCTCCACGTCTTCCTCCCCCTGGGTAAGTGGACAATTGCTGGGGGAAGGACCATCCGACTTCTTAAGTTTCTTACCTCCGACGGTTGGAGGTTTTGTGAAAGGTTTTCTCTTGCCACTCTCTATCGTGACACCCCCTTTAGCCTGAGCAGCCGCCCTCTCCTCCGCCGTTTCCCTCAGCTTGACTACTGACTGCTGTGGAAGGATCAAGTTACACTCCAGAAGGGTCGCGTTTCTGATCAGGTAGGCAGCTGATCTATCTCTCCCAGGGATAGCTTCTATCTCAACCGCCGTCTGAACCAGGCGATCAGTCTCCACAACTGCAAAGCCACCTGTCGCTAGCAAAAATGAAAATGTATGAGAAGAAGCATCGCAACCAGAATGAAAATTATAAATAAAGCATCGACTTACATCCAGAAGTAAAACGCCGAATAGAAACAGGGTCGTCCCTAACGAAGAACCACTCCTTCTTGAACATGCTGAATTTTGAATACAGATCCAAGACCGGCTTGAAGGTCACTGCTGACTCCAAGCTGATGTATGGGGACCCCTTCTTATAGCCCCTCATATTATACAAGTACCGGATCTCCCGGTTGGAAGGAGCACGACCATACTTCCTCTAGAAGATGACGAAGAGGCTCACCAGTATAGCATAGGAGTTGGGTTGAAGCTGGAATGGGGCCACCTTTAGATATGTAAGGAAGTTGGCTACCCAAGCATTAAGAGGCGGAATGGCACCACACATGCAGTGGTATCTGCTGTAGGCAAAGTACCCTTCGGGAGGGTCATATGGCATAACTTCTCTCCCTGGCAACAGCATGCGCGCTTTATCGATTCCAAAAGAACGGGAGATGACATCAAGCTGCTCTTCCTTAAGGGAGCTGGGAAAGCAATCGGGTGGGGAGTTCAGAAGCTCCTGAGGGCCGTACCCGTCCACTAGTGATCTCGGGGTAGATCTGTGACGTTCTGGTCCTGGCTGAGCAGGGGGCACTGCGGAAGATTCTCCTTCGCCCTGGGACTTCTTTTTATCCGAGCGAGTTTCTGCTTTGCGAGACATTATCTGCAACATCGAAAAACATGTTGTTAAAACAGAGGATATAAACAAGCAAGTCTGTATAAAGTCCATCCGACACAAAAGTCCGTCCAATGAAACAAGTTCATTCGGCATCCCCATACTATAGCTCGTTCGGCCTTCCCAATGAAACAAGTTCATTCGGTATCCCCATACTATAGTTCATTTGGCATTCCCAACTTCATCCGGTTATACGGACATATGACTCCATTCGGTACTCAGAACCCCAAGTCCATTCGGTAAAAAACCCATTCGTCCAACAAAGAAAGGATCTCACCTGATTCGGTGAAAGTTGGGAGTTTGATTCGGCTACTACGTTTGATTCGGCGAAAGTAAGGACTTGATCCGGCAAAGACAAGAGTTTAATTCGGCTGGTAGGGATAGCAAAGGCGTACGATCCCTACTTATAGACGAAAAGACACAACCGGACCATCTGATTCGGCATCCAAGAACCGAACGAAAATGTCAAAGCTACATGAAACAAAGCACGCCATATTCAAGAATATGCCCTGCTTTGGGGGGCAATTGTTTTGTACCTTTCGCAACACCTACCACCGAACCAGGCTCCACCGGTCCACTTACCTCCCATGCTTGCCGATCCAACCTACGTCCTATGCTTGCCGAACCAACCATCTACAACCGGACCAAAGCCACCATCGGACCAAAAGCACCACCGGACCAAAGCCACGACCGGACCAAAGGCACCACCGGACCAAAGCCACCACCGGTCCAAGCAACTACCGGTCCAAACTGCACTTCTCATGCTCCTACCGAACGACATTCTCAAGCTCCTACCGGACCAACCCCAAACCGGACCAAGGTACTACCACATAGCACCGAATCACCTACAACCGGTCCACTCTACACTCCAACCATCTCCAAACAAAGCGATGCCGAACCAAGACATACCAGGCCAGATCACATCAGCCCAGGCCCATCAGCAACTATACACATCCTGGACCCCTACCCCCAGCCTCACTCTATAAATAGAGGGGCAGGGGTACAACAATGGGGACAAGTTTGAGAGCTCAAGCACAGAGAGAACTTTCAAACAACTTTCTTTTACTAGTATCAAAGCTTTGTACTTGTAATCAAAACAAGAGAAGAGAAATAACATATAAAGTGGACGTAGGCACATTCTGGCTGAACCACTATAAATTTGCGTGTCTTTTTACAGTTTAGTCCCTGCTTTTCATATATTCGCATAAATCACATAAATCACTAAGAACAACATAAGATCTACTAAATCATACAACTTTGAGGTGTTTGTCCATTTTTGTGCAAACAGATTCCAAGGTAGAATCCATTCAAACTCGTGCTATTTGTGTATTTGCAGTAAGATATATGTATGGTTAATTTTTTTCATGCAAATTAAATAGCCTGAGTTTGTAATATACAGTATTTTATTGATTCAAACTCATGTTATTTTTATATTTCCATACAAGTTTTTTGATTGACATTTTCTACATCCTAGGTAAGATAAAATCAAAATTAAAGAATTTTACTTGTTGCGTGTAGTTTTATTAGGATAAGATGCAAAGGCTATCAAAAGGTATCCAAACTTACTTTTCTCATGTTCTCTTCATTTTGTGAATCTTTATTCAGATAACCTCAAGAGTAAGTGCATCCCATTAGTTATCCATTGGTGTTTATCATTGGTTAAATCAATGATTAGTTCAAATAACTGAATTTTTTATGATTGTTTAGGTGACTCCTCTTCAATAAAATTAATTATGTATTCAATTTGTGCTATCCCGCCTTTTTTGCAAGGCCGTGATACCAAAAGATCGACCGAGAAACCAAAGATAGTTCATCTCAAAGATTGGTCAACTTAGCATCTCAACAGAGCAAGTCCTTGTTAGGTCGTTCTTGACCCACGACCTAAAACCTAGAGTAACTCAACAGTTAACGACCCAGCCTCTTCAAGTAGGACGTCAGCGACATAGTAGCCTCCGCAACCTAAAACCTCAGCGACCTAAAAGCCTCAGCGACCTAAAAGCCTCAGCGACCTAGCGACCTAATAATCCCATGAAGGAGGTGACCTACTGCCTAAAGGAAGACCGACCTAGCACAAGCGACTTAGCGACTCAATTATTCAGCGACCTACGATCTAAGAGCTTATAACTATGTAGACCACACCTCCTTAAACCGTAACCCGCGCTCATTGGGTCACCCACGACTTAACCCAACCCTTAGGTCGTTCATAACCAATGACCTACGACCTATCCCTTAGGTCGCTAACGACCTACCAAACCTTATGCTGTTGTTCCTTAGGTCGCTAATCCCTATGTCGCTACTCCTTAGGTCGCCACTCCTCCACAACATACACTAGGTCGCTCGAAGCTTATACCTTATCCAGGTTGACTCCATTAGGTCGCCAACGACCTACGACCTATCCTTTAGGTCGCTAACGACCTACCAAACCTTATGTCGTTGCTCCTTAGGTCGCTAATCCCTATACCACTACTCCTTAGGTCGCCACTTTTCCACTACATACACTAGGTCGCTCGAAGCTTATACCCTATCCAGGTTGACTCCATTAGGTCGCCAACGACCTACGACCTGTCCCTTAGGTCGCCAACGACCTACGACCTACCCAACCTGCTCCAGATTTTCCCTATAAATACCTCACCTACTCCATATTCAAAGGAGGACTTCTTTCCGGACTTGGAAGCGTCGAAGCTCTGCTACTTTCTCAACCTCCACAACACTTCATTTGCCAACAACACTTCAAAGAGCCGAGAGAAGAGATCAACCACATTCAACATGAATCCGAAGAGCAATTCACCGTCAAAGTTCTAGCTATTTGTCTTGATTGTGTTGTAGCCGAAGATTCATTGTAAACATTGTAAAAGTTGTAATCAAATCAGCAATAAAGAAGAGATAAAGTGGATGTAGGCTCGACTTTGAGCCGAACCACTATAAAAATCGTTCTCTTTTTACTGTTTTTGCTATTTTCTGTTTACCTTTAGTTCCCGTGCAAACGGGTGGTGCTTTCACTTTGTCACAACTCACACCGGGTGTTAGCGTTCAATTTTTAGCGTTAACATTTTGGTGCTTTCACTGAGAACCGGACTCAGGAATTTTGTCAACTAAGGGTTAGATCAGAGAATTTGGAGGTTTGGATCTGGAAAATTATGGGAAGGCGATCGAGTAGAAGGCTAAGACCAGAGAGTAGTCAGCATGAAGGAAGTCAAGAGGCTTCCTCAAGAGCGAACCAAACTTCAGCCTTTGTTACCAGGGACGAGATGGAGGCAATGATGAAAAGGCAAGAGGAGTTGATCCAGAATTTGTTTCATCAGATTGGACAACTTGGAGCACAGAATCAAAGAGGAATAGAAACCCAGCCAGAAGAACAGATTCCACCATCCCCTCATGAACTCGAGGGGTGAGACGAAAGCAATGGGCGAGGACTACAACTAGGAGACAACGACAGATTGGTGGAAATGGTCAAAAAGGCTATGAGAGGCGGTTTGGTAAACAAGGACTTGGAGGATGTGAATAGGAGTCCTTTTACCATGACAATCAGGCGAGCTAAGAACCCACTAGACTTTTAGCTACCATCGTTGGATATGTATAATGGAAGGACAGACCCTACGGTTCATCTAACAAAATATATGAGGCATATGGAAGTACTGGGGGCATCAGAGGAAGTTATGGCCTGGTGCTTTCCATTGTATTTGACAGATATTGCGGCATTATGGTTCAGACAGTTGGAGAGTGGATCTATCGGGACATGGAATGATTTGACTAAAAGGTTTATGAGGCAATTCAGGGTCCACATCTCGAGGACGAAGAATGTTATGAGTTTGACAGCACTAAGGCAAAGAACTGGAGAATCTTTGAGAAGCTTTTTGACGCGATTCAACGCAGCTGCGACATCGGTGGATCGACCAGATCCATCCATGGTTCTAATGGAAGCCGTGTCGGGCATAGCTGACGGCACAGAGTTCAAGAATTCATTGACTAGAGATCCCCTATGGATTTAGGAGAATTTTTCCATGAGGCCGAAGGGTTTTTACGATTAGTAGATGCAAAAGTTGAAAGAGAAGAAGGAGAAGGAATAGAAATTTATGAACTCAAAGGCGGAAAACCTCTTGAAAAGGATCTTGGCAAAGATAAAGAAAAACGAAAAGCTGAAGATGACGATGATAGGTCAAAGCGAGCACGGAGGGAGCCGCGTTTCACCACTTATGCGGAATGAAACGAAAGTTTGGAACGATTTACCAAGATACTAAAGGACAGATTTCTTACCGCAAGCCAGTAAGGAGGGATCCGACCAGCAGTGAAAGAAAATCAAACAAGTACTACTGCTTATTCCATGAGATGAATGGTCATAGTACAAATGATTGCAGACACTTGAAGGATGAAATTGAAGGGCATGTCCGCAATGGCTTACTATCAAAATATGTGAAAAGGGGAGCAACGGCTGTGGAACGGGAACCGCCACCACCTGCACCTACTGGTGATGCCTCGGGATCGAGACGTCAACTTGTCATTGAATAATTGGGATAATGACGAATAAGTAGCAAACCCCACACCAACACGATGAAGTCTTTTTATACATGTATAGGATCACGAACGATCCCCAGGCATGCTCTGAAACGACTCTTAATCGTAGCAGTGTAGGTGTTTGCACTTGGACGTCCCTGTTTTGTTTTTGTTTTTCTATTCTCATGATTGGACTTGATTCTGTTTGTCATATCTACTAAAAACTCATTTTCAGTAAAAGAATGCTACTTGTGATTCTAAAACGGCTAAGCCGCTTACACATGTACGGGATCACGAACGGTCCCTAGGCGTGCTCTGAGATGGTGTTAAACCGCCATAACCAACGATCCAGGAACTCACCCGAACGAGAATCTGGCATCGGTAACGCTAGGTCCCTCCAACATTAAGTCCCCCCGGGCACACATCAACTCAAATGCCCCCCGGGCACACATCAGCTCACCTCACCTCGAATCGCTCGATCCCGAACGGTCGTCATTTGAGGTCAGGAAAACACGCCTCGAACGGCAAAAACTCGCCTCGAACGGCAAAAACTCTCCTCGAACGGCAAAAACTCGCCTCAAATGGCTCGATCTTGAACGGTTGTCATTTGGGGTCCACCCCGTGACCGCCAACGGTCGCACTTTACCTCGAATGGCTCGATCCTGAACGATCGTCACTTGAAGTAAGGCGCTTGACCATGAGCGATCACATTTCACCTCAGATGGCTTGATCCCAAACGATCGTCATTTGGGGTCCACCCCCTGAACGCCAACGGTCGCACTTTACCTTGAATGGCTCGATCCCGAACGATCGTCATTTGAAGTAAGGTGCTTGACCGCAAGCGGTTACATTTCACCTCGAATAGCTCGATCCCAAACGATCGTCATTTGAGGGCCCGCCCCTAACCGGGCACCGTCGCACTTTCCCACAAATGGCTTGATCCCGAACGATCGTCATTTGAAGTAAGGCGCTTGACCGTGAATGGTCACATTTCATCTCACATGGCTCAATCCCGAACAATCATCATATGAAGATGAGCGCTTGACCGCGAATGGCTGCACTTCACCTCAAATGACTCGATCCCGAACGGTCGTCATTTGAAGTTAGGCGCTTGACCGTGAACGGCCGCACTTCATCTCAAGCAGCTCGATCCCGAACGATCGTCACTTGAGATCCGCCACTTGACCGCGCACGGTCACACTTCACCACAAATGGCTCGACCCCGAATGGTCGTCATTTGAATTAAGGCGCTTGACCGCGAACGGTCGTCATTTGAGCTCCGCCACTTGACCGCACACGGTAGCACTTTACCACAAATGACTCGATCCCGAACGGTCGTCATTTGAAGTAAAGCGCTTAACCATGAACGGCACCTGACCGCGCACAGTCGCACTTCACCTCAAATGGCTCGATCACGAACGGTCGCCATATGAAGTCAGGCGCTTGACCGTGAACGACCGCACTTCATCCCAAATAGCTCGATCCCAAACGGTCGTCATTTGGGGCCACATAAAACTGTCGGTTCCTTTGCAGGTCATCAACAGGATATGAACATCCAGCTTATGGCATTACAAAACACACCTTCCTACCGCAAGGCATGTTTTGGGGGGCAAGTGTTATCCCGCCTTTTTTGCAAGGCCGTGATACCAAAAGATCGATCGAGAAACCAAAGATAGTTCGTCTCAAAGATTGGTCAACTTAGCATCTCAACAGAGCAAGTCCTTGTTAGGTCGTTCTCGACCCACGACCTAAAACCTAGAGTAACTCAACAGTTAACGACCCAGCCTCTTCAAGTAGGACGTCAGCGACCTAATAGCCTCCGCGACCTAAAACCCTCATCGACCTAAAAGCCTTAGCGACCTAAAAGCCTCAGCGACCTAGCGACCTAATAATCCCATGAAGGCAGCGACCTACTACCTAAAGGAAGAACGACCTAGCACAAGCGACTTAGCGACTCAATTATTCAGTGACCTACAAGCTAAGAGCTTATAACTACGTAGACCACACCTCCTTAAACCGTAACCCGCGCTCATTGGGTCACCCACGACTTAACCCAACCCTTAGGTCGTTCACAACCAATGACCTACGACCTATCCCTTAGGTCGCTAACGACCTACCAAACCTTATGCCGTTGCTCCTTAGGTCGCTAATCCCTATGCCGCTACTCCTTAGGTCGCCACTCCTCCACTACATACACTAGGTCGCTCAAAGCTTATACCCTATCCAGGTTGACTCCATTAGGTCGCCAACGACCTACGACCTATCCCTTAGGTCGCTAACGACCTACCAAACCTTATGCCGTTGCTCCTTAGGTCGCTAATCCCTATGCCACTACTCCTTAGGTCGCCACTCCTCCACTACATACACTAGGTCGCTCGAAGCTTATACCCTATCCAGGTTGACTCCATTAGGTCGCCAACGACATACGACTTACCCAACCTG
This sequence comes from Allium fistulosum, assembly GCA_030737815.1. Taxonomy (NCBI): domain Eukaryota; kingdom Viridiplantae; phylum Streptophyta; class Magnoliopsida; order Asparagales; family Amaryllidaceae; genus Allium; species Allium fistulosum. The sequence continues at coordinate 344,489,418 of CM060902.1, forward strand.
CTCCAGATTTTCCCTATAAATACCTCACCTACTCCATATTCAAAGGGGGACTTCTTTCCGGACTTGGAAGCGTCGAAGCTCTGCTACTTTCTCAACCTCCACAACACTTCATTTGCCAACAACACTTCAAAGAGCCGAGAGAAGAGATCAACCACATTCAACATGAATCCGAAGAGCAATTCACCGTCAAAGTTCTAGCTACTTGTCTTGATTGTGTTGTAGCCGAAGATTCATTGTAAACATTGTAAAAGTTGTAATCAAATCAGCAATAAAGAAGAGATAAAGTGGATGTAGGCTCGACTTTGAGCCGAACCACTATAAAAATCGTTTTCTTTTTACTGTTTTTGCTATTTTCTATTTACCTTTAGTTCCCGTGCAAACGGGTGGTGCTTTCACTTTGTCACAACTCACACCGGGTGTTAGCGTTCAATTTTTAGCGTTAACAATTTGTAAATTTTTACATATATGCAGCGCCTTACCACCAATTAACAAATATTTGAAACCGTTGGTCTCTCACCCTAATCTAGATCTACTTTAATTTATTTCTTACATAAAAGTTTTTGGTGTTCTTCAAGCATTCTTTAGCTGATTTTTCAGTCTTATTGTAGATACTTACTGTAGATACATATTGAGCATATATATTTAGTTTTTAATCTGGTAGTTTAATTAAACTCATAATGAGATAGGTATTTAGTTATTAATCGAGTATTTTAATGATATTTATATTTTGACAGTTTATATATTCTATTTCGAATATGGTGATATTATGCAAATAATAATAAATTTTTATAAAGCAGGAACTATGGATGATGATCACTGATGTGAACAAAGATGGAAACAATACTATAGATTTTAATGAGTTTATGCACATGTTGACTAAGAAATAAGATTTAATATTGTAATAACCACGTGTACAATTTTGTATTTAGTAAAGCTTTATGCAAATGTGAGTCTACTGTAGTGAGTGCAGTAATATAAATTTCAATCAGTCTGTTGATATTGAACTGAAAACATTTTAAAGTATTGAGGTGGCAACAAATAGAACTTACAAAATTGTATCTGCATGAAGCTTTACAAAATTAATGAGTTTATGCGCATGTTGACTAACAAATAAAAATTACAAATTTTCAGTCAATCTGATATTAAAAATTGTATTTGCATGAATTTTTATTTGCTTTATTCAAATTGGCATAAATTCATGAATAAGTGTAGGAACTGAAATATCGAGATTGGAATGTAGGAACTCAAATACCAAGATCTGAATGTCGAAACTCAAATACCAAGATCTGAACGTAGGAAGTCAAATATCGAGATCTGAAATATATTTTGTGTTATACTAAAATTATACAAATACAAAATTTTTTATATAAATAATTGAAATTTATATAAAATTTGTAATATAACAAATTAAATATATTTTGTGTATTAATTGTAAATAAATTTATATAACATGAAAAAGTTTAAATGTTTCATTTAAAAGTATGTTTTTGTAGTGACAATATACAGTGAATGTGTGGCCGAGGGACCAAAGAACATGATTATGAATTTTATTCAAGCTATTAGCGATCATAGGTTTCTCTTAACTCTTTGTTCTTATCTCTTGTAAATTGCATTATTGGCTACAATATATCAACAAAAGGCTTTAGACATTAATGAAAGAGAGCTTGATCTTGACCATTCAGACCATGAAAAGCTATGGCGATCTTTCGGTCTTTTATTATCATCTCCAAAACATTGAACTTTCATTGAAGTAAGTTTCTGATTACTGGTAGACTATTGATTGCTTGTCCCGATATGCGCATATGCAAAGACTCTAATTGTTAATGATATTTATGAGTTAGGATAAATGGAGTTATCTGATGCCCGCTTTTCAATGATAAATATCTACTGTGCAGCAAAGCATTTATCTCAACCTTCCTTTAATCTTTACAAATTTTATCCCCACCCTGTAGTCTCTCTCTGCCTAGAATTTTATCTCCACCCTACAGTATTGATTTATTTAGGTATGTCAATCATGCACTCTATCTTCTTCAATTCTCTTTTGGGCTATCTTACCCAAATTCTGGTGCAACCTGTATTAATGTGGCAATGATGGAAGAAGGTACAGGAAATGTTCTTGTTGTACTAAGATACTTGCATAAAACCCTTAATTGTAACCAAAGATTATTGGGAGCTGATCACATATGTGTGACTTTCAATAGCACAACTAATTTGAGACTAACCAAGTCATAGTTTATCAATGATCCCATAAAATCATCCTCATTTAAAATTATGATTCTTTCTTTCACATACTGCTGCATATTATATGACACATCCTTATTGAAGGATGTCCTTTTAACTTTCAGTATTAATATGCAATTTTCTTACATGCAGGATGCTACTGCATGGCTTGATTATTATGAGTCAAAAGCTCTTGAGCAGCAAGAAGCTGCACGTAAAGGTATCCCAAAACCTGATGCCTATATTGCAAGCAAAGGCCACCTCAGGTGAAATAATGGTTCCCATTTTTATTATGTACTAGAAAATGCTGTGATTTTTTTTTCATTTTTTCCTTTTAAAAAATATCTTGACACTGGTAATTTATTGTTTATCAATGTGTCAGATCTTCTCGACTTTATAAACCCAGATCAGGATACCAAATGGAGAGATTCGCAGAGAAAGCATTGCCATGCAAAGGTTTTTTTAATTACACTCAACTTGAAAATTACAGAGTTCATCTCAGTAACGAATCTTCTTTATTTATCCATGCACATATTGTACACATCTTTATGATTTCTGAACCTCAATTTGATGCTATTATGGATTTACTACCAAAATTTTAATTTTGGTGTAAACGTTTTATTATTTATGATTTTGTTGATACACAATCCCAATATCTTAACTGCAATGGGAAGGGTTTTCCAGCTTAAGTTTCTTCCTTAATATGATAAATATTTCAAACCAAATTATTTTGTGAAGTCCGCATAACAAATAATTATACTTGTAAACAACAAATGCAAGTTTCCATTATCACCGAGCACTTTCTCGCTAATGTTATGTGATGGTGGGCATTTTAGCATAACAATATTTCTAGTTTTAATGCTCGATACACAAACATTAAAGTTTCCTTTTCCCTCTTATAAATATGTTACCAGTCATCATTTTCTTTCTTTTGTTGTAACATTTCATATACTTAACTTATCCTTTTTGCATCATTTTCTTTTGTTGTAGCATAACAATATGTACTGTTTTCTATTTTTGCATCATTTTATTACATAGACTAATTATTAGGTTGAAATCTAAACAAGTTACATTATTTCTCTTTGGACTTAACATGATAGTACAATCCATTTTTTTACCATTGTAGTACAAAGTTTTGGCTTTAGTGCTTATGAAGACATTATAAATCAAGTGTAGTGCTTATGGAGACAATATAACTCATAAGTTGTGCTGCTCAATCTGAAATATTATTCCAAGTAAACCACATGCTTAACGTAACTCAGCATAGCATCGCATCATTGCAATCTAACTTCAATGTTATGATCTTGTTAGCTAAGCATTAGTCTCAGTTAACTTAGTTTTTAACTTTGTTTAAAACTAAGTTTAAACTCGGTTATTAACCTGAGTTAACCGAGTTTAAAACTCGGATTTCATCTGAATTTAAAACTCAGTTATAAATTGAGTAAAAAAACTCGGTTTACTAAGTTAAAAAATCAGTTTTAGACTGTTTAAAACTCAGTTTACTGAGTTAAAAAAAATCAGTTTTAGACTATTTAAAACTCAGTTTACTGAGTTAAAAACTGTATCGGAAAGTCATCTAGCCCGTGTAAATGTTGCCTCAGTTTTAATGAGGCAATCACCCTCAGTTTTAACTGAGGATGTTAGCCTTATTTAACATTAAGCCTCAGTTAATACCGAGGTAAATGTTTGTTCTACAAAAGCAGATAATATAATTGCTAATTGAACTTCGATTTGTAACTTGGAAAGTATACTAGATTTTGTCATTCTATTGTAAAATCACTTGTACATAATATATATATTATACCACTTTATTCTAAATATCAATAAAATGCAACTAATATTATATGTTATGTTGATCACATAGGTATTGCAAGTGTTTGGGTGGATATAAAGAAATTGGCAAGTTGAAACACCTACAAGAAGTTGGAAAAAACCATATATGCCTTGGCTACTTGGGGAATTGCTCTAGCCAGGTAAATGCAGTGGGTACTTGTATTTGTATTTTCCTTAGTAGAAATTTACTCTTATCATTCAAAAGTACTAGGCATTTTATTAGACAATAGGTATTTGCAATGGAGGTTCATTAATGCGAAGGCAAAAGCAGCATTCAGTTCTCATACCACTGAAGCTGAGGTTAGTATATTGAATGTTGAATTTTATTTAAGATCGATATCTTAAGATTGATTTATATTTTTTGTGTTGGATAATATAGAAATCATTATTTCATGTCTCGGATGATATTGTGGAGAAGAGAATCGAGGTTGCTAGGTTGAAAAAGATGCAAAGTTGGTCTTATGTTCTAGAATCCCAAGTACGTGCTTTTTTATTTATAAGTTAGAGTATATTGTTCACCATAATCCATCTTTTCTTCAACATGGTTAATTCATGTCAACTGGTTTTGATCCCACTGTGTTTATTATGATAGTCCAGAGAATATACCACTGTCCTGTGAAGAACTTATCTTTTATCATAATAACTTAAAATAAATAATATTGAACTGCATTTGTATGATTATTAACTAGTAATGACTAACAAGTTATTGTTAAAATGAAAAGATTTTGTTGTTTTACTTCATACACAACTGGAGTTTTCGAATTCATAAATGCGATATCACATTTGACGCGTTCATAGTTCATACAATGTTGATATGTATATGCTTATAATGTAAATGAAACTGTAAAATGAAATGTTGTTCTTTTCAACTAGTATTTTTTTTCTTTTTTCTTTTTTCTTTTTATGTGAAATGCTTAGTTGAGCATCTGCATCCGCATCAATGATCAATGAATTGATCAAACTTTTGGATCGCTCAAAAAATTTGAACCAATAACAATGATACTTGAAGCAGTACTCAGATTTATCCTAATGATACTAATCTTACCAAGCTGTGATGCCCCACCCCGAGACCCACATTAACAAAGAGTATTACTGGGTAATACTGTCTGCTAATGCAGAAAATAGGGCTGGTTAGGAGCGACCATCTATAGTCTTGTCTTAAATATCTATTGAATATGTCGATTAGTGCTCTCTATTTTTTTTCTCTCAACTGGATCGACATATCCAATAAACGCTTAATACAAAACTACAGGTGGCTATAGGATCTATCAAAACAAAATACAACAACTCAAATGCATAACACATCACAGAACAACAAACAGATATATATATATACATACACATATATACTGATACATCCCAATATAATACAACTAATACATCATAAGTGGTATGACGACCACAATATATACACGGGTCAGACCGAGGTGTTTCAAGTTAGGTACATTTGGACTTAACCTATTCTGCTTTCGCATGGACTCATTTTGCTATCACTTTTTTGTTATAGCTTTTCTATTGTCTTTTTGTCGCTACTTTAATTTGACTGAACATTGCAGATGCCACTTTTGAATGATTACTCAAATTCGGAAGAAGATTACTCTAGTTTCATCTTAACCTATTTTTATGTACTAGGAATGGCTCGACTGGCTGAAGATTTGGTAAGAAAAGAGTAGTTTATTTGGTAAGACAGGCTTTGAGCAGTTCAAGTTCTTAGCGACCCATTTGGTACTTGTAGACGTTAACTTTGAACTATGTTGTCTTTTGTTATCATGATTATGTATTGAATTTGGTAACTCATGTATTGAACTTATTTTTTGTTAGTTGATACTTTATATTGTTATCATGAATATGCTTTACATTTGCTCATTATTATATTTTTTTCATTCATACATTGTTCAAATTGTTATCTATTTAAAGAAGATTCATTTTGATTATTATTATTAAAATGTAATAGTGGGGTGCATCAAATATATAGTAAAATAAAGCATAACTCCTAAAAAGCGTTATAACTATATGACATAAGTGCTATAAAAAGATAATGCAATGTATGAGGTTACTGTCAAAGGATAGCAGCAAATATGCCTTATTGTATTTACACATTTTATAGCGGTATATATATCTAAATGGATGTAGAATATACTATAGACATGTTGATATATAGCACAAAATAGGTGTTATAGAATAACTATTTTATAGCGGCTATACTGTGCTATGAAATCATGCTCTTTTATTGCGGTTTTTTTGTGTGTTATAAATGTGCAATTCTTTTTTATAACATGTCGATTTACAACGTTTATCAAACCGCTATAGTTTTGTTTAATAGCGGCTATATGCCACTATAAAAAACTGTTTTTCTTATAGTGATTCAAGCCACTAGATCGTGAAGACTTATACATCTATTTAGCGGTGTCTGTACACGCCATAAGTGCCACACTGTTACGTGAAGATAATCAGACCTAGAGGCCTATATATTATGTTAGCAAGTGATTGACAAGTGCTAAGAGAAACTACTGAAAGCTAGAAAAGCTTGCATACTGCCTGTTCATTGCATCACAAAAGCGTCGCCTTTACTTCCAGGCTCACCCAATCAATGTCTGCACCGACCAGCCGTTACGGTGCGTCCTACAACGACATGAGACGTCTGAAAGTTTGCTTAAATGGAATACTAAGCTAAGCCAATTCGATATTACTTATCTCCCTCTGAGAGCTATCCCAAGATAGACATTAACAGACTTCATCTCTGAATTTACTGCATCAGATGACGATCCGAAGAGCAATGGAGAATAGACCAACCGATGGAAAATGTACACGGATGGAGCATCAAATGATCGGTGTTCTGGCGCCGGAGTTATGTTAATGACTCCTAAGGAACGATCGGTTTGTTATGCCCTGAAACTCGACTTCTCTCCAATAAATAGTGAAGCTAAGTATGAAGCATTGATCGCCACTTTCAAATTTGCTAGAGAATTGGGAGTGGAAACTTTACATTTCTTTTGTGATTTCTAATTAATAGTATGCCAAGTCAGGGAAGATTATCTTGCTAGGGGGCAACGTCTTTCTCCATATCTCAGCTGGGTCCAAGAGCTACTAGTCGACTTCGAGTATTACTCCATTACACACATCCTCAGAGAAAAAAATGAAAAAGCCGAGTTACTGGCCAAGCTGGCCAGTTCTGGGGATCCGCAACAAATAGACTTTGTCCCGGTTGAAGTACTTAATATTCCAAGTGTTGACAAATGAAGATCGACTAGATCTTAGAGACGGAGCTAGAAAAGGAGTCATGGATGACTCCTATCAAAGACTATCTACAATGGGGAATTCTTCCTGAACGGAGAAATGAAAAATGATAGATCCTCCTTAAAGCTTCACACTACATCATCCAAGAAGGAGTCATGTATAGAAAAGGCTTTCTCCATTTCCCTACTTCGGTGTATCACCCATGATGATATCAAATGAGTCTTGAGAGAAGTCCATGAAGAAAAATGCGGCGATCACACCAGGGAGCAAACCTTGACAAAGAAAATACTCCGCTGTGGGTATGACCGGCCAACTGTCAATCGAGATGCAGTTGATCACGCTAGACAATGCGACGAGTGTAGATGTTTGCAAAAATTCCGAGAGCCCCGCTGACTGAAATTACTCAAACGGCCATTCCATAGCCGTTTGACACTTGAGGTATTGACATTATCAGATTCTTGCCGATTCTAAAGGTGGAGCGAAATACACCATCGTAGCAGTTGATAACTTCACCAAATGAGCTAAAGCAAGACTTTTAACCACGATCACAATGAAGAAAATAATCAACTTCATTGTCAGAGGCATCATCTGTCATTTTGAACTTCTACGAACCATTATAACTGATAATGAAGCCCAATTTGACAGCGCTAAATTTAAAGACTCCTATCGTCGGCATCATATTGAAAAGAGATTTGCGGTATTTGCTCGCCATCAAGCGAATGGACTGGTTGAAGCATTGAACAAAATCATAAAGTCCATTCTGAAGAGACGTTTGGAAAAGGCTAGAGGTAAATGGGTGGATGAACTCCCAACGGCATTATGGGCTTACAGAACTACCCACAAGTCCGCGACTGGTCGTACTCCATTCACCCTTGCTTACGGCTCCGAGGCCATCATCCCTATAAAACTTGAAGTCCCCTCTCATCGAGTGGCTGATTACAACCCCTATTTCACAAAAAATATAAACAAGGAATTGCAATCGAATTGCAATTAAACTAGAAGGAATTGGTGATGACTCGTGAGCATATGAAACACATCTGGGAGCCAATGACAAGAACGTGTACCTGAACGTGCACGTCTATATTCAAAAAATTCAACTTCTTGAAATCGACAGAAAATGAATTTTCACTTGGAGTTATTAAAGAAAAGACTGGATTTGATAGCCAAAACTTACTAGTCTTGTAGAACCGGACATAGACAGCCACTGATGGAATACAATCCTGAATTCATATTATTGGGAATCGACCAAGCGTCATGACGATCAAAGAGGGACACAACACTTTGGGAAGATAAAATGGAAGGATACTGACTATTCAGGAAACTGGACGGATTTCTTTCTAGAGACTCTAACTTGCTTCAATTCAAAGTACGTCATGTACGCAACAAGATGTACTTTGGGGGGCAAGTGTTATCCGACCTTTTGGCCCGGCTATATTAAAACTGACTAGACAAGTTAGACTAGACGATCATCGAGGAAAATAGCCTGGAGAGATGATTATTAGGCTCAGAGATCAAGCGCGGGCAATGATATGAAGCGATGATCAACCGAGGCCAACGGGTAGACTCTCCATAATATTCTAAGTATGGAATAATGCCTCCCCTAGGCGGGGGTTCAGTGCCTATCCCTTTCCTTAGGGGATCGGTACATATACTCAATTAATGTCCCAAACTTGGTAAAATCGATACAGAGTGATAAGGAAGGCCCCATGTGGCTACATTCCAAGTTTCAAGTGATTTGGAGTTCGTATGCTCAAGTTATGGACAAATTACTTCACCTATCAAAAGGGATCGGTATAAAAAGGATCGTCCATGTTCAGCTTTCACTACATATTGCAACAATGATCGGTCAATAACTCAAAATCTACAGATGCTACCAACATGAAACTTGGAGTATAAGCTAATTAGGACATGTAGGACACCCCTTAGGGATCAAATGGCATTTGGAGCAAGTTGGAGGGATCTGTACCTATCCCTCTAGAGGGATCGGCATAAATCGGAATTCAAGCAACACTACTTCATGGAAAATGCGATATCTCACAAACGGTATGTCGGAATTGCCCGAAATTTCGAGAGCAGGTATCTAACATCATGGGGAAACCTTCAAAGGGATTGCAGCCCATTTGGATGCATTTATAGAGATCGGTACCAATCCCTATTGTGGGCCCCGATGGGCTTGCAAATTTTTGGGTTGCCTCGTCATGGTCTCCTGAACCTTTTGCCAAAATCACAGTCTCATCTGTGCATGTCTTCCCCTATAAATACAGCAAGCATGGCGTTAGAAAAGGGATCCTGCTTTCTCTGCCGAGGCGCTGCCATTTTTATTCTTCACTTTTGTACTAATGGATCCCAACTGATCCAAACATTCTTGTAATCATAATCAAGTGAAAGATCAATAAAAGTGTGAAGTAGATGTAGGCCAAGATTGCCGAACCATTATAAAAATATGTGTGTTCATTTACTTCTTCTGCTCTGTTTTCAATTCCATTCTTTGTTTAATCTTCATGAGATTCTATGGGTGTTGATGCCCGTTTTTGGCGTCAACAATATGAATATTTAAAGCTAGTTTAGTGTTTTTAAAGAATTTTATTTTGAAATATATTTGAATTTATTTTTTAAAGAAGTTGAAATTGATTTATTAAAACAATGTATGTGTATTTTGAAATAAAAGTGCAAATATTATTTGAAAGAATTTTTCGTTCATTGGAAATTCCTTTTTATTTCTAGAAAATGTTAAGTGATTTTAAAAACTTATTTGAAAATCAAAACTTTGAATTTTAAAATTCTTGCAATTTAGAAATAACTATGATCTTTGAATGATAGTTTAAAGATATTAAACTTGAAAATTTTAAAGGATTTTAGCCTATTTTGAATTTTGAATTCAAAATAAGGCAATTTCAAGGTTTGAATTATTTCAAAATGGAAAATTAAAAAAAATCCAAGTTTAATGATTTGGAAAAATCTCAATTCCAAATTTGAGTAATAATAAGATAAAAGTTGGAATTTTAAAGATTAAATTTGAATTATTTGATTTTATTTTGAATTTAAAATTGAATTATAAGGCTTAAAATATTTTTAAAGGATAAGAAAAGAATTAAAATTCAAGTTTAAGCCTTCGAAAATTCTTAATGCATAATTGAAATAATTTGATATGAAATAAATATTTTAAAGTTTAAATTTGAATTATTTAATATTATTTTGAATTTAAGTAAGGATTAAAAGAATAAATCCTAGTTTAACAATTAAAACTCCACTTTAATTATAATAATATAAATCGGTGTAACTATTTACTTGTTTGGATGATATTATATATATCCATTAATTTAAACCCCATCGTTTAAGCTATTTCCTTTATTTTTAGTCCAGTTATTCATATTCAATGTCATGTTTAAAATCATTATTGTTATAAATAAGGTTTTTTTGTAAGTTAAACCATATTGTGCGAACATGTAACGACCCTAGAATTTTAATTTATTTAAATTGATAATTAAATGAATTTTTGAATTTAAATTGTAAATAAATGGTTTTAAAAATAAATATAGGGTTAAATAATAATAGAATGTCTTTACAAATGAATTCTTATTTTTAAATAGAAATTGTCATTTCAAATTACTTATAAATATATATATGAATATGTGTGTTTTGAAAGAAGCTACGGTTTGAAATAGTAATAAGTAAATTTAATAAATAAACAGGATATTCTGGATATTCTGGAGCTTTGGAAGCAAGCTGGATGGCGAGACGTAGTATTTGTATCTGATATATTTATTCCGCTGTGTATTCTGTATGAGGACAAGTTTATATAATTGTCCATTATTGTATATTGACTCTGATGATTGATGTATGTATAAAATGATATAGTTCTTTGTTTTAAAGATTATTCATTTATCTATTATATATTTTTCCGCTGCGAATGTGAGATTCTGATATTGTTCTGTTTCTACTTCTGATGTTGTTCTGTTGTTCTTCTCTATTTTCTTCTTCTCTTCTTCTTTCTTCTTCCTTCTTCTTCTTCTGTTTTCTTCTTCTTCTGCCTTTTTCTTCTTTCTTAAACCCTCACTATTGGAGTTTCCGGCACTCGATTGCTCGACAGTCGATAAAGTGAGTATCGATGTCGAATTTTCGAAAGTCGAAAATTCCCGTACATGACAGCGTGGTATCAGAGCTAAGGTTGTACTTTAGCTCAGGAGTATAACACATTAAGTAGCTCATTAGAGATTGAGTGAAGTAAACTCTAGAATGGGTAATTCTCATATATCCGTCCGTATGCCTCAGTAAATTCTCTTACTATCCATTGATAGTAAGTATGAGTGAAAGAAGAGGACGAGATAGGGGACAGAGAAATACGACTAGAAATGGTCAATACTCTGTAACAACAAGGAAACAATATTTTCTCTCTCAATCTCTTTTGTTCAACATCTTTTCTCAATTCTTCGATATTTTCTGGTAGATCCAGGAAGGAATTCGACATATTAATATGGGACATAAACTCCGAAATGGCCAAAATTGTTTGTTTGGATGAATTGGTTGCTTTGTTTGTTATGGTTGATAGGTATACCTTAGTTCTAAACTAAAAACAAAAATTTAGGAATGATATCCATATATCTATCTATTCTTTGGATCCCAATATATTCTACTAATGGTTAGTTACCCTTTCGAACTAACCGATGCCACTGCATATTTCGTAGATCTGGATAACCAGAGTATTTTGTTGATTGTTAAACAGATTCGTTCTCGTATCTGATTTTGATATTCTGATTTGGTAAGCCAAATGCAGAATCAATGTTCAGTTTGATTAAATGAAACATTCTTCATCTGTCTTTGTTTTCGTGCCTGTGAATTTCGAGGACGAAATTCTTTTAAGGGGGGAAGTTTGTAACGACCCTAGAATTTTAATTTATTTAAATTGATAATTAAATGAATTTTTGAATTTAAATTGTAAATAAATGGTTTTAAAAATAAATATAGGGTTAAATAATAATAGAATGTCTTTACAAATGAATTCTTATTTTTAAATAGAAATTGTCATTTCAAATTACTTATAAATATATATATGAATATGTGTGTTTTGAAAGAAGCTACGGTTTGAAATAGTAATAAGTAAATTTAATAAATAAACAGGATATTCTGGATATTCTGGAGCTTTGGAAGCAAGCTGGATGGCGAGACGTAGTATTTGTATCTGATATATTTATTCCGCTGTGTATTCTGTATGAGGACAAGTTTATATAACTGTCCATTGTTGTATATTGACTCTGATGATTGATGTATGTATAAAATGATATAGTTCTTTGTTTTAAAGATTATTCATTTATCTATTATATATTGTTCCGCTGCGAATGTGAGATTCTGATATTGTTCTGTTTCTACTTCTGATGTTGTTCTGTTGTTCTTCTCTATTTTCTTCTTCTCTTCTTCTTTCTTCTTCCTTCTTCTTCTGTTTTCTTCTTCTTCTGCCTTTTTCTTCTTTCTTAAACCCTCACTATTGGAGTTTCCGGCACTCGATTGCTCGACAGTCGATAAAGTGAGTATCGATGTCGAATTTTCGAAAGTCGAAAATTCCCGTACGTGACAGAACATAACTAATTCAGTAGACTATGTGATGGGTTAAAATGGCATTGCGGGAATGAATGTCATTTGGGATGACCAAATGATTTTAAAAGTAATAAATTTAACATTTCTCAAATTTGACGTAGGATTTGACAACTAGACTGCTAGTATCCATCCTAGCAGACTTATTCGAGGGTCACAACCTGTAATGTGATGACTTTGTCCCTCGTCACTATGTCCAAACAATATATTACTAGGACATTTAATGCTATCAAGGATAACGAAGATTTTCGAAGGCGTGGTGCGAACGAAGAGAAGTAGCACCACCGATGTGGATATGATGCAGTTGATGCAATGGACTACAACACCAGGAAGATTTATCATGCCTCCAGATACCTGAAGGATACGACAACTAAGGGATCATGTGAAGAGCACATCATAATTGATCGGGAGTATATAGCTGAAATAGACCGAGATGACTTGCTGGGGCCAATTAGTCTATATAAAGGGTAAATCCACAGATGAGATTTATCTACATGCTATCCTCCTAGGATTCACAAGACGAGAAGATGATTTAAGCCTTCTCATAGTTGGTAGCAGAAATGACATTTTAACTAAAAAATAACTGTTTTCAAATGCTGATTTGAATTTTACAACATGAGATAACTCATAAGTAAAATGATAGGATATGATATCCTAGTTCATTAGAGTTACAGCAGTGTATGTTATATTGAATAGTGCCATGACATGGGTGTTATAATTGATTTGTGAAAATAGGGATTTTGGAATTTGTTTGGCGTGTCGGACCCTGTGTGCAACTTGTTTGCCCTAAAGAACCAGGCATGACACATTTATTTATATTTTGCTGCACGATAATACTCACAGCTGATGTTTATCCAGACTCGATGTTTTATTTGTAGCAACTCCTCAGGTCAGATTGAGGTTGCTCTACAAATTTGGTATGACTGTATATGCATTGTGGAATGCGATATGGAGTTGGAGCAAATGAGATGATGAGAATTTGCTTTGTTTTTACTTATAATGAAATGTCATTTCGATATTATTTGATGAGTTGTATATACATAAGATGATGTATCAAAATTTTGATATGATATAAATATCATCATTTTTCACTCTGATTCTATTTGTTGGGAAATTTTTATTTGTGTGTCTAATACTGTATTATTCAAGTTTATAACTCATGTACGTTGTCTTGCATTGAGGCAAGATACGTATTATTTCAGATGTATTTCGGTATTGAAACGTATTCGTGTTGACCCAAAGTAGTGTATACGGTGCTCCTTCCGTGCCTATTAATTTGAGTTATCTGACGGTAAACCCCTTTTAATATTTTGATCAATGGTGAGGGGGTGTCATAGACCCACTCGATAGTTTTCTTTTGGTTAATATAACTATGGTCAAATAGAAATATCGATGTAACTAATTTACACAGTTCTCTTGACTTGAGAATAGTACTGATCTTCAATATGAAAGCTTCGCTTTGATTATAGTTGAATCATGGCACGACCTCTATCGCACGACTATAGTTGGGTCGAGTGGAAGTATTGGGTGTGAAACACTATTCCAAAGAGGATTCATCTCCTCAATTATATGAGGTTAGTATCACGATCGACTGAAGTCAACTCAAAGTCAAAATCTCTAACTAGAGTAGTTTGGTTAATAATAATTGTTATTGTTGAACCGAGGACTTTGCCTTTGGACTATAGAGTTAGATATGGATAATATTGAAATTTTAACCTCTACCAAATTCCGTAATTCCTAAGTGATATCGTTTTGACGAAGAATATTAGTGTAAATAATTGACTCTATCGGGTAATGCTTAATAAAGTAAAATTGGATTTTACCGATACCAAGTCAGCGATAAATTTGGCCATAATGTCACATCACCTGCTAACTGAAGTGTGAATGCTAATAGTTGAATTGTTCGATATTAATCGCTGACCAAATTTACACCTAAGGTCACATAACCGAAACGTTGAATACTCCTAAATACCACCCGATTTAATTGATTTATAATTGTCAGAAGTTAATCACTATTTATGAAATATTAATCATAATATTATTTTATATGTGTTGAATGATATTAAATAGTGTGCATATAATAGTTATATAAACACTAATCGATATACGATATCGATACGCGTTTATATTGGATTTAAATGCAATAAATATTTTTTAGTTTTGAAATGGTATTTGCACCCGTTAGGAGCTTGCTTAGGTCGGTTATAGGGCAGCAATAAAGGGTCGACCATGAGATAGGTAGATAGGGAGGAATTTTGAATTCAAAAGGAAAGAACTAGTAAGAGAAAAACAAGGACTTGATCCTTATTTCACTCTCATATCTCTCTTTTATATATTCCCTCTAACCCTCTCTTTGGATCTGATCTTTTTTCCACTCTTCTTGCTTCATACTTGGTCGGCCACCCCTCTTTCATAGCTTCAAATTTTTCAAGCCTAAATACATCAAATTCTATCTTATTCGATTAGCTGTGTTCGAGAAGCTAGCAACTTCTGGATACGAGATTCAATTCAGAGTGTTAGGTTCTTTGTTTCTAGGTGCAAACAACTAAGCTTTGGTAAAAATTAATATTACTTGTTTATAATGTTTAATATGCTCGTTTATGTCATATGCTGGCTTGGTTAGAAATTGACGTCATGAATCTATATGCTTTTGTGTTGTCACATACTGGATGGTAATATATCTGTGTGCATACATATTATTTAAAAAAAATTGGTATATGTGTATATGCTCAAGTGCTCATAGCCTAAAACAAAATAAAGAAACCATATTCGAAAATAAAATAATATTAATAAATGGTTTTATTTAATTAAAATCCAATTCAAAAGAGTAACATTATATTATGATTGTTTTATATTTTATAAAATATTTATTTATATGTATAAGGCATTTGATAGAAAAAACATAGGTTATTTTCATATTATATATATATATATATAATTATTTATTTAATTTAAAATTGATTATACAAACACACACACACACACACAAATAATGTAAAATTTTAGTACAAAATTTTTGTACAAAACATATTAACTATTTTGTTTTCAAAAAACAAAAATACCCTTTTAATATTTACGTATAGTCATAAAATAATTAACTAATTAATTATTATTAAAATATAAATGTAAACCAAGAAAAACTAGGTCGAGAGCAATTTTGCACAAATATATATTTATATTATTATAATTTTTTTTTTGAAATTGGTTAAACTTTATTTCAGCAAATACAGGACAAAGCCCGACTGTTTTACAAAGTTGATAACTCCAACTGTATACAAACAATAAAGCGAAGTACAAAGCTCAACAACTTTCCCAATTCTAAACTCCTCCTCTTTCAGCAGGTGAAAATCATGGCGGCTCCCGAAACTCTGATAGAACTCCTTCATCGTCTACCTTCCACTTCCACTTCTCCAGTAGTGATCTTTCTTGTCCCGTTAGGCTGGTAAGTAATTTCTTGTTGATTCTAAGAATCATCATTTTAACATCACGATCAATTTGTGCATTCACTACTGGAGAAGTAGTATATATAAATGTATATAAGCTCAATTTATATTAGTATATATTTATAAGTAATTATATATATATAAATGTATATATCAAATATAAAATTTTCCTTTGAATTTAGTTATGTAAAAAAATCTTTTTGAATTACATATAATATTTTTTATATTTATTAAATAAATTTATAAAGTAATATTCAAAATAATTCTATAATTTAATTATATTTATACATACATACATATATACATATATATATATATATATTATAAGTATTTTTTATAAAATTGTTTACAATTAGTATTTCATAATACATTTAACATTATATTAATATACATACATGTATTTATTTATATTATATTTGACGTACACATTTATATATTTAAAAAACACAAATGCATACAAGAGGGGCTAACATGTTCATTACGGTGTAAATCCCAACAACTATACACGGGAATGTCAAACCATGTACACGTTATCATGTTGCACGTGGACGTATACACATATGTATAGTGATACATATATAAACTATATAATACAAGTACAAACAAAACTTTATTTATTAATTAAAATAAAATGCTGATTTTATTTAGAAGAAAATTTAGAAAAGTTCTAAATGAATTTGGATTGCATAGCGTAATCAAAATCCAAAAGGTGAATTTTTTTTGAAATTTAACTAATTACTCCGCTACGGCTTGGCCCAGTTCTAACAATGGTATCAGAGCCCAACAGCTTATGCAGTTTAAACTAATCGTGTTATGACTAACTAACTAAGCTAACAACCTAGTTAGTAGGGTGTCTAGAAAGGTAGTATCGAATAACTGGGTTTGGATAATTAAGTGTTCTGCCCTACTTGGCTAACGGGCTAGCCCGAACAGATATGGGAGTCCAAAGATTGCCCCTGGTAGAAAAGGCCTAATTTGAATTAGGCTTTGGGCTAATTTTCAAAATTGTTTTAATAATTAAAACATAGATTTTAAATTTATAGCTTAAATTTAAAATAAGACAAATATTATAAAGTTATAACATAGTGAAAAATTTCAAAGTGTTTGAAAAAATTATAAGTAAATTTTGAAAAAAAACTTTTATTAATAAGAATAATAAAAGAAATAAATTAATTAAATAAGTTAATTATATATATATATGCGTGTATAATATATAGTGATATATGTTATGTTTTCTTGAAATGTTTAAGACAATATAAGTATACATGTGTATATATAAAATAATTTTAGAAATTAATAAAATTTAATTAAAATTGTTTAATTAAACAAATTAACCAAAGTTAATTGATAATTTAAAATACATACATACGTGTGTGTGTGTGTATATGATATTTGTGTATTACTATAAAGGTTATAGTATATAATCATATAATATGTTAAAATTGAATAATATACAATTAATTAAAGTGTTAATTAACTAAAGTTAATTTAGTATGATTTAATTAATATATTGTTATACATAAGGTTGTTATATAAGCTAATTATAACATAAAAGTTATATAATAATGAAACTTATATAATATGAATGTATAAACTAAAGGTGGAATATTTAAGAAACCCTAAATAGACTTAAGAAATAAATACATATGTAACGTATATATATTGTGATTCCCAATATGTTCGACACTTGAATGACAAGGGTATTTCATAAGAAATACATTATTCCATAAGTCGATATTGCTCGATATAATATATTGAATATTATGAATCTTTAATATAATGTTATTGTTTACCATATATATATATATATTAATAAATTACTTGCGTGCGCTTTGGTTACTGAGAAAACTCAAACTAGGGATGTTATGTGTAGTATTATTAATATATTGAATAAACAAGGTAAGATAACTATATGTATTTGTTTAACAAACTCAAGGTACGTATAATATACTTAGGCCATCGCGATATGGTAGGTACAGGTGAATAATTTCATTTCGATTTGTTGAGAAAACTCAAGGTCGAAGTGAAATTAGGATAAGGAACCATGGGTTAGAAGTTGTATATGATACAACCGATAAGGAGTTATCCATCGGCTATGGAGCTATGACTTTTTGAGTAGACTCAAAGTCAAAATTCCAAGACAGATGATTCCTAACACCTATTAGTGAAGTCGAAAGACTTCTATGTTTTGACTTAAGGTTTGATGAAACATAAAAGACTAGTAAGAGCTTATTAGTAAAATGAAACACAAAGTTTAACCTTACTAAGATTATAAGAACATATACTATGATAGTTTCTTAATAATCTACCAATTAAAACTTGCAGAAAATGTCAACCTCAAGAATGTTTAATGAAAGCGACAAACTAACTGGACCGAACAACTATGTCAATTGGCTAATAGCTATAAAGATAGGGTTGACATACGAGCATCTTTGGTCGTTTATTACTTGTACTCCTATGATGAGATCCGTTGAAAACACTGACCTTGAACTGCATGTTGCTTATAACAAGTGGGTCGCTGAGCTGGAAATAGCCCAGGTTTTCGTGCTGTGAACATTAGACAAGCTATTGCAGAGGAAGCATGAAACCATGCCTGTCCTTCAGATATTTGATAGTTTGAAGGCATTGTTAGTTGAGCATTCTCATTTTGTAAGGTATGGGATAACTAAGAAATTGTTCAACTCCAAAATGAAGAAGGGACAGAAAGTGGATGATTATTGAAAGTCTATGCGGATTGAGTAATATGATTATATTACTAAATAAAACTTCTATTAAACTGGTAGTATAAAAATTGCAATAAGTAAAGTGCACCAGAGATTTATATACTAGTTCGAACTCCCGTTCTATGTCCAGTCCCAGACTCCTTATGGATTTAGCCAACAAACATCCTCACTTAACCCGGAGGAATAGGTACTACAGACTACATGAGCTATCAAATAGGACTTCATGCCTGAAGATCTCTAACAGGACTTTGAGTATTGCAAATAGTTGAGTTTGTAACTTTGTGTGCTCTTTGAGTAGCACGAATGAGCCAATATGTACACCCTTCCTATAATCTTCTTCTTAACGGTATAATGTCGGTTTGTGAAGAGAATAGAAGTAGATTGATCACTATAGAAATAGATTTGTAAGATTAAGTGATCAAAAAAAGTAATTGAATATTTTGAATGATCAGTGAATTCAAACAAGATTGTAGATAGAAAGTAGTAGATTAAGTTATGAATTCAGGAATGGAGATTGCTTTATATAGAAACTGAATGGTTGCAACTATTTGTGAAGAGTGATAACCATTAGAAGAGTAGCAACCATTAATGAGGGGAAGTGACTCTTCATGAGGAAGAGGATCCCTTTAGATTTTAAAAATAAAAATGACAGTTGCAACAGTCAATCGACTGAACAAAGTATTTTGGTCGACTGATTTACAGTAAAGTTTTTCTCGAAAGAGAAGTGTAAAAGGGGCATATTTCAGTAGACTGAAAATATTGATTTAGTCGACTGGATTTTGTTTTGTAAAAAATGAAACATACAGGATTCAATCGACTTAATTTGGCATTTTAGTCGACTGAAAGCTGATTCTTTTTCTTGTTAGGTCTTAGCATATATGTTGAATATGTGTATGTGTGTGTATACCATTTCAAAGAGATTTTAACATGTATATACTCTAGACTACTGACTCTATGATCGATATAAATTTCTGTGTCATCATCGTCTTGTCTTTGTTATACTAATCTCCTTGAATAGCTAATTTCCTGCAAATGTCGATAATATACATAATACTTTCTTGTATAGTTGTCACTATCAAAATACGAGGTTTTTAGCATTCTCCCCATTTCTGATGATGACAACCATATAAGCTAAGAGTTAAAAAAAATTGTACAGTTGTTAATCCTCCCCCTAAGTTGTATACTCCTCATATCGATATGATCGTATATTTTTCTCTCCCTCTGTCATTGACAAAAAGGAAATACATACTAGTAGGAGTAATATACAATTTATTATAGAACATACGAAAAATATCACATAAAGTTTCACAGAATATAACATAAGGTTAAACATTATCACTTGTAACAACAAAACATAGTTTTAAACAAAGACATCACATAGAATAAACTGTCACATAGTCATAAACAACCAGAACTTAATACCATATTGTCACAAAACACAGTCATAAACATCACAAATTATCATATAGTAACAAAAACAACACATTTTCATAGGCAAAATAACAACACAAAATGTCATAAGCATAAAAACCAGAATAACACCAACAGACATAAAAGTAGAGAATGCATGGATAAAGATAGATATGAGGAACGAGCTCACCATGCCTAGATATCATCAGTTTGACTAGTCTCACCAACTTCTTTATCATCATCATCTTCCTTCTCGGTTAATGTCCATGTTAAGTGTTCTGAATTCGCATCAGGTTCCTTTGTAGGTACATGAGTTGAAGTGGATGAAGTGAATGATAGCTTATCCCAAATCTTGTTCAAGAAGTCTTTGATTTTATCAAGCTTATTATCCATTTTTGTGATGGTATGCTCAACTTATCAAAGACGATGATCGATCTTGCTTTAGTTTTGGGAAAGAAAGGCATAGGATTGTCAAGCTTGGGTGTCCATGGTTAATTCCACTATGTCATCGTCCTCATTTTGGGCTTGAGATGGTTAGGAGGAGGAGGCTCCAGTAGAGTTGGGAGGTTGAGGTTGACCAGAATCTCTATTTTCTTTCCATTGATCAAAAGGAATGATATTATAGTGTTTGAGCCTTTGTGGAAGCAACATGAGACTCAAGGTTTTGGAGTTGAGGCAACCAACCATTGTATATTCAATACCGCGAATATTGACTTGAAAATTCATTAGTATTCACATTATATATTCACAATAATGAATTGTTTTGGCATGACGATTATGAAATTACCCGATTTTATCCATGATTACCTTAGACCAATTTACACGAATTGCTCCCCACAAAGCATAAAAACATTAACAGTATGTTTATAGATGACTTCATAACTACCGGTTCTAGGTAGTAATGAGTGAGTAAGAACATGATGCATAATTCTAGCTTTTGGACGTAAGGATTTAGCTTTTAAGTTTACATGGTCATCGGCAAGGAATCTATGACTAATCTCATCATGTTCTATAATGTTTACAAACAGGTATTTACTAAACCACGATACTAGAGATTGTCTAATGAAGTGACAAGTACCGCTCGTATTCTTTCTGGCCGTTCGACATCCTCCAAAATTAGTGTCATTGTATGACACAAGTTCGAAAGGACATCCTTTCGGATAGAAGAGGCCACAGTCTCTAGTTTTGCTTAAGTAATGCATAATTTGTTTCATGGCTCGCAAATGTATTTTTTGGGATTTATTTGAAAACGAGCACACAGGCAGACACTCATTATGATATCAGGACGACCAACGGTTAAGTATGCTTCAATAGAGTTTTTGATCCATACCTTTTCCATTTCATCTTTGTCGAGATGAACCGTAGTGCTCATAGGCATTGGTTTACTGGATGTATTTTCCATCCCGAAACATTTTATTAAATTATTACAATATTTTTCTTCATTAATAAAAATACCATAGTTTAGTTGTTTAATTTGTAAACCGAGAAAATATGAGAGTTCTCCCATATGAGACATCTCGAATTCACTAGTCATTATGTTTGAAATTTTTTGCACAAATCTTCATTTGTAGATCCAAATATGATGTTGTATACAAAGATTTATATTATTAGTATATCTTTCTTATCTCTTTTAATAAACAAGATTTGATCAACTTTTCCAATCTCAAATCCAGAATCTATAAGATAGCCTTTTAGTCATTCATACCAAGCATGGGGTGCTTGTTTCAAACCGTATAAAGCTTTCTTAAGTTTATAGATGTGGTCGGGAAATTTTTCATGTTTGAAAAGAGGTGGTCATTCTACAAAAAACATTTTCTTTAATAAGACCGTTTAAAAATGCACTTTGAACGTTCCGTTTGATAAAGTTTAAAGTTATGATGACAGGAGAAGTCTAGTAAGATTTGTATCACTTTAAGTCTTGCAACAACAACAAAAGTTTTTTCATAGTCTATCCCCGCTTCTTGATTATATCCTTGTGCAACAAATCTGGCCTTATTTCGAGTTATATTACCATATTCATCAGCTTTATTTTTGTAAACCCATTTCGTATCTATGACTGTTTGATCATTTGGTCTTGGAACCAATTCCCAAACGTCATTTTGTTCGAACTGGTTTAACTCTTCTTGCATGGCTAAAATCCAATAGTCATCGGTTGAGGCTTCTTTAGGTTTTAGGTTTTATATTAAATATAAAAGCTACATGTCCCATTTGATTTCATTGGTTTCTAGTTCTGACATTTGTGTTTACTTCATCGATTATATTTTCAACTGGATGATTTTTTTAAATTTTGAGGTGGATTTTAAATTCATTTTCAATTGATTTTTCTATAATTTATTGTTCTCCATTTTGAGTTATAGTATTTTGAGATGGATTTGTATGGTTTGTCATTCTATAATATCTTCTTTATCATTTTTATTATTTTTGAAAATTTTCGTCAAACGATACGTGTAAAGTTTCTTCTATTATTTATATGCATTTATTATATATTCTATTTGCTTTACTTCTTTCTGAATATCTAATAAATATTCCTACATCGGATTTCGGATCGAATTGTCCTAGCTGATCTTTTTTATTTAATATAAAACATTTTGATCTGAAATTCTTAGATATGAAATATTTGGTTTTCTACCGTTAAAAAGTTCATACAGAGTATGTTTAGTTAAGGGTCGAATAGAGACTCGATTTAAGACGTCTAATGCAGTAGACACAGCTTCTATTCAGAAATGTTTTGGTTGTTGACTACCACTAAGTACATTCCTGTAATGTCCTAGCACATTCTTGTAACATCCGATTCTTACTTTCTACAACTCCATTTTGTTGTGGAATTCTAGGAAATGAGAAGTTCTTACTAATACCTTTTTTGTTACATGAATTTTCAAAAAGTTCATTTTCAAATTCGCCACTATGATCACATCTAATATTTTTAAAATTTTTAAATTTTGAATTCTTTTAGTAAAATTTTTAAATGATTCAAAAGTATCACTTTTGGTTTTGAAAAATAATGTCCATGTATATCTAGAGAAATCATATACGATTACGAAAACATATTTGTTATGGTTTATAGATTGAACTTGAGTGGGACCGAATAGATCCAAATGTAGTAGTTCAAGTGGTTGTAGTGTAGAAATGATTTTTTTAGTTTTAAAAGATGATTTTGTTAATTTTCCTAGTTGGCATGCATCACAAATATTGTTTACTTTATAATTCATTTTTGGTAGACCTTTTACTAAATTGTTTTTAGACAATTTATTAATAGCTTTAAAATTAACGTGACAAATTTTTTTGTGCCATAGCCATGATCATTATATTTGGCTATTAAACACATATCAATATTGTGATTAATTTTCATATCTAAAATATAAATATTTCTTTCTCCAATTCCTTCGAAAATTAGATTTTTATTTTGATTGAAAATTTCGCATTTATCTTTTAAGAAGGATATACTAAAACCTTTATCACATAATTGACTGATACTTAATAAATTATGTTTTAACTTTTTAGCTAATAAAACATTAGTAATAAGAGGTGAATTAGATATACCGTTGTTGCTCAAGTCTCCTTTTCCGATGGCGTATCCTTTAGAGTTATCTCCAAAAGTGACTGAACCTACATCTGAGTAGATAATATTTGTTAGCATGTCTTTATTCTCCGTCATAAGCTTGGAGTAAACACTGTCCAGTATCCATTTTCCTCTCTTTTTATTTGGTACCTGCAAAAAATATTGAAATAATATTGGTACCCATTTCCTCTGTTAGGGCCATAAGAGTTAGGTTTTAGGACGCCAAACCCAATAGGGTTTAGAGTTCCCTTGGAAAATAAAATTTGAATTCGTATGAACATTTGAAATAAAATTATTTATATATTTATTTCTTATCAAATGGTTGTTAGTCTTTGGAACCCAAATTTTTATAGTCTTATACTTAATTTGTTTCCTTTGACTGTCATTTTTCTTTTTGAAATTAATATATAGTATATTGTTTAGATTTAGTCTTAACTTTTTTTCTAGGTTTGTCATATCCTATTCCTTTTTTATTAGAAGTAGATTGTGAATTTTCTATAATTTTAGAAAGATTCTACCGACCTTTATTAAAATCAGAAACATTTTTTGTAATTCTTTTTAACTTAGCTTTAAGACCAACTACTTCTAATTCTAATATTTTATTACTAGAATTTAAATTGTGATTCTCTTTTGTTAATACATCATTTATATTTTTCTGAGTTTCTATTCCACTACTTAACATAGTAAGTTGTGATGATTTATTAGTACAAGAATCTTGAGATTTTACTAATTCCTCTTCCAGTTTTCTTCTCATCTTTTAGCATATCAACTTCTAGTTCACTTCTATTCAATTTTTCTAATGTATCTTTATATTTTTTATTCAGATCTTTTAGTTTATCTAATAACTCAGAATTTATTTCAACTAGATCATCGAATGAAAATTCACTTACATCGTCATTAGTAGCCATGAAACATACATTCACTTGTTCGGAGTCACTATCACTGTTTCCTGGGGATTTGACCAGGCAACTAGTACTCGGCAATCAGTGCTCGGCATCAGAGAGTGACCGGCATCAAGGAGTGTTCGGCGAAGCACTTGACGTCCAGGAGTGTTCGGCTAAGTATACGGCATCCATAGTGTCCGGCGTCCAGTAATGTTCGGCGAAGTACTCAGCAGTGTTCGGCGTCAATTGGCACTCAACGTCAACCAAATGCTCGGCATCAAGACTGCTCGGCATACAAGACTGCTCGGCATCAAGACTGCTCGGCATCAAGACTGCTCGGCATACAAGACTGCTCGGCATCAAGACTGCTCGGCATCAAGACTGCTCGGCATGCGAGACTGCTCGGCACACGAGAGCAATCGACATCAAGGGGAACTCGACAGTATCTGTGGTTCGGCGTACAGGAGTACTCGGCATGATACCCGGTAACATCAGAAGTACTCGGCACAAGAGCACTCGGCGTCTAGAGGAGCGTTCGGCTTCGACTGACTAACATCCTGAACTCCCCAAGCATCAACCACATCGTTCGGCATAGAAGGGACTGTTCGGCATCAGAGCGCTCGGCACACCTGGTTCGGCATACAGCGATCACTGTACTCGGGCTGGAGCGTTCGGCCATCAGCCCACTTGGGAAGTTCAGCCCATCTTTGTCTATAAATAGAGGGGCAGGGTCACAGTGAAGAGGATCCTTTTTTGGGAGAGAAAACACCAGGGAGACTCTGCCATTTTCAAGACTCATCTTCTCTACTTAACAACTCCACTCAAGCATTTGATTCACGAATTGTATTTGTAATCAACTATAAAGGAAATCAATAAAGTTGAACAAAGTGGACGTAGGCAATTACGCTGAACCACTATAAATTTAGTGTTCTTACTTTCTGCATTTAAATTAGCATTATCTTCTCTGTTTAATTTACTTTCATCACTTATATCTCTACACAATCTTTCTGAACGAGGTTAGTGACCAATTTTGGTGCTAACACTTTGGTGCATTCACTGAGAATCGAATTCTCAGACCTCAAGGATCTGCTTTGAAGCTACTGTATTGAACAAATCCCCCAAAGAAGATCCGACTCACTGATAGGACATCCGTTGATTCTACTCAGAGTTCATACCAATAACTCTACAATGGCAAGACCACGTACCAGGTCAGCTTCTCATAATGCGGATACCCACGAGACTGCTAACGTGCAACAAGCAGGACCTAGCAATCAACCAGCGATCTCGAGTGCAGGGATTGCCGCTCAAGAACAGACTCCAGTTGTCACCAGAGTAGAGTTCAATGACTTGATGAGAGAACTTAGGGAAAGCAGGAGACAACTAGGAGAACAGATGCAAGCTAATGCCAACCTGATGGCACAACTCACTCAACAGCAGCAACAGAATGCTGGGGGCAATCCTGCTGCTTACTCCTCATCTGACAGCTCAACTTCCTCTGATGAACCTCCCAGGCGCAGACGCCATAAGACTGATGCTGCGCGAGCAGATGCTGCTGTTCGAACAGTGGAGACCGCGACCAAGCAAGAGCTGGAAGCTTCAGGACCGGGATACAGATGGAAGATAGAGGCCCAGATCATCAAAATGCTAACGATGTCGAACCTCAAGATGCACGATTGGCAGATCGCCAAGAGAGGAGGCATCAGCATGGACAGGCGCGTAGAACAGACTCCAACCTTCCGCCTTCCATACAGACACCCGATCTGACAGCCATGATCAGGCAATTGATGAAAGAGAATCAGGGCTTATCAAATGATGACTGGGGAGTGTCAAGAAGTCATACTCCGTTCACGGATGTTGTGTTGCAAGCGGCGTACCCCAGGAAGTTTAGTATGCCTACTATTCCTGCATATGAAGGAAAGACTGACCCTAGACAACATGTCATGAGGTACGAATGGATGATGGATTCAGCCAGAGCGAATGATGCCACCAAGTGTAGGTGTTTTCCGATTACTCTATCTGGGATCGCTACTATGTGGTTCACCCGACTTCCTCCGCGATCCGTATCAAATTTCGAGGAGTTGGCAAAGAAGTTTATTGAGCAGTTCAAGATACACACTACGTGCCCAAAAGACGTGATGTCTCTGTCAAGTGTAATCCAAAACCCTGGGGAATCGTTGAAGGAATATTTGCAAAGATTCCACGTGGCAGCAACTGAAGTCAGTAATCCCAATGACCATGCAATTCTGATGGCTGTAATGAGAGGTGTGGATCCAGACTCTGAGTTTGGAGACTGGCTAGCAGGAAAACCTCCAGCTACGCTAGAGCGTTTCTACTCTAAGGCACACCAGTTCATAAGAAGAGAGGAAGCTAGGTGGGTACGACGAGATAAGGCGCCAGGGCCTGTCCAAGAGTCAATAAAGAGCAACATCGCTGTGAAGCAATCGGGAGACAGCTTGGGAAAGGTCCAAGTCAACGTCCAGAACAAACCGGGGCAACCCAAGGAGTCCGGAGGAAGGAGTCAAGGGAAAAGAAAAGAAGCAGGAAAGTGGAAGCCGAGAATTCCAAGCTACAGCGAGTACACTCCGCTAAACGCCCCACTTGAAAACATTTACCTATCCACCTGCAATACTTTTCAGTACAGAAAACCACGTCCAAAAGAATCAACTGAAGAACAGAAGCGGACCGGGAAATATTGTCGCTTCCATGAGACTTATGGACACAATACGGAAGAATGTAGACACTTGCACGACGCTATCGAGAAGTTGATCAGGCAGAAGAAATTGCAAGAATTTGTGAAGGATCCACAAGAAGGAGGACAGGGAACGTCCAACCCAGGTCGTGCACCAGCTCCACGTCATCCCGAGGAGCCTGCCCGGACCGTTGGTAGACTGGTCATAAATACAATTATCGGCGGGCCTCACCCCGCGGATAAGAATTGGTAGGAGATGGAGCGATATGCAAGTTCCTTGAAGCATGCAGATTTTGAGTGTTGTTCGAACATGGAGGACGGAGCCCCTGCTAAGCAACAGCGCGTAATGACAGACGATATTATGTTCAGAAGCAGAGACGCTAATCAGGTAGAGGCTCCGACCATCGACCCCATGGTCATATCTGCAACGATCGGACCAGCATACGTAAAAAGAATTCTGATTGATTCTGGAAGTTCAGTCAACATCATCTTCAAGAAGGCCTACGATCAAATGAAGCTAGAGACAAAAGACTTGAAACCATCCAAAGCTCATATCCACGGCTTTAACGGCGCTGCAACTGATGCAGTGGGATATGTCGAGTTACCAGTTGAACTGGGACAAGGCGAGCGTCGGAGAGTGCGAATTCTACCCTTTGTAGTTTTGGATGTGGACTCTCCGTATAACGTTTTCTTGGGCCGGCCGGCCCTGGCGGAGTTTAGGGCAGCATTAGCCCCATGGTGTTTAACTTTGAAGTTCCCGACTGACAAGGGAGTAGGCATTGTTCACGGCGACCAAGCAGCTGGTTGTTCCTGTTATGTGGCCGAGCTTCGAGAGGCCCACCGGAGGGAGAAGGGAAAGGTTGCGGACAATCCCGTCCGCATCCTCAATGCGGACAGTTGACAAGTAATGCCCGAGCCCTGGCTCGGGCACAGTTCTCGGATCTACGGAGGTATAGATCCGAGAGACGACGATGAGAAACCCAGGGAAGAGAAGGCGGCACCGGCTGAATTAACAATTGACATTTCAGTTAGCCGTGACGACCCTTCGCGAATACTGAAGATCGGATCACAGCTAGGCCCCGCAATGACAGAAGACCTTAGCGACTTCCTCCGGGCGAACCTTGATGTTTTCGCCTGGACGCATTCTGATATGTGTGGGATTTCTCCCGCCATCACGAGTCATATGTTGAACATAGACCCGAAATACGTCCCAGTCAAGAAAAAAAGGAGAGGAATGGATCCAGAGAGATCCGCCGCTCTTGGAGAGGAGGTGGACAAACTCAAAGCAAATGGGTTCGTCCGCGACGCCCTCTACTCGGAATGGGTCTCCAACCCCGTACTAGTAAAGAAGGTGAATGGGAAATGGAGGACTTGCGTAGATTATTCCGACTTGAACAAAGCATGCCCTAAGGACAGTTTCCCGTTGCCTAGGATCGATCAGTTGGTCGATTCCACCGCAGGACACGAGTTACTGTCATTCATGGATGCGTACTCAGGATACAACCAAATCCCAATGCATATTCCGGACCAAGAACACACCAGCTTCGTTACAAATGTCGGGCTGTATTGCTATGTAGTGATGCCCTTTGGATTGAAGAATGCTGGAGCAACTTACCAACGTCTGGTGAATCGAATGTTCAAGGACCAGCTGGGTAAAACCATGGAAGTCTATGTGGATGACATGCTCGTGAAGTCACGACGGTCAAACGACCACATTCAAGACTTGGCTGAAATGTTCGACATACTCAGGTTTTATGGCATGAAGATCAACCCGTTGAAGTGTTCTTTCGGCGTCGCATCAGGGAAGTTTTTGGGATTCATCGTCAACGCTAGGGGAATCGAAGCCAACCCAGAAAAGATCCAAGCTATTCGAGATGTACAAGCGCCTAGGACTATAAAGCAGGTACAGAGCTTGAACAGAAAAGTAGCTGCGCTGAGTCGATTTATATCCAAGGCAACTGACAAGTGCATCCCGTTCTTTGACATAATAAAGAAAGGAAAGAGAAATTTTGAATGGACGTCTAGCTGTGAGGAAGCATTCCGAAATCTGGTGAGGCATCTGGAGAGCCCACCAATGCTATCAAAGCCAGTCGATCATGAGATGTTGTACGTATACTTGGCTGTATCCCCACATGCGATAAGTGCGGCTTTGGTACGAGAGGAGGATCGAGTCCAAAAGCCGGTGTATTATGTTAGCAAACGTTTAACAGGGGCCGAGAGGAATTACCCTAAAATAGAGAAATTGGCTTATTGCTTGGTAATTGCATCACGAAAGCTTCGCCCGTACTTTCAAGCACATTCAATAGGTGTTTATTCCGATCAACCCCTGAGGCAGGTACTCCAACGACCGGAAACTTCTGGAAGATTGCTAAGATGGAACATCGAGTTGAGCCAATTCGATATCACGTACTTACCACGGAGAGCCATCCGAGGGCAAGCGTTAGCAGACTTCATCGCTGAATTTACCATACCCATCAAACCGGACGATCACGACATCATTCCCCCCGTTCGATGGAAATTATACACTGACGGTGCATCAAACGACCGTTGCTCCGGCGCGGGCGTAGTTCTTGTAACTCCGGAAAACCGATCGATCTGTTATGCCCTGAAGCTCGATTTCCCGGCTACAAATAACGAAGCCGAATATGAAGCACTGATCGCTGGCTTGAAACTCATCAGGGAACTCGGGATCGAATCAGTCGAAATCTTTTGTGACTCGCAATTGGTGGTTTACCAAGTACGAGGAGACTACCAAGCAAAGGGACGAAAGCTTGCTCCGTACCTCATTCAGGTCCAAGAACTACTATCAAATCTTGAGCGTTATGACCTCTCACATATCCCGCGCGAACAGAACAAAGAAGCCGACTTATTGGCCAAGTTCGCAAGTACCGACGATACGCAACAAATGGGATTGTATCCCGTTGAAGTCTTGCATGCCCCGAGCATAGACGAAATGAAAGTCGATCGCGTGTTGGGAACAGAAATCGAGAAGGAATCGTGGATAACCCCATTCAAACTATACCTGACGACCGGGGCCTTACCGGGAAAAAGAAGCGAAAGACGGCAGGTCCTTCGAAAGGCCGCGCGATACATAATGCAGGATGGATCAATGTATCGAAAAGGATTCCCAGTCCCGTTATTACGATGCATCGCTCATGATGAGACAAAGCGAGTCTTGAGAGAGGTTCATGAAGGGGAATGTGGCGACCATACTTGGGGGCAAACGCTAGCAAAGAAGATCCTCCGCTATGGATATTACTGGCCCACCGTAAACCGGGATGCCGCGGACTACGCGAGAAAATGCGACAAGTGTCAAAGATATGTGAAAATCCCGAGGGCTCCATCAACGGAACTCACACAAATGATCAGTCCTTGGACATTTGCGATCTGGGGAATCGACATAATCGGCTCTTTGCCTCTATCCAAAGGTGGCGCGAAATACGCAATAGTTGCAGTCGACTATTTCACGAAATGGGCTGAGGCAGAACCTTTGGCCACTATCACCTCTAAGAAGGTCATTAACTTCATTGTACGAAACATTATATGCCGCTTTGGCCTTCCAGGCACCATCATAACAGACAACGGAACGCAATTCGAAAGCAGAGAGTTCAAAGAGTTCTGTTTAAAGTACGGCATCGAGAAAAAGTTCACCGCCGTTGCACACCCAAAAGCTAACGGACAAGTCGAGGCCGTTAACAAAATAATCAAGTCCATACTGAAGAAGCGTCTGGAGAAGGTTGGGGGCAAGTGGGTAGATGAACTCTCGACAGCATTATGGGCGTATAGAACTACCCACAAGTCCGTGACCGGCCACACTCCGTTCGCCTTGGCATACGGCTCTGAAGCCGTTATACCCGTGGAACTTGAAGTTCCATCGCACCGAGTGACATACTATGATCCCAAGACGAACCAAAACCTCTTGCTGGAATCACTGGACTGCATCGACGAAAAGCGTGAAGAAGCTGAATTAAGGGCGGCAGCGCACAGACATCGAGTCAAGCGTTACTACGACGGCAGAGTCCGCCCAAGAATCTTTGATGTGGGTTATCTCGTTCTGAAACGAGTCTTCCCGGTACCATCACGCATGAATCCCAGCTGGGAAGGTCCATACGCCATTGAACGGAAGCTTGGAGAAGGAACATTCAAGCTAGCGACCGTTGATGGCGTGACACTCCCCCGAGCATGGAACAGTGAACATCTGCGGCACTATTACATTTAGCATGTTTTCCTTTCTTGTTGTAGGCACTGTTATTTCCTGCATGTTTCCATTCAATAATGACTTAGTTTCCTTTTAAAGTTGTAATCAAGCGATTTAGTTGATTTTCATTAATAAAGGCTTGAAGCCATATTTTCTATGAAGTTTCTATATCTCTTAATTGGATGATAAATTACATTATCATGCACGACATACAGACTCGTACGAACGATTCCAAATCTCCGAATCCCCAGAGCGCGGATCGGAGTACTCTAAGTCCCCGGAGCGCGGACTAGAGTATAAACGATTCCAAATTTCCGAATCCCCAGAGCGCGGATCGGAGTACTCTAAGTCCCCAGAGCGCGGACCAGAGTATAAACGATTCCAAATCTCCGAATCCCCAGAGCGTGGATCGGAGTACTCTAAGTCCCCGGAGCACGGACTATAGTATAAATGATTCCAAATCTCCGAATCCCCAGAGCGCGGATCGGAGTACTCTAAGTCCCCGGAGCGCGGACTAGAGTATAAACGATTCCAAATCTCCGAATCCCCAGAGCGCGGATCGGAGTACTCTAAGTCCCCGGAGCACGGGCCAGAGTATAAACGATTCCAAATCTCCGAATCCCCAGAGCGCGGATCGGAGTACTCTAAGTCCCCAGAGCGCGGACTAGAGTATAAACGATTCCAAATCTCCGAATCCCCAGAGCGTGGATCGGAGTACTCTAAGTCCCCAGAGCGCGGACCAGAGTATAAACGATTCCAAATCTCCGAATCCCCAGAGCGTGGATCGGAGTACTCTAAGTCCCCGGAGCGCGGACTAGAGTATAAACGATTCCAAATCTCCGAATCCCCAGAGCGTGGATCGGAGTACTCTAAGTCCCTGGAGCGTGGACTAGAGTATAAATGATTCCAAATCTCTAAATCCCCAGAGCGTGGATCGGAGTACTCTAAGTCCCCGGAGCGCGGACTAGAGTATAAACGATTCCAAATCTCCGAATCCCCAAAGCGCGGATCGGAGTACTCTAAGTCCCTGGAGCGCGGACTAGAGTATAAACGATTCCAAATTTCCGAATCCCCAGAGCGCGGATCGGAGTACTCTAAGTCCCTAGAGCGCGGACCAGA
Organism: Allium fistulosum; assembly: GCA_030737815.1. Lineage (NCBI taxonomy): Eukaryota > Viridiplantae > Streptophyta > Magnoliopsida > Asparagales > Amaryllidaceae > Allium > Allium fistulosum. The sequence continues at coordinate 344,522,322 of CM060902.1, forward strand.
GTATAAACGACTCCAAATCTCTGAATCCCCAGAGCGTGGATCGGAGTACTCTAAGTCCCCAAAGCGCGGACTAGAGCATAAACGATTCCAAATTTCCGAATCCCCGAAGTGCGGAGCGAAGTACTCTAATTCCCCGGAGCGCGGACTAGAGTATAAACTATTTCAAGCCTCCAAGTCCCCGGGACACAGAGTCAGCAAGAAGACCAAGTACTCAAAAGATGTGGGACGAGAGGTACGCCATGTCCAAAAATGTTTGAACAGCACAAGAATGGACCGGGAGATAATGCAACTCATAAGAACTTGAGTTATGGCTACAATTAGTCAGCAAACCAAATAAAGACAAGAGAATCATTCAAACAAAAAGAAACTAAAACTTTATTCAATAAGTCCAAAATGGGGATACATGATCACTCCTACAAAGTTCAGACCTCTCTATACAAACTACAAGTTGTGGAAGATAAAAACAATTACAAAACTTAAGCAGGAAACTTGTTGAACAAGTGCATCGATTATTTCTTCGACTTCTTCTTCTTGTCTTCCTTTGGTGTTTCCGACGACTCCTCTCCCTCACGCTTTTTCTTGGACTTTTTGCTTGCTAGAGAAACGGAGTCAGGAGTAGGAGACGGGACATCTAGTGGCTTGGACCTGCCCGGGAGAATGATTTTCAAAGGTCTGTTCTGCGGGTCAGTGAGTTCCAGTATTTCAGATTCAACTTTGACTTTGACCTTTTTCTTCTCCTCGTCGGCGAGACGGTCCTTCATGCTCATCTCTGAAGTATGCTCAGAGGCGCCAGTGATTTTAACTTCATCGCTTCCTTCGGCAGGAGACGAAGTATCAAGTTTGTCATCCTCAAGCGCCCCGATCACTTGAGCGTCTGGACCGGGAGTTACTCCTGCGTGAGCAACGTCGCTTGTTTTCTCTGCTTCCTCCTTGGCGTCATCGCTCCTCGGAGTTGGCTCGGCATCAGAGCAACCTGCACGGAAACATAAGGAATGAGCATTAGAACGAATAGCCACTGCTGAAAAATGACGGGAACTCTTCAACTTCTAGAGAAAGAAGAATTTCCTACCAGGGTCCGGCTGGCTATCGGTGGCACGAGGGGTTTCACCCTCCAGGATAGGTGACAGCACGTGAACACCAAGCCCGGGATCTTCGGGATCATAACTAGCATGCTGCTCGAATGGATCAAGTGCTGGCCGACCGGCCGATTGAGCAGCATAAGGAGCGGCAACGTGAGGAGTAGTAGCATCGGCCCCAGACGGGCCAGCTTCGTCATTCTTCTCTTTCGGAGGGGAAGAGCCTTTGCCATAAAGTGCCAATGCTGCGGATAAGTCCGATGGCTCATTCCCCCTTAGGAACTCCTTCACCAAGGCATCCTCATCGACCTCGTTGGAGCCCGACTCGACCTTCTTGATCCTAATCAGAGTTTCCCACGCCTCAGCCAGGGATTCGAGGTAGCCGTCGCCCAGAAATGTTAAGTCGCGGTGCATAAGGACGCGGGCTCCATACTCAGCGATCAACGAGTCAAACATACTTTTGACCTCTTCCCTGCCGGCTTCTACGGCCGCCTCGAGGCGAGAATCAAGCTCTTCCACAGCCTTTCCTCCTCACGGGCCTCGTCCTTCATTTTCTCGACCCCGGCGAGTTCGTCATCGAGCTTTGTCTTCAGGAGCCGGGTAGCAACAATCTCATCACAGTATCGCTATGATTCTTCTTAAGCAGCTACTTTGTCTTCCTTCTCCTTGGAAAGTAATTCCTTCAGCTCCTTGACTTGAGTAGCAAGTGCGTCCCTTTCCTTTTGGACAGAATCTTTTTCTAGGGCGAGGGCACCGCTGCGCTGGACTGCTTCGTCAAGCTCTTTTTTGTGAGCCGCCTCTAAACGAGTAACTGCCTCGGCAGTATTTTTTGCGCTTTGTTCAGCGGCTTCTAGCTTTGACTTATACGAAGCGAGCTCTTCATCTTGGAGTTTGATGATTTTCTTATCGCTGTCAGCCTCTAGATTCAGACGGTCAATCTCGTGTTGACGCTCGACGGACACTTCCGAGATCTTTTCCACCAAGTGCACGAACGCGTCATGTTGAACATAGACGTCGTTGTTGCAGGCAATGGCACTTTGCTTCACATGCCCAGGAATGTGATGGATGGCTGGGAGGAATTTCAAGCCATCAAAGCAGATTTTCGGAAACTTGGCCTTAAGGTCGACCATCTTTTCCGCAACAGTCGGGTCCACTGCAGGAGTAGGAGGAGGAGGCTTTGAGAATTCCGTTCTTTTACGTTGCTCTCGAACTTGCCTCGTACACGATGAACTGGAGTGTTGTTCTCGAGCAGCATCAGACTGATAACCCTTCTGCGAAGACTTCTCCTTATCTGGCTCAGTTGGAGGAGGAAGATCGTGGGACTGAGAAGATTGAGAATGTGCTTTCTTGCGGTGAGACGACTCGCGAGGACGATTGTCCCTATCTTCATAATCACCTCGGTCCCTGCGTCTGCCTGAACCGGAATCCCGTCCTGAGTGATGGAATATAGAAGACCCCTGAAGGCGATCAAGTCCGTGAGAGCGGCCCTTATCACCTGCAAAGAATGGAAATAACAACGAGTTAAGGGGAATTCACAAATTAAAAAGACTTGAAGTATATTATGGAATGTGCATGTGCGTGTGTGTCCTAGTGTTCCCCCCGACGGACCCGTTCGTTTATCTTTGCTAATAGGAGTGTTGTCTCCTTGAGCCGGGAGTTGAACTTCTACATTGCCTCTAGCGGGCGAAGAGAATTTGAGAGCTTCAGGATCATCGAACCCGTAATTAAGTAAATCATCGGGGATGGACAGGTTGGACAGACCCCTCAAAGAACTTTCCAGGTGCTGCGAAGAAGCCTCTTTCTCAGGAGGGATAGGCGTAACTTTTGAGGTGCCACCAACTTTCTCCTTTTGAACCGTATATTTCAACTTCTTCTTTCCCTTCGAAGGGGAGGATGATGTCTCAATATCCTGAACTTCGATTGCCGGATTCCAAGCGGGACCCACGTTCTCGCCCTGAGTTTCAGGGGCATCAACCTCTTTGCGCTCGCCTTCTTCGTGCGTGTCGGGAGCGCGACGCGACGATGGTCCGGCAAGTTTTTTTCCTTTACCGGATGGAGGTTTGGGAATGGTAACACCTTCTGGAAGGCTGATTCGACGACCAGGGGCTAGCAAGCCAAACCCTGACAGCGATTCGTTTGAAATGATGGTCCGGATGTCTCGATCCTCGACAGGAAGAGCTCTAATGGCTTCAACAGCCTCAGAATATCCTCGACCTTCCGGACGCGGGTTGATACCTGAAAAGATGAAATGAAGAGTTAGGAAAAGCATGACTCCGATTAAATATGAATAGTGACTCAGCAAAGAGACTTACTGCCTTCAACCCATCTCCTAGCGAAACCAGAAAGGTAGCGCACATAGAACCATTCCTGTTTGTACAGGACGAATTTGCTACATGCCCCTGTCAAGATCTGGCACTTGTGGTATGGCTCGAGGAACATAAAGGAAGGACTGTCTTTCCGTCTCTTGAACATATAAATGTATCTGATATCACCAGGGGTTGGAGGTCTGGAGAAGACGGCCATGAAAAGTAAGTAAGTCCCATATAGAAACGCATGATCGTTCGGGTGCAGTTGCGATGGAGCCATGTCTATGTACTGCAGAATATACCGGAGAAATAAATTGAATGGAGGCACGCTGCCCATCCAACACATGAACTTGTTGCAGGTAGTGTACCCGACTGGGGGCAGATGAGGGCAATCGTGTCTCGAAGGGACTAACACGTCGGCGAAAGGAATACCGTGAATAGAGCATATCCGCCTCAGAGCAGCTTCGTTGATCTTCAAAGCTTGAGAGTCGATCGGATTATCTAGTAAGATGGTTGCCTCCAGAGCATCAGGCGCCAAGTTAGGAGCGGGAGAAGTTGACGGGTTAGAAGTATCTGCGGCTCCTTGCCTCGATGGCGGCCCAGGCCTGTCGGATATGGTAGCGGAGCTAGATTTTCTCGACATCCCAAATAAATAACTAAGTGCTTGAGAGAACTATACTTAAAAAACGTTGAACGTTAGAATTAGCAACACGAGTTCTCCCCCCACGTGGTGTGTAAACTAGTGCAGGCAATTGTGTACAAGCGATAAGAATCTAAAGGTTTTTAAAGATATAATGATTAGCTTCGAATCATCGCCTTCGAAGACTGTCATCGCTGACCGTCTCAAAAAGCTTGCCTTGAGGCGATTACAGTTCCAGATTCAGAAAGCATATGTTCTATAAAGTGACCGGCCTAAGTGTAGTCTGACATTTATATTGTCCGGCATTTGAATGTTGTTCGACATTGAAATTGTTCGACCCAAGTCTTGTTCGGCATGTATATGTGCGTTCGGCATGTCTAAGTCCTGTTCGGCATATATGTGCGTTCGGCATGTCTAAGTCTTGTTCGGCATATATGTGTGTTCGGCATGTCTAAGTCCTGTTCGGCATATATGTGCGTTCGGCATGTCTAAGTCCTGTTCGGCATATATGTGCGTTCGGCATGTCTAAGTCTTGTTCGGCATATATGTGCGTTCGGCATGTCTAAGTCCTGTTCGGCATATATGTGTGTTCGGCATGTCTAAGTCCTGTTCGGCATATATGTGTGTTCGGCATGTCTAAGTCCTGTTCGGTGTATATGTGTGTTCGGCATGTCTAAGTCTTGTTCGAAGTGTATGTGTTTGTTCGTCATTAGGGTAGTGTTCGGCCTAAGATCGTTCGGCTAGAGTAACGCTCCGCCTTCGATCATAACTCCACCCTGCTCCCTCTCCATTTACGCCGAACGACAGAGACAGATCGCCCGGCGCAGGATTACGCCGTTCGACTCCCCATCTTCCTTTTTTTTCTCTTCTTCCAATCTTGATCAGCACAAGAGAGCTAGGTTTAACTCCCGTACACCGGTTGGCGACTCCGAATGGTAGAACCATTTTCACTAGCCACGCATTTACAACTAAAGAACATGAGATGAACCTAAAGTGGAAGTAATACAATTGTGGAAGGAATGATACCTAATTCGACGACCGAAGTTGAGAATGGATTAATTAGACTTAATGTCTGATAGGATGGCAAGAGTTGCAAAGTCTCTAGGAGTGGTAGAAGAGAAGGCGTAAAAGAAAAATGGTGGAAGGGCGCCTGGTTATATAGAGGGAGGTAGAAGTCGAAGAGGCTATACCCGGTAGAACCGGTCAATACCGGAGTGTTCGGCATCGTGGCGGAGAGACATTCGGCACGCTAGGTACGTTCGGCTTCGAACGTATCGTTCGGCATCCCAACCTCGTTCGTCTTGCACCTCCTTCGCTAACATTCTCGAGAAGGTACCTCCGAGGTAGATTGTACCAGATTCAAAGCGCATCACGTTCGGCCACGCAATACACTTTGGGGGGCAAGTGTTTCCTGGGGATTTGCCCAGGCAACTAGTACTCGGCAATCAGTGCTCGGCATCAGAGAGTGACCGGCATCAAGGAGTGTTCGGCGAAGCACTTGACGTCCAGGAGTGTTCGGCTAAGTACACGGCATCCATAGTGTCCGGCGTCCAGTAATGTTCGGCGAAGTACTCAGCAGTGTTCGGCGTCAACTGGCACTCAACGTTAACCAAATGCTCGGCATCAAGACTGCTCGGCATACAAGACTGCTCGGCATCAAGACTGCTCGGCATACAAGACTGCTCGGCATCAAGACTGCTCGGCATCAAGACTGCTCGGCATACAAGACTGCTCGGCATCAAGACTGCTCGGCATCAAGACTGCTCGGCATGCGAGACTGCTCGGCACACGAGAGCAATCGACATCAAGGGGAACTCGGCAGTATCTGTGGTTCGGCGTACAGGAGTACTCGGCATGATACCCGGTAACATCAGAAGTACTCGGCACAAGAGCACTCGGCGTCTAGAGGAGCGTTCGGCTTCGACTGACTAACATCCTGAACTCCCCAAGCATCAACCACATCGTTCGGCATAGAAGGGACTGTTCGGCATCAGAGCGCTCGACACAACTGGTTCGGCATATAGCGATCACTGTACTCGGGCTGGAGCGTTCGGCCATCAGCCCACTTGGGAAGTTCAGCCCATCTTTGTCTATAAATAGAGGGGCAGGGTCACAGTGAAGAGGATCCTTTTTTGGGAGAGAAAACACCGGGGAGACTCTGCCATTTTCAAGACTCATCTTCTCTACTTAACAACTCCACTCAAGCATTTGATTCACAAATTGTATTTGTAATCAACTATAAAGGAAATCAATAAAGTTGAACAAAGTGGATGTAGGCAATTACGCTGAACCACTATAAATTTGGTGTTCTTACTTTCTGCATTTAAATTAGCATTGTCTTCTCTGTTTAATTTACTTTCATCACTTATATCTCTACACAATCTTTCTGAACGAGGTTAGTGACCAATTTTGGTGCTAACAATCACTATATGACAAAGAAGTTGAGTCTGAATCATCCCATTACTGAAAAAGCCTGCTTCTTTTGTTTTTGAAATTTCTCACTCTTATTCTTGAATTTATTCTTATTTCGTTCTGGGCAGTCTCTCTTTACATGGCCCACCTTATCACATTTATAACACTTGAGTGAGGAAGTTGACGGATTGTTGTTATTTCTGTTGTTGCCAAACTTCTTATTCTTTTCGAACTTCATAAATTTTTTGAAATTTTTAGCCGAAAATGCAATGTCGTCGCCATCTTCATCGGAGTCTTCATTTTTTGCTTGAAATTCAATTATTCTTCGATCTTGGGCTTGTGCTCGTTTTGCCTGTAAATTCACTTCATATGACATGAGATTTCCTATTAACTCTTTTGGTTTAATGGTTGAAATGTCATTAGCTTCTTCAATAGCTAAGACTATTCGTTCCCACTTATCCGTTAAGGAGTTTAGAATTTTTGAAACAATATCAAAATCAGTGTATTTTTTGTCTAGTGCTAGAAATGAGTTATATATGTCTTGAAATCTAGTGTAGATGTCATTTATAGTTTCATCTTGGTTCATTGTAAAGTTTTGAAATTGATTTTTGAGCATTGAAATCTTACTTTGTTTGACTTTATTTGTACCTTCATGAGTTATTTTAAGTGTACGCCAAATTTCATTTGTTGATGTACACATACTAACTCTATTAAACTCATTTTTATATAAAGAACAAAACAACATATCCATAGCTTTACCATTAGCAGTAGCATCTGTTTTATGTGTGTTTGACCACTGTGCATAAGTGGTGGTAGGTATAGTGTATTCTTGTTGAGTGATATTCCAAGTGTCATAACCATTAGCTTGCATACATATCCTTATCTTAGTTGATCAATAATTATAATTTAACCCGTTGAATATTGGTGATCATACAGTAGATCGTCCTTCAACGAAACCTGATGCAGTATTATCCATTTTACTAAAATATCAAAAAATCTTTTTCGGTTATATGATTGACATGCTCTGATACCAAATGAAAGTCTATGTAGATCGAGTAATATGATTATGTCTTCTGAATAAAAATTCTATTAAAATGGTAGTATAAAAATTGCAATAAGTAAAGTGCAGCAGAGACTTTTATACTAGTTCGAACTCCCGTTCTACATCCAGTCCTAGACTCCTTCAAGATTTAATTAACAAACGTCCTCACTTAACCCGAAAGAATCGGTATTACAGACTGCCTAAGCTACCGAATAGGACTTCGTGCCTGAAGATCTCCAACATGACTTCGACTATTACAAATAGTTGAGTTTGTGACTTTGTGCGCTCTTTGAATAGCACGAATGAGCCAATATGTACTCCCTTCCTATATCTTCTTCTTGATGGTATAATATGTGTTTGTAAAGAGAATAGAAGTAGATTAATCACTATAGATATAGATTTGTAAGATCAAGTGATCAAATCAAAAGCAATTGAATATTTTGAATGATCAGTGAATCTAAACAAGATTGTAAATAGAAAGTAGTAGATTAAGTTATGAATTAAAGAATGGAGATTGCTTTATATAGAAAATGAATGGTTGCAAATATTTATAAAGAGTGGTAACCATTAGAAGAGTAGCAGCCATTAACGAGGGATGTGACTCTTCACAAGGAAGAGGATCCCTTTAGATTTTTAAAATAAAAATGACAATTGCGACATTCGGTCGACTAAACAAAGTATTTCAATGGACTAATTTATAGTAAAGCTTTTCCCAAAAGAGAATACTATAAAAAAATACATGTTTCAGTCGATTGAAAATGTTGATTCAGTCGAATAGATTCTGTTGTAAAAAATGAAACATACAGGATTCAATCGACTGAAGTTGGCATTTTAGTCGACTGAAAGCTGAGTCTTTTTCTTGTCATGTCTTAGCATATATGCTGAATACGTATACGTATATGTCTACCATTTTGAGGATATTTTAACATCTATATACTCTAGACTACTGACCCTATGACCGATATAAATTTCTGTGTCATCATCGTCTTGTTTTTGTTATACAAAGATCCTTGAATAGCTAATTTCCTGCAAATGTCGATAATATACATAATACTTTCTTATATAATAGGCATTATCAAAATATGAGGTTCTAACAATTATGTCCTAAAGATAAAGGCCTATATTGATAGGCTTTCACAATTGGATGTGATGATAAACAACGAATTGTACGTAGACTTGATACTTGGTTCACTTACCCTTCAGTTTGAATCGTTCACACTGAATTATAATATTAACCAACTAAATGTGAATCTTATAAAGCTCCTCGGTATGTTGAGGTCGGCAGAGGCATACTCGAAGGATCAAGGGGTCCTGCTTGCTGTTTAGGGTGGGGCGTCATCTTTAAAGAGTTCAAAGAAGTGGGAGAGAGAAAGTAAGAAAAATAAGAAGAGTAAGATAACCGATGCCAAGGGTGGACGTCACCATTGTCATAAGAAATGACACTAGAAAAGTAACTGTCCGGAGTACTTAAAGGTAGTTAAAGAACGAAAGAAAAACAATATTGTAGCTTTGTCAGGTACATTTATGATTCGAAATTGTTTTGAAATTAATAAAATTACTTGGGTTTTAGATACTGGATCTAGAACTCATATGTAATTCATTATAGGGACTTAGGAATTGGCACCGCATGACAAAAGGAGAGATGAGGCTCTAGGTTGCTGATGGATCTATCGTTGATGCAATGACAATAGGAGATTGTCATTTATGTCTGCCCAGTGGTGTTGTATTGATATTAAATAATTGCTATTTTGTAAATGACTTTATTTGTGGAATTGTGTCTGTTTCGAGATTGTCTGAGACAGGATATGAATTTCACCATGCAAATAAGTTATGAGCATAAGTTTGAATGGAAACAAAGTCTTGCGATAGCGTTCTTGAAAATGGCATTTATGCGACTAATAAAAATTATGTTTGTTCTATGAGTAGTTCTTCTAACAATATAAATGATAATTACCTTTGGCATTGTAGGCTAGGTCATATTAGTGAAAAATGACTGCATAAACTAAAAACCGACCTATCACTTAATTCTAAATAATTTGACACGTGTGAGTCATGTCTCGAAGGTAAAACAACCAAGTACCCCTTCAACGGGAGCAAGGAAAGGGTAGATGAACTCTTATTGTTAGTACATTATGATGTCTGTGGCCCAATGCATGTAATCACCAAGGATAATTGTTCTTACTTTGTTACCTTCACTGATGATTTCTCGAGACTAGGATATATGTATCTTATGAAGAACAAATCTGATGTCTGCGAGAAATTTGTGGAATATAAGAATATATTTGAAAATCAAATGAATCGAAAGATTAAAATTCTTTGATCTGATTAAGGAGCTGAGTACATTGGATGGGATCTCCAATGGTACTTAAGAGATAATGAGATTATCTCTCGGGTTACTCCACCCTATACTCCATAACGCAACGGTGTGTTGGAGCGAAGGAACCAAACCTTATTTGACATGGTTCGCTTCATGATGAGTAAGGCCGAGTTACCTCTATCTTATTGGGGTTATGGTTTGGAAACTACACTGCATGTGTTGAATTTGTTGCCCACTAAATCCGTGCCTAAAACACCATATAAGACATGGTGCGGTAAGAAACCCCAACTCTAGTATATGAAAGTTTGGGGTTGTCGGCCTATATTAATGACATTGGTTTGAAAAAACTAGAGGAAAGATCAGTACTATGTAAATTTATAGGATATCCCACTAACTTAATGGGATATATATTCTACAATACCGAGGAACAAAAAGGTTATAGTTTTTCGGCACGCTATCTTTTTGGAAAAGGAAATTCTGTCAAGGAAAATTAATAATGAGGTTGTAGAATTGGATGAGATCCAAGAAGTTAACGCTGAGGCCGAACTAATAGGAGAACCGATTTCACCCATACGTTGTATATTAGAAGGTATAATAGAGAATCTTGTGCACCAAAGAGAAACTACGATTTTATCGTGGATGGCAAAAAGGAGGACTGTGTCTTCATGTTGACACTCCTTTGTCTTTCTAACAGGCACTGCAAAGTAAAGACTTTACACTTTGGCTTAGAGTGATGTAATTCGAAATGGATTCCATGCATGAAAACAAAGTATGGACTTTGTCAAACATACCCAAAGGGATAAAAACCCATCGGCTACATATGGATTTTTAAGAAAAAGCTAAATGTAGATGGGGAAATAGTGACTTATAAGGCTAGGCTAGTTGCGAAAGGATTTCGTCAAATTCAAGGTATTGATTATGATAAAACCTTTTCGCTCGTACCATGATTAAGTCTATTCGGATTATGTTGGCTGTTACTGGATTGTATGGCTATGAAATATGAAAAATGGATGTAAAGACAACATTTCAAAATGGTGATTTATAAGGGACCGTCCATATGTCACAGCATAAGGGTTTTGTGGTTAGTGGAAGTGTGGACAAGGCTTGCAAGTTGTTAAAGTCCATTTATGGAGTCAAACAAGTTTCAAGGTGAACAAGTGTTTTGATAAAGTAATCAAATAGTTTGGTTTTTATCAGAACTCAAAGGAAGCGTGCGTATACAGAAAGGAACATGGAAACATTATCGTATTCTTAGTGCTATGTGTCGACGATATTCTATTAATTAGCAATGACACTTCGTTGTTACAACTAGTCAAGCTTGGCTTTTCAAGAAATTCTCCATGAAGGATTTGGAGAAGCGAACTATACACATGGTGTAAAGATCTATAGAGATAGATCTAAGGGGCTGCTGGAATTGTCTCAATCCTTATACATAAATATCATACTGAAGAGGTTCAATATGGAGAATTCCAAATATGGAAATGTACCAATGCAATCAGGAAATCGTCCTTTCTAAGAAGTATGCTCCTTATACTGATAAGAAGAAATAGCATATGAAGAGGATATCCTAGGCTTCAACCATATGATCCATAATGCAAGCTATGTTATGTACTAGATCCGATGTGGCATACACAGTAGGATGTGTAAGATGATACTAGTATTATCATGAAGAAAAGTACTAGACAACTGTAGTATTTAAGAAAGACTCAGGATTTATTCCTCATATACAAGAATGGAGACCTCATTATGAAAGGGTATAATGTCTCTAGATTTCAGAGCGACATTAATGATAGTAATTCAGTATCTGATTATGTTTTTATGCATAATGAGGGAGCCATCAGTTGGAAAAGTTTCAAACAAGAAACATTAGCTGATTCAATGATGAAGGCCAAGTACACCGCCCTCAATAAAGTAGTTAAAGAGGTAGTCTAGATGCGCTAAGTGAGCTCGGAGTGATTCCTAATACTAAGAATCCAATGGTATTGTTCTGTGACAATAATGTGGTGATACAGATCATGAAAAAGCCCAGATTGCACAAGAAGTTAAGACATATTCTTCACAAGTTCCACCTCATCATATAATTTGTTCAAAAGAAAGAGGTCATGATTCAAAGGGTAGATACCAAGGACAACATAGCAGATCCATTCACTAAAGGTCCAAGTCAGTCGGTTCCCGAGAAGTTGATCGAATTGGCCCCAAGTGCAAGTGAGAGACTGATAGAGTTAGGGGTATGTCTTAGGAGAAATTCTATCATTTATTGTAAATTATTAACTCTATATTCAATTCTCATTCACAATAAAAGGTGTAATCTTTCCGTTATAATATGTATGAATAATTAAATGTTTAATGAAAGTATATTTAATAGAAAATCCATAAATAGTGTGTTTGCGATAGTAATTACAAATAATTGTAATCATGAGTATTGTATTACAATATAATAAATACATCATTTTAAATATTCATAGTCAAGTTGGATCGAGACTGGATATCGATGCATCCATTGAGACTAGAGCAGATAATACTCTCCAAATATTGGGCATTGTATTACTCATGACTTCTAGAGGCACCATGGGGTTACATACTGATAGTTATTGAATAACAATAGAACGACTCACTCAATAATTTTCTGTTGGTTAATATAGCTAAGGTCAAACAAAAAATCAATGTAACTAATTTACACAGTTCTCTTGACTTGAGAATACTGTTGCTCTTCAATATGAAAGCTCTGCTTTAATTATAATTGTCATGGCACGTCGTCCATCGAACGACTATAGATGGGTCGAGTGGAAGTATTCGAAGTGCAACATTATTCAAGAGAGGATTTGTCTCCTCGGTTATACAAGGTTAGTATCACGGTCTATTGAAGTCAACTCAAAGTCAAAATCTCTAGCCACAGTAGTTCGATTAATAATAATTTTTGTTATTGAACCAATGACTTGGACTATAGAGTTAAATATGGATGATATTGGAATTTTGACCACTACCAAATTCCCTAAGTCCTAAGTAATATAGTTTTGACGAAGAGAATTGATGTAAATAATTTTCACAATCAGTTAATGCTTAGTATGAAAACCTAGATTTTACCGATATCAAGTAAGCGATAAATTTGGCTCACACCACCTACTAAGTGAAGTGTGAACCTTAATATCTGAATTATTCGATATTGACCGCTGACCAAATTCACACCTAAGTCATACAACTAAAATGTTGAATACTAAAAAATACCACCTGATTTAATTGATTTATAATTAAATTAATTATATTAATTAATATTTATGAAATATTAATTATATTATTTTATTTGGTGTTTATTCAACAACATTAAATAGTGTGCATATAATAGTTATATAAACACTAACCGACATACGATATCGATACACATTTAAATTGAATTTAAATGCAACAAATATATTTGTGTTTGAAATGGTTTTGAGGCCCATTAAGTGCTTGCTTATGTCGGCTATAAGGCAATAATAAAGGGCCGGCAATGAGATGGCTAGAGAGAGGGGAATTTTGAATTCAAAAGGAAAGAACTATTGAGAGAAAAACAAGGACCTTGATCCTTATTTCACCCTCTTATTTCTCCCCTATTCCCTCCTACCCTAACTTTGGATTTGGTCTTTTACTAACTCCTCTTGCTCCATACTAGGCAAGCCACTCTTCTTCTATAGCTTCAAAATTTTCAAGCCTAAATACGTTAAATTATCCGATTCGATTAGTGATGGCAATTATGTTCGGGAAGCTAGCAACTTCTAGATACATGATTCAATTCAGGGAGCTAGGTTCGTCGTTTCATGGTGCAAACAACTAAGCTTTGGTCAAAGGTGATATTACTTGTTTATAATGTTTAATATGCTCATTTATATCATATGCCAACTTGGTTAGAAATTGATATTACGAATCTATATGCTTTTGTGTTATCACATATTGGATGGTTATATATGTGTGCATATGTTGTTTAAAAAAATTATTTTTTATATGTGTATATGCTCAAGTGCTGATGGCCTAAATAAAATAAAAAAATTCAAATATAATACAATATAAATAAATGATGATATTTAATTAAAATCCTAATTCAGAAGAATAAAATTATATTCTGTATGTTTAAAATTTTATAAAATATTTATTTATATTTATAAGGCTTTCGGTAGAAAAAATAATAATAATTTATTTTTGTATATTATACATATAAATATAATCATTTATTTAATATAAAATTGATTATACAAATAGAATACATATATGTGTGTATATATATATATATATATATATTTACAAATATGTAAAATTTTATGGAAAATAGGCATAAGGACAAACTTTGAAAAAAAATTAAGGCTGAAGGACATCAAGTTTCATCTTTGGGCTGAAGGACAAACTTTGAAAAAAATTAGGCTGAAGGACAATGCTAGTTAGAACTAACATTTTGTATAGTGTAAAAGCTGAATATAATGCTAGTCTATCTAGCATTTTGTATAGTGTAAAAACTGAATATAATGCTAGTTAGAACTAGCATTGTCCTTCAACCTAATTTTTTCCAAAGTTTGTCCTTCAGCCAAAAAATAAAATTTGGTGTCCTTTAGACTAATTTTTTGTCAAAGTTTGTCCTTTGTCCAAATTCCCTCTAAAATTTTAATATATAATTTTAGTGCAAAATATATTACCTATTTTGTTTTCGAAAATTATTATTTTTTAAATATTTTCGTAAGGTTTTAAAAAAATTAATTAATTATTTATTAATATATACATAAACAAAAAAAGCCCTACACCAAGAGTAATTTTGCATATATATATTATAATTTATATTAGTATATATTTATAAGTAATTATATATACAAATGTATATAACATATATATATATATATATCTTTGAATTTATTTATAAAAAATCATTTTGGATTACATATAATATTTTATATATTTATTTAAAAAACTTTTGTAAACTAATATTAAAAAATAATTTTATAATTTAATTATAAATATTATAAGGATTTTATATAAATTTGTTTATAACTAGCATTCCAAAATATATTTACAGTTATATATATATATATGCATATATATATATATGTATGCATACATGTATTTATTTGTATTATATTTTGATGTACACAATTATATATACAAACAACACAAATGCATACAAGCGGGGCTATAATCCTAAACCAATTAATTTTAAGTACAGGAATTAATTCCAAATCATTTTCATAAGTCATGTTGGGAAACATTATTGAGTTAAAAACGGTCGATAGAAATTATACTAATTCTACTCAATATCAATTTCCGTATTAAACCTTTACTATCCGTCGAATAACGGTGAAATCACCTTTTAAATTCACACGTATAGTATGGGTTCCCTCCTCGGAATTTAATACCAAGTATAACAAGATTATTCCTATGTAATCCAAGTTGTTTAAATTTGGAAAATTTTATCTTTTATACTTTTGGAAATTTTGATCCGACTAAATCAAATTTACTATCCCCTCCGTCGGGCCAGTCCGGGGGAGGGCAGACAACTGGTTTCCCAAACCCAAGCCTAGAGAATACCTCTCTATCACCCATAAGGTGGTCAAGTTATTTGATCGACTCTAAATCTTTTGACATACTTAATTAACTTTTAATTATTTTAGAGCATCCGGGCTTTCCCTTCGATTCCATTCCTTGGTCAGATATTCTATGACACTCACAAATGGAACAAATGTACTAGTCATTTCCGCATACTCATTTTTAAACCTCTTAATCATCTTTAAATTACATAATTATTTACTTGAAAACATTTATAAAATATTTGGATAGGAATTGTTAAGTTTAAATTCATATTTCAAAAGTTAGTAAAAAAAGTGATGTGGAAAGTGCTGCAAAAAGTGTTTTCAAAGCTTAGTTGGTCAAAACAACTTTTCGACCATTTAGAAATCCATTTTTATAACTCAAATCTCTTTTAAAACATTTAAAAAAAATTATAATTTCTTTCATATTTTTAAAGAATTAAAAATATTTATTTTAAAACATTTACTACTTTGGCCTACGAACTGTCTAAGCGCGATTTTATTTAAAACTTGATTTGCTCATATTTTAAAATATACCAAATGAAATCTCAATTTTATTTCTTTGTTTGAAAGCTATGAATATAATAGTTCGGAAAATTCTTATCTCGAAGAATTCCGAGCTATATTCCATTCTATATATTCGTTTGACTTTTACGGCGTGAAATCGTGAACTACCGTTACGCAACGCGCCCATTTTTGACTCAATTTTTTTATAACTTGTCAAACTTTACCAAGTTGGATTTTAGTGCTTATAAAACATTTATAAACCATTCTAAACCATTTTCAAGAGGTTTAACAACCTTATACACAACAATTCATTTATTAAAGGAGTGATTTCCTTTGTGATTTCCGATATGTATTAAACGTGACTTATATATGTATATATATATATATATATATTCAAAAACCATATTAAACATCCATATTATCATATTCAAACATGATAAATAACCATCATTATCAATCATATCCAAACATATATATCATCCAATAATTTTATAACCATAGTTTAGGAGTTTTCTCACCTTCATTGGATATTAACCTTAGGAAAATTCGTTATAGCTTCGCTACGATCGCTTTAAAATTTATGAAACCAAGCACCTATGCCTTGAAGTGGTTCGTCCTTAGCTTGGGTGCTCACCGTCTTGGGTATGCTTGGTGGTAGGCTCGGCCTTGGCTTTGGGGAGCGGTGGTCGTGGGTATTTGAGAGGTAGGGGAGGAGTTTGGTGATAGTTTTGAGGTGGTTTTACTCACACACACACACACACAGATATATATATATATATATATATATATATTATAATCTTAATCGTCTTTTGCCAAATATTTTGCTAAGTATTGAAGCCATTAGAATAGCTTAAAGAAGGAGGAGGAAGAGGGTAGAAAATTATGAAGGAATGGGTAGGTATTTATAGGAAAAACTTTGAAACAAATATCCTGAAGGGAAATTACCCTTTTTCCCCTTGCCCACACCGCTCCTCTCCTCCCTAAGTTCGCCGAAATGATTTCCACATAGGTGCATCCATGGCTTGTCCGTGTGTGTGTACTTGTGTATCCTTGGTTGCTTAAGGCTTAAGAAGTTAAGAAATATCTTAGATATTTCTTATATATATGTATGTATGTATGTATGTACGTACGTACGTACGTATACATGTTTATGTGTAAGTTAAAGTGTGTGTATGTATGTTATATATGTGTGCATGACAGGTAAATAAGGTTGCAACAACATTTGAATGGCTTTTGTTTGTTAAACCGTTGAAAATCGGGAAACCGATTACCGGTCACATTTTCACTTATAAATAAATACACATGCATTTTTAAACAAAATTTGAAATAAATTTCTAATCATTATTAATTAATTAAAATGATCACATTTGAATTATAAAGCCATATAAATCAATATTAACAATTATTTACAATCATAGCTATTATACCGATAAAGTAATATCGATTTTTCCTTATATTTTCAAATCAAATGTATATCTTTATAAAACTTTTATAAATGATTTATTAACACTTTATAACTATTTAAATGAATTATTATAATTTTAAAATAATTATTTGAATAATTATAATAATTATTAAATCAATAAATCTTAATTAAATTTAATAAATCAATTATTAAATATAAGGGCATCACTGATGATGTCATAAACACATTTTATTTTCCCAAAAATAAAATAATTAATTTTATTTCATATTTTTGTTCAATCATAAAAATAAGTGTATATATCCAACTCCGTGCGCGACGTTTTACGATTATAGAGCTTATCGATAAAACGGTTTTCGGCCATTTTATCGGTATTTTTCCAAAGGAAATATTTTTCGAAACATTTTTCCGAAATAAGTTCATTATTATTAATTATCGCTTAAAACTTGATTATTTATGAAAAATAATCTATATTTGAATATTTAAATATTTTAATTAAAGTGATCAAAATTCTGGTAGTTACATTTACCTAATTACCCCACTACAGATTGGCCCAGTTCCAACAATGCTATCAAAGCCCAAAAGCCTATGCAGTCTAAATTAGTCATATTATGGCTAACTAATTAAATTCAAAACCTAGTTAGTATGGTGTCTAGAAAGGTAGCATCGAAGGATTGAGTTTGAACAATCAAGTACTCTGCCCAACCTTGCTATCGGCCTGGCTCTAGCAAATACGTGAGCCCAAAGGTTGCCTAATAGAAAAGGCTCAATTTGAAATGGGCCTTGGGCTAATTTTAAAAAAGTTTTGAAAATTAAAACATAGATTTTAAATTTAAAAGTTAAATTTAAAATAAGAAAAATATTATAAAAATTATAACATAATTAAAATTTCCAAAGTGTTTGAAAATATATACATAAGTAACTTAGAATTTTTTTTATTAATAAGATTAATAAAAGAAATAAATGAATTAAATAAGTTAATTAAATAATATATATGTGCATGTATAATATATAGTGATATATGTTAGGTCGTCTTGTAATGTTTAAGACAATATAAGTAAACATGTGTGCATATAAAATAATTTTTGAAATAAAAAATAAATAAAATTATTTAATTAAATAAATTAATTAAAATTTATTTAATAATTAAAGTACATACATACATACATACATACATGTATATATAAAAGATATATGTGTATTATTATAAACTTTACAATATATAAATATTCAATATAATATGTTATGATTTAATTAATATAATGTTACATAAGATTATTATATAAGCTAATTAAAATATAAAAGTTATATAACAATGAAACTCATATATCATGAATGTATAAACTAAAGGTGGAACATTAAAGAAACCCTAAATAAACTTAGAATAAATAACGAAGTTCGTGATTCCTAATGTGTCTGAGTTATTGGGCCTATGAAGTTTAAGTTAATTTAGATCTCATCTAAATTTGCTTTAAAATAAAATTAATATTTTATTTAATTGGTGATTAAAGTTTTATAGAATGTTAAGTTTATATTATATTATATTATGCATGTATCATATACAGATATGTGTGTATGTGCATGTGCAACATAAATGGTGCACATGGTTTAATATGCTTGTGTGTACATGTTTGGATTTGTATCACAACGGACACATTAGCCCTCTGTACATATGTGTGCAGTCAACATATATATGTATACAAATTATATATATATATAGTTTTGTATATGATGAAACATTACTTATAAACGAAAAGTTTATTTAAAATACTTATATAATTTCATTGTAGAATTCTTTTAAATTTTAATATATATAATTTTATTTTCAAAGTAGAGTTTATAATTCAAATTTTATTTTTAGATCTACATCTATATGATTTCAAATTTAATTTAACAATTTACTTCTGAATAAATATATAAACATATTATATAATTCGAAATCTAAAAGAAAATATATAAACATTACCGAGGAGACGAATCCTCTCTTGAATAGTGTTTCACTTCCAATACTTCCACTCAACCCAACTATAGTCGCTCGATGGACGTCATGCCATGATTTAACTATAATCAAAGCCGATCTTTCATATTGAAGATCAACAGTATTCTTAAGTAAAGAGAACTGCATAATATTGTCACATCGATATTTTTTGTTTGACCTTAGTCATATTGACCGGTAAAAAACCATTGAGTGAGTCATTCTATAGTTATCCAATACTATCAGTACATAACCCTATGGTGCTTCCCAACAGTCATGAGTAATACATTGTCCAACATTTGGAGAGAGTTACATACTATAGTCTCATCGGATGCATCAATATTCAGTATCAATACATCTTGACTAGGAATATTTAAAATTAGGTGCTTATTACATTATGATAAAATACACGTGATTACAACTATTTGTAGTTACTATCACAAACACACCATTTATGGATTTTCAGTTAAATATATTTAAATTAATTAATTAATTATAATATATTATAACAGAAAGAAAACACCTTTCATTGCGAATGAGATTTGTTTACAGAGTTGATAATGTAGAATAAATTATAGAATTACTCTATCAGATCGTATCTGACGTACTTAGTGTGTTTCACATACTCATTTTTCTTCCTTGACTAGTGTAGAAGCTGACACATGGATTACCCTTTTGTTTGTATCTCAATTTCATGAAGTGCCCTTAGAGACTAAGCCTTATTCGCAGAAGGCAACCCCACCTTTGTGCATTCACATAGGTAAGTTTTTCACAAGTGCCCTTTTATTATAAACTTCAACAATATTTCTATTGTAAATCTATTAAGCACTAAGTAGTATAACCTCCACCATATCATCATAAGTACCAAGTACTTTCCTTGGAATGGAACATATTTTTTGTCGTTCAGACTAATATTCTAGTGGTTTTGTTGACTAAAAATTTAGCCAACCTCAGAATTATGATTGGGAGGGAGGTTAACAAAGGATACTTGCTAATATCTTTGGTTAAAAGTGTAAAATGAGGATAAAAGGTGTGAAAAATGTAAAGGAGCACAAGATATAGAGGGATCGACTAAGCTTACCTATATCTAGTGTGAGGAATTTCTTACTACTTTGTTTCTCTTACAATAATGATTACAAGAGATAATAATAAGAAGAAGAAAATGCTTGATAGCTTATGTTATTCAACCCTCCTAAAGATGAATATCTTTGTGTATTTATAGCCGCTAGAAACTATATTGAGTGGCTTAGATTATGCAATTGAGACCTAGAAATTACTCTAAACTATTGATGTGGTTGTGCTGTTGATGTGCATGCTAAGTAGGAGGCCAACTAGGCTGTGTGCTTGAGATGACGTCAACTGGCAGGTCGTACCTTGAGCATGCTTTGTACAAAAGCGGATGGCATGAGTATAGGGAGTAGTTGCTATACTTTTTTCAGACGAGTAGCGTCGTATATCAGCCTTTGCATGGAAATAGTTCCGATAAATTTTCCTTGTATAGGGGTAGATGGGGGATGGTGGTCGGAGCTTGTCGACATAAGGTGAGCATCGGAAGGAACGAGTGGTCAATGAATGGAGCAAGCAAGCGAGTGATTATTGGTCGGGTCACTCAATAGATTGGAGCTCTATTGCATGTCGGATGACCATCCACTGCCATCACCCGCTTTTTGTAATTATGAGCTATCTCATAGAGACTTGCCCAATTGTTAAGGTGGTGGTCGGGCTCATATGTCGAGTTGTTATCTGTCATTGTCTCATCCATTGTTGTCTGGGTGATCGATGTTGGGACAATTGGTGCTTGAGCCGGCTGCTAGCTCATTGGGTGGGTCGATTGGTGCTTGAGCCGAGGCTAAATATGCTTGGCCAGGTATGCTAGGGAGTTGAACCCTAGAAGTACATAGGGCAAGATAAAATATGGCTGCAATCATATAGGTCAATTGGACACTACAGGCCGACCATTTTATACTTGTGAGAAATTTTGACAATATTTTCCCCCAAAAGCCCAGGCCCGTACGCGGGTGCGGGATTATTATTCATGCATTTAATGACGCATTAAATGTGGTTGCAAGTGTTACTATGCTACTGGTGATGGCAATTTACTTTTCTAGACGCCATAGAGGTAATGCGCTTTTTCGATGTGGTGGTGTGACAAATGCATTGATGATACCTAGACTGTTCAGATCATCCTCTACGTGGTTGACCAGTGGCTAGTATCCATTCTCTCAATTTATACATATCTCTCCTCTCCTTCTTCTCATTCTTTATTGAGAACTAGATATATTTCCACCGTTAAATAGAGAAACAATCAGATCTTTCTTCATTTTTCCATGCTCAATCAACAACAACCTTCGTCCTAAATCAGTAAGCGTTTGTTTGGACCAAAATGGCAAAAACATCCACTAAAGTAGAAAATGTAAAAAAAAGATATTAAAAACATAAAGTACATATAATTTTTGTAGTGGTTCGGCAAATACTCTGACCTACATCCACTTAAACTATATTTATTGATTGTACTTTGCTTCTACAAAGTATTTTATAGTCATATCTTACAACTTAGGTAAGATTTGTAAAATTCGTATTAATTCGGGTTAAAGAAGCGAGAAGAGAAAAAGTCCTATTTCAAGTGTATCTCCTACTTTATTTATAAGTGAAATCTACCTCCAAAATCACCGGATAATTCTCAAGTATGTTATCCATGTCGCTCTCAAAGTCACAGATGAAGATCGTAGCCAGGTCAGCAGTCCATTGTCAACTTGGTACTGAGTTAAGCTTCATAACTCGATGTCAAGTTATGAAGTCTGTTTGACTTTGTTTTATTTTGTCTCTAATTTCTTGAACACCTAACTCATCATTAACGACTTGTCATTCATGACTCTTCATTTTTGACTTGGTACCAAGTTGAGGGGAATGATTCGGTACCGAGTTATTTTACTTAGCCCAATCTTTGCTTTCCTTTTTTCACTTTTCCATTTTATCATTTTATGATGTTTACCAAGTCTCTGGATCCATTTTTTTATTATTCTTCAGTCCAGTTTATCTGTTTGTGTCCGTTCTAAGACCATGAAATTTTTTCTAGTAATATTTGCCCCCTAAATTATGCCTTGTGAATATAAGGTGTGTTTTTCTCAAGAACAAATATCGAAACTAGCAAATTATCATCAACCGAGTGCTTTGGCTATCTACTGGACCAATCGTAGCGAATCATCTGGTTCTTTCAGATTCACCTGTAAATCGAAGGTCATTTCAGACCTATCTAGCTAAAGACTCAGTTCCTTGCATAAATGTTAGTCATAAATGATGATCATTTCATGTTCCTTCGAAATTTAGTATATTACATACCATAAATCGAAGTCATCCCACATTCGCTATCATATATCAGCATCAATATTGTCCCGTGTTCTCCTAGGATTTAACTATCATAGATAAATCATATATTAAATAACCCTGAGTCATTAATCATAGAAGTGTGTTCCAACCAATTGGAGCATTACTTATGACTTGTCTGGTATCGTCTAATATCCCATCGTAAGTAAGTCCAACTGAATCTAACATAATCCAGTAACCATTATCAAATCATTTCAAAATCAAGAGGGGTTCAAACCCCAAAGTTTGGTTTTTGATCTCTTTGGATTACATAATCACATATCTAGTTTACTTTTTGATCTCTTTAGATCACATATCCATATTAGTTTCTGATCTCTTCGGATCACATAATCACTCTGCTCGCTCTCCGATGAGGGGACCTAACATACAAGCGTGTCCATTCACTCACTCTCCGGCAAGGGGATTTATTATCCTATAAATGTCCATCTGCTTGTTCTCCAATGAGAGGACTTGCACTTCATGGTTATTGCCCAATCTCTTCGGTCTGTGGAAATGTGTCCTATCAGTTTAAGGAATAACCAAGTTCCATTGGTATCCCGTAATAATAACAATATCGGTTATCAAGTTTGAATGATTTTCAAGTCTAAATATTCATCAATCAGTTATCCGTAAAGTTCAAATTAAACATATCAAGCAAAAAGCAAAAAGTCTAATATAGTCAAGGATTTCCCTCAAACCTTAACCCAAAGCATGCCATGGGACGGATCGAGATCCAGTACAAGTGTAAGTAGCCCGTAAGTAGTCCCTTGCAGTTAATGAAAAGTCAAAATGCATGAAATAAGTCCAATACTAGTCCGCACCGATCTGGGATTACAATACTCGACCTAGATCCTTGGCTATGACCAGGTATATTCTCCACAAGTGGTAGTCGCTTCTATGGCACCATTGTAGTTTAATCCTTCATATGCTATTGTATCCAATTATTCCAAACCCGCTCTTCAATCAAAACTCGTAGATGCCAGCATTAGATTGTCTTGTGCCCATCCAGCTCATAGAATATGCAAAATTTTCAAGGCCTTCTCTCCCAATCCATGACCCCTCTTAGCGAGCTTTCTGTAGAGGATCCGCCCCTTAGTATCCTAGTATATCCATTTTTGGGGTCTCCGTTAATTCAGTGTAAGAGGAAAACTTCGGTCCCCTCCTCATTTGCTTCGATCCTCCTAAGCTATCGTCGGTTTTTTGCTTTCCCTTATCCTTTTCGTATGATGTTTTGGATGGTCCTCCATCATCCACAACATTTGCTTCAGTATTCTCAGCTTCTGCGTCCTCTAGGCTCTAATTCTTATTGATGTACATTTGCATTTCGATCTTCATACTATGGCTCAATATCATTTCTCAAACATGCTCCCCCTTGCCCGATTGCTAAATTCAGCATGCCCCTTGAACCACATAAGTCGGAAGTTGTCCTAACTCGGTACCCAGTTTGTTGCTCCCGAGAGGGGTCCCAACTCGTTCTACCCATCTCCTGGTGCACTTATTTCACCTTTCGTCCTCTAATTTAGATTTTTGGCTACTTCGACCGTTCTTTGCTAATCCATTTATCTAAAAGATCCATTAAACATTTCCTCTTTTTGAGCCATCAATTTCTCTTGCATGGTTATCATTATCCTTTCCATCTCTTCCTTAGTCACGTAGATTGATGGAGAATTAATATTTGAGGACATCTCTTGGTTGCCGTCGTGCCCCTGTTAACTTCCTTCAACTATAGCTTTTGTGGTTGATGGCCTATTCATCTTCTTTGAATTTCAAATCTAAGTTCCTTCACAGTCGAAGCACCAAAATGTTTTACCAGAAATGGCATAAATACCCAATCAAGTTAGAAATGTAAAACTAAAGAGATTAAAGACAGAAAGAACATACAATTTTTATGGTGGTTCAGCAAATACTCCAGCCTATATCTACTTAATCTGTTTTTAATGATTGTACTTTGATTCTACAAATTATTTCTTATAACTTATGTATGAGTTGTACAACTCGTATTAATTCAGATTCAAGAAGAGAGAAGAGAAAAATGTCCCCTTTCATGTGCATCTCCTCCTCTATTATAGACGAAATCTACCACCAAAATTATGGATATTTCTTAACTACGTTCTCTATGTCACTTTCGAAGTCCCAAATGAAGATCGTGGCTAGGTGAGAAATCCATTATCAGCTCGGCACCGAGTTGAGCTTCATAACTTGGTGCTTAGTTATAAAGTCTTTTTGACTTTTTTATTTTGTCTCTAATTTCTTGAACACCTTACTCATCATTCATGACTCATCATTGCACTACTGTTTCTCCACTTTTCGCTTCCATGTCTTTTCACTAGTTACTCATTGTCATTATGATGTTAATCTGAATGTTATTATCGGTGAACTTTTACCGTATATGGCTTACAACAATCATCATCTGTCATCAACGATGGTCGTTTAATGCTGAGAACTTTAAAAGGTTATACTTCTTGTGTCTGTTGATGTTATTGAACTGCCTCTACCTCAATTAGAATAGGAAGATGATACACTGTGCCTAACACTAGAATATGGTTGAGCAGCGGGATAGTAAAGATGTGGGCCACATGACCTGTCTTGTTACTTAGGTTAGGGATTGGTTGACATTGTTGTCTTGTTGTGTGCTGTTTGCATTAATTGGTGAAGGGAAACTTGCCCTTGAGCCTAGTCCATGTTTAAGTGGGTTGGGATGGTTCAATAACTTAGGCTACTTGTTTGTTCATTGCAAATGGCTGAGATTGCTACTACTAGCAGATAGACACTCCTTTCGGGCTCTTCAAAATTTCTAGAGGATAGGGCCAACCTA
Source organism: Allium fistulosum (assembly GCA_030737815.1). Taxonomy (NCBI): domain Eukaryota; kingdom Viridiplantae; phylum Streptophyta; class Magnoliopsida; order Asparagales; family Amaryllidaceae; genus Allium; species Allium fistulosum. Next base: position 344,547,741 of record CM060902.1, read on the forward strand.
AACCATTCTTAGGCCTCATAAGGATGTGAGAATGTCAACCCCCTTCATCCCTTGGCCAACGACTGAGCTAGCCGACCCCTGGTTAGCCACTTCACATGGTTGCTAAATTTCATAAAGAGTGGGACAACGCTTTCCCTCTACAAATTTTTCATTAGGTTCCTGAGAATGTGCACCATATGGCACCTAGGTGGCTTACCCCCAAATAGTAAAGTATGTTGGTGGGGCTCTATACTGTCTGCTATGAGCTGAGCATTCAGGAGGTGGATCTGATCTTGATTAGGTTAATCTCCAAGCTTTGTCGGTAGGCTAGAACTAAAGCGGTCAATAATTATTATCTTCAAGGGAACAACAAATCCCCCTCTTTTCGGTGTGCCAAGTAAGGTGTTGGGATATTTTGACCATTACTTTTTCATTGTCGGTTACCATCAACCTAATCCTCACAATATGGGGTGCCCATATTCTCGGTAAGTTTCTTAATGGTGCATTTGTCTTAGAATTTGGTAAATCTATAACCCCTTCTTATTTCTTTTGCAGTGACCCCTAATGGAACCAACTTGGGCACACCATTGATGAGGACTATATCCGCTGAATAATGGTGACCGATGATGACGCTAGAAACCTAGCGACGATCCTGACAGACTAGAACCTCTGCCGTGTAGGGTTGCTATAACCGAGGAAGATAATTAGATATGGTTGAGCGGTAGCCCGAGCCCCAATCATACAACTAGCTAGGCTCAAGGAGTTCGTGATCGAAGTGCAGCCGATGGTGGGGGCCTTAGTGAATATAGAGGAAGATGCCATAATGTCGAACTTGGGTCACAATGGTGAGTGAAAGGCTTACGATCCAACACTTTTGGTGTAACGACCCGTAAATTTCAACTGTTTGAATAACGTAATTAGTTGAAATTTTGTGAAATTTTAAACGATAAAATTTTGAAATATAAATTTGATATTTGGAATGCGTTTAGTTAAACATAGCAACTGGTAAATTTTCGTCCGAAAATACGAAAATTTATTTCGCGCGTAAATTCACTTCAATTTAATCAGTTAAAAAGCGTTGAATATAAAATGTTTTCAAAACCAAAATATTTTTACATAGAAAAATTCTAAACCATCTTCTGAGCAAGATGTCAGTTTGTCGTTTTTCCAAATTCGGACATCTTTGGCTCCGTCGATCTTATTTTTCAGCGTTTTTCTTGCATTTTCCGCTAGTAGAAAATTCGAATTTTTATAATTCAATCATACCACTGATATCTGTATATCGTTTTGATTGTCTCATCGTGCTGATCTCTACGGTATATTCGATTATCAAATTCGGAGTCCGGGATACGTTGCATCGTACGAAACGCTTTCGTATCGGTACGCGTTCGTGTCTTTGGGTCCTTGTGCCTATTCAATTTTTCACCGTGTAAACCAACAGTCCTTAGCTTTTAGTGTTCTTGATATTCCAAAAGCTGTTCGTCTATTAACTTTCTCAGTCTCTTCCGGTTCTACTATTTTATCAGTGCCTTCAATTGAATACAAAGTTGCTTTTACATTTAATAACAACCTGTACACATCTTTCTTACTTTCCTTCTCCAAACATACGCATTTTCTTTTGCCAAGCTCAGCCATTCCCCTTCCCACCACCTTTGCTTCACTAGTAACCCAAACCCGCAGGCATCCAAACGCTAAGCCACCTGATAGCCTCTCCGCCGTATACACCCACCTCCCCTCGACTTCCGCCCGAGCCACCCACGCACCCAGATCTCGGCCAAACCTCTCCTCGCCAATCTCACGCAAACACCTCCGCCACCTCTGCCGCCAGCCTGGTGCTTCGCCATGTTTCCCCTTCTCTCAGTATCAACCGCCTTCCGCTAGCAAGGCCGAAGTCAGGCTGTTCCACCACCTGTTCGCTCCGCTTCCCTCTCCGATCAATGTCTCCACCACCGCCGTGTGCACAGCCTGCAACCACAACCTCCGGCCTCTTCCTCCTCCTCTGCCTTGAATTCCTTCCCAGCCTTCCACATTGCCGTCCAAAAATCCCATCGCCCCACTAATCCACTGAACTCCACTTCCATCTCCACTTCGCAGCTAGCTTCAGTCGCATCTCCCGACCAGCAGCCGCCTCGTGCTCCTCCCCTAACCGATCCCTTCATCCCGACCACCACCAGAGAGTTCGGTCATCATCTTCTTCCCTCCACCTCACTGCAACTTCTTTTGGTATGTGTATATATATTTGTTAATATATTTTTGAGTTTGATATATGTGTTTTAAAGAATATCTATATTTCAGATTTTGGAAAAGAAAAATTTACAGTAAAGTATATATGTTGTTGGACGATAAGGGATAGGTTAGTTTACATATAAAATTTTTAGATTCATATACTATGTTGTTGTAAAATACAAATATAGTATACAAGTTTTATAATCAGTTAGCTTACTTTGTTAATTCTTACAGGTATGCACTTTTTTTTTACATTTCAATTAACCCAGTTTCAACTTGGTATAAAAAATATTATGCCATTTGCATCTTAGTTTATATCGTACCTATTGTAAAAAAAAAGAGAAAAAAAAAGATTTATTAGTATTATATATATGAGTCCACTGTATATAAGTTATAGTATACTATGAGTCCACTATGTTGACATTCTGTAATGAATATACATACATAACATGTTAGACTAGTATTAAAACGTAAATATATATGTATATATGATATGTTCGTTTGAGTATATATGCTTCTATAAGTTTATTAAGGGTCGGCTGAGTCATACATATGTACATAGAGTAGGCTTGTATTGATTTTTATTATATATGAGGTATATATCTGTACGGTTATATGTAAGTGTATACAATATATTATAATAAATATACATGTGTTTTATATATAATATGTAGATCCTGTGGTTTTAATATATATATGATGTGTATGAGTCAGCATGTTAAGATTTAAAGTATAAAATTTTGAGTTTGATGAATATATTACATGCGTGCTGGTATATTTTGTGTCTGGGCATGTGTATATGTCTAATTGCCTTCTAAATCATATCATATAAGTTTTTAATTGATTTTCAAGGTATAATATAGAAATTTTATAATAATATATATAATATGGAGTTTTTTTTAGTTTATTTCTAAATCTAATTTTTGGTTTTGTATAATATATTTCGTTTCAGTTTTATCAACTGATTTTTGATTTTTCCATTGACTCCAATTTATCAGCTTTGCTTATCGAATTCATGTCTATCTTGCTTCGCTTGGGAAATTCGTGCCTGGATTTATGACTCATCTCTTTCTCGTTCGTCTCTAACCTCGAAAGGTGAGCACTCACTCACGATTAACGTTATTTTATTTATTAAATTTGATTTCAATTGAAACGACAATTGAAATATGCTGTTGTTAGTTAATTACACTGTTATATATGCTATTACCTGTATCAGTTCACCTATGACATCTGACACTATTATCTGTTAATTATTTATGCAATGATAATACAGTTTGGCTGATAATTGATTGATTGTTGATGTTTGTATTGGACGATAAATTGTTAATGTTAAAATGATAAATAGTATGAAATTGAACTTGATATAGGATAATTAAAATGTTAAATTTGATTACCTGACATTTGTATAATATGACCCCTTTAACTGTTGAATTTATTGACACGTAGGATTTGTTTAATTACATTTTGAACCACTGAATGTATGTTGTTAAATTGATGATGTATGAAATTGTAAATAGATGACAAGTGAAAACCGTAATGTAATAATCTTTAATCTACATGAAATGATAGTGTAGATTCTAGAAATAATTATATTAATTCGTACAAATAACAATGCGAATTAATACGGTTATTTCGGGATTATTTAAATTGATTATTGGATTGTTATTGTTTGTTGTTATTGCTTGTTTATTTACTTTGACACTATCCCAGTTATCACACTGCAAGTTCCCTTTGCTATGTTTTGATTTTGAATTGAATTGGAATCGGGTTGAAATGATAAATACCCAAATGAACTTGACCTAGGAAAGAAAATTAAATAAAACCCGATTGGTCAATAATTTGATTTAAAATAATTTGAAGATTTTATTTGAATAAATAATATGGTTTTGAAATGAAGTTGAAATTTGAGTTTTAATAAAAAAAGGAAAATGTTAATATTTAATAAATATGAAATAAAATATTTACAATGTAATTGATGAAAGAATGTTGTTTAATTTGAGAAATGATTTAATTAAGTTTGAAATTATAATTAAGTTTGAAATTATTAAACTTTAAAATGATTTAATAATTAAGTTTGAAATTATAATTAAGTTTGAAATTATTAAACTTTGAAATTATTTAATAATTAAGTTTTGAATTATTTAGCAATTAAATAAGATTAAATTATTTAATGATTAAATTGAATTGAAATTCTTTAATAAGAAAAATTGAACTTTTGAATAAGTGAATTTTACTTCGTAAATAATTGAAATTGAGTTTCATTTATTAAGTAAGTTTTTGGAAAATTATTCAAGAAAGTAAATAAGTGAAATTGAATTTCTTTAACAAGAAATGAAAATGTGATATTTTTGGAATTAATGTAAGACTTGTAATTGAAAGAATTGATTTGACGAATTTAATTTAATTCAAAATTGTAAGTTTTGAAATAAGGAAGTTGAATTTAAATAATGGATTTAATGAATTGGAAATTTAATAGAAATTGTTTTGAATGATAAAGTAACTTAACGAATATTGAATGAAATCGATAAATGAATTTGGAATTGATTTGAAGGTTAAATTAAATTAAATGTAAATGATTTCGAAACAAAACTTATATACGAACTTGAATCAATATTTGAATGGTTTTAAATAGATATTGAAATTGAATTATAAGATTTTGAAATGGTAAATTGAAGTTTTGAACGTAAATTTTGGAAATTGGTTTTTGAAAGACAAATGAAATGTTGGTTTACGAATTGAAATTGAAATTGAAATTGATTTGGTTTTGAAATAAATGAACGACCAATTGGTGTAATAATTACGAAAGTTATTAAAGAGACCGGGATCGGTAATGGATATACTCTCTATCTGAACCGAAACCACTTTAATAACTATGCTTGGAGTGATGATCCAGAATGAAGTGGTTGGAATGATGTACGTGATGACTGAAGAAAGAGAACGATAATGGATAGCCTTGACACTTGTGTCAAATTGGAAATGACTAAAACAGGAGCTGTGCCGGGCCAATGGAGGATTAGCTACCTCAAGTGGACACACTTCTTCGAACTACTTATACTTGTTGTCGATTGGTGCACCCTTGATTTTGGGAGTGTTGTTTCACGGTGTTGCGGGCGCTGCGGCGTTGCGTTCTCACCAGTCCGGATCAGGCGAACGGTAGTATCACTACCTTGGGTATTGCCTCATGTGCCTTGTCATACTTGTATTCCATTTATACGCGACCACTACGATTTTGATTTGTACCTTTAGTATATGGATTTCCCTCTGGTGACTTCCGGTTTTGGGGAAACTACGGTCTTGTATATGCTTTTGGGAATAAAAATGTGTTAAGGGTGGAATGGGCCATGACTTAACGCTATTTTGATATCTTCTTATATTACTGATAGACATTATCTACTTATCGTATACTACTACATAGTAGATAGTTTAACGGATCCTTAAAGGATGGTTATTCCAAACATCCTTTGAGTTACTTGTATTTCAATTGCTATTTCACTTGAGTTGGATTTATTAATATAATAATGTTAATCCTGACTCGAGTGTCTTGTGTTTTTGCTTTACGCTCGGGTCAGACTGAGTGTACCAGTATTCGAGACTCACCTTTGGAGTTGGAGCTTTGCTTGAAGATCCAGCCATCTATTCTGCCTTCAGCATTCGATGATCCCAGTGATGTATTCTGATTCGTATCTGATGTATTGTATTACTCTTCTGTTGTAAACTCTGATGTATCTTATATATTCATATAGTAGCTTCATGAACTACTATCTCTTTTATTTCCGCTGCATTTATTACTCTGTGTCTGTGATCTGTGATTGTTTATTTACTGTATATGTTCAGTTTTGCCAATTTAAATTAACAACGCGGTATTTTGAGCAATTCAACTCCGGCATGAGTGTCTACCTATACACTTATAATGGATGCGAATGGTCCAAAATGCTGAGTCGTTACAGTTGGTATCAGAGCTTTGGTAGCTCTAGGAAAAACTCAACATATAGGGTAAATGTATTTACAGAATCACTCTCATTCGAGTTTCAATCTCTTCCTTTTGATTCGATTCCTTTGAATTTTTGGAACGTTCCCCTCGGTTCCGAAATTCATTCGTGTCCTCCACTATTCGTCTTCTTTCAATTCTGGAGCACCCCATAACTCCATTCTGAATGTTATCTATAATAGATCGGCGGTCTCGCCAATCTTCGAATGATTTGTAAAGGAGCAAAACTCCTTTACAATAGGCATTGATTTACCGGAGAATTCTGTATCCTCGGTTCACGATGCTATCTATTTCCCGCTATACCTGAATTCTATTTCTCGAGATCGAATGTCAATTTACCTCGGAATTCTACATCGATCCTATTCTTGAAGTTACGGACGACCGGTTAAGGTTGCCCGTAAATTTAATAAACTTACTCATCTCCCGATTCTGTTATTGAATCATCTTATCTTTTCTTTCGAATTTGTCTTCGAATCAGAATTCTCTTTGATTTAAGTCCATCAAAATTTGAATCCCTATCCTTGCTTTGAAATCCATTATTGTATCGTTAAGAGAGGAAGTGTATTGTAAATTAATTTTAAAAATATTATTTTCAAATTTGGAAAATGAAATAAAATTTGTTTGATTATATTGTGAAAATATAAGTAAAAAATAAAAAAAAATTCTGGAATTTAATAGGTAAATTAAATTGTTTGAAATGATAATATTTGGTTACAATTTATTGTTCTAAATAAATTTATAAATACGGTTTATAAATTGATTTGGAATTTGAAATGAATTTAATTCAGAAATTTGAGGATTTATTAGTTTCCGGTGATTTCGAACTTTGGTTTTTAAAATTTCAAAGTATATATTATTGAAAGTATTTTCGAATAGAAACCGTTTTCAAAGAATTTTAAAATATTGAAATCAGTGCTCTTCTCTTTGTCGCTGGAAAATAATTTCGGTGATGGCGGCCGCATCATCAACATTCATTTTTGAGTTTCGAAGTGGAGATACTATTATGTAGCCTTGCTACGGTTTCATTTTGAAAAATATTTGATTTGCATTTCCCCAATATAATTTGATTTGTATATATAGGTATCTTATTTTAAAATTTAATTTGATTTGATATAAATATATTATATATATCTCTAAATTGTTTAAAGTTAATCGGAAATCTAATTCTCAAATTTTGTTAAAGGATGATTTTAATAAAACCAAAAATTTGGAATAAATATGTAAACTTGAAATAATTGAATTTGAAAATTTTAATTTGTATAGTACTAAATTGCATTTCACTATAACTTACCTAAATTATTCAGAAGTTGAATATGTAATTGGATATTATATAAGATAAATTGAATTTATAAATAAAATTTGAGTGTTTATAATAAATGTTATACACAAAATTTTGGTTATAAAGATGTCAATAGAGTTAGATAGGATAATAAGTAAACTCAGTTAATAATGAAATAGATTTGTTTGAAAGAATTAATAAATTGAAATTTGATCAACTTATGAAAATACCTTGAATTTAAAAGCGATTAGTAAATATAAATTAAATTAAATCGAAACTTTTATGGTTTAAATAAATTTATATGGTTTAAATTAATTTATATGGTTTAAATATATGTGATAAATATATTAAGTAGAATAAATTTAACAATAATTTTGAATAAAGAATTTAAATTGCTGAAAATATATGATTATAATAAAAGACTATTCAAATTTATGGTTTTATAAATTGTAAATTTGAGATAATTGGATAATAAGATAATGAATTTAGAAATAGTGAGATTGATTTTAGTGAAATCAAATGGATTAAATCAATTATTGAATATCAATTAATTTAAATTTGAATTTATATGGTTTAAATTAATTGTTATTTTGTATTTCAAATCTGTTTTCTTCCTGGTTGTTTCTATTCTCCTACCTCGTTCCTTTTCGGGGACGAAAAGCTTTGAGTGGGGGAGAGTGTAACGACCCGTAAATTTCAACTGTTTGAATAACGTAATTAGTTGAAATTTTGTGAAATTTTAAACGATAAAATTTTGAAATATAAATTTGATATTTGGAATGCGTTTAGTTAAACATAGCAACTGGTAAATTTTCGTCCGAAAATACGAAAATTTATTTCGCGCGTAAATTCACTTCAATTTAATCAGTTAAAAAGCGTTGAAAATAAAATGTTTTCAAAACCAAAATATTTTTACATAGAAAAATTCTAAACCATCTTCTGAGCAAGATGTCAGTTTGTCGTTTTTCCAAATTCGGACATCTTTGGCTCCGTCGATCTTATTTTTCAGCGTTTTTCTTGCATTTTCCGCTAGTAGAAAATTCGAATTTTTATAATTCAATCATACCACTGATATCTGTATATCGTTTTGATCGTCTCATCGTGCTGATCTCTACGGTATATTCGATTATTAAATTCGGAGTCCGGGATACGTTGCATCGTACGAAACGCTTTCGTATCGGTACGCGTTCGTGTCTTTGGGTCCTTGTGCCTATTCAATTTTTCACCGTGTAAACCAACAGTCCTTAGCTTTTAGTATTCTTGATATTCCAAAAGCTGTTCGTCTATTAACTTTCTCAGTCTCTTCCGGTTCTACTATTTTATCAGTGCCTTCAATTGAATACAAAGTTGCTTTTACATTTAATAACAACCTGTACACATCTTTCTTACTTTCCTTCTCCAAACATACGCATTTTCTTTTGCCAAGCTCAGCCATTCCCCTTCCCACCACCTTTGCTTCACTAGTAACCCAAACCCGTAGGCATCCAAACGCTAAGCCACCTGATAGCCTCTCCGCCGTATACACCCACCTCCCCTCGACTTCCGCCCGAGCCACCCACGCACCCAGATCTCGGCCAAACCTCTCCTCGCCAATCTCACGCAAACACCTCCGCCACCTCTGCCGCCAGCCTGGTGCTTCGCCACGTTTCCCCTTCTCTCAGTATCAACCGCCTTCCGCTAGCAAGGCCGAAGTCAGGCTGTTCCACCACCTGTTCGCTCCGCTTCCCTCTCCGATCAATGTCTCCACCACCGCCGTGTGCACAGCCTGCAACCACAACCTCCGGCCTCTTCCTCCTCCTCTGCCTTGAATTCCTTCCCAGCCTTCCACATTGCCGTCCAAAAATCCCATCGCCCCACTAATCCACTGAACTCCACTTCCATCTCCACTTCGCAGCTAGCTTCAGTCGCATCTCCCGACCGGCAGCCGCCTCGTGCTCCTCCCCTAACCGATCCCTTCATCCCGACCACCACCAGAGAGTTCGGTCATCATCTTCTTCCCTCCACCTCACTGCAACTTCTTTTGGTATGTGTATATATATTTGTTAATATATTTTTGAGTTTGATATATGTGTTTTAAAGAATATCTATATTTCAGATTTTGGAAAAGAAAAATTTACAGTAAAGTATATATGTTGTTGGATGATAAGGCATAGGTTAGTTTACATATAAAAATTTTAGATTCATATACTATGTTGTTATAAAATACAAATATAGTATACAAGTTTTATAATCAGTTAGCTTACTTTGTTAATTCTTACAGGTATGCACTTTTTTTTTACATTTCAATTAACCCAGTTTCAACTTGGTATAAACAATATTATGCCATTTGCATCTTAGTTTATATCGTACCTATTGTAAAAAAAAAAGAGAAAAAAAAAAGATTTATTAGTATTATATATATGAGTCCACTGTATATAAGTTATAGTATACTATGAGTCCACTATGTTGACATTCTGTAATGAATATACATACATAACATGTTAGACTAGTATTAAAACGTAAATATATATGTATATATGATATGTTCGTTTGAGTATATATGCTTCTATAAGTTTATTAAGGGTCGGCTGAGTCATACATATGTACATAGAGTAGGCTTGTATTGATTTTTATTATATATGAGGTATATATCTGTACGGTTATATGTAAGTGTATACAATATATTATAATAAATATACATGTGTTTTATATATAATATGTAGATCCTGTGGTTTTAATATATATATGATGTGTATGAGTCAGCATGTTAAGATTTAAAGTATAAAATTTTGAGTTTGATGAATATATTACATGCGTGCTGGTATATTTTGTGTCTGGGCATGTGTATATGTCTAATTGCCTTCTAAATCATATCATATAAGTTCTTAATTGATTTTCAAGGTATAATATAGAAATTTTATAATAATATATATAATATGGAGTTTTTTTAGTTTATTTCTAAATCTAATTTTTGGTTTTGTATAATATATTTCGTTTCAGTTTTATCAACTGATTTTTGATTTTTCCATTGACTCCAATTTATCAGCTTTGCTTATCGAATTCATGTCTATCTTGCTTCGCTTGGGAAATTCGTGCCTGGATTTATGACTCATCTCTTTCTCGTTCGTCTCTAACCTCGAAAGGTGAGCACTCACTCAAGATTAACGTTCTTTTATTTATTAAATTTGATTTCAATTGAAACGACAATTGAAATATGCTGTTGTTAGTTAATTACACTGTTATATATGCTATTACCTGTATCAGTTCACCTATGACATCTGACACTATTATCTGTTAATTATTTATGCAATGATAATACAGTTTGGCTGATAATTGATTGATTGTTGATGTTTGTATTGGACGATAAATTGTTAATGTTAAAATGATAAATAGTATGAAATTGAACTTGATATAGGATAATTAAAATGTTAAATTTGATTACCTGACATTTGTATAATATGACCCCTTTAACTGTTGAATTTATTGACACGTAGGATTTGTTTAATTACATTTTGAACCACTGAATGTATGTTGTTAAATTGATGATGTATGAAATTGTAAATAGATGACAAGTGAAAACCGTAATGTAATAATCTTTAATCTACATTAAATGATAGTGTAGATTCTAGAAATAATTATATTAATTCGTACAAATAACAATGCGAATTAATACGGTTATTTCGGGATTATTTAAATTGATTATTGGATTGTTATTGTTTGTTGTTATTGCTTGTTTATTTACTTTGACACTATCCCAGTTATCACACTGCAAGTTCCCTTTGCTATGTTTTGATTTTGAATTGAATTGGAATCGGGTTGAAATGATAAATACCCAAATGAACTTGACCTAGGAAAGAAAATTAAATAAAACCCGATTGGTCAATAATTTGATTTAAAATAATTTGAAGATTTTATTTGAATAAATAATATGGTTTTGAAATGAAGTTGAAATTTGAGTTTTAATAAAAAAAGGAAAATGTTAATATTTAATAAATATGGAATAAAATATTTACAATGTAATTGATGAAAGAATGTTGTTTAATTTGAGAAATGATTTAATTAAGTTTGAAATTATAATTAAGTTTGAAATTATTAAACTTTAAAATGATTTAATAATTAAGTTTGAAATTATAATTAAGTTTGAAATTATTAAACTTTAAAATTATTTAATAATTAAGTTTTGAATTATTTAGCAATTAAATAAGATTAAATTATTTAATGATTAAATTGAATTGAAATTCTTTAATAAGAAAAATTGAACTTTTGAATAAGTGAATTTTACTTCGTAAATAATTGAAATTGAGTTTCATTTATTAAGTAAGTTTTTGGAAAATTATTCAAGAAAGTAAATAAGTGAAATTGAATTTCTTTAACAAGAAATGAAAATGTGATATTTTTGGAATTAATGTAAGACTTGTAATTGAAAGAATTGATTTGACGAATTTAATTTAATTCAAAATTGTAAGTTTTGAAATAAGGAAGTTGAATTTAAATAATGGATTTAATGAATTGGAAATTTAATAGAAATTGTTTTGAATGATAAAGTAACTTAACGAATATTGAATGAAATCGATAAATGAATTTGGAATTGATTTGAAGGTTAAATTAAATTAAATGTAAATGATTTCGAAACAAAACTTATATACGAACTTGAATCAATATTTGAATGGTTTTAAATAGATATTGAAATTGAATTATAAGATTTTGAAATGGTAAATTGAAGTTTTGAACGTAAATTTTGGAAATTGGTTTTTGAAAGACAAATGAAATGTTGGTTTACGAATTGAAATTGAAATTGAAATTGATTTGGTTTTGAAATAAATGAACGACCAATCGGTGTAATAATTACGAAAGTTATTAAAGAGACCGGGATCGGTAATGGATATACTCTCTATCTGAACCGAAACCACTTTAATAACTATGCGTGGAGTGATGATCCAGAATGAAGTGGTTGGAATGATGTACGTGATGACTGAAGAAAGAGAACGATAATGGATAGCCTTGACACTTGTGTCAAATTGGAAATGACTAAAACAGGAGCTGTGCCGGGCCAATGGAGGATTAGCTACCTCAAGTGGACACACTTCTTCGAACTACTTATACTTGTTGTCGATTGGTGCACCCTTGATTTTGGGAGTGTTGTTTCACGGTGTTGCATTCTCACCAGTCCGGATCAGGCGAACGGTAGTATCACTACCTTGGGTATTGCCTCATGTGCCTTGTCATACTTGTATTCCATTTATACGCGACCACTACGATTTTGATTTGTACCTTTAGTATATGGATTGCCCTCTGGTGACTTCCGGTTTTGGGGAAACTACGGTCTTGTATATGCTTTTGGGAATAAAAATGTGTTAAGGGTGGAATGGGCCATGACTTAACGCTATTTTGATATCTTCTTATATTACTGATAGACATTATCTACTTATCGTATACTACTACATAGTAGATAGTTTAACGGATCCTTAAAGGATGGTTATTCCAAACATCCTTTGAGTTACTTGTATTTCAATTGCTATTTCACTTGAGTTGGATTTATTAATATAAGAATGTTAATCCTGACTCGAGTGTCTTGTGTTTTTGCTTTACGCTCGGGTCAGACTGAGTGTACCAGTATTCGAGACTCACCTTTGGAGTTGGAGCTTTGCTTGAAGATCCAGCCATCTATTCTACCTTCAGCATTCGATGATCCCAGTGATGTATTCTGATTCGTATCTGATGTATTGTATTACTCTTCTGTTGTAAACTCTGATGTATCTTATATATTCATATAGTAGCTTCATGAACTACTATCTCTTTTATTTCCGCTGCATTTATTACTCTGTGTCTGTGATCTGTGATTATTTATTTACTGTATATGTTCAGTTTTGCCAATTTAAATTAACAACGCGGTATTTTGAGCAATTCAACTCCGGCATGAGTGTCTACCTATACACTTTTAATGGATGCGAATGGTCCAAAATGCCGAGTCGTTACATTTGGTAAACATTGTGGTTTCGAACTATGCCATTGAGAGGTCTTCAAGTTATTCTAGCACACCTGAAACACCCGAGGCGAAGAGGAGGTAAGATAGGGGTAGGAGCCAAATATGCCAATTTTTGAGTCCGGGCCAACACGTAGTGGGCTATATGGGTAAATTTCAAAAAAATTATTCCATTTTGGATCTTATTGGGCCTATGAAACCTAAATTGATTTATACCTGATCTAAATTAATTTTAAATAAAATCATCATATTATTTAATTTATTAATATAAAGATTTTATCTAATATTATATATAATATATAATATGCACATGTGTATCATATACACATGTACGTGTATGTGCACGTGCACGTGCAACATATATAGCGTGTATGGTTTAACATACCTGTGTCTAAGTGCTGGGATTTACAACGGACATGTTATCCCCTTCACATACATATATGTTGTATATAAATGTGATTATATAATTAAATAATATAAATTATATTTATATAAAATTAAATATATATATATATACATAAAATAACATAAAAATAATCTTATTTTAAAATATATATACACATATAAAATAAAATATATATAAATATAAACAATTTTAGTTTCAAATTCAAATTTCAAATTCAAAATTCAAATTTGAAAACTAGATTTAGATCTGAAATTATCTTTTAAACTTAAATTCAAACTTATTATTTGCTAATAAATTATATATTATTAAAATATATATTTATATGTATGGAAAAATTAATTTTTTTAAATGTAAATATATATATATATATTAAAATTAATTTATAAAAATAATTTATAATATAAAATGATGTTATATAATAAAATGTATATATATGCATTGTACATATTTCTTTTTGGCCATATTTATATTTTCATAAAATAAATTTTTTATATTTACATCCGTATAAAAAAAATCCTTTTTTATATTTTAAATTTAAAACTAAATCAATGCGAGAAAATTACTTTTATTCGAAATAAAATATCAAGTAATGTTTGTAAATTTATGTATATTAACATGTGTGTGTGTGTCTGTATATGTGTGTATATGTATGTATGTATGTATGCATGTATATTACAAATCATTAAACTAAGTTAATTTGTTATGTTATAAAATTATATACACACACATTTCGTATATTTTTAATATATGTATGAATTTTTTTTGGAAATATTATCATGTATATGATTTAACAAAATTATATATACATATATATATACACTTATATTTATATATTAAAAAGTCAACTTTTGTTTTTATAATCCTTTTAAATTATAGTACAATTTGAAAAATTATTTTTTTTTATTTCTGGTCGAAAGCTTTTATGTATATATAAAAAAAATTAATAACAAAATGTTAATATTTTTATATTCTAGGTTGATGTCATGTGCGCCCGTGCACGCGCGCATACACATATATGTAAAGATTCGAGATAAATTCATCTAATCTAACTATATATAAATACGAATAAATGATAAATAAACATATACATTTGTAAATTAGATTATTATGTTGACTATAGCCTAATAGTAACCCCTTGAATGCTGAACCAATCGAACTCCTTTTGGATCTAAATTCAGAGTCCTCCAAAAAGCACTCGACTGAAAGAACTACGCATCTTGTTGATATTTGATTTGATCTTGTGTTCTTAAATCATGAAGTGATGGAGGAAGGGGGACAATAATTTTTTTTAGAGGTGGGTCGTATAAGGCTAAAAAAATATTTGTTTTTTTAAAATAAGTGGTTAAAGGTGTTTAATTAGAAGTGAGAAGGAGGAGCCGAAAGTGGACCTAGATCCACAAATCTCTCTGCCAATTCAAACTCCTTTTGACTCAAATCCAACCACTATATCCCACACCTATAGTCGGCCATACTAAGCCCCTTCATGGGCCTTTCTTCCATTTCATGCCTGATCGAAGAATTTACATTTAAATCAAATTAAAACGTACATCAATATCGTATACTGATACATGTGTATACAACTTTTATATATGTACTATTTTTAATATTGATCAACCCAAATCAAATCAAATTTTATAATTAGCATTTAATAAATATTAATTAATTCACTAGAAAACTCGACCCCCTTAATTTTAGAAAGAAGCATAATCCTACGTTGTTTGGGGTGCTTGAGAATAAAATGCAGAATGATAATGCTGACTATTTTAAAATGACATTGGGCCAGGACTGGGATTTGATTCACAACATTAACAATAATACTAAGGGTAGAATCATGATAGTATCGGATGCAACAGTGTGGTCAGTTCAAGTTCTACAATCGGAAGCTCAGCTTATAACTGTGGAAGCTTGTAACATAAGGGGGCTGAAAATATTCATAACATTTGTTTATGCCCACAACCTTGCATCAGAGAGAAAGGCTTTATGGAATCAAATTATTATTATCTCAAAAAGCATCAACAAAAAATGGATTGTTTTGGGGGACTTTAATGCGGTTCTCAAAAGTTCGGATAAGAAAAGGGGCCTTACCCTCAGGGTCTCCCAACTGGCAGAATTCAATGACTGCATCCTCGGTGCTGGGCTGCTAGAGACTTGCCAAATAGGCCTACATTATACATGGCGTAGTGGTTAGGTAAAGAAATGCTCTACTAAAATTGATAGAGTTCTTGTGAATGCTAACTGTATTAATTTATTTCCTAACATGAAAGTCTCAGTACTACCGAGTTCTACCAGTGACCATTGCCTTTTACTTGTTGAACTAAATGAAACATCCTCTAATGTTAAAGGTAAACCGTTTCATTATGCTAACCATTGGTGTGAGTGTGAAGGTTACCAAAATGCAGTGGATTTCGGTGGGGTTCACAACATAGAAGGGAACTTCATG
Organism: Allium fistulosum; assembly: GCA_030737815.1. Taxonomy (NCBI): domain Eukaryota; kingdom Viridiplantae; phylum Streptophyta; class Magnoliopsida; order Asparagales; family Amaryllidaceae; genus Allium; species Allium fistulosum. The sequence goes on from CM060902.1 coordinate 344,564,021, forward strand.
TTTCAACTTGTGATGACTGTTAAGAGTATCAAAAATCAGTTGAAGGAATGGAATAAAACTATATGCAAAGAAGATCAACTGCAACTGGCTTAGATTGGATGCGAAGAAGCTCTGAAAAAACTTGATGCAGACCCCACAAACAATCAGCTGTTTGAACATTACTGCCAAATGCAACAATGCCTAGAAGAAACCATGCAGACTCAGGCTTTGGAATTGAAACAGAAAGCAAAAGGGAAATGGCTTGTGGAAGGAGATGCTTGCTCCAAATTCTTCTACACTAAGATGTCAATCAGAACCAATCACAACAACATTACAAATAGCATAGACAAAGAAGGGAAACCAACATGCAACTTAGAAGATCTTGAAGACAAAGCTATCAGGTATTTTACTGAACTATTCAATGGTGAATATCATACTGAACTACCTGCTGTTCATTGCAGAAGGGCTGTCAGTCTGACAGGAAGGGATATGCTGAGCCGCAGTGTACAAACTAGTGAAGCTGAAGTTGCTCTGAACTCCATTCATCTGGACTCGAGCCCATGACCAGACGGCATGGGAAAAAAATTCTTTCGAATCCACTGGGAGTACCTGAAAGATAAGACAGTTAGAGCCATTCAAGAAGCTTTTGATTCAGGAATAATTCTGAAAGAAATCAACCATATATTTATTTGTCTAATCCCTAAGGTTGAAAAACCTACTAGAGTTGAAGAATACAGACCAATATCTTGTTGTAATGTTATCTACAAAATCCTTAGCAAAGTATTATGCAATAGAATGGTTTAAGTCCTACCAGACTTAATTGCTGACTGCCAAAGTGCTTTTATAAAGGGAAGAAGTATTGCTGAAAACTCTTTACTAGCTCATGAGCTGGTGAGAAATTTCAATAAAAAAAGGTGTGACAAAATGTGTCTTAAAGTGGACCTTCAAAAGGCATATAATAAGGTAAATAGGGTGTTTATCATACATATGCTTAGACTCATGCAATTCCCTAATAAATTTTAGACTTAATAGAAGAATGCATCAACACCCTCACCTTCTTTGTCCTTATCAATGGGGTTCCTAAGGGGTTTATTAACAGCAACCGTGGGCTAAGATAAGGCGATCCCCTTTCTCCATATCTTTTCGTTGTAGCTATAGAATACTTTACTCTTCAGAAGGAACTAGCAATACACAACAAGCAAATAGACCAAATCTACAAAATCAACCCTCTATTATCCCACCTCTTGTATGCTGATGGCTTGCTTATTTGTACAAAGGCAAATATTATAGCAGCTCAAAGTCTAAGTCATATTTTTAAAAACCTTGAAAATGTTGCTGGATTAAAAGTGAACGAGATGAAAACAAAATGCTATTTCAACAAATACATGCAAAGTAAAGAGGATATCCTTCAAATCCTTAAAGTTAAGGAAGATCGCCTCTCAGTCAAATACCTTGGTGTCCCTTTATCATCAAACAAGATAACAGATAGAAATTATGGAGAACTTATAGGCAAGATTAGACAGAAACTCCAGGGATGGAGATCCAATCTACTGCCATTCTCTGGCAGAATTGAACCAATGCATACTGTCATAACATCTAAGGTCAGATTTTGGCTACAAACATTCCAGATTCTAGAGGCTTCTATACAAAAAATTAATAGTGTGTGCTAACTTTATTTGGAAGGGAGGTCTCCACAAAGTGGGCTATGAGTTTCTATGTAGACCTAAATAAGAAGGAGGGGTGGGACTGAAGAACCTTACTGACCTCAAAAAGACCGCTGCTATTAAATTGGCCTGGAAAGCTATAACATCAAAAAGCCTGTGGGCCACATGGATGAGGAATAAGTACATTAAAGGCAACTTTTGGCATATGAAGATTGATAACAATGCCTCAGTCACATGGAAGTCAATTTTGAAATGCAGAGATGACCTTTCCAATCTAATTGAAAGGAAATTTGCTAATGGGGAAAACACCAACCTTTGGTTTGACCCATGGCTGGATGGGAAAAGTCTAGTCTATAGACTAGGCTGGGATACCTTCTCTGCTATGAGGGAAAGGGATACTCAAGTCAGTGAAATTTTACACAACTCCCAGTGGAATACACATGGTTTGCCTCTACCTTATCAACTAAAATAACAAATCCAATACATACCTATCTATAGTGGACAGAAAAACGATATTTGGATTTGGAAGCCTACTGGGAAAGATTTTCCTTTAAATCTGCATGGGGTGAACTGAGGAAGACTGACCCTATTCTTGAATGGGCTAGATTCGTCTGGAACAAAGCCAGTGTACCTAAGATGTCCTTCGCTACATACAAAGCCGCACTAGGTTGCCTAGCTATGATGGACCATCTGAAAAAGTAGGGCATTGTTATTAACTCAAATTGTGTTTTCTACAACCAACATGAAGAAAGTCATAACCATCTTTTCTTTGACTGTCAGTTTAGCAAACAAATTTGGAGCCAAATCAAAACTAAACTAACCGACAACAACAGTGTTAATAACTTAAGCATGGAGATTCGTTACCTTAATCAGCACTGGGACAAGGCAAGTCTGCTCACCTCTGATGCTAACATAGCTGTGACTACTGTTGTTTGGCACGTTTCGAAGGAACGCAACCAGAGAAGGTTCAAGCAAGTGAAGAAAAGTGAGGACTTGGTCAGTAAATTGATTAAAAATGACATGCAAATCGCAATTCGAAGAATTAAGTTGAAGACACTTAGCACAGCCAAGAAAGAAGAGGAGGAGGTAGTGAAGAGGCTGGGTCTATCGATAGCAAGCAGGGGATTTCATGCTCAGACGAAGCCACCATGATCTTGCTTCGTTTCTCCCTTTAGATCTAATAGGTTTCTATAAAGACGAGAATGTTCTTTTATGGTATATTCGAGTTGTAAAGTTTTTTATGTCGGTTAGTGGTTCTGTGTAGCTGCTTGTAGTCAACCGATGTTTATGCTTGGGCCATAAAGCCCATAAGAAAAACGTTTACCCAGTTTCAAAAAAAAATTTAATTAATTTATAACATTTTTATTAATCAAATCAAGTGGTTGTCAGAGTATTCACCATTCCGGTTTTGTGACTCTTTGGTGTAAATTCGGTCAACAATTAGTATCGACCAATTTAAGTATTAATGTTCATACGCTACCTTAGATAGTGGTGTGACATTATGGTCAAATTTATCGCTTACATAGCTTCAGTAAAATCCAAATTTACTTATTTTATGCACTACTGGTTAGTGACAATTATTTACACCAATTCTCTTGGTTAAACTATATCACATTAGGACTTATGGAATTTGGTAACGGTCAAAATTCCACTATCGTCCATATTCAACTTTATAGTCCAAACACAGTCCTTGGTTCTATAATAACAACCATTATTAATCGAATTGGCCTAGCCAGAGACATTGACTTTTAGTTGACTTCAGTTGATTGTGATGTTGATTGTGATGCTAACCACATATAACTGAGGAGGAGAATTATCTCTTAAATAGTGTTTCACTTCCAATGCTACTACTCGACCCAACTATAGTTGTTCAACGGACGTTATGCCATGGATTAACAATTACCAAAGTGGAGTTTTAGCATTGAAGCTCAAATGTATTCTTGAGTCGAGGAAATTACGTAATATTATCACATTAATATTTTCTTTTTGACCTTAGTTGTATTAATCAACAGAAAACTATCGAGTGAGTCATTACATAGTTATCAAAAAACAATTAGTACATAAAATCTTGGTGCAATAACCCCATTTTTGTAAGTAATAAATAATTTAAGTTAATAATATTAGTTTAATTAACTAAATTAGAATTTGGGAAATTTTATTGATAAATTGGTTTAGAGACTATTTTATAAAAGAATTTTAATTGTGAAAATATGAGATTTTAAATTTAAGTAAGATAAAATTTTGAAAATATTATTTTATAGAAGTGATACAATCAAAATAAAATATAAGTTTGGAAAGGGCATGATTTTTAAATAGAAGCTTGTATTTATTTTAAATTAAATATAATTTAGTTTTAGAAATAAAAGAAAAACAAAAATGTATACCTTAGCTTATTTTATATTCTATTAACCTAAGTCCAATATTCAATAGGCCCAAGCCTATATACTCCAAATCCAAATCTAGCTCATGAATTTTCCTCTCTTCTTAAAATAATCGTTCTCGTACCTCTTACTCTGGAATAATCCATCTTCCTCCATAAGCAAAAAACGAATAAACTCACCTCATTTTGATAATTAAAATAAAGCAATGTAAATTAAGACAAATTTTCATCTTCAAGTATGAGGTTTACTATCTCATTTTGCATCTCTGGTATGAGGCAGATTGGGTTGCGTTGAGGGTAGAGTGAGTGCGTGCGTGTATATGTAGAAGAAGAATGAAAAAAGCACACAAGCTACAAGTGAGAATTTTCTCAAAATATCTATGCTAATCAAAACAATTTGTATACATATATTATGTGATTGAATTGCTCATATAGCTATACATCATGCTTGCATTAAAAAAATTAAAGTGAATTGAGTGAGTAGTCATTGAAATCAATTACCGAATATGCGATATAGCTCAAGGATCGACCATACTAGGTCGACCTAACCCTAGCTAAGGTCAACTTGATGCCGTCGACCATTGGAGAGTCTAGGTCGACTTATGGTGGTCAACCTTGGCTTCCATTTCTCTTCCTGTGTGTATTTATGGTTGAGTATAGTTTTCTGGTATACGTATTATGTGAATGTTTGTGTGTGCATTGGCTGTGTAAATATTTGTGTGTGCATGTGTTCGTGTATATGTGTGTGTATATGATTGTGTGCATGAGGCAAGGTGCTGTGTGCAGGCGTGTGCAATTTTGTGTGTGTGTTTATGGGTGCGTGAGTGTACTATGTATATATGTTTGCCAGGTGATATTGATATTGATTTGTTTATTTTATATTTATTTGAATAATCTATTTTTGTATTTCTATTCCGATATTTCTTTTCTTGTTTAATTATATAAAGATTATATGAATGATTCACAGTTGATATTGATTCGATTGATGATTTTTTAATATGATACGGTGATGAAATCTTCATTTTTGATTAGTGTTATTTACTCTATGTGACGAGGAATCTAGATAAATGGTTTAGTGATACCGTTTGGTATGATACTTTCGGTAACACATTTCTTGTTATTCTTTGGACTCGTTATATAGGATATCGAAGGAGTGAGTGTGATGTATGAGCACTGAATAAGTAGACTAGCAACAAGCCGTGGTATGGGATGCCGTTGTGTTATTTATTCATTTATTCTTTGCTCATGGATGACATTCATACGAGGGATGTTGTTTTTGACTCGCTGCGATGAGTATATATGGAGGCTACTTGTTAACCATATATTTTATATACATTATATATCTGTCTACCTTTATCCAGCTCCTTTTATGTTTTGGGAGTGATCCAGATTGGCCAGTATCCATCCTGGCGGCCTGATCGAGAAGGTCGTGCCCTCGATCTATGATACTGTTGTTCTATTTTATATTTGATGCGCATAACAGGATTTGGTTGCCCCTTGTGTCGCATTGGCCAACAATCAGTTACCATAAGGGCACATGTCAGTAATCATGGCCGAAAAGGCTATGCGTTGTCGAGCCTATGGTGGATCATTGTCAAAATACCGAGATGGGAGAGGTAGTAGTAACCGATGACTATAGGAGTCATGTCATATGGACCATGTATGGCTTTTGAAGCAAGTAGACATGCTGTCAGTCTCTCTTCTGATTCCAGTGTATGTATGTGGGTGGTAAATAGACATATACTATGTATAGATGAGATTATACCTGAGACTGTGCCCGGAGTATGGTCAATCATGTATCCTTCTCAGATGACCTACTTATCATTGATTATATTTGGATATTGTTCTAAGCTGGCTCAAATCTTTCTTATTGATTTTATTGATTTGATAATGGTACTTTATAATATGAGCTTAAGAGAGATAATGGACATTGTTTCATTACAGCCCAACTTCACTTAAGGTATCTCATTATTGATTGTTTCTGGTTTTGATGGTGATTTCAAGATATTGGTGATTCGCCCATTCGATATGGATTTAGTAGGTTTTTATTTGATATGTTTGTATATAGGTGATGACATCTTTTAATATCGGTGTTGATTGGTTTCGTATGGGCTTGTGATATTTGGGTGATGTGATGCGTTGGTGATTATTTATAGCATTATAAACATTTTCTATATTATATTCATCCTTTAAAATTTTGTATGATTATATTAGAGAGTTATTATATTATTATTATTATTATTATTATTACATGTTTACATTGAGTTACCCTTATTATAGTTACTTGATTAAACATAGTCTGACCCGTGTATTATTTTATAATGCTCGGGTCAGTTTGAGACATTTCAGGTATGGGGATGACATGACCAACATGTATTTTAGTGGACTTAGAAGAGATATATTAGGATATTATATGATTTTTATATGACATCGATTCACAATATACATATAGTTGGTACTGAGTTGTATATTGATTATTCATCACATTACATTGAGATAGAAGACATTTGAGATGAGTTGTATCTTTACAATATGATGTATTATATATTATATATTATCTCTATGATTAACTCTGTGTTCTCAGCTATTTACTGCATATTATTCATTGTTCTGTCCTGGAGGCACGCGTGTTTATTACTTCGTGCCGATACTGTATATGTATAGATGAATTATTAGTTGGAGGTTTTAATACATACCAGTGTTATCCCAAGGGAATATTCATGTATATACCCCATGTAGCCTCATTCTCCATATTATCTAATATATTACTTAGTTGTACTCTTAGACAGTATGGCTATAGAGGTAGGGTGTCATAGTTGGTATCAAAGCAAGTTTAGAACAATACATCGTATATCAAAGACACGAGTCGAGATCTTAGGTTAGACATAGAGTCCCTGACCTTAGGAGTGTTGGCTAATATTTTATATTATATAAATATATATGATGAATACTGGGGTAATCATCAAGGGACGTATTTGTGAAGTATAAAATGGTTGGAGTAGCAAGGACGAAAGGAGTTAGTCTAACCAGTAGTATTTATATTTATATTAAGTATTATGTTAAATAAGGATTTGAGAAATTAATTAATAAACTTTCATTGAAACTAATATATTAAATAAATTGTGAAAGTACTATTTATAAATATCTTTGGAAATAAAATCCTAATGATGTGTCCGTTGAGTGTGTTTAGAATTTTGGTCGATGCGGGTGCACACGTATTCAATAAAGATTTTTAAATGCTTGAACAAGATATTTGAACATGATGATTTGGAAAGATATAAATGATTTGTGGAAAATTAAAGTATTTTGAGTTAGAATTGAATGTTTTAAATGGGAAATTAAGAAAAGTAAGTTATTTTGGTAAATAGATACTTATGATGTATGTATGTAAAGGATTTGAAAATAAGAGATTATATTCATTAATTTGACAAATGATTTATAAAGAATATTTTATATGCTTGTATGTATTCTAAGTGATGACTGGAACCATTAAATAACGGACACAAATAATTAAACTTGAGAAGAGCTTCGGACACTTCTCGATGCAACTAAGGAAACAATTCATAGATTTGAATCAAATAAGGAAAGGGAAAATTTCCAACAATGACTAGGAGAGTTCAACCCCCTTACCGAAAGTATACCTCTAGAAATATACTTAGAACTATGATGGCTCTCGGACACGTCCAAGCCAGACTCCGCCAACCTTACTGAGAATCAAAGTATTTCATATCTCCGAGCACGTACCACCGAATCCAATCTAGAGTAGATGTGAAGATACCCTAATGGGAGTAACCCCACATGGCTTGGCTTCCACTCGCTCTTTGGTTTTAGTCATCTCCGATAAAGAATATCAACACTCAAAATGAGCAACAAATCGTCTAAGATTGACGAAACACAAAAGAAGAAAAGATTAATTCTAAGGTTCGAATCGAAACAAGGAGAATGAATATATCCAACATGACTAGGAGGGTGTGCCCCCTACACCGAAAGTATACCTCTAGATAAACATACTTGATAGCCCACGCCAAACACGTATCACTCTCGGGAGCTTCCAAGCAGGACCTAGCCTCACACGGGTATCCGATATACTCACATCAACACATGCATGCTACCAACTACTTTCTAGATAAATGTTAATATATCATAATAGGTGTGACCCATATGGCTTGGCTCCCACTCGCTCTTTGGTTTTAGTTATCCATGGTGTTGGATGCCAATGCTTAAAATAAGCGACAAATTATCTTAGATTGACGAAGCACAAAGAATAATATCAAAATTGATAGTTAAGAAACCAAATATCGAAAGTAAACGAATGATTGTATATGGGATTAGATCACATACACCTCTCACCAATAAACGAATCAAGCTCTCAGAACATTTGATTCTTACTTGTGCTTGATTTTTACATCACAAATATTTGTAAAACATTTTAAAAACATTCTTCAAAAATATTCTTCTAAAATGGCAAATTATATTTCTAAGTGTATTAAAAAGTTACAATTAGATTTGTTTTTAAACATTCCTTTTTAATGATTTTCACATTTACAAACTATCATTTATACATTTAACCCACATTGATTAAGACAATAAATCAAGTTATAATCATTTTATATATTTAAACAACATTAATTATCTCAAAAAATAATAAATCAAATTTATAATCATTTATAAATTTAAAACAATGCTAAATATCCCGAACATAGTAAATCAAATTTATAACTTCTTTTATAAATTGAAATCAATACTTAACCTTTATTTCCAAATTCTTAAAATATTTGAAAATATAGTTTAAACAACTTTCAAGGTGCAAAATCTCGAGAGAAAAATTATTTTGTAAAAATACAAGTACAATTTCAACACATACAAGGATTTAAGGAGATGATATTTCAAAAGCATCAGTATAGCGATAATTGTTATGATGACACTTACACCGTTCAAATAGTATGTCGCAAATATTTCAACCAAACATTAATATAAGCATCATTAGAATATAAGTACGATGCATATAACAATAAGTTAATAATGGTGAGACACCCCTTTGGGTCTCTCTACAAAAGTCCATTGTAAATCACATATGCATGTATATTTTCGAAGTGTTCCGTAGCGACTTATTCGCTACGAAACAACCCGACTTCTTCTTTTTGTCCCCTGCAACAAAATGGTTATCTATGTCATCCGCTATCAAGCGGGAATTCGAATCCAAACAAACAAACAAAAATAATCTTTTTAATTTGCGATGATTGATTCTATTTGATAGATGTCCAAAATATCTATTCAATTTAATTATAACAAACAGTGTTTTATTCTGCCAAATAGATGTCACAAACGAAGTATAACTAACTTTACTACGTTCAACGTAATTAAATTAAATCACCATAATTTGATTATTAATTTATACTTCATTAAAACTATCTATTATCATCCAAGCATTCAACAATAATCTATAGCAACACAAATAACATATAGTTTATTTAGTGCTGACGTAGAAATTCCAGTTGACGCCGACGCGTTTCAGTTTGAACTAAAATCGAACGACGTTCGATTTTAGTCCAAAATTCCACTTACTCCAATTCCGACGAAACCAGTTTTGGTATGAAGATAAAGGTTTCACGAGTACAACGCAACGGACCGCGTTTAAACTCGACCTCGTATGAGCAAGATATTAATTTTATAAGTTATTGTATTAATTTAATTAATTAATAACTTCATTAACACACTAATTATCAATTTAAAGATAATCCCTCTCTTCCCCAAATCAACTTCTTCTTCCCACCTATATACATGTTGACGCAGCGGATTAATCAAAACAAATGTAAATCGATGAATGTAGTAATCGGTGGATTGGAAGATACTGAAATGCCCAAATTCGTTGATCCGAAGATACCGAATTCTAGCTATCTCTGACACGTTGATCGCGCACGATACCGTGAGGAAAGATCTTCAATTTTTCGAGCGTTGATCAAGCGCACTTGATTCCGCGAATCGGCTTCTGCAATCGTTGAATCGAGCGCACTCGATTATCCGAGAGAGGAGATAGGAGATTACACTCAACTACCAATTGGGTGAAAGCACAAAGCTAACAAAACAAGAGTTTTATTTCAAATCAACTAAACTTTACAAAATGACACCACTTGCTTATTTATAGGCTACAACTCAACACGCCCAAAACAGAACAATATTTCAACAACACTTAGGTCGTGAACGACCTACGACCTACAATGGTGCGACCTAAAACAGACGCGACCTAACAAAGCACTCGGCTTAAGGACAAACGACCTAAAAGATTACAACATAAGAAAAATACAACATAGCCCTTTACAACACATAGGTCGGCAACGACCTAAAATACATGGCATCTTCCAAGAATCCAGGCGGTAGTGAACTGTAGCAACCGGCGACCTAAAGTTCTCGCGACCTAACTTAGGTCGTAGATCGTACGCGACCTAACTTAGGTCGTAGGCCGAGGCATTCCTTATTCAGAATTTCGGAGCGACTTACCTTAGGTCGTATCACTTCTTTGCGACTTAACTCCTCACGACCTAAGGCCTCTCGACTTAAAGTGAGCGACCTATCTCTCTGCAGCTCCCCGCGACCTAACTTCTTGCGACCTAACTTAGGTCGAAACATTTTCCTACGACTTAGTATAGGTCGTAACATATCCCTGCGACCTAACGTAGGTCGTAGCCTTTTAGCTCGTCTGCATTCCATCACATTGAATCCAGTAACCCGCGTGCCGCTTTTGTTAGGTCACGAGCGACCTATAATTTTGTTAGGTCGTGAACGACCTAAGACTTCAACCTCCAACGACTTATTCCCAAGTCTTAGCTCGTTACCCTCGAACCCGTTAGGTCGTAGCTCCTTCCCTGGTGGCTCGTTAGGTCATTCCTGCGACCTATACTTTAGTTCGTTAGGTCGTATGCAACCTAAAAACAGGTTAGGTCGTTTGCGACCTAGGACTTGGTCATTTTGGCCTGCATCACATGTACAGGCACATAGAAACACAAAACAACTGTGCATCTCCACCCTTTTTCTCCCTCCACAAGCAAATATTTATCAGTCCGTCTTTGCCCTTCAACTCCACCTCGTGCGAGCTCTCCGGCCATCACCAAAACACCTAGCTCGATGCCTCCCTCCTAAAACGGACCTAACAACTTTCACAGAGTCACATAAGAAATCGTGTTTTCCCTAAAGCATCGCATACTACCATCTTCGACCATGATCTGTTCCTCGCCTTGACAAACCTAAATCCAACCTTAGTTTCGCCTAACTACACCTATAGCTTGCCCTACGCGAAACCCTAGGTCGATTGGAAAAAAATCGATCCTCCCAAAACACAATCAAACCCTCTCAAAAACACACCAAATTGAAGCCTATGCTCATACGAGTTTAATGAATCCAAAGTTGTATTTTTTCGATGAGAGGATCATTGGATTTTGATTTTTAAAGTGGGGAAACTTATTTGGTTAGCTGTAAAATGAAAAAAAAAAGGAGTGGAGGGAAAGTAAAAAGAATAGGAGGAAATGAAATGAAGGAAAATGTGAATTTACTTACTTTTATAAACAAAACAATTTTTCTTTACTTCACACTCAAGTTGACCCAAGTTTTCAAGCCAACATCATATCCATCAAATCATTATTAAGGTTGGTTGACTAATTTGAATTGTGATTTGATTTTAGAAAGGTTTTGAAAAGAAATATTTGCGGTACTCCACTACACAATATTCTATTCAATAGGAGTGTGGGAAAAATTGGATGAAAAGTGTTTTAAATTTTCAAAAGATTGCATTCATATACAAATTGCAAGTATATTTAGGATGTGTGCATCATGTTTTAAAAATAAATTTTTAAAGAAGCAAAGCATTCATATAGGAGGTACCATTTAGAAATTCATGTACATGCATATATTTTGTATTGAATAACACTTTTGCACAAGGGCACGGATGGACGAAAAATTGGATGTACACAAAATGGATGTGATTGATGCGAGGAATCACATAATTTTACCGTTGTCGAATTTCGGAGACGAAATTTCCTTAAGAGCGGGAGAATTAACACCCCGCATTTTTATATAATTAAATAAAATCAATTGAATTAACATAATTGAATGTCAAATATATGCATTTAAGAATTAAGAGGTTATATAGATTTACGCAAGCAACGAGTGTGTGATTAATTGACGCATCAATCAATTAAACGGGGAATTAATTAAGAGACATAGAGGCATCAATTAGTCAGAGAATATGTCACTTTTATAAAATTAATTAATTAAGGGACCTTCTAATAAAGGGAAATGTATGTGGGGAATAAATTAAATGATAACATACATATATTGATTTATAATTGACACAATCAATTAATTAAGAAATTAATTAAAGACATTAAGTAAGCGTCAATTAATAAAAGAGGGAAACTTATATGTCAATTAATTGGGTAATGAATCGGCGGTTTAAATATATACAACTAATAAATGCATGATTGAGTGACGCATAAGAATTAATTTGGATATCGATTAAAATGGGAAAACGTGTCAATTAATTAATTGGCAATTAGTTAAGTGTTTTAAAAAGGGTGTCAATTAATCAAAGAATATGCCCTTTTTACAATAGCTAATAATGTAAATTAATTATTTAAAAGAAAACGCCAGTTATAGGATTATTTGTTTCCAAGTTAAAAAGAAGAAAAAAGAATTGGAATCCATATAGAAATCAAACGAAGTGATTAAGTTTATGATGAAGGTAAGTTAATAAGAATAAATTAAAAAAGTATAACTTTTATTTACAATCAATCAATAGAGGTATTAATTGACGTGTTCAAATAGGTAAGAAATTATAACGTATAAGAATCAATTAATATTGGATATACATACATACATATGTACATACATACATACATACATACATATATATATGTATGTATGTATGTATGTATGATCTAATTAATTGGATAATTAATGGTAGAATCTTATTTAGAAGGAAGCATGAATTAATAGGGTCGTATAACAAAGGAATAAAGGAATAACATTGGAGAATTACATGTTATAAGCTAACGTAAACAAATCAATAAATGATGGTGAGATTGTTTTTAGGGTTAATCGGATGTTTCATAGTTGTTCACTACACCTATAAATTGAACGTAACTTAACCCTAGCCCGCACTATTTTCTCTAAATCAGCTGCTATCATTTACAGCAAACTCCTCTTCTCTTCTCCCTCTTCCTTTCTCCTCTGTCAATCAAATCTTTCCCTAAACAAAAAATAAAAAAAATTAAGCAAGGAATTATATACAACAGAGAATTGCGCAAACAAATCAGGGAATTTACAGCGAATTAAAAAAGGGGCAAAGCGGAGAAAAGCGTAGCAATTTAAAAGGGATAGAGATTGAAGCTAGGATGACAAGTTAGTGGATTTATTTATATATCTTTTAAGTTTAAGATATACTATCGTTAAATTCCCATTTAGATAATTTTATTCAATAATTAATCCTATTAATTAAGTTATGATGAACTATAAGGAATTTACAGTTTATTTACAGTATTAGTATTTATTTACATCTGTTTCTACGTTTTGGATTTCTATGCAAGCGTCATTCTTCTTCTATTTTCTCCTCTTTCTTCGCGTATGGATTAGAATAGATTAAATGTGAATATGGATTAAATAATTAAGAATAATTAAATGAAGGAAATAAGATGTAAAGTAATAAAAGTTTGAGGAATGGAATTACTGTAATAGATTACGTTAAAATGAGAAAAGTCAATTAATCTAATAACTGGATTGGGAGTAACTAAAAGGTTAATTAGTTGGTTTAGAAAATAGGATACATTTCTATAATTTAATATTTAAAAGACAATAATGAACGTAATTGCTAGAATAAAAGAAAGAAAATGAGAATTAGAGTAAAATAGAGAAAGCACGGTATTTTACACTATTCCAAAATAGTAAAAAAAATCTAGCAGTTACGGATTATTGTTTATAGTATTATTTAATATTAAAAGATGGAAATGGATTTTTAAATATAGTTTTCATAACCAACCAAATAAAATAGAATTACTTCCTAGAATAGAAGATAATAATGCAAAGTATGACATGAATCAAGTAAATTATTAGATAAGAACTTGAAGCTGTAAACGATAATGAACCTAGGTCTGCATTCACTACGCAGACTATTTAAGAAGATAGTTATTATGATAAGTGAATTATATAATATAAGAGGATAAAAGAATATTCTATATCATAATAAAAGAAGGCAGATTAGAACAGAAAAGAAATGCTGGAATTATGTACGGACTATAAAAGAATAGAAAATGACAATTACAGGAAGAATTATAACATAGGTTATAATTAAGTAATAAGAACGGAAAAGCTTACTTTGAGACTTTGAATAAATTAATGAGCAATAATAATGGTAGAAGCTTATTTAAATAATTTATATTAAGTCAATAAGCAAATAAAGCAGGAATGATAAAAGAGGCTTATTTTAATGAACTTAAGATTTATATTAAGTTAATTAAGCAAGATAATGAATGTGGCTCATACCAACAGCATTCCCTATTAAATAAATTGAAATCTCACAATAGATAAAGGTGAGACGAGGGCAAGAATATGCTAATTAGGGTAAATAAGTAGCCAACAGAATAAGAAAGTAAACTAAACGCAAATTAAAAGATTAGACTTAGGGTCTAATAAAAGAATTGAGATGCGTTTGGAGCAGCCCAAAGGATGAAGCGTCTAACGAAGCAATTCATCACGGATTTCAGAAATGGAGAAGCACGTCCAACTTAGTATTTTTGGACTTCAAGGAATTACGAGACTTCAATGGGACGTGAGGATACTCTAGGATGGCCCTCTGGGTAGGCCTAACGAAGCTGCACCTCCGGAGGCAGGTCTGTAGGTGTTCCATCAACAGAGTATGCCTTGACTGCATTTGCATTGTAGGCCTAACGAAGCAGACCTTTGTAGGCAGTCAGAAGGGCTTGGTGTTCGGAGTATGGTATTCGTATGTTCAGTACTTGCAAGTAAGTTTAAGGATAGTCGCATGCGGATATCGGCCAACATCAAGACCAAGAGCGATTTCGGGAAAGACTAGAGTTCAACCAACATGCCAATGATTCTTTCACTATCGAGACATTGGATGAGGGGCACCGTCATTTGGATGTTTGTTTGCGCGAAAATTGGTCACAAACCCCGAATGTCGTGAAAGCACCAGTGTATGAACACAGATCAATAATAAACAATCACCAATCACAGATCTAAGTAATGTAGAGGATAAAAAATGAAGAATAATAAACTTAAAACCGAAAGAGAAAGACAAAGACACAAGATTTGTAGTGGTTTGGCTATCTCCGGCCTACGTCCACTCCAAAAGTTAATCTTTTATTGACTTTCCTCGCTGGTTACAATTGGTTACAGCAGATAATTATGATAGAATCCGAGTACAACAGCAGCTATGGAGAGCAAAGTTGAATCGGGCAGAGTTTAGACGTTGGATAGCCAAAAGGCCCCTTTTTTCTGTTGGCACTGGGGTGCTATTTATAGGCGTTCCATGCGAATATCTCACTCAAACTTCGCGAGACTCCTTCTGGCACGTGAGTGGGCCCACGCGACTGAGCCCACAAAGTTTGGGCTCGATCCGTGATCGATACGAACGAATTTCGTATCGATCAAGATTTGATCCGATCGAGTCGAAACTTGGCGTGGACCTTCCTTAGGTTATACGTAAACTCCTGTGAAAATTTTGTGGCATTTGGACTTGTAAATCTCCAGTTATGATCGATACGAAATGGTACTTTTGTTATACCGCTTCGTTCGTATCGATCAATTCGTATCGATACCCAATCGTATCGATATCAAGCATGTGCGCTCTGGTGGCGTGGCTCTATTCTCAGGGTGTGATCCATTTTCCACACCGTGTTGAATGTTTCTTCCTCCAAATCATGCATATTTCTAGTTCGTGTCTGTTGCTTCGTGTCCATCGATTCGAGTCCATAGCCTACGTATCGATTAAGGCTCCACTTATTCGTATCCATCTTCTCCTGCATTTCGTATCCACGTGCTACCATCCATCTATTTAACGTTTCCGGTCTTCTTCGTATCCTTCGACCGCTTCTCTATTCGTATCCATCGACCAACCTTCCTTCGTATCGATTCGAAGTACCCTTGTTGATCGATACGAACAGTGTCGATTCAAAGTGTCCAACATCGATCGATACGAACAGTATCGACTCGAAGTATACTGCTATGCTCCATCCTGATCGATACGAAATCATTGAGTCGAACAAACCACCATGCGCCCATCTATTCAATCCAAGTCCACAGCCATCGAGTCGAAGCCCATATGGCCTTCCTACCTGATCGATACGAACGCGCTGTTCGTATCCATGTTGATCGATACGAACGCCTTGTTCGTATCCATCAATTATCTTGAGCAAATGAACTCTATTTGTCCTGAAATTTGAAACGTAGCCTCTCCTAGCCTTGATCATAATTTCCTATCGATCCCTCCTTGATTAGAGCTCGGCGAAATTTTAACGACATCGATCGTAGCCTTGTTTCCAATCGATTTTCAATCCTGATATCCATTCTTTCTTGCCAATTTATTGATATTCCAGCCTTGACCAAAGGGTGGGATAACATTTGCCCCCCAAAACATGCCTTGTGATAAGAAGGTGTGTTTTGAATAGTCCATAATCCGATATCTAAAGTCCATAGCCATATCATCCAATTGCATCGTTCTTGACTGCTCCGAGTTGATGTCTGATTCCAAATCCAGTAACCAAAGCCTCAGCCAATTCCATATCCATCCATACTCGATATCCGAGTCCTAATCCATCCTTATCCAATAACCAACAACCGAATCTAGGACCTCTCCGGGTCGATATCCAAATCCGTAACATCTTCGGTTCTTTGCCAAGCGCAATCCACACTTGACGACCGTGGTCCAGTGTCCTTAGGCATTAAATAATTGCCATGGCTTAAGTCCTAAGCCAAATCCTGGTCGCTCCGGACCCTTGCCGAGCGTAGTCCATACTCGATGACCTGAAATTGTAACCGATAGATATTATGGGGCCTAGGTCCTAGGCCGAATCTTGGTCACTCCGGACCCTTGCCGAGCATAGTCCACACTCGACGACCTGAATAAGCCAATTCGCCTCGTTCGGACGAAGAGACTTACCCTTTGCCAGGCATAATCCATACCCGACGACCATTTATCAAAAACTAGATGAAAACAATCATCCAAATGAAAGTCCAAACCAGAAAACAAACAAAACCAGGAGTTCAAACCGAACTCCAAAACCGAACCAGAAAAAGCAAATGTCCAAACCAAAAGAAAAGGCAGATTTCGCAAACCATAGCGTCGCGGTTTATCATCATTCAGAGCATGCCTAGGGGCCATCTTCATCCCCGTACATGAGTAAATGATGTGGCCGTTTGTTAATAGTTCGCTACTTATTTCATATCATCCCTGTCAATTGATAACCAACCGACCATCATTCCCGGGCCTCGAGCCATCGTTGTTTGAGGTGGACGGTGGTCGCTCCTGCTCCACCGCCGCATTCCAAGCCCCAACATATTGTCGCAACTGTCCATTCCTTACATGCTCCTCAATAATGTCCTTTAGATGCCTGCAGCTGTTGGTATCATGTCTGTCCAAATCGTGAAAGAGGCAATGTCTTCCTGATGCCCTTTCACGTTCCGAGGGTTCTGTCCTAGCTGGTCTTCGGTAGGGAAGGCGATTCCGAGTTTCCATGAATATCCGTTCCAATGTTTCGTTTAATCCTGTGTAAGTGGAAAACTTTGGCTCCCTCCACCGCTTCCTAGCTTTTCCTGATTCGTCATCCAGCTTCCTTTTTGCTTTTTCTTTATCCGAGCCTCCGCTGGATGGCCCACCATCCTCAGCTGCATTCACCTCCTTTAACTTCATATCTGAACATGCATCTTCCTGCCGAAGGAATCTCTCAGCTTCGTGAAAGAATTCCCCGAGATCCATTGGTGGGTCCCGTACTAGAGATACTTTGAAATCTGAATCCTCTCTGACTCCTGAAACTACTGCCATTAAAACCATCGATGGATCTGGCCGATCCACCAAAGCAACCGCTGCATTGAACCGAGTTAAGAAAGCTCTGAGCGATTCGTCTGTCCTTTGCTTTACTGACATTAACGTCATCACGTTCTTCGGTCTTTTAATATGAACCCGAAACTGCTTCAGAAATCTGTCCACCAATTATGTCCATGTCTTGATAGATCCTTCTTCCAGATGTCTGAACCACATCACAGCTATATCCATTAAGTATAGAGGGAAACATCTGGCCATTACTTCCTCCGATGCCCCCAGCACTTCCATATGTCTTGTAAATCTCATCAGGTGATCAGTCGGATCAGCCTTGCCATTGTACACCTCTAGCATGGGTAGCTTGAACTCTGGTGGGTTCCGAGCCATTCTGATTTCACGAGTAAACGGACTCTTGTTTACTCCTTCCAGATCCCTGTTTGTCAAACCTCCGCACATAGTTCGCCTGATAATCTCAGCCAATCCAGCGTTGTCTGCCAATGGTTGCCCCCCGAACCCTCGAGGGAATTCTAGTACATACTCCTCATCCCGCACTCCTAAATTCCTTCCAGCATCCTGTTGTGTGGTGTTAACTGGACTTCCTCCATGAACTGGTCCATTGCTGCCGGGTGGTGTGCCCCCATGTCCGGATCCATCCAGATTAGCAGTAGTGTGCTGATTATGGGTTGTGCCTTGTTGAGATGCTCCATTCAATTGCCTGTTTGGTCCTTCTGCTCCTGTTCTGTGGATCTGAACTCCTGAAGCTCCAGTTGTTCCTGCTGTTCTCATCTGATCGAAGAAGTTTTGCATCATTTCTTGTTGACTCTTCAACAACCTTTCATGAATTGAATCCGCCATAGCCTCCATTTCGTCCCTGGTGATGTAGATCGAAGCTTGTCCTTCTCCAGCTCCAGAGGATGCCTCTTGACTTCCCCCTTGTTGGCATCTCTCGGCTCTTTGTCTTCTACTTGTTTGTCGCATCATCGCCTTTCAAATCTAAATTCTTCAAGCTTTCAAATCTGAGCTCCAAATCTGGTATAGCGGGTGCTAGTCCTTCTCAATGGAAGCACCAAAGTGTTTGCGCCAAAATTGGTCACAAACCCCGAATGTCATGAAAGCACCAGTGTATGAACACAGATCAATAATAAACAATTATCAATCACAGATCTAAGTAATGTAGAGGATAAAAAATGAAGAATAATAAACTTAAAACCGAAAGAGAAAGACAAAGACACAAGATTTGTAGTGGTTCGGCTATCTCCGGCCTACGTCCACTCCAAAAGTTAATCTTTTATTGACTTTCTTCGCTGGTTACAATTGGTTACAGCAGATAATTATGATAGAATCCGAGTACAACAACAGCTATGGAGAGCAAAGTTGAATCGGGCAAAGTCTGGACGTTGGATAGCCAATAGGCCCCTTTTTTCTAGTGGCTGTGGGGTGCTATTTATAGGCGTTCCATGCAAATATCTCGCTCAAACTTCGGGAGACTCCTTCTGGCACGTGAGTGGGCCCACGCGACTGAGCCCATGAAGTTTGGGCTCGATCCGTGATCGATACGAACAAATTTCGTATCGATCAAGATTTGATCCGATCGAGTCGAAACTTGGCGTGGACCTTCCTTAGGTTATACGTAAACTCCTGTGAAAATTTCGTGGCATTTGGACTTGTAAATCTCCAGTTATGATCGATACGAAATGGTACTTTCGTTATACCGCTTCGTTCGTATCGATCAATTCGTATCGATACCCAATCGTATCGATATCAAGCATGTGCGCTCTGGTGGCGTGGCTCTATTCTCAGGGTGTGATCCATTTTCCATGCCGCGTTGAATGTTTCTTCCTCCAAATCATGCATATTTCTAGTTCGTGTCTGTTGCTTCGTGTCCATCGATTCAAGTCCATAGCCTACGTATCGATTAAGGCTCCACTTATTCGTATCCATCTTCTCCTGTAGTTCGTAACCACGTGCTACCATCCATCTATTTAACGTTTCCGGTCTTCTTCGTATCCTTCGACCGCTCCTCTGTTCGTATCCATCGACCAACCTTCCTTCGTATCGATTCGAAGTACCCTTGCTGATCGATACGAACAGTGTCGATTCGAAGTGTCCAACATCGATCGATACGAACAATATCGACTCGAAGTATACTGCTATGCTCCATCCTGATCGATACGAAATCATCGAGTCGAACAAACCACCATGTGCCTATCTATTCAATCCAAGTCCACAGCCATCGAGTCGAAGCCCATCTGGCCTTCCTACCTGGTCGATACGAACGCGCTGTTCGTATCCATGTTGATCGATACGAACGCCTTGTTCGTATCCATCAATTATCTTGAGCAAATGAACTCCGTTTGTCCTGAAATTCGAAACGTAGCCTCTCTTAGCCTTGATCATCATTTCCTATCGATCCCGCCTTGATTCGAGCTCGGCGAAATTTTAACGACATCGATTGTAGCCTTGTTTCCAATCGATTTTCAATCCTGATATCCATTCTTTCTTGCTAATTTGTTGATATTCCAGCCTTGACCAAAGGGTGGGATAACAATGTTAGACTGTTTGCAGTAGGGCACGACCACTTAACTCTTTCAAAGTCTTTCGGTTGGTTGAGGGGTGGCTACGTGGAGCCATAGCCACGATGAAAAAGAGAGAGACCAACTAGAATATCTGTATTGTAGGCCTAACGAAGCAGTCCTTTACAGATATAGAAAATCCCCAATTGAATTCCGTACAAGGTAGACCTTGTTGGCGGGATTCAGATAGTAGACAGAACGATTACGTAGTCCTCAACGTACGCACTGGGTGGTACATTGTGGATGTCCGAGCACTGGCATAGACTAGTGCAGACACGATTTATGTTTTCATAGTAAGTAGTGGAGCATCTGTATTGTAGGCCTTACGAAGCAGTCCTTTACAGATGTAGCTACGGAACGCTCGTGGAGCAAGACGATGGAGTATCTGTATTGTAGGTCTTACGAAGCAATCCTTTACAGATATAGCTACGGAACAATACGATTGAGCCCTTTTCGAGGAGGATACGGAAGGTACCATGGGTGGTGCCTAGGACCAATATGGTCATTGGGCATATAGCTACATATATGTATATATTAGTTATTAGGTTTTAATCTACTATGGAGTAGATGGGCACGGTTCACGAACAGAGGCGAGAGTAATGTAACCTAATGAACCTAATATGAAAATGGAAATAAAACGATATATGTAGAATTAAGCCTAGAAGTATATAATTTATTCATTCACCGGAACTTTTGTTCTGACCCCCCTCCTCATAACATCCTACATGTTAGGTAGATGGCAGAGACTTCTCAGCTTTATGACACTTGCTTAGAAAGTGTTACCATTTGGGTGAGTATTTACTTACTATTATATTTTAGTCAATCCCGCTGTGAGATAAATTATTGAGCTATGATATACTTGTCTTTGCCTATTTGCAGGAAACCAGATACCCAACTCGGGCATCAGTGGGCTTGGTTTTTAGCATTTTTTTGAAAAATCCGGACCACTGGAATTCGGGTTGTTACAATGTTTGTGTGTGTATATATTATAAATCATCAAAACTAAGTTATTATATTATAAAATTATATATATATATGTATGTATGTATGTATATATCGTATATATATATAACGATGATTTTTTTGAAATATTACCATGTATATGATTTAACAAAATTATATATATATATATCATATACTTATATTTATATATTAAAAATCAACTTTTGTTTTGAAATCCTTTAAATTATTTTAAAATTCGAATTTATTTTTAATTTTTGGCCGAAAGCTTTAATGTACATATATAAAATAAATAACAATATGCTAATATATTTATACTATAGGTTGAAAACACATCTCTACTACTAATAATGTAAATTCAATATACACGCTTCAACCATGTCTTTCTGGAATTCCTAAAATGCCCTTGGATTTCCCCTCCGTCCTCATGCTTCTAACGCATTTTCATTATCCATTCGTACAACCGTTTGTTTCCCCAAATTCAACTACGGTCTTGAATTCATCCGATCTCCAAAAATTGGTTTCTTCCGCTTGCGAATCACTGATGCCAACATCACCAGAGATATTGCATCCGCGTCTAGCGATTTGATGGCCGCCAGAGATAGCTCATCTGTCTTATCACTGTGTGCTTTGAATTGAAGGTATATTTCTTTATTTTTGGTTTTCATTGATCTGATATGTGAATGGTGAACATACAATATTTTTTATTCTGCTCTGATTTATGAATCTACAACGTTGATTTTTGATTCACGAAAACCCTTCCTCATGCAACCTATTCCTCCGTAAACTACGATTAGGGTTATTAAACCTATTCTGCTTGCCTCATTGGCTTCAAGAAAACCTAAATCGTTACACTGCGATTAGGGTTAGTTTATTGAACTGCGATTCCATATCTGCTTCGATTTTCGATTTTCGATTATCGACTGAGATTAGTCTGTTAAACTACGACTACTAATCTGTTGTTATCTCAAAATTCGACCGTCGATTAAGCATAGAACTAACATGCATTTACTGATTCAACGCAGATAAAGAATTAAGCTCAACCATCATGTATAAGACATCTGTTAAACTTCAATCTCCGGTAAGCATTCGATGATTTTCATGAACTCCTCTGGATTTTCAATATTATATGGGTTCCTTGCAATTAAGTTCAGCTTATTTTTGTTTCCTAATATATTGATATTTACTAATGACTTTGGGATTATTTATTCTGTTTGATTTTATCTTGATGTATTCTTGCATTAATTTCTGTTTGATTTTATTCCGTTTGATTTTTTATTCTGTTTAATTTTATCTCGATTAAGCATAGAACTAACCTGCATTTACTGATTCAATGCAGATAAAGAATTAAGCTCAACCATCATATATAAGACATCTGTTAAACTTCAATCTCAGATAAGCATTCGATGATTTTCATGAACTCCACTGGATTTTCAGTATTACATGGGTTCCTTGCAATTGAATTCAGCTTATTTTTGTTTCCTAATATATTGATATTTACCAATGACTTTAGGATTTTTTATTCTGTTTGATTTTATCTTGATGTATTCTTGCATTAATTTTTGAAGCAATTATTTATGTACGAAAGTAGAAAACAAGGATAAATCTAACATTGTGGTAATATTTCAAATTGTTTTTGAGTTCGTATTTATTGTGAGCTGATTATGATTAGGTATTTTTTTCCCTCCTCCCTTTTGTTTCTTAATAGAACACGTCTGTTCCAAGATTTTGTTTCTGTTCCTGATGTTTGTGATTATTTCTCTTTCTGCTTTATAGAGTACATGCCTTCTAAAATTTTTGTAACTCTACTGCATATTTACATGTTCCAGGTCTTCACGGTGTTTCTGATTAATTTTCTAATGTAGATGTCCTGACTACTCTAAATTTATTTTGTTTGAGTTCTTATTCGAGATTTTTTAAATATGCAACTTAAACATAGCGGCCGCTTGTACCTATCTTCTCTCATCTCTCATCGATCGATCTTATCAATCCAGGTAATTTTTTCTCTTCGCCTTACCTTTTAATCGGTTCAACAGTAGATTTCCTATGCATAGTTGAGTTAAGTACTTCATCAGGCTGCAAATTACCCTTAATTGATTTATCTTATACTATGTAATCAAATATGAGCACTTACACCCTGTAGATAGTCATTGTAAACCATTCAATTCTTCTTTTTAATTTATCGAGATTATAATATTATTAACTGTGTATTCTAAACTAATACTAATGAACTAATCTTTATGTTGTTACTATTCAACTTTTCTAATGAAGTGTATACCCTTTATAATAGGAAAGAGATGAAGCATCTCATTGATGATGGCATGTATTGGCCAAGATTACCTAAATGGAAATGCATGCATATAATGGGAGATGGTGCGAGTTCTTTTATAGAGACTTGGATGAAAAAAGGTAAAGCATCCATCCATGGAAAATAATACCATTAAAATTATTTCGTATGACATTAATTTCATGAGTAGTACCAATTGTAAATGAAAAGATTAAACTCATGCCTGAGTTTCTTTCAGCAGTGATGGACAAGGTTTTGATTTTGGGAATTTATTATTTTGTATAGAGAAATTTGATCATTATCTCTCTTCATAAATTCAATGCAGGTATGAGCAAGGCAATCATAATCAAAGTAGGAAATTACAATACAAAAATACTGATCAACAAAAGGTGATAGAAGGCTGACTTGAACTCCATTCGAGAGCTCCGTTTCAATATTTATCAGGTTTTAACATTTCTTTTTGTACCCTATTTTTTGCTAAAATGCAAATAGGAGGACTAAAATTATTTAAAGAAGTTTTAAAACAAAAATCAAAATTATTGTTTATGAAATAACAAGATGGTGAGTAGCAAAATAAAAGGTGTTTACAACAATTCAGTCCATGCACCCACAATGATAGATTAATTATTCCATAATCAAATCATGTATTCATTTCTCTTGATGAAGCTTATAGGTGCCTTATATACATGCGAAAGTTAGTTGCAAATATATTTTGAGTGGTGTTTATAGATGACAAAAAATAAACTTTGATCTGTAACATCCAATCCAAAGTTGCAATAATGTGTATTTAAAATTTTGGGCTTTTGTAATTACCAAGTCAATAATGTATTATGTAAATGAATATTCAAACCTCTAATTTTTATTTCTATTTATATTCACTTCCGGTGTAACAACTGGAGAAGGAATCTCCATTAGCAAATGTGTCCTTTTGAGCTCTAATATATAATAATTCAAAAATATTCTAAGGCTGTTCCTGATGTCAGTTTTAAATTGTCAAAATTTTAAGCTCTTACTTTTGGATTTCCAATTACGTCATATGCATATGCAACTAGCCCCGACTGTCTTTTTGAAGAAATGAATATGCTGTTTTGAATATGCACAACAGTGATTTTGTTTGTTGTTGTCAGTTATGTGTTAATGTTCATTGCTGTTAGTTATCAGTTATCAATGGACAAGGTTGTTGCAGTCGTTACTTATTTTACTACCTGAAACATTTACACATAACTATCAGTTATCAATGTCAGTTATCAATTATCGGTTATGACATGAACATGAAGTATGAACTTAACTTTTTTGCTTTTAGAGAACCAATATTGGTTGTTCATAAGTTTTATGATATGTTGTACATATCAGAAAATGACAGAATAAACAAAGACTTAGTAGTATTTGCTTAAATACGAATTTACGAATTCTGCAGTTGGAGTATTAACCATTTGATGTCCATACCGTATGCAACTGTTGTTGGAATCAAGCATATATCATACACACTTCAGTTACAAGGGTTTGTATGTTAAAACTTTGTGAAACTTGATGAATTACCTGAATGCTTAAACAACAATATATGGCAAGTTTTAAGAGCTTCGTTTGTGTAAAAATTAGTGCTAATTTTTGCCACTCCATGTTATCAATGAGTCTTTCTTTGTAGTACAATATGTATCATTGCTACTTACATTTCTTCCTAATTCAATATGGACAAGCCATATAAGTTGATAGTTATTTTGAAATTTTGCAATATATGCAGAAATTGAAGTAATATTTGGAAGTTGTCCACCGATTATTCTTTAATGCAAGCTTCATAAGGGTCTCAAATATCAAAATTTATAAGCTGAACCTAATCTTATTATTTGAAATTTCAAAACATTATTAACATTATTTTATTTTGTGAAATAAGATGGAAATTAATTTAGTAATAAATATTGCAAATGAATTTAACATTTATACTATGATTTTTGAAATATAAATAAATAAATATATATATATATATATAAAAGATGATACTCCTTAATCGATGATATTATAAGAAATTACAAATTAAGTAAACACAAAATTGCAAATGAAACTAATTTAAGGAAAGAGTGTGGATTGTCGTTGTTGTGTTCTAAGTGTACTCAAACTTTGGTCAAACTGTAATGTTCATCCTTACAATTTTCATTACAAACATTAATGTAGATTACGTTATGTAGGTTGTACCCGGTGTTAAATAAAAGATTGTGTGCCTGTTACTTTGATCTAATTTTATTTATTTTGCAATAACTTAACATGTTTTCCCAATTTCAACTGCATACAGGGTTGTAGGGTTTGCTGACCTGAATGAAATTAATATTGTAAAGCTATTGAGGTTTACCAGTAATTAGATAAGTATGAAAAATGAGTGTGTAAGATGTTGGAACATTGATTGTATTTATCTTAAGGCAATTGAATACCCGCATATAGGTTTTGTTTTATTAAA
This sequence comes from Allium fistulosum, assembly GCA_030737815.1. Lineage (NCBI taxonomy): Eukaryota > Viridiplantae > Streptophyta > Magnoliopsida > Asparagales > Amaryllidaceae > Allium > Allium fistulosum. Next base: position 344,590,357 of record CM060902.1, read on the forward strand.
TAGTCAAAAAAAATTAGGTAGGCCGTTGATTCTTGCATGTGACTGCACATTATTGCATTGAGTTTTAACATTGCTATGCCTATTGCAGGTTTTATTCTAAGACCGATTACCAATTTCCTTCTGGCCATCTGTGCTTGGTCATGAAGTCTAGGTGGGAGAATAGTACAATGCACAGAAAAAATGTCGACTATTGGTAAATAAAAGTAAATGATATGGGCTATACTTTGTTATTTGGTAATTGAATCTCTTGCACTATGCTTTCCATGTATTTATGTCATCGCATTTCTCATTAGTTGTTGATGACATGGCCGGTGTCTAACTTTTAATTACCGATATGGCGGACTGCAAGGGTGAAATATAGGCTGCTGCCATCATTGAAGAGAGTTAAAAAAAGGTTGATGAGATGCCTTTTTATGTAGACGTTGTGAAAAAGGATGCTATGGGTATGTTATGCATCATCCAAGCACGTCAAAGACGAGGTCAGCTTTGGGTTTTACTATTCTTTAGATGCACCTATAAATGAATATTTCACTTACCTAACCATGATTGTTTTGCTTTATGTTCTAATACTTTTAATTAGGAATTCAACTAAATGTTTCTGGTCCATTATATATTTTATCCTTAAAAGGAAGTATCCGGCCAAAAATAACGTCACATTTTGTAATAAGTTTAAAGCAACACCATCTCATATAATATTAACTTACAAGAGGCATATATGATGCCATAATATAATAATTAAATTCCTTTATAAATAACAGAATATAACAAAATTCTTATGTACAAAGGAAATAAAAACAGAGGAAGCTTAATACTAGAAAGGAAAATAATGGAGAGATTGAATACAAAGAGAGTTAATAAGCTGACGATGGGCGATAGAGTTTTCAAATGAGCTGCAGACCTTTTAAAACTACTACCAAGTGGAACGTTGTTTCTTTTTCAGTTTCTAAGCCCTCTTCTCAGCAACAATGTACATTGCCATACCCTTAACAAGTAATTATTTATATTTTAGACCATATTATGGCGTGTATGTATATACTACGAATTCCACTCTCTGTGATATGATGTATTTTCGATTTTACTTTTCTAACTCAGTTTCAGTACAAATATTGATCCATGATCTTTCTTTAATTGAACTGCATGCTTTCACTTGGCTATTGAAGGTTGAAAGAATTAGGTCAGGTGACATTAGAGTTGTTTCAGGAATCAAGAAGTCTATGCATGAAAAAGTTGAGCTGGTAGATGGTGAAATACTTGATGTTGATTTTGTAATCTATGCTACGGCTTACAGAAGCAATGTTCCTTCCTGGTTACAGGTAATGTATTTAGGCAGAAGTTAGATGTATATCATAAACATGAAATTTTTGGCAGTTATAATACTTAGGGGAAATTGACTGAATGTGAATTTCTTTTATGTTTTCAGGGAATTGAGTTTTTTTTCAAAGGAGGCATTTCCTAATGAAATTTTTCCAGAGGGGTGGAAAGGGAAGTATGGGATTTATGCATTGGATTTACAACGTAGGGACTGTCTGGAACTTCTTCAGGAGCAATGAAAATAGGAGAAGGTGTTGCAACGGTTTGGAGAAAAGAAAGAAAGCAAGAAAAACACATCACTTCCCATAGATGTTGCTTACCTCAGTATGAGAAATGATATGATATTAATTGATATAATCTTCATATAACTATATATTTTGACTTTGAATTAAATAGAATGTGATAGAAGAAGGATGTCAAACCCAAAATTTTGGCACTGAAATGGGCTTTTTTGCACGAAAGGAAAAAACATGATTATCGTACTTTTGTTTAACCTGGCTTTGTTAAGTTTATTTTTGTGTACTAATTTGGTGTTTACGTATGATCACTATATATAATCACTCATATTAGCTTGGTGTTAACTGTTTTTTATCATTTTCCATTAAACCGAGCATATATTATCATAATTGGATTTATACATGTACCGCCATTAAGTAGAAGCCCTGTGATAAAATGTTATAAACTTGCATGTACCGCGATAAGGTGAATTTGGGTTTGAATTCATCATGAACACTATCTACATAATTCTATAATTATAATAACAAAGAACTTATGAAAAAGCTTAATTTTGGGTTTAAATTCACCAAAACAATAAAATCCTAAAACTATGAGAACAAATATGCATAAAGCTTAATTTTATGTTAAAAAATCTTTATGATACAAACAAAAAGAAAAAATATGATCCAACAATCGAATACAAGTCCATCTTGATGTTAATTGTAATATTTTGGGCTCATCTGTTTCGCATACATTATTCTAGAGTTTGGTTAAAGTTGTAATTAAGTGAATACATTGGTGTGAGGTGAAAAACACATTACGCATGTGTTACTGAAAGTGAGTTTTAAGTTGGAGAACATTTTTTCAAACGTCATCGACTGAGCATAATTTTCATCAAATGTGCATTATTTTCGTTAACCAAGCTTTCATTGCACAATTTTTACACTAACAGATCTAGAAAAAAACAAGTGCTTCGGAGAACTATTATATCCACTATTTTCTCTTTTTTTCTTTTTTTCAGTGCATATCATGTTGCTATTATATTCCTTCCAATCTGTTGTCTCTACATGAATAGGTATATCATATATGAATGCAGGATGCCATGGGTAACAAGTTGGTGGATGATTCTTGAATTGGAAAAGTGGAGTAATCGGTCTGACCAACTTGGCTCAAGTTTGTGTTATGTATCTATCACAAATTAAAGTAACTCGCCTTTTGTTTTGAGTATAGATCAGTTGGGTAGCAAGTTGATTACATACTCAATATTTGGTTTGAGAATATTTTTATTATATTTTGAGCTGTAGTGGTTTATTCCATTAGGCGAGAGAGTGAAAAATGAACACACGGAATTAAAGTTCACATCAATAACATAGATACATAATCATCACGTACATGGTACATATATGGACATGCAAATCCATGTAGAAATTCATAAAAACACACGGTTAAAGTAGGATCACATGCAAATTCTCAAAGTTCACTTGGTCAATCGAGCAAAAAAAATTAACATCTCCAACGACACCTTCATCCTTTTCATCCTTCTTCTCACTACCCTTCTTCATCTCCTCTACCTTGGCTGGAACTTCCAACTTGAGCTTCTCTACATGGGCACGGGCTTCCTCCACACACCAGAACAAATCCCCTTCTATGTTTTCTATTATATGCCTGTTTCTATGTCTCCGCATCTGGGTGTATGCATGAATTTGTTTCAACCGGCTCATCCCTGTCATAAGGCAACGAAGACTATTTTTTGCTCACAACCCACATTAGCTAAAAGAGCATATGCATGTAAAAGTACAAATATTATTTCCATTTTCAGTACTATAAATAAATCAAAACAAAAGAAACGATTGATAAGATTATGAATGTTTATAAGTTATTGGTTCTATGAGTGTTCTTCAGTTGTCTTGGTCTTCTCGGTTGTTGCTTCAGGTTCAGTTTATATTGATAATGGTACTGTCAAATCTGCTTCCAAAGGTGCAATTATAAATGCATGCACGTTGTGATTAAATGCAGGCTCACCTGGGCGTGCATATATACTCGTATATATAATGATTCATGATAAATTCATTTATCTAACCATATATAAATATGAATAAATGACAAATATATATATATATACTGTGTGTGTATGTGTAGAATATTACCTAGACTATAGCACAACCATAAAACCTTGAATGTTGAACTAATCAAACTCCTTTTGGATCTGAACCCAAAGTCCTCCAAAAAGCGTTGCCCGACTAAAAGATCTACGCACATTGTTGATATTTGTTCTGATCTTGTGTTTTTAAACCATAAAATGTTGAAGGAAGGAGGACAATGGTTTTAGTCAGAACTAGGAAGTATGGAGGCTCAAAAATGTTTTTTTAACAAACAAAGGGTTAATGGTATCTAAATAGAAGAGAAAAGGATGAGCTAAAAATGGATTTAGATCTATAAATCTCTCTACCAATTAAAACCCCTTTTGAATCAAATCCAACCCCTCTATCCCAATCCTATAATCGACCATACTATGCCCCTTCGTAGGTCTTCCTTCCATTTTAAGCCTGATCAAATAATATATATTTAAATCAAATTTAAATGTACATCGACATCGTATATCGATATGTGTGTATACAATTTTTATATACGCATTATTTTCAATATTGATCAACACAAATCAAGTAAAATTATAAAATTAATATTTCAAAAATATTAATTAATTTAATTAATTTATAATAGTTATAATTAATTAAATCAAGTGGTATCGAGTATTCAACATTTTGGTTGTGTGACTCTTAGGTGTAAATTCGGTCAGTGATTAATATCACATAATTTGAATATTAATGTTCACATGTCATCTTAGCTAGTGGTGTGAAATTATGGCCAAATTTATCGCATGCTAGCTTTGGTAAAATCCAATTTTACTTATGTTAAGCGTTCTTTGTTAGTGATAATTATTTACTCTAATTCTCTTCTATAAAACTATATCATATTAGGTCTTATGGAATTTGGTAACTGTCAAAATTACAGTATCATCCATATTCAACTTTATAGTCCAAACACAATGTCCTTGGTTTAATAATAACTGTTATTAATAATCGAACTACTATGGCCAGAGACTTTGACTTTGAGTTAACTTCGGTTGATCGTGATACTAATCCCATATAACCAATGATACGAATTAACTCTTGAATAGTGTCTCACTTCCAATGCTTCCATTCGACCCAACTATCACAACACCAAAAAGGTGTATTTGTAACGAATATAGTCGTTACAAAGTATCCAATTATCCACACCTATGTGCCCCACCAATCAAAATATTCAATATTTTCTAATATCCACATTGTTTGTGTATGTGAATTGTCACACAAATGCACAGGTTGTCATCTCATGTAGCATATACAACATTATGTTACAACTAAAATAGTTCAGAGATATGATACTGAACCACTGTTCAAAACGGAATTCCAATCATTTTGGCTATTCCGTTCCCATTCCGGTGATAACTGAACAGAATCCGTTGTTAATTCAGTTTTCATTTCAAGTGCTGAAAAAATAAAAACAACCGAAAATGGAAAAAATTGCAAGAACATAGTAAAAATGACAACCAATCAAATAAGATAATAAATAAATGGACAAGTGATCAGATAATTCCAGAAAAAAAAATCATGACACTTTCATCCGTTCTAACCCAATTCAGCAGAACATGAAAAAACAGTAAAAATCAATTATTGAACTGATTTATTAAATGTGTAACACATTTTATTCATTAATATAGACATGTATTATTAGTTGATGTATTTCTGCAGAAGATACCAACCGAAGCAGTATTATAACTGAAAATTTTGAAATTGGCCATAGCTTCGAAAATCCCAATTTAATGGAACGAATTGGAAACCAGAATCTAGAACCTTATATTAAACATGAAAATAGTAACATCCTGAATCCACAAATGATGCAAATGTTATATTCAGTTACGATTGAAATACTATATCATAAAAAAAATTATGAACCGATTTTTAGCATAAAACCTAATTTCCAAAGATAAGTTAAAGTTGAAGTTATTACCTAATTTGAAATTATGGTTGCAATCGATTGTCAAAATAGACACAAGCCCTAATCTTTCCTTGTCTTCGTCAAATCGGCGTAAAATAATCAAACGGAGGTAGTGGTTGATCGATGGAGATAATGGAAAAAGGCGGTGGCAGAACGGCTGAGGAGGCGGCCGAAACGGCGTAGGCGATGGGTGAATAAATCGGAGGCGTGATAACCTAGAACGAAAGAGGAAATAAAATGAACGATGAATTATTGTCCGTGAGAAATGGAATAAGTAATAATAGAAATAAAATTACAATCCTATCCATGTTATTTTTAACTATTTACAAAATTACCAGATTTTGTAACGATAATAACCGTGACAAACGTTTGTAACGGAAATATCTATTAGAAATTTGTAACGGTTATTACCGTTACAAATTGAAAGCGGAAAAGCGTTACAAAATAGGCTATTTGGTGTAGTGTATAGTCATTCGATGGACGCCGTGCCACGATTTAATTATAATCAAATTAGAGTTTCCACATTGAAGCATAGTAGTATTTTCTATTCGAGGGAATTGTGTTATATTGTCACATCAAGATTTTCTATTTGACCTTACTTATATTAACCAACAGAAAACTATCGAGTGAATCATTCCATAGTTATCCAATAACTATCAATATGTAACCCCTTGGTGCCCCAAGCAGCCATTAGTAATACATTACCTAACATTTGGAGTGCATTGCATACTCTAGTCTTAATAGATGCATTGATATCCAGTCTCGATACATCTTGACTAAGAATATTTAAAATAATACATTTATTATATTGTGATAAATTGCTCATGATTACAACACCTTGTAATTACTATTGCAAAATACATTATTTATGTATTTTCTATTAAATATACTTAATTTTAATTATCAATTATTTATAACATATTATAAAAATATATAACAAAAAGAGCACAACTTTTATTTCGAATAAGATTGGTTATCGGGTTAGATATATGCAACAAATTACATAAATGTCCATAGGGTATACCCCTAACTCTATCACCAACAAGCAAGGGCTCCTCCTCTTCGACCTCTCCCGCATATAAGATCTGACCTAAGCAATCCACACTGTGCCCCCCAACACACAAAACTCCAAAGAGGCATAATCTAAGAGCAATAGTATAGAGTTTTCCAGCCCGCCTTTAGTTAGAAGTTTGCAGAGATACGAATCCAATGATGGTAGCTTAGTCTCACATTACTTTATCTTCACTTTCTTTGAAAATTTTCTAACTCCTTTCCTTATTTATGTTTTTGTAGTAGTTCGCCTAAACCTTGCTGTAACGCTTGACTCATCTATAGTGGAGAGCACCCTGACACATACACCCACCTTGCAGCCTCGCATGGGCACCAGTGCTCAATAACAAACACCAACAACTAGTTCCTAACAATAGATGCCAGTCAACTCTTAGCTAGTCCATTCGGGGAAGATCACAATCCATAGCCGTTTCATACCCGGTTCGACGCTCCCCTACCTTCATGTTCAACCTAGCCAAGTACTTTCTCATGGCACAACTATAGGGAGGATTCAGTTAGGATTAAGAGGAGAAGGGTTGATGGGGAGTTGGAGAGCTCCGAGAGAAGGCCATCTTTTTTCTTTTCTAGGGAGGCTGAGCTTATTGGGTGGTTGTCAAGGTCCAATGAATTTATGGTGATATGGTCCACCAACCTCTTGCAGTGGAGCGTCTGGACGAGATGGGTTTGTTAAAGCTTCTCCAGAGCCTGACAAGGGTTGCTTAAGAGATACCAGCATAGACCAGTTGACCCAAGTCCGGCTTTATTGGCCATTCCACCGAGTTGATGCTAGACGTCGAAGTAAAGGAGGCCTTTCTGGTAAGATTCTAGACTTATACATTTACCTTTTCTTCCCTTCCATTTACATTACCATGAGGTAAGGGAGAACAAATCGAGACCACAATGTGGGTGGTTGCACCTTCGGTTCATCGATGCCTCTGGCACATGCGGGAGTTTTGAGTGGCTCGTGCATCCCCACAGAGCAGTTTTGGCATTCTTAAGTTGAAGAGAAGGGCCTTTTTGTTCCGCCCTCTCTAGCTAGACTCGGTTGTGGCATTCCCCAAGAGGGGAAGAGTGTTATTCGGCTCTCCTCTACAGGATAGCCATGTTGATGATTGGATGCAGAATGTTTGGAAACTCTTTGTTTACATTCCATACTTCAAATATTTATAAAAATGCATTTTTCCTTATAATTGTGCAAAATCCAATAGCTTTATAACTGCAGTTTACATAATTACATATATAATATGCTTGAACGCACTCTTAATTCCAAGTACAAGACATGTGGGTTCCATCGTGGTGTGAAAGGCGATATGCATTGTTGATTAGTGCAACACTGGCAACATACGAGCCTTTCCAATTCATCCTCAATATTTCAGCCCAATTTTGTTTAGCTTTTGTAAGGCATTCTTTAGTGTTTCCTTGATGGTCTTGTTCATGGCCTTAACCTGCCCATTTGCTTGTGGGTGGTTAACTAAAGAGAAGCATTCTTTTAATCTCGTTCCGCTTGTAGAATCCTTGGAATAGCCCGCTCTTGAACTATGTGTCATTGTCTGTTATGATTTACTTTGGGAGTTTGAGGCGAAAAACAATGTTTTTGATCGCGTTGTTCACGATCTTGGGCATGGTGACCCTAGCAAGGGGCTCCGCCTTAACCGGTTTTGTAAAGTAGTCGATGACAACATGGCATGGTTCTATCTATCTTTGGCATTGAGGATCTTGGTGATCAAATCGATCCTCCAAGTGTAAAATGGCCCGGGGGGCATCATTAGAGTTAGGAGACTTGGGGAAGCTCTGAGGATCTTGACGAACCGCTAACCGACCACACTTATTAACATAGTTCATTGTGGCCTTGAGCATAGTGGGCCAATAATAGCCTTGTCGGTCAGCCTTCTTCGCTAGGCTTTTCCTCCTAGCATGGTCTCTATATAAGCCTTTGTGCATTTTCTCCAGTATGTTATAAGCTTCCTCGTTTGTTACACACCGCTAAAGGGGAGTTAGATACCCCTGTAGGTAGAGCTTTTCATCCATGATGGTGTAGTTGGGAGCTCGATACAAGACTTTCTGCACTTCTTTTCTCTTTGTGGACAGGTCCCCGCTCGTGAGGTTTTTCAACAATGGGGTCATCCAGGAATCAGTTCAGGCTTCATCAATTTCCAAGGCGGTTGCCCCCGATTCAAAATAGGGGCAACTCACATCTTAGTTAGGACCTAGGGATGTTTTCTTCAGGATTGTTGCTGCCTTGGCCACCCAGTCAGCCTTGGCGTTGTTCTCACAAGGATTTGCTAAAGCTTAAAGTCTGTGAAGGCGCTGATAAGTTTCTTAGCTTCTATGACATAAAGGGCTGGTATTTTGCCTTTAACCTGGAAACTTTCTCCAATCTAGTCGATAACAAATAAAGAGTCACTGAACACATGCAAACTTTCTATTCGCCTCTTTTAAGCTATCTAGTGACCGACAAGGACATATAGGACTTTAGGAGCCGGCCTATTGTATTGGGCAGTTTAGCACTTGCTTCAATGGTTGGTTTGGGAGGACTTTATCGAGATAAGCTTAGAAATATAGCCCTAGACACTTGGCCGCCATCGAAAGGTAGTAGCCCAGTTTTTCCAACATGGAGAATCTAGTTTTCGGGCAAGATATCCTTTTGCTAACGTAATATATAGGCCATTGGAATTGCTTTTAATCGTGAGCCATGGAAGTACTGAACGCGTGGTCAGTTACTATAAGGTACAAATACAAGTATTCCTCATCGACTTGCTTAGAAAGCACAAGGCCGTAACCAGATGTTATTTCAAGTCTTCAAAGGCTTTGGTTCACTCTTTAGTTCGTGCAAATGACTTACTATTCTTGATAAGGTTGAAGAAAGGTACACAACAATTAGTGGTTTTTGACACAAAGCAGCTAAGAGCCGCGATCATTCCGTTCAGGCTCCGCACTTCCTTGATCGTGCGGGGTATCTGCATGTCTTTAGTTACGTGATTTTTTTGTGGTTAGCTTCAATGCCCTTAGCACATACTATAAAGCCATGGACCTTCCCAGGTCAAATAATGAAATAACACTTTTTGGACTCGAGCTTCATATTATATCTTCGGAGGATGTTAACATCCAGGTTCTCTACATGACCTCGGCCTTTTTAGATCTTACCTGCTTGTCAGCTATATAGACCTCCATCGTCTGATCAATCTATTACACAAACATACAATTGACAAGATATTGATATTTGGCGCTTACATTGCGAAGGTCAAATGGCATGGCTCGATAGCAGTAGAGCCCGACATTGGCGATGAAGGAAGTGTGTTCTTGATTTGGGTAATGCATGGTGATCCAATTGTATCTAAAGTAGGCATCTATGAACGTGAGTAATTCCTGTCCACCAATTGCATCCACAAGCTAGTCGATGCAGGGTAGTGGGAAAAGTGTCCTTGGGGCTGGCCTTGTTAAGATTTAAGAAATCAAAACAAGTTCTCCAGGCCGTTGGGCTTCCAGACCAGTACTAGATTGGCTACCCATACTAGGTATGTAGCTTCACAAATGAATCCATTTGCAAGTAGCTTTCCTACTTCTTCTTTGAGGTGCCCTATATTGTACGGGGTTGAAGGGTCATCTACTTTGCCAAATATGGTGAGCCATCGGGTCAATGTTGAGGGCATGACATATAATTAAAGGATCTATGTCGATCATATCGGCGTGCCCCTAGGCAAACACATCTTTGCTTTTCCTTAGAAAATAAATAAGCTCATCCCTTACTTCTGGACTTAGTTCTATGCCTATTTGGACGACCTTGCGGGGATCGTCGCTATCAATAGATATCACCTCAAGCGGAGTTCTTGGTAATCGTCAAGGTTTGATTCTCCTATATCAAGGTCGAGTGGATTATCATCATTATCCTTCATGCTCTCTTCTAGCTCACACTAATCCAATGTAAATATCATGCACTCAATAACATCCTCGGCCAGGACAGACTTCTGTGTGTGAACCGAAAGGCTATGGTTGCCCTGGGCGCTCATAGATGAGTTCACCGATGTTGAGTGGGAAGGAGAGGTGTGTCTTCTTCTCCTACATACCAACGGGAACTTGCTCATTTCATGTTGCTATAAGCTCTCTTGTCTTTCTTAGCCTAGTCTGGAAAGATTATCCCCATCAAACTTGGCTCCTGGCATGAAAAGGAGCATTGAGTGGTTCGCTTGTTCCCTCGGGAGTGGGTTATTATGGATTCCTTATTTTTAAGGCTTTGAGCGATCCCAGCACGAACAGGAGCATTGGGGGGATCGAGCATTCTCTTAGGCATGTCACTATTTTAAGTTGCAGTTCTTGTTGCAGCATGAGTACTCCTCTCTTCTCTTGTTGTAGTGAGATGTTGTAGCAATCCCTAGCAGCTTGCTAGTTGTTGCAGACTCATCCTTTTCCTTCCTTGGTTGGGACTTTTATTGTTAGTAGCCGGTAGGCGAAAATTGCATCCATATCCGCCAATGTTGGCCTACCTATTAAGATGTTATATATGGATCGGTACTCTATTACAATAGATTGTATCAGAATTTTGGCCACCGGAGTTTCTTGGCCAAAAGTGGCAATGTGATAGAAGTCCCTAGTGGTACTATGATATCACCCCCGAACACATAGATGGGCTATACACAGGAGTGAGGCTAGAAGCTATAAGCTTTATCTTGTTAAAAACTTCTTTGAACATCATGTTGATAGAGCTGCCCTCATCGATGAAGATCAGATGAACCTTGGTGTTTGCCACGCTAACTGAGATGACCATGAGGTCATGTTGGGGAAACCAACTCCTCTATTGTCTCGGAAGTGAAAGCAATGTTAGTTATATCTTCTTCAACCTGGAGGACCATTGGGACCTGGATATCTACTAAATACACTTGATCATCGAAGGCGAGCTCCCTTCTATACCAGTCCTAAGTCCCTTACTACTTCTGGCCATGTGCGGACTGCTACATATTGACAAAATCTCTACCTTGATTATGGCCACTTTGTTATCATTCGCCCATTGGGTTGGGGCAAGTTTATTTTGATAGGTGTTGCGTTATTCCACTTATTGTCTCACATACTGAACTAGTATGCCCTCCTAGATCAGCCGCTCTATTTCATTCTTAAGATTTTGGGACTCATTGGTCAAGTGGCCACTGAATTGGTGGAATTCACCATACCTCCCATTGCCCTTGGGTTCTTCTCATCGCCTAGATTGGGAGGGAGAAGCCATTGAAACGACATGCAATCACGAGTTGCAAGATAGATGGTTTCCATGTCATGATTTAAAATTGCATAATTAGTTTACTTAAGCTTGAAGTGCATACCATCTTCAGAATGCTTTTTGTTGTTTTCCTACCAACCATTATTTCGGCGGTTGCCTTCTCTTAAACCAGCTTTGTTTCTTTGACCATTCTCCTCATCACTATCAAAGAGGTTGGCTTCCTCCACCTCATTATACCGTTTGTCCTTTGAAGAAAGCCAGTAAAGGACGAAGTGGGTTGTTTCTACAGTTCCTTCCACATGCATGACCGGTACATCACCCCTGAGCACATGGCAACTACTAAGCTATTCTTATATGTTTCCCTTGCTAAGGTTGATTCTTTGTTGAAGCTAGTGATGTATAAACGAAGGGACTCGGATGGGCCTTGTCTTATGTTGTCTAACTCGATTTCCATCATGATCCTTATTTTTGATGCGAAGAAGCATGCTTAGAAGTCGAAACACAAGTGAGCCTAAAAGTTGAAATTACTGGCTTGGAAATGAAGGAACTAGTGGGATGCTAGCCTAGTTATGGTGAAGAGGAAAAGGAGACATTTTGCATGATTCGAAAATTGACCGACACATGTAACTGAGTTGAAAGTGGCGATATGGTCAGAAGGGTCGGCACTCCCATCATATTTTTCCATAGGAGGTAAAGCATACCTCCGGTGGATGTAAATGCATAGGATTTTCTCAGAGAAGAAGTCTTCATTCTTATCATCCAATAATCTGCCGCCACACATGCTTCTAGTTTGGATTCTACGCATTTGCTAGCATAGTGCAACCCTTTCTTCTTGAAGGCTAGCTTCTATGTGCCACGGATGACGTTGGCCCCTTCCAGGGGAAGGGCTCCTCTCTTTTCTATTTGGTGTAGAAGACTTGTGACGGTGGTATGGCAAGGGGAAGCGATGACATCTGGCTAGGGTAGGAGATCTAATCCTCACAACCCAGAGGGACCTAGGCGGATAAGGGCACCTTTCATGAGATCTATCTGGGGCATCTCCTACTAGGGCTAGGAGTGGACTAATGGTTCTCTACATTCTAGATTTCTAGCTTGCTTATTGCCACTGAGTCTTTCAAAGTGCAGGTCGTGGGCCCTATCTGCTGCCTAAAGTCGATGAAAGCTAGACAATCTTTCGACCAATGGGGAATGGTGGTACACTACCCATTCTGGTTTAGGACCTTGTGGATGTCTACATGTTCATACGTAGCATGCATATTCCTTGAATATTCATGTTCATGTGTACCATGAGTACTAGGCTTTATGGGCTAGACAGGGGTTCGGTTAGCCATTGGGAGGACGACCGAGTCAAAATTTACATTTTCCTGAGTATTCATTCTAGCCCGAAGGTCGTTGACATCACGAGTAAGTTGTCTTATGCTAGTCAAATCATTGATCATGTTAAGACACACGTCATTGCTCAACTTGAGGTTGGGATAGACGATGATTGCTCTAGTAGATCCATTGATTTTGCAATGATCAGAGTTGTCAGCTTTGTTTTCACCAGGTTTGACATAGTACAAAAGGTAATAAGAGTTTATAGAGAAGTAAAGTGAAGAAAGGTGAAAAAATTTATGGGATGCCCTCCTTCTAGTGCCAAAATATTGACAAAAAATACGGCTAACCTGAGAATTATGAATAAGGGGTGAGGTTGACAAAGGTACTTACTAATATCTTGGTTAAAAGTGCAAAATGGGGAAATAAGTTGTGAAAAATGTAAAGGAACACAAGATTTATAGTGATTCGACTAAGCTTGCCTACGTCTAATGTGAGGAATTTCTTACCACTTTTTTCCTCTTATAATAGATGATTACAAGATAATAATAAGAAAATACAATGCTAAAGAGCTTAGTTGTTCAACCCTCATGAAGATGAAAATCTTTATGTATTTATGGCTGCTAGAAACTGTAATGGATGGTTGAGATTGCGCAGTTAAGACAAAGAAATTGCTCTAACCTATGATATGGATATGCACTTGATGTGCATACCATCTAGGAGGCCAATTGGACTGTGTGGTTGAGATGATGCCAACTGGTCGGCTATAACTTGAGCATGCTTTATGTAGAAGAAGATGGCAGGATATAAGGTGTAGTTATTAAATGTTTGTCAAATGATCGGCGCCGTTTTTCAGGATTTGTAGGAAAATAATGCTGATGAAATTTCTTTATGTCGGGTTAGATTGAGAACGATGGCCAGAGCCCATCGACACAAGGAGATAAACCTCAGAAGGAATGGACGCTCGAAGAAGGGAGCGAGCTAGGGAATGAGTTGTTGGTCGGGCCACTCAATAGGCTGAATAATGTTTAGGACTGCCATATGATGTCGTCGCTCACTTCTGGTAGCTAGGAGCTTTGTCTTATCTAATGGAGACCTGTCTAGTCATTAAGGTGGTGGTCAACTTGTATGCCGAGCTTGTAACGATTGCGATTTTTCGTCGCTCGAAAACCGACATTAATACATTCACTGTATCAACTGCCGAGCAATCGAATGCCGGAAAACCGAATTGTTATGGAGAAAAAGAAGAGGTAGAAGAAGATAGAAGGAAAAGAAACAAGAAACAACAGAAGAACACAGAACATAAATCAATATCAGAATCTCACATTCGTAGCGGAACAACATATAATAGATAAATGAATAATCTTTAAATCAAAGAACTATATCATTTTATACATTACATCATCATCAGAGTTTACAACAACAGTATACAACACAACTGGACAGTTATATGAACTTGTCCACATATAGAATACACAGCGGAATAATACATAGTATAGATGATACGTCTCGCCATCCAGCTCGCCACCTGAGCTCCACAGCATCTCCTGAATCCAGAATGACCTAATAACCTAACTCTAGACTGCCCGTGTGGAAAATGATGGGCACCCAGAGTTTAGGAAGGAAACAATAAACTCCAGGTCAGTCATGGTGACTGGTGTGAGAACTTAAACAGTTTTATCTTTAAAAACAAACAATAGAATTTTAACATTGAAACCCGCAATGCTTTTGGAAAATGAAACTACCATAAGACCTCCCACCATACACACAATGCAATCGCAGACTTGGAGGAGATTTCTTCTTATGATAGTCAAAAATGCTTACTACGCAAAACAAATCATTTTTGATATTATTACTAGTGCATAGTGTAAAGTTCTTTCGAAAATACAATATTAATCTTAGCCAGCATAGGTACCATTATATTATGCCTGCTATAGCTGCCTCCTGAGGAGACAGGTTATACAATTGCAATCGTAAAGGTTCGTATTGTTTCTTTGGATTTTTCCAACAAATGGTCAGGCTAAGGAACTTCCTTTCCTCCTGCCGAATGGGATCGCCTCTGGCTGGATGTCCCGAGAGACAAACTGCTCTGCCAAACAAGGCCGGGTTACCCCTGTAACTAGGTAACTCACGAATATGTCATCACCCGGTCCTTTGGGACCTTTATCCGAGCGCTCGGTAACCAACATCACACATAATAAATAAGGTGTGTCCACTTGAGTAAGTATTTGGGCTCCATACCATGATACCACCCCTTTCCAAAAGGAAATGACATACCCTAAAGGGCGCGACCCTCATAACCTTGCCGCAACATTCCTGTTTCGACCATTTCCGGGTTGTTGAGGCCCTGACGAAGTCTCATCCACAAAGCTACGCTTTATACAAAAGCTATGCTTTGGGTCAAAAAAAATGATCAAAGTAATGATCACAAAGATAAATGATCAAACAAATAATCATATCACAAATGATCAAACAATGATCATTTCACAGCAACACTCAACATGCCACATTACCAAATTGGGATATATCGCTGATAACCTTCAACTACATAACCTCTGAGCTCGTACGTCTCAGAGAAGGGTGTTAAGCTAAGAGAATAAATTCTCCGCCACCAACAGAAATGTATTTGAAAGAAATCTGCTTTATATCTCAAAGTGTAATGTCAGACACATAACCATACACAAGTCTGTTCCGGGTTCGAACAGAACCGAAGGCACTTCCAAAAGAAGCCCTTGCAATCCGGATATTCACAATCCCGATAAAACTTCCCATCACAAAGGAAATCTCAATACCGTAGCTAACGGTGTAGAGACAATCGATAGGTCATCCTATCGTTTTCACAAATACCCGGTCTTCACCACCGGTCTTCAATACGATCCATATCGTCGTATCACAAATTCGGAATGGGTTATACGACACAAAGGTCCTTTCCCGGCTAACCCGAATAGTGAGCGCTTATTCAAAAATAAGTGTGGCATTCAATTTCAAGCAAATCACAACAAATACCCATTTAAGGTAATCATTGATAGTCGGTTATTTAACTATCAATAGAGATGCGCAACATCATCAGATTCCAAATAATTTTCCAAATTATTTATCTTCCAAAAATATCTTTACAAGATATATAATTTTCCACACTTAACCATTTGAAACAAATTTCAAATATTCACTTTTTAATTTATCTTTAAAAGATAAAATTTCAAACCTTTCATTCATATTGAAAAACATTTCCATACTCATTTAATAATAAGTATTTCACAAATCCATTTATTTTCAACACTTGGAAAATATTCAATATACTTAAATCAAAATTAAGTATATATTTCATTCTTTAAGGAAATCATTCTCTTTCACAAATTTTATTTGAGTTAAAACGAATGTTACGTAAAACATTGTTACGACAACTCAAAATCACTAGTATAGGGATTCAAAATTAAGATAGATATATAAATCCCAATACTATATAAAACATTTTCTTTCGGAAACCATTTACTATAACAACAGTGTTATAGTCCACCATTTCCTTATTCCTCGAAACGTCTATTTCAACAATAAATGTTGAAATATATGTTTTCGATACTTAACACGTTTTAAAAACATCTTTTTAAAACAATTACTTCATTTCGTAATATCACTTCTCCAAAACATATCCATTTTATTTAATAATATATTCACTGTCCAAAATCGTGAATATAATTCGTTATCCAAACTCAACATTTCTACACATTTTATTTAAAGGATTATCCACTGTCCAAAATCGTGAATATACTTCCTTTAACAAGCTATAATAATTCACTTATCAAAATAAGTCAAATTTCGGATTTATAAAACAATGTTTATAAATTCACATCTATATTTATAAAAGCTTCAATTATAAATCCCTTTTATAAATCAATTCAATTTATAACTCAACTTTATACCCAAAATCCGATTTATAAGTTAATTATTTATAAATTCTTTATTTTACAAAATCTATTCATTTCATAACTTCATAATTTATAAATCTATAAATTTTATTCACTTGTGAAATCCATTTATACTTCATTCTAATACTTATAAAACTCATTTTAAAATTTCAATATCTTCAATTTATAAATATCAACTTTATAAATCTTTTATATAAATCGTTTATAATAATTCAAAAATCCCAGTTAAAAATCAAAATCGTTATTCTTAAATTTCAAAAATGGATCCGATGATGCAACAGCATCAAATAATCAATCACGACATCCAAACATCATATATCGATATGATAACAGAATATATCACAATATCTGTAAATAAATCAATACGTGTGAGGAATCCAGTTGGATCCCTCCAACCTGTTTCCCTGCATCCAAAGATGTTAGCACAATACCAATTCCGTTCCAGTACGGAATTATCGTGGTATATGGGTTTAATAAATATTATCCGCTTACTAACGGCGCAATAGGGTCTCATCCGCTATACAATGCGGGAAATCAACTCCAATATATACATATTCCAATATATATATATATTGCTATATACATAAATAATACCAATTTCACTCTAATGTGAAATATTCGCGGTATATGTTTTTAATAAATAACCTCCACTTACTAACGGCGTATAATGTCTATTTAACACAATAAATAGCAATCATCATTCAATCATCACAATCAACACTATCAACAAATTTTAAATCTAACAATTTAAAATATAAATCAAAACAATTCGATTGAGTGAGAAGTTCTCACCTTGATTCCAATTCAGGTTTCAGCGTTTTATTTCGAATAAAATTAAACGGACGTTTAATTTTACCCAAAATTTTCACTGACTCCAATCAACTCCAATCCAGCTCCATTGCGTAGTGCTCGTCAATACGATTCCAACGCAAAAAATTTCGTCCAAAACGGACCTCGTATGAAGAAGTTATGATAGTTTAAAGTTTACACGAATTTAAATAAAAAATTTCAGCTTTTATTTTAAAAACTCAAACCCTAGATCTAATCAAAGCCGTCCATTCCCTAGCTTCCAGATCTGGCCGCACTTTGCATCATCTTCCCCAACCAGTAATTCACGTTCACAAAGAACCCAAGCCGCCAAACTTCCCGCAATTTTCGCCACCAACACAAACACTTCCACTTCGATCAGGATACACCACCATGAAGCCACCGCCTTACTCCACCATCACCATGAATAGCACCAAGCTCGGCCCCCCCTATGTGCCTCGAGTTGCGTGAAAACGCAGCAGCTTCGAACTCGATTTCCCGTTGATTCGAAGCCCCGTTTCCGATCTCCACCGTATAGATTTGAAGCTCTCATCGTCCTCTAGAACTTTCATGTTGAACACTTCTTCTAATTGTCTACGGATTGAGAGTAATTGAGGGGAGAAGGAGATTGATTTCTGGCCATTGAATCGTGAGGGTGGCGGCTAAAGAAATGAATTAGGGTTTTGCAATTGTTAACGTGTGTGTGTGTGTATATATATATATATATATATATATATATATATATATATATATATATATATATACGTATATAAATGATATTAAATTTATTTTAAAAGGACTTTTTCAAACGATCTCCAAATTACATGTGCCGCCTGGCGTTCGTAAGGTTTACCCCACGTTCCGAACACAATGGAATGTGTTTCGGAAGCTAATTCGATCATCTGTGCAAGTTACGGAAATAAACGATCGATTTTAAATTAAACCGATTAAACCGATTTCGATGCGTTTTGGCTTGCCCCGGACAAACCGTACATCCGATTGACATGAAATTTGAAACCTTACAATAATATCACATTACGGATCCGATGAAACTAGTTTCGTCGAAATCCGAGACTTTTTGAAAAATGACTATTTTAACTCGTCAAATTAATATTAAAACAATTTCGATGCGTTTCGAGCTGCCACAGTCAAACGACAACTCCGATTGCTACGAAAATTGAAATCCGATAATAACAAACTATTACGGATCCAATGGAACTAATTTCGTCCAATTCTGAGACTGTCCCAAAAATGGCTAATTTCACTAGTCGATTAAATATTAAAATATTCAATTTTCACATATTTACTTTAAATTCAAATTTAAAAGTTCTATAACATTACTATAACTTCAATATGATTTAATATAACTTTATAAATCATTTTTAATCACATTTAATTTAGATTACAATTATTTACCCAATTTCAACTATTAAATTATCGATTTAATTATCCAATTAAATCCAGATATTCGAATTTTAAATTATTCAACTTAATTAATTCCACTTGTTAATATTTAAAATCAATTAATTATACGAATTTCAAATGTCAGAAATTCTGGGTCGTTACAGAGCTTCTATCTATTGTTGCCTCATCCTTTATTGTCTAGACGGTCGATGTTGGGACAATCGATGCTTGATTCGGTCGGTCTGCTGGTTAGGTGGGATAATTAGTGCTTGAGCCGAGGCTGACCATAACTAGCTGGGTTAGCGAGGGTGTCGGACCTCGGAAGTACAAGGGTCAAGGTAAAAAACGACTGCAATCATACGGGTTGATTGGAGACCGTGAGCTGACCCATTTTAGTAATTGCAAGAAATTTGAGCAATAGATTCCAACCGCATCGTATGTTGTACTTTTGCTCAGGATAATGAATTTCATTTCGTTAAGTCAAGTTTCCTTCATAGGTGATTGTTTTATATTTGCTTTAAAACAATTCCCTTAAATTTTTCCATACCAAGTCCCTTACAAGTCCTTTTGCAAATGGGTCTGTGAAGTTTAGGTTAGATCTCATGAAATCTATGTTTACCTCATCAATAAGCATTTGCCTTACATCACTATGCCTTAGGCCAATATGCATATATTTACATTATACATGTGGTTATATGCTCATGATAGCATTGCATAACTATCATAATGCATAGATATCAAAGGCGCTGGTTTTGGCCATACAGGAATTTCTAATAGTAAATTGCTTAACTAATCTACTTTTATACTACAAGAAGCTAATGCTATAAGTTCAGCGGCTATGGTAGAATAACAATACACATTTGTTTGGGACCTAGGATATCATTCTCCTACCAAGAATGAATATCCATATGCTAGTTGATTTATTATTATCCTTTTTCCAATGGGCATCCATGTACCCGTCTATTACACTTGGATACCCACTGCACAAAATACCATAATCTATGGTTCTCTTTAAGTATTTTAAAATCCTTTGTATAACTATCTAATGAATTTGACTAAGGTTACGGTGAATTTACTCATTTTTCCAACATCGTAGGCAAATCGGGTCTAATGCATGTCATGGCATACATTTGATTCCAAATAACATTACCATATTCTAGTTGATCCACCGAACTACAAGTATTAGAATATAATTGCATATTTGGATTGAATGGGGTGGTTATAGGCTTGCAATCAAATTGGTTGAACCTTTTTAGCATCTGTTTAAGGTAATGAGACAGGGTAATGATCATCCCTTCAGCTGCTTCCATGATTCATATTCCTAAAATCACTTCAGCTTCTTCTATATCCTTCATGTCAAAATATGATGATGGAAGTCTTTTCGTTTCTTTAGTACTCAAAGTATCAATCCCGAATATAACATATCGTCAACATAAAGGAATATTATACTCCTTTTTTAGCACAAAATTTTCTACAGACACATTTATGTGATTCACATATCCTAAAACCATATAATACTGGTTTTTATCAAATTTCCCATGCCATCGTTTTAGTGTTTGTTTAAGACTGTAAAGTGATCTAATAAGCTTGCATACTTAATATTCTTGTCCAAGCATAAAATCTTCTGGTTGTAACAAACACACACACACACACACACATATATATATATATATATCCTCATCAAGTTCTTCATTTAATAATGTCGCCTTGACATCCATTTGATGAATTTAAATTCATAAGTAGATGCTAATGCAATTAATGTCCTAATTGTTGAAATTGTAGCTACAAGTGCATATATATCAAAATAACCTATTCCTTCTTTTTTAGTAAATCTTTTAGAGACTAATTTGGCCTTAAACTTTTCTACCATATCGTCTGCTCTTAACTTTTTCATAAATATCCACTTACATCCTATCAGTTTAAAACAAGAATTAGGTCTACAAGTTTCCATGTTTCATTTCCCATAATAGAATCCATTTAATTGTCTATGGCTTATTGCCAAAAGTATAAATCCTGAGACTTTATTGTCTCATTATATGTTAAAGGATCGGACTCTACACCTGTAGAAAGCATGGCTTGATGTTTAATAATATTTCTTGATCCTTCTATTAAACAAATATAAAAATATAGTTCAAATGGTTTTTCAGTCCTTATCCATTTGCTTCTCCAAAGAGGTTTATCGGTTTCATCATTATTTATCTGAGTATTCTCAAATTCAAGAATAGGTCCATTATCCTCTACCATTTCATGAATATGTGTATTAACCTCTAATGTTTCATTAATAGATGGATTAGATGTAATAGACGTTGTGCAGCTAAAGCCCCACTAAAGTCCTGCAAAATCCCTACTATAGCGCATAACACTCTTTGACCGCTATGCATTTTCATTATAGCGCTATTGAATAGTAGATCCTCTTTAAGCCCAGCTATTTTTCACTATACCCGCTAAATCGAGGCTTTTGAGCACCCGCTTTAATCACGTTAATGTAAAAGTTAATTTAACTAGTTCTCTTTTAAACTAAATCAATAGAGTTAGGGTAAAGACCTAATTTTAAAGCATAAATGCTTAATATAAATTAGAAATCTATTATAGTCGTCAAATTTGGACTGCATATATCATTGTATTCTTCAATATTCTCATATAAGTTTAAACAATATTTATTTTTCTACATAAATAATGTAAATGAGAATAAATTAACTTTAAATATTTGGTTTTATAACTAATGAAGTTTTTGCACCTCCGTTATTTTCTGCTACGTCCTCGCTTTATCTTCGCTGTAGCTTTTTACACATCCACCACTATAGAATCGCTAAGCGCTTTAACTGCACAAAATAGACGTGAACCTTTTTTTATAGAGCACCGCATTTCCTGATTCTATTATTGAGTTTACTTCAACCTAATTATTAGGTTCTATTACTAGAAACTGTAACCCTTGCTCTATTGAGTGTATCCTAACACTCAAAACCTTTGTCTCACAATTTTATAATTTTTTATTCAGGTAATCGAACAATTTCCCTACAACTCCAGACTTTGAAATATTCTATATTGGGATTTTTTTTCTTCTAGCATTCATATAGAGTGACTTTGGTTTTCTTGTGAGGTAGTCTATTTAATATATAACATGAAATCAATAATGCTTCACCCTAGAAACTAGTATTAAGACCAGAAATAATAACAGAGCATTAACCAGTTCTACAAGGGTCCTATGTTTTCACTTTGCTACACCATTTCGCTGCAGTGTATAAGTTATAGATGTCGTGTATTATTCCTAGTAATTCACAAAATGCAGGAAAATGATATTCACCTGTCCTAGTAGATCTAAGGATCTTAATTTTAGAATCACATTGGTTTTCTACTTCTGTTTTATAGGTCAAAAATAGTTTCAATACTTATATCTTCAACGTGCATTATATAAACATAATAATGATTTGAATAATCATATATGAAAATGAAAAAAATACTTCTTTCCTCCTCTGTAGGAGTACAATGTATGTCACAAAGATCTCTATGAATTAGTTCTAACAAGTTAGTAGTGCTAATAGGTTTGACGGAAATGGTTTTCTGGTTATTTTTGTTAAAGAGCATACCCTGCACTGATCATTCCTACCTAGGAGTCATGTTTAATAAAATCATATCATTTATACGTCTAGAATTATCATATCCTAATCGACTATACAATAAAGAAAAGGAGTTAATAATATAAGTAGAAGAAACAGTTTTATTAATTCAATTTGAATGTAACATCCCCTATCTGGAGGCCCGAAGCTAAGCGCTACAGATGCTGCAGTCATTCATAGTATAAACTTCCGGTGATCAAATACGGTAATGTTAATGGTATCCATAATATCATAAGCACATGAATATGAAACAAAATCACAGATTTCAAAAACAACTTTTCTGATTACACTTCACAAAACATGTTTCATATTCCATTACATAATCCCGATCGTTTTCCCAGGTTCAAATAAAATATAATTATTATATAAATACGCCAAGAGCGACATATGATGATGCCCGTTTGGTTGACCAGAGTACTGTATAGTCATAACCGACATAGTACAACACAGCGAAATCAAACGAAATAAAACAGCAACTCCTAAATAGCAATCCATCAGCCACCTGCTCGTCTCCGAAAGTTTTCTTCGCCTACCTACCAAAAACCTGAAAATCCTCAACCCTCGGCCTACTCAAATCAATTTTGAGCATCCGAGAGTTTAAGGGGAAAAACATAAACTTCGAGTCAGTCATAAAGCCTGGTGTGAATAATATTAGACATCTTGGTTATTTGATATTAAGTGAGACCACGCCGCTTAGCAGAACGGGTTTCCCCTCACTAATATTCTTTTAAAACATATCTTTTGCAAATCATAATCCTGCAACCAAAACTGGTTAAAACTATGATGCAATATCATGTAAACATACATATTAGGTAACAAATGAACTATCTGTCCGAACACTATAGTTTGTTTGGCTAACTACAACCTTTGGCTGACTCGGACCTACCATATAATATAAACAACTAATCTAACATTAGTTAGATCCTCCTCCTCTGGACGGTATGTCCCTAACTTAGTTTCTCCAGGTCAACTAATCCTAATGGTTTTGCGAGCTCACACATAACTTACCTCTGTACAAATATATTCCTTTCTATGTATAACATCATTTTAGTCTTACCTGCGACAAAGCCCTACACACTGGAATTTTGGACTAAATTAGCTAGGGGCTAATAGCTAATGTATAAGGCGCGACCCTATACCAGTCCCATCTAGTATAGAAATATCTGCATCATTTTACTTAGGGTAATCTTCCCTTAAATTTTCCTTGAAAACCCTTTTCTCTCAAATTGATTTAAACCTTTAAATCATACTTTAAACAAGGAAAATAAACTCTATGCTTTACTCAAATCACATTGCCATGTTATATATACTTTACTCAAATCTTCGTTGATGAAAATATTTAACCATTTGAAAGTACCCCTTTTGAATCCATTGAAAGTACCCCTTTCCAAACTAAGTAAACCCTTTTTATAACCTAGGCCGAAAGGCCAAAGCATTCCTGTCGAAACCATTCAAATAAACCTTTCGAAACCATTGAGAAATCTTTCCTTCGAAAGCTATAAAACCTTAAACATCCTATCTTTAAAACACTTAAATATTGCTTTTCGAAAACATTGGAAGACCTTTCCTTTCAAACCTTTCGAAAGCATTAAACGTCAAACCTTTCGAAACCATTTGGGTTCAAGTAAAACATGTGGAACAACCTTTCGAAACCATTTAAAACTACCTCCTTCGAAACCTTTGGGTTCTACCTTCAACAGAGCAAAAGGGTCATAAAACATTTAAGTCGAAAGCACTTTTTTGAAAGCATTTCCTAAGTAAAGAAGTGATGGTGTCGAAACCAACCCTTCCGAAAGCATTGGAGAAGCGGCTAAGTTTTAAAACAAAATAGCCCTTTCGAGGAAGCAAAGGGTTTCGACCTAGTCGAAAGCAGTTTTCTTAAAACAAAGGCGCAACCATTTCTTTAAAACACTTAACCCAGTCAAAAGCTAGCAAAGTCGAAAGCTATATAGTCGAAAGCAAAGCAGGCGCATTTTCTTCCAAAACCAAAGTATGGCTTCGAACTCCTGCGGAACCCATTATCTCGACCTAGTACCTTCCGCCTATATCTAATTCACTACGTACCTGTATCTGATACCATGTGCATTAGTTTCGAAGGAGACGGAGGCGGAAGTGCCCAAGCAAAACCCAAGTGCCGAAAATGGCGAAACATGCAAATTGCATGTAAAACTTATTTTTATCTATTTTTTTGTAATCTTTTCGACTAACCTGCTTTGTTTGTCAAAATATTATTGGTTGCTAATTTTCTTTTCTAAAAGTTCTGCCATAATTTCAGAATTAAACAATTTTAAATCATTTACAAAATACCCTTCTTCTTTTATAAATATATAAAACATTTAAGTCTCATACCTTAAATAATTTTATATATCCATTAAATCACTTAGGAAAAATTCTATAGAAATTCCAGAAAATCATTTTTAATATGTTTTCCAACATATATTAATTCCAGACCCAAAACATAAATAATTTAGCCGTAAATTATTTTAAACCTAAATAATCATTTTCTTCACTAGAAAATTAATATTAAATCCACATAAATTCAGAAAATTATGAAAATTGAGACCCATCTCTAAAATATCATTTCTGATCTAAATCTAAAATCGCAAGGCATTTGGATGTCATTTAATAGGTTTTTCATATCAAAACATATCATAAAAGCTATATGAATAAGCATAAATCATCAACAAGCATATATAAACATTTTATCATTCAAAAACATGGCTAAACTTTGCAAGATAAATTAGGTTTAACCTAAAACCGAAAATAATTAGAAAACATGAGATGTAGTCATTATTCACCTTTGCTTTGAGATTAAGGAGTTTGAGATTTGACTGGATTTGATTTTAATTAGTTTTCCTTCCTTTGATTTTCTTTATCTTCTTCCTCTTGCACTTGCTAACGGTGGCCGGCCTCTATTTTGTTTAGTATTGCAAATGAACGTATGAAATGAATTCCTAAGGGTTTAAGATATTAGAATATTCTTATTCCAACTTTGCCCCTCACCTTTTTCCTTTACTCATTTTATTTTAGTTCATTTATTCTCTTAGGCACGGCTACCCCTTATTAATCACAAATCTCAATCCTTTAACCATTTTACATTATTTCATATAATTTACCTAATTAAATGTTCCTAAATAATGTTACTAAAAATATGGGGTGCTACAAACTCCCCTCCTTAAAGAATTTCGTCCTCGAAATTACGATAAGGTACTCAATAATCAATCCAAAAGTTAAAACTTACCATTAAACAAATCAGGACAAGCATCTTTAATCCTGCTCTTGGTCTCCCAAGTACAGTCTCTCTCTTTGTCGCTCCACTGGACTTTCACTAATCCGACTGTCTTGTTTCTAAGCCTCTTCTCATCTCTTGCAACTATCTGAATTGGCTTTCTAACTATAGTCAAGTCTGGTTCTACTACCAAATCATCTAACATAGTCGGTGCTATAGTAGACTCTGGGTCTCTAACACACTTCCTTAGATGAGAAACATGGAAAACATCATGGACTCCTGCGAAACTATTCGGTAACTCTACTCTATATGCAAGTTTTCCGATCCTCTCAACAATAGGAAATGGTCCTACAAATCTCGGTGCCAACTTTCCTGATTTCCCGAGTCTAATCACACCCTTCATCGGTGATACCTTAATGAAAACATGATCTCCAACGGAGAACTCTAAGTCTTTTCGTCTTCTATCTGCGTAACTCTTCTACCTAGACCAAGCTTCCTTCATCCTAGCTCGAATCAACTCAATCTTTTCTGTAACTTCTCTAACCAAATTTGGACCAAGAACTAACCTATCGTCGGTCTCTAACCAACAAACTTGTGATTTTCATGGCCTTCCATACAAAGCTTCAAAGGGTGCCATCCCTATACTAGTCTGATAACTGTTTTTATACGAAAACTCGACTAAGTGTAGATGGTCTTCCCATGATCCTCCAAAATCTAACACACAAGCTCGTAACAAATCATCCAAGATTTTTTTAACTCTTTCCATTTGCCCATTAGTCTGTGGATGGTAAGCGGTACTCATCTTGAGCTTGGTTCCTAAAATCTCCTGTAGACTCTTCCAGAACTCACTAGTGAACAAGGAATCTCTATCACATACTATGCTACTAGGAATTCCGTGCAGTCTAACTAAATTCTTCATAAACAACTTAGCTAGAACAGGTGTCGTCCTAGTTGACTTAACGGGAATGAAATGGGCACTTTTGGTTAATCTATCCACTATGACACATATACTTTCATTTCCATTGTTTGACCTTGGAATCCATCTATAAAATCCATAGAAATACAATCCCACTTCCAAACTGGAATATCCAATGGCTGAAGCAACTCACTTGGCTTCTGATGTTCGGCTTTTACCTGTTGGCAGTTCAAACACTGCTTCACCCATAAGCCAACATCCCTCTTCATACCTTTCCAAAAGAAACTTCTCTTCATGTCCTGATACATCTTAGTTCCTCCTGGATGAATAGTGAACTTCGAACGATGGCATTCCTCCAAAACCTCTTTCTTTATGTCTCCCACATTTGGAACACATAACCTACCTTTCTTTCTCAACCATCCATTCTGGTCAAGACTAAAATCCTTCAAGTCAATGCTCTCTGTTCCTTCCTTTAACTTCTTGATCCGTCCAACCAATACTGGATCCTCTTTCTGTTTAGAAGTAATCTTTTCGATCATCACCGGTCGAACTTCTAAATAAGACAACACAACAGATCCTCCACTAGACCCAACTTTAGATCTCCACTGCACTTTGCAAGTCGACAACGCTTACAAATCTTTCCACTCAGCTATCATTGCCAACACTGCATTCTGATGCTTTCTGCTAAGTGCATCCGCAACCTTGTTGCCCTTCCCCTGTGTGTATTCAATACTGAAGTCATAAGCAGCTAAAAACTCTAACCATCTTTACTGCCTCATGTTCAGCTCCTTCTTGGAGAACAAATACTTCAACGACTTATGATCCGTATAAAGCTCAAACCTCTCTCCCAAAAGGTAATGTCTCCACACCTTCGATGCAAATATCACCGCAGCTAATTCCAAATCATGCGTTGGATATCTAACCTCATGCGGTGTAAGCTGTCAAGAAGCATAGGCAACCACTTTATCTCTCTGCATTAACACAGCTCCAAAGCCAGTTCCACACGCATCTGTGTAGACAACCAAATTCTGATTCCCTTTCAGAACAACTAACACAGGTGCATTAGTCAACAAATGTTTCACCTTCTGGAATGCTTCCTCACACTTATCGGTCCAAAAAAACTTCACGTCCTTTCGCGTTAACTTGGTCATCGGTGTTGCTATCCGCGAAAAACCTCCTATAATATCTAGCCAATCCAAGAAAACTCTTTATCTCATTCACCGTCTCGGGTCTCTTCCAATTATTCACCGCTTCGATCTTAGTCGGATCTATAAACAACCCTTTCTCTAAGACTACATGACAAAGAAATTTCACTTCCTTCTTCCAGAAATGACACTTTGAAAACTTCGCCTTCAGCTGATTCTGCCTCAGCGTCACTAGCACCACTCTAAGATGAACTTCATGCTCCCTTTCATCCTTAGAATATATCAAAATATCATCTATGAACACCAACACGAACCTATCCAAGTGCTCTCGGAAAGTTCGGTTCATCAAATCCACAAAGAATGCTGGCGCATTAGTTAGTCCGAACGACATCACTAACCATTCATACGATCTATATCTAGTTCTAAACATTGTCAAAGGAATACTATCCTCTACTACTCTAAGCTGATGGAAACCTGTTGCTAAATCCAACTGAGAGTATACCTTGGCTCCACTCAACTGATCGAACAAATCGTCAATTCTAGGCAACAAATATCAATTCTTTATCGTCTTCTCATTCAACTTACGATAATCGATACATAACCTCAACGATCCGTCCGGCTTCTTAGCAAACACTGCAGCTGCTCCCCAAGTTGAACTACTTGGCTTAATAAAATTCCTTGATTTCCAAGTTTATCAACTACACATTTAGCTCCCTCATCTCGGTAGGCGTCATCCTGCTTGGCGGTCTACTCACCATTTCTGCTCCAAGTACCAAATCTATCTGAAACTCAATGGCTCGTTTCGGTGGCAATCCAACTACTAGCTCAAAAACATCTACGAATTCTCTAACCATGCAAACTCGGCTCAACTCATCTTCTAACTCCATGACATCCAACAACGCGTTCACTTCACGACTAGGGCTTTCTATGGTATATATAATCCGATCACTACAGTCAGGGTGTCTAAGTGATATTTTCCTATCTTGGCCAAATATCCTAGCATCGTACTTACTTAACCAATCCATACCCAAAATAATTCCAAACCCTACAAAGTCAAACACATGCAAACTGTAAACAAAGGTATGACCTAACAAATCAAACTCTAGGTGGTCACACTTTATCCCAAGTGTCGCATACCCTCCTATCGGATTTGCAACCCTTAAGGAAGTAACTAAATATGAGGGTTCTAGGTTAAGCTTATCTACCTAACAATGAGATATAAAAGAATGCGATGCACCAGTATCAAACAGAACGCTAACAAACATACCATGAATCTGAAGCGTACCTCCCAACACTACCTTTCCTTTCTACTCTACCATTGGCCTCAAGGTAGCTAGTTCCAATGCAAACACCTTTCCCTTTCCATCCTTAGTAGGACCTTTGCACTGGTTCTTATAATGGCCAATCTGATCGCAGTTGAAGCATCTGATATTCTTCTTCCCGGTCACTTCCTTCGCCTTTCCAATACGACATTCATTAGCGAAATGTCCTTTCTTATCGCACTTGAAGAAAACTACCTCCTACTTTCCTTTCTTCATGGCTCCACCTTTCTGAGCTCCCTTCTTATGGAAGAACTTCCTTTTCTGACTCTGCCCCACATGGACTTCCTTTGCCTTGTTTCTCTCCAGAAAAGTAAGCATCTCTTCGTTCCTCAAAGCCATCTCTACTACAACATCACATGGATCCCTGATATGCGGTAACATTGCCCTAGCAAGCTCAGGCTTCAACCCCCTAATGAACTTCTCATTTCTCTTAATATTAGTATTAACCGTAGCATAGCCATATCTTGCTAGCTCCTCAAACCTCCTTGCATACTCAAGTACAATCATGTGTCTCCTGTTCCAATTCAGCAAACTTCCTAAGCAGAGTAGACTTACCAATCTCTGACATAAACCTTTCCTCAAATCTCCTTTTGAACTCAGCCTATGTCATCGTCTCTTCATTAACTCCAACCGTCACATTATTCCACCAGAATAAAGCTGCTCCCTAATGCTGTCTCGATGCAAGCCTCCTTTTCTGCTCATCATTGAGCCCCAAATTTGCAAAGATCCTCTCACAATGCAGCAACCAGTTCTCCACCTCAATAGCATCTTCAATTCCAATAAATGGCTTTCCTCCCAGCCTAGCATAGTCTCCACTCAAAATAGCATAACTGTTGACCACCGGAGCTTCCTGAACTCCTCCTCCAACTACTCCAGCAGCAACACCCGCCTGCATCATGTTGAAAAATAACTTATACATAGCTCCCATGTCAACTTGCGGGACTCCAGCACCTACGTTTCTAGCTTGTGTCTGACCTGGGTGTCTCCTGGTATTTGGTTTGGCATTTCCATTTGTTGTGGTGCTTCCCCCAAGATTCACTCTTCCACTTCTATCATCCATATTTGTATTCAAGCCTCGTGAGATACAGAAGAATAGCTTAAGAGAGATAGGAAAATAGAGATATAGCGTATACTTATATATAGAAAATACAAGTACGTTACTATAGCGTTATCCCATACCCCGATCTTATCTCTAATTTCTTAAGATCATGTTTTCAAAAATCATCTTAGTTTAAATTTTTTCATAAACCTATGCTCTGATACCAAGTTGTTACATCCACTATCTGGATTTCCGAAGCTAAGTGCTACAGATGCTGTTGTCATCCATAGTATTAACTTTCGGTGACCAAATACGGCAATGTTAATGGTATCCATAATATCAGAAGCACATGAATATGAAACAAAATTACAGATTTCAAAAACAACTTTTTTGATTACACTTCACAAAACATGTTTCATATTCCATTACATAATCCCAATCATTTTCCCAGGTTCAGATAAAATATAATTATTACATAAATACGCCAAGAGTGACATATGATGATGCTCCCTTGGTTGACCAGAGTACTATATAGTCATAACAGACATAATACAACACAGCGGAATCAAACAAAATAAAATACCAACTCCTAAATAGCTATCCGTCAGCCACCTGCTCGTCTCCGGAAGCTTTATTCGCCCACCTACTAAAACCTAAAATCCTCAACCCTCGGCCTACTCAAATCAATTTTGAGCCCCCGAGAGTTTAAGGGGAAAAACATAAACTTCGAGTCAAACATAAAGCCTGGTGTGCATAATATTATACCTCTCGGTTATTTGATATTAAGTAAGACCATGCCGCTTAGCGGAACAGGTTTCCCCTCACTACTATCCTTTTAAAACATATCTTTTACAAATCATAATCCTGCAACCAAAACTGGTTAAAACTGTAAAGCTATATTATGTAAACATACATATCAGGTACCAAATGAACTATCTGTCCAAACACTATAGTTTTGTTTGGATAACCACTAACCTTTAGCTAACTCGAGCCTACCAAACAATATAAACAAATAATCTAACATCATTTAGATACTCCTACACTGGACGGTATGTCCCTAACTTACTTTCTCCAGGTCAACTTATCCTAATGGTTTTGCAGGCTCACCAATAACCTACATCTGTACAAATATATTCCTTTCTGTGTGTAACATCATTTTAGTCTTATGTGTCATAAAGCCCTACATACTGGAATTTTGGACTAAATTAGCTAGGGGCTAATAGCTAAGGTATAGGGCGCGACCCTATACCAGTCCCATCTGGTATACAAATATCCGAGTCATTTTACTTAGGGTATTCTTCCCTTAAATTTTCCTTGAAAACCTTTTTCTCTCAAATTGATTTAAACCTTTAAATCATACTTTAAACAATGAAAATAAACTCTATGCTTTACTCAAATCACCTTGCCATGTTATATATACTTTACTCAAATCTTTATTGATGAAAACATTTAACCATTTGAAAGTACCCCTTTCGAATCCATTGAAAGTACCCCTTTCGAAACCAAGTAAACCCTTTTTATAACCTAGACCGAAAGGTAAAAACATTCCTTTCGAAACCATTCATATAAACCTTTCGAAACCATTGAGATATCTTTCCTTCGAAAGTTATAAAACCTTAGACTTCCTATCTTTAAAACACTTAAACATTGCATTTCGAAAATATTGGAAGATCTTTCCTTTCAAACCTTTTGAAAGCATTAAAACATCAAACCTTTCGAAACCATTTGGGTTCAAGTAAAACATGTGGAGCAACCTTTCGAAACCATTTAAAACTATCTCCTCCGAAATCTTTGGGTTTTACCTTCAACAGAGCAAAAGGGTCATAAAACATTTAAGTCGAAAGCACTCTTTAGAAAGCATTTCCTAAGTAAAGAAGTGATGGTCTCGAAACCAACCCTTTCAAAAGCATTAGAGAAGCGGCTAAGTTTTAAAACAAAATAGCCCTTTCAAAGGCCTTGATTCAAAACGTAGAAAGCGACAGCAAAGGGTTTCGACCTAGTCGAAAGCAGTTTTCTTAAACCAAAGGCGCAACCATTTTTTTAAAACACTTAACCCAGTCAAAAGCTAGCAAAGTCGAAAGCTATATAGTCGAAAGCAAAGTAGGCACATTTTCTTCCAAAACCAAAGTATGGCTTCGACGTCCTGCGGAACCCATTATCTCGACCCAGTACCTTCCGCCTATATCTAATTCACTACGTACCAGTATCTGATACCATGTGCATTAGTTTCGAAGGAGATGCAGGCGGAAGTGCCCAAGCAAAACCCAAGTGCCAAAAGTGGCGAAACATGCAAATTGCATGTAAAACTTATTTTTATCTATTTTTTGTAATCTTTTCGACTAATCTGCCTTGTTTGTCAAAATATTATTGGTTGCTAATTTTCTTTTCTAAAAGTTCTGCCATAATTTCAGAATTGAACAATTTTAAGTCATTTACAAAATACCCTTCTTTTTTTATAAATATAAAACATTTAAGTCTCATACCTTAAATAATTTTATATATCCATTAAATCACTTAGGAAAAATTCTATAGAAATTCCAGAAAATCATTTTTAATATGTTTTCCAACATATATTAATTCCAGACCCAAAACATAAATAATTTAGCCGTAAATTATTTTAAACTTAAATAATCATTTTCTTCACTAGAAAATTAATATTAAATCCACATAAATTCAGAAAATTATGAATATTGAGACCCATCTCTAAAATATCATTTCTGATCTAAATCTAAAATCGCAAGGCATTTGGAGGTCATTTAATAGGTTTTTCATATCAAAACATATCATAAAAGCAATATGAATAAGCATAAATCATCAACAAGCATATATACACATTTTATCATTTTAAAAACATGGCTAAACTTTGCAAGATAAATTAGGTTTAACCTAAAACCAAAAATAATTAGAAAACATGAGATGTAGTCATTATTCACCTTAGCTTTGAGATTAAGGAGTTTGAGATTTGAATGGATTTGATTTTGATTAGTCTTTATTCCTTTGATTTTCTTTATCTTCTTCCTCTTACTCTTGCTAATGGTGGCCGGCCTCTATTTTGTTTAGTATTGCAAATGAATGTATGAAATGAATTCCTAAGGGTTTAAGGTATTAGAATATTCTTATTCCAACTTTGCCCCTCACCTATTTCCTTTACTCATTTTATTTTAGTTCATTTTAGTTCATTTATTCTCTTAGGCATAGCTACCCCTTATTAATCACAAATCTCAATCCTTTAACCATTTTACATTATTTCTTTTAATTTACCTAATTAAATGTTCCTAAATAATGTTACTAAAAATATGAGGTGTTACATTGAACATTCCATCACATGTGCTCCATTTTCCCACAAATACGCTGTCTTTGGTCAATATATATTTATCCACTCAACGACTTGTGTAAAACCAAACTTATTCAAAAGACTGTTAGAGACAAGGTTCTTTCTAACTTTAGGTATGTAATATACATTATTCAGTGTTAGAAATTTTCCGGACATGAACTCTAAGCCTACTGTCCCATTAACTTCTATTTTGGATGATTTTTCCGAATAGAGATTGTTTTCATTGTTGTACGGTTCAAGTTTCTTGAATTGACTCTTGATATTACAGATATCCTTAGTGGCACCAGAGTAGGTTCACCAAGAATAATCACTTTCAATCATACTAATTTCATAGATTATGGCCGCAAAAATTGTATTTTGACAATATTTGTTTCTTTTCAACAAAACGACAATCTCTTTTAAGGTGACTAAGTTTTCCACAATTGTAACATCCATTTACTTTTACGGCCTTCTTTGTTATTGAGTTTGTTTTTATCATGAAACATCCTCTTTAATTAAAACAGTGCTCAAAGGCATTATTTGCCTCTATTTCCATCACCTTGTGGATTTTTGATGAATACACCATTGGTTCATCACTTTCCTTCCACCTCAATTGTTCTTCAACCTACAAGTATTGTGTCAGGTTGTCTAGACTCATTTCCTCATTCTTGGGTTTTAGTATTTTTCTTTTATATTTCGAAGAAGGAGGAAGTTTGTCTATTATGGATGAGATTTTAATCTCGTCATTTATATTCATATTATGTTGGTTGAATTAGTTCAAGATGTGCATAATACCATTGAATTGCTTTACCACTGGCCAAGCATCAGCCATTTTGTAATTAAAAAATTTTGTACTCAATTTTCTTTTACTTGTTATGTCCTCCATTAGATTCTTGACCTCTTGTATATCCCAACCATCTTTTATGGTCGGTTTGTTACAGTATATATGAAACAGCATATCTATAATCACATTACATATGCGCCCTTTGTAGATGTAGTCATCTTATTCTCATTTTAGTCATGCTCTTGTATTTGCAATTGGTTCATCCTCTACCAATGTCTAGTTTTGGCATGGTTAACACATATACAACATTCAATCAAACCGAAATGCATTTTCTTCTACCAGTGAATGAAATTAATGATATCAAATCTTTTTGATTTTTTGATATATGGAGCCAACTCTTTTAAACTGTGTGCTTCCATTGTCTGAAATAATGTCTTAATATTGTTGGGTGTAAAACTAGATTCTGATGAACTAAGAAGGTAAAAGTAATAATATAATGGCTAAAGATTGCTCCAAGGCACGTTTGTGACACTTCTTTTAAGACATTATTTGCC
This sequence comes from Allium fistulosum, assembly GCA_030737815.1. Taxonomy (NCBI): domain Eukaryota; kingdom Viridiplantae; phylum Streptophyta; class Magnoliopsida; order Asparagales; family Amaryllidaceae; genus Allium; species Allium fistulosum. Next base: position 344,625,548 of record CM060902.1, read on the forward strand.
CTCTCTACTCATTTAAGCAAATGAATAGGTGCTTAGAGTTATAGCAAATCGTCTTCCATGATATAATGAAGCTGATAAGTTTTTCTCTTTAATCGACTTTGGTAGCACTACCGAAGTCAATTCAAACTATTTAGGATGACTACATCAACAAGAATTTCAAGTTTATGATTAGTAGCATCATAATCCCGATATGTATTCTAAAGGAGACAGATAAAAGTGAGATTGAAGACAGTTAGAAAATTTCTATGCGAACCTTTTTGAAAGAAGATTGTCTTTATTAAGTGTCAAGAGTCGCATATGTCCTTTGGGCTGTAGCTGTTCCACCGAATGGAAGCGTTTGTTGGATGTAGGAAGCATTTATTGGCCAAAATGACCATTTTTCTACCATTTTTTCTACCTATTTCACCTCTTTGTGATTCAAATTATGAATCATTATGGTTTGTTAAAGGCCATAAAAAATAGCCCACTTAAATAAAAGTTCTATACAAAAATATAATTTGTACACACACCCAGATTGACCCGACTCGGCTTAGCCTGTCAGATAGAAGACGGTAGAGGCGCGCTCACATGTTAAAGTGCATGGTCTTCCACTTCAAACCAAGAGAGAAAAATTGGATGCCGAAAGGGCTCACCATTTATCCTATGGAACCTATATATAAACAAATACAATTTTAATTATTCTATAATATGTGACTAATGACTATTCATATTCTCACTGAAGATACCAGGCCAGTCGAAAGTGGGTAGAATAGGTAGATTTCAAAAAATTCCTATTTTGTGGATCTGTTGGGCTATGAAGTCTAAAGGTTTATTAGTTTCAATCTAATAATGTTTTAAATAAAATTTTGTTTTATTTAATTTGTTTAAAAGGGGTTTAAATTTAATTATTTATTTATTTATTGTAATAAGCATATCAATATACTCATATGTGTAAGGCAAGTGCAACATATAAACAATGTACATGGTTAATGTGTATGTTTGCAAGTATTGGGATTTACATTGCAACAGACACATTAGCCCTTTATATATGTCTTTATTGTCCATAAAGTTTCCTTTAATTATATAACATAGTAATTATATATATTGACACACACGCACTTATATTTGTATATATACATATCGAAACTAATTTTGACTGTTTTACATGTTTTAAAATCCAAAATTTGCAATTTGAAATCTAATTTTGACTTAAGAAGAAGTTCAACATTGAATCTATAATTTTACACAAAAGTCCTTTTATAAATTTTGAATTGAAATACTAGTGTGTGTGTGTATGGATGTTTATGGATATATATATATATATATAATAACAAACTATATTAAAATTCAAACACACGCACACACGTGTGTGCGCGCGCGTGCACACACACACACATATATAACTTGTAATCTTGTATGTTTGCAATTTGAAGCCAACAATTTGGAATATAGTTTTGAGTTAGGAAGGAATTCAACATTAGACCTAAATTTGTACACTAAAGTCATCTTATATATTTTGAATTAAAAATAATATATGTGTATATATATACATATATAAAAAATGTCAAACTATGTTTAAATCTAAAATAACATATGTATATAAAACTTGTAATCTTATATGTTTTACAATTTGATACATAGTTTTGAGTTAGGAAAGAACTCAACATTAGATCTATTACTTTACACGAAAGTCCTTTTACAAATTTGAATTAGTTTTATAAATTAGTAACAAAATTATTTCAACTAATAATAATTTGTGTTAAATCTGAAAATCCTTTTTCATTAAATTTTATTTCTAAAACAATAGCAAGCAAAATATTGAACAACGTAGGCATATATAAATTCGTTATATAAGATATGAGATGTAAACTATAATAACAAGAAGTAACATATATTAAAAGAAGATTGGATGATTAACTTATGTTGTAGCCAAATCACACCTCGAATGAAGAATAACCTAGACCTCCAAGATCCATACACAATCCTTGCAAGAGATAGATGAAACACTTGTGTTTCAGTTTTATTTGATGTTTGCATTTAAGTTGGAGTTGATAAAATTTTGGTAATCTTTATTTTGTTTTTTACCCATGAAATTTTAAGGGGAGAGAAGAGAAAAGATGATGAAGAAAATGAATGTCTGTAGGATAGTAGTTTTTTTTAATTGAAAGAACAAAACCTTTTTCATTCTTTAAGTTAAAACTTCCCTAATCAATTCCCTTAATTTTCTCTCTTTTTACACTCCTCTCTTTTTATATTTTATTGTCGAAATTGCTTGCCATCAAATAGCATAAAATTTCCATAAATCCCTTTATGAAATTACATTTTATTTAAACCCGTTTAAAAATACACCGATATCATATATCGATGCATGCAAATATAACTTTTATATATGCATTCAAATAATTACAAACAACTCCTAAACATCAAATAAATTAAACAATAATTAATATTTCTTAAATATTAATTAATTTAATTGATGTACAATATTTTATATATTAATTAAATTGTGTGGCTTTTGGGAGAATTCATCACTATAATTGTGTGAATCAAAGGTGTAAATTCAGTCAGCGATTAATATCGAACAATTTGAATATTAACGTACATACGTCACCTTAGTTAGTGGTGTGAAATTTTGATTGAATTTATTTTTTACACTTCAGTTTGGTAAAATTCAATTTTACTATTATAAGCGATTCCCGATAGTTACGATTATTTACACCAATTCTCTTCGTCAAAACTATATCACTTTAGGACTTATGGCCTTTGGCTCTGGTCAAAAATCCAATATCATCCACATTCAACTTGATTAGTATAAGCATAAAATCCTTAGTTCAATTATAACAATTATTATTAACCATACTGCTATAGCCATAGACTTTGACTATGAGTTGACTATAATTGAAGGTGATACTAACCCTTTATAACTAAGGAGACGAATTCTCTATTGAATAGTGCTTCACATTTTATGCTTCAACTCGGACCCAAATGTAGTTGCTCAATGGATCGCCGTACCATGATTTAACTATAATCAAAGTGGAGTATCCACATTGAAGTTCCACGGTATCCTTAAGTCGAGGGAATAGTATAACATTATCACTTCAAGATTCTCTGATTGGCTTTAGTCATATTAACCAACAACAAAAACCTCGAGTGAGTCATTCCTTTGTTATCCAATAACTTATCAGTACGTAACCCCTTGGTGTCCCTAACTGCCATAAGTAATACCTTTATTATAAACAAAATTGGTTATAGAGTTAGATATATGTAACCAATTACATAACTGCTCCTAAGGCGTACCCTTATCTTTATCACACATATATTCCTATTCTCTTTCTCTCTTCTTTTGCAAAAGAATTTTACTCGCCCAAAATTTAATTAAAATTTTCGCTAACAAAATGTTCCCCTGATTGATCCAATGGACTGCCCTAGTCCATGGGTTCGAATGTTGCCCTTTAAACCAGCTCTGGTCATAGGCTGCACATTCTATCTATTTTGAAACCATATTCTTACCATATTCGTCGATTATTATTATTATTATATTTTTTCTTTTCCTTTTCCATTGAAGTCCAATTCTATCCCAATTATAAAGCTACTTTATTTTCTAAAACGCTGAGGGTTTTTTTGCATCATTTAGCACATATCTAACCATCTTGAAATTTTTCTCACTTTTTTGATATGATAGGATGTTGGAATTTTATTATCTAAATATGATGCTTTAATATCATATTAAGTTAATAGTAATTTGTATGCATTAATATTACTACCATGATTAGTGTTTATCAAATATATAATATCATGTTGTGTGTGTCACTTAGCACATAAGGGTTGGTTGCATGTTTGTCACTTGGCAGATAAATATTATGACAATTATCATTTAAAAGAATGTGTATACATGTGTTATGGTAGTTATAACCACTCCATGATGGTTGGAAGTTACAAATAGAGTCTCTTGTCTACACTTATTAATCCAAGACAAAAATATAATAAAAGCATTAATGTCCTATATATTTCTCTGCTTCAACAAAGAGAGGTTCATGATAAAGAAGTACTAGAAAAGAAATTGTATGGTGTAAATTATATTCTTCTTCTTTCAGGTCTATGAAAAATGGTCTAAATAAATTCTGCGGCAAGTGTAAAGGTATATGATTTATATATTCATGTATAGTATGTAAATGAATTTTTAGTTTAAAATTTCATACTACAAAGAAAATGAAAAGGTTTAGTTGTTTATTTCTTACAATTGGTATCAAAGTGGTTTACGATTATTCGTTTTGATGAAAGAGTTGTCCCTAGGAGGGAGAGCGCTCGTTATTAATTATATTGGAAAGCCAAAAACCATCAACAAACATGATGTGTGGCATTACAATAATGAAAGGATAAGAATATAAAATACAAGATCATCATATAAATGATCTAGCTAGGGATGAAAGATAAGAAACTAATATTAACTCGTGACATACATGAAATAATGTTGCTTATAAGAGAATTTTTTTGACATAATGCAACAAAAGGCATCAAATCACTAATACTTGCAAGGGTGCATTGAACCATATACAATAAAACAATGAGAGTAGAGAAGCTTTTGGTTGGCGGAACCGATTGATATTGTTGAATGGCTAAGGGTAACACAAGGTCTAGTAGAAATCTAAGATGGCAAAGCACTGCTACAGTGTACACAGAACAAAGTAGTGATATAGCCTAAGCACTACTGTAGTATGGATAATTTTGTGGCTAAGATCAAAAAATACGTTTTAAAGGAGATTAATGGCTGCAAAACTGAGGTGTTGCATAGTAGTACATGCAATGAGTTCATGCTTTGTAATGAACTAAGCTGGCTCAACTATGCATTAGCAGTAGTTTAGGATAATGTAAACCAGTATTACAATTGGCAGGTGCAGGTTGTTTAAAAGCTTCTATATTGGGGTAGGTTTTATTGAAGAATAAGCGATGCATCAACAAATCAAGAGTAGCTAAGTGAAGTGACTGTTGAGAAAACTAGTCTGAATTCTAGACATAAACTAAGCAAAATTGAAACTAAACATATTGTTATTTGGTTTTTTAACCAAGCAAGTTTTCATTGGGATCTGAAGGTTAGGACAAAGATAAAATGATTCACAGACTTGGAAACGTGCTTTGGAAGCCTATAGTAGTAGACTCAAGAAGTTGCAAAGTAATTGGAGCTAACGGGACTACACGGTATCGATCACTTGTACTCAGTACCAACCACTTTTTTGGCCTTTGGTGGGACCAGGAAGCTATGTTACATAGGAAGAGGGTTTGTGTAATCATCTTGAAGTACATTTCTCAAGGAATATATGAACAACTCTAAGGATTTGCTGAAGAAAAGAAGACAAGTGCTAGTGGTATCAGAACCTCTCATAAATAACATGATCTCTAAGGAAAAGTGCTCAGAACATAACGGATCGGAGATAGAAGACTAAAGGAGAGAAGAAGGGGAAGTTACCCCCCCCCCCCAAATCTAGTCAGTACCGACCACTTTTGGTTGGTACCGAGTTGATTTTATAGCTTATTGGGCCCTATTATCATCTCATACACTATCTGATCTGGATCTAGACTTGGTATTTTGTGGGCTTCCGATTCTGCTGGACAATTTTGCAATAAATACAGACCTTATAGTAAATAGAGGAGGACTTTTTGGGCTTAATATTTTCTTCATCTTCTATCTCTCCTTTATTAAAGTCACTAAGGAAGCTATCATTTGCTATTCTAGGCTTTTAGGTCAGTAAAACCCTTGTAATAGTGACTCTCAAATCTACAATCAATAAAATCTACTGTGGACATAGAAGAGATTGCCGAACCACTTTAGAAATCTTGTTGTTCTCTTTATTTTTCATATATTTTCTACTAGATCTTAATATTTCTATAGGACCTTGGGTGTTGAGCCACTTTTAACATCAATATTTGCTGCTTTCATTGAGATTTGAACTCATGGGAATTCTCAAGCATAAAAGATCTAGCTTTCTATTTTGGATTGTAGCATCCAAAGGTTAGATCCAAAAGACTTGCTTTAAGAAATTTAAAGGAATTAACATAAAGGAATCAATGACGCCTAGGAGATCAGGAAGCTCGTCAGGAGAAGTAGCTGGTGGAGATGAAGGAACTACTCATCACATGGAGGTTTATAACCAGAAGGCAGTACTAGGACCATCTGCTCCTAAGGAGATAGTTACCAGGGTTGATTTTAACAAGATAATGCAAAAGCTGAACCAGAAGTTTGTGGATAGTCAAAATGCTCTGCTAGACAAGATGGACGTCGGCATAGCTCTTTTGAGCCAACAAATACAGAGGCCAAGGAGGAGCAAGCGGAAGATTTCACCTATCGAATTCGAGGAGGAAAACTCATATGTTTCAGGTCAGAATAGGCGAGATGGAAAGCAAAAACAGAAGGAAGGGGTTGCAGGAGCAGCAGACGGAGTTACTGGAGATAGTCAAAACACATGTGTGTGCGCGCGTGTGTTTGTTGCAGAATGAAAGAAAATAAAAGAGAAGGAGTGAATCGATTCTGCGAAAGTGGTAAGTTCAGAAATTTTTGATTTAAACTCCACTTAACCCAAATCTCCTCTCGGATCTATAATTCTAATGTGTGTATATACATACTTTTGGTTGAAAAGAAAAAGGAGTCAAGTGAGAAGAATGGATTTGGATCTGGAGATTTAAAAGCCATAAGATGAGTGGGAAATTATCTAATTTAGATAATACTACTTTTATATCATTGAAATTCTTTTTTTTGTTATTATGCCTATGTGAAAACCATTGATTTTAGGTATAAATAAATAAATCTAATTTGAAATCCTTGTTTATATATTCAATAAATTAAATAACTTTGATAAAATGGTATATACACCATAGATCTATAATTTGGAAAGAATAGTCCCTAAAATTTATGTAATATAATATCGATAGAATTGGGTTGTTATTCCAGATTTTTGTTATTTAGGGTGTAAATTGTTAAAATTGATAATCATCAATTGGAGATGCTTTAACTTGATTTAGGATTTAAGTTTCTATGTTTTAATTCATTGAAATTGTATAAAGTACAATCTAGTTGTATTGATTGCCATGTGAATTTCCATAAACTATCCAATAACAAGGAATAACAAGGAATATTCAATAATGAAAGGAAAGGGATGTGGATGGTAGGGATGTTTTTCCGCAGTATACACTGCCTATTTCAATAAAAATAAAAAGAGATAATTTCTTATAGTTGCAAATGCCGCACAATCCCACTTTTGGTAGTTTATGGAAAGTTGCAACGGCAACATTTCCATCTGGAGAAAGATACGATTCCAATGCATTAAAATGTAGAAATATACACAAAAATGTATTTCAAGAAATCCCTAAATAAAGAAACTAAAAAGTTATAAATATAAATAATTACTAATTATATATATAGTATAAGTTTAAGAAATAAATAAACGTCCGTTGCAACATTAATACATATGGTAACGTGCAATTAATTGTACGTTATCATATTACTTACAAATAAAATGCTAAATACGAATAATGTAATAAATGTAGAAGTAAAAGGGAAGTTACTGTAATCAAGTTAATATGGATAGTAAACCATTTAATGAATTTAATTATAGAGACCAAATATGGAAATGGTAAAGAAAATTTGAATAGGTATGATAAATAAATGTCATTAATAACATTAATGGAAAGGAGAAATAAATACAGTAAACTTATAAAATAAGAAAAATTCATGGCAAGTAAATAAATGAATATGAATAAATAATAGACTTAAGATGCGTAATAATATCTATACTTGAGATTATATGACCTCGATAATACGTTGGCGACGGGTGTGAATTTGTGGGCCTAGCCTAATATTTAGATTAATTATAAATGACTTGGTTTAGCATGGGTTGGGATGCGAGGTCAGTAGAGATACACAACGGAAGTCTGCCCTCCGCAAGGGCCTACCAGTAGTTGTGTATACATACTTCTGATGCAAGACTTCTCCAACTATAGAACCCATGGATGGGGATTTACGTTTGCGTATAGGTTTGGAAAAAATATATCAAGGGATCTGCTTCGAGGTTTGAGGTATTAAATGGCTATGTTGGGGTCTGCCTCCACACACTATATAAGAAGCATTATATGGCCAGGTTATCTTATAGGTGCATATTAGATGGTCGGGATTATTGCTTATATGCATTAGAGAAAATCCCTTGGGGGAGGTCCACATCAGGATTGAGGTATTAAATGACATTTGGGGGAGTCTACTTCTTCCCTATTTAAGAAGTACTAAGTGGCCTACAAGTGGATTGGTAGGATGACAGTTAGAGAGTACTAGGATGGAAGAGACTTGCCTGGGGTTAGGTAGTAAATGACAGGTGGGTCTTCTTATTTCCCAATTTAAGAGTTTTAAGTAGCTGGGTACTTCCTCTTGCATCGATATGATATATAATTGGATGGGAGAAGGGTTGTTGAACCCAATATACTTCTAGATGCATGTGCCCGCTTTTATAATCATGGAGTAGGACTTGTAGGGCTGTTATCCCATAGTTAGATATATGTGCATACGTATATAGATACTTATACCATGGAGTAGGTTACACATATAGATACTTATATCTCAGAGTAGGTTGTACATATCATACATGCGTATGGAATTAAATGACCAACCTATCAATAGTGGACATAATACTTAAATGGGAATCAGTCGGCATAAACTAGTGTTATGGATAATGTATCAAATTTACCAGTCACCAGAATGTTTTTCTAACCTCTTTCTTATTACAACCCACATGATAGATTTAGAGGGATATGATTCTAGTACGAGACGGGAACAGTAAGCAGAAGGGTCTTCTCATTCATGCTCAGAAGGGTCTTCTCATTCATGCTCTGCACTGACAAGGTGACAAGATATCCAAGGTAGTAGCCTTAGGTGTATATATGATTTATTATATTTTACAATTTCGCTGTAAGTTCCTATAGGTTGTTGGAACTGGGCTAGCCCATAGCAGAGTTAAATGGTAAATTTCAAAAAAAAAATTATTTTTGGATCTATTAGTGATATGAAGTCTAAAGAGACTTTAGATCTAATCTAAAAGGTGTTTTAAATAAAATCCTTTATTTTGTTTGATTAATTTGAAAAGAGTTTGAATTTGATATAAATTTAAATGAATGAGTATATCAAATACAACCATATGTATAGCAGTTACTTATTAAAATAAATTTGAGAAGGAAAACATTTTGTTTTTCTCTAATACTTATGCAATCAATTAAGGGAATAAATAGCATTAATTAAACAAATAGAAAACTTTTCATTTCTCTCCGATTAGATTGTTGGTTTGTTAAATGTCATTGATGATCAATTTAAACATGGCATGAAATGTGAGTATATCCAAATATACTCTGATGTATATTGTATAAGTGCAACATATAAGAAGTATCCATAGATGATATTTCCTTTATATATGCATTTGTTGTCCATAGTATTATTTAAAATGCATACAAACATACATACACATACATACATACATACATACATACATACATACATATATATGTGTGTGTGTGTGTGTCTGTGTATTAATAAAGTTTTTATATATACATATACATACATACATATAAATGTGTTAAAACTAGTTTCACTATTTTATAAGTTTGAAATTAGAAACAACAATTTTAAATCTAGTTTCAAAGTTAGGAAGCGTTTAAGATTAAAATTATGATTTTACATAAAAGTCCATTTTATAAATCTTACATTAAATTTATATACACACATATACAAATAATTGTAAATAATGTTTTAGACTTAAAACATCTTATGATAAAATTTATAATTTAGTATATACCTTAAAATAAAGTAACAAATTGAAGTCTAACTTTAATTTAAAATGAAATCCAAGGGTTTGTGATATTTGCACAAAACTCCAGTTATGTTTGCAAAGTTTTTTTTTTGAACTTTCAAATAGAAGTATGCAACAACCAAAAGATTGTATTCAAAATAACAAACACAAAACATATATATATATATACAAACACTAATAAACTACACATGTTTCCTATTTGAATCAATGATGGAATTATATTATTAATTAAAAATTAGATTCCAATCAAAAGTTTTTTTAAAATTTAAACAGCAAATTTAAAACACATCGGAAAAATCAAAAACAACAGGTATATGAGATATATCATCATCATCTCGTGAATCTAGAGAATATAAAACCACTTCGGAATTTTCCACATTCCGAAGAACAAGTGATAGCAGAGCAAACGAATCTGGATGTCGAAGATATAAAACTCTCTCAGAACAAATAATCCTGGCATCGTATCGCACTAGCCAATCCATACCCAAAATCATATCAAAACCCAAATAAGAAATAACATGCAGATTCGCACGAAAAGAAAATCCACATAAAACAATCTCAACATCCTCAAAAAGCATGCTAAGGTCTTCTCTCAGCTCGACCTTGTCTCTGGTCTTAAGAAGTATTTGAAGAAGTATTTGAAGAAGTCTTTGATGCTCTAGCTAAAGCTTTCTTTCGAGGAGTTGGTTAACTCGGCGCTTCATCTCGAAGCCATCGAGGAGTGCGAGAGTGGTAATGAGGTTGAGGTTCGCAAGAACCCCAATAAGAAGAAGTTCCCATTTCATAAGCCAAAGTTTTTCCCTTCCAAGAAGAAGAAGCCTATTAGATCCGATCCTAGTTCTCAGGCTAGTGGAACACCTCCTACTCGGAAGGGGTGTTTCAATTGTGGTTCTCCTGACCACATGATTCGTGATTGTCCTAAGCCTCTCTTCTGTCGTTATTGCAAGAAAGAAGGCCACCGTCTTGCCACTTATCCCATTGCTCCTAGTAATACCCAGTCTGGCAAGCTGAATGTAGTGGATGCTTCTGGAGGGTCTTCTCAGTGTAGTGGTACATCTCCTTCTATCCTTGAAGGCTCTATTTTATTCCATGATCGTTCTACTCGAGTTCTCTTCGATACGGGTGCGTCGCATTCATTCGTATCGAAAGAGCTCGTTGATGCTACTTCTTTGGATGTTTCATGTCTTATTACTTCATTAAGGGTTGCGAATCCCCCGATAGGATTCTTATTCTGCTTCAATCTATGGCAATCATCTTCAACTTTTATGTTTTCTATTTTATCAGATTTTGGGTTTTAAAGGGGCAAATTGGCTAAATAAGCTGCAGTCCTGAGTCTATTGCTAAGTTTTGTGCGATTTTAATTGATGTTTTTTGACTATTTCTTTATGAATTCAGAAATTAAGTGTTATTGAATTTATGGATTTTCATGAGTATTTGTGTAAGATTTTTGGATTGAATTGCCCTTGAATTCAATGTTTTCGTGCACGTGATTTGGAAACGAATTTCTTAAGTAAATTTTCGATTAAAAGCTAGTTTTGAATTAGAATTTTTCTAAATCGATTTCTATTAGAAATAATATCTTTCTAAAGCATATTTTATGTATTTATAAACATAGATTTCTCAATAATAAAGAGATTTTGAAGAAAAGAATTTTTATAATGTTTCGAAAAATAGTTTTAAAAACTAGTTTTCTCAAAGCAAAGATTTTCTATATAAAATACACATTTTTGCACTCTTCGAGCGTATGAGAAAGAGAATTAAACGATTTAGTAAAAAAGGTGGTATGGGACACATGCATTTACTTTTTCGGTTAATTCCGGACTTGTTCGTTCGTAGCTAAACATTCATTGACCTTCGGGTTGTATATGTCGATGAATGAGGCAATTATTGTGATTTAAATGATTTTGTTTTCAAGTGTGGCATTGACTAACAGTTAGTAAACTATTAAGTGAGAACGTGTGGTATGAGATGCACTATTGTCGCTTTTCGGGTTACTATATGGAAGTTGGTGACACATTCCGATGGTGGTGATGCCGGTACTAGGCTGGTGGGCCATACATTGACTGGTGGGTCAAACATTGGACCGGTGGGTCGATTAAAAGTCTGGTGGGACTTTATTTAGACTGATGGGTTTATTATAGTACTCGGTAGGCTTCGGCCATTTGTTAAAAAGCATGCGACGGTGATATGGATGCATTTTTATTATATATTTTGATGATTTTTAAGTGTTTTCACCTTCTATTTGGTGTTGGTGTTATACATAGCCTTAGTGCTATACGGCAAGGTGATTACATTTATGGTGTTTTGAACTCTTATACGAGTTCTATATGGTGTTTTGGTGATTTCCATCTTGGTGTTTATTGATGTTAAGATTTTCTATCGCTTAACCTAAACAAGTAAGCGAAATTGGTGTTGATGAAAATAGATGTTGTTATTTATTACATGAGATTTATGTGTTTTGAACTCTTAACTGAGTTCCATGAGTTATGAGATTTTTGAGATTTCTATGGTTTTCTTCTAAGATTTTTATGGTTTTCTTCTGAGATTTTATATGATTTTATCAGAATTTATATTACGAGTAACCTTCTAAGAAGGAAACATCAGTATTGAGCAGGTGTCTTTCATGAGTTAATCCTTGTGATAATTCAGTGTTTCCATCACCTGGAATCTGAGTAAATCCGAGTTTATATCATTCCTTTTGATTAAAGGAATGTTTCCTTATGAGAAATTATATCTCATTTCATCTACTAATCAATTTATTTAAGCTAGACTGACCCATGTATTTTTAAATACTCGGGCCAAACCGAATTATTTCAGGTTAGTCATCTGTTGTTGATTACTGTAGCTGCTTCCGCATTGGATTATCTACTAGTGGTCTTCTGTATAGTTTTGTGGTCTTTCTGTAAACTCTGATTTGTACTTATTCGTTTTGACTCGATGTATTTATTATGGTTTATGTACCACTTCTGATGTATCACTATGTAGTGTACTATGATGTATCTTTGTATATGTATATATATATGTTTGACTGATGTTCTGTGATCTTTTATATTTATTGTTGTTATATTTTGTTCTGATAGATCTTTTAGCCACCGTAGTTTTGTATTAAACATTTATTGGGTAAGTCGATCCACTTGAGAAATATAAAAAGAAAAAAAATTTAGAGCACCCAATCGACGTATTCAATAGATGTTTAAGACAAAGCTTATGGATGGTCGCTCCTAAACAGCCCTATCCTCTACACTAGTAGACAGTATTACCCAGTAATACTCTTTGTTAGTGTGGTCTTGGGGTGGGGCGTCACAGCTTACAAAAATAGATATGACAAATCAGGTGCGTGCACACACACGTATATATGTTGCAAAGGTTTCAGATCTAAATTATATATATAATATGAACAATTAATTAAATGTGGAATCATATGATGTAGATCTGCTAATGACAAGATGAATAGATAAGCAATCAAAGTATATCTTAAAATGGATCCAAATTAAAAATAACATGGTGAACATATATAATTAATTAAGATGCAACAAAAGGAGATCTAATCTATGTAGCCAAATAAACTAATATTCAGATGAGATGAAATATATAATGGATCCAAATCATATGAAAAAGGTAAATTATAAATAAATGAAATTAGAATTATTACCTTGAGATGTTGCCGAGAGAATGCACCTTAAATGAAGAAATCTCCTTAGAACTCCAATATCCGCACCCAATCCTTGCAAGGGATGAATGAACCACTTGTGTTTTATTTTATTTGAAGTTTAAAGATATTGGAAATCATTTTGTTCTTTTGATTTGTTTTCTGCCATGGAAGGTTAGAAGGAGAGAAGAGGAAAAAATGAATGAGAAAGAATGAATTTTCTGTAGAAAATGAACTGGTGGATATGTTTTAATTGAAAGAATGAAACATTTCCCATATTTTAATTAAATAATTTCTAAATAATTTCCTTGATTATCTATCTCCCTTCACGTGGTATAGCTTAAATTACATGCCATCAAATGATATAAAATTTCCATAAATCACTGCATGCAAATTATTTTTTATTTAAATCTATTTAAAACTACATCAATATTGTATATCAATGCACTCAAATATAACTTTTATAAATGCATTCAAATAATTACAAAAACTTCCAAAAATCAACTAAATTAAATAATAATTAATACTATTAATTAATTTAATTAATTTACAATATTTTATAAATTAAATGAATTATGTTGTTTTTTGAGAATTCATCATTATGGTTGTGCGACTCAAAAGCGTAAATTCAGTTAGTGGTTAATATCGAACAATTCGAATATTAACGTTCACACTTCACCTTAGCTAGTGGTGTGACATTTTAGTTGAATTTATCGCTTACACATCATTTGGTAAAATCTAAATTTCACTTATTATAAGAAGCACCTGATATTGACGATTCTTCACATCAATTCTCTTCATCAAAACTGTATCACTTCGGACTTATGGAATTTGGTAATGGTCAAAATTCCAATATCATCAATATTCAACTTTATAGTCTAAACACAAAGTCCTTCATTCAATAATAACAATTATAATTAACCGAACTACTCTAGCTAGAGATTTTGACTTTGAGTTGACTTTAGTTGTCCATGATACTAACCTCATATAACCGAGGAGATGGGTCCTCTCTTGAATAGTGTTTTACTTCCAATACTTCCACTCGACCCAAATATAGTTGTTCGATGGACGTCGTGCCATGATTTAACTATAATCAAAGTGGAGCTTTCATATTGAGGATCAACAGTATTCTTAAGTCAAGAGAACTGTGTAAATTAGTCACTTCAATATTTTTTATTTGACCTTAGTTATATTAACCGACAGAAAACTATCGAGCAAGTCATTCCACATTCATCCAATAACTATCAGTGTGTAACCCATTAGTGCCTCCAATAGTCATGACTAATACACTACCTAATATTTGGAGAGTGTTACATACTCTAGTCTCTATAGATGCATTGATGTCTAATCTCGATATATCTTGACTAGGAATATTTAAAATGATATTCTTATCATATTGTATTATAATACTCATGGTTACAACTATTTGTAAATGCTATCACAAACACATCATTTATGGGCTTTCTGACATATATACTTAAATTAACTAATTAATTATTTATAACATTTTATAGCAAGTATATAACAGAAAGGAAAAACCTTTTATTTTGAACAAGACGGTTCTCGAGTTAGATTTATGTAACAAATTACATATATAACGACCGCCTTTCTTGCACCGAAAGACGAGCCATTAAAGGTAGAAGAAAATGAAAGATGAGAAAAAACTACACAATCACAGAATCTCACCACGAATTAGAATAGTATAATATGTAATGTAAGATATTACATAGTCATTTCCATAACAATAATACATCAGAGTCATTATACTACAGCTTCAACTGGACAGTTATAACTACCTATCCATCATAAAATACATAGATCATACATAAACACAGCGGAAATAAAATATAAATTCATTAACGGTGAATCCACCTGCTCCAGCTCCAGCTCCTTCAAAATGCTTCTTTAAGAAACCCGGATCACTTGGCTACTCATAGAAATTTGAGTACCCAAGAGTTTTAGTAAAAGAAAACAAAACTTCGGGTCAGACATGGATCTGGTGTGAGTAAACTCAAACAACTTAATTCTTACTTTTATAAAACAATTCGAAAATCAAAGATATCTAGTAAGACCATGCGGCACATAAATACGGATGGTTTTTTACCTCTCGATAACCAAAACACTTTATATAGAAATCCAGTGGTATTATCATAATGTCTAGGGTTTTCACATAAATAGTTCACATAGCCGAAATTGTTACATTAATTAAATTCCAACATAATAGGTATACAACTAAGACTGAAGGCACTTATTGGGAAATGGACTCCATATATGACCAGGTAAGGAACTACCTTCCGAAGGTGCACCTCTAGGTAAAATACACCTGGGGTCTGATAAGAACATCTTGTACCCCTGCTACACAAAACTGGCCTACCACTTGACTAGTAGTACCGAATACATCACCACCACGGTTAGGATCAGCAACCGTACTGGAGCATACAAAAATGGTCAACTAATCGATTCGAGATACGGTGATGACATACCCTCATGGGAGCGACCCACATAGCCCTGCTACATACCCTATTTTGGCCATTTCCGGTTGTTGAGGCCTGAGGCTGCGTTTACCTTTATCATAGCATTGCCACTTGGAATGCAACAATTGCCTTCCATATGTTGACATAATGTCAGCATTCATCCATGCAAGTCATTCAGGAGATGAATGAACCGAAGGTACTTCATAGTCTTCATCTTGGACCTTGCCTTTACTATTTCCAATTCGAATGTTTACATTGGTTTGAAGTGGTTTTCAGATTAATATCCGATCCTGGTCTCTCCAAACCAATGCTTGACAATTTTAAAGGGTCAAGTTGTTTATAGTGGACTATCCCACTATTAGGGTGTAAAGATTTACATATGAACATACGTTCCATATGCTTAGATTATCATGACCCGCTTATCGAAATTAACCACCTTGTATTCATCACGTTCCTGAAGTGAAGTATTTGTGATAAGTACAAGTCGACTTACTTTCAATAAAACGTGTCACCATTTTATTACAACTACTTTAATTAATTTGGCTACTTAATAGCATGGACAAGAGATCCTTTTGTTTTTAAACAATTTATTTAAACAAGAAAAGTGGTCAAAAATAAATAACCGATAGAGTTTTAAAAGAAACTTAAAAATAAATAAACTTAAATTAAATCATAAGTTTAAAACTCAATTAAACCTTAATTAATCTTTAATTAAATAAAAATTAAATCATTAATAATCCTAATTTTATTTATAATTAAATCTTAATTGTAATTTAATTAAATAACATTTATTTAAGAAATTAAACCTTAATTAAGTGAATAATTAACCTTTATTAAATAATAATTAACTAAATAATTAACTCTAATTAAATAATTAATTAAAATAAACTTGATTAAATAAAAATTAATTTTCTTTTATCCTAATTAATCATTATATTAAACTTAATTAAAAATAATTAACTTAGTTAAAAATTTCTTAATCTCTAATTACTTAATTAATGAATTAATTAATAATTACCCTAGTTAATAAATTAATTAAATAAATTTTAAATAATTAAAAACTTAAACTTTTAACTTAATTATTTTGAAATGAGTTTTCAAAAACAATCTAAAAGAAAACACTTGAAATCGTGAAATTTACCAAACTACATCCATAACGACTATCGTTATAAGCGCAGTTCGCTAGAATTGATTTCTAGGTGAAAATCTCACTTAACTCTAGCTACCACATGTTTAAAAACACAATTGTAAGAGTTTTCAAAACTTAAACAAAAGGTAAATAATTGGAAAACATTTTCAAAAATCCAAAGCTAGAAAATAGCTTTCGTTTTCAAATCGATCTCAAGTCCTTTGCGACTTTTTAAGGCACTAGTTTTTTCAACCATCACACGACATACTTGGTTTTGTTCCACAAACAATACCACCATCGTATCATAAACCAATCTCACATATCCATATACATATCCAAACATATCAATATACTATCCAAATCACAAATCTATACCAAACAACCAACTTGCAATCATATATCATCCAAACAACATGATATTTTAACACGACAAACACTATAATTTCACAACATATAGATCTGTTTTTTTCCAAAAATATTAGCTTTACTCACCGAAAATCTTCTAAATGAAAGCGAAATTTTGTCGGAAGTTCAAAACAGTTTAGAAACTTTGCAAATATGGTACTTTTGGATGCTTGGACACTTGAATTGGGCTCAGCCAAGTGGGTTTAGGCTTGGCCTAGGCCTTGTAAGGAACGACCATGACTAGTTTGGGCTTGGCCATGTTGTCTTGAGTGGATGTTTGCTTGAATTTTGGAAGAGAATGTGTTGTAGGAGATGTAGAAGTGGATTGTGAATTAAAGGAGGGAATTATGCATAAGGAAGTGATTTTTTTCTATTTTCAAATTTATGAAGAGGAAGCCATGGATGCTTTAGCTCAAAGCCCTTAGAAATTTTTGGAGTGAAGAGGAGGTTTGTAAAAATGAGAATATAAAGAAGTGGTGGTATTTATAAGCTTAGAATATTAATTAATATATACGTAAGTGCTTATATTAAAATATATGTATGCATGCACTACCATAACCCTCTCCCCCATAAATTCCGTCCATACCTAGTGCTCCCCCAACTTCTTGCACTATTCAAGCCATATCACATGTACTTGTGTTGAAAAAATGTATTTTTATATGTTATGTGTATATATTTTTACAAAATATAATTTTATTTTAACTTATATGTTTATATGCATAAGGGAGCTAATGTGTACATGCATATGTACATGTACACAACATGTTAAAGTAGTTTGTAATGTGTGACTGTGTATTTAACATAGTGTTATGACATTTAAAACAATCTTTAAACAATGAAAAATCGATATTTCGAAAAATAATCTCCGGTCACATTTTCTATTTCTCTATAAACTATATATATTGGTAAACAAATTTTGAAAACGATTTTGTCATCATTAATTATTATTTAAAATAGTTTTATTTGATAATAAAAATCCATTTATTAATTATTTAATATAACTAAATATTCATTTAAATAGCAATTAAATTCTGGGTCGTTACACTCTCCTCCCTAAAAAAGAATTTCATCCCGAAATTAGCAAACAAGGAGATAATTCAAACTACGTAAAAAGCCATATATTCATATCATAAAACACATACAAATACATACACTAAGCATCCATAGCAAACAAACATACACTATACATACAACCTACGACTAGCTATCCTAACATCAACTCGGGATATGCTTCTCTCATGCGACCATCGTCTCCCAAGTGCAGTCTCTAGGATCCTTGCTCCACTAAATCTTAACTAGTTGCACCACCTTGTTACGCAACCTCCTTTCATCCTGATCCACAACATAAAATGGATGCCTAACAACTGTTAAGTTTGGTTCTATTTTCAATTCCTCCTGCATCGATGGCTCCACAATCAAAGATGGGTCGTGAACATACTTCCTCAAATGAGACATGTGGAACACATTATGAACACCCACCACCCTTTGTGGCAACTCAGCCCTATAAGCAAGCGATCCTATCTTTTCAAGAATATGGAAGGGTCCAACATACCTTGGAGCTAACTTCCCAGCTTTTCCAAATCTAACGGTTCCTCTTATTAGTGAAATCTTTACAAACACCAAATCTCCACCCATAAACTCCAAATTTCTTCGCCTCTTATCAGCATAACTCTTTTGGCGATCTTGTGCCTCCTTCATCCTTTCCTTAATCACTGCAACTTTCTCTGTAGCCTCTCGGATCATGTCTAGCCCAAGAACTAATCTATCCTCCTTCTCAACCCAACATACCGGTGACTTGCACGGTCTTCCATATAGGGCTTCATACAGTGCCTTCCCGATGCTTGCTTGGAAACTATTGTCGTGGGAGAACTCAACCAAATGCAAATGATCCTCCCATGATCCAAAAAAATCCATAATACATGCCCTCAAGAGATCTTCTAGAATCTAATTCACTCGCTCCGTCTGTTCGTCTGTTTGGCGATGATATGTTGTGTTTAAGCTCAACTTTTTTCCAAGGGTTGTTTGCAATGCTTCCCAAAATTAACTAGTAAATATGGGGTCTAGATCACTTACAGTACTCACATGAACTCCATGCAACCTGGCTATCTCCTTCATAAAAAATTTAGCTAAATAAGCAGTGGTCCTCGTTTGTTTTACCGGAATAAAATGCGCGCTCTTCGTTAGCCATTCCACGATAACCCATACTCCTTCATTTTATTTTCTAGTTCTGGGCAAACCATCGATAAAATCCATTGAAATCATTTCCCATTTCCAATTGGGTATTTCCAAAGGTCATAATAATCCGACTGCCTTCTGATGATCATCCTTGATTTGTTGACAGCACGAACACCTACTAACAAAGATGGAGATATCTCTCTTCATTCCCTTCCACCAAAACATCTGCTTCATGTCCCTATGCATCTTTGAGACACCTGGATAGATACTCAACTTAGAATGATGGCATTTCAACAAAACTTCCTATCTAAGGCCGTTGACATTCGGTACACAGATTCGTCCATTCATCCTCAAGACACCTTGGTTATCAATCTTAAAACTTGAACATTGCCCCTCCTCAACCTTCCTGATGATCACCACTAATCTTTTGTCCTCTCTTTGCTTGCTCACTATTCTTACTAGGAGAGTTGGGGTAACTTCCAAAAGAGTCAAAACAGCATTCCTGCTCAAGGCATCCCCCACCACATTAGACTTCCCTGGCGTATACAGAATATCCAAGTCATAAGCCGCCAGAAACTCTAACCACCTCTGTTGCCTCAGTTTTAGATCCTTCTGAGTAAAAAGATATACTTCAAGGATTTATGATCCGTGAAGAGCTTGAATTTTTCATCTAATTTAAGAAAGAAAACTTACTCCTAAAGTCTCTAAAGATTAGAAAGAAACCAAGAGGAATAGAAGAATCCTTACCAAACAAGTAGTGTCTCTACATTTTAAATGCAAAGACAACAGCTAGCAACTCCAGGTCATGCATAGCATAGTTCTTCTCATGAGGCTTTGACTACCTACTTGCATACGCAATCACTCTACCATGCTATATCAGAATAGCACCAAGTCCCACTCTACATGCATCCATGTAAACCTTGAAGCCACTATTTCCATCTGGAACTGCCAAAACTGGTGCACTGGTCAATATCTTCTTCAATTCTAGAAATACCTCTTCACACTTAGGGGTCCATACAAACTTCTCCTTCTTCTTAGTCAGCTTAGTCAAATGGGAGGAAATCTGGGAATAATCTTGAATAAACCTCCTATAATATCCAATCAACCCTAAGAAACTACGAACCTCGATGGGAGTCCGCAGTTGCTTCCATTCCTGGACAGCCTCCACCTTCATCGGATCAACTGAAATACCTTCTCCTATCACAATATGTCCTAAAAATCTTACTTTCGACTTCCAAAATGGCACTTAGAAATTTCGCCTTCAGGACATGTCTTCTTAATGTTTCCAACACCACTTCCAAATGATGTTTATGTTCTTCCTTAGATTTGGAGTTGATAAGGATGTCGTCGATGAAAGCTAACACAAACTTGTTAAGAACATCTCGAAAAACACGGTTCATGAGGTCTACAAAATATGCAAGTGCATTGGTTAGCTCAAAAGGCATAACCAACCACTCAAAGAAAAGTCATGGCCTCTAAAAGCAGTTAAGAGTATACTATCTTCAGCAACCCTTAATTGATGGAATCCTGTAGCTAGATCCATCTGAGAAAATATCGTAGCTCCATGAAGTTGGTCAAAAAGATCATCGATGCGGGGTAAAGGGTACTTGTTCCTAATGGTCAGCTTATTCAACTCCTTATAATCCATGCACAACCTTAAAGATCCATCAGACTTAGCCGTAAACACCACAGCAGATCCCCAACTCGAACGACTGGGTCTAATCAATCCTCTCCTTAACAGATCCTGGGTTTGACTTACCAACTCCTTTCTCTCCCTTGGAGCCATCCTTTGCTTAGGTTGAACTACAGGCCTTGCACCAGGGACCAAATCAATGTGAAACTCTATCTCTCGGTGCGGGGGTAAACTTTTAACTTCTTTGAATACATCGAAAAAATCCTTAACAACTTCAATAGACCCTAATTTTTTTGGGATGCCTCTAGGATATATAAGAAACTACACATATGAATATCGGGTTCCTTACATGATACCTTAGCTTTCCTCCCTATATCAGTCATTAAGGATACAGTTCTCTTATTACATTTTAAGATAGCTTTATACTTTGATAACCAATCTATAGTAAGGATAATGTCAAATCCTTTAAAGTCCAAGACATATGGGTCGCAAGAAAAGTGATGGGAAATGTAGGAAATTAGCACATTCTTACAAATTATATTCAAATGGGTTACCATACCTTAGGGTTGGACACACACATATGGTTTTCTACAATACTAGGAATAAGATTAAATTTACCTACTGATTCACGAGAGATAAAACTATGAGAGGCACTGGTACCAAATAATTCTCGAACAAAAATACCATTAATCAACAAGGTACCTTCAAGGAAGCCTTTTCCCTTCACATTTGTTGAAGTAAATAGTTCATTCTTAATGGCGTACACCTCGGGCAGCTGTGCCTTCTTCATGAGTGGGCAGTCATTTACCATATGCCCAGGCTGATGGAAATTAAAACAAAGAATCTTCTGGACCATCGGAGAGATAGGTCCACTTTGCTATTGCTGTATTCCAGAATTCTCGCAAAACTTTGCAATGTGTCCCTTATGTTGACACTTATGGAAAACAAAAACATTAAAATGATTTCCTTAAGCCCCACTGCTAGGCTTTCCCTTTCCCTGATTCTTCTAATTAGGATTAAACTTTCTCTTGTTAGAACCACTTCCATTGGTATTTCCACTAGGTGCTACTAGAGTAGGCTTCTTCCTTTCCAAGGCCTCGTACCTTAGAGCCATATCAACTAAATTCACAAAAGTACCTTTAACATGAGCAGTCATTTTCTCGTGGTATTCTTCCCTTATACCTAAAACAAACATCTCATTCTTCTTTAATGGGGTGTTGATCAATTCTGGCCCAAAACAAGACAACTCGTTGAACTTCATCTCATATTCTGCTATAGACAGATCCCCTTACTTCAAATCCATAAAGTTCTGTTACATCCTCATCCTTCCTGCTGTTGGCAAGAATTGATCTTTAAAAAATTCTTTGAATCGGGCCCATGAAAACTCGTCTTCAGGAATATTTGCAGTAAGGGAGTCCCACCATGCTGCTGCTCCCACTTGTATTTGCCATGCTGCTAAGAATCTTTTTTGCTCACTTGATAAACCAAGATCTTTAAAAATCTTTTCGCAAGATCGCAACCAGGCTTGCGCTTCCATGATAGACCTAGTCCCTTTAATTGGTTTCCCTTCGAGACTGGTGTAATTCTTACATAAGGTTGCGAAATTCAGTCTTGGCTACTAGGGCGCTGCCTCTTTGGTAATCAAACTCCTCTAGGATTTGGGGTTCAACCATTTGCAGTTGTAGTGCCACCTGCTCCCCTACCTCTGTTACTCATGTCTTACTACCTGGCATAGTAAGATAATTATTAGAATACTTAGACGAGATAAATCTTGACAGAAGGGTACTAATCAAACCTATCAAGCTGATCTATCTATCAGATAAATATATATATATATATATATATATATATGTGTGTGTGTGTGTGTGTGTGTGTGTGAATAAAAACTATAAATACATACTCTCGAAGTTGATCCTAACCCAAAGCCTAAGCATTCACTTAACTTAGGCTCTGATACCAAAATTGTAACGACCGCCTTTCTTGCATCGAAAGATGAGCCATTAAGGGTAGAAGAAAATGAAAGATAAGAAGAAACTACACAATCATAAAATCTCACCACGAATCAGAATAACATATAATAGGTAACATAAGATATTACATAGTCATTTCCATAACAATAATACATCAGAATCACTACACTACAACTTCAACTGGACAGTTATAACTACTTGTCCATCACAAAATACATAGATCATACATAAACATAGCGAAAATAAAATATAAGTTAACTAACGGTGAAGCCACATGCTCCAGCTCCTTCAAAATGCTTCCGTAAGAAACTTGGATCACTTGGCTACTTAAAAAAATTTGAGTACCCAAGAGTTTTAGGAAAAAAAATAAAACTCCGGGTCAGACATGGGTACGGTGTGAGTAAACTCAAACAACTTAATTCTTATTTTATAAAACAATTTGAAAATAAAATGTAACACCCCTAATTTTTGCTAACATTATTCAGGAGATTTAATTAGATAAATTAAATAAAATAATGTAAATGTAAGTAATAAGGGTATTGAGACTTGAATTAATAAATTAAGGCCGAGCCTAATATGTTAATTAATGGGCTTAAGAATGGTTTTAGGTTAAACAAATTACATACGGGTATAATTGGAATTGTCGCCCAATGACCCTTACCCATATATATTCGTTCCTACCTTATTCTTCCCATTTACGTCATTTTAAAAACTAAAATGCAAATCATAAGAGACGGAACGGCCGACCATTAAGAGGAAGAAGAATTCAAAAATTAAAGCTAGAAAATCAAGCTTAGGGGAAATCAATCTCAATCCAATCTCCTTAACTAGAGCAAGGTGAATATAATCTCATCTCTATTGTTGTTTTGAATCATATATTTTCATATTTAAGGGTAAATTCGTTTTAATGATATATTGGATGATGATATGCTTGATTTAAGATTTAACTAATTTAAACAACATTGTTTAAAAGGTTTTTTATACGGTTTTAAGGCAAAACCAAGATCTAATGATGTTTAAATGCCATGGGAAAATTTTATGTTATGAGAAACATGATTTTGGAGTTTGAGAATTTTCTAAGCTATGGAAAGATTATTATGAATTTTCAAAGGAAAATATGATTATTTGGGTTTATAAATTTATTTTGGAAAATGTATTGAGAATTTGGGTTTGGAATTTTGATATGTTAGATAACATGATTAAAGTGAATTTTTGGGGATTTTTCCAATGTGATTTGCTATGCAAAATAAATTGTTTTAGAAGAGGGACTTTTTTGCAAATTGGTTTTGACTAATGGAAGGGCTTAATTGATAACTTAACCATGGTTTAGATCTTATTAGCGGCAGTTAATTTTTGAAAAAGTTAAGGCAACCAATCTGGTGTTGACACGTGGCAGGTTAGTTAGAGAAAAGTGTACTTTATAAAGAACTAAACCAGGTTTATATCAGAAAATAGGTTCCGCCTACTTAGGAAAGCACCTTTCGACACAGATGCCTCCGCCTTTATCTTAGTCGAAACCTACCCTGTCGAAACAAATACTGAAGGTATCACTATGATGGTACATAGTGGATTGGAGGAAGGCGGAAGGTAAGATGTCGAAAGCATAGCTTCCGAAGGAGTCATAAGTTGGGTTTGTTTTTAAAAGAAAAGTGCATGCCTATGTTTTGTTTTAGCCATCGACAGAGTCGAAGCAGAAGGTTTCGAAAGAGGTTTTATAAAGGTTTCAAAAGGGTTGCCATTAACTTAAGATTGCTTTCAACTGGGTTCCTTTACTTATGAAAGAAGGTTTTAAAAGAAGGGGTTCCGTCCTAGTCGATACCCTGTTGCCGTTTTTTGACCTTTCGATGGTGTTGAAGATATCAATGCTATCGAAAGGATACTTTGTTTTATAAAGTGAAAGCCACTTCCTATAGCTTTCGAAAGGGGTTAAGGGTTTCGAAGGTGATGGTTTCGAAAGGATTTCGACGCCAACCTTCCATTGTTTTACCCAGATGTTTTATGCTTTCGAAAGAGATGGTGCCGACGCCATCAAGTTTTCCCTAATATTTTTATATGATAAAGGATGGTTTCGAAATAGATGCTTTCGCATATATTCACTTTGACCCAAATTATGTTTTAAGTATAAACCCAATGCTTTCGAAAGGGGTACTTTCAATGACTTCGAAAGGGTTACTTCCAAGAGTGTCGAAAGAGGTACATTCAACCGGTTTCGAAGCTGAGCTTCTAAAGGTTAATATTAATACTTTGATGTATTCGAAAGATTTCGAAAGGTAGATTTTAAAGTATTAAAAAGCAGGAACCTAATGTTTTGAAGATAGATTTTTAAGGCTTTCGAAGGAGGCTATCCTATGAAATCGAAAGCTAGGTTTCGAAGGTATCGAAAGGTTTTATGACCCAAACTCTATTTTTAAAAGGACAAACCCATGGCTATATTAAAGGAGTTTTTATAATGGTTTTAAGAAGAATCTATCTTTGATAAATTTAAACCCACAGGAGTAGTATTGCTATGTTGTTGTGTTGCTTCTTCAAATATGAATATATTCACTTTAAATGGACCCATAACTGCATTTTGGGGATAAGGGTAGAAGAACTAGTTAGGTTAACCCAGTAGTGAATATAAATTGATAAAATTCCTGAATGAGTAGAATTGTATCCAGGAGGTCAGGAAGACCGGAATATAGGATGTTAAAATATAAAAGAAAGATATTGGAAGGGGCCAGTAGGTTCTCAGTAAGCCCATGAAAACTGTGTAAAGGGAAAGATATTGGCAGGGGCCAACAGGTTCACAGTTAGCCCATGAAACTATGTATAAAAGAAGATGTCAGATAGACAGGTTCATAGTAAGCCCATGAAAGCTATGTATAAAGGAAGATGTCAGATAGACGGGTTCATAGTAAGCCCATGAAAACTATATCCGGATGAAATATTGACAGATTTGAATAGGTTCCTAGTCAACCCATGAAAACTAGGATAAGAGTAAGATATTGGAGTTACCAATAGGTTCATAGTGATCCCATGAAAATTAGGTAATTGGATAGGGAGTCCTTAAATTTTTAACCGGTTATTAGTCAGCCCATGAAAACTAATAGGTTAATAGTAATCCTAGAAACTATAATTAAGACAAATAGTCTAAAACGAATTGGGATGAGTAATCCAGAATTGATTCATTTGTTTTTTCGTATCATCATATTATACTATTTTGAATTATTTTAACCATTGTGGATGCAGGAGCATAGTATATGGTATTATAAAAGGTTTTGAGATACTAGTGAGGAGAAACCCGTTCCGCTAAGTGGCGTGGTTTCATTAGATATCTAAATGATTTGAGATGGTAGGTTATTATTCATTCTAGGCTTTATGTACGACTCGAAGTTTATGTTTTACCCTTAAACTCTCAGGTACTCAATTGATTTTGAGCAGTTTGAGAGTTGAGGTTTTCAGGTACCTCTTAAGATGAATAAGCTTCCGGAGACGTGCAAGAGGCATGATTGATATTTAGAGTTCTCTTTTCTTTTGATTCTGCTGTGTTGTTTGTACAAAGTTGTTATATTGCCTTTATATACTCTGATCTACCAAGGGGCATCTTCATATGTCGCTCTTGGAGTGTGTTGTAATAAACATATTTTCTCTAAACATGATTTGCGTATTTGGGATTATGTAATGAATTAGAAATGTTTTGTGATGAAATGTGATTTTGTTTGAAGTTTAAATTTTTTCCATATTCATGTATTTCTGTGTATCAATGAATCTAACACCGCCGTATTTGGTCGCCGAGGATTAATAACTATGGATGACTGCAACATCTGTAGCCGTTAGTTTTGGGCCTCCAAGTTGGAGGATATTACAAGTTGGTATCAGAGCATAGGTTTATGAAACTTTAAAAGAAAGTTAAACCTAAAAGTTTTTGAAACATAATCCAATGAATTTGAAAATATGATCGGGGTTTGGGTCAACGCTATAGTAACGTACTTTTATATGATATATATAAGTACGTGTTCCCCTCTCTCTTAGACCATTCTTTTGTATCTTACTAAGGCTCGTATGTAGATTTACAAGAAAGAAGATATGGAAGCAGGAAACAGAAGAGGAAATCTAGGTGGAGGAAGCACCACAACCAACGGAAACGCTCGACCTAACACCAGAAGGAATCAAGGTCGACAGGCTAATGCTAGTCCAAATGTTGAAGCCAATGTAGGTGCTGGAAATCCACCAGTAGATGCGGGGATGGTGTATCAGTTGTTGGCCAATCTTTTGCAAGCTGGAGTAGTTGGTAATGTTGGAGGAGCTAATCATGTGGCTCCAATTGGGAATAACTATGCTAAGCTAAGCAGCGACTACACTAGTTTGGGTGGAAAGCCGTTTGTTGGAACGAAAGATGATGTTGAAGTTGAGAATTGGATATTGAGTTGTGAAAGGATCTATATTAATCTAGGCTTGGATGATGGGAAAAAGAGAACGCTAGCCTCTAGGCAGTTGCAAGGGGTAGCGCTTCATTAGTGAAATAGTGTGATCATCGGAGTTTCGAAGGAAGAGTTAACATGGGATGATTTTAGGAAAGGTTTGAGCAAAGGTTTCTGTCTGAAGTTGCTATGTCTGCATTGATGAGGAAGTTCATGGATCTAGTTCAAGGAGAGATGCCAGTGGTAGGGTACGCTGCTAAGTTTGATGAGATGTCTCGATATGGATATGCTTTGGTTGATACTGATGTCAGAAGGAATGAAAGGTTCATTCGAGGACTGAGACCTGAGCTTGCTAGGATGACCATGACCCATATACGAGAACCTAGTAATGTGGTGGTGGAGATGGCCATTCTCCATGAAGAGATGCTTGTTCTGTTTGCTAGAGAAAAGCCAGTTAAATCCTAGGGTCCTCAGGGAAAGAAGAGGAAATTCTTTAAGAAGAAGGGAGCCCGGAAAGGGGATGTTGCCAAGAATGCAAAGGCTAATATAATATGCTATAAATGTGATAAGAAGGGTTATTATGCAAATGAATGCCGGTCAGGCAAGGGGAAGAAGGCTGTAGATAAGAAGAATGTGAAATGCTTTAACTGTGATCAAGTGGGGCATTATAAGAACCAGTGTCCGGAGCCAGCCAGGGCGGACAAGGGGAAATTTTTTGTTGTTGGATCATCAGCTAATCCTACTACAGCTGATAAAGGAAAGACTATGATGGAAGGTACGTTTTTGATTCAGAGTATATCAGTTAGGATACTTTTTGATACCGGCGCATCACATTCATTTATATCCCAGTGTTTGGTTGATAGGTTAAGCTTAGAACCCACATAGCTTTTTACTTCCTTTAGGGTTGCGAATCCAATAGGAGGGTATGCAACTCTAGGGATAAGATGTGACCAGTTAGAACTTAATTTGTTAGGTCATAAGTTTGCATGCAGTTTGTATGTTTATGATTTTGTAGATTTCAGAATCATTTTGGGTATGGATTGGTTGAGGAGGTATGAGGCCAGGATATTTTTCTAGGATGGGGAGATATCTTTGAGACACCCTAATAGTCATAACCGAATTATATTCTCAGTGGAGAATTCTGACCGGAGTAGTTGTACTTTGTTAAGTGCAATGGAAGTGGGAGAAGAGCTAAGTCAGATTCAAATTGCAAGAGATTTTGTAGATGTTTTTGAGGTAGTCACATGACTACCACCGAAACGAGCTATTGAGTTTCGGATAGATCATGTGCCAAGAGCTGAACCTATGAGTAGACCACCTAGCAGGATGACACCGACAAAGATGAAGGAACTAAAGGTGCAACTAGTGGATCTAGAAGGAAGGAATTTTATTAGACCAAGCAGTTCGCCTTGGAGAGCGGCCGCGGTATTCGTGAAGGAACCAGATGGGTCATTGAGGATGTGTATCGACTATCGTAAGCTAAACGAAAGGACGATAGAGAATAAGTATCCTTTGTCGAGATTAGTTCGATCAGTTGAGTGGAGCCAGAGTGTTTTTCCAGTTGGATTTGGCGACAGGGTTCCATAAGTTGAGAGTGACAGAGGACAGTATTCCTCTGACTGCATTTCAAACTAGATATGGTTCGTATGAGAGGTTAGTGATGCCATCCGGGTTGACGAATGCACCTGCTTTCTTTGTGGATTTGATGAATCGAGTCTTTCGAGAGTATTTGGACAGATTCGTGTTGGTGTTTATAGATGACATTTTGGTATATTCCAAGGATGAGAGAGAGCATAAAGATCATCTTAGAGTTGTGTTAAAGACGCTGAGGCAGAATCAGCTAAAGGCAAAGTTTTCCAAGTGTCATTTTTGGAAGAAAGAGGTTAAGTTTCATGGTCATGTGGTTTCAGAGAAAGGATTGTCAGTCGATCCGGATAAGATCAAAGCTGTGAACAATTGGAAGAGACCAGAGACGGTGATCGAGATTAGAAGTTTTCTTGGACTTGCTGGCTATTACCGAAGATTCATCGAGGATTTCTCATGGATAGCAGCGCCTTTGACTAAGCTTACCAGGAAGGAAGGGAAGTTTGTTTGGTCCGAAAAATGTGAGGAAGCATTCCTTAAGTTAAAGCATTTGTTGACCAATGCTCCAGTGTTAGTAGTTCCAGATGGAAACCAAGGGTTGGTAGTATACACCGATGCGTGTGGGACTGGATTTGGAGCAGTGTCGATGCAGAAGGGCAAAGTTATTGCTTACGCATCTTGGTAGCTTAGACCGCAAGAAGTAAGATATCCTACTCCTGATTTAGAGTTGGCAGCGGTGATTTTTATCTTGAAGATTTGGAGGCATTATCTCTTGGGGGAGAGATTTGAGTTGTATACGGATCATAAGTCTTTAAGATACTTATTCTCTCAGAAAGAGTTGAATATGAGATAGCAGAGGTAGCTGGAGTTTTTGGCTGCTTATGATTTTGGTATAGAGTATACACCGGGGAATGGTAATAAGGTAGTAGATGCTTAGTAGAAAACATCAGAATGTGGTGTTAGCGATGTTGGCAAAATGGAAAGATCTAGAAGCTTTTACTACATGTAGTGTGCAGTTAAGATCTACTGCTAGTTCCAGTCAGGGGACTGCCATGTTGTCTTGTTTAGAAGTGCGACCAGTGCTGATCGAGAGGATAGCTTCTAAATAGAGAGAAGATCCAGTTTTAGCCGAGAGGATAAGAAGGCTTGAGGTAGAATCAGAGATCAATGATCTAAAGGATTTTAATATTGACCAAAGAGGATGGTTGAGAAAGAAGGGACGGTTATGTGTTCCGAATGTGGATAACTTGAGAAGAGAAGTTCTTGAGGAATGTCATCGATCCAAGTTTACGGTTCATCCTGGAGGGACCAAGATGTATCAAGATATGAAGAGGAGCTTCTATTGGGAAGGCATGAAGAGGGATGTTGGCTTATGGATTATGCAGTGTGTAAACTGTCAACAAGTGAAAGCCGAACATCAGAAGCCGGGTGGGTTACTTCAGCCTCTAGATATTCCAGTTTGGAAATGGGATTCGATATCCATGGATTTTATTGATGGGTTGCCAAGGTCAAGGGGAGGAAATGAAAGTATATGGGTTATTGTGGACAGGTTAACCAAGAGTGCCCATTTTATTTTAGTAAAGTCGACTAGGACGGCACCTGTTTTGGCAAGGTTGTTCATGAAGAACATAGTTAGACTTCATGGAATTCCTAGTAGTATATTCAGCGATGGAGATGCTTTATTCACTAGCAAATTCTGGAAAAGTCTACAGGATGTGTTAGGAACTAAGCTCAAGATGAGTACCGCATATCACCCACAAATGGATGGGCAGACAGAGAGAGTCAATAAGGTGCTCGAGGATTTGTTGAGAGCTTTTGTGTTGGATTTTGTTGGATCTTGGGAGGATCACTTGCATTTAGTTAGGTTTTCCTATAATAATAGTTATTAGACTAGTATAGGAATGGCGCCTTTTGAAGCTTTGTATGGAAGGCCATGCAAATCCCCTGCATGTTGGTTGGTGACTAGAGACAAGTTGGTCTTAGGTCCAGATTTGGTAAGGGAGGCGTCATAGAAGATTGAGTTAATCCGAGAACGGATGAAGGAAGCTCAATCCAAACAAAAAAGTTACACAGATAAAAGGCGTGAGGACCTAAAGTTCTCAGTGGGAGATAGGGTTTTCATTAAGGTATCACCGATGAAGGGTGTGGTATGGTTCGGGAAGTCATGGAAACTGGCATCGAGATATGTTGATCCATTCCAGATTATAAGAGGATTGGAAACCTCACGTATAGAGTGGAGTTGCTGAGCAATATGGCAGGTGTCCATAATGTGTTTTATGTGTCTCATCTTCGCAAGTATATGCATAATCCAGAGGCTACCATTCCTCAGACAAAGTTGGAGGACTTGGTGGTGGAGCCTGATTTGACTTTTGTGAGACAACCAGTTTGGGTTGTTGAGAGATGAGAAGAGATTGAGGAACAAGAAAGTCAAGTTGGTGAAAGTTCAGTGGAGCGACAACGAGAAGGACTGTACTTAGGAGACAGAGGACAGGATTCGAGATACTTATCCTTATCTGCTTATATTAGATTTATATAGATATTTCCTAGTCAGGTAGACTAGTATGGTTGTTGGGAGTCGTAACATATGATTGCTATGTTTAGTATTTAGCCCTTACTGAATTTCGAGGACGAAATTCTTTAAGGAAGGGAGCCTGTAACACCCCTAACTTTTGCTAACATTATTCAGGAGATTTAATTAAATAAATTAAATAGAATAATGTAAATGTAAGTGATAAGGGGATTGAGACTTGAATTAATGAATTATGGCCGAGCCTAATATGTTAATTAATGGGCTTAAGAATGGTTTTAGGTTAAGCAAATTACATAAGGGTATAATTGGAATTGTCGCTCAATGACCCTTACCCATATATATATTCGTTCGTACCTTATTCTTCCCATTTACGTCATTTTAAAAACTAAAACGCAAATCAAAAGAGAAGGAACGGCCGGCTATTAAGAGGAAGAAGAATTCAAAAATTAAAGCTAGAAAATCAAGCTTAGGGGAAATCAATCTCAATCCAATCTCCTTATCTAGAGCAAGGTGAATAATAATCCCATTTCTATTTTTTTGAATCATATATTTTCGGATTTAAGGGTAAATTCGTTTTTATGATATGCTTGATTTAAGATTTAATTGATTTAAACAAGATTGTTTAAAAGGGTTTTTGTACGGTTTTAAGGCAAAAAACGAGATCTAATGATGTTTAAATGCCATGGTAAAATTATATGTTATGAGAAACATGATTTTGGAGTTGGGTTTCAATTTTGAGAATTTTCCAAGCTATGGAAAGATTATTATGAATTTTCAAAGGAAAATATGGTTATTTGAGTTTATATATTTATTTTGGAAAATATATTGAGAATTTGGGTCTGGAGTTTTGATATGTTAGATAACATGATTAAAGTGAATTTCTGCAATTTTTGGGGATTTTTCCAATGTGATTTTCTATGCAAAATAAATTGTTTTAGAAGAGGGACTTCTTTGCAAAATTGGTTTTGACTAATGAAAGGGCTTAATTGATTAACTTAACCATGGTTTAGATCTTATTAGCGGTAGTTAAATTTTGAAAAGAATTTGAAAACGTTAAGGCAACCAATCTGGTGTTGACACGTGGCAGGTTAGTTAGAGAAAAGTTTACTTTATAATGAACTAAACCAGGTTTATATCAGAAAATAGGTTCCGCCTACTTAGGAAAGCACCTTTCGACACAGATGCCTCCGCCTTTATCTTAGTCGAAACCTACCTACCGAAAACAATACACAAGGTACCACTATGATGGTATGTAGTGGATTGGAGGAAGGCAGAAGGTAAGGTGTCGAAAGCATAGCTTCCGAAGGAGTCGTAACCTGGGTTTGTTTTTAATAGAAAAGCGTATGCCTATGTGTTGTTTTAGCCTTCGAAAGCAGAAGGTTTCAAAAGTTGGTTTATAAAGCTTTCGAAAGGGTTGCCATTAACTTAAGATTGCTTTCGACTGGGTTCCTTTACTTATGAACGAAGGTTTTAAAAGAAGGGGTTCCGTCCTAGTCGATACCCTATCGCCGTTCTTTGACCTTTCGATGGTGTTGAAGATATCAATGCTATCGAAAGTATACTTTGTTTTATAAAGTGTAAGCCACTTCCTATAGCTTTCGAAAGGGGTTAGGGGTTTCGATGCTAACTTTCCATTGTTTTACCCAGATGTTTTATGCTTTCGAAAGAGATAGTGCCGATGCCATCAAGTTTTCCCCAATATATTTATATGATAAAGGATGGTTTCGAAACAGATGCTTTCTCCTATATTCACTTTGATCCAAATTATGTTTTAAGTATAAACCCAATGCTTTCGAAAGGGGTACTTTCAATGACTTCGGAAGGGTTACTTCCAAAAGTGTCGAAAGGGGTACTTTCAACTGGTTTTGAAGATGAGCTTCTAAAGGTTAATATTAATACTTTAATGTATTCGAAAGGTTTCGATAGGTAGATTTTAAAGTATTAAAAGGTAGGAGCCTAATGTTTTGATGATTGATTTTTAAGGCTTTTGAAGGAGGCTATCCTATAAAGTCGAAAGCTAGGTTTCAAAAGGTTTTATGACCCAAACTCTATTTTTAAATGGAAAAACCATGGCTATATTAAAGCAGTTTTTATAATGGTTTTAAAAAGAAGCTATCTTTGATAAATTTAAACCCACAAGAATGGTATTGCTATGTTGTTATGTTGCTTCTTCAAATATGAATATATTCACTTTAAATGGACCCATAACTGCATTTTGGGGATAAGGGTAGAAGAACCAGTTAGGTTAACCTAGTAGTAAATATAAATTGATAAAACTCCTAAATGAGTAGAATTGCATCTAAGAGGTAAGGAAGACCGAAATATAGGATGCTAAAATATAAAAGAAAGATATTTGTAGGGGCCAATAGGTTCTCAATAAGCCCATGAAAACTGTGTAAAGGGAAAGATATTGGCAGGGGCCAACAGGTTCATAGTTAGCCCATGAAAACTATATATAAAAAAAGATGTCGGATAGACAGGTTCATAGTAAGCCTATGAAAACTATGTATAAAGGAAGATGTCAGATAGACAGGTTCATAGTAAGCCTATGAAAACTATGATTGGATACTGGCAGGGGCCAGTAGGTTTGTAGTTAGCCCATGAAAACTATATCCGGATGAAATATTGACAAATTTCAATAGGTTCCTAGTCAACCCATGAAAACTAGGATAAGAGTAAGATATTGGAGTTACCAATAGGTTCATAGGGATCCCATGAAAACTAGGTAATTGGATAGGGAGTCCTTAAATGTTTAACTGGTTATAGTCAGCCCATGAAAACTAATAGGTTAATAGTAATCCTAGAAACTATAATTGAGACAGATAGTCAAAAATGAATGGGGATGGGTAATCCAGAATTGATTCATTTGTTTTTGCATATCATCGTATTATACTGTTTTGAATTGTTTTAACCATTGTGGATGCATGAGCACGGTATATGGTTTTATAAAAGGTTTTGAGATACTAGTGAGGGGAAACCCGTTCCGCTAAGCGGCGTGGTCTCACTAGATATCTAAATGATTTGAGATGGTAGATTATTATTCATATCAGGCTTTATGACTGACTCGAAGTTTATGTTTTCCCCTCAAACACTCAGGTACTCAATTGATTTTGAGTAATTTGAGAGTTGAGGTTTTCAGGTACCTCTTAAGACGAATAAGCTTCCGGAGACGTGCATAAGGCATGATAGAAATTTAGAGTTCTCTTTTCTTTTGATTCCGCTGTGTTTTTTGTAATGGCAAAGTTGTTATATTGCCTGTATATATTCTTATCTACCAAGGGGGCATCTTTATATGTCGCTCTTGGCATATGTTGTAATAAACATATTTTCTCCGAACATGATTTTCGTATTTGGGATAATGTAATGAATTGGAAATGTTTTGTGATGAAATGTGATTTTGTTTGAAGTTTAAATTTTTTCCATATTCATGTGTTTCTGTGTATCAATGAATCTAACACCGCCATATTTGGTTGTCGAGGATTAATAACTATGGATGACTGCAGCATCTGTAGCCGTTAGTTTTGGGCCTTCAAGTAAGGGGATGTTACATAAAAGGTATCTCATAAGGCCACGCCGCATATAATTACGGATGGTTTTTTACCATACTGTTTGCGCCAAAATTGGTCACAAACCCCAAATGTTGTGAAAGCACCAGTGTATGAATATAAATCAACAATATTCACACACAAATCTCAAATATAAGCAAACAGAGTATCACAATTCAGAAATAATGAACAGAAACACGAGATTTATAGTGGTTCGGCGATCTTGCCTACATCCACTCTGAAGTTGATGATTTTATTGATATTCGCTTGATGATTACAATTTCTTCTGATGTAATACAACTGATTTTAAGATTAGAATCTGAATCTAGGGAAGCAGTGGTGATTCTGAGTAAATTTGGCAAAGTCTGGGCGCTCTTTAGCTCTTAGAATTGTCCGACCCCTTTTCTGAATGACCAGGGGCTCTATTTATAGGTGTAGGAGGCTGATATTTCACCTAAAATCCGGGGAGACCACTTCTGGCACGTGAGGGGGCCCACATACCCGCTTTTAGGAAATCCGGGCCCACTTTGGGATCGATTCGACCCTTGCTTCGAATCGATCAAGATTTGCTCCGATTGAGATGAAACTTGGTGTGAACATTCTTCATCATGCGCTTAAGCTTCTGTGAAAATTTCATAGCATTTGGACTTGTAGATCTCAAGTTATGATCGATTCAAGTTGAAGATTTTCGTGCTCTTCGTCCTATGGATTCGTTCGAATCGATATGGTTCGAATCCATAGGTTCGAATCCATGCTTCTGCACGTGAAGACAGTGACGTGGCGTGCATTTCTCACATCGAGCCGCTTTTTACTCCGGGTTGATAGGGTCGAATCCATGGCTTCGGTTGCTTTGACTTAATGGATTTGAGGCAGTGGATTCGAAGGCGTGTTTGTTCGAATCGATCTAGGTATAACACGGTTGATCGATTCGAAGCTGGACGTGAAGTGTGGTTTCGAAGTAACTTATGTGATGGAGTCGAAGTGTATTGATTGCATGGATTCGAAGTGGATGAAAGCCTGAAGGGTCCGAAGCGTTGGATTCGAACGTAGCCCGTTTTGATGGATTCGAAGCAGGGAGAACCCGATGGTTTCGAATCGACTAAGACCTCATCGATTCGAAGTAGATCACGTGAGCTTGACGTGTTGGATTCGAAGCAATACACGTCTGATGGATTCGAACATAGGCTTCACCTATGGATTCGAACTAAGGACTGTCTACTCCATTTTTTGTCGGTGATATCTTGAGCATATGAACTCGGATTGACTTGAGATTTGAAACGTTGACTCTCATGGCTTAGCTTTTCATGTCCTATCAATTTTGGCTCGATCCGGACTCGGACAAAATTCATTGATATCCATGGTAAAACAGTGTATAACGAGCTTTTACGACGAACTGTCTTTAGTTTTCCAGTCAACTTTTTGGTGTCACGGCCTTGCCAAAAGGCGGGATAACATTTGCCCCCCAAAACATGCCTTGCGATAGGAAGGTGTGTTTTGTAATGCCATAAGCTGGATGTTCATATCCTATTGATGACCTGCAAAGAAATTGATAGTTTTATCTGATCACAAATGACGATTGTTTGGGATCGTATGTCATTCGAGGCGATATGGGACCTTTCGAGGTCGGATGTCGTTCGTGGCAAACAGCGAAATGGGACCGTTCGCGGTCGAATGCTGTTCGCGGCAAAATGTGATCATTCGCGATCGAATGCCATACTTGGTGGACTGTGACCGTTCGTGGTCGGGTGCCGTACGAGGCAGAGTGTGATCGTTCACGATCGAATGTTATACTAGATGAAGTGTGACCGTTCGCGGTCGGGTGCCGTTCGAGGCGATTTGTGACCGTTCGCGGTCGGGTGCCGTTCGAGGCGAATTGAGTGTGCCCGGGGGGGACTTAGTATTATCGATGCCAGGTTCACGTTCGGGTGATTTTCTGAATCAGCGATCGTGCCGGTTCGTCGCCATACAAGGTGTGCTTGTGGACCGTTCGCGATCCAAAGCATACGCAAGTAACTTCTTCTATAGAATTGAAAACATCAAATTAACGTTCATAGAAATATTCAAACAAACAAAGTCTAAATGTTCAAATCAACATGAAACAAAAGCAAAGAAAGGATGTCGAAGTGTAAATTCTCACTACGAGACGAT
Organism: Allium fistulosum; assembly: GCA_030737815.1. NCBI lineage: Eukaryota > Viridiplantae > Streptophyta > Magnoliopsida > Asparagales > Amaryllidaceae > Allium > Allium fistulosum. Next base: position 344,663,008 of record CM060902.1, read on the forward strand.
CAACAATCATTCAGAGCATGCCTGTGGATCGTTCGCGATCTCATACATGTGTAAATGGTTTGATGTTGTTAGTGAGAAGTTTACGACTTGTTCATCGTTTATTCAAATCAATTGATAACCAAACGGTGTCCTGGTTCAGGATCACCCCTAGCTGATGTAGATGGTGGTCGCTCTGGTTCCACCGTTGGAGTTCGCCTCCTCACATACTGAAGTAGCCTGCCGTTCCTGATATGCCCTTCTACCTCATCCTTCAGGTGTCTACAATCATTTGTGCTATGTCCATTCAGCTCATGGAATAAGCAATATTTGTCTGATTTTCTCTCGTCGGTAGTTGGATCCCGTCGTATTGGTCTACGATAGGCAATTTGCTCCCGTGTGTCTCGGTAGATTCGCTCCAAACTCTCATTCAGCTCTGAGTAGGTGGTGAATCGTGGCTCTTTTCGCAATCGCTTTGGCCTGTCACCATTGTCCTCAGCCTTTTGTTTTCTTTTACCCTGGTCTGAATCCTTTTCAAAAGGCTTTTTGTCTTTAAGTGCATAAACTTCTATTCCCTCTCCTTCTTCTCTTTCAGCATTAGCGTCTTCCAATCGTAAAAACTTTTCTGCCTCGTGATAGAATTCTCCTAGATCCATAGGCGGATCCTTAGTTAATGAATTTTTGAATTCCGTGCCGTCAGCTACTCCAGACACAGCTGCCATCATAACCATGGATGGATCTGGCCGATACACCGATGCTGCTGCCGCATTGAACCGCGTCAAGAAATTCCTCAAAGACTCCCCAGCTTTCTGCTTTAGCGTTGCCAAACTCATCACATTCTTGGGTCTTGAAATATGAACCCTGAATTTCCTCATAAATTTCTCAATCAAATCAGTCCATGTCCCAATGGAGCCGCTCTCTAGCTGTCTGAACCATAAAGCTGCTATGTCTGTCAAATACAGTGGGAAGCACCGGGCCATGACTTCCTGTGATGCCCCCAGCACTTCCATGTGCCTTATATACCTCGTTAGATGGACCGCAGGGTCCGTCCTCCCATCATACCTTTCTACTGCTGGCAGTTTGAATTCTGGTGGGTTCCTGGCCAACCTAATCGCAGGAGAAAAGGAACTCTTGTTCACGTCTTCAAGATCTCTGTTTACTAATCCTCCTCTCATGGCTCGCCTAACCATCTCTGCCAATCTATCATTGTCTCCAAGCTGTAGTCCTCGTTCACTACCTTCGATTTGCCCCCCGAGTCCTTGTGAGCTTTCGGGTGTCTGCCCCCCTGGCTGAGCGTTCATCCCTCTATCGCTGCCAGGTTGCTCGGATGTCCTTGTCTCTCTTCCCGGATTCGGATCAACATGTCCTAAGCGTGTGCCCCCCAGTTCCGGCGCTGCGTTGGATGGTCCTGCTTCGTTCTGGACTCTGGTTGTTCCTTGATTTTGCGCTCCAAGTTGCCCAATCTGTTGAAGCAAGTTCTGTATTATTTCTTCTTGTCTTCTCATCATTGCCTCTATCTCGTCCCTGGTGACGAAGGCTGAAGCTTGGTTTGCTCCTGAGGAAGCCTCTTGACTTCCTTCGTGTTGACTTCTCTCAGCTCTTTGCCTTCTACTTGGTTGTCGAGTCATTGTCTTTCAAACTTTCAAATCCTGAGTTCAGCCCTCTCAGTGAAAGCACCAAAGTGTTTGCGCCAAAATTGGTCACAAACCCCAAATGTTGTGAAAGCACCAGTGTATGAATATAAATCAACAATATTCACACACAAATCTCAAATATAAGCAAACAGAGTATCACAATTCAGAAATAATGAATAGAAACACGAGATTTATAGTGGTTCGGCGATCTTGCCTACGTCCACTCTGAAGTTGATGATTTTATTGATATTCGCTTGATGATTACAATTTCTTCTGATGTAATACAACTGATTTTAAGATTAGAATCTGAATCTAGGGAAGCAGTGGTGATTCTGAGTAAATTTGGCAAAGTCTGGGCGCTCTTTAGCTCTTAGAATTGTCCGACCCCTTTTCTGAATGACCAGGGGCTCTATTTATAGGTGTAGGAGGCTGATATTTCACCTAAAATCCGGGGAGACCACTTCTGGCACGTGAGGGGGCCCATATACCCGCTTTTAGGAAATCCGGGCCCACTTTGGGATCGATTCGACCCTTGCTTCGAATCGATCAAGATTTGCTCCGATTGAGATGAAACTTGGTGTGAACATTCTTCATCATGCGCTTAAGCTTCTGTGAAAATTTCATAGCATTTGGACTTGTAGATCTCAAGTTATGATCGATTCAAGTTGAAGATTTTCGTGCTCTTCGTCCTATGGATTCGTTCGAATCGATATGGTTCGAATCCATAGGTTCGAATCCATGCTTCTGCACGTGAAGACAGTGACGTGGCGTGCATTTCTCGCATCGAGCCGCTTTTTACTCCGGGTTGACAGGGTCGAATCCATGGCTTCGGTTGCTTTGACTTAATGGATTCGAGGCAGTGGATTCGAAGGCGTGTTTGTTCGAATCGATCTAGGTATAACACGGTTGATCGATTCGAAGCTGGACGTGAAGTGTGGTTTCGAAGTAACTTATGTGATGGAGTCGAAGTGTATAGATTGCATGGATTCGAAGTGGATGAAAGCCTGAAGGGTCCGAAGCGTTGGATTCGAACGTAGCCCGTTTTGATGGATTCGAAGCAGGGAGAACCCGATGGTTTCGAATCGACTAAGACCTCATCGATTCGAAGTAGATCACGTGAGCTTGACGTGTTGGATTCGAAGCAATACACGTCTGATGGATTCGAACAGAGGCTTCGCCTATGGATTCGAACTAAGGACTGTCTACTCCATTTTTTGTCGGTGATATCTTGAGCATACGAACTCGGATTGACTTGAGATTTGAAACGTTGACTCTCATGGCTTAGCTTGTCATGTCCTATCAATTTTGGCTCGATCCGGACTCGGACAAAATTCATTGATATCCATGGTAAAACAGTGTATAACGAGCTTTTACGACGAACTGTCTTTAGTTTTCCAGTCAACTTTTTGGTGTCACGGCCTTGCCAAAAGGCGGGATAACACATACAATAACCAAAACACTTTATATAGAAATCCAGTGGTATTTTCATAATGTCTAGGATTTTCAAATAAATAGTTCACATAGCCAAAATTGTTACATTGATTAAATTCCAGCATAATAGGTATACAACTAAGACCAAAGGCACTTATTGGGAAATGGATTCCATACATGACCAGGTAAGGAACTACCTTCTGAAGGTGCACCTCTAGATAAAATACACCTAGGGTCTGACAAGAACATCTCGTACCCTTGCTACATAGAATCGGCCTACCACTTGACTAGTAGTATCGAATACATCACCACCACAGTGGGGATCAGCAACCATACTGGAGCATACAAAAATGGGTCAACTAATCGATTCTAGATACGGTGATGACATACCCTCATGGGAGTGACCCACATAGCCCTTCTACATACCCTGTTTTAGTCATTTCCGATTGATGAGGCCTGAGGCTACATTTACCTTTATCATAGCATTGCCACTTGGAATGCAAACATTGCCTTTCATATGTTGACACAATGTCAGCATTCATCCATACAAGTCATTCGGGAGATGAATGAACTGAAGGCACTTCTTAGTCTTCATCTTGGACCTTGCCTTTACTATTTCCAATTCGAACGTTTACATTGGTTCAAAGTGGTTTTCGAATTAATACCCGATCCCGGTCTCTCCAAACCAACGCTCGACAATTTAAAGGGTCAAGTTGTTTATAGTGGACTATCCCACTGTCAGGGTGTAAAGATTTACATATAAACATACGTTCCATATGCTTCGATTATCATGACTCGCTTATCGAAATTAACCCCCTTGTATTCATCATGTTCCTGAAGTGCAGTATTTGTGATCAGTACAAGTCGACTTACTTTCAATAATCCATATCACCATTTTATTACAACTACTTCAATTCATTTGGCTACTTAATAGCATGGGCAAGATATCCTTAGGTTTTTAAAATGATTTATTTGAACAAGAAAAGTGGTTAAAAATAAATAATCGATAGAGTTTTAAAAGAAACTTTAAAATAAATAAACTTATATTAAATCATAAGTTAAAAACCCAATTAAACCTTAACTAATCTTTAATTAAATCAAAATTAAATCATTAATAATCCTAATTTTATTTATAATTAAACCTTAAATGTACTTTAATTAAATAACATTATTTAAGAAATTAAAACTTAATTAAGTGGATAACTAATCTTTATTATATAATAATTAACTAAATAATTAACCCTAATTAAATAATTAATTAAAATAAACTTGATTAAATAAAAATTAATTTCCTTTTATCTTAATTAATCATTATATGAAAATTACTTAATTAATAATAACTAACCTAGTTAAAAATTTCTTAATCTCTAATTACATAATCTAATTACTTAATTAAATAACAATTATCCTAATTAATAAATTAATTAAATAAATTATTAAATATTAAAAACTTAAAACTTTTGACTTACTTAATTATTTTGAAATGAGTTTTCAAAAACAATCCAAAAGAAAACACTTAAAAACTTGAAATCGTGAAATTTCCCGAACTACATCGATAGCGACTATCGCTATAAGCGCGGTTCGCTAGAATTGATTTCTAGGTAGAAATCTCACTTAACTCTAGCTACCACATGTTTGAAAACACAATTGTAAGAGTTTTGAAAACTTAAACAAAAGGTAAAACTTGGAAAACATTTTCAAAAATCCAAAGCTAGAAAATAGCTTTCGTTTTCAAATAGGATCTCAAGTCCTTCGCGATTTTTTAAGGCACTAGTTTTTACAACCATCACACAACATACTTGGTTTTGTTCCACAAATGATACCACCATCGTATCATAAACCAATCTCACATATCCATATCCATATACATATCCAAACATATCAATGTACTATCCAAATCACAAATCTATACCAAACAACCAACTTGCAATCATATATCATCCAAACAACATGATATTTCAACATGACAAACACTATAATTTCACAACATATAAATCATTTAAAACAGGTTGTTTTCTTTTCCAAAAATATTAGCATTACTTACCATAAATTTTCTAAATCAAAGCGAACTTTTGTTAGAACCTGAAAACACTTTAGAAACTTTGCAGTTATGGAACTTTTGGATGCTTGGACACTTGAATTGGGCTCGGCCAAGTGGGTTTGGGCTCGACCTAGGCCTTGTAGGGCATGGCCGTGACTAGTTTAGGCTCGACCATGTGGTCTTGAGTGGATGTTTGCTTGAGTTTTGGAAGATAAAGTGTTGTAGGAGATGTAGAAGTGGATTGTGAATTAAAGGAGGGATTTTTGCATAAGGAAGTGACTTTTTTCTATTTTTAAATTTATGAAGAGGAAGCCATGGATGCTTTAGCTCAAGCCCTTAGGAATTTTTGGAGTGAAGAGGAGGTTTGTAAAAATGATAATATGAAAAAGTAGTGGTATTTATAGGCTTAGGATATTAATTAAAAATATATTAAAGTGCTTATATTAAAATATATGTATGCTTGCACTACCATAACCCTCTCCCCTCTAAATTCCGTCCATACCTAGTGCTCCCCACTCTCCTTGAATTATTCATTCCATATCACATGTACTTATGTTGAAAAAGTGTATTTTTATTTGGTATGTATATATATTTTTATGAAATATAATTTTATTTTAACTTATATGTTTATATGCATAAGTGGACTAATGTGGACATGCATATGTACATGTAAACAACATGTTAAATTAGTTTGTAATGCATGCATGTGTATTTAACATAGTGTTATGACATTTAAAACAACTTTTAAACAATGAAAAATCAATATTTCAGAAAATAATCTCCGGGTTACATTTTTTATTTCTCTATAAACTATATATTTTGGTAAAAAAATTTGAAAATAATTTTATCATCATTAATTATTATTTAAAATAGTTTTATTTGTTAGTAAAAATCCATTTATTAATTATTTAAAATATAATTAAATATTCATTTAAATAGCGATTAAATTCCGGGTCGTTACAACATAATTACCCTTGGGGCATATCTCTAACTCTATCTTAGATAGCTCTCTGATATACTTAAGTTTATTACAAGTTATCAACACCAACGATGCATACCCTAATGGACTTGGGTTTTGATTTAGTCGAAAATTTGGACCCATTAAAGTGCGGGTTGCTATAGGTCAAGTCTTGGTTCTACTATCGATTGAATCTGACCCATGGGTATTGATCTATTTCCTAAAATTTTGGAAATGGGGCTATCGAGTTTTGTGTATGGGGTAAGTGGGACTTGCTTTGGGCTATGAGTGCTTCAACTTTGGGCTAAATGACAAGGTGCTTTGGATCAATTTGAAGAAGCGGAGTCACGGCCGATCGGTCATCAAGATGGGGCAGGCGACTAAGTTGGGGAGGTCATGGCTTTATGGTGGGTATCTGGTATCTGTTGCATGGGTTATGGGTAGGTGGACATGGAGTTTTGGCCTATGGATGCTTGACATGGAGTGTGTTGACACGGACGTGGGTTTGTTGAGATGTGCTTCAGGTAGACACAAGATTATGGGGTGATTACTCCCGGCTAAACATAGGGAATTCCAATCTATTTTTATTGCTATTCCACTGTGCAGCACTGTGGAGCTTTATCAAAACTTTACTTTTACTTAGAGATAGTTATTTGAGTTTATCCTTTGTTGTAATAATTCATCGTTGAAATTTATCGAAGTATGTAAAACTGTCGTGGTTCTTTAAAATTATGTTTGCATATATCGATATGTATCAATCCAAAGAGTTCACTAACTCTAATGTCGCTCCCACTAAATGGATTCTTTGTCCTTAACTGTTTGAGATACAGTTCACCAGTACCACATGATTTACAATTATACAATCAAAGAATTATTTCTCAAAACTATGGCTTAGTCCATAATTCCATAATAATTGTAAAATTTCAAATACTTTTGTATTTTCTAATGCATCATTTGTTATGAAACTAAATACCATTATTATACGTTTATCTTATAATAAATATTCATAATATTCATACTAAAATAAAAGTATGTCTATTTTCAGTCAATACTCAAAACAATTATTATTTCATATTGGTATGTTTACGAATATAATTTTCCACAACTTGATGTATCCACAAAGAAGTGTTATATTGTACGCTCCCACTATTTCTATCATTACTATAATAACGTACGAAATGCAAAGCTCCATTCAACCACTTATTAAGAGATTTTATTCCATTCACTATAACTAGTTTACAGTCCAAAGTTTCAAACAAATATCTTGAACTTGAAGAAATAACTTTCAATAGGAAACAATTTTCGATATGAACATACATTTGGAATAGAAATTACATTTCTCATTCCATATTAAATATCTTATAGTATTATATACAATTTTCTTTCCTGATGTCTCTTCGGGAAACAGTAGTGACCATTCACCCTCTTCATCACAACTATGCCTTAAGTTACATCTACTCTCGTACATTCGCTTTTCCTTTTAAATGGTCGATCCATTCGAAAGGAAACCCTCAATGCAAGACCACAACGAACTCTTTACAAAAATGCATTTGGTCATCTTAACATTTAAGGATATCAAATAAGTTGCATTTTACATAAACTGATCAAACTGACATTTCGATTATCGAATTCCTAGATCCATCTTATAGATCTTGGTCCAGTGTTATATCTAACATAATAAGATCCTTATTACAGTCTATCCTATTGAATGCATGATCTTGCATCATGTTTTATTCGCTCATTTCGATTGAACTAATTTTATCGAGGTTTTGTACATTACAAATCACGACTGTTCACCATATAACATTTATATGTGAACGAATATGGATCAAATATCCATATTATTGTATTTCTTTTAGAGTTTGAAACTCATACAATCTTGGGCAAATAAACACATAAGTGACTAAGGTACGAATGTCTTATTAGCAAAGTTCTAAACCTTAAATTTTGGTCACGTTTTGTCTCAGAGTTTTCGAAGCTATCTCATATCGGAGGAGATCTTGGATGAGATGAATATATATTAGATGCACATCTCAGATTGACATCTTAGATCTTAAAGTACTTCTCAGGAATATCTTGGAGTAACTTATTTGTCTAAAATTAATGCTTTAGTGATTTATTTAATTACTACAATTTTCAAAGTATAAATAAAAATTATAACATACTTGATTTTCATATAAAAAAGAATTGAAATTAATGTTTTTAAGAAGGGTGGTAGCTTAATTACCAATTATGACTCATCAAGATAAAAAGTAAAAATTATGTTCAGGGAGTTGGTAAATAGTAATTAAATTGAGTAGTTTCTTTTGAATTTATATGAAAATGTAAAAAATATTGTGTAAAAGAAAGAAATATATATAATTTCATGTGAGATCTCGGGTTGAGATTTTGATTCATATTTCGGATGAGATTTGAATATTTCGAACGAGACGAGTGTCAGGGAAGATATGAAGGAGATTTGTTGTTTTGTTTCATCTAAGTATGAAAAGGAGATCTTGGGAAAAATATAGGAGATTTAAAACCATGTTTAGTGGTGGTATAATCAAGCCTTGTATGTGCCTTGAAGTGACAATATGCCAAAGGGGTTATTGGTAAGTATATATTTATATTTCTATGACAATCTTAATTCAGTTCATTTGAATATTTTAATTGATAAACATTTTATCAATTATATTAGTTGCAAAAATTCAATAGAGTAGATTATTTTAACTTTTATTACATATATTCTTGTATTATTAGATAGGTTAAACGTTTCATTTCATTTATCTAATAAGCTTCCACTAAATTATTATGTTTCTCAAAACCCTAAAAGAAAACATAGAAATCTTTTTATTTCTCTAGTCAGTGTCAGGACCCACTTACCATGGAATTCTAACCTTAAGGATGATCAACAAATCATAGGCCTATATGCGATGGATAACACTTTATCGGTTGTGTCATATACAACTCATAAACCATGATACTTTGTCAGATTCTCATTTCGACCTTGAGGAAGAACAACAAATTGAAAGAGATTATTCATTTGTATCGACCATTTCATGATGGCTTAAGTATAATGCACGTACCTTGAGGAAGATCAATAAATACGTGCATGTATCTTACTTTTTTTAGTCAATATATTAATTGAACTAAACAAAACATCTCAAGCTTTAGGAAGATCATCAACTAAAGAGTATGCAAGTAATCTATTAATATATAAATGGTAGAGGATAACTTATATATTAAGGATTCGTAATCTTCGATATACTTCATTTTACTAAATACACCTTGTACAATAAATAAAGTAATATTTAATATTTCATAAATATTAGTTAGTTTAATTAACTTATAACTATTATAAATCAGTTAAATCAAGTTGTGTGTTGTAGAATGAATGGATTTGGTTGTGCGACTCACGGTGTGAATTTGGCAATGGATTAATATTTGAACATTTCAAATACTAATGTTCACACATTACCTTAGCTAGTGGTGTGACAGTTTGACTTAATTTATCTCTTCCAAATCTCATTGGTAAAATCTAATTTTATAATTTAAGCGGTGCCTTCTAGTAATGATTAATTAATCATTACACTAATTCTCTTCGTCAACACTATATCAATTTAGGGCATATGGAATTTAGTTTTTGATCAAGATTCCAATACTATCCACACTTAACTCGATTAGTTCATAAACAAAGTCCTTGATTTAATAATAATTATTATTATTGATGGTACTACTCTGGCCAGAGATTCTGACTTTGAGTTGACTATAATTGATCGTGTACTAACCTCATACAATTGAGGGCACAAATTCTCTATTGAATAATATTTCACTTCCAGTGCTTTAACTCGGACCCAATTATAGTCTTTCGATGGACGTTATACCATGATTTGACTATAATCAAAGCGAAGTGTCCACATTGAAGTTCAACAGTATTCTCCGTTAAGAGAACTGTGTAATACCATCACTCTAGATTTCCTATTTGACCTATTTGTTATTAATCAACTGGAAACTCTCGGATGAGTCATTCCATGGTATCCAATAACTATGAGTATATAATCTCTTGTTTCCCACCAATAGCCATGAGTAATACACTGCCAACGTTTGGAGAGCGTTATGTACTCTGATATCAATGGATGTGTCGATATCCTTTTTCAAAACATCTTAACCTGGAATATTAAGAATAATATATTAATTATATATTGTGATAACTTTCTCATGATTATAATTCCCTGTAACTATTATCACATAGCATATCATTTAAGGAATTTATATTTTAGTATACTTTAAATTTATTTATTTAATTAATTATATCACTATATAATAAAGTATATTATAGAAATTAAATACCTTTTTTAGAATAACCTTGGTCGTAGAGTTAGATATATGTAAAAAATCATATAATTGCCCCTAAGGCATATGTCCAACTCTTTCATACATTAGGACATGAATTTGAATATTCCATTAGATAAATTTCAGTATAGTTTATGTGTTGATCATAAAACATGTTTTTGCATGATCTTATATAACATAATTTGCGTGTTCAACTTGCTCCAAGATAATAATGTCAACTGTAATACTTGCATAAGGATAGTGGAAGCAAGTGAGAGTATTATGTAATATGTAATTTTATATATCTTGTAACATTGTGTTGCCGCAATAAACTTTGTGAACATATTGAAGATCATATTATTGCATATATAATATTTTTTTGATAGTAAGAGTGGTACTTTATATAAGTAGAGATCATATATATATATATATATATATATATATATAATATTTATTTACTAGTTTAGTGCAAATATAAAGACATGCAAATACATTTTTTGATATTTAATTTTATAAGTACATGGATGAAATTTTAACTATTCGAATTAAGTTGATTTTACGGTGTAAGTAGTAAGTAAAGTATTTTTAATCGATAAGATTATTATAATTTAGATGTAGCTATATTTCGACTAACGAAACAGCTACAACATCCATAAATTGAATGATGGATCCAGTTATCCACTATGATATATTATAAAAATTCTAGTATTGTAATTAACTACATATTATTTTTATTTGCCTTATAGAAAAGTAATTATTATATGCAAGTTAGTTGGATCAAGACGTATTCGGACTTTAGTGGGAGTGATCTCTTATGCCCATAGTTACAGAGATTACTAACACTAAAAGAAAGGTTAATCAGTCTTAACTAAAGTTTTAGTAATGAGTCAGCTTATATAGAGACCACTGCCCACAAAAAGTTTAAGACCGTTACTAATAATTATAAAAGCTATAGGAATAGAATTTGTTTCATTCAGTATGATATTTTCACTATTTATGTTATAATAATTTGGCTATGCAGGTTAATTCATTATTGTGATTTGAGCCAAACATAAAGAAAACACATGAACAGTGGGAGCAATAATATCATTGCACCTGTAATTATAGTTGACTACAAAATGTCTAAGATCGACATAAAGAAGAATAATTCATATAATGCGGTTCAACATTTATTTTGGTGGATGTTTAGATATGAAGTGAGTTGGTTCAAATATACTAAGATAATCCACAAAAGAAAAATATATGATACACATAAGTGTAACATCTAAATTATTGCATATTGGGCTAATGATAGAAGCAAATTACAAATGAGGAATAAATTTATGCTAGGCATTATTATTGAGGATTTTGTCATGAAGTGGTGGACATTTAATGTTATATATATATATATATATATATATATGTTGAAGGAACTGGTCCAGCCCACAGCGGAAGAAATGAGTGAATTTCAAAAAATTTAGCCATTTTAGATCTTTAATGAGCCTATGAAGTCTAAATATACTTAGAACTTTTCTAAGTTTCTTTTAAATAAAATCAATATTTACTTAATTTTATAAATAAAGTTTTACTTTAATTTAACGTGTATGTAAATTAGAGTATATCAAATATACTCTTATGTACATAATTGAGTGTAACAGTAACTTATTAAATTTATTTAGAGAAGGAAACTTTTAATTTTTTATCTCTTAAATTATTTAATTAATGATGAGGCATAAATTTATTTAGAGAAGGAAACTTTTTATTTCCTTCCCCTTAACTTATTTAATTAATGATGGGCATAAATTTTTATGGAGAGAGAAACCTTTCATTTTTCTCTCTTTAATTAAGTTGGTTGATAATATGAAACGTTAATAAGCAATAGGAATTTAATAGTGGGTATTATATTTTCATTTGCCAACTTTCAATTCAGTTCGTTCGTATATGTTAATTGATAAACATTTTATCAATCATATTAAATGCACAAATTTATCATTGTAGATAATTATAACATTATTTAGCATATGTTCTTACAATATTAGAAAGGTTAAATATTACCATTTCATTTTTCTAATAAGGCTCCCACTAGTCTTTTATTTTTCTCCAAACCCTAAGATGAAACATAGAAGTCTTTCGACTTCACTAGTGGGTGTTAGGACTCGTCTGTCTTGGTATTCAGACCTTGAGTTTGCTCAACAAATCATAGCCCCACAAACGATGGATAACTCCTTATCGGTTGTAACACATACAACTCCTAACCTTTTTTTCCTTGTCCTAATCTCATTTCGACCTTGAGTTGCTCAACAAACAGAAAGAGATTATTCACTCATATCTACCATATCGTGATGGCCTAAGTATAGTATATGTACCTTGAGTTTGCTCCACAAATACATATAGTTATCTTACCTCATCTGTTCAATATATTAATAATACTACACATAACATCCCCAGCTTAAGTTTGCTCAACAACTAAGGAGTATGCAAGTAATTTGTTAATATATATGGTAGAGGACAACATTATATTGAAGATTCCTAATCTTCAATATATTATATTGAGTGATATCGACTTATGGAATAATGTATTTCTTATGAAATACCTCGTGATTCAAGTGTCAGACACATCAGAAATCACAGTATACGTACATTTACGTACGTATTTATTCCTTAAGTCTATTTGGGTTTCTTTAATGTTCCACTTTTAGTTTATACATTCATATCGTATAAGTTTTGTTGTTAAATAACTTTTATATTTCATATTACTTATATGATAGTCTTATGTATAATATTTCATTAACTAAATCTTATTTAATTGTTTTAATTAATTAACTCTTTAATTAATTTTATATTAGTATTCCAATACAACTTTTATATTGGACATATCTACTATAACCTTTAAAGTGTAATACATATATCTTATATATGTGTATTTTTATTTAATTAATTAACCTTTAATTAATTTATTAATTAAACAATTTTAATTAAATTATATTAATTTCAAAATTTTATCTTATATACATACATGTATGCTTATGTTATCTTAAACCCTTTAAAATAACATAACATATATCAACATATACAATACATGCGTATAAGTATTAATTAATTAACTCAATTAATTAATTTATATTATTAATCTTATTAATAATTTTAAAATTTGAAATTAATATTTACATAGTTTCAAACATTTTGAACTTTTTCATTACATTTTCAAACATTTTGAAAATTTATGTTATATTATAACCTTCTATAATAAACATGTTTTTATTTTAAATTTAACTTTTAAATTTAAAATCATGTCTTAATTTTCAAAACTATTTTGAAAATTAGCCCAAGGCCCAATTCAAATTGCGCCTTTTCTGTTAGGGGCAACCTTTGGCTCACATCACCTTTCTAGACACCGTACTAAGTGCACAAGCTTAATTAGTTAGCCCTAACATGACTAATTTAGACTGCATAGGCTATTAGGCTCCGATACCATTGAAGGAACTAGGCCAGTCCGCAGCGGAAGAAATGGGTGAATTTCAAAAAAAATAGCCATTTTGGATCTTTAATGAGCCTATGAAGTTTAAATATACTTAGAACTTTTCTAAGTTTCTTTTAAATAAAATCAATATTTTATTTCATTTTATAAATAAAGTTTTACTTTAATTTAATGTGTGTAAATTAGAGTGCATCAAATATACTCTTATGTACATAATTGTGTGTAACAGTAACTTATTAAATTTATTTAGAGAAGCAAACTTTTCATTTCCTATCTCTTAAATTATTCAATTAATGATGGGGCATAAATTTATTTAGAGAAGGAAACTTTTTATTTCCTTCCGCTTAGCTTATTCAATTAATGATGGGAATAAATTTTTATGGAGAGAGAAACCTTTCAATTTTCTCTGTTTAATTAAGTTGATTGATCATATGAATGTCATTAATTAGAAACATATATATGTCATGAATATAAGTCTAAACAAATATGTTATAGTGTAAATTCTGTAAGTGCAACATGATAGGTGTTATCAATTGATGGCAAGTGTAGAATATAAACAAAATTAAATGGATAGCTAATCACATAAAGGAAAATGGGAAATAAATAAAGGGTAACAACGATGATTGGATCAATTTCCCATTTTGTAAACTTAATTAATGCAGCATATAAATGACAAATTATAAGCATCATAATATAGGGATATAAACAGAAGAAAATAAATATATGTATATATTATTGCCTCATTTAAATTGTTTCCTGTTTTTGGAAAGAAATCTAATCATACTTTGACAATATGAAATACATGTAATAAATTTTATATATGCAAACATATATATAAAATTAATCTTGTGTATATAAATTGTATATATGTAATATTCAATAAATTGTATGTATGTAATATTCAATAAAATATAAATTGTCAAATTAATACAAATTAGAGACTATAAATTGTATGTATGTAATATTCAATAAATTGTATGTATGTAATTAATACAAATTAGAGACTATAAATTGTATGTATGTAATAAATTGTATGTATGTAATATTCAATAAATTGTATGTGTGTAATATTCAATAAAATATAAATTGTCAAAACATAAATTGTATGTATGTAATATTCAATAAAATATCTCTAATTAATACAAATTAGAGACTATAGCAATCAAATTAAAATTTAGATTTGTTGCCAAAACATCTTCTTTTTTTATTTCCAAAACAATAAACACAAAATACATACATGTAAACTTTCAAATCTAAAATTACATTTTGTTTTATATGATTTAAAACATGAATCTTCAATAAAACGGTGTAATATTCATAACAAATTTTAGCTTAATTTGTTAAAATAAAATCCAATCAAAACAATATGAACATACAAAATTTTAGATCTAAAGGATCATACTTTGAATTGAATGTTTACAATATAGATCTATAATAAAAAATTGTATTCAAGCATATATAAATATTAATTCCAATTTAACAAAATAAGAACCCAATTGATAAAAATAAAAGCGGGGTAGACACACGGCGTGGGGTTTACTTAAATGAGTATTAATGAATACCATGATCTTAAGGTTCCCCATGATCTCAAAAAAAAAGAACCCAATTGATAAATTGAACATACAAAATTTCTGATCTAAAAATTAAACTTTAAATTGAATGTTTACAACATAGTTCCAAAACAAAACATTATATTTAAATATATACAAATATTAGTTTTGATTTATTAAATAAAACACCAATTGATTCATTCAACAAACAATACTGGCTACATGAACAATTCTCAACTTAAATGAGGCAATGATATATGCATACAAATTATGATGATTAAATTTCTCTTTCAACAAACATTACATCAAATATCATTATCTATTAATGAAAAATATACCTTATTACCTGAAGCCTTGAAGCACATCTTGAAAATGGACTACCCTTAGGATGTTGCCTAGAAGTCACACCTTGAATGATGATATCTCCTCAGATCTTCAAGATCCCCATCCCATCCTAGCAAGAGATGGATGAACAACTTTTGTTTTATTTATTTATTTATGTTTTCATATGGAGTTGAAAGAATTTTGGAATTTTTTTTGTTTTCTGCCATGGAAAGTTAGGAGGAGAGAAAGAAAATGAATGAGAAAGAATGAATTGTACGTACAGAATGAATTAGAGAATATGTTTTATTTGAAAGAAGGAAACCTTTCCCATTCTTTAATTAAGACTTCTCTAGTTAATTCTCTTGATTAACTTTCTCTTTTCACTCCTATTTCTTTACAAGTATGGCTGAAAATTATATGCCATCAAATGACATAAGATTCCATAAATTAACGCATGTAATTATCTTTTATATAATTACAATGATATCATATATCAATGCGCGCAAATATAACTTTTATAAATGCATTCAAATAATTACAAATAACTCCCAAACATCAAATAAGATAAATAATAATTAATATTTCTCAAATACTAATTAATATAATTAATTTACAATTTTTTATAAATTAATTAAATCATGTGGTTTTTCGGAGAATTCATCATTACGGTTGTGCGACTCAAAGGTGTAAATTAAGTCAGCGATTAATATTGAACAATTCAAATATTAACGTTCACACGTCACTTAGAAGGTGGTGTGACATTTTGGCTGAATTCATCGCTTACACATTTTTTGGTAAAATCCAATTTTACTTATTATAAGCGGTACCTAACAGTGACAATTATTTACACCAATTCTCTTCGTCAAAACTATATCATATTAGGAATTATGGAATTTGGTAATGGTCAAAATTCCAATATCGTCCATATTCAACTTTATAGTCCAAACACAAAGTCTTTGGTTCAATAATAACAATTATTATTAATCGAAATGCTATGGCCAGAGCCTTTGACTTTGAGTTGACTTCAATTCACCATGATATTAACACCATATAACCGAGGAGACGAATCCTCCCTTGAATAATGCTTCACTTCCAATACTTCCACTCGACCCAACTATAGTCACTCGATGGAACACCATGCCATGATTTGACTATAATCAAAGCGGAGCTTTCATACTCAAGATCCACAGTATTCTCAAGTCGAGAGAACTATGTAAATCAATCACATCGATATTTTCTGTTTGACCTTAGTTATATTAACCAATAGAAAACTATCAAGTGAGTCGTTCCACAGTTATCTAATAACTATCGGTACGTAACCTCTAGGTGCCCCCCAGCAGTCATGAGTATTACACTGCCCAACATTTGGAGAGCGTTACGTACTCTAGTCTCAATGGATACATCGATATCCAGTTTCGATGCATCTTGACTAGGAACATTTAAAATGGTATATTTGTTTCATTGTGATAAATTGCTCACGGTTACAACACTTTGTAACTACTATCACAAAACATACCATTTATGGATATTCTATTAAATATACTTTTAATTAAATCGATTAATTAATATAACCACATTATATCAAGTATATAATAGAAAGAAAACACTTTTATTTCGAACAAGATTGGTCAACGAGTTAGATATATGTAACAAAATACATAATTGCCCCTAGGGCATACCCCTAACTCTATCAATCTCCTACTTGCACTTGGGGTCAATTATGGAATCTTATTCCAACTTCTCCAACCAGTTATCTCAAAACCAATTAGGTTAGTCCCTTTGTGAACGGGTATGCTATTATGTTTTAATTATCTACTTTGTCAATCAACTCTCTCCAACAGTGAGAAACTGCTTTATCATGTGGAACAATTTGAAGTAAGTCTCTCGACCTCTAGTGAGCTCTAAGTTCTATTATGAACCATATCACAACATTGTTATCATATAACAATGTTATGAGATTCTCAACATTTGGAATCTGCTCATAAATTTGTGCACTTATATTTTCGTATACATTATTTTTATTTCAGCAATATTCAAGACGATATACGTAGCCTTTTCATTGAATCAGCCACAGTCTTTCATTTGGAACATTTCCAACTTAAAGATTCTTAACTTAAATTTATTATTGACATATTATACTCAATATCACTTATGAAGTTCGAGTCCGAGCACTCCTTCGTAAGGTGTTTTTGTTTCTGTAAATAATTCTCTAGTATTTCATAAATACAAGAGAACACTTCAAACAACCATTAAGTGGTATCAATTAGGATTTGGTATTTGCTTCATGTATCAAATACATAAACAAATCATCATATCGTAGACAACATAACATGTATGATAATTCCTATTACCAATGCAAAGGAATCAATCTTACATGTTCCGTATTAAACATTTTAATAAGGTGTCCTTGCATATCATTTGGAACATTCCCGACAACTTGTATACTTACTATAAAAGTCATCATTTATTAATCCAATGTTGAGTATTATAACAACTAAGGCTGATCTTAACACAAGTACATCGTTAAAATCAACAACTTCTTGTTTACTTATAGTTTAGAAATATCAATGTATCTCTTAACGTTCTTTCTTATGAACACACGCTTCCTCTGCATTTTGATTAAAATCAAACCATTTGATATTTCTATCAAAATACTTATTCAATCATGATGCTTATAAAATGATACTTTCGTATCATTTCTTGGACCATATCCAAAGACTCACAAACTCAATATCGATCCCACTGACTTTGAGACATTTTTTGTTAATATATGTAAACAGCTTATTCTAAATCATTATTTAGAATTTTCTATTTCAATACATATGTACCAAAACAATAGGACTTATCGAGCGATAATTTTGTGAGTTGATCCAAATTGACTTGAAAGTATTGAATATCGAATCTTAAGCTAATTTCAACAATTGAAATTTACGATATTATTCTTATCAACATTTCTCATTTAATTCCAACTGCATTAGTCTTACTCATAAAGACACGGTCGTGGTCGATGGATCATATCCCTTCAATTACGACCACCAAAATCTATATTTTGATAAAGTACTTGGAATTCTTTTGAATTTGCGCATAATACCATATAGAGTCAACACTCTCAATGGTTTAATTAAACAATCAAGGATTATATATTTTTAACATTAATAAGAAACTCATAGTTTCTCTTAGATGTGCGAGAATACTTATTAGACATTCTAATGCTATGTGTTCTTTTAGGTTAGTTAATTTCATTTCATCTCACATAATCAGTTCTATCCATAGATCTTATCCAATTCCATTTTACTACCAATAATTCCTCAAAGAAATTTCTTCACAATGAAGTTGGTATATCTTGAACAATAATTGTTTCTCAGTGCAATAGAATAGGTATTCATAAAAGTTTTATGAATTTCTTTATTTATAAAACTAATTTGGTTTTAGTTCATAAATCTTACGTTCGAAACATAAATATGTCATCCAATGACAGTCTTTTCAAAATCCTTTTGGGAAGGTTCATACAAGATCCCTCATAAACAATTATTACGTGCAATCTTTTGACTCGCACAACCTGCCAACTCCTTGGCCTAGGATATGTTGGAGTTTCTTAAAAACCCTTATCTTATAAAATTTTGTAAACTGATATTCAGATGAAATAATATTAACCTTGTGTACTACCCTTAAGTACATTACCTTATAGAAAGAAATTAACTCGACTTCACTCACAATTAATCGTATATTATCCAACAAAGTTCAATTACTCCATATCGATGCGTCATTATGTATCACATGGAGGAGTAATTTTGAGATTGAATCTTTATTCACTTTAGGTACGTTTGGAACATTTTCCAATATACTCACTCATTCGATCAAATCAAATCATTTCTATCACATATTATTTCAATTACTTCTATTTTATATCCTATTAGTTTACCATAGACATGCTACATGCATATCAAATACACATGTCATGTTGACGATAACTCATCGGTGAATATGACGAAGTACATGGAACAGTTTTGGTATTTATAGAATTACGATTGCATACATCTATATGTATCAATCCAAAGAGTTCATTAACTGTTATGATACTCCCACTAAATGGGTGCATATCCCTTTATTATTTGAGATATAATTAACAAGTATCATATGATTCAAAATCATACAATAAAATTATTTCTCAAAACTACGGCGTAGTCTATAATTCCAAAACAACCATAAATAATATAAGATACTTTTATATTTTCCAATGCATCACTTTTGCTATAAAAAAATACCATATTATAGTTTAATTTCACAAAGAATATTCATAATATTCATATTGAAATATATCTATGTCTATTTTTTTCAATCGATACCAAAAAATAATCATTATTTCATAAATAATGCATGGTAAGTTTTACGAAAACAATTTTCGTACTATGATGCAATTAATAAGTGCTATATGGTATGCTCCCACTATTTCCGCCATTACTATAATAGCGTATTAAATTTGGAGATCCGTCATTCATTTAATACTATTTGTTTATTTCATACACTGCAACTATTTACAGTGGAGAGTTCGTTGATCAAATATCTTTAGCTCAAAGAAATAAATCTCATAGAAAACAATTTTCTATATGAAAATACATTTAAGCATAGAAATCATATTTCTTATTCAAATATTAAATATCAATTATTTATTACAATTCATATTTCCAATGTTTCTCTATGAAGTAGAAGTGAGTATTCATTCTCTTCATTCCAACTGTACCTTAAATTACATCTATTCTTATACATTCATTTTCCTTTTAAATGGTAAAACTATTCAAAAGAAAACCTTCTACAATATCATAACAAATTCTTTACAAAAGCGCATTCGATTATCCTTAACATTTAAGGACATCAAATATGTTACACTTTACGTAAACCGATTAAAATGACATTTCAGCGATCAAGTTCTTATATCTATCTTGTAGTTTTTGGTCTTGTGTTACAATAACACAATATGATATCTTTTGTAATCAATCAGATTGAATACTCGATCTCGCTCTATGGTTTATTCGGTTTTTCAAATGAATTAATTTCATCGAAATATTGTACATTACAAACTTTGACCATTCACCATATAACATTTATAAGCAATTGTATATGGATCAAATATCCATAGTCTTGTATTGCTTTTAGAGTTTGAAACTCATAGAAGGCAATACATGGCCTTGACCAAATAAATGCGTAAGTGACCAAACCACGAATGTATTCAGTAGTTGTAAAACCAGGCACTTGCATGGGTGTAGAAACGTTAACATGCAATAGGAATTTAATAGTGGGTATTATATTTCCATTTGCCAACTTTCAATTCAGTTCGTTTGTATATGTTAATTGATAAACATTTTATCAATCATATTAAATGCACAAAATTATTATTGTAGATAATTATAACATTATTTAGCATATGTTCTTACAATATTAGAAAGGTTAAATGTTACCATTTCATTTTTCTAATAAGGCTCCAACTAGTCTTTTAAGTTTCTCCAAACCCTAAGATGAAACATAGAAGCCTTTTGACTTCACTAGTGGGTGTTAGGACTCGTCTGTCTTGGTATTCTGACCTTGAGTTTGCTCAACAAATCATAGCCCCACAAACGATGGATAACTCATTATCGGTTGTAACACATACAACTCCTAACCCATTTTTTCTTGTCCTAATCTCATTTCGACCTTGAGTTGCTCAACAAACCGAAAGAGATTATTCACTCGTATCTACCATATCGTGATGGCCTAAGTATAGTATATGTAACTTGAGTTTACTCAACAAATACATATAGTTATCTTACCTCATTTGTTCAATATATTAATAATACTATACATAACATCCCCAGCTTGAGTTTGCTTAACGACTAAGGAGTATTCAAGTAATTTATTAATATATATATATGGTAAAGGACAATATTATATTGAAGATTCATAATCTTCAATATATTATATTAAGTGATATCGACTTATGGAATAATGTATTTCTTATGAAATACCCTCGTGATTCAAGTGTCAAACACATCAGAAATCACAGTATATGTACATTTACGTATGTATTTATTCCTTAAGTCTATTTGGGTTTCTTTAATGTTCCACTTTTAGTTTATACATTCATATCATATAAGTTTTGTTGTTAAATAACTTTTATATTTCATATTACTTATATGATAGTCTTATGTATAATATTTCATTAATTAAATATTATTTAATTATTTTAATTAATTAACTCTTTAATTAATTTTATATTAGTATTCCAATACAACTTTTATATTGGACATGTCTACTATAACCTTTATAGTGTAACACATATATCTTATATATGTGTGTTTTTATTTAATTAATCAACCTTTAATTAATTTATTAATTAAACAATTTTAATTAAATTATATTAATTTCAAAATTTTATCATATATACATACATGTATGCTTATGTTATCTTAAACCCTTTAAATAACATAACATATATCAACATATACAATACATGCGTATAAGTATTAATTAATTAACTCATTTAATTAATTTATATTATTAATATTATTAATAATTTTAAATTATGAAATTAATATTTACATAGTTTCAAACATTTTGAACTTTTTCATTACATTTTCAAACATTTTGAAAATTTATGTTATATTATAACCTTTTATAATAAACATGTTTTTATTTTAAATTTAACTTTTAAATTTAAAATCATGTCTTAATTTTCAAAACTATTTTTAAAATTAGCCTAAGGTCCAATTCAAATTGCACATTTTTTGTTAGAGGCAACTTTTGGCTCACATCACCTTTTAGGCCAGGCAGGTAACCGGGTAGGAGAGGGTACTTGATTACCAAATTCCAATCCTAGACATCACCTTTCTAGACACTGTACTAAGTGCACAGACTTAATTAGTTATCCCTAACATGACTAGTTTAGACTGCATAGGCTATGGAGCTCCGATACCATTGAAGGAACTAGGCCAGCCCACAGCGGAAGAAATGGGTGAATTTCAAAAATTTTAGCCATTATGGATCTTTAATGAGCCTATGAAGTCTAAATATACTTAGAACTTTTATATGTTTCTTTTAAATAAAATCAATATTTTATTTAATTTTATAAATAAAGTTTTACTTTAATTTAATGTGTATGTAAATTAGAGCATATCAAATATACTCTTATGTACATAATTGCATGTAACAGTAACTTATTAAATTTATTTAGAGAAGGAAAATTTTCATTTCCTATCTCTTAAATTATTCAATTAATGATGGGGCATAAATTTATTTAGAGAAGGAAAATTTTTATTTCCTTTCCCTTAGCTTATTCAATTAATGATGGGCATAAATTTTTATGGAGAGAGAAACCTTTCATTTTTCTCTCTTTAATTAAGTTGATTAATCGTATGAATGTCATTAATTAGCAACATATATATGTCATGAATATAAGTTTAAACAAATATGTTATAGTGTAAATTCTGTAAGTGCAACATGATAGGTGTTATCATTTGATGGCAAGTGTATAATATAAACAAAATTAAATGGATAGCTAATCACATAAAGGAAAAATGGAAAATAAATAAAGGGTAACAACAATGATTGAATCAATTTCCCATTTTGTAAACTTAATTAATGCAGCATATAAATGACAAATTATAGGCATAATAATATAGGGATATAAACAGAAGAAAATAAATATATGTATATATTATTGCCTCATTTAAATTGTTTCCTCCTTTTGGAAAGAAATCTAATCATTCTTTGACAATATGAAATACATGTAATAAATTTTATATATGCAAACATACATACATACATACATATATATATATAATTAATCATGTGTATATAAGATTAAATCAAATCTTTCTACTGGATAAAAGTTAGAGATTTATAGCAATCAAGTCAAAAGTAGGTTTATTGTCAAAACATTAATTTTATGTATGTAATATTCAATAAAATATCTCTAATTAATACAAATTAAAGACTATAGTAATCAAATTAAAATTTAGATTTATTGCCCAAACATCATCCTTTTTTATTTATTTCCAAAACAATATAAACACAAAATACATACATGTAAACTTTCAAATTTGAAATTACATTTTGTTTTATATGATTTAAAACATGAATCTTCAATAAAACGCTATTTTATTCATAAACAAATTTTAGCTTAATTTGTTAAAGTAAAATCCAATCAAAACAATATGAACATACAAAATTTTAGATATAAAGGATTATACTTTAAATTGAATGTTTACAATATAGATCTATAATATAACATTGTATTCAAGCATATATAAATATTAATTCTAATTTAACAAAATAAGAACCCAATTGATAAATTGAACATACAAAATTTATGATCTAAAAATTAGACTTTAAATTGAATGTTTACAACATAGTTCCAAAACAAAACATTATATTTAAACATACACAAATATTAGTTTTGATTTATTAAATAAAACACCACTTGATTCATCCAACAAACAATACAAGCTACACAAACAATTCTCAACTTAAATGAGGCAATGATATGTACATACAAATTATGATGATTAAATTTCTCTTTCAACAAAAATTACATCAAATATTATTATCTATTAATGAAAAACATACCTTATTACCCAAAACCTTGGAGCACATCTTGAAAATGGACTCCCCTTCGGATGTTGCCTAGAAGTCACACCTTGAATGATGATATCTCCTTAGATCTTCAAGATCCACATCCCATCCTAGCAAGAGATGGATGAACCAATTTTGTTTTATTTATTTTTTGATGTTTTCATATGGAGTTGAAAGAATTTTGGAAATTTTTTTTGTTTTCTGCCATGAAATGTTAGGAGGAGAGAAAGAAAATGAATGAATGAGAAAGAATGAATTGTACGTACAAAATGAATTAGAGAATATGTTTTATTTGAAAGAAGGAACGATTTCCCATTCTTTAATTAATACTTCTCTAGTTAATTCTCTTGATTAACTTTCTCTTTTCACTCCTATTTCTTTACAGGTATGGCTGAAAATTACATGCCATCAAATGACATAAGATTCCATAAATTAACGCATGTAATTATCTTCTATTTAATTACAATGATATCCGCGCAAATATAACTTTTATAAATACATTCAAATAATTACAAATAACTCCCAAACATCAAATAAGATAAATAATAATTAATTTTCCTCAAATACTAATTAATTTAATTAATTTACAACTTTTTATAAATTAATTAAATCATGTGGTTTTCTGGAGAATTCATCATTACGGTTGTGCGACCCAAAGGTGTAAATTAAGTCAGCGATTAATATTGAACAATTCAAATATTCATGTTCACACGTCACTTAGCAAGTGATGTGACATTTTGGCTGAATTCATTGCTTACACATCTTTTGGTAAAATCCAATTTTACTTATTATAAGCGGTACCTAATAGTGACAATTATTTACACCAATTCTCTTCGTCAAAACTATATCATATTAGGACTTTGACTTTCATTTCAAGAATAATTATTATTAATAATAATAATTATTATTAATAATCGAAATGTTCTGGCCAGAGACTTTGACTTTGAGTTGACTTCAGTTGACCATGATACTAACACCATATAACTGAGGAGACGAATCCTCTCTTGAATAGTGGTTCACTTCCAATACTTCCACTCGACCCAACTATAGTCACTCGATGGAACTTCATGCCATGATTTGACTATAATCAAAGCGGAGCTTTCATATTCAAGATCCATAGTATTATCAAGTCGAGAGAACTGTGTAAATCAGTCACATCGATATTTTCTGTTTGACCTTAGTTATATTAACCAACAGAAAACTATCAAGTGAGTCGTTCCACAGTTATCCAATAACTATCAGTACGTAACCTTTAGGTGCCCCCCAGCAGTCATGAGTAATACACTGCCTAACATTTGGAGAGCATTACGTACTCTAATCTCAACGGAGACATTGATATCCAGTTTCGATGCATCTTGACTAGGAACGTTTAAAATGGTATATTTGTTTCATTGTGATAAATTACTCACGGTTACAACATTTTGTAACTACTATCAAAAACATACCATTTATGGATTTTCTATTAAATATACTTTTAATTAAATTTATTAATTAATATAACCACATTATATCAAGAATATAATAGAAAGAAAACACCTTTATTTCGAACAAGATTGGTCAACGAGTTAGATATATGTAACAAATTACATAATTGCCCCTGAAGCATACCCTTAACTCTATCATATGTATGTATATGTATGTATGTATGTATGTATGACAATACCTTACAGATGCAAAAGTTTTTATACAATGCGAAGAAAGTCAAATTATCTTTGTCAGTAGTAAGTTAGATAAGACTAAACTAAAGTGATCATATTATAACATCTCATACCTTGGAGGGTCCATAATATGATAAATTAAATTAATAATAAGAGGAAATTATTAAAAGAGTAAATATAATAATTTAATTGCCAGGATTGTTCGAGGGAAATATGATTAATTAAGTATGGGACACTTTAAAAAGTTAATTGAATGGACCAAGGATGATTAGAACAATTAAGGTTGGCCTTGTTAATGAAGGTAAATAAATTAAGTTTTAGAGTGAGAAAGATTTGTGTTAGAGGAGATGCATTGGTGAGACTTGGCTAGAAGAAATATCAGCCCGAGCCAAAATCACTAACATACTTAGCCCTATTCCCTCATTCCACTATTATCATTTATAAAACTAAATCTCTAAAACTCAAGCAAAGCCCCACCATTTTGAACTAAAAGAAGAAAAAATCAAAGCTAGAAGAATTCAACCTTTCAACTTTAAGAAGGAAGAAGATTAAAGCAAGATGAGTAAAAAATTTCTCGGAACCCTTCCTAACCCATTTGGGTTCAGATTTGATTGTGAATGCATATTTTTGATGATGATTGTGATGCCTCACCTCTATACTCACACTAGCTAAGGACACTACTGGGTAATGCCATCGACTAGCACGAAGAATAAGGCTGTTGAGGAGCGACAATCTGTGTAATTGCTTTATGCGAGTACCGATATGTCAGATAGTATGACATGCATTTCGTTTCAAGAGGAATCCGACATATCAAATACAAACTCAAAGCTACTACACAGTGGCTAAGTGGCCTTCGAAAACAAATATAGAAATAAGCATAACACAAATCAGTCACATATATTCATATCACAAAGGCAGAAACAGATATGAATATAACACATAAAAGTGTACATCAAGATAATGGTCATACAAGATCCACTATATCATAAAAGAATAGGTCCAAGTTCTAGACAAAAGAATAAGTATACATCAAGGAGTCTCTATCTCGAATGTATAAAAGCAAAAACTACTAATCTAAAGTAGTTAGCCAAAAATCAGATAATGGTCCCTGATAAGAAGTCAAGTAGAAGCACCTGAAATACCTCGGTCTCCGAGTATTATTTAAGAAGACAAATAATAAACGGATCAGTCTAGCTATAAATATCATATAAAATGAGATAGGATAAGAGATATGACAAAAACGTATGATAACAATAATGCATACTGTAACAAGTATACATCAGATAACAACAAAAAAATCATACAATGTCTCAAATATTGTCAAACACTAAAAAGAATGTCATATTCTTTAAATTATTCACCAAAACACAAATATTGATAGAGCTTATCAATGCATATCATCAAAATTGGTGAAACACAAATTCTAAAAATCAACAACCAGAAATCCAGAAAACACAATGGAGGAGGCCTATCACAAACGGGAGCATGAAAACTCACCAACACGTGTATCACAATCGGAATGCTATTCCATGGTCGCTAACCATCAAGTTTGAGCCGAGGCTCCATAAACGGCCCGAAGACCATGGGTCGCTACCCCACCAATTTGAGTCGGAGCTCCACAAACGATCAAAAGACCATGGGTCATTAGCCCATAAAAATGAGACGAAGCTCCATAAAACGAGGTACAGTCCCCCACGTGGACAAAGAGTCATCGCATATCGCTAGTCTAAACCATAAAATGATCACCATTGATCAATAAAAAGTGTCAATTACACTAAGCTAGTAAATAAATGAGTTTAGCTTCATGTCCCATAACCACTAGCTTAACTTAAATATTTACGAACAAAGTGTAGATTTCCACTCGAAAATTGTCACGAGGGTTCAATCGAACAAGTCCAAGAATTAACCGACGAAGTAAACGCAAGCGTTTCATACCACTTGTTTTGCTAAGCCGTTTAATTAGATTTCTCATACGAATGAGGTAAAGGTTTGTATATAGTAATAGATTGGAAAATGGTTTTAAAAGCGAGCTTTATATTTAAAATAGTGTCGAAATCGTTTTAATGAAAGAGTTTTAGTATTTACTACTAGTATCGAAACCTTTGTATTTTAAAGTGACAAATCACAAAAATGATTGTAAAAACAATTAATCACCAAAAATTCACATACGACAATGTGAATTAAATCCATAAAAATTGATATCAAATCCATCAAATGGATATTCCCAAAAATCCAAAGAAAGAAATCATCAAAGTCGATAATGAGTGATAACAATTAACCGGATCGACAAAAATCGATTAAAAATTGGAAATCCAATCAAAAACAACTAAAATAGGCAGAATTGGCAGTTCCAGACGTCTGGATTTGGGTTCTGGAAATATTCCAAAAACCTACCAGACATCTGAACTCTAACCAGACGTCTGAAAACTAACCAGACGTCTGGTAGGTTTGGACCAGACGTCTGGTCCAAGTCTCTGCCCTTTTTTTTCTTTTCTGCCGTACATTTTTTCTCATATGCTGCCCAAAACAGACGTCTGAACCTTCCAACCAGACGTATGGACCTTCCAACCAGACGTCTGGTTGCCTTTTCTAGGCAACAATTTGCCTAGGCCAATGATGGCCAAAACGATTCGGGAGCGATCGGACGAGCAACGAAGATTAGGGATTTATGCCAAGCGACAACCCAGCCTTATAGGCTCTTCGATACACCCCAAATAACACGTCCAAATATCCAAGATAGGATCTTTAAAGATTTTGACTTCAAAACACCAAAATTTGGAAATTCACCAAATCAATTCAAATCAAAAGCAAATGAACATGAATAGATTTTAGGAATTCATACCTAACAACAATGAAAGTTATAGACATAGATGTGAGTTAAAGAACTCGCCTTTAAACCCAAAACAACAATTGAGAAGCTTAAAAACAAAGGAAATATCAACCACTCTTCAACTTCAACTATAGGAAAATATTTCCTAAATTAGGTTATAGGAATTTCTGGAAATTGGAGAGAGATTGAGGTGGAGAAGAAGAAGAGGATGCTTACCTAAGCTTCCCTTTGATTTTGGACTTGAATTTGTATTTCCTAATCAAACTAGGGTTTAGGAATTTTAATTTCCTATCTTTTCCCCCATTTTTACATTAGCTTAAGAGTGTTAGGTAATGAGGAGTAGAATGAATGAAGAGTAGAGGAGTTAGGGTATTAAGTTAGGTTAGTGGGCTGAAACCCAAACCCAAAGCCCAAAATAGAAAAATAGAAAAATTCTACTCAACTCTAATCATATCGATGTTTACACTCAAAAAAGTTGTAAACGCCATTTTGGACTCAATGGAAGTGGTCTCGAGTCCCAATTCGACTGTTTACAAAAAGTAACATTTCAGACTTTAATCCGATTAACGATGCTATATTTAAATAAAACATTTAAATATACAATCGTAAAATATGCGGGTTGTTACAGACCCTCCTCCTTAAAGAAATTACGTCCACGCAATACTTAAGAAGAAAATAAAAAGTAACAACCATACTAAGGCATAACAACACAAAAGAAGAAATTTTGAAATGAGAAGTTCACCTTAAGGAGCACGAGAGAGTAAGTCCGGATGTGTTCGCTCGATGAATTCTCTGGATTCCCAAGAACAATCCTTAGGATTTGAGGACCATTGAACTTTCACAAGAGGAACATCTTTATTTTCGAAGGCGTTTAACCTCTGTAGCAATGATACGAATAGGATGTTGCTCATAAGTCAAATTAGGCGACACTTCGATTTCTTCAATAACACCGAGCTCAAGAATAGAATCGGAATCTCTAAGGCATTTTCGTAGTTGGGAGACGTGGAATACGTCATGAATAGCAGAAAATTGAGCCGGTAACAAAAGGCGATAAGCCACGGAACCAATGCGTTCGGTGATGGGAAAAGGGCCAATATATCGAGGTGCTAACTTTCCCGATCTACTGAAATGCACAACACCCTTCATAGGTGAAACACGAATAAATACCAAATCTCCCATAGAAAATTCTAATTTCCTTCTTCGATTATCGGCATAGGATTTTTGTCTACTTTGAGCTTCTTTCATCCTATGACGAATAAGGTCAATCTTTTATATGGCATCACGAATAAAATTAGGACCTAAAACTAGCTTCTCACCGGCTTCAAGCCAACATGAAGGAGATCGGCATGGCCTTCCGTAGAGTGCCTCGAAAGGTGCCATACCAATACTAGACTGGAAGCTATTGTTGTAAGAAAACTCAACAAGGGAAATATGATCTTCCCAACTTCCACCAAAATCAAGAACACATGCACGAAGAAGATCTTCAAGAGTTTGATTCACACGCTCGGTTTGTCCATCGGACCGAGGATGATAAGCGATGCTAAAATTAAGCTTTGTTCCCAAAGCTTTTTGAAGACCTTTTCAAAATCCACTAGTAAATAATGGATCACGATCGCTAACAATAGAAGTAGGAACTCCATGCAATTTAACAATTTCTTTGACATAGAGTTTAGCCAAAAGAGGTAAGGTCCGATTGGACCGAACGGGAAGAAAATGGGAGGATTTTGTAAGTCTATCTACTATCACCCATAGGCTATCATGACCCCACTACAACAAAAGTATGTTTTGACTGCATTTACTATCATCGTTTAAAAGTTTAATGCTGTAGAATGTGTCTGTGAGAAAGTTGTTTCAAGGGCTCAACGCTGACAAAACTATCAATGTTTATTTTGTTTGCCGCCACACACATCAGTGTTTATTCGTTCGCCGCCGCTTCTCATTTACTTAGAGAAAAATGAAAATACGTTGATTTCCAGTTTCCATTCCCTCCCCAATTTCCAATTTCCATACATCGATTTCAATTTCAACACCAGAAATCATCTTCCTTTATCCACCGCTTCGATTTTGGTTGAGCATCTCTGTCGTCGATTTTGATTTTGGTAGCCCTAAACTCATCGGAACGGGAAATTTGTGAGCATTTTTTCTCCAACCTAGTTTTTAGTTTGAGTTAGAATAGTTGCAAATTATCAGTTCCTGCTTATCAAATTGAGCTCAAAGTTTTCCCTAATTTTTGTTCAATATTTATCGACTACAACTGTATGAACCTTTTCTTAACATCTTTGATGAAATTTCTTTTCTAGTTGAGTTATATTCTTTCTGATTTTAGTAGGTACATCTTGTTTCATTTCTAGCTGGCCTGGTTTGGTTTTTGTTTGTTGAGGATCAACCATTCCTTAATTCATGTAGGCATTAATGATGAATTGATGAATTACTCAATACTCATTTGCATGCTCTAGATATTCTATTATTAAATTTTTATATCATTATATATAGATTATATTCATTAAATTATCTCATTTTGAGATGTTACTATTAATGCAGTAAAAACTTGAAAATAAGATTAAATTACTATAATTTCCAGTTAAAACTTTTATTTGATGAAGTTATGATATTTTAAAATGTTGATTATGTAGTCCATTGATAATTTGGAAAATTTTGAAAATATTTGACATGCTCGGTGAACTGCTTTATTGAATCGAATGGTCAGTCTTCATTTGTTAATTTATAAATGCTGACCATTAAGCATTGTTGATAAGGAAAATTTTCAAATTGTTTGATATGTTTCATTAATTGCTCCACTAAATTCAATGGCTAATTTGTATTGATTAATATTTGATCGATATGCTGCAACATTGATGATAAGGAAAAAATTCAAGATGTTTTACGTATTATGCTAGTGCTTCATTTATTAAATTGTCTGCTTTTGTTAGTTGATTTATAAAGCTTTGTTCATTATGTTATAGCACTAATGATAAGGAAACTCTTTAAAATGTTTGGTAAATTTTATTAGTTTCTCCATTAAATCAAATAGCCAATCTGTTTTAGTTTATTTCTAAATCTTGGTCATTATGGTCCAATAATGACGATTAGGAAAATTTTCAAAATGTTTGACATATTACATTAATTGCTCTATTGAATTAAATCACATATTCCTAATAGTTTATTTTTGAATCATGATCATTATGGCACACAATTGGTGATTAGGAAAAATATAAAAATGTTTGACATATTGTATTGATTACTCTACAGAAGTAAATGGCCAATACATATTAATTAATGTCCTTCATTTAATTTGTGTTATTTACTAATTTATTTGATCCAAATTATCGTCATCTGGTTTGGTCAGAATACCTCCTTAGGCATTAACATGTTATACATCTTACATTCAAATGTTTCATCAATGTATCAAACTAGACAATAGCTACATCTTTCATGCTTGTAAAATCCCAATATTTTTCATATATTTCTACGAGAAACATGGATATCCAGACGTCTAAATGAATTTTGACACTATTAAAAAATAAATGGAAGAACTAAATTGTTAATATTAGTCATACCATTTCTTTAAAGAATAAAGTTAGATCGTTTATTTCATTAATATGTGTGCTAAAAATGGCATGTTTTTGCAGATTATTACTTTGGACCATTGGCTTGACATTGCAGATTATAGCTCTATGAGTTAATAACCTCTGCTTTCATACTATTTTGCTTTCATAATTGCTTTTGACCTACTAATCATCAATAATTAATTTCTTGCTACAGAAATAGCCGTAAGCCTAGTAGAGTTTGCAAGTGCTACGAGCGATCAGTTCAGTTCACATTGCAAGGTTTGAGTGTTATGTTTTCGGTGACCCTTGGTCTATCGTTCTAATTTACTTTCAGCTCTCAATATAGCTGTAAAGAAGGACAATGTTGAGTTTAAATCATAAATTTTTAAAGAGGATTTAGAGGTGTTGGGATCAAATCCCTTGACAACTAAATGTTATTTTTTTCTTGTTATAAAATTTAAATGTTTATAGAGGGGTCCATAGCATCCCATTTTCTAAGCTCTTTTTTCCACTACTTTGATATCTTGAGCTCTGTTTTATTTATTTCATCATGATTCCCCAATGTTTAAGGAGAGAGAAAGTAATCCATGCTCTTTAATTTTGTCTTGTTTCATCATGGCCACTGTTCTTGTATTATCTCATTAGCTCTTAAACAAATGAAGACCTTTATATGTTCTTAAAAGATGAATGTCACGTATGTATTTGGGTTCATCCAACAATCATGATCAGTTAAATACAAAGGCTAATAGTTTTAAATCAAATAATTATTGTTCACTAACCCTGTAAATTTGAAATGTACCATACATACTCCCATTATTTTATTAGACAGGTGGTTGGTGTCCACATGCAATTATAAAAGGCTGCTGTTAAAGTTGTTTGCTTAAGGAGATGAAGGTGGTCATTTATGGCCTCACAATTATGACAATTTGTAAAGTTCCCTTTTTGAGATATAAATCTGCAATTTTTATCTATTTATACCACATGTTATGATGTGAAAATTTAGGGTGCATGTGTTTTTTGGATTTCTAAGTATGGATGTACATGCACGTATATATGCGTACTAAAATTGTCTACATGAGTTCAAAGATACCCTTTAAGCAACCTTGCTATAATGTTTTTGTATATTTCTATGTTTAACTTAAATAAATGTTTTTTTTGTTTTTTGTTTAATAGAGTAAAACCAATAGCAAGGAAACCAATTGCAAGCTGTATGATTAGGATGGGAGCCTTTTGATTCTATTAAACATTATCCCTATATTTTTTACAAGGGTAAAGGTTATCCTACATTGCATCCATCTAAAAATTATCAACAACCACTTGATGTTAGTAATGAATTCATCTTCCAAATCACAGAAGGTATTCTTTCAGGTGATTCCCATTTCTTCAAGAATATTTTTATCATCCCTTAATGTTGGTTTTAATGGTAATTTCTAAACTGACTGTTGTTTTCTTTTTATTGATTCGGATTTTAGCAAGGTATTTAAGTTCAAATTTATTCATTTGGGAGGTGATGAAGTTGATACAAGTATAACTGTCTTGTCATCTTTCTGTTCTTGCACTTATTCATAAAACCAATCATGTTACACAACCTTTCTGATTGATTTCAATGCTTCTTATGAACGTTATTTCAAACTGTTTGAGTTTGTGTTTCTGCTACTTTAGGGATGTGTTATTAATGTACAACAGTAAACATATTCCAGAAATTTATTAAGGATAATCAGGTATTATCCTTTTCACTAATGGCTCTAATTACGTTTGACTAAATTTATATAAGTAAGCTCTAAGCATGTAGTGCATATTCCTGGTTGCTCCTTTTTTTAATATAAAAAGTACTTAAGTTTTTGAACTGTTATTTAATATCTGAATATAAAGTATTTGGATATATTTTTTAAATTATATACTAGATTTCTAGGTTATTCCATGTTTATATACATTCATGAATATTGTTTAAAGAATGAACATATGGATATAAACTTACACCTTAGGTTTCCTATCTAATAGAAATTAATGGACTAAGCTGAACTTCTTCCCCTGCCTGATGTTGAGTACTCTTGGATTACTTGATATGCTTAATTATTTAGTATTCTTTGGATTCATATTCGAGTGTAGAAAAATAAACAATTTTCCTTTAAATTTAGCATTGAAACCATTACACTATAACTATAAATATATTTCCTTAAGCTGATTGCTATGTCGTAGAAATTTTTAAATAATTTTCTATTTCATTGTCCTTATAAGTCTTCCTAATCACAAAGGTGCAAATTGACTTCATCACATTTCTGTAACCATTTAAATGTGGTACTAGTTATCAGAGTTCTTATATTGTTACCATAGTTTTACTCAGATTTTCGATTACTATTCTTATATTCTTATGCAGTAGTGCATTAACTTCCTCTCTATTACTATTGTTTTGTTCTTAAATATTGTTTTTAAAGAATTTATGCAGAAGCCTAAATTGATACACTTACAATGACAGGGAAGTATTATATGTTTAGAAAATTTAATTGATATACTTAAAAAGACAGAGAGTATTGTTTGTTTAATAAACTTTTACTCGCAACCAGTGTGTACCTACATAAGGATTAGCCAACTTTTACCGATGACCAGTGTGTACCTGCATAAGGAAAGTAAATCTGATTTGTATTCGATACTATTAAATTGTCAAATCGATCTTAAATTGTAAATGGTGAACTCACCAATTAGCTATGTACTTGTTCTCTTCAACTTCTCAATGTTTGCAAGTGTATGGTTCTCTATTTGCTTCTCTGTATCTACAGTTACATTGATTTTTTTATTACCGTCAATTAATAATAACTTGCCAGCAGTGAACTGAGGCTTCATTAACAATAACTTGCCAACATTAACAATAACTTGCCATCATTATAACATTCATTTCCATGTTTATTACTTTATTTGAATGTAACTACATATCTTTTCATTGCAAATATAGTCTTGTGGGAGACTTTGGATTTGATCCTTTGAGACTTGGAGAAGATTCCAAGAGTCTAAAATGGTTTGTACAGGCTAGTTGGTTCATTCTTGTTTCTCCATGGCTGGAGTTGCCGGTATTCTTTTCATTGATGTAAGTTTTTTTTTAAACTACTGATGTAAGTTGATATATATGTAATTTCACAAAATGCTTATAGTTGAAGTGTTCAAGAAAAAGAATTCTTCTTTTGGTTAAACTGGAAAACATTTATTTTTATTTTGGAGAATTGTTCTAAACTGTTCCTGCAATGTGCAGCTGTTACGCATAACAGGAATTAGCAAATGCACCTCTATGGCGACCTACATCCTTCATGGAATGCTTATCGGATGCTATTGGCTCGATTGTAGCATGGCCTGTTGCGAATGTTAGAATGGGCTCAACTTCCATGTAATTTCACAACATCTTGTTTATATGCATTCCTGTTCGCAGTTGAAAAATTAACAACTATTTTGCAATATTCGAACACACAATAGTGCAGTCTAGTTAATAATTGAAGCATTTTTATGTGCATGTTATGTCCGTATTGAATTTTGTGTTAAACCTTTGGTCATAAGGTAATATTTGGATTATTGTGTTTTTGTTTTGGTCATAAGGTAATTTTTCAACTGCGACTGTTGTCCCAAATGAGAGCATGTGTGATTACTGAATTGTCATAAGGATAAGGAGGGTGTTCGGATGGAGGTTTTGTTGCTTGAACTTGGTAGTGGTCGAGGAAGGCAGTGACTGGTTGTAGATGCTGCAGAAGGAAGGTGAAGATTGTTCGTAGGTAGTGGGTGGACATCAGTGAAAGGGGGTTGAAGATGAATGTGCAGGTTGAACTGGACAATTTAGTGTATGTGATGGAAGTGGAGGAGTAGGGGACTGGTAGTGTTGGAATGGATTGAAGTTGTGATGCTTTAAGTGGTTGAATGAGGTGTTGGACTATAGTGGCAGTTTAGGTGAATTCATCAAGCCAAGTTCGGTCATTTCGAATGTTTTCATCATGTCTTCTATAAATGTAACTATCATCTTCAAATGGTTTCCTGTGTAGATAATATCATCTACATATAACGAGACAATAAGAATATCACATTAACCTTGGGTCTTGATGTATGGTGCCGACTCACTCTTGCTCTTCCTGAATCTTAGGTCAATGAAGTGCTGATCAATTCTACTATACCATGCTCGAGGAGTTTGCTTTAGGCCATACAAAGCTTTTCTTAGTTTCAGCATTTTGCCTTCGTTGTCTTTACTTACAAAACCTTGTGGGTGCATGTTTTGTCATTAATATTTGAAGCAAAACCTTGTAGATGTTGGGTCTTTGTCTAATGTTATATGAAGATGGTTTATAAATTTCATCGTTGTTTGTAAGTAAGCTTTGTTAGTGGATATATTGTATAGCTATTTTATGGAAATGATCAATTGTTATGCTTTTATTTTATAGTTTTTTACTTTGATTTGTATATTATCCGATTGAAATATAATTAAATGCAATTAGATTACGGATATGTGATTATTGTAGTGGTATGATTTGTCATAAACGACAGCGTTTAAAAAGTGCGGTCAGTATTTTGGGACAATAACTCATGATAATACGACAGCGTTAAAGCCTTGCTATAAGTTATTTAAAAACATAAATCACATTGATACAACAGCGTTTTACAAACGCTGATGAATAAGTAGTAACAGCATTTTCCTGTCGCTGTTGAAAACTAGTGAGTTTGTTTTAGACAGGGTATTTTAAACGCTGTGGAAATGTAAAATACCACTCTAAACACTTTTCCACAGCAAAATATAAACGCTGTAGAAACTAAATAAACAACGACAAAATAACGCTGTGGAAAATTATTTTTGACAGCGTTGTTTTTTCGCTGTTTGAAATTACATATCAACGACCGCATGTCGTTATACAGCGTTCTTCACAACGATGTTATATCATTTAACAGCAGTTTTTAAACGCTGTTAAAAGGCTATTTTGTTGTAGTGCCCAAACGAGAACGGGGAAGACCGTCAATAAAGTCCATGGAGACTTGATCCCACTTCCAAACGGTAATGTCTAAAGGTTGCAATAACCCATCGGGCCTTTGATGCTCGGCCTTTATGAGTTGGCAAGTCACGCAACGCTTAATGAAGTTAGCAATATCAGATTTCATTCCATCCCAATAATAAAGTCGCTTCATGTCCGCATACATTTTACTACTACCGGGATGAATGACAAATTTAGAACGATGAGAATCTTCTCAAATGTCTTTACGAAGATCACAAATGTTTGGCACAATAAGTCTACCAAACTTTCGAATACCTCCTCGAGCATCAATATCAAAGTCTTTCAAACCATCAACCTTGTTTTGATCCCTACAACTTTGGCTAAGAAGAGCCAATTCGGGATCTTGCTTT
Source organism: Allium fistulosum (assembly GCA_030737815.1). Taxonomy (NCBI): domain Eukaryota; kingdom Viridiplantae; phylum Streptophyta; class Magnoliopsida; order Asparagales; family Amaryllidaceae; genus Allium; species Allium fistulosum. Next base: position 344,700,695 of record CM060902.1, read on the forward strand.
TGAGCTTCAAGGATGCGATCCAAAAGAGATGGATGAGCCACAAGGCTACATAAAACAAGAGATGAACATAAATTGGATTCACGATCTCGAATCTCACAAGTGGATAAAGTCTCGAGATCCTTCCATTCGGATATCATCATTGAAACAACCGCTTGTTGCTTACGACTAAGGGCATCGACAACTCGATTTCTCTTTCCGGGAGTATAAAGAATATCAAGATCATAAGATGCAAGGAATTCGAGCCAACGTTGTTGACGCAAATTGAGTTCCTTTTGAGAAAATAAATACTTCAAAGATTTATGATCGGTGTAGAGAACAAATTTCTCTCCCAAAAGATAATGACGCCAAATTCTAAGGGCGAAAACAATAGCCGCGAGCTCTAAATCATGAGTGGCATATCTAGTCTCGGTAGGCTTTAATTGCCTAGAAGCATAAGCGATAACACGTTCCCTTTGCATGAGAACGGCACCCAAACCAACACGACTAGCATCGGTATAAACAATAAAGTCTTGGTTCCCTTCGGGAATCACAAGAATAGGAGCATCGGAAAGGAGTTCTTTTAATTTTTGAAAAGCAGCTTCACATTTGTCTGACCAAATGTATTTAACTCCCTTCTTTGTCAAACTAGTAAGAGGTACGGAAATTTTAGAAAAGTCTTTTATGAACCGACGGTAATAGCCCGCCAATCCAAGGAAGCTACGAATTTCTGTCACACTCTCCGGTCTCTTCCAATTTTGAATCACTTCAATCTTTGAAGGATCTACGGAAATTCCGGATTCAGAAATAATATGCCCCAAAAATTTCACACGAGATTGCCAAAAGTGGCATTTAGAAAATTTTGCTTTTAATTGGTTGCTCCTAAGAGTTTCCAACACAATCCGAAGATGTTTTTCATGCTCTTCCTCGGTTTTAGAATAAACAAGAATATCATTGATAAAGATGAGAACAAATCGATCGAGGAAGTCTTTGAAAACTCGATTCATAAGGTCAATGAAATAAGCCGGAGCATTCGTTAAACCAAATGGCATAACAAGCCATTCATAAGATCCATAACGAGTATGGAACGATGTCAAAGGAATGGTATCCTCTGCAATACGGAGCTGATGAAAACCGATTGCTAAGTCTAACTGTGAAAAGACTCTAACACCACTAAGTTGATCGAATAATCATCAATCCGAGGTAAGGGATATTTATTCTTGATGGTGAGATCATTAAGCTTGCGGTAGTCAACACAAAGCCTAAGTGTACCATCAGATTTCTTCACAAAAATAGTCGAAGCTCCCTATGGAGAGGAACAAGAATGAATAAATTGTTTTCCTTCCAATTCGAATAATTGTTTACGCATCTCCTCATTTTCCTTATTGGACATTCGATAAGGAGGACGAGTAATAGGTAGAGCTCCAGGGATTAGATTAATTCTGAACTCAATTGCTCGCTTAGGTGGTAATCCTAAAACAAGCTCAAATATGTCGGGAAATTCACGAACAATATGAATGAGGGAAATGACATCTTCCTCATCATCATTATCGTCATCATGAGGATTTAGAGAATACAAGGATGCTCCCGAATCGGAATCTAAATCTTTAATAACAAGAGAAATCTGCTTAATAGATTGAGGATGTCGAAGATATATAGTCCGCTCAGGACATAGGATATGGGCTTCATAATGGTTAAGCCAATCCATCCCCAAAATCATTCTGAAACCTAGGTAACGCATAACATGCAAATCGGCTCGGAAGGCATAATCACATAAAATAATTTCGACATCTTTACCAAATAAACTGAGTGTTGCAGATCCACCAACCGGATTCGCAATTCTCAATGAAGTCATCAAGCCAATAACATTCAAAGGCAAAGCATCAACAAGTTCTTTTGATATAAAAGAGTGAGATGCACCCGTATCAAAAAGAACTCGAATAGGAAGATCACGAAATATAATAATGCCATCAAGGATAGAATGAGAAATACCTTGACCAAGAGAAGTGTTACTAGGGGCTTGCACAACATTTAGCTTCCCTTCCTTATTGGGATAAGGTTTAAACTTAAAAGGCCTCTTCTTATTGATATTTTGTTTGGCCCCCACAACTTCAACATCACTTTCTTTATCGGCCTCTTCGAGTCGAAGAGCGACATCAACAAGCTGATCGAAAGAAACTTCTAGTTTCAAAAGTAATGGCTTTTTGAGGTTCTTATTCAACCCATAGACAAACCTCTGATTTTTCTTCAATGAGGTATTAATATACTCGACCCCATATTTAGAAAGAGATTCAAAAGATGCGACATAGTCGATCACAGAAGATTCACCTTGAACAAGGTTGATAAAGCGTCGAGCTAAAGATACTTTTTCGGCTTCCGGCATAAACTTTAACTCGAACCTTTCCCGGAATTGCTCCCAAGTAAGATTCGCTTTAATAATTTCATAAATCAAAAGCTCATACCAATTTAATGCTCTCTCTTGGAGCATGCTAGAAGCCACTTGGACTCGATGTAGATCAATAAGATTCATGCGGGAAAAGATGCGATCGCATGTTCTAAGCCAAGCTTGGACTTCTATAACGCTTTCGGAACCCTTGAAAGGCCTTCCACCCAAGTTGGTGTAATCACTGCACAAGCGTGCAAACCCAGATTTAGGATGAGTAGGCTTTGGAATGGGTCCGAAAGCTTGAGCATTCTTCACAAGATCTAAAAGTTGTTGAGCAGACATGAATACTCCATCCTGAGGAGTAGCACTGGATTGACCGGCGCTGGGACGGCTTGGTCTAACCATTTCTCTTCTTTAAGAAAGAAAGAAAGAAGAGGAAAAAGGTTATTCTCAAAATGAATATCAAACAAACTTGATTGATAAAACAAGGCATCATAAAAGAAAATAGGATAGAACGGGTCCAATGACTCGAATTAAATTCTAAGGCACGACTCCTAAGAAAGACTTAGGACAATGATCCTTGCTAGATTATTCTACATTGTTCCGAAGTTTGGCTCTGATACCAAGCTGTGATGTCTCACCTCTATACTCACACTAGCTAAGGACACTACTGGGTAATGCCGTCGACTAGCATGAAGAATAAGGCTGTTGAGGAGCGACCATCTGTGTAATTGCTTTGTGCGAGTACCGATATGTCAGATAGTATGACATGCATTTCGTTTCAAGAGGAAATACGACATTTCAAATACAAACTCAAAGCTACTACATAGTGGCTAAGTAGCCTTCGGAAACAAATATAGAAATAAACATAACACAAATCAGTCACAGATATTCATATCACAAAGGCGGAAACAGATATGAATATAACACATAAAAGTGTACATCAAGATAGTGGTCATACAAGATCCACTACATCACAAAAGAATAGGTCCAAGTGCTAGACAAAAGAATAAGTATACATCAAGGAGTCTCTATCTCGAATGTATAAAAGCAAAAACTACTAATCTAAAGTAGTTAGCCAAAAATCAGATGATGGTCCCTGATAAGAAGTCAAGTAGAAGCACTTGAAATACCTCGGTCTGACCCGAGTATTATTTAAGAAGAAAAATAATAAACGGATCATTCTAACTATAAATATCATATAATGAGATAGGATAAGAGATATGACAAAAACGTATGATAACAATAATGCCATACTGTGACAAGTATACATCAGATAACAAAAAAAATCATACAATGTCTCAAATATTCTCAAACACTAAAAAGAATGTCATGTTCTTTAAATTATTCACCAAAACACAAATATTGATAGAGCTTATCAATGCATATCATCAAAATTGGTGAAACACAAATTCTAGAAATCAATAACCAGAAATCCAGAAAACACAAAGGGGGAGGCCTATCACAAACGGGAGTATGAAAACTCACCAGCACGTGTATCATAATCAGAACGCTATTACATGGTCGCTAACCATCAAGTTTGAGTCGAGGCTCCACAAACGACCCGAAGACCATGGGTCGCTACCCCACCAATTTGAGCCGGAGATCCACAAACAGTCAAAAGACCATGGGTCGTTAGCCTATAAAAATGAGACGAAGCTCCATAAAACGAGATACAGTCCCCCACGTGGACAAAGAGTCATCGCATATCGCTAGTCTAACCCATAAAATGATCACCATTGATCAATAAAAAGTGTCAATTACACTAAGCTAGTAAATAAATGAGTTTAGCTTCATGTCCCATAACCACTAGCTTAACTTAAATATTTACGAACAAATTGTAGATTTTCACTCGAAAATTGTCACGAGAGTTCAATCGAACAAGTCCAAGAATTAACCGACGAAGTAAACGCAAGCGTTTCATACCACTTGTTTTGCTAAGTCGTTTAATTAGATTTCTCATACGAATGAGGTAAAGGTTTGTATATACTAATAGATTGGAAAACGGTTTTAAAAGCGAGCTTTATATTTAAAATAGTGTCGAAATCGTTTTAATGAAAGAGTTTTAGTATTTACTACTAGTATCGAAACCTTTGTATTTTAAAGTGACAAATCACAAAAATGATTGTAAAAACAATCAATCATCAAAAATTCACATACGACAATGTGAATTAAATCCATAAAAATCGATATCAAATCCATCAAGTGGATATTCCCAAAAGTCCAAAGAAAGAAGTCATCAAAGTCGATAATAAGTGATAACAACTAACCGGATCGACAAAAATCAATTAAAAATTGGAAATCCAATCAAAAACAGTTAAAATAGGCAGAATTGGCAGTTCCAGGCATCTGGGGGTTCATCTAGACGTCTGGATTTGGGTTCTGTAAATATTCCAGAAACCTACCAAACGTATGAACTCTAACCAGACGTCTGGTAGGTTTGGACCAGACGTCTGGTCCAAGTCTCTGCCCTTTTTTTCTTTTCTGCCGTATATTTTGTTTTCATCTGCTGCCCAAACTAGACGTCTGGACCTTCCAACCAGACGTCTAGTTGCCTTTTCTGGACAACAATTTGCCTAGGCCAATGATGGCCAAAACGATTCGAGAGCGATCGGACGAGCAACGAAGACTAGGAATTTATGCCAAGCGACAACCCAGCCTTATAGGCTCTTCGATACACCCTAAATAACACGTCCAAATATCCAAGATAGGATCTTTAAAGATTTTGACTTCAAAACACCAAAATTTGGAAAATTCACCAAATCAATTCAAATCAAAAGCAAATAAACATGAATATATGTTAGGAATTCATACTTAACAACAATGATAGTTATAGACATAGATGTGAGTTAAAGAACTCACCTTTAAACCCAAAACAACAAGTGAGAAGCTTAAAAACAAAGGAAATATCAACGACTCTTCAACTTCAACTCTAGAAGCTCCAATCTATGATCATAGGCAAATATTTCCTAAATTAGGTTATAGGAATTTCTGGAAATTGGAGAGAGATTGAGGTGGAGAAGAAGAAGAGGATGCTTACCTAAGTTTCCCTTTGATTTTGGACTTGAATTTGTATTTCCTAATCAAACTAGGGTTTAGGAATTTTAATTTCCTATCTTTTCTCCCATTTTTACTTTAGCTTGAGAGTGTTAGGAAATGAAGAGTAGAATGAATGAAGAGTAGAGGAGTTAGGGTATTAAGTTGGGTTAGTGGGATGAAACCCAAACCCAAAGCCCAAAATAGAAAAATAGCAAAATTCTACTCAACTCCAATCATATCGATGTTTACACTCAAAAAAGTTGTAAACACCATTTTGGACTCAATGGAAGTGGTCTCGAGTCCCAATTATACTGTTTACAAAAAGTAACATTTCGGACTTTAATCCGATTAACGATGCTATATTTAAATAAAACATTTAAATATACAATCGTAAAATATGCGGGTTGTTACAATGATAAACATGTTTGAATGATTAACATTATTTGGAATATTGTTTAAAATTTAAATGAAAAGAACTTGTTCATGTTTTAGGGTAAAACATGATCTAATCACATTTAAATGATATGAAAATTTATTATAATGTTTATAAGGATGAAATAAAGATGGTTTGTTAATTCCATGATTTATCTAATTTTTTTGGATTGTTATGAATTTTCTAACTTGAGAAAATGGTTGATTTCAGGAAACTTAATTATTAAAAATAATAAAAATAATAATTTTGACTTGAAATTTTGATATGAAGTAAAATCTGGTAAATTGGTTTTTTTGTGAATTTTTGGGATTTTTCCCATCGAATTCCAATATTATACGAATTACTTGGCAAAAGGAAAAATTAGTTAATTAAAGATAATTAATTAATAAACGGAATGTGTAATTAGCTAACTCTTAAAAGAGAACCGTAAAGGAATAGATTAACCAATGAGAATTCGATACCAAATGAGATTTGGTGTAAAGTAACTACTTAATAAAGTAATAAAACAATTTTCGAGTTAATTACCAATGTGCCATTTCAACTTGCAATAGCTACTTAAGCTATCAACTTGCGATAGAAAATAGGTTGTCAACTTGCAACAGCTATTGGAAGCCAATATGCGATAGCTCTTAGCACTCAACTCACTAAAGCTATCAACTTGTAATAGCTCGTTCTTCAACTTGTGAAGGCTTGAAGGCAGCTCAATTTGTGACGGCTTGATGGAAGCTCAACTTGGTAGCGTGATGGAAGTCAGCTTGCGATAGCTACTTGGAGCTCAACTTGTGATATATAGTGGAGTATTAACTTGCGATGGCTACTTTGAAATGGAAGAAAGCTTAGAGAAGCTAATAAATGACAGGGTCTCATTTAAATCAAAGATAAAGATGTTTTATCTAAAGAATGTGTAGGGTATGGAACTAATTAATGAAAGAAGAGGGTTGAATCATGGTCGTAAAGATATAACAACTCATAAAGTATTGGATAGTAGGGTGTCTTGACTGTTAAGTCCAAAGTCCAATGATATATGGCATAGAGCTACGATAGGTTTCCATCTAAGAACATTTAAAACTCTAAAGTGATTTATGGCAGGGTGCCATGGCAGGGTGCTAAAACATCAGGTGGTGTTATAATTAATACTACAACGTGAACGATAACGGTTAGTAAAGACGCTTGTTGGAATGTATTCAAGATGCTTACATTCAACCTCTTCGGAGAGTCGGGGTGGCTCTAGTCAGGTGGCTCCCATGATGGGACGGGTTGACATTTCATCAGGGACATTGTTCGAGCAAAAGATAAATTAGTGATGGGCGGGCCTATGAAGGTATTGATAACTTAAATATGAACACCTAAAGCAAGAGATTGGGCAATATTTGTATACATGTTGGATAATTGTATAACTTGGTACATAACCTGATGTTAAATATAAGGTATACTTAATTTGAATCGAAAATATAAATATAACATAGTTCATAATTGGATGACAAGTGTAGGGTACACTTATGACTGAATGTGATACACATGATTGCTCTTGATATATTGCTTGTTTACATGATATGATGTATTTTGCTATGATGATAAAGTGGGGGGAAAACTCGTTCCATGTTCTAGCAGCATTGTCTCACTATGGATGCTTATGTTAAAGATTTTACTCGCACCAGATTTTATGTCTGACACGTGTTTTTTTATTTCCCATAAACTCAGCTATACTCATTCGAGTATATTGAGTTTTAGATAGGTAACTTATGGAATGACGAATAAAGATTCCAAAGACGAAGTATGAGGCTTATCTATCAAATAAAAGTTTTTGTGGAATTTCTGCTGTGTAAAACCCGGAATTATAATTGATTATGTGTTATATTGACACCTGCTTACGTTGGACACGACACTACCCTTACTTTTTATTATATTTACCCGTGTATAGGAACGAGATGGGTTAGCGTTGACGTAATGGATCCTGTAAAACAAAATTGTTGTAATGAAAATATATTTAGCTGCTCTATTTACTTATGCTGTGCAAATTAAATATTGAACTCACTTGTTGTTGGAAAATGATTATGATGATGACTGGAGCATCATTGGCGTCTATTTATTTTTTCACGAAGTGGGGGATGTTACACACATGATGACATTGAAGTATATAAAGAATATACTCACAAGACAAATGATTATTGCTTGTCATTTTTAAATAAATCATCTAGATAAATACAGTTGTTGTTAGTATATATTCGGCATGACTTAAATATGCACTTTAAGCTTCAAGTCTTGTGATAATTTGCTTATTGAAGTAAATTGAAGTTGGACTCAGAATAGTGTTAATATTCATAAGATTTGCACAATGCAAATGTTTAAAGCTTCGTGAAGATAAGTGCATATTAAAGTGTGATTGTTTTATTGGCCATAAAATATAATTTGCAAAAGTTTTTGTTGTAGTGATAATTTGAGTTAAGTGAGAGAATATTGGAATTTTATTCTCTAAATGTGACTATACATATCATATTAAGTTAACATTAATTTGTATGCATTAATATTATCATAATTAGTGTCTATTAGATATAAAATACCAAATTACAATGTCACTTAGCACATAAGGTTGATTGCATGTTTGACACTTGATAAATAAATATTATGACAGTTGTCTTTAAAAGAAATGACATATACGTGCAATACGACAAGTACATGACACTTGTCATTTTGATAAACAACATACACATGCATGTTAACATGTGTTATAATAGTTATAACTACATGATGGTTGGAGCGTTATCGGTAGTCCATTGCTTATGTCCCTCTCTTCTCTGTTCCTATGTGCCACATATATCTTAGCCCTTCATTTTTTATCATCAGTCATACAATAAAAATGATGGATTCCACTGATTTATCAATTTGTTGTGATGGATGGCTGTGATTGTTTGTGACACATGGGGACCGACAATAAGAGGATAGAGGAATTAAACTCATTGTATCCCATTAGTTATTGCTTTTTACAAATAATGAGTGGATGATTTTTCATAGGGTAAATAGGGACACGGAAGTTGGGGACAGAGGAATTGATCTCTTTAAAATGAAAAAGTATATGATTTATACATTTTATTAATATATACATGAATTCATTGTTAGTTTAAAATTTCAAGATAATGGGAAAGTTCAGCTATTTATTTCTGATATAGAAAACTTGGGAAGCTTCAAAGGTATTCAAAACAAATTCAGAGGGTTTTTTTTTGTTGTAAGGATCGGTTTTCTAGAAATACTACTCCCAAATTTGAAGGTCAATCAAGTTTTGCTCGTATAGTTTTGTTCTGATCTTTTTTTTTTTTAATTTAATTTTTCTAAATATGTCACACACACATACACGGACACGTCAACTAGTAAATCATGAAGACAACAAGATTTTGAAGTATGTCTGGATAAGTATCACTTAACTTTTTGTGCCTCATGCCTGTGAATGACAACACAAGTCAACATCCTCTTGTTAAATATCTAAAAGAAAGCAGATGTTGATGTGAGCCAATAACTAAACACCAAAGTCATAACATAACCTTTTTTGTTTCAATGCTCTGGAGGTACTTATTGTGCTTAAATCATCAACTTCTCCATCCAAACCAATTCATCATAGTATCCTTCCTGAAAAACTGAGTTTAATTATGACAACAGTTTTCGCTGCTATTCCTTTACTGATCAAGTTTATATTTGTGATCAGTGGCTGTACGGCGCAAACGCTAAACATTCCATCAAAATATGATGGATTTGCATACGGTAACGCTGCTGAAATATGGGGGGATTCATCAGTAATAGTAGAAGCCTTCTATGACCCCATGTGTCCTGATAGTAGAGATTCTTGGCCACCTCTCAAACAAGCGTTGATCCATTATTCGGGAACTGTTTCTCTCTTGTTGCATCCTTTTCCTCTGCCGTGAGTTTTCCTTTTTACCTTTCTATTTGCTCTGCCTTTTCTATTTGGTTCGTTTTTTCCCCATGGTATAGTAGCTTAATTCTGTCCAGGGTAGCGGTTCAGATTGTCCAAACCTACATATATACATCACCTGACAAAGTACAACTTTAAATCATAAGCAAACAAATATGTATGTACCGCAAAAGAATGATTTTATTCATCTACTTCACAATTTCAAAGGATTGAACTAACCATTATCTCACTGCATCAGATTTTTCTTAGCAATCATCAAAACTAGTTCATACTTTACAGTAACTTTGTTTTATTTCTGGAAAAATAAAATTGCAGGTACCACAGCAATTCCTATATCTCATGCCGAGCACTGCATATAGCAAACAAACTAAATTCGTCTTCCACATATCCTCTGCTCGAGTTGCTCTTCAAAAATCAGGTAATATACTTGTTCTGTACTACAGAGACAGGTCCAATTATGTATGTTAATATATATAGACTTCTTTTACACAAACGGATGGACTGCAGGAAAGGTACTACAATGCACCTACTTATAACATGTCGAGAGCACATATCATTCATAGCATAGCCAAGCTCGCTGCTACAGCAGTTGGAAAAGATTATTCCCGCTCTGCATTTATGTCTGGTTTTAATGATTCAAAGACCGATCATGCAGCCAGGGTTTCTTTCAAGGTAACATATTTTAATTTTTATCAATCGTCTTCTTTTGAGAACTTGTTTTTGGATAATAGTATAATGTATCGAGAATAAAATTGATCAGTATGGATGTTCAAGAGGTGTGACCGGGACGCCTGCCTTCTTTGTGAATGGCTTTGCCCTGCCTGATTTTGGTTCTACTATCGACTTCAAGAAATGGAGGAGCATACTCGATCCACTCTTCCTCAAAGCGTGATGTGTTCAGTTCAATACGGATAATTGTAGCTTTACCGATATATCTAGTTTCTGGCGAGGAGGGGGATAACTTGTAAAAGTTATAAATTGTGCCTAGTTACAGGTTTAGCAGATTGTATGCCAAATCTTCATAGCAATAAAATAAAATATATGACCAGTATATTCAAGTTGTTATTTGTTGAATTGATGATTTAAAACTTAAAAGATCGTATCCATAGGTTCTCGGAATATAATCTAGATTGGACTGAGTCCAAATACTCCTTTACTAGATTAGCTTGTATATACGTTTTCTCGTTGCCCAATAGTCCTGCAGTAGGGTGTAGACTATAGTGGTGGTGTTTAATTTCTTCTTCAGCAATGTAATGATTTTCTTCTTCCTTTGTTCGGATAGGGCATTTGTATTAAAGAAATATTCACCTCGGAGCTGGATCTAGTTCATTTATCTTATAATTTAATTAGTTACTATGTACTTCAAATTAGTAAGTCGTAAAGGATTTGATTCCATGTCCTCTATACCTTAGCACTTCTATGTATAATATTCGACTAGGTCACTTGTAAGTGGATTAAAAATTAAATCAAAATAGAGAAACAACACATGGTATAGAACATTCAACTATGGATTGGATTGTTCAGAACAAGCAGATAGATTAAAAGCGTTCATTAAACCATATAAGATGTACTACATTCGTTTGACCGTTGGATTAAAATAAACATACGATCAACAGTATTTGTTCTTTATATATATATAGCATGGATATTCAAATATACTTTCTTTGATTCCATTGGAAATTAAATGATATTTAAAAGTTTTGCTTTTATTCAAAGATGTCAATACAACAAATATGTGGTTGAAATTGATTCTGAATGTGTGATAGAGTAGATGTGTGGTCTTTGTTTTCTTTCTTTATTGAATATTCAAATAAATTGTAAATTGTATGTAAATTTCAGAAAAAATATGCATCTACTCTGCTACTCATAGCATAGTTTGACTGATGACTAAAAGAATTTCGTGTCATTATTGTCGTTCAAACTCGAGACCATTCATATTCCAACTTAACATCTTACCACACTACCTTTTGGGGTTGGTACTGGCCTTCTTAAACTTTTGTCAAATTTTATTGCATATAAAAAAAATATTTTTGTAAAAGACTCGGATGTTATAGATCATTCAACTATGTCACTTATAATACAAAAGTCTACATGAAATATAAATAATATATAATATCGGCAATACATTTTGATGAACATAATTTTTTCAAAATATTTTCACAATCTTACTCATTTTATTGAAAACGGTCACAGATTTCATAGATCACTAAAAAATAAATATGTAAAATCTATATCTAGGCTTGAGCTTTCATTGGTCCAATCGATGTTCTCAAAGTGAGATTCGAATCATATATTGTAAAGTTTAAATTGAAACAAGATTTGAGTTGTATATTCAAATTTTAATTTTAATTTTTTCTCTAAATATGTTATCAAATGACATTAAAGTTTGAAAGGCGAAGAGTCTATTTTGTGGAAATTATGTTTATTTTCACCCTTCCTTTTTTCAAAAGTATCAAAAACACTTCAACCTTTTCAAATTATAAAGCGGTCCCTTAAAATTTACCGAAATTCAAAGCAACCTCTTGGTTTTAAGCATCCTTTACAATGCAACGCACCTGAAAGTTTTGAATTTTGATATTTTTTATATTTGTTGCATTATGAACTTAATATAACATACTAAGTGGAGATAAATGTTATTAATTAGAAACTGTTAAATAATGTGCTAAGTACAATTTGTGTTGCTTTTATTGTATAATACATTCTTTAAAGAGCGATCTATCTATCGCCTCTTCAGTTCATTGCATTTTTATAATGCAATGTCTATAAGGATTTAACTACATCTGTAACGATTTGCCCTTCTTACACGTAATGACGACATTTAATACATCATCGGTATTCGTGTGTCGATCATTTAAGTGTCCGAAAGACATGTCATTTAGGGTGAAGAAAAAAAAGGCAGAATAGAATCTCACATCGTGATGAGAAATATATAATATACATATGATCTTTACAAAAAGAAAATAACTTTATTATATATACAACATTGGAGTACGCCAACCTATTATCAGCTTGGACAGTTATAACATCATGTTCTTACAATTGCTGATAAACACAACACTAAATACACGACAAAACAGAACACCGGAAGATTTTAAGATATGTGCATAAGGCTTGGAGAATCCAACTTGTCCCCTGAAAGCTCCAAAGTATCCAGCTAAATCTGGAAAATATGCTTGGGCTGACCCGAGCATTATAAGAAAATAATGTCTGGATCAATCTGGTAAACCGGCGTGAGAAAACTCTATCAAATCACATTGATTTCTATATTTGAAAACCTTTTTCAAAATAAAATGTATCTCGTAAGAACACGTCGCACATAAACACGAACGACTTTTTACCTTACTATAACAAACCACTTTTATTATAAAAATCTAGTGATATTATAATAATATCTATGGTTTTAAAATACCAATAATCAAGTAGCTGCGATGTGTGTACATCACAACAATAATAGGTATACAATCCAAAAACCAAAGGTGCTTATTTGAGAATGGATTTCCAACAATGGCAAGGTAATGGACTACTTTTTGAAAGCAGTACACCTTTAGATAAAATGTACTGTGAGATCAAAAATCTTTTGACCTCGACATGACAAGACGGGCCTACCCCTGACTGGATAGTACCGAATATAATCACCCCTAGGTTGTGATCAACAACCAAAAATGGGCCTCGAAGCATACATAGAGATATCGACTCCAGATAAGGGATGATCATACCCTAATAGGAGCGACCCATATAGCCTTATGGCCTACCTTGTTTTAGTCATTCCTAGCTTGTGGCCTGAGAGGCCAAGCTCTTACCATTTCCTCATAGCAAACCATCTTGGAATGCTAATAGTGCCCTCCAAGTAGCAATGTAATGCCAGCATTCATCCATACAAGTTCGTTTTGGGTCTGAACGAAACCAAAGGCACTTCAAGGAGCACCGCCTTTAATCATCTTCATGATGTCTTCCATTCGAACGCATATGTTGGCTCGATGTGGTTTTTGGATAATATGTCCGATTCCGGTCTCGCTAAACCAACAACCGATAATTTTTAGTTGACTCATTCCCGATTCTTTTGGAAGTATGCAACAAGTATTCGGGTCCTCACCGAGGAACTCGAATATACAATCATACTTCCTAAATCAAAACTGGCCAAGATTTGATAGTCGGTTATTTAACTATCAAATGATTAAACAACAAAAATTCAGAGATTTAATTTCCCATAGCAACCACTAAGCCTCAAAATAAATATCTCATTTATTAAATCTCTTTTCAAAATATTTATCAAAATATTCATATACTTATCTTACTGGCATAAGTATATTCACAAAATGTTATGAAAGATCTCTTTTTCCAAAATCATATTAAAATGATTAACAAAATTATTTAAAAAGAAACGGAGATAAGAATAAACCCAAATATTATTCCTTCGGTGTTAAGCATGGAACAAATGTCTACACCACCAAAATTAAGAGGGTTAATTTGGGAAAATCCCATCTTAATTTCTTTTATAAATTTCTTCAATAATCCTTTTAATAAATCTCTTTCTTTTATGAAAATATCCCTTACTAAAATTCCAAATCCATTTATAATACTCTTTTTAAATCCCCAAGTTTATTTATAAAACTCTTTTATAAATATCCAAAATCTTTTATAAACTCCTTTATAAATATCCCAAAATAATTTATAAAACTTTTTCCCAAATTTCAAGATCTCTTCCCATTTATAAAATTCCTTTTATAAAACTTTTCTTATTTTAAACAAAACTTGAATAAACCTTAATCAATAAAGTTCCTTTGATCAAATTAATTATTTAAAACAACTTGAAATAAAGAAGTCACTATTTAAACATTCTTCATTTAATTTATCTTTAAAGCACATTAATAAAATAATGATTTCAAAAAGTATTAAATTACTTCAAAACACCTTAACAAAATACTTGCTTAATTTTCCTTTAAATATTTCAAAATGAATAAACTTTAAACAATTATCATAAAAGGATAAAATGAAATATTTGACTTCAGAAAAATCCGAAAGAGGTGTAGTGACCACAATGGTTCATTTAATTGAATTTAACTTATCCCAATTATAACATGGGTATTTACATAACAACAGATATGTAACGGAATCAGCTAATACAACAATCAACATATAGATAAATGTCCAAGTTACCAAATTAGCAGACGGGGATTTGTTCTGCTAAACATATGTCCAAGTTATTATAATAGCCGAATGAGTTTTTATTCTACTTAAATAGATGTCAACACAATCTACTTGGTGTATTATGGCAGAACTATGATTTATTCCACCAAACAGATGTCAAAACGAATTTAATTTGCAGAACGGTGTTTATTTTTTGCTAAACAAATGTAAGTGGGTTTCATATTCAACTGGGGTTACTTAAAGGTAGCCAACAAAGAAATCCCTTGGATAAAAATATCCCTTTAAAAAGAAAGTTTCTTTAAAAAAAACCAATCTTCAAAAATAAAGTGGCTTAAAACTATCAAACTTTATTTAATAATTAAATAAAATTTAAACCTTTCTTTTAATAGTAACTAAACCTTTAATTAATAATTTAACAAGTTAACTATTAAATAAATAATTAAATAATAATTATCCCTTAAAATAAATAATTAAATAATAATATATCATTAAATAATTAATTAAATGAATAATTATTCTCTTAATTAGTAATTAAACCATTGATTAAACCTTTATTTAATAATAATTAAATCTAAATTAAGTCCAAATTAAGTCTTAATAAGCCTTAATTTAATTAGTAATTAATAAATAATTAAACCTCTTTTTAATCAATTAATTAATTAATAATTGATCTTTAATACCTAAATAATAATGATTAACACTTGATTAATGATTAAATAATAATTAATCTTTAATTAATTAACTAATTATAATTAACTTACTTAAAAATAATTAAGTTCCATTACCCTAACTTAATTAATGATTAAGCACTAATTACCTTAATTAACTACTTAATTAATTAATCACTAAATAATTATATAAATAAATAAATGATAATTATTTTTAAATACTTATAATATGTTTTGAAAACATTTTTTTTCAAAACAGTACTTAAGTTAAAACATTTTTAAATTCAAAAGAGTTCGTTTTCACAAACTGCATTTATAGCGACTATCGCTATATGACCCATAATTTCAAACTTGTTTCATACTCTAAATAGCTTTCAAAACTCTTATCTTTGATAATTAATTTACTTTTATAAACTTTGAATAAAGCTTTTTTTGAAAACAAAAACTAAAGTTTAAAATTTTATAAAACTTCCCTTTAGAAAACCACTAAAGTAAAACTAGTTGAAAACAAGGGATTTTCTATGTCGCAACAAAACTACAAGCTCAATTGCTAATTTTCCTAGCCTACAACATTATATGTATGATTACAAATATATATATATATATATATATATATATATATGACATAACATCATAATGTAAGCAAAGAACCTAACTTAAAAAACCTTGCTGCCTTTAACTTTATATTTTTCTAAATCTATACACATCACAACCGAGCACATATTACTCATACAAATCAACATCCATTTCATCACAACAAGTATCATATTTATCAACCAAAACAAGCAATAAATTAACATCAAAGTATACATCATAATTTAAAGTTAGTAACTTTAAATAAAGGAGTTAGTTTTTCTCACCTAAAAGCTAACCAAAACACTTCAACTCTTACTAACTTTTAGCACGACCTAGCTCATAACTTTTGCTTAAGGAAAAGATAAGATTTTAGTGGCCATAAGTCCTGAAATGATTTGGCCATGGAGTAGCAAAGGGGTTCGGCCATGGCTAGGTGGCTCGGCCATGCTTGAATAAGGAGGCTTAGGCTTGTGCTAGGAAGGAGGAGTGTTTGAATAAAGATTTTAAAGAGTATAAAGTGGGAAAGTTGTGAGTTTTTTTAATATTTTGAAGAGCATGGAAGCCATGAAATAATTTTCAAGAGCATGGAGGAAATTTTAAGAATGGAGATGAAATGAAAAAGTGGAGTTAAATTTCATGCAATAGCTTTTATATAAATTAGAAAATCAAATTACCTAAATGCCCTTGTACCATGCCCTCCACAATCTAAATTCCATGTCATTCTCCTTGTCCCCCCTCCCTTAAATTTCAAAAACACCTTGTCCTCCCTTCTTTTCCAATGCTCCAACATATAATTAATGCATTTGTACTTATGTTTCACATGACATCTTTTATTTCTTTTATTTTATATTTTCATAAAATCTCTTATCACTCTTTTTATATATACTTAAGTATATATACCTATGTATATACCAATATACACCAACTTATTTATAGATGTATGAGAATATATTTACACTAGAGTTCACAATGTTTTAGATGATTTTTAGTTGACGAAAAGTCGAAATTTCAGAAAGTGAATCCCAGTCACATTTTCGATTCTTCTTCGAAGTAGATATTTTTGTAAACAAATTTGGAAAACTATTTCACCCTCACAAATTATTATTTAAAAGAGTTTTATTTTTATTATAAAATCTGAATATTTAAAATTAATTAAATATTCACAAATAAAACGGTGAAATTCCGGGTTGTTACACTCTCTACCTCTTAAAAGAATTTCGATCCCAAAATTTTGCCACAACCTTAACCTAGAAAACAAAACAAATCAGGAATACTTAACACTATTCACCAGTCTGTAACACCCCCAATTTTAAATAGTATTATTCAGGATATTTAATTAGATAGATTAAATAAAATAATGTAGAGACTAGAGTGATAAGGGAATTGAGATTTAAAAACTAATTAGGGGCATACCTTAACTAAATGGATTTATAAAAATAGTTTATAAGTTAAATAATTAAGAGAATAAGGCAAGGGTAATATGGGAATAGCCGAACCCCATAACCCTTAAAATCCTTACAACCATTTCATTCTCATTACATTCTTACAAAAATAAAAGCATAAACAAAAGGAAACATGGCCGACCATAACCCTAGGAGAAGAGAAGCACAAAAATCAATTAGAGGCTAAGATTCAAGCTAGGAAGATTAAAGTGAAGAATAAATCTCAAGTTCCTTATCCAAACAAGGTGAATAATGATCTAAACCATCTCATATAAGTCATCTTGAATGTTTTAATTTAGGTTTAAGGTTGAAAACCGTATGATTGGATGAATGATGATATGCTTTGGTTTATATGCCATGTTATAATTTAAACAAGGATTTTTTTGGGATAATATAATTCGATTTTAAGGTTAATATCATGCAATTGATTTCCGAATGCCATGATGTTTGAATATGTTATGTAAAACATTATTTTGGAGATGAGTTTAAATTCTCATAATATTCCATGCTATGGATAATTTATTATGAATTTTGAACGGAAGAAATGGATAATTTTGGCTTTAAGTTATTTAAGGCAATCAAGTATTGTTTTCGGCTCTAAATTTTAAATATGTTAGAAAACATATTAAAAGTGAATTATTGTGATTTTTGGGGATTTTTCCTAAGTGTTTACTATGGTTATTAAATTATTTAAGTTAGAGAACTTAAATGTTTTAAATGTTTTGTTAAGAGGAAGGGCTTATTTGTTAAAATGATTTCATTTTTTAATTGTTGAATTCGGCAGCCTTTAGAAAAGAAATTTTATAAAGAATTGGCAACCAATCATATTTTGACAAATTAGTCAAGTTAGGTAAAAGGAATTACTTTGAAAGGCGTAAAAATCAATTTTGTTTTGAATTACAACTTCGCCACTTCCATTTGCTTGCTTCTGTCACCATACTTCTGCTAATGATCTTTCGCACCCATTTAAAACCAATGCACATGGTATCAAGGAATTGATACATAGTGTATTGGTGAAAGGTGAAAGGAATGTGTCGAAGGCATGCTTTTGAAGGGGTTGAAGCCATTATTATAAGCTTTCGAATCAATCCAACTTGCCTTTGTTTTTAAAAGAAGCTTTCGAAATAGTAGCGGTTTTTGAACCTATTCGATACCTAGTGGCCGCATTCATACCTTTCGAATTAGTTAGAGGCCACTTTTCTTTATAGTATTCAAAAGGGAAGCTTTCGTCCTTTTATATTTTAAGGCCGCTTCCTCAATGCTTTCGAAAGGGTTGTTTTAGCCACTTTTAATAAGAGTTTCGGAGGCAATGGTTTAGAAAGGTTGATTTCGAAGCTATCCTCTTCCCCAATTATCAATACTTTCGAAAGGGTTACTTTTGCTTCTGTTCTCTTTGACCCTATAGTGATACCAAATGTTAAACCCAATGGTTTCAAAAGAATACTTTTAAATGGTTTTGAAGCTATGTTTTCACAAACTCTTACTTGAACCCAATGCTTTTGAAGGGTATGCTTTATGTATTTCGAAAGGTATATTTTTAATTATTTCGAAAGGTATATTTTTCACTTTTTGGAAAGGAATAGTTCCAAGTATTCAAAAGATAAGTATCAGTGAAATTAGGGTTAAAGTCTACCATACCTAAAAGCGATAAAAGCGAAAAGCAATGTAGGATAAGTCGGCGACGACAACAGTCGGTGTTGGAAATGGCCAAGCAAAGCTTGCAGTGCAACAACGTCGACCGATTTAGTAGCAAGAGGCGTTGATGATTTGTGAGGAGAATGAGCGGTGAATCGCCCTGGCGATTAGGGATAGGAGGATGAGCGGTGCAACAGCGTCGATCGAGTTAATAGTAAGAGGCGTTGATGATTTCTGAGGAGGATGAGCTGTGAATCGCCCTGGCGATTAGGTTTAGAAAGAAAGTGGAATGAAACGTTTTCGTGTATGCGAGTAGAAGTGGAAAAGAAGGCCCGAACAAAATTGCAAAGGAAAGGGCATTTTTGGTACTTCAAAAAGACACGGTTGAATCATGTTCAAAGAATTATTATTAGTAGTAGTAAAGATTATGCAATTTAGTCATTTATTGTTTTATTATTTTGTATCTGATTTTGAATGTTGCGCTTGTTAGTTTCAGATGGTGTATTGGATGTTGATTGTATTTCTGGTGAGCTTCAAGTTATTGTTGAATTTGTTAAAGTGTAATGCTATATGTATATAGCATTTTATGTTAATAGTTAACTATTTGTATTATTTATAAATATTGTGGAATTTACAGGTGTATTTAATATTTTTGAACATTTCTAAGTACTCAACAGTATATGTTGTTTATGATTTTCACAGTACAAATATTGAACAGCAAGTTTTTGCATTATGGTAGTTGTATATAGCATTTCAGTATAATTGAAAGTAATAGGAATAAACATATTGTAGTGTAATTTAAAGTTGTATTACAAACTTTTCATACTTCTGCAATTATCCAGCAGTTCACCATTCTAGAATATGGCAATTGACTTCATACTTAAATGTCACATCAAACTATCATTTCAAATATCTTATAAATGCTACTGAATCTTGTAATTGCAATGCTACATTAAACTATCACTTTGCATATTTTAAACATGCTAGTGGACTTCATAGCTAAAATGCCACAACGGACTATCATTTTAGATATCATAAACGTACCAGTAGACTTTGTTAAAAAATGCATCATTAAACTATCAATTTTCATGTTATAAACACTCTAGTATATTTCATAGTTAAATTGTCATTATCATTTCACATATCACAAATATACTACTTGACCTTGTACAAAAATGCTACATTAAATTATCATTTTACATTTTTTTAATCATGCTAGTGGATTTCATAGTTAAAATGCTACATAAAACTATCATTTGACATATCATAAACATGCTATTGGACATTATATTATGTTTGACATCCTGTTTGCTTTTGCATTCATGCGTACCCGATTCTGGTTTACTTTTGTATACATACGTACTCGATTAGGCTTGGCATTCGGTTAGCTTTTGGATCCATACGTACTTGATTAGGCTTGGCCTCCGATTAGTTTTTACATTCGATTGTACGCTCAGTTAAACAATATATCTCGGATATAGATTGGTTTCATATGTATCCGATTAGGCTTGGCATCCGGTTAGCTTTTGCGTCCATATGTACCCGATTGGGCTTGGCATTCGGTTGGTTTTTGCATTCATATGTACTCGATTAGGCTTGGGTTCCGGTTAGCTTTTACATCCATACGTATCCGATTAGGCTTGGCATTCAGTTAGCTTTTACATTCGATGGTACGCTCGGTTAAACAATATATCTTGGGTATAGATTGGTTTCGTATATACCCAATTAGGCTTGACATTCTGTTAGATTTTGCATCCATACGTATCCGATTAGGCTTAGCATTCAGTTAGCTTTTACATTCGATAGTACGTTCGGTTAACAATATATCTTAGGTATAGATTGGTTACATATATACTCGATTAGGCGGCATTCGGTTAGCTTTTGCATCCATACGTACCCGATTAGGCTTGGCATCCGGTTAGCTATTGCATTTATATGTATCCGATTAGGTTTGACATCTGGTTTGCTTTTGCATTCATATGTACCTGATTAGGTTTGGCATCAGGTTGGATTTTGCATCCATGCATACTCGATTAGGCTTGACATCTAGTTAGCTTTTCCATTCGATGGTATGCTCAGTTAAACAATATATCTCGATGACCGAGTCTGTGACCAAGCCCGTGACCGATTCCATTACCTATCTCGTGATCGAGCCTTTGACTAAGCCCATGACATGGTAGTGGACTTTGTACTTAAAATGCTACATTAAAATATCCATTTTACACATGATAGTGAACTTCATAACTATAATGCTATATTAAACTATCATTTTGCATATCCTAAACATGTTTGTGGACTTTTTAATTGAAATGTTATATTAAAATATCATTTTGTGTATTGTAAACATGATAGTGGACTTCATAACTCAAATACTATGTTATACTACCATTTTGCATATTTTAAATATGCTAGTGGACTTTGTAATTAAAATGATACATTAAATCTCATTTTGCATATTGTAATCATAATATTGGACTTCATAACTATAATGTTATATTAAACTATCATTTTGCATATTATAAACATGACATTGGACTTCATAACTCAAATGCTATGTTAGACTATCATTTTGTATACCTTAAATATGCTAGTGGACTTTGTGATTAAAATGCCACATTAAATATTATTTTGCATATTTTATCTTTGATATTGGACTTCATAAGTAAAATGCTATATCAAACTTTCATTTTGCATATATTAAACGTAATAGTGGACTTCATAACTTAAATGCTACATTAAACTATCATTTTGCATATCATAAACATGGTAGTGGACTTTGTGATTAAAATGTTACATTAAATCCCATTTTGCATATTGCAATCATAATATTGGACTTCATAATTAAAATGCTACCTTAAACTATCATTTTGCCTATTTTAAACATGATAGTGGACTACATAACTCAAATGCTATATTAAACTATCATTTTGCATATCATAAACATGGTAGTGAACTTTGTAATTAAAATGTTACATTAAAAAATACAAATGCTATATGTAGTTATCATTTTGCATATTCTATTCATGGTAATTCTCTTTAGGAATACTTATTTCATTTTGTATATTCTATTCATGCTAGTTTACTTTAAATATACATATGCTAAATTCAAGTATCATTTTACATATTTTTTCATCTTTGCTCAATTGAAATATGTTTATGCTATATCCAACTATCATTTTGCATAGTTAGATAATGGTATTATATTTAAAAGTACAAATGCTATATTAGTCTATCATTTAGCATATTAAACACAATCTACTATGTTTCAAATATAGAAATGCTATATCTAAATATCATTCGAAATTCATGGTACTTTTTGGACTTTTTTCTTCTTCTTCTAGATTATGCTTTTCCATTCGTTTCTTAGATCTTGAATTTACAGCTCTTGAATTCAAAGGTTGAGTAATTTCTGACATAGGTTTGGGTTGAGGCGTCAAGTTAAGTTTTTTCGATTTTGGAGAAATCGACGTCAACAATGGAAGATTTAATTCGGTTCGAACATCGACAATAAAGAGGCTTAGACGGCGGCGGCTTGGATGACGACGACTTCAGACGACGATTGCTTGGACGACAACGGCTAGGGCAAGCAGTAGCTGAAGGTAGACGGCGGCTAGGGCAAGCTTTGGACGAACGCTGAGGAAACTATCGAAGTCGGAAAACTGAAAAAACGCGCTACTGTCCTTCTGCCTAAATTCTAAATGTTGCGTCTTTGGTTTTTCCTTTAAACTAATTACATATATATATATATATATATATATATATATATATATATAAGAGTTCACAACAGTTTAAAGAACTACATTTTTTGTAGTTATAATATCACGCTTTAATATAATTGAAAACTCGGTTAGATTCATTTTATTTATCACTACTTATATTTATTTCTATATAATAATTATTTTCTTGAACTAAAAGCAACATAGTTGCACTTCGTCCTGGACGACTCAAGTTATTGGACCGGTAACCCAAGTTATTGGATCGACACCGTATAAAACACACCATTTTCAAAGACAGATCTCTCCCATATGCCTGATATTTAAGATGAGCACTGGAACATAACATAAAAATACAGAAAATTTATCCACTATAATCATTGTTACATGAGCAAATCATTATACCAACTTAAAATAAAAAACGGTTTGGCTAAAGTCCCTATTAAGTTTTAAAATACACCAAACATCCTTGTCAAAAAAAATATGTAAATTAGATCATTAAAATTAAGTTACTAAATAATTACAAACATTTATGCAATTATATCCAAAAATTGCAGACATTTCCTCAATTATTCACTGAAAAATTACGGAAATTTCTGCAATTATTCATCAAAAAATTGCGGAAATTTCTCCAATTATTTATCAAAAAATTACGAAAATTTATGCAATCTTTGAATATAATTGCATAAATATTTGCAATTATTCACTGAATAATTACATAAATATATGCAATTATTCTATAACTTAATTCTAAAGATCTAATTTACAATCTTTTTTTGGATGAGTTTTCATGTATTAAGATTGATTTTAAGAACCTAAGCCTAATATTCATTAAAAATATGATGGTGAGTTGACTGGTACAACAAATATTAGTTATCTGAGCCGATATTTGTAACCAAAAGAAAACTTCCTTGTCAAAACTGACTATATTTAAGAAATAATTTATATAATTATTATTTAACAACAAAATTCCAACGCCTGATGAACTGGTTATCTGAGACCTACATCCAAGAAACCAAAAGCCAAACACTCATCGTGCCCATAGTGACACAAACCAAATCTCATAGTAGTTATTCTTATATCAGACACATAATATTTGTAATTCAATAGACATTCATATCTGCAAAAGAAATCAAGGAAAGTAAACACATCATTGGTGGATTATTAAACAAGTAAAAAAATTTAAAAGCAAATCCACATTTTTATCAAGATTTTTCTGGTACGAATCACAATCTTTACTTGTAAGCTTGACATCATAAAACTGAATAAACAAATAACATCAGGTTTATGTATACACTGACTAACAAAATCTACATACATACCACTGGCCATGAATCTTACACACTGATCCAGAATAGCATTATAGTTTCTTGGAGACTTGTTTTGCATCACGAATATGGAACATAAGCTGCCAAATTGCAAATTAATACGATGATTAACAATTTATTTTCAGTGACCTACAGAAATATTACCTTTGTTCCCACATATAGCGATATGAATATTCCACCTAGAACAGGTAAGCCTGCCACATTTAAACAAAAACAAAGTTAGAACACTGTTCAATAAATGCGAGTGTATTAATCATCAGAGAACCTTCAAATATGTTTTTAAGGAATTTTACCATCTCTTTGGAGCAACCGTGAAACAAACCACCTCATACCTGATGGCCCTATAACATATCCAACAAGGTTTGCAACCTGTTACATAAAAGCTTAATATTTCAGTACATTTTGAGAAGGATATAAAAACTACTTGAGGAATGCTTATGTACATAGCAGAGAAGCTATTTGAGATCAGTAACTTCACATAATGGTAGCTGCATATTGTGCCTCTTTTTATATGATTAAGATTACTCTACAGCAGAAGGCCTAAACTAAAAAATAGATAAGAAATATTATGCAGCTAATCAGAATGATACATGCAATCAGCTTTGTCAAACATATAGACAATATTGTCATCGAAGAGAGTTGATATTTATATTTAAAGAACAAAGAAATGGTACATGAGAGTGGTGTGGTATGCCAAATGTGGAGCATTTAATGTAAATGAGAAAATTTCAACATAGATCTGCTATTTTAATAGCATACCATGAGACATGTAATGGTAATGGCTCCAGAAACAGCACTTAATTCACGGAGGACAAACCTCCCAGTTGAATTTTTTACCTGAAAATGATAGTAGAATGCATGACTAAGAACATTGCAGTGATACAAGGAAGATTTTGACGAAGAATTTAGTAAATTCTTACCACCTAAGGGAAATAATTAAATTGGTGATTGATTATAATATAGCATGAGAATATCATGTGCTGAATGTATGATCTCACATTAGGTAAAGTAACCAGTATAAATAAGCAGCATTGATAACAAAACAACAGATGTTTTATAGCAAAAGCTTCAGCCCTAATCAACAAACGCAGGACACATATATAAAATGTTATAGAGGGTCAAAATTGATTTGGTTGTACTTGTATACTATTATTTACTTTGAATGTTAATTTACATTATATTAGCTAAGAGTTCATCTGCTCGTGTTGATTTTTCCATTTTCATTTGCATTTTCCATCTTGAATTTAAGAATAAAATGTTAAAAATTGATTTTAACATAGTGAAATTGGGTTGAGTAAAATTAATAAGAGTAAAAAAATATTTAGAGTAAAAATGAAAAGTGAAGAATAGCGAAGACCGGCAAGTGAATAATTGAACTTCTCCAATGTTTTGAACATCCGATAAGTACATATATTTAATGCACCAGTTGGGTAGCAATTGGTAGCATAATGACGCCTAGGATTGCTACATCCAACATAATACCTATTGTGGGGATGCTCAATGATAGTGAGACACATTTTACTGTTCAGTGTTCACACTTAATTTTGAGTTTCCTAAGAAAAATCTACTTTTTCGGGAAAGTTTAAATAATTCTTAAAAAATATAAAATAAATTTAAATAAATTTTTTCCTAAGAAAGTTAAAGTTTCGTCAAATGGTTAAGTTTCCAAAAAAAGTTCAAATTTGTCTAAAAAAAGGGAACTTCTCAGAGTAGTCTAGAGTGAAAATATTTTATAAAACATTTCAGAAATTTTGAAGAACATAATCATCAAATTCAAAACCATTAAAAAGAAATAAAAGATTTCAAAGTTAAACAGAAAATACAACTTTTTCTAAAAATATATCAAAATTTATATAAAAACTATCTAAACTTTTCAAAAGAAAACCCAACTTTTAAAATATAATTTTAAGTACTGCATTTTTTTTAATGCAATAAATTAAACAATAAAAGTAACATCAATCAATTCCACCATTGCGGTGGTACTATTTTAGAAAGAATAACACACATTCTACCTGACATCTATTCACAGTTGACTTAACCACTATTTCAGGAATCATAAATAAACATGTTAGCCAAGCCCATGAAAGAAGTTTCCTGTAAATAAGTAAAAGAAAACAACATGAGATTGAATTAACAAGCTATAGAGTAATAACTTCCAAACATAATTGCATCGTTAAAAAATAATATTGATGCCAAGGAAAAACTGGTTTACCACTCCAAATCATGCCATAGAGCAACAAATGTAAATATAGCCCACACGTTGAATAACTTCCATCTAGATCCCCCCAGTGGAATGTACATGTACCTAAACAAATTGTGATTCTTGCTATTAGAAGATGAAAGTGGGTCTGACACCGACTGAAATTTGAAGCCAAATTACAATAGCTCGTACACTGGACACAAAGCATCTATAATTTTAAAGACAGCATCAGAAATTTCCTAAAGATAAAAATAAATCTAAACTTCATTTTGAGTTGACTATTAATGTTATTGTTTTGGTCTTTTTATTATTTTTAGTTTTAGCTTTTAATTCAAATTCCACAAACTATCTATTGGTAAAATGCCATTAGAAAATCAAAATAAATATGAAATAACTCAGTACATATTTAAACACAGTTGATCTAGACACCTTGGAACTCCAATCATGGACCCAAAAAAGTGTTATACTGATAAGTTCTGAATGGTACATAGACAGCTCCCATTCAATATTTTGCATTCCTAATAAGTCTATTTAATAACCAAAATTCTTTTCACTTGAGCTATAAATCATTTTTAATAAAAGGTTGGTGAAATTAGGATGAGAACTAGCTAACGATTAAACATGATAGCGTTCGTGGACTTAGAAATTATTTAAGTTGTCATTATAATTATGAGGCTTTCAGTGCCCTTGAATGCCAAAACCAAATAAATAATTAATTTGCAATAAAACACATATCTTAGTTGAGAACAAACGAACCTGACAAGCCATTTGTTGAAAGATGCATGCCAGCTTTTCCAAAAACTCTCCAAATCATGGCAGTTGTTTATACACCTGGGCATGTTCTCAGGAGTTTCAATTCCACCAATCTGAAATTTGATCATTAACTATGCTAAACATGGCTAGTTTGTTTCTGAAAATTTAAAATGACACAAATTATCCTACCAAGTAAATTAAAGTAAAGATTCTAGCCTGGAAATTAACCTCACAATACCAGCTAATTTAGGTTCCCTAAGACAGCATTTGCTATTATCATTGTTTTAAAAAACCCATCTCCATACTTGCCTTGAGGAGCGCCTCAAGAAAATGCGAGATAAAACGCATTGAGGCTTTCCCCAGAAGGCTTTTTACCTCTAAGGCTTACGCCTCGACATCTTAAGGCATATGAAGCGTACAAAGCATACGCCTCGCACACCTCAAATTGCTGAGGCGTGTGACTCAAGATTTTTTTTATCTTTAGTTGTAAATATTGACACCAACAGAGCCATTGAACTTCAATTATTTGATGGAAAACGGAAAAGAACAAAATTTAAGGAAATGGGAGTTTTTTTTTTCTTTTTCAGTTTCAGTATCGATATGGCTAAGTAAGATTGTTTTTGAAACAACGATCGAAAGCTACATAGTGGATTTTCTCAACTGCTATTTAAAGAAATTTTCTAAATATGCAGCATTGAATCTTCGAATAAATTTTGTCTATCGATTTGAATTGGTAGAAGGAAAAATAAATAAAATCATAACTTACATTATTTCCTTCTACTTGTAATAGAGATTAATTCCACTAGAATTGATCAAAGATCTTTTTTAAAATCTAGAAAAAAAACTGAAGACATATAGAAAAGAATGAAAATAAATAAAATACATACCACTGCGGTGCTAAAAATTGAATAAAATTCTTCAAAAGATTGAATCATACACACACACACAGAGTTTAAATTTTATTTATTTATGATTTTAATTATTTTTATACTTCTATGAATGGATAATAAAGAATGATTAGGACTGAACTCTTTAAAGTTAAGTGTTTATACTATTATATATTTACGATTTTATATGATTAATTGTTAACTTTTTTGTATTAACCAAAAATTAATAATAACAAAGCAACAATCATTTACGTCTTAATGTTTACCCAAAAAACTTGCGCCTCAACGCTTTGAGGCTTATGCCTTGCCTCACGAGTAAAAAAAGGCCTCGTGTACGCTTTTGCATTTTAAAACATTGGCTATTTTATAAGCAAAAAAACAGTCAGCAAAAGATTGTTCTGAGTTAATAGGATTTAAGAAAATAAAATAGGATTTTTCTTGGAGTTTCAAATAAATTGAAGATGTGTTCTGTGTATAAACAAAGAGAATGTTTATGAAAGAACACAAAAAAATGGTTTATAGAAAATAAAATAGGATTTTCTCAAAAAAGAAAAGGAGATGAAAGCAAATAAAGGAATATAACAGGATGATGGTATAAAAACAAAGAAAAAAGGTATATTCCAAATTTAATAAATGTGTGTCCACTGACTGTGGGTTTCAAGCTGGTATTGCCTGCAAAAATTATTTCTGGAAGGACAATATGGCATCCAACAGACCCTCACATAGCAGGGTTCCAGCCTTTTTCTATTCAAGAACTGAACTGCTCTTAGAGGTTGGAAAACATGTATGGAGTTTCCAATGCAATTGAGCTAATCTGTTGATGGCACCTTGAATGCAGCAAAATACTAAGATTTATTGAAGTTAGCTACATTGCATATGAAGTGCTTATTTTCATGAATAAGGTTTAAAAGAAAAGGCACATGTTGGTTGTCGATGACTATTCATCAGGTGATCCCAAAACTTTAAAATTCTGTTACCAACAGTCTGTTTTTCTTATCACTAATATGTATAATATGTTGATTAATAACAAAGATACTCCAATTTATGTTTATAATGGATATGCTACTGCTTGAAGGAAAAAAAACATAAATGGACTCAAATTGAGTTTCCTGTTGACATTTAAGAATTGAGACTAGAGAAGATATTAAAAATAGACCCATGGATCTACACATCTTGGTCGAAAAAGAATCCATCAGTAAAAAAATGAAATTGATTGAACATCCTTCTTATAACAAAAGAAAAGGAAACATAAATCATGAATCAACTAAACCTACTAATAATTTTTTATAAAAGAAAATATAATGGTAAGGTTTGATTTATTCATACAGATTTCACAAGCAAAATATCTCATTTAAAAAAGTTTGAAACAACTGGGTGCAAGCAAGATGATGGGGAAAAGCTTCATCATCAAGAGGGAAACACACCAGACACTAGCCAAGTCTCATGTAACCGTATTTTTTTGCCTTGAACTGCATTTCGGACAGTACTATGTAGGTAAGCAATACGAATTTTCATAGAACATACTTATCCAAATTAGATTAATACTTCCAGTCAAGATTCTTATGCATGTAATGGGCTCAAAGTTGGTGAATCTTATCCAAACTGGTTAGTGAAAGGTTGGCTACTTAGAACAATTTTGCAATTTTTGAAATAATAATTTGATATCAGAAACATACATATCCAACAACAACAAAAATAAATAAATAAAATAAAAAATAAAAAAATTGTTAGATATGTCAAGTGACTGATATATAACGGAGTTAGGGATCCAGTCATTTTTTCTAATGTTACCATTTTTGTTTCATTTTTAATAATTTTCCAGTTGACCAACACTCCCAAACCACATACCCAACACCAGGGCACAAACATGTAAATATTGGTGTTGAAAAACTTCAAATAACATAGTTTCTGTGATTACTAAGGAGTCACCATTAAAAGATCAAATTATATGTTGACATTTTATGAAGCTTTGGTATGTAAGAATCCTTACACAAATAACTATGCAATACAGATGTCAGTGCTGTAAATTTGAGCATATATAATAACCAGAAATATGGTAAAACACGTACTAGAGTAGAACACGTATTAATTGATAGCATATAGGGTAAACCACTTATTAGAAAACGCTTACACTAAACAAGATATAATAGCCAGAAATTGAACAATAATCAAATTAACTGATAGCTTATAGGGCAAAACACATATTAGACAACCGAAAAATCTTAGCGTGGCATATGTACCAGGGACCAGAATCTGAAATAACGCCATATCAAAAGGAACTTCAGCCACATAAAGTTCAATACCTGATAAGAGGTTGAAAATGAGATATATCATAAAACTCAGAAGAATGGATGTTTGTAAATGAATATTTGTACATCAGTACTTCTTGATATATAGTTGGCATCTCTACCAAACAGAGGCAGATAAAAATTGATTTGTGAAGTATAACAATGTTCCAAATCCACAAATCTAGGAGTACAATGGTATCCAAAATGAAGCATGGAACAAAGTGGCTTAAAAAAACAAGATTATGAAAAGCTATCAAAAAATGAGCCCCCAATATGTCATTGGTTGTGACAAGTGTTACCCCATATCCAACAATGAAGAGTTCTAATGGTGACAAAGCCCTCCATAAATTGCTGTAAAAGAAAACAACAGAATGTGAAGTTGAGAAGTAACACTTTCGTGTAAGAAGATTATGATTTTGACTCGAAAAAATATAATGGACTACCTTTTAGCAAAGGCATTATAATAGAAGAAATGTGTAATCCCCTCTATTAGAAAAAAATTAAGAAGCCATCGAACTCCATACCATGCTGTCTGCCCCTTTGAATAATTTTGTTGAGGCATATCTAACTGTAAAAGAAGCTTGCCGTCATTCTTAATAAGCGAAGATGGATCATAAGCGTATCTCCATCAAGTTTTATAACGGATTGGTATAGCTACAAACTAGACATGAATAACATAATACGATCAAGCACGTAACCAAGAAACGATGCAGTTCAAATCTCAAAGCAAGCAGTGTACATTAGTATATAACCAGATGACCACAGTTTAACGTAAGTATTCAGATTAATGGCAAAGAGATTATTCTTTTTCAGAAAAAGTTTAAAAAAAACCACCAACAAACAAAACACTTCACTGTTAATGTCAAGATAATTTCAAAAGTGAACAAAATAGCGTCCGTTCTCCAGTATGTTGCTTAATGGTGTCGGTGTGTCCAATTTAAGGTTGTCATTGACAATAATCATTATAATGTTGCACCATGGATACAAACATTATTTTAAAGGACACAAATTAGAAAGTAGTAGTTTCTCATCTGTATTAGAAACTCATATATGAAATTCATACGGAGTCAATGAAACAGATACATTTCTAACTCAGTGGATAGCTATGCCTTTAAAGAGCCACTAAAGTGTGGCTAAAGCACTTAGCGGATTCACTACCTGCTAAGCGCTTTTGCACCATAGTGATAGAGCTTTTATTATTATTTTAGCGGATTCTCTGAAAGCGCCACTATTTTCTGCTATGGCTGCTAAATCACGCTGAATCGTGAAATTTCCTACCCAGTATAGTCACAATTAAAAATAGAACTGTTATTATTATTATTATTTTGTATATATACTAGTCAAGAAAAATTATTAGCAGAACATGTCAGTTTTCAAACAATCAAAACAGACTAATTTTAACCATGTCAGTAGACAGCTCAGTAAAATGTAATTGTTTGCCCTTATGAACTACTATCAATTGCGCATTAAAAATTCATGCTGCAACTAGGAGATGGGCAAAAAAAAGTAGCAAAACTCGACATGTTTCATTTTGTGCATTTCTCAGTTACCTACCTATGCCATTGTTCGAAAGTACAGAGCATAGAAAATAAACTTTTTCATTGTTTCTAATCCCTTATGTTAACACTGACTTGCTCCCAGTGCAAAAGATCAGTCTTAGCACAAAACCTTTACGGAAAAATGCTTGATCATAAGGAATCAAGATCAACAAAGAACAATATCTTATAACCCAAAATGCAGCTTCCTAATGGAATATATTATATAGCAGCAAAATATCCATTTAGGTGTACAGTTGACATACACAGACAAATGCTGCTCCTCAAATTACACCAACTCCACAATATATGCAAATACGTTATTACATCAAGCCCATCAATTATATTATATATATGGCTTTGTGACTCCGAGAACAAAATCACAATACCAAGCACTCCTGCTTGTACCATTGATCTAATTGCCAAAAAACCATAAAATCCTGTGTAACAACAAATACAAAAAAAGATTGTGGAATAAAAAAAGGTTTACCACCACAGTGACTACATACTCTGGGTGAAAAGCCTACATAGTTCATGTGTATTAAAAGCATTACATGATCACGTTCTTCTTTTGCAATCCCAATGGTCAACGCATAATATATGGTGTAGTATGTTATAACATGCAACAATCTAGAGTTTGGAGTAAATAATGTTAGACTGGAGTAAATTACATTAAACAGTTGTGTTATAAATTAAATTAAAGTAATATATGGTTAAATGGAGTTCAACATTATTGGAGGATGACAGGGAGTTATTGTGACATTGGGAGTCACATTGGAGTTATGTGATACGGGGAGTCGCATTGGAGTTACGTGACACGGGGAGTCGTCGAGAATAAATCTTGATAAGTTTCACGGGAAGGTATGTGAGTCGGCAGATATGGAGTACTACAAACTGTAATGAATGGAGATAAAGACCAAAACAGTCGAATCAGGGAAATATGTTAACTTGGGGACGCCCTTAGATGAGAAAGATCAAACTAACTTGGGGAAGCCCCTACATGAGCAAGATCAATTGAACTACCTAACCTAACCCAGGCAAGGTTACGTTAAATATCACACTCATATAAGGTTTGGGTGATATGGACTGCATGTCGACCCCTAACGAGAGCAACGAAGAATCCAGATATTTCATTTGAAATGAAAGTAGCAAAATAAAATTCCCTTCAAAATCTACTTCTTCATCATTTTTACCTAATATCATATGATTTGACGTAGTAAAAAAAAAGTTATTTACAGCTTTTTTTTTCTTCCTAAGGAAAAATAGATAAAAATGTGAGAAGAAAGGTATTTGTCTCCTCGTCATTATAATTATTAAAAATTGACCTAGATGAAAGTCAAAGACACTACCTGTTTAGCAAATGCGTTGAAGCTTATGATTGGTCCTGCGATGTAAAGTGGGGCATAAACCAAGTAACACAGATAAGCACTATATGAATATTTCTCACATGGCAAGCTTGTCTCCTGCCAAAGTCAATGTAACAAAATATTTATATTATTATTCAAATTAAGCATAAATATTAGCAGTCAATTCACTTGTTAATGATCATCTACTAGGAGTAGGTTGTGTATATATACAAAAAATTGAAGGACATGGAGAAGATAATATGTTGATTTGTATTTACAATGTCAAACAGAAACCATGCAATCTTTTTATACGACCAAATCTTGAATATTATTTGATACATATGCACCATATGTAGGTTGAAACAAGCATTTTGGGATTCATTAAATGAAATTATGCAATCAATAAGCATGAAAAGATATTTATAGGTGGTGATTTTAATGGACGTGCAGGGAAAAACAGTAGAGAAGATCGTAGAATACATGGAGGGTTTGGTGTTGGAACGAGAAATGAGGAAGGCGAATCACTATTTGATTTTGCTAACGCATTTGATTTAGCCACAACAAATACTGTTTTTAAAAAAGAGAATAACATTTGATAACATATAAAAGTGGGTCACACACACACACACACACACACATATATATACATATATATACACACATATATATACATATATAACGGATTTAGCATCATGTAAAGATTGTAAAGCAATACCTGGGTAAAGTTCAACGATCCAACATCGATTACTAATATTAAACATTCTGTTTAAGGGACCGAATTCAAAGAGTATGAGTAAAGGATCTAAAAACATAAAATGGAAAGAACAAAAAGATAACAGGATTTAAAAAAAATTAAAAGTACATGACGAAAGAGACAAAATGATATTGGAACGATAATATTGATAAGCTATGGACTAACAGTGCAAACATCAAATAAAAAGGTAGAGAATTCAATGAGAAACTAAACAGAAAAAAATATATTAAAAAGGAAACTTGATGGTGATGTGAAAAAGTTCAAAAAGTTGTCCGATTGAAGAAATAAAGTTACAAAGTGTGGCAAAATAGTAAAAAACAAGAACATTTAGATCACTAAAAAACTTTAAAGGAAGAAAAATTGTTGTTATTATAGCCAAATAAAATGCTTACAAAAATATATATGATAAATTAGGTACAAAAGAAGTGGAAAAAATATTTATAGATTAAACAAAATAGAAATAAACTAACAATTGATTTCAAACATATAAAATACATTAAAGATTCGAACAATAATATATTACTAAAAGATATAGATACTTTAAATAGGCGGCAAGAGTATTTTGAATGATTAGTTAATGAAGAAAACCCTAAAGGTGAAGTAGAACGAGTAGAAAATAAGATGAGGATGGTGTACAAAATAGAAATTAAAGAAGTCGATGACACAATTAAAAGCATGGGGGGAAAATAATGCAGTTGGCCCAAAATAATATGCCAATAGAGACATGAAAAACATTAGGAAATAAAGATATTGAATAGCTTTTAGATTTATTTAATAAATATTAATGGAAGGTAAAATCCCAAACGAGTGTAGGAAAGGATGTTAATACCAATTTTAAAAAATAAGGGATGATTGAAAATTTTGGTAACTATAAAGGAAATAAACTAATGAGTCGCACAATGAAACCACGAGAAAGAGTGATAGACCAATGATTAAGAAGTGAATCATCAACATCGTATAACAAGTTTGGTTTTATGTCGTACCGATCTATAATAGAAGCTATACACTTAATTCGACGATAAATTGAGCACGGTAGGAATAAACAAAAAGATTTACATGTGGTTTTCATAGATCTAAAAAAAGGGTATGACAAAGTACAAAGGAACATAATTTGGTGAGTGTAAGTAAAAAAACAAATATTTCAACGCACGTAATAAAGTTAATTCAAAATATGTATGGCAACAAGAAGGTATGAAGTACATGTGGAAAAAGAATTGAGTTCTCGGTAAATCTGGGATTACATCAAGGATCTATTTTGAGTCCATATCTATTTGCAATAGTCTTTAACGAAATAACAAAGGAAATTCAATCAGATATAAAATGGTGCATGACGTTTGTTGATGATATTGTATTAATTGATACCCAATGTTTCAGATATCGGCCATCTTGGCTGATATCTTGGGAAAAGTTCTAGCGGAAGGAAACACAAAATTTTGACAGAAATCTCGTTTTCCATATATCAGTCGAGATCTCAGTATCTCGACCAATATCTCGATTGGGATCAAATTCCGACTCAACCAATATTAAGGTATATTTTTTTGAAAACTTGGATTTTGCTGAAAATTAATATTTATGTGATAAATAGCATAATAAATATTTATATATGCATGTGACCAATTGAAATATGGAGTTTTGACACCATAAAAGCAATGGTACAAGTCGAATCGTATTCGAATGCACGGAACTTGAGATAATGACTGATTGCACAAAAACTAATACTTTTAAAATTTACACAAATTCAACTCTGGGATTAAAATTTCGTAAGTCATAAATGTTGTATTCCCTCTATTTATGTCTTTCTTATCATTTGACAAGAGAACTATATAGTGGGATGGAAACAAATTTAAAGAGAAAGAGAATTGAAAAAAGAATTTAAATCCGATATTGATTAAGAGAAATCAGTGAGTAAATACCTCACTCAATCCCTCTCACCCATGATTGGATGTTATTTTCCTATCATATGCTTCCATATAATAAATATAGTTGATGTTTGATTGATTCTGATACTGGAGGATGACCATATTCGATTAGGAAATGACTAGATTCGATCAGAATTATGGAAATTTTACTTTGATAGAACTTGATAAGAGATATTCAATTTATGAAATTTCTCAATTTTTTGTGTTTAGTTCAATGTTGGATCATGAGATGATTTAAATCAGCGGAATTGGGCGATTGAAGTAGAATAAATGAAAAGGATAATCAAGTGAATTATTATTTTTAAGGTAGTATTTATAGATATTATTGTGCATGCAAATCAATTTTAAAGATAATATAAACCCCGAGATATTCTCGAATTATACAGAGATGTAGATCCGAGATGAATGCCCGAGATATACTCATCTCGTCCAAGATCTTTCTTGATATAAGATTGGACCTTTAGAATTCTAAAGATGGAAACGTGACTGAAAACCAAGATTTAAAACCTTGTTGACCTCAAAAGAAAACGTATAATGGTAATTAGAAAATTAAAGAAGCGTGATAGAATCAAAAGGGCTTAAATTTAGTAGAACTAAAACATAGTATATATCATGCAATTTCAGTAAAGAAAATATGGAAAATAGTACCATAAAAATTCAAGACCAATTGAACAACAAAAGAGATGTGTTAAAATATTTGGTTCAATACTACAAGAAGATGGAGAGATAGAAAGAGACATACAAATCGAATAAACACAGACTGCATAAAATGAAGACAGGTTAATATCATTTTATGTGATAGGAGAATACCAGAGAAACTGAAAGGAAAATTACATAGAACAGCGATTAGATCTATCGTTTCGTATAGAGCAAAATGTTGATGGTCAAAAAAGAGATGAGAAATTAAGTTAAATGTAGGGGAAATGAATATATTAAGACAGATGATTGGAATTGATAAAAAAGATAGAATCATAAATGAAATGGAGAGAGAAATTAGAAGTAACACCTATAAATGAGAAAATTAGAGAAAGTGCTAGAAGGTATGGGCATATACAAAGAATACAAGATGATACGCATGTAGAAAAAGGGTATAATAGTTACATTGAAGGAAAAAATGCAAAAGGGAACATCTAAATTAACATGAAAAGAAATTATCAAAAATGATAAATCTAACAAGAAAGATAATTTAAGATGGGAAATTAATGAAATTGAGAATCCATGT
This sequence comes from Allium fistulosum, assembly GCA_030737815.1. NCBI lineage: Eukaryota > Viridiplantae > Streptophyta > Magnoliopsida > Asparagales > Amaryllidaceae > Allium > Allium fistulosum. The sequence continues at coordinate 344,737,865 of CM060902.1, forward strand.
GGTCAACCCCAAGCAGTTGGGAAAAGAACGCAAGGATGATGATAATGATGATGATGAATACCGAATGGAAATTTTTAGTACCAAAGATCGAGGACGGCATTAAAACAGATTGAAAGGTGATGTGGTGGGCCCTGGAAAAGAAGAGGGTCCCAACAAAGTACATTACACTTATCAAGGATATGTACGATGATGTTGTGACTAATATCAGACCATGCGATGGTGAAACCGGTGATTTTTCCATTAACATAGGATTACATCAAGGGTCAGCTTTGAGCCCCTACATTTTTGCTCTAGTGATGGATGAGGTTACGAAGGGTATACAATGTGATATTCCTTGGTGTATGTTATTTGCCGATGATGTTGTGCTAATTGATGAAAGTAGGATTGGGGTTGATAGACAACTGGAGCTGTGGAGACAGACTTTAAAATCAAAGGGTTTCAGGCTTAGCAGAACTAAAACAGAGTATATGAAGTGCGGGTTCAGCGGTGTCAGGTCGGAAGATGGTGATGTCACTATGGCTGGACAAATAGTTCCCAAAAAGAAATCATTTCGATATCTAGGATCAATGTTGCAGTATAATGGTGAGATTGATGAAGATGTTAGTTTTAGAATTCGAGCGGGATGGGTGAAATGGCGACAAGCGTTTGGGATTCACTGTGACAGGAAGGTCCCACAAAAGCTTAAAGGAAAGTTCTACAAAACGGCAATCAGGCCTGCGATGTTGTATGGTGCAGAATGTTGGCCTACTAAAAGTCAACACGTCCAAAAGATAAGCGTTGCAGAGATGCGTATGCTACGATGGAGCTGCGGTCATACAAGAAGAGACCGAATTAGAAATGATGATATACGTGATAAACTTGGAGTAGCACCAATTCAGGAGAAACTAATTCAACATCGCTTAAGATGGTTTGGACATCTTCAACGAAGGCCGCCCGAGGCACCTGTGCGTGTTGGAATTATAGGTCGTGTTGAATGCCCAAGGAGAGATAGAGGTCGACCAAGGTTGACATGGGAGAAAGTAGTAAAAAGAGATTTGAAGGATTGGGGTATATCCGAAGAGCTGGTGACGGATCGGAACGAATGGAAGTTAGCGATTCACGTACCAGAACCATGAGCGTTGAGTTTTATAAGTTTTAAATTATAGGACTAGAAAACATGAGCCTAAGACGTAGGTTTGGTCTTTGATCAATATTAATATTAGTATCATTATCGCTATTAGTATTATTATTATCATTCCTCTTATATATATACATATATATTTTTATTTTATTTTACTTTACTTAGCTATTATTATTAATTTACTTATTTGACTTTGTTTTATTATTGCTATTGCTATTGTTATTATTATAACTTTTAAATTGATTTTTTCATTTAGTTTTAGGTTCCATCTCTAGCCGACCTCAACTTGTTTGGGAATAATGGCTTAGTTGTTTTTGTTGTTGTTTATCACACGTCGGAGAAAGTTAACACCAGTCATTATTACAGATACTCATGAGAGATTATTTGGTGTAATTCTAGCGTTGGCATGCTGCATAATATCAGCTTATTATTCTTCTCTCCCTCTAAATTAGTTTAAACTTTAAATGAAATGAAGTTCTGTTTAAAGATGCATCAACTTCCACTAATAAAATTCTCTTCTTTTTTTCTATTATCATGTCAAACATCAGCCTAAACACTGAGGTAGCAGAAAGATTAAGGTAGTAAATGCTCATCTTGTATGTTTAAAATGTAAATTTATTGTCTGATTTAGGTATAATTAGACTAAAGTATATCAAATTAGGTGTTAATAATCTAGATAATTTTCCATGAAGCCATACAACAAGTACAATGTACTTAATATGACAAAAGGTGGGCTTACTTAATATGAGATAACCTTACAGCCAAAATTAATATACAATTTCATAACATCATTATGCATTTTCATCCAACATTTCATTATAAAAATATGTAACAAGCAGCACCTGTAATGCATGATAGCAATGTTTTCCAGAAGAACACGTAGAGCAGCTCTTTAAATGTTTCTGTAGAGACCAACCAAAGCAAAATCACTTATCAGAAATTAAAAGTTTCCACTAAAAGACAAAATATGTACAAGAAATCTCGGCAAGTTCAATCCAAATCCAGGAAACCATCATGCATTTCGGTAAATATCAGCATTCCCACAGATAAGTCAATTTTTTTTCCGTCTAAGCTTTAAATGGATTAAATCTTCATTTTAATTGTCAATTCGGTCGGTGAACCAAACTTAACATGATTTCAAAGTTGGAAACATGTCTATTTTAATCGGGGAGGCTTTGGCTAAATTATTCAAATCCGGCACCCTTCATTCTTTATACTGAATTCAACATGTTATAAGAAGAATTTTTTTTTTAAAGAGCGTCTTTTAATAAATAAGAGTTGCCAAAAAATAATTGTTATTTTTATCTATCCATTTAAGATTGTTAAGGAAACACGGTTGATTTTGGATGAATTTTCATTAACCATATCAAAGGAGATATGGAAAAATCTTCATCGGGTAACTAAAGGAAAAACTGGAAGATAAGCTTAACTGCGGAAGCAAACAGTTACGCATGAAACAAATGGTTTTTCTTTCGTTTTCATTTTAGGGGTCGCTCCTTTTTTGCATGAAGGTTCAATATAATTGGGCTAAGCTTTGAAGAGCTTTCCAAAGTCCAAACTAAGCAAATAAGATAATTTATTGATAACCTTAATTTTTGACATACGAAATAAAGTAATAGCTGAAATTGAAACTAAAAATGTTTTTCTTTTGAAAGGGAAGATTACCAGGTTGAAATTTTGGCATTTAGAACTGGAAAAAAGAAAGAGCAGCGTAAACAAAATGAAGCGTACCTCGTAATCAAAATGTGATATTTTGCTTGACCAATGGTAGTCACAGCCATAACTTATCATGCGCAACGCAACTGTCAAATTAATAGAAGCATGAGTTTACATATTAAGTTAAATTTTAAATACTACATATTAACTTGTAAAGCTAGAAGAAAGGAGATATTTGATTAAATTAGCAACCTCAGATCCTCAACTAATCAACAACAAAAATTGATGTTGCCCACAAGATTTATGGACTTGATTTTATTTTTCTTATGTTTGCCTTTCTTGTGAAGTTTCCCTTTTTTTTTGTTTTTGTTTTTTGTTTTTTGTTTTGTTTTCCAAAATGCAAAGTCGTCGTGATGCTATTCTTTTTACTTAGCAATGAATATAAAATGCAAACATCTGAAACTTTATATGTAGCCTACTTCATACATGCGCTTATGTTATGGTAAAGTTCCTGCAATGGCCAACGTCTATAGCCTAATATATAATGAAATTAACATTTTTAGGCATGGAGAATTTACTTTTAACATCATCTGTAGTTGCATCCACACATTAGTCAAAAGAATTTTAATTGAAAAATATGATAGTTAAATAATAGTATCAAATTTTGTAACTTGAGATAGACATATTAATTAATAAACTGAAAATGTATCGAGCAGTGCAAGGAGTCATATTTATTCTATCTCCAATAGAGGTGACAATTAGGGTTTGGTTCTTCTCGGGTCGGATCGGGTCAGGTTGAGTCTCGGTTTTAATTGCCAGGCATATTAATTAATGAACTGAAAAAGTATCAAGCAGTGCAAGAAGTCACATTTATTCTATCTCCGATAGGGGTGGCAATTAGACCCATCGGGGTCGGTTCTTCACAGGTCGGATCGGGTCGGGTTTGCGGATCTTGTTCTAATTGTCAGCCCTAATCTTTGATATGGAGTTGATATTCTTACTTCAAGAAAATATATGGAGTTAGTTGATTAATTAAACCAGGCTAAAGATTGATATTCATATACTACGATAATTAAAAAAGAGAAGTGACAGTTTTTAGGATACAATCACGTGTAATTGTTGAATATGGAGCTATTGAAAAAATCAGAGAAAGGATACATCATGTATCGTCGAAATTTAATAGGATGGAAGTAGGTAGAAGTACCACTCTATTTTCTCGAGTTATAGAATTTGAAATGAAATAAAACTTTAGGGATGTTTAATCTATGTTACAAACATCATCTACACAAATTTTGAGACCATCTCAAAATTTGTAGTAGGCTTAAAAGGTTAAGCTAAATATTAACCATTGAAATTAACCTTCAATTCTAAATATTAATTTTGAAAATGTCAAAATTATTCAGATAAGCCAAACTTTTGTGAAGACGATCAGATGATTATATAAAAACATAACCCCAAAGTTTTGTTTCATTTGAATTGTCGAACTCAAGAAAATATAGAGGTGTAGCACAAGGGGAAAGCATAAGGGGTCTAGATGATCCTTCCCCAAATACACACATACATACGTGTGCCACACACACACATATATACATATATATATATATATACATATATATATATATACACACACACACACACACACACATGTATATACACATACATATATATACGCATACATACATATACATATATTTGTGTGTGTGTATTCAATGTTGCGTTTAATGTTTGATTGTGTTCAAATCAGCTCAGAATTTTCCGCTGATATTATGTATTGTGCAGTAGTCTACTCTTAGGGGGTTGCTCTAGGCTCTTTCCTATATTATCTACCCCTAGAACAGGACCTTAGTTTCACACACCACTAATATTACTTATTGAAAATACATACTTTTATTTACAAACTTTTACTTACTCGTTATGCCTCTTTTCTCATGACCCTTAATTCATTAGCTAACCTAATTTCTTGCAAATATATCAGAATTATAAATACTGCCCTTAATGGTGAAACTCTTAATTTGAGGCAAGAAAAATATCCAAGTTTTAAACCCTAGCAATGGAGTTATAGAGTGTTAAAGTTGGGTTGAACAATTATGAATCAAATAATAGATGGGATCAAATTCAAAGCTTGGAAGAATTGTGAAGTGCAATCCTAGCACATGGAAACAAACTTTGGGTATTGAATTATTTGTGAATGCATAGTTGCATTTGTATGCAAAAATTACCTATGCCTCACGAACAATAAAATGATATACATGTATTTTTTGTGGCTAAGAGACTAGGTTTTATTTATTAGAAATATTTTGCATTAAGTTTTATGCATGCTCATGGGGTAGTTAGATCAGGTTCAAGCCTGGCTTCAACCAAATTCGCTATTTTTATGGTTTAGCTAGATCACATTGATGTGGTTGAGTTCATCATTATTTCAGTTGCTAAAGCTTCATTTACGTTGTATGGTTGAATACAAACTTATTGTTCATCCCATACGACCAATAGTATTCTTATAATCTCGTGATCTTTTGTGCTAGTTTAGAAACATAAGAGAAGTATCCACCCTAATTTTGTTTCTCCTTGTATCCATTCATCATTATTGTATTTATTCTTACCTTCATACTTAGATCGAGATATTCTATTGGACATAGAATGCCAATCTTTAAAATGTAAAAAAAGGAGTAATCAGCTGTGGCACGTTCACTAAAAAAACCCTTTTGTAGCTTTATCAAGAAAAATTAATATTGGTTGAATATTTTTTGAAAGATTTTTGTCAAAGTTTTCATTCACGCCTAATCTATATCGAGTAGACCTTGTTGTTGTAAGAATTCTTAATTCATGAGTTGTAGGGAGGGACTTATGTCACCACAAACAGAAACTAAAGCGAGTGTTGGATTTAAAGCTGGTGTTTGACTGGGTTAGTCGGTTGTATGCCAAAGTTAGAGTTAGATTAATTAGAACAATCTTGTCTCTCTCTACTTTATTTTTCAATATGTTAGTGTTTATTTACAAAAGATGTGGTGTTTACGCACTTAGCTTGTTTTTCTAGTAAGTTAAATCATATTGCTATCTGAGACCATGATAGCTTCTGCTACGTTTATATGTATCTAGACTCTAGAGTCTAACAATTCACATCTGGGAAAACTGAAAGCATAAAAGCTGAAAAGTGTAAATCTATCAAATAACATAACTTCATCAATTCTAATATAGAAGAACCAAATGCAAAATATCAAATAGCTGCAGGATTTTGTCAATTGTACACGTCCCTTTCAAATGTAAAACTAACCTAAATTCCATGTGTGGTAGAACAAAGAGATTTGACAACAAACAAGACAATAATAAAAAAATTACCTACGCGACATCAACAAGTAATAAAATGTCAGCTGGTTAACTTAACAATATATGCAAATTGAAGACATCACCATTAAGTATAAGGATGTATAACAACACAAATAATGAAGATAAATATACAAGAATTAGACTGACTGGTTGAAATATGATATTCGATGAGCGAATACCTAGGTTATAGCATATCTGCCATCTAAAAGTGCCACGGTGATTATCGAGAAAAGCCCAGCGTTCTCTGATCACAGTAACAAAATTTTATAGTATCGAAAGGAAAAAAATCATGGTATTTAATATGTGCATCAAAATACATAATAAAAAAAACTCACCCAAATAAAGAGAATGGGTAGCCTTCATACTTACGGTTCAAAATTAAAATGGTTATGTTAAAAGTCCAATGAATAGGTATGTAATATTTAGATCGGCCCAATGCCTGCATGAACAAAGCAAAACTCAAACTAAAAATCTAGATAAGAAGAATGCTGTATGTATGTGTGTATTTGTGTGCATAACATTGCACAGTCGGTGAAGTAGAAGAATTTAACAAAATAGTGAATACTTAAGCTAAAAGTATAATCAAATTGATTGCTAATCTTTAGCTGAGTGCAGCGGCGGAAACTAAGAGGTAATAGTGTGATCGGTAGGCCCTACTTGATAATGAGAATTCGTTTGAAACTGTGTAAAAGATAAGTGTATGTTCAATGCTTAGACATTTTATCAAACACATCCCATGTTTATTCAATTTATATTGATTGGACCACCCTGATCTATATTTCTGGATCCACCACTGGTTGAGCATTCATGTCTATGTTTTCAAATTCAAGCTTCACATTTTCCATGAGTTTTTACTGCATTTTGTTATTAAAATTTAAATTATCTGATCTTTCATAAATTTATATAGGATTTTATGGTAACTTTCAAAGTGAGTTGACCTATTAACCGCGCAGATAGCAGCACTGTGATTAAACAAAAACTAATTTGCTACCAACAGAACTTTGAATCTTTGTTATTTGTCAAAATATTCTTGATGCAGAATCTAATTCTTGGTAATGGCTAGGGAGATTCTAGACAGATACCAGTGACATTATTCATATGAAAGTAGAGAAAATATACAGGAAAAACGGATGCCTTCAATCGTGAGCAGTCATTATTAACCAAATTCACTTGCTTGTGCATGCATATCTTGCACTACAACTAAAAAGTTGTTAAAAAGTATAATGGTCTAGTGAAACAAACCTTGACTAGAAAAAAGTTTGTTGTGGTGATTGAAAGGAGAAACAAAGTACTGCAGAAGAAAAACAAAATATGTAAGACTTGGAGACTATGAGATATTAAAATTACTTAATATAAGAGTGTTTTATATGCATACCAAGCTCCATGTAGATAGAATATATATATCAAAGATAATAAAATCCATAAAAATGCAACTCCTCTATCTTTCAAGCAATACCGACGTCTAAGGGCATTTGCTACAATCATGAAAATTCCTAAAACAGTAGTAAGTACAGGTAAATTTCCACGAAAGTTTCTCCATTGTGGGTCAGACACGTCCTGTTAAGAAGCATCAGAACAATAAATATGCATAATAATGCAGCCCTAATAAAATTATCAAATCATTGAATTTTTTTCTTAATAAATTGAAGTAATTAATCAACTTCAAACTTTGGGGTAGCAGTTTCAAGCTCTTGGAAATATATCTGGTTCTAAGATGCTCAATTACCAATGATACGAAAGATGAAGGCATATTTACCAAAACATTAGCTTCCCCATTAAATCAACAAGAAAAAGAAATTTTTCATAAAAGGCAATGCAAGAGCAAGAAAAAGCTCCCTTGAGATTGCATTTAGTTGTACACAAGTAGATATCTATTTCAAATATAAAAATCATGAAGGTTTTATGGCATTAACTGCACTTGATGACTAGTGATATATAAGACAATTTGTTTAGAATGTGCCAAGGAACTGCAGCTTATGGCATCTTACTCCAAGTATCCAAGACACAATTCTGCTTAATTTACTATACATGTGGCTGCAGCTTATGGTTCTCCGGGGATGCCAGAGTCCAACTTGTCGAGACATGCTGCTAATTTAGAGACTTGATAAACATCTGAAGCCCTTCTGCATCTTGGAGCTTGACAGGTTTTACTTTTGTAAACAAGTTTATAACCCATCATTTTAGATGTCATTTTACACCCTGCATCCAACAGTCCTCGCAATGTGGACTATAAAGAAAGGGATATCATTGTTGGCATTCAATTTTTGCATGCATATCAAGAGCTACTTTCTAAGAGCGCGTATAATTTATTTTCTTTACATGTTTAGACAAAAATATATTAAGCTCAAATTTTTACCGCAAAAGTAGTAATCGGATATTTAAAAAATGACTGAATTCAAAGCACGGTCGTTTACAAAGAAATAACGCAAAGAAATGTACATTGAGACGATTAGCTATCCATCCAGGTCGAAGATCACGAAGGCTTCTATAATGGTCTAAAATCAAAGAAAGAACAAATTTATGAATAATCGGTTTGGAACAGAGTAAAATTAACTAAAAAAAATTTTATACCGGAAGACAGTTGAAAGGATCGGCTAATGACGAGTAAGTAGAATGCGACGACATAGATGATTATGAAGACAAGCTCCCACTGCTTCAACTTCATTTCTTCTCACTTCTTCTTTGTCCTTTTTATTTAAGAATGATTCGATTTGAGAATTATGCTGGGGATTTGAAATCAATAATTGGGTTTTTATTTGAAGTCATTTGGAACAATTTAGGTTAGTTTTTGCTAAAAGCACCTCTAAATCCACTTCTTATTACCATGAGACTTTTTATTTTATTTTTTAAGTCTAATAAAAATATGATGATGTCTAATACCATTTTCTAAATGCTCAACTTACCGCATTTTACCTAACCATTCAACAAATTCATCTACATTTTTCTAAGCACCAATCAAAACATCCTAACCAGCAATCGTAAAACCCCAACCATCAATCAAACCATAGAGATCCCAATTTGTCTACAAATTCGAGTTCAAAACCCTAACCCAAACGATTTACTAAGTGAAATGGGATTAGATTTACTAAGTGAACTCGAAATTTGCAGAATGAGAAATTACCTTGTGAAACTTGATGCGTCCGGGATGGAGGTTGGTTATGTTAGGCTAGGTGTTGCAAGATGGAGCATCATTACTTTGTTCTAAGAGATAGACGGATTTTTTCGTGGCGATCGCGATTAATTTGATTTGACTATAGGAAAAAGCACTGTTAGTCGGAGGAAGTGTAGATGTGCCGTAGGGAAGGGCCGGAGAGTGAGTGGCTTGGTTATGGATTTCAGTGCAATTGTTGAATAATGATGAAGAATGTGTGTTCACAATCGAAATTTGCACTCAGTCCTATGCTGTTAAGGTAACGGTTAACATTAACATCTTGCAGGAATATCAATTTATTATGAATGGACTGATAAATTACCATTACCGCTAGTTTTAAAAAAATATTACCGATGTTTTACCGTATAAAAGAGTAAATTTACCGTTACCGTACCGATTATGCTGGTATACCGACTTTACTATAAAATGGTAACGATTGACGGCTAATGGTATGGTAATGGTAAATTTACCGTTACCATAACAGCTCTACTCTGTCCCCACTGTCCTCTTCCAACAACATAAGAAATTAAGGTGCATCCGCAGTTGAAATTTGCTCCGTTACTGTTTCTATTCCCGAAGCGTTGGATGCATGAGGAACTGTAACGAAGCAAATACGAATGTTGATAACTTATGCAAATAAGATCCGTTTGAGACGCGGTTTTTTGTGTTGCAATCGTATCAAAATGCTCTACATTAATGAGTTGGTTTGAACTGAATCTGAGCAATTTATAATTTTATAATTATTTATTTATTATTTATTTGTGCAAATTATTGATACATATTATTCATTAAAAAAATAATTAATTATTTAAATATAAATCAATTTTATTTTAAAATATACATTTCAAATACTCCACTCAGATTCTCCGCTCAATTACCTCGTTCGCAGCCAAATGCATTTTTCATTCAATTAACTTACCCGCTCAAATACCCCACTCAAATTCCCCACTCAAATGCTTCATTTCGAGAACGCACTTTAACTCATCATGAATTCGACACTCGTTTTAAGATTCAAAACAGCAAACACAAAACATTCAAGTACCCAATCTTAACAGTGTGTAGTTCGTGCGTTTACACACGGTAATATTGTAAAATATAATATTTATTTTTCTACTGTTGAAACTAGGACTTTATTATGCAACGTACAATAAATTCAGTGAAATAAATGAACTGTAAACTAAAATCGTTATTATTGTTTAGTATATTTTGTGTTATGTAGCTCATACCTCTTTATATTTGAGTAAAAATAATAATTTTATCATGAATATTGTACGCATGTTGAAATCGGCATATTTTAATGATTTATCATATGAATTAGCAAAAGTTATTTAATTAAATAATTTAAATAGGTTAAATTTAAAATTGCATAATTAGTTTAAATATATGAACTTAAAAGTTAATGGTAGAGAAGAACTAAAGGGTTTTGTAAAAATTGTAGAAATTTCAATGCAAAATTATTTGAAGTTAAAACATAATTTTGTAATGCGGTGCATGATGAATTTTTAAGGTAAATGAATTATAATTGATTTACAAATTAATTCTGATAATATTATTAATGTACATAATTTATGTTATTTGATCTATATATCTTTATAATTCAATGGACTAACTTTATGCTATATTAGAAGAATGAATTAACTATTTACTGAGATTATTTAAATAATTTAAACTTGAGATTTTGTAAGTATTTTAAATACATGAATTTAAATCTAAAATATCAAGAATTTATCTAGGTTGGATGGAGGGACATGCAATAATTGTAGAAATGCTAAATGTAGTATTTGAAGCTAAAACATAATTTTGCAATGCAACGTATGATAAATTTATTGGGATAGATGAATAAAGTAAATTTGTTAATATTGTTTATGCATATTATTTATGTTATGTGATTTATATATCTAATTATATTTAAATGAAAAAAACAATCTTACTACTTTTGTTGGTATGAGTATGGTATATATATTGAAACCATCAGAGTTTAAGATTTATTAGATGAATTACCAAAAATTTTAATTTATTTTATTCAAATAATTTAATTCAAGATTACATAATTTATTAAAAATATATTGACTTAAATGTACAATATTATGTGATATTGAGGAGGTTTTTGTATATAACTTCAAAATTTTCAAAATATAGGTACTTAAAGTTAAATAGATAATTTTACAATGCAATGAATAGTGAATATATTGATATAAACGAATTATAAATCAAATTTGTAATTATTATTTATGTATATAATTTATTTTATATGAAAATTGTATTTATATATTTGGAAGAATTTTGTATACCGTTTTCGTTAATATGGGTATGGTATAAATATTTAAATTTTCATATTTTTATGATTTATTGGAAAAATCAATGAATAATAGTTTATTGAATTAAATTAAATAGTTGGTTGAAGATTACGCAATTAATTCTAATGTATAAACTTAACTGTAATATATTAGAAGGGAATCGAGGGGTTTATGTAAATAATCGTAGAAATATTAAAATGTAGATATTTGAAGTAAAAACATAATTTTGTAATGAATTATATGATTAATTTTTTGAGATAAATGAATTGTAAATTGAATTTATTATTGTTGTTTATGCATATAATTTATGTTGTGTGATCTGTGTATCTTGAAAAGCAACTTTTCCATTTTATTAATATTGATATGGTGTGCATATTGAAATTTCATATTTTTATAATTAAATAGATGAATTAACGAATATAAGTTAATTGAAATAATCTAATTAGTTTAAACTTAAGAATGCATAACTAATTTAAATATATGGACTCAAATGTAAAATATTAGGAGAGAAGTAAGGTGGATTTTATAAATAATTATAGTAATTTCAAATGTAGGTATTTGAAGTTAAGAGTAGAATTTTTCAATAGAATATATGATAGAATATTGAGATGAATAAATTACAAATTAGATTTGTTATTTTGATTTAACTGATTTATATACCATAGTTGAATGAAAAACATAGTTTTTCACTTATTTAGTACAATAATAGTGTATACATATTGATATTGTCATTCTTTAGTATTTATTAGAAATATTAGTTATTAAATTTATTTTAAGTAGTTTATATTTTGGATTATGTAATCAATCTAAATATGGACTTGGATATTAAATGTTAGGAGGTAATTGATTAATTGTTTATAATAATTGTATAAACTTTTAAATGAATGTGTTAGAACGTAAAATGATAAGGGATAATTAGTAAAGCAAGTGTAAAGTGATAAATTAAGGATCTGAAAATAAATTTTAAAAGAGAGAATTAAGGAGAAGAGAAAAACTCCTAAAATCGATAGAAAGCTAGAAATTATTCCGCTTTACTATTATTTAATAAATAAATTTAATATATTAATAGATATATTTTATTATTTATTTTAATATTGATACACACACAAACACGCACACACACACATACATATATAATAAAGATAAATGAATTATAAATAAAAATTAATTTTATTGATAATTTATTGAGATAAGTGAACCATAAATCATGGTTTTTATCAAAGCTATTTCTATAATTTTTTTAGAAGATGAATCAATAAATATAAGTTAACCGAGTCTATTAAATAGTTTAAATGAAAGATTATTTAAGTAATTTAAATATATTGATTTAAGTGTAAAATGATAGGAGAACTATGATAACTGTAAAAATAATATAATGTACATTTTATAATAAATTGGTTAAATAGAATCAATAAATATTGTGATTAATTGTAAAATTCATGAATTATGTGCAGAGTTTAATGTAAATTATCAGAAAGGATGAAAAAGTAGGAAGAAAATTCGTAAAATTAAAGAGAAAGCAAGAAATTCTTCCAGTTTACTATTGTTTATAAACAAATAATATATTCGGATGGATGAATTATAAATAAATTTCGTTATTATTGATAATTTACAAGGATAGACATTATAAATTAAAGTTATTAATGTTGTTTATGAATATTTTTATGTGTTTTATATATTTTTACATTTGAATCAAATTTCGATTTTACTAATTTTGTAAAATAAATGTGTTATATACATTACAATTATCAATTTTAGGATTCATTAGACGAATCAATGAATAATAATTAACTAATTTAATTTAAAATTTTAGGACTATTTAATTAAGGGGAGCGGCTATTGGGACACAAAATAAAACACAAAACTAGACACAATAAGTATTGACCATTGGATCTTTTTGTCTTTACGTGGAAGATGGAATTCAGAGGGACTAACGGTCAAGGTCTCTTGTGTCCTATTTTGTGTATACATTTTGTATTCAAAAAGAATTTCTTTTTAATTAATGTAAATATAAGGACTTAAATGTAAAATGATATGAAAGAATTATGGAGAACATTGTAAATAAAATTTAGAAAAATGCAGGTATTTGATTGTAAAATAGTTTGAGAGAGTCAATAAAACCTTGTGATTAATATTGAAAATTGTAAATTATTATGAGGATTTTAAAGTAAATTTTAAGAGAGAATTAAAAAGAAAAGGGAAAACTCCTAAAATTAATGAGAATGTTTGGAAATTCTTCTACTTTACTATTATTTAATAGATATATATACGTAGGATTTTGATAGACTTAAATAAGCTATTTATTTATTTATTTATTGAAGTCAAAACATATTTATTTTGGCTTTCATACAACCAAAAAAATAGCTTATTTAAATCGAATCAAACGGACAAATAATTTGTGTGAATTTCGTACATTGCCTACTATTTGCAAAAAAATGGACAAACACCTCTAATCGATTAGTTGTAGAGCTGCAAATATAGGATGTGTAACATAGTTGTTATATTTGTATCATGATTGGTTTTCAAAGAGTGGATCACATATAAGTTATGCAAAAAGTAAGTTGTAGTAAAGTAATGAACACAAAAATTTATAGTGGTTTGGCCAAAATGTGCTTACATCCACTTTTCATTTTTATTATTCTTTTTATAGATCTTTTAAACAATGCTTGAGATACAAAATACAGTGATCTGTAGCTTAAAAGATATTAATATATAGCTCAAAGGAGTATGTTCGGTTATTCCTATCCGATTATTCCTGCTTGCCTATTCCTGTTCGGCTTAGGCAGTTCCGGTCAGACTGTTCCTGCTAGGCAAATCTCGTTAAGAAGATCCTGCTAGGCTTTTCTTGCTAGGTTGTTCTTATTAGTTCTTCCTGCCAGGCTGATCTTGTTTGGAAGATCCTGCCAGGCAAATCTTGTTTGGAAGATCTTGCTAGACCATTCTTATTAGCCTATGACTTGTTTGCCATTCTTGTTGTAAGCTTAGCCCTCCAGAATTCTTTTTTTATTGTTAGAAGCTTGGGTATTTATAGGAGTGAAGGTATGAGAAGGTTAGGCCGAGAGTTTTCTTGTATAACACACCTAGACGGAATATTCTTGAATATGCCAAATGTAATTAATAATTTCTCGATATGTGCAAATTTCATTCCATATATGCACCGTTTAGTTCGGCAAGGAGCTTTGTCCAAGGTAGGCTGGTTCGATGGAATGTATGTGGTCATCTTGTTGGCTAAGTTCATGCATCCACTTCATTGGTTCGGCCCTCCAAACTTTGGCTCGGTCTCAAATGCTTGGATCGGCTTCTCCTTGGTTGGGATTCCCATGCCAGGACACGGTCCGGTCTTCCCTTAGTGCCCCCACTTGTTTTGGCATCCCCCTCCTCACATGATCCAGTTCGGTACCATGGGTACCAAATAGGTTTTGCTGTTCGGTACCCTAGGGAACCGAACAAGGGAGGTTTGGCCTCTCTCTTTACTCCTTTGCTCCGCATATCCATCTGCCTTGCGTCTTGCCTTCTCTTTTTCCTTCCTTGCATTGGAAATGATTAGGAACTCGGCAGTTAGATTTTCTATCAGACCATTCATCATGTTCCATAAAAATAATGTGTTTGCAAGGACTTGAACTCCTGCCTCTCCATTAAAAACTTGGCGCTCAACCACTTGAGCTACACATGTCTTTGTGTCGTAACTTCTCCATTTCAAGTAAGAATTGAATGAAACTTTGACCAGTAGCTTCGTATCATTGAGTAGAGTATTTCAATGCCTTTGAATGTTCCATTTGCCTAAATTAGGTAGTAGTTTTCCTAAGTGAGGTCTGAGTCGGTTAGGTGATGGACAAATTTTAAGGTGATCATATCTTCCAATCCGTAGCTTGGATTGAGACGTGGTTTCAACCTATGTGCATGTCCCAACCTTAAGAACATTTTTCAAGTGCTTTGACCATGTTTTCTGACTATGCCAAATTTTCCTCTAACACTTCACATGTCCCTTACGATTACATGATGGGGCCTTTATTATGCACCTTCCGGCCATTTCTACTATAACGACCCGTAAATATTTAATAATTTTATTTGTTTTATTTATTTTTTAATTGAAACTTTGCGAAATTTTAAACAATAAAATTTTGGAATAAAAACTTGATATTTGGAATACGTCTAATCAAATATAGAAAATGGTAAATTTTCATTTGATAATACTGAAGTTTGTTTTCTTGTGAAATTTTAATTAAATTTATATCAGTTAGAAATTATTAATTTAAATTTGGCAAAACTTAGCATATACAGTAAATAAATAATCATGTAACATCCTTTAATTTTGGACCATTCGCATCCATACATGTCGGATTTGAATTGCTCAAAATATCAGATTGTTAATTTAAATTTGGCAAAACTCAGCATATACAGTAAATAAATAATCACAGAATCACAGGCACGGAGTAATATAACAATAATGCAGTGGAAACAAAAGAATAGTAGTTCATGAAGCTACTATATATATATATATATATATATATAAGAGTTAAATAAGATACAATAGAGGTCTCAAATACATAGATGTCTCAATGAAATAGTCAAATACAAGATCAGAATACATCACTGGAATCAACTAAATAACTGAAAGCAGAATCGATAGATAGTTGTATCTCCAAGCGAAGCTCCAACTCCAAAGGTGAGTCTCAAATGCTGTATCACTTAGTCTGACCCGAGCGTAAAGCAAAACACAAAACACTCGAGTCAGGATTAACATTCTTATATCAGGAAATCCAACTCAGGTGAAATATCAACTGAAATACAAGTAACTTAAAGGATGTTTGGGATAACCATCCTCTAAGGATCCGTTAAACTATCTACTATGTAATAATATACGCTATTATAATAATGTCTAATAGTAAAATAAACTTACTTTTAAATAGCGTTAAGGCTTTACACTTTCCACCTTAACACATTATAGTGCCAATAGTCTATACAGTACCTGCGTACCTCCAGATCAGGAGGCTACGAGAAGATACTCCATAGGTATGACACAAATAGAAACTCGTAGTAAAGCTCGATATGGTAGGTGACACGACACAATGAGTCAATGCCAGGGTAGATATACCAATTACGCACACGGGCTGGTGGAAACGCATAGCAGCCACTACCGCCCACCTCGGAACACACTCCCAAATCAAAATCGAAGGGTGGCCACCAAATAAATCACAAGGTAATAGAATGGTATCAAAGAAATTTGTCCGATCAGAGGTGCTACCTCATTGGCCCGAGATCGCTCTTGTTTTAGCCACCTTATGCCAACTCACGGGAGTTGGGTCCACGTATATACCTCATATAGGATCGTCGTCACCATCCTACTTCATTCTAGAATCTCCACCGCGTACACGGTTGTTAAGGTAGTTTTCGGTATCGACAGAGAGTATGCCATATCCAATCCCGGTCTCTTTAACAACCAAACGTTATTATAACACCGTGGTCATTTAAAAATAATTTATACTTCAAAACCAGAATATAATATCCATTTCAAAACCCATATCAATACGATATCATTTCCATTTCAAAACCAAATCAATAGGATATCATTTCCATTTCAAAAACCATATCAATATATTCACTTCTAAAATCATAGCACTTTCAAAGTTATAACACTTTCGAAACCAAAACATTTGAAATCATAACACTTTCGAAACCAAAACACTTTCCTTTATACAGTTTAGATATTAATAATAGTATATATATAAAGTAGTTTATAAAATAAAATAGTTTATATAAATAGTTATAAGTTAAAATAATTTATATAATTAAAATAATTTATATAATTAAAATAATTTGAATATTAAAATAGTTTATATTAAAATAATTTATAAAGTAAAATATATAATAGTTAAAATAATTTAAAACACTTTATATAATAAAATAGCTTCCTCAAATTTCACAAACCGATTCAAATCAACTCCAATTCCAAAATCCAAATTTAATCAATCTCAAATCATCAATTTCAATTCAATTTAGTTCTTAATAAACCATTTAATTTATATCGATTTCAAATACAGATTTGAACCACAAATAAACTATTTAAATTTCAATATATTCAAAGCTTTAAATATTCCACATTTTCAAAACTAAACTTGATAAGTTCATATATATCTTAATTTAACTTCGCTATCATTTAGTTTTGAAACCTTTACTTAATAAATCCAATATCATTTAAATAAAACCCCAATTTCAAACACTAAATATTTCCTTCAATCTATTTAACTTGAAATATTCATTTAAATCACTTTAAACCAAAATCAAGTTATAAAATCATGTCCTTTAAAATACCAAATTCAATCAGGTTCAAATCAATTTAATTAAATAAAATTTTAAATTAAATACCATTCCAAATCAAATTTCAAATCTATCATCCCAACCTTAATTTATTAAATGATTATAAACACTATATTAAAATATAATTTAAATAAATATTTAGCCATATTGTATTTTAATAAAAATCAAACTTTATTATTAAACTTGTTTTATATTAAAACAAATTTATACATAGCTTAAAATCAAGAATTTAACTATATATATAAATAACATTTATATAATATCCAAAATCAATATTTTATAAATCCATATATTTCTTTCCAAAAACCATAGAAATCATTTTTCAAAATATTTATATATAGACCAACGGTGTCTGTATATAATTTTCTATCCCATGGTCAAGTGATACAGATATTTATCATTTCAATCCGCAATTTAAATATATATATGGGTATATATCATTTCAACCCACAATCCCAAATTCAATTCAAATGAAAATCGCTTGGGTTTATCATTTCAACCAATAACGATTTTCTCCTATTCTACAGATCGTTCGGGTATGTATCATTTCAACCCATAGTGATTCTATACTAACAGAGAACTTGTAGAGTGATAATGGATATGATAATAATATAACAACAGTATCAGACATATATCATCAGTATAAATAACAGATAATGGTGTCAGATGTCACAGGTGAACAGATACAGATAATGGCATATATATAGCAATGTGAATAACTAACAGTAGCATATTTCAATTGTCGTTTCAATTGAAATTAAATTTAATAAATATAAGAACATTTATCGTGAGTGATTGCTCACCTTTCGAGGTTAGAGAACTTGAAAACAGAACAAGCTACGAATCCAGGCGCGAATTCCAAAGCAAAGCTAGATTGGAATGATTTGACGATCAAAGCTGATAATAAGGATAGACGAAATCAATCAGACTGGATTGCTGAAGATAATTGATATAACCTTATATAACTATATATAAAATTAATATTAAATTTAAACAAATATTAAAATTATATATACATATAATTAAAGATCATTGTTTTTAAATAAACACATATAAACAAACATATCTACCAAAATATAGTTTGAAATATATATATATATATACTTATAATCTTTCGAAATCAACAAATCTATATTCATAAAACCCACGGCTCATATACATACAAACAATCCATATGAACATATATACCTTATACTATATATAACACTGCATCATATAAAAATACTGCAACCAGTATATACATAAGACTGAAACATTATAAACTAATATAAAACTCAGTAGATCACTGATATAAAATAGCTAATATATATAACCATATAATGTATATAAATTGCAATAAACATATGTATACGAACTAACTTCATACACTTTATATTCAAATAATATATCATATCACTTTAAACATAAAATATACTTAAAGTATAAATGAAACTGTTATAAAATATGTATACTAACATATATATTCTACTATAAAATTACAAAAGAAAAATCTGGACATAATCTATATATAAATACTCTTAAACACCCATAGATATAAAACTATACAATATATATCAAAACACTATATAAAATATAAACAAAATACATCATATTGCAACTTATAACTGGCATATATATTATATAAAATAAACAACTGCTACAGCGGATAAAACTATGTATATTATACTATCAATTTTTTTTAAACCACATGATTTCTTCTCTGACATACTTTCCAAAAACAAACCAAACTTCCATGCTTTTATATGAAATTATATAGTATTCTGTAACTAAATGTATACTAGTTTAAATATATATACATAACCTTATATAACACACATCAGATATTCTATATATATATATATATATGCGAAAACAAAGAGAACTAGATATATATATATATATACTTAACTTACATACCTTCATATACACAGATTTTATATAATAGAAAACTAACATAGCATGTACTTTGTATAAAATGCATATAGATACACAACATATAAATGACCGAAACAAAATTCTATAATATTTATACATATTTATATAATATACAAACCAAAAGAAATGAAATACTCCCACTGCTTATCACAAATATTATTATACACGAAACTAGTTTCATATGTATTTGATGCTTAAACTATATCATATTTGAAAACAATATATATATATAAAGTACGTATAACTGTATATATATATATATATTTAGGCTATTATATATATATATATATGCATATATACCTTGCATGGATTAGAAAACGAAGAGGGTGGGCAGAAGTCAAGTGGGCAAGGCGGAGGTTTGGCTTGCTCACCGCGAGATCGGGATGATGGACTTCGGTCTGTGAGGCTGCGCAAGCTGGTAGAGGATGAAGCTTGAGAGAGAGAAAAGGAAGAGGCTATGTGCATGGCTGATAGGAAGGAGGAAAAAGTGGCCGAGGGAGGAGATCAACGCGTGGATGGCAATGGGAAACAGCGGCAGTGCTAAAGGCGGTGAGGTGTTGTGGGTTTCAGGAAGGGGTGGTGGCTGATGAAGAAATTGGAGAATCTTGAAGTTGAGCTTTGTGGTGCTCGGGAAAAACAATACCGAAGCCAACTAAAGAAGAGCAACATTTGTATTTTCTCAAATGAATGAACGGAGGTATACGAAATGAACCGACACACTATTGGAACCAGTGAAAAATAAAAGGCCAGGCATTGATTTTCTCAAAATAATAAATGCCAACGGGCTATTGGTTTAACCCAGTAGATAACGAATCAACAAAGAATTTTAAAAATGGTTCAAAATGCGGAACCGATACGGAAGTCGTTCCGTAAATTTCGTTGTCTTCCTGACTTCGAAATTGTCAATAGAATATGCCATAGAGATCAGCACGACGAGGCGATCAAAATGGTATACAGATATCTGTGGTACGATCATCCTATTAAAAGTCAATATCCAGTACCGAAAATGCTGCTAATTTGCCATAGGTAAGATAAACGGAGCAATAGCAGTCAAAATTTGAGGAAACGAAATATGACGTCTCACTCAGAAGGTGATTTACAAATTTTCTATATAAAAATATTCAGGTTTGGAAATCATTTTATTACCATCAATTTTTAACTAATATAAATTTAATTAAAATTTCACAAGAAAATAAACTTCAGTATTATCAGATGAAAATTTACCATTTGCTATGTTTGATTAGACGTATTCCAAATATCAAGTTTTCATTCCAAAATTTATTGTTTAAAATTTCACAAAGTTTCAATTAAATAAAAACAAATAAAATTATTAAAAATTTACGGGTCGTTACATCTACGCTCCTTGACATCTTTTCATATTCATTATGATATGGACGAAAATGCCCATAGCACTTGCCCCTCAAAGCATACTTTCGTTGAATATAGTGTGTACTTTGTTTCATCCAAACTCGTCTTTCTTTCTCATGTGATGGTTATCTCGAACCTTAAATATTTATATCCTCATTCCCATTCTTTCGGTAATTTCTCCACTGCTAATATGTTGTAGAGCCTTATTCACTCACGGAGATTTGTTGATTGTTCCAAGACATATTTTATGAGCGTGACATTCATAGTTCATTCCTTCTTGGTAATATAATCATTTAGCGTGATTTTCCCCCGATTCTCATCTCCGTCAAGCGTGTTTTTGCTCCCTCTAGTTCAACCTCCTTGCCTCTATGTCTTGAGGGTTGCATGTTGTCTTATGAATGTTCTAAGAATGTCGAGGTGCCCTAGGAAAAGGAACATGTAATGGTTTAATGGTACGTGGATTTGACGAGGTGCGTTTTGTTGCATTAATTGTAGTTTGGTCAATTAAGACTGGTGGTTGTGATGTATTTTCCTTACATGACTGCCAAGTTATTCCACTACTGATTACTTCATCACCACCATGCATACTTGTATAGGTCAATCATTAGAATGTTTGGCTAGGTAAGTGGTTTCTTCTAAAGTTTTGACCGTGGGTTGATCATGCGCTTTTGCTGTGAAACTAATCTTCTTTTGGTGTTTATGCATTGTTGCTTTTGATATTTATGTCCATGTTCTCCTTTTCCTGCATAGTGATCATGATATGTTTGTTACACATGATAGCTTGGTTTGTTTGTTCCATTAGTAACCTTTCTTGCCGCTATCGTGTATACTTGTATGTGATCAATCACCAACAAATTCAGTAGGGTAAGTAATTTCTATGACTGATGTCCCTTGGACCATACTTTGTACTTTATATATGAACACTTACATAAGCACATATGTATATTTAGAAATTATAAATGAAATTACTATACCTGATCAGGATTAGTTATTGCGTTGTATTTGTATAGTATCTTTGCTTAGTTATTAGCCTGTTAGTAATCTTTTATTTCTTCCTCACGTACTTGTACAGGGCCTATCACTGACAAGTTTGACATGGTGAGCATACTAGTGGAGTATCATTTCAATACTTGAATGAAACTTGGACCAATAGCTTTGTATCATTGTGTAGAGTATTCCAGTGCCTCTGAATGTTCTATTTGTCTAAATTAGGTAGTATCTCTTCAAGGTAGGGCCCGAGTCGGTTAGGTGATAGACAAATTTTAAGATGGTCGTATCTTCTAATCCGTAGCTTGGATTGAGATGCAGTTTTGACCTACGTGCATGTCTCGATCTTTGGAACATTTTTCAAGTGATTTGACATTATTTTTCTACTATGCCAAATTTGCCCATAGTGTTGCACATTGCCCTTGTGATTACACGATGGCATTTTTATTATGCAGCTTTCGATCATTTCTATGCTCCTTGACATCTTTTTGTATTCACCATGATGCGGGCAAAAATGCCCATAACACAAACGGTAATGTTGTAAAGGAAATTATCAAATATACATGGTTAAATAGTTTATGTGCAATGCAATGTACCAAAGTTAAGCATACATTAGTAAGTCAATTATTTCAATTATTGTGTATATGCTAGTTCCTAATAATATACCGGTTTCGGAAGAAAAATAACAAAATAAACTTAATTGTAACTTAGTTAATGGAATTATAGAGGACCTTTTAAGCAATTTATAGATCACACTTCAATATAAAATAGTAAGGATAACTAAAGGGAGCCTTGGTTATCGTGTATACATTTTCTTTACTAGTAATCATTTAGGAAGAAAATAATAAAACAAACTTGAATGTAAAATAGTTAAAGGTAATTAAATAATGGTAGAACTTATACTTGAAACTAAAATGATTGGTCAAAATAAAGGAGAGACTTATTAATGGTAGCAGAAACCATAAATTATATGGATTTATATATAAAACAGGGAAGTGAAATAATAAGAGACTTTCCTATGATTCATAAGAGAGCTATAAATTCTTCTACTTCATTATCGGTTAATATAGCATATTTGATAAATCAAAATATCAATAAATTAAGTAACATAAGAATGTATTTTAGGATAATTGTATATATTATTATTCTGGATTATAAACATATAAAATTATATAATAAAAACATTAAGATGTTTTTGAAATTTAAATGAACTATACATTAAATATAGCATTTAATTGATTTATATGTATATTAAATGAGCATCTAAATAAATTAACAGAAAACTAATATTACTAGTTTTGTATCTTTGTGTTAAAATGATATTTTTGAAATAATATAAACTAGTATGTTTCAATTTAGGCCAGTTACATTCTAACTATCATCATACTTAAATAATTTATATATATTAAATAGTTATTAATTATTATAAATACTATTTCTTTTTATTATAATATTTAGAAAGAAATATTTTATTTTAAATTAGTTTGAATTTTTTCTTCTTCAATGAGTTATATTTTAAGTACATGAAATTAAAAAAAAATTAGATGAGAATATCAAACTGTAATAGACATATATATAAATAATATAAGATAACCAAGGATAATACTATTTTTTTATCTATTGAAATGGTGAGAGACTTAATGACAAAATAATGAGAGTGTAAAGCGAAAATGTATTTTCTTCTACTTTTCCATTATTGAACTCATTTATACGTAGATAAATATATATACGAATTAATTTAATATATTAACAAAATAGATTATGAGTAATTTTTTTTTCAAATTATATATATCTAAAATTATGTTTTTGGATTACAAAATAATTTTAAAATTTAAAACATGCATTAAGTATAATATTTCATCATTTTATATTTGTTAAATAAATATAGATGAATCTCTGAAAAAATATCATTATTATTTTCAAATCTTAACATGTTAGATTTATTCGTTTTTTGTGACAAAATAGTTTTAAAAAAAATTTAAAACATAATAAATTATATGATAAATATCATAAATAACTAATTTATATAATATTATTAGTTATAAGTAATCATATATTTTATTATTCTTAGACTCTGACTATTCAAAACGGTATATTTTGTATTAAATAACTTTTAAAATAATATTTTTAAATTTTCAAATAAATTACATGTTGAACATAGTATTTTATTAATTTATACATTTTAAATAAACGTAAATAAATTTTAGAAAGGTATATTATTTTTATTTCTAAAATTTTACGCTTTAAAATATTAGGCCCCGTTTGGCTTGTCGTTTTTAGTTTTGTGTTTTCGTCTATACAAAAGCGCGTCCATTGTATGCATTGTTGAAAAACAAACGATTTTGAAAAATGATATTAACATGTAAAATAGAAAACAAGTTTATTTTGTTTTTCGTGTTTCGAGAGATAAGAAAAGCACGGAGAACAATCCAACTCCTTCGTTGTCCGTTGGTCGTCGCAACCGCTAAGAATTATAAATCTTCTTCTCTTGTTTCTTCATGTTTCTTAGTGCAAGTTGAAAACACAAAACTCAAAATACAAAATGAAACCAAACAGGCCTTTAGTTTCTAATTCTAAAATAAGTTAAACGATATATTTGAAATTAAGAAATGCTATATTAAATATAATATTTGACTGATATACGTATATATGTAAAATATTTGTAAGTGTTTATTTATATAATAAATTTCAAAGTTTAATGTTGAAGTAATATTTTCTTTTTTGAAATAATACTAAGAAAATCCATGATCATGTGCACACTTCTACGCAGCGCACGCACGCATGTGTATGTTGGTGGGTTTTGGATATTAAATTAAAAAATCAATTTTGATAAGAATTTTTTATTGTAATATATGATAATTAAAGATAAAACTAATTGTTTTTTGTTTACTAAAATCATGGGTACCAATAATAAAGTAATAGTGTGTAACCCGTGATTACACATTGTAATGCTGTAGAAACTTGTTATTCTAATTTGAATATCATTAAAATAAAATTTTGCTATGCAATGTATGATATATCAATCATAAATTAATCTTTTTATTATTTGTTTATGCATATAATTTTTGTTATGTGATTTTTATATTTGAATGCAAATTCATTTTACCATTTTGTTTATACGAATATGGTATGCAAATTAAAATTATCGTTTTTAGACAAATTATTGAATATTAGTTACTTGAATTTATTCAAGTAGCTTGAATTTATAGCGTTTAATTATTTTAAATATATATATGAATTTGAATGTAAAATAGCAAGAGAGAATTGATAAGAAATGTAAATAATTGTAGAAAATATAAATTTAGGTATATAAACGTCAATTAAGGAAAGAATTAACACATTTTTTATAACTGTAAAATGGTAATTTACATGGATATAAAAAAAATCAAAGTGAAATAAGGCGTGAAGTAAAGATTTCTAGAATTATTGAGATGGTTTATAATATATATACATTCCTTCATTTAACTAACAATCTTCTATTATATATTATATGAAAGTTTAATATTACTCTAAAGATCTTTCGTTTGTGTTTCTACCAAAAAACATTATGTTGACACGTGTAAAGGACCCAAATCTAACGGTTCATAAGAGCCTCATTTATGCCATAGGAAAAAAAATCCCTCCCGCAACCGCCAACAAGAATTATTCTCCGACCCTAAAAACAAATTTACTTCATCTTCATTCTTCTTCTTACATCGTACCCTTGAACCAAGTACCTCTTCAACAACCCTGATTTTGCTTGGCTACTATCTACGACCAAGGAAAAAGGGGAAATGGATCAGCCTTCCTCGACGACAACAAATATATCTGATTGGCGAACTGATTCACAACCCAATGCGAATTATTGCTGTAAGCTTCACAAATTTCCATTTATATTTTTTTCATTGTTCAAAGTCAATCGTCTATCTTCTCGGTTCCCTTTTGTTAGTTACCGTCTATTGCAAATTTCGATCATGCTTAGATGGTATAAAATCTAAAAATATATAGAATTTTGGTAATTTTTCTAACTTCATAAAACGGTAAACTGTTTGCAGCGGTTCCATGATACCAAAATTCTGTAATTAATGATTTCTATGAAGATTGAATTACATTTTTTGAGAAGGCTTGAACATGTTTTCTATTTTTGGTCAAATATGAGATCTTTTAATATTTTAAAATGTGCGACAATGACTAGATTTGGAGTTTAAAGGAAAGTTTTTGATTTAAAACTTTTGAGAAATGCTGCTGATGAACAAATTCAAATTTTGGTGAATTTGAAATATCAAGTTGTGAAATAAAATTTAATTATGTATGACAATTTACGTTAGCAAAAATCTTATAAGTAAATAATTTCAACCTTGATTTGAATTGAATATAACCTAATTCCCTTCATCTCCATTCTTCTTCTTACATCGTACCCTAGAACCAAACTCCTCTTCAGCAACTCTGATTTTGCTTACCTACTACCATCGACCAAGGAAAAATGGGCAATGGATCAGTCTCCAATCCTCGATAGCAACAAATCCATTTGATTGGCGAACTGATTCACAACCCAATGCGAATTATTGTTGTGAGCTTCGCAAATTTCCATTTATGTGTTTACCGTTGTTCAGAGTCAATCATCTATCCTCTCGGTTTTCTTTTGTTAGTTACTATCTATTGCAATTTTCGATCATGCTTAGATGGTATAAAGTCTGAATATATGTAGAATTTTGGTAATCTTTCTAACTGCATAAAACCGTACACTGTTTGCAGTGGTTCCTTGATACCAAAATTTTGCAATCAACGATTTCTTTATTGATTGAATTGCATTTTTTTGAGAAGGCTTGAACATGTTTTCTATTTTTGGTCAAATATGAGATCTTTTAATTTTTAAAATGTGCAATGATGACTAAATCTGAAGTTTAAAGGCAAGTTTTTTATTTAAAACTTTTGAGAAATGCTGCTAATGAACAAATTCGAATTTTGATGAATTTGAAATATCAAGTTGTGAAATAATAATTCTACTATGTATGACAATTGAGGTTAGCAAAAAAATTATAAATAAATAATTTCAACCTTGATTTGAGTTGAATGTATTATTTGTATTAATCATGATAAATGGCTATGGACCTTTGATATTGTAGCGATCATAGTATTATGATGATTGTATAATACTATGTTTGAATTTTTTTTATATGAGCATCAAAGGTATTATACATGATAAAATAATATATAAATACATAGATTATTTATTATTTTTACCAAACAGTTGTTTTTTATAATTCCAGTACCAATTCTTTTTGGTTTTCGCTCAGGCTCGGATGTAGGGAATAATCTATGTTTTTGTTTAAAAAGTTTTGTGATTACTGTTAGGAACTGAGATGTTGGTTTTGATGACAACAACCTTTTTAACTTATCTTATTATAAAATATTTACTAACACTATTGTCTAGATAGATATGTATATGCAGGAACTATGCAAGATATATATATATATATATATATATGCAAGTATTGATTACTAAAGACTGATCAGTATAAAGACTCAAGACTCAAAATTCAGAATGGAGATATCAAGATTGAAGTCTCTAGAGTATCAAGATCAAGATTTCAAGATATGTGTCTAGTTTATTGTTAAAACTTCATAATAGCACAGAAATCTTCATTCCATATTTCATTTGGGATGGAACCCATTTCTATCTTCTTAGTGGCTTACAAACCCACGACAAGTAGCTTACAAACCTACAACAAGTGGCTTACAAACCCACGAACATCCTGGTTTTGTATAAGTTCTCGAGTCTTGATGTGATGAGTATTCTACAGGAAGAAGCTTGCAAAACTACTTCAAAATGGTTTTTCAAAATGATTTTCAAAACTGCTTTTCAAAATGTTTTAGCCTTAAAAATTATCTTTTCAAAAAGATGTTTAGCCTTAAAATATTCTTTGTTTTTGTTTTTAAATAAACTCTTGTTTTAAACTTCGTTTGTTTTTTAAAACTATCTTCTGATTTTTAAATATTCTTTTATAATATATATATATATATATATATACTTGAGATTTAAAATCAAATTTATATATACATTCTAAAAATATATTTGTCTACTCTTCTTTATTTTAAAACATAGGAAAATTAGTTTATTTTACTCCAGAATCATTTCATCTTGTTTTCCTTTCAATACCATTTTCAAAACAAATTTTATATTATTTTTAACTAGGGTATGTCGACATCATGGGATACCCCATGTCGACATGGTGGTCGTTAAATTCAAAAGTTTCAATTTTCAAAAGAAGTGTCTATTCGTTTAAATCTCTTCACGAATGGTTATGACCGCTACTGGTCTATAAATAGCCTTCACAAACGAATTTTTTAACTATCTATTTTCTTATTTTCTTCACTCCTTCTTCTCCACAAATCCATATTCTAAAATTTTCATATTTTTAAGATCGTGCAAAAATTCTGCCGAATTCTCAAGTGAATCAAATTAGAATCTCATTCTTGTTTGATTCTCTACCCTCTCTCGAAGATCAAAGTGCTATTCAGAGTTATAGGATCAATTTATAATCAAAAGTTTATCGAGTCTCTCTATAAGGTGTGGTTGTGCCTGGAAATCAATTGGGTGATCTTGTGGCCCGTAAATCAAGAGAGTTTGCCCCGGACTCGAGAGACAGGAGGGTACCTCAAGGCCTTTAGAAATTGAGGATTGTAATCTCAACATTGGTATAATAAAAATCTGTATAAGGTGTTTTCCTTGGTACAGGACTGGATGTAGGGTAACTTCGAACCTGTATAAAATCTGGTGTGTTCTTTGCTTTTACTGCTTTTTATTTACTTTCTGCATCTATGTTTGATTCTGTGATTAAGTTCTGCATTTGTTTATATCATAATTTTAAATTAGTCCATATAAGTCTTAGAATCCATTAAACACTATTCACCCACCCTATAGTGTTAAATTAGCCTTAAGATCCTTAATCCGCACTCTCTTTCAATTGGTATCAGAGTGACGTTTTCATAGTTTTCATAATCTAAAACTTGAAAATTGTTTTAATGGCTACCAACACTGGTAATGTCAATTCTGGCACTAGTTCTGTTAACACTAACACTAGTTCATTAGTAGAAGGTCATTCTACTATCAAACCACCATTTTTCAATGGCAGCAATTATGCATATTGAGCTTGTAGAATGAAAATTTATTTACAATCAGTAGGATTAGACACTTGGAATATCACACAAACTGAGTATGTTGAATCAACTACCGATTTTGCCCAGTGGACCACTGAGCAAAAGAGTGTTGCACAAAATAACTCAAAGGCCATGAATATATTATTTTGTTCACTAGATAGGAATGAGTTTAATAGAGTGTCTATTTGTAGGTCTACATTTGAAATCTGGAAAACTTTGCAAGTTACTCATGAAGGAACAAGCAAAGTTAAACAGACTAAAATTTCCATATTAACTAATCAGTTTCAATTATTTAAAATGCATGCAAATGAGTCCATTTCCGACATGTATTGTCGATTTCAAGATATTGTTCATTCACTAATTGCACTGGGAAAAAGCTTTTCGGAGGAAGACCAAGTCAGAAAAATTCTAAATTCACTCACTCTAGAATGGGATCAAAAGACACTTGCAATCGAAGAAGCAAATGATGTCAGTATAATGAAAATAGAAGAATTGATTGGGAATCTGATGTCTTATGAAGTTCAACTGTAAGGAAGAAGAGAAAAGAAGGCTACAGAAAAGAAGTCATTAGCATTCAATGCAACAACTGAAGATTCGAAACCAGACAGTGATGAGGAGATTGCTTTCATGACAAGAAACTTCCAGAAATTCCTAAAATATAGAAAAATGAATAATTACAAAAGAAATGATCAAAGGAATTCCAAAAATAATACGGAGAACGTTAATAATGATAGATGCTACAATTGCAATCAAGTCGGGCATCATAGGAAAGATTGTCCGTATTCAGATAAACAGTTGTTCCCTCCAAACAATGATTCGTCAAGGAAAAGAAAGAAAGCATACACAACAAATCTTGATGACTCAGACTCATTATCCAGTGACGATGAAAAGAAGACGGATAATTCAAATCTGTGTTTCACTGCTACTCATGAATCAGACAACGATGGGAGTATGGATCTAAAAATGACTGCGTTCGACTAAGTCGAAATCCTTTTGCTGTCACTTTCTACCTTTAGACCCAAATGGTTTCGAAAGGGTTGTTTACTTTGTTTTCTAAAATTTAGCCACTTCTCCAATGCTTTCGAAGGGATGGTTTCGACACCATCACTTCTTTACTTAGGAAAGGGTTTCGAAACAGATGCTTTCGACTTAAATGTTTTAAAGACCCTTTTTCTATGATTGAAGTATAACCTACATGGTTTCGAAAGAGACAGTTTTAATGATTTCGAAAGAAGCGCTTTCGACTTTAATGGGTTTATGATCCCTTTACTCTACTTGAAGGCATAATCCAAATAGTTTCGACTGAGATGATTTTCAAAGGTTTCGAATAGGTAAATTATCGAATGGTTTCGAAAGGTTCCCATATGTTTTAAATTAAACCCAAGTTCTTTCGAAAGGTAGGTTTTGACGCCTTCGAAAGGTTTTAATAAATGGTTTTGAAGGGGTGGTTCCCCCGGGTTTTGAAAGGGTTGAAAGGAAAGGTTTTTCCTATGTTTGCGAGGCAATATTTAAAGGTTTTAAAAGAAGGATGTCTAGGATTTTAAAGACTTTCGAAGGAAAGGTTTTTATGCTTTCGAAAGGAAGAGTTTGAATGGTTTCGAAAGAAAGGATTCGGCCTTTCGGCCTAGGTTAAGTAAAGGATTTTGCTTGGTTTCGAAAGGGTTACTTTCAAGGGTTTCAAAGGGGTTGTTTAAAGGTTTTAAACAAAGGTTTCGAATGTATTAACTAAGCAATATAGCCTAAGTGTTTTCAGGTTAAAAAGGGTTTTAACTTGTTTTGGAAGGATAGCTAATCCTCATTAAAATTCATCAACATTATTTTGAGTAAAGTATATATAACATGGCAAAGTAGCTTAGAATAAAGCTAAGAATATATTTTCCTTATATAAATATGATTTAAAAGGTTAAATCATTTTGAAAGGTTTTCAATGAAAAAGATGAAGGGTAGTTAACCCTAAGAAAATGATTCGGACAGATAGTCCATTTTGATTCGGACAGTAAGTCCAGTTTGCGGACAGTTAGTCCAGTTTGCAGGCAGTCAGCCCAGTTTTCGGACAGATAGTCCATCTATTACTTATGGCATTAGTTACATGGTTATAGCTTAACGGACTTAGATATTATTATCATTATTATATCAGTTTGATTAACCAGTTTGGTTGTAGAAAAGGATTTGCAAAATATATGTTTTAAAGAGGATATTAGTGAGGGGAACACGTTCCGCTAAGCGGCATGGTCTCACTTAATATCAGTAAACCGGGATGTGACAGTATTATTCACACCAGGCTTTATGTCTGACTCGAAGTTTTTGTTTTCCCCTTAAACTCTCGGGTGCTCAAAATTGATTTGAGTAGGCTGAGGGTTAAGGTTTCTAGGTTTTAGGTATTTTGGCGAATAAAGCTTCCAAAGACGAGCATGTGGCTGACGGATAGCTAATTAGGATTTATAGTATTATCTTGTTTTGATTTCGCTGTGTATATTAAGTCGGATATGACTATATTGACTCTGATCAACCAAGGGAGCATCGTCATATGTCGCTCTTGACGTATTTTTGTAATGATTGTATTTGATCTTTACCTGGGAAACGATATGTGATTATGTAATTTGGATATGAATTTGTTTTGAAATGTAATCAGTAAAATGTTGTTTTTGGAAATCTGTGTATTTGTTCATATTCAAGTGCTTCTGATATTATGGATACCATTAGTATTACCGTATTTTTTCACCAGAAGTTAATACTATGGATGACTGCAACATCTGTAGCGCTTAGTTTTTGGTCTCTAGATACGGGGTGTTACTACTTGGTATCAGAGAATAGGTTTATGAAAAACTTTAAACTAAAAAATGATTTTGAAAACATAATCCTAAGGAATTAGTGTAAGATTGGGGTAGGGGATAACGTTATAGTAAAATACTTGTACTTGCTATATATAAGTATACGCTTTACCTATAGTCTCCTACCTTTGTTAGTTTTTTTTTCTGTATCTCGTGAGGTTTGAATACAGACATGGATGGTAGAAGAGGAAGAGTTAACCCAGGAGGGGAGGGCACTGATGGGAATGCCAGACCTAATGGGAGGAGGACCCAAGGTCAGGCACAAGCAAAGAATGTAGGTGCCGGAGTCTTGCAAGTGGACATGGGAGCTATGTATCAGTTTTTTGTGAATATGATGCAAGCTGGAAAATGCAATTGGAGTGGTAGGAGGAGATGCTGCAGGGGCAGGAGTTCCGGTAATTAACCATTATGCTAAGCTGAGCGGAGATTACGCTAAGCTTGGAGGGAAGCCATTTCTGGGAACAACGGATGCTATAGAGGTGGAAAATTGGTTGCTGCACTGTGAGAGATTCTTTGCAGATTTGGGGCTCAATGGTGAGTAGAAGAGGAGGCTTGCTTCGAGGTAGCTCAAGGGAGCAGCTTTATTTTGGTGGAACAGTGTGACGGCTGGTGTGGATGAGGAAACTTTGACATAGGAAGATTTCAAGGGGAGGTTCCAGGAGAGGTTCATGTCTGCAATGACACAGTCAGCTCTAATCAGAAAGTTTGTTGAATTAGAGCAGGGAGAGATGTTTGTTTTGGAGTATGTTAGAAGGTTTGAGGAGTTGGCCAGATATGGGTATGCTTCAGTGGATACAGTAATGAAGAGGAATGAGAAGTTTATCAGGGGGTTGAAGCCTGAGTTAGCAAGGGCTACATTACCTCATATTAGAGATCCTTCTGATTTTGTAGTGGAGATAGCCTTAAGGCATGAGGAGATTCTTGATTCTTTAGAGAAGAGTAAGGCTAAGGAGGTCTAGGTAGGGCAGAATCAGAAGAGGATATTCTTTCCTAAGAAGGGTGCTCAAAAGGGTGGAGCATCTAAGAAAGGGAAGTCTAAGATTGTTTGCTTCAAGTGCGACGGGAAGGGGCATTTTGCTAATGAGTGTCGTGCTGGAAAGGCAAAAGAGGTAGCTGGGAAGAAGAATGTCAGGTGCTTCAACTGCGACCTGATTGGCCATTATAAGAACCAGTGCAAGGAGGCTGCTAAGGATGGAAAGGGCAAGGTGTATGCATTGGAGCCTGCTACTTCGAAGCCAACGGCTCAGGAGAAAGGAAAGGCAGTTTTGGGAGGTACGCTTCAGATTCATGGTATGTCTGTTAGCGTTCTATTTGATACCAGTGCATCACATTCTTTTATATCTAGATGTTTGATGTCAGGTATCTGATGCATGATTTGGAATTGACAGCAATGATTTTTGCGTTGAAGGTGTGGTGACATTATCTTTTAGAAGAGAGGTTTGAGTTATTTACCGATCATAAGTCGCTGAAGTATTTGCTCTCTCAGAAGGAGCTGAACATGAGACACAAAGGTGGTTAGAGTTTATTGCTGCTTATGATTTTGGGATTGAGTACACACCGGGGAAAGGCAACAAGGTTGCAGATGCACTTAGCAGGAAACATCAGAATGAAGTGTTGTCGATGATTGCTGAGTGGAAAGATTTGGAAGCATTAGTAGATTGCAGAGTGCAGTGGAGATCTGAGGCTGGGTCTAGCGGAGAAACCATAGTGTTATCTTGTTTGGAAGTTCGACCAATTATGATCGAAAAGATTGCTTCTAAATAGAAAGAAGATCTAGTATTAGCTTAACGGATCAGGAAGTTAAGAGATGGAACCAAGAGCGATGACTTGAAAGATTTCAGTCTTGACCAGAATGGGAGGTTGAGAAAGAAAGGAAGATTATGTGTTCCGAATATAGGAAACATAAGGAAAGAAGTCTTGGAGGAATGCCATCGTCCGAAGTTCTCTATTCATCCGGGGGGAACTAAGATGTATCAGGATATGAAGAGAAGTTTCTTCTGGGAAGGTATGAAGCGGGATTTTGGCTTATGGGTAAAGCAGTGATTGATTTGCCAACAGGCAAAGGCTGAATCCCAGAAGCCAAGTGGGTTGCTTCAGCCATTGAATATTCTGGTATGGAAATGGGATTCTATTTCTATGGACTTTATTGACAGGTTGCCAAGGTTGAACATGGGAAATGATAGTATATGGGTCATAGTGGATAGACTGACCAAGAGTGCCCATTTCATTCCAATTAAGTTAACCAGATGGGCACCTGTTTTGGCGAAGTTGTTTATGAAGAATGTGGTTAGACTGCATGGAATTCCTAGTAGCATACTTAGTGATAGAGATTCCTTATTCACTAGCAAGTTCCGGAAGAGTCTACAGGAAGTCTTGGGAACCAAGCTCAAGATGAGTACCGCTTACCATCCATAGACAGATGGGCAAATGAAAAGAGTTAACGAAATCTTGGAAGATTTGTTAAGAGCTTGTATATTGGATTTCGGGGGATCATGGGAAGACCATCTGCATTTAGTCGAGTTTTCGTATAACAACAGTTATCAGACTAGTATTGGGATGGCACCGTTTGAAGCTTTGTATGGAAGGCAATGCAAATCTCCTGTATGTTGGTTAGAGACCAGGGATAGATTGGTTCTTGGTCCAGATTTGGTTAGGGAAACTACAGAAAAGATTAAGGTCATTCGGGCTAGAGTAAAGGAGGCTCAGTCTAGGCAAAAGAGTTATGTAGATAGAAGGCGGAAAGATTTAAAGTTCTCAGTTGGAGACCAAGTTTTCGTCAAAGTGTCACCGATGAAGGGTGTGATTAGATTTGGGATATCAGGAAAGTTAGCACCGAGATTTGTTGGACCTTTTCCTATTGTAGAGAGGATCAGTAAACTCACATATAAAGTGAATTACCGAGTAGTTTGGCAAGTGTCCACGATGTTTTCCATGTTTCTCATCTCAGAAAGTGTGTCAGAGACCTAGAGACTGCTATTGCACCGAAAGATGACTTAGTAGTAGAACCGGATTTGACTATAGTGAGGAAGCTTATTCATATTGTTGCGAGAGATAAGAAGAGGCTTAGAACCAAGACGGTCAGATTAGTCAAAGTCCAGTGGAGCGACGATGACAGGGACTGTACTTGGGAGATTGAGAGCAGGATTAGAGATACTTATCCTGACTTATTTGATGGTATGTTTTACCTCTTTGATTGATTTGTTGTGTCCCTTACTGTAATTTCGAGGACGAAATTATTTAAGGAGGGGAGTTTGTAACACCCCACATTTTTGGTAACATTATTTAGGATATTGAATTAGTTAAATAAAATAAAATAATGTGTTGATCAGAGGATTGAGATTTGACTTTAATTAAGGGGTAGCCATGTTATTTAAACAATGAATTAAAATAAGAGTTAAAATGAAATAGAGGAGGGGTAAAATAGGAAAGAGGTCATTCCTATATCCTTACACCCTTGGTCGTGTATCCCCTACACGTTCATTTCATTTTATAATTTTTTTTTTAACTTGAGGCCGGCTACCATTAACAAGAGAAAGTGGAAGAAGATTAAGAAAAGTTAAGGAAGAAGCTAAATCAAATCAAATCCATTCACATCTCAATCTCTTTAATCGCTAAAGCTAAGGTGAATAATCTTTACATTTCATATTTATTTGTTTTCGGCTTTAGGATGAAATCCGGACCTATTTGTAATGATTTGCAATGTTTTTGAATGATGAAATGATTATATATACATGTTGATGATTTATGTATGTTCATATTGATTTTATGATATGTTTTAAGGTGAAAACCCTATTAAATGACATCCAAATGCCTTGCGAACTTTTATATAGACCAGAAATATTATTTTGGAGATGGGTTTCCATTTTCAGAATTTTCTGAATTTCTGTGGATTTTATATGAATTTTCTAATAAATAAAATGTTATTTTGGGTTATAAATTATTTACGGTTAAATAATAAAAGGTTTGGGTCTGAAATTTTTATATGTTGGAAAACATATTAAAAGAGATTTTCAGGAATTTTTGTAGATTTTTCCTAAGTTTTTTAATGGATATATAAAATTATTTAAGGTATGAGACTTAAATGTTTTATATATTTATAAAAGGAGAAAGGGCTTTTTACAAATAATCCAAATAGTTAGTTCTGAAAATCGCAGCACTTTTTAGTGGTAAAAAAAAGAGGCAACCAATCAAAATTGATACATAAAGTAGGTTAGGTGAAAAGAACTATTTGCAACATGTTTTTTTTTTACTGTTTTGTTGCTTTCGGCACCTGCTTCCGCCTTGGTTGGCTTTCGACTAAGTCCCTCCGCCTTCAACACCATCGAAACCAATGCGCATGGTATCAATATATTGGTACGTAGCGAATTGGATAGAAGGCGAAAGGCATGAGGTTGAAACCATGGGTTCTAAAGGGATCGAAGCACCAGTTTGCTTTTAAATTAAAAACATGCCTACTTGCTTTCGACTAAATGGCTTTCGACTCAGTTAGCTTTCGACTGGGTTTAATGGATTTAAAGAAATAGGTTCGAGTGGGTTGCGCTTTTGTATTAAAAATGACTGCTTTCAACTAAGTAGAAACCTTTTTGTTGCCGCTTTCCACCTTTCGACCCAGATGGTTTCGAAAGGGTTGTTTACTTTGTTTTCTAAAATTTGGCCACTTCTCCAATGCTTTCGAAGGGATGTTTTCGACACCATCACTTCTTTACTTAGGAAATGGTTTCGAAATAGATGCTTCGACTTAAATGTTTTAAAGACCCTTTTTCTATGATTGAAGTATAAGCCATATGGTTTCGAAAGAGACATTTTTATTAATTTCGAAAGAAGTTCTTTCGACTTTAATGGATTTTTGATCTTTTTGCTCTACTTGAAAGCATAATCCAAATGGTTTCGATCGAGATGATTTTCAAAGGTTTCGAAGGGGTAAATTTTCGAATGGTTTTGAAAGGTTTCCACATGTTTTAAATTAAACCCAAGTGCTTTCGAAAGGTAGGTTTTGACGCCTTCAAAAGGTTTTAATGAATGGTTTCAAAGGGGTGGTTCCCTAGGGTTTCGAAAGGGTTGAAAGGAAAGGTTTTTCCTATGTTTTCGAAAGGCAATATTTAAAGGTTTTAAAAGAAGGATGTCTAGGATTTTAAAGACTTTCGAAGGAAAGGTTTTTATGCTTTCGAATGGAAGAGTTTGAATGGCTTCGAAAGGAAGGATTTGGCCTTTCGACCTAGGTTAAGTAAAGGGTTTTACTTGGTTTCGAAAGGGTCACTTTCAAGGATTTCGAAGGGGTTGTTTAAAGGTTTTAAACAAAGGTTTCGAATGTATTAACTAGGCAATATAGCCTAAGTGTTTTCAAGTTAAAAAGGGTTTTAACTTGTTTTGGAAGGATAGCCAATCCTCAATAAAATTCATCAACATTATTTTGAGTAAAGTATATATAACATGGCAAAGTAGCTTAGAATAAAGCTAAGAATATATTTTCCTTGTATAGGTATGACTTAAAAGGTTAAATCATTTTGAAAAGGTTTTCAAGGAAAAAAGATGAAGGGTAGTTAACCCTAAGAAAATAATTCGGAAAGATAGTCCATTTTGATTCTGACAGTTAGTCCAGTTTGTGGACAGTCAGTCCAGTTTGCAGGCAGTCAGTCCAGTTTTCAGATAGATAGTCCATTTATTACTTATGGATAGATAGTTCATTAGTTACCCGATTATAGCTTAACGGACTTAGCTATTATTATCATTATTATATCAGTTTGATTAACCAGTATGGTTGCAAGAAAGGATTTGCAAAATATATGTTTTAAAGAGGATATTAGTGAGGGGAAACTGAAAGTAGATTCGGTGAAATATGTAAGATTAAAGAATGTAGATAGACAAG
This sequence comes from Allium fistulosum, assembly GCA_030737815.1. Lineage (NCBI taxonomy): Eukaryota > Viridiplantae > Streptophyta > Magnoliopsida > Asparagales > Amaryllidaceae > Allium > Allium fistulosum. The sequence continues at coordinate 344,775,837 of CM060902.1, forward strand.
TAAGATTCGGTGAATTGGAATTCTAGTTTCGGATGTATATATAGTATCAAATAGTTGTTATTGAAGAGTAGTGACTATTTGAATAAGTTTCTTTAATCTGAAAAGTTGTATCCTCAAAGAGAAGATATGTTTGTTGATTTTGGAGAGAAGTAACCTCTCAAAAAAGTGACAGTTGTTATTTTAAAAACTGTTCGTCCATATGACAGACGTCTGTGGATAATCCACAGATGTCTGTGGTTTCAAGAAACATTTTTTTCGAAATTAGTGACAGACGTCTGTGGATTTATTACAGACGTCTGTGAGTCTGTGCAGTTTGATTCCATAGATTGTGTGCATGTGTGAGTTATATCAAGGAGATCTTACACTATTTCTATGACTCAATTAATCAAATCACTATTATTACAAACATTGATGTAAATTAAGAGTCTTCTGATCTTCATATCTTTTGACTTGATCATTGATTCGAAGGACTGGATATCTTTTTTGTAAAGTGCACCTGAAATTGGAATATACAATATATATTTGATTGTATAGTTGTTATCATTAAAACTTGAAGTTTGGAGGTTCTAACATTCTCCCCCTTTTTGATGATGACAACTATACAATCTTTTTAAAATTACTCCCCCTGTATATATGCATGATATTCTTCTCCCCTTTTGTCATTATCAAAATAGAATATAATATGTGTATAATAGCAATATGTAGACAAAACAAACACATGGAACTAGAAACATGGATGTGTAAGCTACATCGATACATAGGAAATTGAAATAAGAACAATGTTTAACATAGCGAACTAAAGAAAAGAAAAGCAATAAGCAATTGAAAGTAAGCTTATGGATACCGAGTGGAAGAATATGAGAATCCACCATAATTCTCATAGTATTCCTAATAAGACGCCGGATCAGAGTCATAAGGAGCAGGCCATTGTGTATTATCATGAAAGTCTTCATTTTCTTGTATTGATAATCCATCAAATGGCATGTAATGTTGGTGAGAGGGTGCTTCTATTGGTGTCACATCGTCATCATCGCTATCTTCTTCTTGAATATGTTCAGTCTCCATTTGTTTTTTACCTCTATCTTGAGACGAACCTTCTAGAGGAATATGAGGTTGATAAACAAGGGTATGTCCATGAGATAGTGGTGTAGGAGATGGTGACGATGAAGATGAAGAACGAGAATGTCCGCAAACCTTTCTTATTATTTTTCCTAGTCCAGAAACTACCTTTTCCAACGTCTTTTCTACCTTAGCCATACGGATAGATAGAGATCATTCCAAGCCAATTATTCGTTTTTCCAACTTCTTTTGATTTGAAGTTGCAATCCCTTGATTTATTAATGAAACATCTCTTTCAGATTCATTATGACTAAGTAAGGTTCGAGCTTCTAAAACCTCGGAGTCCGAGTGGTATTCTTGCGGAGAGGGAGATCACGGAGGTCTAATAGAAGGTTGGGGTTGATGTTGCCTTTGCAAATGCTGTTGTGTCCATTGTTGGAAAGGCATAATATTTGGAGGTTAGGCAGGAAGCTGCATTAAGGATAAACATCGGGGACCCTCATTTTTAACTGGAATTTATTCGTACTGTGAGAGATATGATGGAACATTCATATCCTTAAGAATCCTCATAATGTATGCAGCATATGGAATGCTTCGGTGATGTTGCACCCAAATATTTTTAATTTGGTCCAATTTACAGGAAAACGAGCGAATATTGCATATAAAGCTCGACGATCGGTAGGGTAGACTTGTTCATGACTACCTAGTCTAGGAATGATTGTGTTGATTAAAATACGTTCAACTATCCTAGCACAAGGACGAAGACTACTTGCATTCCATTGACGCATGCTATCTTCCCAAATTTGATGGGTAACTTCATCCCATTGTAGTATCGAGTGGTCAGGAATTTCATCTAAATCAATTCCTTCTCTAGAGCAATCTAAGATTCTACCAAGTGTAAAAATATCAATTTTTATGACTTTTCCATACACACTCGACCAAAGCCAACCCTCTTCGTTTTCAGGAGAACAAATGTCTTCACTATAAAGATTTGCGAAAAATAGATAAATGGCTAGTAGATCAATAATTACCTCATTATCATTGAAGTTAGCAAGGTATCTGCATTCGGAGTTTCCGAACAATGAAGAGATATCATAGACATCAAATTTGAACAGTCGATAGGAAGGTCCAGAGTGGATTCTCTTCTTTACCAATTCTTCAAACCTATTAATTGCAATGGGATTGTTCCTCAACCAAGCTTTGATTTGAGTTTCACTTACAATATTGGTAGATGAAGAACTTTGATCTTGTTTGGCTTTTTTTGTGAAGGTTTTGGGAGCCATTACAGTTGAATTTGGGGCTAAAAGAGGGATTAGATTTTAGAAATTTGGTGGCTAGGTTTAGAAAAGCTAAAGTGAAGATGAATTGGGGCAAAAATTAAATATATATGTGGTGCAGATCTGTAACCCAAAACATGCGACAGACGTCTGTGGGTTTTCCACAAATGTCCGTGGGTACAGAGTTAATATTTTCCCGTATGTTTTCACAGACGTCTGTGAAAAAATTTACAGACGTCTATAGCTCATCAGTTAGAAAAATTGATTTGTTTGATGATGAAAATGAAAGTATATTTGATTTAAAGGTAACACAACAAATATAAGTACATTTATTATATAAGAAAACAAATCGTGGCATATTAATTTTCATCGAATGAGGTGGACTTCTTGGCTTCTTGTAAGTCCCATGAATTTGGTTCATGTTTCTTCTTGTCCGATGAAGGTTTTAAAGGAGACCATTTAGGTGGAGAAGGAGTCTTATATCTATTGTTATAGTTGGATGGTCCTTCCCCTTAGAGTCGTCTAGGAGTTAATTTTTCAGGTCTGATAGGAGTTTCTATGGCATGAGGAGACTTCTTATGTAGACACTTCTCAGTGGGGGAGTGTCCACATATTGCAAGGATGCATTTTTCTAGAAAGTTTAGGTGACGTCCTTGTCGTCGTTGCTCGTAGTACATCTCCCGAGTTACCCTTAACATTTCATGTTGGTTATGGTAGATATCATCAAGTTTTGTATGGATCAAGGATGAATCTAGATTATAGTCTCTCTTTGATCTTTTTCCATCTGGAGTATATCCAGTATGAAATTTTGGAGATATTGAAGGTGGAGTTGCCGTTTTTGGAGAGGTGGTTGTGTTTGTAGAGGAGGGTGTTTTAAAATCAATCGTAGAATAAGTTGAATCATGGCCAGATGACATTTTGAAGATGGAATATTAATAGCAAATAACACAAGTATTTGTAAAGAAGAAAAGTGTAAGTTAGAAAGAAACAGAAAGAGAGCCCTTTTTGTAGAAAAAGTTTTTTATTATTAGAAAATAATGAGAGGTATTGAAGATAATACAAAACAGAATGTGGTTTTGTTTGAATGGATGAAATTTTAGAATTTTTGAAAAAGATTAAAAGTTTCTTAAGTCGTTAAGACAAATATGTAGTTAAATTAATTTGTTAGCTCGTTGTAGGAACATATTCCTAATTCTCGACGTAATTTAATGAATGATGTTTCACATAATGGTTTCGTGAAAATATCCGCAATTTGACTATCAGTATTTACAAATTCAAGTGAAATTATTCCCTTCTCAACGTTATCTCGTAAAAAGTATATCTAATATCAATATGTTTAGTTCGGGAATGATTAATCAGATTTTTAGAAAGATTTATTGCACTAGTGTTATCACAATATATTGGTGATTTTTCAATTATTTTTCCAAAATTTCAAAGTGTTTGTTACATATATATAATTTGTGCGCAAGCTAAGGCAACAAAAATGTATTCGGCTTCACATGTCGAAAGAGATAACAGTTTTGTTTTTTGCTAAACCATGAAACCAAAGCTTGGCCAACAAAATGACATGTTTCACTTGTACCTTTTCTATCTGACTTACATCCGCTAAAATCCGCATCACTATAAGAGACGAGTTCAAATGAACATCCCTTAGGATAAAAAAGTCCATAATCTTTCGTGTTAGTTAAATAACGCAAAATACGTTTTACCACTCGATAATGTGATTCTTTTGGTTGTGCTTTTGGTTGTGCTTGAAATCTCGCACACAAACAAACTCATCATTATATTGGGTTGGCTAGCCGTTAAGTATAATAAAGACCCTATCATACTACGGTATTGTTTTGGTCATAATCCTTTTCATTTTCATCTTTGTCTAAATGTGAAGTTGTGCTTATTGGTGTTGGTCTACTGGAAGTATTTTCCATTCCAAACCATTTTAGTAAATCTCTACAATATTTTTCTTGATTTATAAAAATTCCATTTTCTAATTGTTTTATTTGTAATCCTAAGAAAAAAATTAGTTCACCCATATGGGACATTTCAAATTCATTTTTCATAATTTCAAAAAATTCATTACACAAATTTTCATTAGTCGATCCAAATATAATACCATCGACATATATTTGTACAACTAATATATCGTTGTTTTTATGTTTGATAAATAAAGTAGAATCAATTTTTCCTGTTTGAAAACCTGAATTTTGTAAATGACTTTTTAATCTATCTTACCGAGCACGAGGTGCTTGTTTCAAACCGTATAACGCCTTTTTAAGCTTAAATACATGATCAGGATATTTTTCATGAGCAAATAATGGTGGCTGCTCAACATACACTTTTTCTTTGATAAATCCATTTAAAAAACCGCTTTTTACGTCCATTTGAAAAAGCTTAAAATTATGATGACATGCAAATGCAAGAAGAGTTCGTATTGCTTCTAGGCGAGCTACTGGAGCAAAAGTCTCCTCATAATCGATTCCTTCTTCTTGATTATAACCTTGAGCAACTAATCTTGCTTTATTTCGAACAATATTTCCATTTTCATAGGTTTATTTTTAAATACCCATTTTGTTCCTCTTATGGATTGATCGTTTGGTCTGGGTACTAGTTCCCATACATCATTTCATTCAAATTGATTTAATTCTTCTTGCATAGCAATAATCCATGAATTATCTTTAGAAGTTTCTTTATAATTTTTTGGTTCAAAATTTGAAATAAATGCAAAATGACTCATTTGATTTAATTGATTTCTAATTACTCTAGAATTTAAGTCTCCAATTATATTGTTAACATGATGATTTTTTAATATACGAGGTGGAGATCGTAAAACATTTTCATTATTATTTTCAATATTATCATTATTATTATCGTTAGTAGGTTGATTGTTAGAATTATCGAGTAAAAGTTCGTCATCAATTTTATCTTGAGTTTGATGAAAATTTTCATCAAATGAAACATGTAAGCTTTCTTCAATAATACATGATCGTTTATTAAAAATTCTATATGCTTTACTACGATCGGAATATCCAACAAAAATTCCTTCGTCTACTTTAGGATCAAATTTTCCAAGATTATCTTTTGTATTAAGAATAAAACATTTTGAACCAAAAGTGCAAAAATATGAAACTTCGGGTTTTTTTTGTAAAAAAATTCATAGCACATATTTTTAGTCATAGGACGAAGTGTGACACGATTTAATACATAACAAGCAGTAGCAACAGCTTCGGCCCAAAAATGTTTGGGTAGTCCACTACTATTTAGTAAAGTTCATGCACATTCTTGTAAAGTTCGGTTTTTTCTTTCAACTACACCATTTTATTGAGGTGTTCGTGGGAATGAAAAGTTATGGTTTATTCCTTTTTTATTACAAAAGTTTGAAAACAGTTCATTTTCGAACTCTCTTTCATGGCCACTTCTTATGTTTTTAATATTCAAATTCATTTGATTTTTAATTCGTTTAGCAAAAATTTTAAACATTTCAAATGTGTCACTTTTATGTTTTAAAAATATTGTCCAAGTATATCGAGAGAAATCATCAACAATTACAAATACATATTTGTTATAATTTATAGAGCGCACTTGAGTAGGACCAAATAAATCCAAATGAAGTAATTCGAGAGGATTTTTTGTTGAAATTTCATTTTTAGATTTAAAGAAAGATTTCTTTAATTTTCCTATTTGACAAGCGTCACAAAGATTTTTAACTTTATAGTTAATTTTTGGTAATCCTCTAACTATTTCATAGTTAGCTAATTTGTTTATATTTTTAAAATTTATATGGCAAAATCTTTTGTGCCATAACCATGGATCTTCATGATTTGCAGATAAACACATATTTAAATCATTTTTAATGTTCATATTTAAAATGTAGATATTTCGATTTCTAATTCCTTCAAAAATTAGATTTTTATTTTGGTCAAAAATGTTACATTTATTCTTTTCGAAATCAATTTTAAAATCTTTGTCGTGTAATTGACTAATACTCAATAGATTATGTTTTAAATTTTCTACTAATAAAACATTTGAAATACTGGGAGAATTAGATATACCGATATTTATGACTTCTCCAATGCCGATGACAAATCCTTTTGAGTTATCTCCAAATGTCACAGTGCCGGCATCAATGTATGTTATATTTGACAACATACGAGCATTCCCAATCATGTGCTTGGAGCAACCACTATCGAGTATCCATTTATGTTTATTCTTTAACTTGTTTTTGGGTACCTGTAAAAATATAAAGAAATTAAATTGGTACCCTTATTTTTGATTTGGGTCCTATGTGTTAGTAGAAAAAAGGTAACCATACCCAAGATGATTTGGTTCCTTTTGAAATATAGTTATCATTATGTATTACACTTTTCATATAATCATTTATATATTTTTGTTTTATTAACTTATTGTTTGTCTTAGGAACCCATATTTTTATTACTTTAGGCTTGGAATGTAAATTTTTACCTTTGGGTTGTAATTTTTTAAACTTGGTATTCATTATACTATGATTCCTATATGTTTTATTATCAAATCCTAAGCCATTTCGATTTTTAAAGGGTTTTGATATTTTTATCAAGTTGTCTAAATCTTGTTTTCCTTTATTAATTTTTGTAACATTATTGGTTATTTTATCCAATTTACTTTTAAGATCACATATTTCAACATTTTCTCTATCAATAATTTCTTGTTTTTCTTTTCCAATTTATCTTTTTCTGATTTAAGAATTTCCAATTCTTGTAAAAGAATATTGTTATTAGATAATAACTTTTTGTTATCTTCTTGAACAATATTTAATTCTTCTTCTAAAATTGTTTTTTCATCTTTTAATAATCCAATCTCTAAGTCTGCTCTATTTAATTTTCCTATATATTCTTTATTTAACTTCTTAGACTCTCTATGTTTATCATCTAATTCAATACTAATTTCCATTAATTCATCATAAGTAAGTTCAGATCATACCTCATCAATGTTTGTCATAAAACACACATTTGCTCATTTCGAGTCACTCTCACTATCACTTTCTGAAGAAGATGATGAATCAGAATCATCCCATGTTACTTGAAATGCTCTTCTCTTTTTCTTGAATTTTTTGAATTTGTTTTTCTTGTTATCATTATTGAGTTGAGGACAATCTTTCTTCATGTGGCCAATTTGTCACATTCATAACATTTGATTGAAGAATTCGATTTGCTATTATTCTGAAATCCTGTCATCCTTTTGAACTTCTTAAATTTTTTGTAGTTCTTGGCGATGAAAACAATCTCATCCTCGTCCAATTCTGAGTCTTCATTTGTTGCTTGAAATGCTATATTTTTCTTTTCATGATTTTGTTCCTTTCTAGCCTGCAAATTTGTTTCATATGACATTAGATTACCGATTAACTCTTCAACTTTGAGTTAAGAAAGATCATTAGCTTCTTCAATAGCTAAAACCTTTCTTTCCAATTCATTAGTTAAAGAGTTTAAAATCCATGTGACTAAATCAAAATCAGTGAATTTAACTCCAAGTGCCATAAGATCATGTTGAATAGTTTGAAATCTTGCATGCATATCAATAATCGACTCATTTGTTTTCATTTTAAGAGATGAAAATTGATTTTGTAAAATCGATATCTTTGTTTGTTTCACTTTTGATGTTCCTTCATGTGTGACTTGTAGTGTTCGCCATATATCATAGGCAGTTGTGCATAACATGACATGTGAAAATTCATTTTTATCAAGAAAACAAAATAAAACATTCATGGCTTTTACATTATTTGAAGCTAAGGTTTTTTGTGCATCAGTCCAAGTGCTAACATCAGTGTTAGGTGCTATATATTTATTTTGAGTTGCTAACCATATTTCAAGACCATTTGCTTCCATAAAAATTCGCATACGTGTTGACCAATATGCATAATTAGATCCAGTGAACAAAGGATGACGTGCAGTTGATTGCCCTTCTTGAAATGTGCTTGCCATATTAAAATTTTCAAACTAGTGTTACGGTAATTTGAAATAAGCTATGGTTCTGATGCCAATTGAAAGTCTATATGGATCGTATGGCTTATATATATATATGACAAGTAAACTAGCTATGCATAAAATATTATGATACTAATAGTAAAAATAAAAATAAAAAGATCACACCAGAGTTTTTATACTCGTTCGAATCTCCCGTTCTACTTCCAGTCCCGAAGCTCCTCTTTAGATTTTCACTTAACCAATAGCCCTCGCTTCACCTGGAGGAATAGGCCTGATACAAAAGTGATTTCTTGACAAACTTGTGTTCTTTTTCAACACTGATCTTGACTGTAAATACAACACTTCCTATGATCTCCTTTGAGTGAGTGTGAGTGTAATACTTTTGAACTCGTGGGAAGTTTTTGATAACCAAATTAAAAATTTGGTTACAGCAGATTGAGAATACAATTAGTAATGAAATATGTAAGATTAAAGAATGTAGATAGACAAGTAAGATTCGGTGAATTGGAATTATAGTTTTGGATGTATATATAGTATAAAATAGTTGTTATTGAAGAGTAGTGACTATTTGAATAAGTTTCTTTGATCTGAAAAGTTGTATCCTCAAAGAGAAGATATGTTTGTTGATTTTGGAGAGAAGTAACCTTTCAAAAAACTGACAGTTGTTATTTTAAAAACCGTTCGTCCATATGACAGACGTTTGTGGATAATCCACATACGTCTGTGGTTTCGGGAAACAATTTTCCCGAAATTAGTGACAAACGTTTGTGGATTTATTACAGGCGTCTGTGAGTCTATGCATTTTGATTCCATAGATTGTGTGCATGTGTGAGTTGTATCAAGGAGATCTTACACTATTTCTATGACTCAATTAATCAAATCACTATTATTACAAACATTGATGTAAAATAAGAGTCTTCCAATCTTCATATCTTTTGATTCCTTGATCATTGATTCGAAGGACTGGATATCTTATTTGTAAAGTGCACCTGAAAATTGGAATATACAATATATATTTGATTGTATAGTTGTTATCATTAAAACATGAAGTCTGGAGGTTCTAACAGAAACCTGTTCCGCTAAGCGACGTGGTCTCACTTTATATCAGTAAACCGAGATGTAACAGTATTATTCACACCATGCTTTGTATCTGACTCAAATTTTTTGTTTTCCCCTTAAACTCTCGGGTGCTCAAAATTGGTTTGAGTAGGCCGAGGGTTAAGGTTTTTAGGTTTTAGAAATTTTGGCGAATAAAGCTTCCGGAGATGAGCAGGTGGCTGACGGATAACTATTTAGGAGTTATAGTTTTATCTTGTTTTGATTCCCCTGTGTATATTAAGTCTGATATGACTATATTGACTCTGATCTACCATGGGGGCATCGTCATATGTCGCTCTTGGCGTATTTTTGTAATGATTATATTTGATATTTACCTGGGAAACGATATGGGATTATGTAATTTGGATATGAATTTGTTTTGAAATGTAATCATTAAAATGTTGTTTTTGGAAATCTATGAATTTTTTCATATTCAAGTGCTTCTGATATTATGGATACCATTAGCATTACCGTATTTTGTCACCAGAAGTTAATACTATAGATGACTGCAGCATCTGTAGCGCTTAGCTTTTGATCTCTAGATATGGGATGTTACACTTTTCCATTACTCCAATTGTATCCTACTTCCCCAAAAGGATGGAGAAAGTTACTGGGTTGTTAACTTTTTGTCATAACAACCGAAGCTTGAGATGTTATAGCTCCAATGGCAAGCGTCGATTACATTGATATAAATGTTTTGATAAAGAGAAACAATTCAGTAGAAGAAGCAAATTGATCTATCAAGTCTCTCATCCATGGAATAATCAATAGTCACTAGATAGTATCATCATTCGTTTACATAATATAATAGCTATATTTGATTAATTTTGATTTTGTTACATATTTGTCATACATGGATGTAGATGGAAGATCAAATTGTAGTGTCTTAGCGAAGTATGGCATCGAGGTCAATGATGGCTTTTAGTTTGGTGGGAGGGTACTTAAGATAACTAGATTTACAGGATACAAATATGGTCGGGTATTTGTCATATTAGAAGAAAAGGATGATTTGATCCCAAATAGAGTGAATCTTTATTTTCTGTCTTTAATTTAATTGGTAAGCTCTATTATTTTATTATGAATATTTTTGACCAAAATGTCTGTTATATAATTTAATAAAGTTTCATGCTTATATAGTTTAAAACCCTTTTCCATACCTTTTTTATTAAGTAGATAGTTCATTTCGACACTGTTCATCAAACTGTTGATTTTTTTTATGATAACCCCTTATCAATCACTATTGTAATCAATAATTATTCATGCTTTTTATGTTTCATTCTAAAAGAATATGAATTTTTCTTTAAAATCATTTATTTTCTTAGTGATTAGTTGATCAAATAAGTGAGATTGCTTTTTTTTAAAGATTAAATTTGTTTCATAAGAAGGATGCATCATTGGTGCACAATATCAATATTTCAGTTACTAATTTGTTCAAATTTAAATGTAGACCTTATTATAACTCCATAATTTAGTTGCAGAATAATGTTTTTCATACGGCTTCAGCTATTTTCATTTCTTTGAATATTTCACCTCCATCAAATTATAATTTATTCCAAATTCTCCTTAATTATAATATTCAGTTCTAATATTCCTATTCACAAGTGCAGGAGTACAATTTCCTAGATGATGCAATGCTACATCATTCAAACTCCCACCTTTATATCTTCCAAAATATGGATTAGCTTACTCTTTTTTCCAATATAAATTTATAGTTTTATCATTTTGAATTACATTTTCTTTTCTATACTTATTATAGAGGGTTCATATCTTTATATTTGCTTCTCTTTCTTTCACAATATTGAATTAATTCTATTTTAGCCAGGATATTAAATTTAAGATCGAATTAATTTTCTAATATGAAGATGATTAGTTCATGGTAGTATGATTACTATCACTTTGGCGATGTTGATTGCCTGCTTACATTGACTTAAGGAACAATTCACTATTTTATGGTACATCTGACATGGTTTTATATATTTCTTTCGTAAATAGAATATTTTCCTATTTGCCTCTAATTTTTCATTATTATGAAAACAAAATTTTCATGGGGGCGATCATGTGTTATATTAGCCAAAATAATTGAATTATTTTCAGATTAATGGTGTTTACTTTTAAAAATATCAACTATGTAGTGGAGTACGTAGGCAATGTATATTCACTAATGTTAACTCTTAAATGATGATTATTTTAGAATTAGATTATTTTAATAGAAACATTGATACAATGATTGAAGTGTTATTTCAGTATTTGATAAAATATTTACTATACTGCAAAAATGGATATTATGAAAACATCGCCATTATTCCATTTTAAAGAAAAGTTTCACAATTTAAGCTATGCAAATTGCAAAATAGCTCAACTTCGACTTATTTACATGAGTGACATAAACTTGAGTTTTTCGAAACGATTTGCCAAACATTCTACCCATTTACACAAAGTTATTTAACTCTTCTTATCATTTTGCTATCATAATAGTAAAAGAAAGAAAACATGTACATAAATTTTATCTTGAAACATGCACTTAGTAGTGTTGATAATTATCTCTATCTCTATATCTTTGGAATAAAGCAATCAAAATTAGTTAACATTGGTAGCATTATACGATCATGATACAACTATGCTTATTTTACTCTATAGTCTTATACCCGTTGAGTTAAACTTTACACTGTGATGTTGGAAGAATATGTTCAGTGAGAGTACATCTTCTTCCACAACTGATTACCTAATTTTCGTTGTTTTTTAATTAAATTATATGGCTATATATACATACATATACATACATACATACATACATATATATATATACATACATACATACATACATATATATATATATATAAAGATGGAACATAATCCACACCATATTTTTCTGTTTGTATACATGTAGATAAGGTGATATAAATTTTTTATTTTATAAATTCCCCGATACATAGGACCTCTGGAAAGGACGATGGACCTAGGAACCTAATCCCTAGGTGATAGAATTTTGTTGAACATAGCTTATTTCCTCACATCTTTACAAATGTTTTCCACCCAACTTATTCTTTTTCTTATGAATTATGCATGACATTTGAAATTTTCTAATTAAATGAATTGCTTGTATCAATATTTGTAGTTTCTAATTATATCTTTATACATCAACTTTTCGAAGTCGCATGTAATTGTGGAAAGTTTAGGTAACTTTGAAATCATCATGTTCAAACGATGTCCTAACTCAGTTTTTTGGCCAGAATTTATATGGAATATAGAAGTATGATGATTTATCCAACGACTTTTGAATGTTCACCTTTTGTTGTGAAATTTTATAAAGGAACTTCAAGTAGCTTTGTTTCTAATTGTTCTTTAAGTGTATACAATAAAGAATATGATTCTCTTTACGTAAAATACTTTTTCAATACGATCAACGGATGTGAGCATAACATAACTGTTGAATGAATGTGTATTCAATCCATAGGGAAACAATTAATACTAATTTATTAACTTTAATCATAACATCATCAAATTCAAATAAATCAAAAAATTCGATCATCAATGTAATTCAAGGACATGTTAATATAAAGTTCTCATCATTATTATCTTATGCATGAATATTTAGATCAATCATGTGTGGATAATTTGATTAAGTCATAAGGTGTTGCATAAAGGAAGATAGGTGAGAGTGTTTAGTAAAAAAATTGTATATACTTCTAAGTGAAATTACCATGCACAAAAAATATTCACATGCATCATGCCGTATGGTAAGAATTTTATCTTTTTAGCCTTCTTAGAAGCAAAGTAACCACATTCCTCATGTGACCTTTCTAATGGTAGTATCTACTTCCATTCCATATGAACTTCAAGGCACACTGATGATTAAACGACATAGGAGAGACCTATTTCTATAGTCACGCACTAAGTTTACTTTTGTATAGTCATAATATTGAAGAATTTTTTGGTATATTCATATGTAATATAGGTATATATCTTAAGCTATATTTAAGTGATATAGAAAGGCTTCATTGATCGTAGCATTAATAAAAATAAAGGTTAGTATATTTGTTAAAACATATTGACATAAGCTGATTTTATTAACCATCTTCTATTATATTATATTTGTTAAATGATAATGTCTTAAATGATTAATATGGAAGCATATTACCTAAATGTATATATTCAAGGTTCGACGTAAGTGGATGTGCTATATGGGATATAGATATTTTTTTAAATTTTCTACCTTGAGGTATTGGGAATGAATTTAACCGAATCAATTCACAATGTTTAAAAAAATTATATAACCGTGAAATGCATGCATTACTGCATACGTAGCTTTAAAATGAGTCATAATGTATATTTACCGTACTACATGTACTATAGCTTAATCCGACCAAACTTTTCTTTAAATTTTTCATAATTTCTATCTAATTACTTCATCTATTTTCTAAATTCTAGAGGCGGATTGTAAGTGTTAAGAAAAGTAGCAACCTACGTTAGTTTGTAGTAAATAACATGATTTGAACTACTATAAATGTAGTTTCTGAAAGTTAAGTAAAGGTACTCCAAACTATTCATTCTTATATTAATGAAATCTCATAAATATAACGATTCATAAGCTTTAACTATTAGGGATGATAGCAAATGAGTGAAAATATTACTTGGAATACAAGAAAATTTTCTGTTTTATAAGGAGAGTAGATGGTACTTCATTATATCGAGAGGATATGATTCAATCCCCATGACATACATTAACATACATAACCAAGTAAAGAAAAGATAGAGTGTGATGCTCTACTCAATTGAACACTTATATAACATTGAAATATTTCATGATACTCCACTTGTTTTTTCTAACAATAATATAAAATATTAGGTGCTTCTTATGTTGCTTCAACTCATCAATTCCAGTGCAATATGTTATAAATATTGGGCATTGCAGTAATCATGGGAGATGATATATCATACTCTACATGACCGTACACTAGATATTACATGAAAGTGTACGTGAAGTACTAAGGATCGTGTAATATGATATATAAATGCGGAAACTGATAATAGCAGTAAAATAAAAATTAAAGTAAGCACACCAGGAATTTTTATACTGGTTCGAACTTCCCGTTCTACGTCCAGTCCCAGAATACCCTCTGGATTTAAACTAAACCCCTTACTTAACCTGGAGGAATAGGTATATGACACCTGAGCAGCCGAACAGGAATTTTTCCGCCTCAATAGCCGAAGAGGACTTCAACTTAATACAAATAGTTTGTTGACGAATGTGTTCTGAATAACATTGATTGTCTTTTGATAGTACAACTTTCCTATAATCAAATCCTCAAGAGTATAAATGTGTGTGAAGATTTAAAAGGAAGATAATCACGTAGAATCGAAGTATATGAATTAATTCAAGGATTCTAGTGATATTGAATAAGAATGAATGCTTTTATTTGCAGAAATAAATAGAGAATAGATTTTAGAATTATAAACAAGAATCAGTGATTGTAAAAGTGAATTGAACATGTTTATATAGTTGTAGAATAGTTACAATCTTTCATGAAGAGTTTCAATCAAAAGTTGTGTCCGTATCTCTTGGATTGAAGGACATTGCTCTTCATGAACGATCGCAACTCTTCAGAAAACTAGCCGTTATGTTCAGATCGGTTGACCGAGAAAACTGGCCGGTCAGCTGAGTTTCAAAAACATATAAAATAGTGCATATCTGTGTACTTGACACAGGGTCGGTCGACCGATGATCCTGGTCGGTCAGCCGACCTGTTGTCATTTGCACAGTGCACACTTATTTATGTATAATTCAATATAAATCAATTTGTGTGTGTGTGTGTGTGACTACTTGAGGAATGATTTTAACAATATTCTAAGACTCAATACAATAAAATATTCATACTAAACTCTGGATTGTAGTCTTGTCTCCTTTGTAGTGCATCATATACACTTATTCTCTTTTTGTCGCTTTCGTATAGTATTCTCGTCGTATGATCTCTGAAGCTTGTGTCATGAATCATAACTCATGAATCAACATTCTCCCCCTTTTTGATTGATGACAATACTTATGTGACGAAGTAATATATAAATATATATTATAATTCTCCCCCTGAATATATGACGACTTTTCTACAAAAGCTTTGTTAGCTTTCATATATTTCTCCCCCTTTGTCATCGACAAAAAGGAATACTTACTAGATGTAATATGTAAAAGAAACATGGAACATGTAACATATGTAAGAAAACATCAAGTTATAAATATTACATATCAAAAAAAAATATTAATAATGTTTTCGTACTACAACATCTAACAATAGACATATTGTTTATAAAAAAAAACACGTGACATTATGAAATAGGAAGTCGTAAAACAATATGATTACTCCTCATCATCATCGAAATCCCAAAATTCTGGACGTATATTTTCTTCCGGAGGAACATATTCTTTACCACGTCTTTGAGTGTGAGGAGCGTGAGTTCCCGATGTACCGGAACTTGTGTTATCTGAAGTAGACCAAGAGAAATTTGGTGCTGGTCTTTTTCCGAGAGCAACAAAAGAGGCACCGGCTTCGGAAGTACATGATAAGGCATCCCATAAATTTACGAAAAAGCCCTTGATTTTCTTGAAACGACCATCAATCTTTCGTAGCTGGGCATCCAAGGCTAGTTGATTTTGAGCCAAAATATCAATGGCCGCTTCCGTACTTATTCCGGGAGTTGGTCGTTGAATTGAGGATTGGCGGGTTATACGTTCCATAGCATGAGTAGATGTTTGAGGTGTAGAATAGCTACGACGTAGTTGTTCTCTTGGAGTATCACTCCATTGCTCAAATCTTATAAATCGAGGTGGAGCATCGGGCAATTTCATTAACTTTATGGTCCTTGAATCAAAAATACGGACTTTGGAGGTTTCGGATTCCGGAGCATTGATGACGAAGCTATTAATCAATCTCATTATGTATTCTCCATAATAAATATGGAGCATCTTTCCTTGGTTAAAAGAGAGAAATTCATCCATAAGAAGTTGTGCCCAATTGACTCGTAGTTTCCTACAAATAGCATACAATGCCTTAAAATTTTCGGGATATACGAGATGATATGAACCACCTCTAGGAACTAAAGATTTCATCAAGAATCGATGAAGGAGTCTAGCTTTAGGTCTAAGTGATGATGTTTGTCTAAAATCCGTAGCATCATCTTCGAAAAATAAATGACTTATACGGTCACGACTTGATATATTACAATCTACATCGTGTAATGAGATTCCACCTGGTCTAGCATCTAAAATATGGTTAATTCATCAATGGAAAGGAAAATTGAAGTCCCACAAACCGATGTCCAAACACAATTGTCAGTGTTTCTTGGCGGATTGACAAGGTTGAGGTTTGCTAGAAATAACTTGACCATAATGTGATTGATTTTCAAGTTATTTTTCCTATGTTAAGGAATGTATCAAGACCACTTTCAATAGCGGCATTTTCAATACCGTAGGAAGCGAAATCAGGATAACTTACAAATGGTTCTTCAAAGATTTTGGCATCTTGAAGTTGTATCCATCTTTGAAGTGCTACGTCATTGACAAGCCATGAGGCGATTTGAGTATCTACGGGAGTTGATGAAGATGAGCTACCGGTAGTCTTTGATTTCTTCTTGGGAGCCATTATTTTGGAAGAAAATATTAAAAATTTGGGAGAATTTTAATGGGGGCTAGGTTAAAAACTGAGTTTGGGAAAGCAAAAGTGAAGAGGTAAGTTGAAAAGGTGAAAGGATGGGTATAAATCTGAAGTAAAAGGTAGGCAGAATATACGTTCGGTCGACCGAGAAGACTGGGTCGGCTGGCCGATCTGGTTATTTGAGACTAGCTGAAACTCTCGGGATGGGTTCAGCTGACCGACTCAGGTCTTCAGTCGACCGACCCTGTTAGAAATATACATCTGAAACTTTCGGGAAGGGTTCGGCTGACCGATTCAGGCTTTCCGGTCGACCGACCCTGGTAGAAATGTATATTTTTGCTGTTTTTTCAACAAAAATTATAGAAATATAAATTATATTATCATATCATTATATTTATACATCTTATTGAAAACAACAACATATATATATGAAAAAAAAAATTTAGCCACCGTTCGTTAAAATCTACGTTCCCATGAGTTTGGGGACAGAACATCTTCTATAGGTGACCATCTTGGAGTTATTGGAGTTTGAACAGGATTTGACGAGGATGAGGGTCTATAAGAAGGTTAGCAACATCATCCTTCTTTGATGAACAAATTTTCATGGCAATCTTTTCTAGAAAACTTAAACGTCTTGCCGTGACTTTTTGTTCATAGTAGAGTTCCCGTTGCATATCCATTTATTGTCGTTGGTAGTGATGTATTTCATCAATTTTTTGTTTGGTGGTTGGAGATATTACCATTGTATTCTTCCCTTTTTTCTTTTCAGGTGTATAGCCTGTATGGGAGTCTTCCCATGGTTTCCATCCATGTCGGGGGTCTTTATCCGGAGAAGAGAATTCAAGGACACGTTTAGGCATGGGAAAGGTAGGATAGGGGCCATTTTCAGGAATGCGGTCGGAAACATCATCGTCCGGAGATGTGCATGATAGATGGGAGTTTTCAGAATTGTAGTAGTCATTGTTTGAAGACATTTTTTCAAGTTTTTTTTAAAATTTTCTTAGTATATGTTTTGAAAGATAAGCATAGTATATATAAACATCTGTTTGCTGAAAAATTAGTGGATAGGAACTAATTTTAAATATAATCACAGAAGTTTTAACAATAAAACTGTTTGTAAATGTATGATTTATAAGTTTAGAACTAAAAATAGTTTTTCTGAAAACAAAACAAATAAAACAAACTTTAAAGAAAACTGAGACAAGAAACACCCATAGCTCAAGTAGCTATAACACAACATTTAACAAGCAAGTCAGAGGTCATGAGTTCGAGTTCCGCTTTGGTCAGAAATAAAACAATTTTTGTTTTTCAATATTTTTGCATATTTTTATTTATAAATCCTTTAAAGACATTATTCCTAAGTCACGTCTAAGTTTTATAAAAATATTTTCATTTAGCGGTTTAGTAAAAATGTCAGCAATTTGATTTTCAGTATTAATAAATTCTAAATTTATTAATCCTTTTTCCAAACAATCACGAAGAAAGTGATGACGAATATCAATGTGTTTTGTTCGTGAGTGATTGACCGGATTTTTAGAAAGATTTATTGCACTAGTATTATCACAATAAATTATAGATTTTTGAAGATGACAATTAAAATCTTGTAGTGTTTGTTGCATGTATACGACTTGTGCACATGCCAAAGCAGCAGATATATATTCCGCTTCACACGTTGATAAGGAAACACAGTTTTGTTTCTTACTAAACCAAGAGACTAAGGAATGTCCAATGAAATGACATGTTCTGCTCGTACTTTTTCGATCCGTCCGACTTCCTCCAAAATCAGCATCGCTATAGGAAACTAATTCGAAAGGACATTCTTTCGGATAGAATAGCCCGAAATCTTTGGTTTTAGTTAGATAACGAATAATACGTTTAACTGCTCGCATATGTGATTCTTTGGGATTTGCTTGAAATCGAGCACATAAACAAACACTCATCATAATATCGGGTCGACTCGCTGTCAAATACAGTAAAGATCCAATCATACTACGATATAGTTTCTGATCAACACTCTTGCCATCCTCATCTCTATCGAGATAAATCGTTGTGCTCATAGGAGTTGGTTTGGCAGCAGTGTTTTCCAAACCGAATCGTTTAATTAAATTATAACAATATTTTTCTTGATTAATGAAAATTCCATTTTCAATTTGTTTAATTTGTAATCCAAGAAAATATGACAATTCTCCCATATGAGACATTTCAAATTCATTTGTCATTATAGTCGAAAATTCCTGACATAGTTTTTCATTTGTCGAACCAAAAATGATATCATCAACATATATTTGAATTATTAAAATATCTTTATTAGTTTTCTTAATAAAAAGCGTTTGATCTACTTTACCAATTTCAAAACCAGATTCTAATAAATAGCTTTTAAGACGATCATACCAAGCACGCGGTGCTTGTTTTAAACCGTATAACGCCTTTTTGAGTTTATAAACATGATCCGAAAATTTTTCATGATTAAAAAGAGGTGGTTGTTCAACAAAAACATTTTCTTTTATGTATCCATTTAAAAATGCACTTTTAACATCCATTTGATAAAGTTTAAAATTATGAAAACACGCGAAAGCCAATAAGATTCGTATTGCTTCAAGTCGGGCGACTGGAGCAAACGTTTCTTCGTAATCAATTCCTTCTTCTTGATTATATCCTTGTGCAACTAATCTAGCTTTATTCCTGGTTATATTTCCTAGTTCATCTGCTTTATTTTTGAAAACCCATTTAGTACCGATGACTGATTGATCACTAGGTCTAGGAACGAGTTCCCAAACTTCGTTTCGTTCGAATTGATTTAGTTCTTCTTGCATGGCAAGAATCCAGTAGTCATCAGTTGAGGCTTCTTTTATATTCTTAGGTTCTATGTTAGAGAGAAAAGCTACATGACCAACTTGATTTAATTGATGTCTGGTTTTAACATTCGTATTAACTTCTCCAATTATATTTTGCACAGGATGATCTCGTAAAATTCTAGGTGGAGATTTTATTATATTAGGAGTAATATTTTCATTTTCAGTAATATCATGATCATTAACGAAATTTTCTTTAGTATTGCTATTTTCATTCTGAGTAGTTTCATCATCAGAATCAATAGTAACATTTGGATTTATATATTTAAAATTTTCGTCAAATGAAACATGTAAGCTTTCTTCAATAGTTTGAGTCCGTTTATTATAAATTCGATAAGCCTTGCTTCGTTCTGAATATCCAACGAATACTCCTTCATCGAATTTTGGATCGAATTTGCCTAGTTGATCTTTAGTATTCAAAATAAAACATTTAGAACCAAAAACTTTAAGATATGAAATATTTGGTTTTCTTCCATTTAGAAGTTCATATGTAGTATTCTTAGTTAATGGTCGAATAGAAACACGATTCAATACATAACAAGCAGTAGCTACAGCTTCTGCCCAAAAGTGTTTCGATAAAGTGGTTCCATTTAATAAAGTTCTTGCACATTCTTGTAACGTTCTATTTTTCCTTTCTACAACTCCATTTTGTTGTGGTGTTCTAGGAAACGAAAAATTATGGTTAATACCTTTCTTGTTACAAAATTGTGCAAAAGCTTCATTTTCAAATTCTCCTCCATGATCACTTCTTATATTTTTAATTTTCAAACTTTTAATATTTTGGATTCTTTTAACAAAAACTTTAAAATTATCAAAAGTATCACTTTTATTTTTCAAAAAGAAAATCCAAGTATATCTAGAAAAATCATCTACAATAACAAATACATATCTATTATGATTAATAGATTGCACTTGAGTTGGACCAAAAAGATCCATGTGTAAAAGTTCAAGTGGTTGTTTTGTAGATATTACTTTCTTTGATTTAAAAGAAGATTTTGTTAATTTTCCTAATTTATATGCATCACAAAATATATTAGTTTCGAATTTTATATTGGGTAATCCTTTAACTAATTTGTTTTTAGCTAGTTTGTTGATAGTATTAAAATTGATGTGACAAAATCTTTTGTGCCAAAGACAAGAATCGTTTTCTTTAGCTACTAAACACAAATTTGAATTATTATTAACATTCATATTTAAGATATAAATGTTTTTATCTCTTTTTCCTTCGAAAATAGTGTTATGATTTTTATCGAAAATATTACATTTATTTTCTGAAAAAGTTATATTAAAACCTTTATCGCATAGCTGACTAATACTTAATAAATTGTGTTTTAAATTTTTAACTAATAAAACATCAGTAATGAGAGGTAAATTAGAGGTACCGTTGCTACTGACATCGCCTTTGCCGATGATATATCCTTTTGAGTTATCTCCAAAGGTGACTACTCCTCCATTTGAGTATATAATGTTTGACAATTTCATTGTTTCCAGTCATGTGTTTTGAGCAACCGCTATCTAAAATCCATTTTCCTCTCTTCTTATGTGGTACCTGCAAAAAGTTAATAAAAAGTTGGTACCCAATCTTTTTAGGGTCCTAAGAGTTAGATCTTAGGAAGCCAAACCCATACGGGTTCAGAATTCCCTTTATAAACATAATTCTTGTTATTATGAACAGTTTCCATAAATATTTTGATATGTTTATTCCTTATCAAAACATTATTTGTTTTTGGAATCCATATCTTGATGGTTTTAGTATTTGGGTAAACTGTTTTCTTAATATCCTTCTTAATATTATTATTAATCCTATTTTTAGCAAAATTATTTTGTTTCTTAAATCCTAGTCCAGATTTATAGTTAGAGGATTGACAATTTTCAAGTATACTAGAAAGATTCTCTCTTCCTTTATTGAAATTAGATACATTTTTAGAAATATCATCAAATTTTATTTTAAGACTAGATTTTTCTAACTCTAAATCCTTAATCTTAGAGTTTAAACTATTATTTTCGAAAAGTAAAACATCATTTTTATTTTTCTGAATTTCTAGTTCTTCAGATATTGACGAAATTTGAGAAGATAAGTTAGAATTTGATTATTGAGAAATTTCAAGTTCTTCTTCTAATATTTTCTTCTCATCTTTCAGCATATCTACTTCTAAGACTGTTCTATCTAACTTTCTTTGCAACTCCTTATTTTTCTTTTTAACTTGCTTTGCTAAATTTACTAATTCAGAATTAATTTCAATTAAACCTTCAAAAGTAAGATCACTTACATCGTATGACGAAGCCATGAAGCACACATTTGCTTGTTCATTATCACTTTCACTCTCTGATGATGATGATGAGCCAGTGTCGTCCCAAGTGACAGAAAAAGCTTTTCGTTTGGTTTTGTCCTTCTTGAAATTATTCTTTTTACGCTCTGGACAATCCTTCTTCATGTGTCCTTTCTTATGACATTCATAACATTCCATTGCTGAAGATGATGGTTTGCTGCTATTGGAATTGTTGTTGGAATTATTTTTGTTTCCCTTGAATTTGTTTCTGTTGAATTTCAAAAACTTTTTGAAATTTTTAGCGATCATTGCCATATCTTCATTATCTAAGTGGAAATCATCTTTTTCTGCTTGGAATGCCACATTTTTCTTTTCTTGTGCTCCATTTCTTTTTGCCTGCAAATTTACTTCGTAGGACATTAAATTACCTATCAATTCTTCTGGTTTTAATGTTGACAAATCACTTGCTTCTTCAATGGCTAGGACTTTTCTTTCCCATTCGTCCGTTAAAGAATTTAAGATTTTTGTAACAACATCAAAATCAGTAAACTTTTGTTCTAGTGATAGTAAAGCATGATAAATATCCTGGAATCTAGAGTACATGTCATTTATAGATTCATTTGGCCTCATTTTGAAATTTTCAAATTGATTTTTCAACATAGAGATTTTGCTTAATTTAACCTTGTTCGTTCCTTCATGTGTTATCTTAAGTGTTCTCCAAATTTCATAACCAAAAGTGCACATGCTAACTCTATTGAATTCATTTCTATCTAATGCACAAAATAAAATATTCATAGCCTTTGCATTTGATGTAGCATCTAGTTTTTGTGTGTTACTCCAAGTTGAGTATTCTCCAGTAGGAGTTGTGTACTCACTTTGTATAACATTCCAGATATCAAATCCACTAGATTGCATATAGATTCTCATTCTAGTCGACCAATAATTATAATTTATACCATTAAAAAGTGGAGGTTGTGAAGTTGATTGACCCTCTGTGAAACTAGTATTAGTGTTAGTGTCAAAATCGTTAGTATGTGTTGTTGCCATATTACTAGAAATAAATATCAAATAACTTTGTGACGGTTATAGGATAACCTTGCTCTGATACCAAATGAAAGTGTACGTGAAGTACTAAGGATCTTGTAATATGATATATAAATGCGGAAACTGATAATAGCAGTAAAATAAAAATTAAAGTAAGCACACCAGGAATTTTTATACTGGTTTGAACTTCCCGTTCTACGTCCAGTCCCAGAATACCCTCTGGATTTAAACTAAACACCTCACTTAACCCGGAGGAATAGGTATACGACACCTGAGCAGCCGAACAAGAATTTTTCCGCCTTAACAGCCAAAGAGGACTTCAACTTAATACAAATAGTTTGTTGACGAATGTGTTCTGAATAACACTGATTGTCTTTTGATAGTACAACTTTCCTATAATCAAATCCTCAAGAGTATATATGTGTGTGAAGATTTAGAAGGAAGATAATCATGTAGAATCGAAGTATATGAATTAATTCAAGGATTCTAGTGATATTGAATAAGAATGAATGCTTTTATTTGCAGAAATAAATAGAGAATAGATTTCAGAATTATAAACAAGAATCGGTGATTGTAAAAGTGAATTGAACGTGTTTATATAGTTGTAGAATAGTTACAATCTTTCATGAAGAGTTTCAATCAAAAGTTGTGTCCGTATCTCTTGGATTGAAGGACATTGCTCTTCATGAACGATCGCAACTCTTCAGAAAACTAGCCGTTATGTTCAGATCGGTTGAGCGAGAAAACTGGCCGGTCAGTTGAGTTTCAAAAACGTATAAAATAGTGCATATCTGTGTACTTGACACAGGGTCGGTCGACCGATGATCCTGGTCGGTCAGCCGACCTGTTGTCATTTGCACAGTGCACACTTATTTATGTATAATTCAATATAAATCAATTTGTGTGTGTGTGTGACTACTTGAGGAATGATTTTAACAATATTCTAAGACTCAATACAATAAAATATTCATACTAAACTCTGGATTGTAGTCTTGTCTCCTTTGTAGTGCATCATATACACTTATTCTCTTTTTGTCGCTTTCGTATAGTATTCTCGTCGTATGATCTCTGAAGCTTGTGTCATGAATCAAAACTCATGAATCAACATTACATTGATATATTCTAAGAATTATACTTGATTTTGGAAAAAATTATGAAAGTGATAGACTCTTATGTATGTTGTAACATTCCCTATATAGAGGCCCTAAACTAAGTGCTACAGATGTTGTAGTTATCTATAGTATTAGCTTCCGGCGACTAAATACGGCTCTGTTAGTGATATCAACAATATCAAAAGCACTTGAATATGAAACAAAACACAGATTTCAAAACAGCTTTTACTTCATTACATTTCAAAGCCAATTGTTTCACATTCACCACACATAATCCCAAATCGTTCCTAGGCACATATAAAATATAATTATTACAAAATACGTCAAGAGCGGTATATGATGATACCCCCTTGGTTGATTAGAGTCATATAGTCATAATAGACCTAATACAATCACAACGAAAATACATCAAAACATAACAAGAACTACAAATCCTAAATAGCTATCCATTTGCCTCCTGCATGCCTCCGGTAGCCTTATTTGTCATCCTACTAAACCTGAAAAAGACCTTAATCCCTCAACCTACTCAAATTAATTTTGAGTACCCGAGTGTTTAAGAGGAAAACATAAACTTAGAGTCAGACATAAAGCCTAGTATGAATAATACTGTACATCCCAGTTAAATATGTTAAGTGAGACCACGTCGCTTAGCGGAACGAGCTTCCCCTCACTAACATCTTTTTATAACATATCTTTATAAAACCTTTTACAAAACCATATACTGTGCTCCTGCATCCACAATGGTTAAATACTGTAAAGTAATCATTATGTAAACATACATAAACCTCAGGTAAAGTGAACTATCTGTTTAAACACATAAGTTTTGTTTGGATAACTTTTAACCTTTGGCTGACTTGGGCCTACCAAACAATATAATCAAAATTAACCTAACACCTATTAGGTATTCTTCTTCTAGATTATCTATCCTTAACTATCTGTTAAATTCTTTACTTCTGGACGGTCTATCCCTAACTTAATCATCTCCTAGGTCTTTCCGACCCTAATGGTTTTTCAGGCTCACCAATAACCTATATGTATACTACATATATTCCTTTCGGTGTGTAATCATAATTTAGCCTACATGTGACCAAGCCTTACATACTGGAATTTTGGACAACAATTAGCTGGGGCTAATAGCTATTGTATAGGGCGCGACCCCATACTAGTCCCACCTGGTATTCTAATATCTGAGTCATTTTCTCTTAAAGATCCCCTCCCATAACTTTCCTTGAAAACATTTCCAAACCGATTTAAACCTTTAAATCAAATTTAAACAAGGAAAAGTATATAATTTATATACTTTACTCAAAATCATATCATCATGTTATATATCATCTTTACTCAAACTTTAGTTGATGAAAACTCTTAACCATTTGAAAGAACCTCTTTCTACACTTTTGAAATCATATATTTCAAATTCAACTATCAAACCTTTCGAAATCAAACCTTTCAAAAACAATAAAACTTTGGACATCCTTCTTTAAAATATCTTTAAAACATTTTCTTGGAAAACCTTGGAAAAACTTCCATCTCAAACCGTTCGAAATCATTCTTCAAACCTTTCGCAATCCATCATTTAAATCTTTCGAAATCATTGAACTTAAACTTCTCTGGTTGGTCATCAAATCTCTCGAAATCATTCAGCCAAAACCTTTCAAAACCATTGAACCAAACCTTTTAAAATCATTCTTCAAAGCTTTCGAAATCATTCAACTAAAACCTTTTGAAACCATTGAGTTTAACTTTTCGAAATCAATCTTCAACCTTTCAAAATCATTTAGCTAAAACCTTTCGAAATTATTTACTTAAAACTTTTGAAGGCTCAATAGTTTCAATTCAAAACAAATGGAAAACCTTCTTTTAACACCTTTCGAAATCATTGGAAGCAACCTTTTGACTAAGCCGAAATCTCTGCTTCAAAAGCTTTAAACATATCCTTTAAACAACTCTTTCGAAAGCTTTGGGTTATACTTTAATTTATAAAACAAGGGTAAGACACCTAAGTCGAAAGCTTCCTTTCGAAAGCATTGGGAGAAGCGGCTGGTTTTAAAACAAGTATACCTTTCATCTTTGCCGAAAGGTTCGAAACAAACAAAGCGTCGGCAACCTTTCGACTATGTCGAAAGGTTTTTAAAGAAAAACCTTTGTTTAAACATTTGAGCAAAGCATGCGAAAGCTTTTGATTTATAAAACAAACATACCCCAACCTCTTTGGCCATTAACCTCTCGACTAAGAACCTTTCGACCTTGTCCAATTCATTACGTACCAAGTTACTTGATACCATATGCATTGGTTTGACCTTGCCGAAAGCTTTGAACTTCTCGACTTGGTTGGAAGGTTTGGGTTGGAAGGTTTCTGCTATAATAGGCTGAAACATGCTAAAAGTACCTTTTCTTTGTTTTTAACTTAAAAAGGATAACTTTTCAACTAACCTGCCTTTGTTTGTCAAATTTTCATTGGTTAACAATTTTTTTTCAGAAATGTGCTGCCACTATTTTCGAAATTAATAATCATTTTATTTTACAAAATGCTCCTTCTCCTTAATTAAATATATAAAACGTTTAAGTCCCATACCTTAAATAATTTTATATATTCATCAAAACACTTAGGAAAAATCTGGAAAAATCCCAAAAAATCTATTTTAAGATGTTGCCTAACATATAAAAATTTCAACCCCAAATAATAATTATTTTAGCCGAAAATAATTTATAACCCAATAAACAATTTTCTTCACTAGAAAATTAATATAAAATCCACCACAATTCGGAAAATTATGAAAATTGAAACCCATCTCTAAAATATCATTTCTGACCTATATTCAAAATTTTAAGGCATTTGGATGTCATTAAATAGGGTTTTCATGTCAAACATATCATAAAAATTTAATATGAACATATATATAATCCATCAACAATCATATATACAACTTTAATCATCAAAACATGGCATATACTTGCAAAAACATTTATGATCTAATCTCAAAACCGAAAACTATAAGAAAATGGGATGTAATGATTATTCACCTTAGCTTTGAGATATAAGATGTGAGATTTGAGTTGATTAAGTCGATTATCTTCCTTCTCTTGACTCCTAGCTTTAGTCTTCTTCTTGAGGGTGAAAATGGTGGCCGACCTTAGGGTTTTTAGTTCGAGAAAAATGAAATGAACATGAGTTTCTATCTTCTAAGGGTTTAGGGTATAAGGTTTTATTATTTCCCATATTGCCCTTGTTATTTCCTAACATCTTTGTTTAAATTATTTCATTTTAGTTTGTACATTAACATGGCACGGCTACCCTTAGCTAATCAATTATCAACTTATTAATCTCCACATTATTTATTTAATTTACCTAATTAATTATTCTAAATAATGTTACAAAAATATGGGGTGTTACATATGTTATGATGGTTCAACTCATCAATTTCCATGTAATATCTTATGTGAATGAGACATAAAATACATCGTCAAATATGGTGCATGATAGTCTACTTCATTGAAAACTATGATATAAATTGTTATAAACTATATGATTGTTTTTTACGTGCGTATAGTTTGTTGATGAGGTGGTGGAATAATTACAAATTAGCATGGTAGGACCAGTGTGGAATGCGAAGTAACTAAAAACTGGTCTTAGGTGTGTATGCTTGGTTTTAACTTCTAAGCAACTCTTCTAAGATCGAGTCTTGGCGTATTTGCTTACTATTTCGTTATACTCCTTATATACACAAATTGTAATGAATTTTAGCAATCCACATGGTGATCTTAACGTAATGATCCTTTATGAATTAATATTCAATGTTTCTATATATTGTCCATATACGCAGCTAAATGAAGAAATTGTGCAAAATTTATTGCATAGCCAAAAATCATGTACCTGTAGGTTTATTTTCTTTGTAAATATTTCAAGATACATGTTGTAGGAGAATCAAATTTTCCAGTGTTATAACAAAGTAATTCTAATGGCCAAAGTACCTTTGGTGTAGGTTTGACATAGATCATGAAATTTTAGCCATTATTACACACAATAATTTATTTTACTACAGTGTGTTGAAAACATCCAATAAATATTCAGTGGATAATGGTCTGCAACTTAAACACTTAACAATAAATAATGGTTTTGTACTCAATACAAACACAAATATTTTATCATCTCCAAACAGCCTTGGGAGGACGCTCTATTCAGTTAAAATATACATTGTCAAATTTACGATATTGAAAATTACATCCCCTACTATAACAGCGATAGCTGGACATCAAAAAATGGTAAGCATGAATTCATTCGCCTGCAACTCCATTGGGACGGTTAAATGGTATTACATACCACTGAAAAATGAAAACCAAATTGCTACACCTACACTTGCTTCATCCCGAGTAACCATCAGCATTGACGCAAATGGACCATTCCTTACAATGGACACGGAAAGCTTTTACAACTTAATGACCCACTATCACTTCAACCTCAAAGGTATATGGTGTTTTATTTCCTTTTCCCATTCAACACAGCTACTATCCTATTTTGACTTCTGAAATTTTGGTCATTACCAAAATTGTTTTTCTAAGTAATTGCACAAGTGTCTTAGGAATTGCTCTTGCCTCTCATCCGATCATTGCCAACGTTTTTTCAATTCTCTTTTCATTTCATTGTAGTACCTTCTTATACTAACAAGAACGCTTCTACCACAGTCCAAATGTTCTAGAATTTCCTTACTGTCCACCGCTGCGTTCACTGATTTGTTTGCTCCTTAGCTTTTTACACTCACAATGTTGGCAGTGTTGTCAAGGCGTCTTGAGCTTTGCGCTTTTCTGTATGCCTTAGATGCGTTTTTTTCTTGTTGCCCTACTATCAAAACTATGGCTAAAACTACAGTTAAATATACAATTTTGACAATAATAAGTTACACATATGTGCAATTTTGAGAATAAAACTTCGTAAATTTACATCACAAACCAAAATGATTCAAAATTTTCATAATAATAATTTTTAAAGTTTGACTTTCTTCAAAATAAATGAAAAACACGTTATTTATTGTTCCGCGCCTTTTGCGCTTTAGAGCTTTTTTGCACTTCACTAACACTTGCGCCTTGAGTTCCAAAAAAGCCCAATAGGTGCGCCTTGCGCTTAGGACTGTGCCTTGACTACACTGAATGTTCGAATTGTTACCTTTTAATGCCCTACATTATGCTATCAGCTTTCTCTCCAATACAAAAATACCACTGTAACTATTACTACACAAGTAGTTTTGACAACTTATAAATATTTGTCAAACATGTTATTAGCAAATATAATTAATATAAAGGTTATAGCAGAATTTTATCCGTCCTATTTGCCTTATCAATTACTTCATTAGTAGGGCTGACAATTAGAACCAAGAACCACAAAACTGAACAGACCCCGAAAAGACCCAAACCCGATGGGGCTTTGGTTAGGTTTGAGTGATGAAAAATACAATAAAGACCCGATCAAACCCGACCAAAAAACATTGAAATATATGCATTTTTAGTGGTATTACCCAACCGGACCCGAACCGACCCGACCCGAACCAAAGCTCGGGTCGGGTCTGGGTTTTTAAAATGTATAGTTTGGACCCGATAAAACCTGATCTACCTAGAACCGAGACCCGTCGGGTCCGGATCCATCGAGTTGGGTTTAGTTGCCACTCCAATTCATAAGATAACACAAAAACTGCTGAGATGTGTACAATTGCTAATACTAAAGTCCTCTACCTACATTTGCACTATCTAACATATAAATTAAATTAGCTTAGAGTGAGCACATCAACTGACTACTTTGCTATGACATAAAACTGATAATATATGATACAGTTCTTTGTTCGTATGGAGCAGAGGTCTGTGTACATTAGCAATTACCTAAAAAACAATTTTGTTATATTTTAGATATTAAAAAGAATTACCATAAAACCTATACGCTTCACCATGTAGTTTCATCAAACAAATTATGTCCAATAATAACATAAAAAAAACCCTTAGAAGTACCCATATCATGCACACATGCGTGCTAATTTTTTTACACGTTTACATGCTTACTTTTAACTTTGAATAATGCTTACTGTTTACTCTGAATACATGCTTAGTGTTTACAAAAATATAAAGAATACATGCTTAGTGTTTACTATGAATAAATCATATAGGTTTGCACATTATGCCTTCTCCCCCCTTAGTTGTTTGCTAAAGTGTTTTTGCACGATCTATTTTCACGCAGATTCACTAGCACTTGCAAATATTTCACTTTCACACACAGTAAACAAATGATACAATAGAATGCAACCCTGCAATATTTTTGATAAGAAAATGATATAATTTTTTGATACATATAGTTGTAAAACAAATTCTTCATCGTGTACGCAAATGATAGGTCTTACATTACATCGCTAGCTAGCCAACAAAAAATATGGTAAGCCTAAAATTATTGATCTTCGACAAAGTGCATTTAAATGGTATTAGATCTCTACAAAATGAAAATTAACATTACTACCTCTAATGGATATGGAAAGCTTTTACAACTTAACGACACATGGCAACTTTAACTACCAAGGTGCACCACATTTTATAATCATTTCATATTCACGGCAGATGTTGTTTGCTTTCCGATTTTCAAAAAATCTACATTTTTCACTTAATTGGTTTTAACCTGGATATCCTTGCGCCTTAGCTGTAACTGTTGCCATCTTTCCTAATGCAACCAACTTCTTAAAGCTCCCTTTTGATTGCACCTTTTCCTCGTCTTATATCAACGAAAACAGTACCATGGCCAGTATCGATGTTTACCTTATTTTTTTATTCTTTACTATGCTTCTACTTTATGCTTTGATCAGACTAGCTGAATGTTGTCACCATGGCTAAAGCTTACTTCCATTTTTATCTAGCATCGGCGTTTGTGTTGAACTATTATGCTTTAATTTATGCTACTTCATCAACCCATTTGTTTATTCCTTTCCTTTATAACTATCACTTAGCATTTCTGACCACTACTTCTGTTATGTTGCTGCAGGTTAATGCATTTCAAGAAATGTGGCAGTCCAAATAATCTTAATATATATATATATATATATATTTCCCATTTTCATTAAATGAAGGATACTTTCCATTAAATGAGATTCTTTCCATTTTCATTTGGTATTTTTTTCATTTTGATGTAATACAACTAGAATATACAACTGCTGTGTCTTACAATCTTTTAATTTATTACCTTATTGATGTTACCTATTTTCTTTCTTAATTTCCATGTTCAAATATTCTGACTTGCTTTTACTAATTCCAGCTTATGCACATTGCTTATTTTCTATGTGTCATTGCTACAAAATGGATTTTCTTAACTTTATAGTTTGGCCTCAAATATTTGACCTGGGAATTTCATGTCATTGCTACGAATATATGTTTGTCAAATGTTGGCCACGCACAATCCCCAACACTTTAGATGAACTATTTCACTATGTGTATTTTGAAGTTAGAATATATACTATTAGTGCATAATGGTAGCTTATTTTAATTGACCTTTTAAACTATGTTTGCCATCGTTGACTATGTAGTGAAAAATCAGAGTTTTGAGCAGTGGAAGCAGAATATCCAACAATCTAGTTGGTACACAATCTCAATAATCCCAATTCAACAAAGAGAATAAAAAGAAAATCAAAGAGAGAAAATTATAGATAAAAGACAGAATGGAAAGAACACACTGATATAACGAGGTTCGGCTATGCCTATGTTCTCAGACCTAACAACCTTTATTATTTCTTCACTTCAAGAGGGAGTACAACATGAGAAGAATATAAATCACTCAATATAAATTTCTCACCCTATAATACATACAGAAATAGAGATCTTATTGAAGATATTTTGTGGAGAACTCTATTGTCGTCTTGTGTTGGAAAGATGAACAAATGTCTTCATATATATAGGTGGAAAGATAAAGACTGCCTTGGAGATAAGGATGAAATCTTTTCGGATTTACTTGATTTTATTTCAACACAAATTTAGCATATTGGTATTTGTTTCCACGTATATTCATATTTGATTGATTCCTCAAATCAGTTAATATATCTTCTGACATTAATTGATTATCTTCCTATTTATTTCCCATATTTGATTGATTATGGGAATCAATTAAAATCTTCTCTCTTTTAATATTTGGAATAGATTTAAATCATCCAAATTTAACACTCCACCTCGATTTAAATATATCAATCAATCAACTAGACAGGTTGTTGGGTCAGTGCCCCATGGCGCTAAGTAGCTTGACCACGCTAATCAAGTTTGAGCAATGCTTTGGAACCGACTTTGTTAACATCCAAATTTAACACTCCATGCTCTCCTTTGGAACCGACTTTGTTAACATATCAGATGGATTGTCTTTTATGTCTATCTTCGATAGCTTTATCTTATTTCTCTCTTCTTCAATCATGAGAAACAAACTCGTAACATCAATGTACTTTGTCCGTGAGCTCTAGGCATGATTCTCAACAAGATGAATGGCGCTTTGACTATCTGAAAACAACTGCACCGTCTTCTACATCATTGAAAAGTCCTCCAAAAGCTGCAACCAATACAATCCTTCCTTGGTTGCTTCCACAACATAAATGAGCTATGCCTCTGTAGTTGATAAAGTTACAATGGTTTGTAACTTAGATCTCCAAGAAACCGGGCCTATGCCAAGTGTATAAACATAGCCCAAAATTGATTTTCTACCATCTCTATCCCCAGCATAATCTGAATCACAATAACCCCTTAGAGTTATATCACTACCTTCAAACAACAAGCCAATATTAGAAGTGCCTCTCAAATATCCTAGAATCCACATAACTGCTTTCCAATGAGTCTTGCCTGGGTTAGACATGTATTGACTAACAACATCAACTGATCTAGCCTTGTGCATACCATACCATACATAAGGCTTTCAGCTGCACTAGAGTAAGGAATTTTAGCCATATCCCTTTTTTCTTCATTCAATGTGGGACATAAATCTCCGGATGGTTGTAATTGAGAGCCTAATGGACCATCGGTTTAGCTTTCTCCATACCAAATCGAGATAGGACTTTCTCGATATATTGAGTTTGAGTGAGCCTCAAAACTCTTTGTTTTCTATCCCTTTGAATATCCATCCCCAAAATTTTCTATGCCTTTCCCAAAATCTTTCATGTCAAACTCCTTGTCGAGCTCCATCTTCAACTTTGAAATTCTAGTCATGCTCTTAGAAACTATCAACATATCATCAACATAAAGCAACAAATAGATGATGTCTTCATTACACTTCTCAAAATAGACGCATTGGTTCTTAAAGCTTCTAGAGTAACCATATGAGATCATAAACTTATCAAATTTCTTATACCACTGTCTAGAAGATTGTTTTAAACCATAAAGAGATTTGTTAAGCTTACAAACGTGACTAGGCCTGCTGTCAATGAACCGCTCTAGCTGCTATAGGTAAATGTCCTCCTCAAGGTCACTATGCAGGAATACTGTCTTGACAGCTAATTGTTCCAACTCCATATCGAACTGGGCAACCAATGCTTAAAGAATGCGAATGGAAGTGTATTAGACAAATGGAGAAAAAATATCATGGAACTCCGCACCTTTTCTTTGAACATACCCTTCACTACTAATCTCGCCTTACACCTCAAGTCACCATTGTTGCCGTCGTTTACCCTATAGATCCTCTTACATCCAGTTTCTCTCTTGCTAGAAGGAAGTGGCACTAAATCCCAAGTGTGATTTTTGTGGAAAGACTTAATTTCCTCCTCATGCTACTAACCAACTAGAACTATTAACTGAACTAATGGCATCTCTATAGTTTCTGGGCTCATCATGAAATATGCTTAATGCATAGGCTACTATGTCATCAAAGTCAATGTCTTCAATGCTTAATCCCACAAAATCATCAAGCCATCTGGTCTTTTCCTCTCTATGATAGGTCGAGTTTGAATTTGAGCTTTGAGATTGATCCTCTATCCTCTCCTCATCAACCACGGTGTCATCGGAAACACCATTTTTACTTATATGGAAGTATGATGATCTACTTTGTGTCTGGTACTCTGAGTTTGTCCTTTCAACATTATCATTACCTGAAGAAGAATGTTCCATATTAAACATAGCCTTTTCATCACATGTAACATGCCTGCTAGTAACAATCTTTTGGGTAGTAGGACATCACAACCTAAACCTTTAACTCCTCTCCTATAGCCAAGAAAAATAAACTTGAGCAATCTTGGATCCAACTTTCCTTTGCTTTTATGCACATAAGCTGGACAACCAAACACTCTGAGAAAGGAATATGAAACAGGCTCTCCCTTCCATACTTCTTCAGGAATATTCATATATATAGCGGTAGAAGGTGTACGGTTGATGAGAAAAACCTCTATAGATAGTGCTTTTACCCAAAATCTCTTCTTTAATCCAGCAGTCAAACGTAAGCAAAGAGTTCTTTTTTAAAAAATCTGATTCATCCTCTCTACAACCTCATTTGAGTGAGGGTCCTCTGGTGTGGTGTAATGCCTTTTGATTCCGTCGGGCTCGCAAAATTTGGTGAATTTTTGAGAAGTGAATTCACCACCATTATCTGAAAGAAGAACCTTCACTTTCTTTCCAGATCGTTTCTCAATAAGAGATTTTCAACTATGAAACTTATCAAAAATTTCATCCTTGGACTTCATAAAGTAAACCCGTACCTTTCTAGAAAAATCATCAATAAATGAAACAAAATACCCGGCTTGTCCAAAAGATAAGCATGG
Organism: Allium fistulosum; assembly: GCA_030737815.1. Lineage (NCBI taxonomy): Eukaryota > Viridiplantae > Streptophyta > Magnoliopsida > Asparagales > Amaryllidaceae > Allium > Allium fistulosum. Next base: position 344,810,888 of record CM060902.1, read on the forward strand.
TGCGGGGCCCTAAACATTAGTGTGAACATACTCTAAAACATCTTTAGACTTATGTTTTGCAATGCCGAAAGAAACCTTCGTTTTCTTTCTAAGTACACACTCCTCATAAAACCCAAGTTTTGAATAATGAATATGATCAATCAAACCTCACTTTCTCACACTTCCAAACTGCGCTCTCTAATGTATCCTATATGAAAATGCCACAATCTGGTGAAATCAGAATCAACAACCAAATAAGACTCCATAACAACAGTGGTACCCTTCGACAAATATAAATTTCTAGCTTTTACCCCTTTCATCACTATCAATGAGCTATTTGTAATTTTCAATGAATAATTTTCTATTACACACTTCAAGCCAAGATTGCACAACGCTCCAACGGAGATTAAAATATGCCTCAAATCAGGCACATGCCTAACATAACATAAAGTACGAACAACACCATCAAACATCCTGATTTCACCATTCCAATACCAATCATGCGACAAGTAGCATTATTTCCCACGAGTACCTTTCCTTTATCAAACTGGGTGTTATCCAGCCTTTTGACCAGGCAGAATCCGGACAGATTGGACAGATAGAACTTGGAGTTATCAAGGTAAGAAGTCCAAAGAGAGAGCTTAGGAGTCTGAAAACTAAATACAGACAGAGTCATAAAATTATAAACAAAACAACTCAAGGCAATACGACTGGGGGATCCCCCAAGTTGGGGATCGATACCGACTCCTACTTGGGGATAGGTATCGACTCCCAAAAACAACTTGGGTGGACACCATCTTCTACCTACGTGTTTATCTTGATGCTAAGGCTATATTTCCAAAGTTGTTGTATTGAATCAATGTGATTCTTCATCGGTCTTCATGAACACTTGAAACCATAACTTTGTTCTCCTTCAACTCCATCATTTGGACTCAGAAGCAAGCTAATATTGGTGCGAACAACTATGGAATCACGAAGCTAACTACAAGATGATCCGAAGCAAGAAGTCGAAGATGTCAAAAATGGTGAACTTGGGGATCGGTATCGGCTCCCACTTGGGGATCGGTACCGACTCCCAGATATTGCTAAGGTTGCGTCTGTTATTTTAGGAGAATTGGTCAAATTCTTGCACAACGACTTAGAGATACTTTAGATGAGATTTTAGGCTCCCTGCCTCTATGAATAGGAAGGGAGGGCTCATTTTTTAGGATCTTTTAGCTCTAGCTCTATTCTACGCTATATTCTTGTAATTCTAAAAATCCAAGTGCTGGAGTTGTACTGACTCCTAAGAACTTCTACCTCCAAGTTAGAAATCAGCAATAAAGTATTAAGGTGGACGTAGTCCTTGCTTTGCCGAACCACTATAAACTCCGCGTGTTTATTATTTACTTGTTTCTCGCTCATTTTTCATTTAGTTCTTCGCATTTATTCTCTACTTAAATATTTGGGTATTTGTGCTATTTTTGGTTCAAACATTTTGATGCTCTCACCAAGAAACCGAACTTGGGCTATTTGGTTCCATCATCTACTATTGGATTTCCCATATCCAAGAGATAGATCCAATTTAACAACCTTTTAGCTCTACAACTCAGCTTTCCTACAAATCTACAAGAAGCTTTCTGCCATGGCCCCATTAAGGAAGGAACTCCAAACCCAAACCATAACTACCTGAGCTACCACTAATGACGCTGAGAATCAGAATCAGAATCAGAATCCTCAACCTGGGAATGAGGCTAAACAGTTGGAGCAAACAGAGATCGAGATTCCAATTGACACTGACACCAGGGTGGAGATGGATAGAATAATGAAACAGATGGAAGACATATTCCAAGCTAGCCAACAGGAGATGAACAACATGATGCAATAGAGTTTGAGGCTGTTGAATGAGCTAACTCAGAACAGCCGCAGGTGAGTAAAAGGGATTCCAGTTTAGAATCAAAGAGTTCTTCTTCATCTAAGTGAAGACGGAGGGAAGGAAGGCAGAAGAAAACACAATACGCTACTAGAACATCTATACAAGGAAAAGGATGAGCCCTAGGCCTAAATTCAGGATCGGTACCGACCCCCACTTGGGACTCGGTATCGACCTCCAAAATGGTGGGTCTAGGGCCCATCCTTTGGAAGGCGGCGTGGATGTCATCCCTGGACATGCTGTTAAAGGTCTGAATTTGGAAAATCATAGTATTGTTGATGATGCTACTCACGGGAATCAAATAGGGAGGAATGCTAGACGAATGGGTCCCCTAGAGTTTGGGAAGCCTAGGTATCGAGCACCTTCCTAAGAGCGTTTGTCGGTCCGAACACTTAGGGCAGGGCCCGAATACCGCCATTCAGTCGAACCTGTTAATTCAGACTATTTAGAGGATATGGTTAGTGAAAACAGATCCAGGACTAATGATGATTGGGGAACTTATGCTAGTCGAAACCCATTTACAAAGGACATCCTTCACGCAAGATACTCTTGGAGATTCAACATGCCAACGATGTCGTTGTACGGAGGAATGATAGATCATATGCAACACTTATTGAGATATAAATGACACATGGATTCAGCCAGGGCTTCGGCTGTTGTGAAGTGCCGTTGTTTCCCAATTTTCTTAGAAGGGGTGGCTATGATGTGGTTCACTCGCTTCTGTCAAGGTCCATATCATCTTTTGCTGAATTGTTATGGAAATTCATTGAACAATTCTGTTTGCACACCTCATGTTCAAAACACGTAATGTCATTGTCTAATGTTTATCAATCTGAAGAAGAGTTGCTAAGGGACTATTTAAATCAATTCACATGGCTGTAATAGAAACAATGGATCCAAAGGAAGATATGGTGTTGATGGAGGTCTTAGAGGAGTTCATCCCGACTTGGATTTCGAGGACTGGATAGAAAGAAAGCAACCTTGACAATGGAATCTTTTTTATAGAAAAGTTAATGAGTATTTGTGTCGGGAGGATGCCCGTAAGCATCCATGGAGGACTGATGCTAGAAGTTCGAATAAGCCGATTCAAAGTAATATTGCTGTAAAGCAATCTGGAGGAAGCTCAGGGAATGTTGATGTTAAAGTTTGTATCAAAACAAAGGAGAAAAACAAAACAATGATGGGGCAAAGAAGAGAAATCCAGATAACATGAGTCGTTTTAGAGGTCCCAAGTATGAAAATTACACTGAATTGAACAACTCGATGGAGAACAACTATCTGGCTACTCAGAATACCAAACCGTATAGTAAACCGGCTCCTAGGGAGTTAACTGAGAAAGGAAAGAAGTTGGGCAAGTTCTGCAGGTTCCGTGAGACTCACGATCATAATACTAATGAGTGCATGCATTTGCATGACACGATTGAAGATTTGATAAGGAAAAAGAAATTGCAGCAATATGTGAAAGCCCCATAGGATGGTAGGCAAGGAAATTCTAACGCCCTTGGGTTGTCTTTCCAGCAGGGGCAAGCCGAGCCTGGTGCTGATGCATTCAGGTAGCTAGAAAAATGATTAGTGATTAACACAATCATCGGTGGGCCTCATCCTATCGATAAGAGTTTTGACGGAAATGGATAGATACATTGGAGCCTTAAAGCATGTTGAGAGTGAAAGTTGCTATGCTATCGAGGATGGAGCTCCGACGAAACAATTTCGGACTATGACAAATGATATTGTTTTCCAAAATAGGGATGCTGATGGAGTGGAGGCTTCGACAATTGACCCACCTGTGATCTCAGCCACGATTGGTCTTGTTGTTGTGTGAAAGGTGCTTGTTGACTATGGGAGTTCAGTCAATATTTTGTTCAAAAAGGCTTACAATCAAATGATGTTGGAGGAGAGAGAATTATAGCCTTGCAGATCTCGATACAGGGGTTCAACGGGATGGCTACTGAAGCCATAAGATTTGTTGAATTACCGGTGGAACTTGGTGAGGGCGACCGCATGTGAGTGTGGGTCATGCCGTTTTTAGCGTTGGATATTTATTCTACTTATAACTCATTCTTGAACCGACCGACCGTAGATGAATTTAGAGCGGCCATTGCTCCCTAGTGTTTAACTATGAAATTCCCTACAGACAACGGAGTGGGGATTGTGTATGGAGATCAGGTGGTTGGCCATGAGTGCTACGTCGCTGAACTGAAGGAAGTAAGGCGTAAGGAGAAATGAAAGAGTAGAGGGGTTCCTCTACATAAAGGCTTTGGACGCATAACAACTACCACCTGAGCCTTGGCTCAGGCAAAGTAGTCAGCTCTACTATGACATGGACCGACAAAAAGAACTGAAGGATTGACAAGAAGCTCCCACCGAGTTAACAATCACTATTCCAGTCAACAGGGATGACCCATTTAAAGCCTGAAGGTTGGATCTCAGCTCGATACTAGTGTGATGAGGGAGTTGGTTGGTTTTCTCTAGGAAAACCTAGATGTGTTTGCCTGGACACACTCGGATATGTATGGAATCTCCCCAAGATAGCAAGCTATGCATTAAACATTAATCCCAAATGCATTCATGTGAAATAGAAACGCTGTAGCATGAGTCCGGAGAGATCCGCTGCACTCAAAGAAAAAGTGGATAAGCTGAAGGAAAATGGCTTTATCCATGATGCTCTATAACCGGATTGGGTATCTAACCCTGTTTTGGTGAAGAAAGAAAACGGGAAGTGGAGGACATGCATCGACTATTCGGACTTGAATAAGGCATGCCGAAGGACAGCTTCCCGCTTCCAAGGATAGATCAGTTGGTAGACTTAACTGTTGGACATGAGCTACTTTCATTCATGGATGCATACTCCGAATACAATCAAATCCTGATGCACGTCCTGAATCAGGAATACACCAGTTGTATTACCAATCTCGGACTCTATTGCTATTTGATCATGCCTTTTAGATTAAAGAATGCATGAGCGACTTAACAGAAGCTCGTGAACCAGATTTTTAAAGACTAGATTGGATGGTCAATGGAAGTTTATGTGGACGACTTGCTTGTGAAGTCATGGGGCTCGAAAAACCATGTTGATGATTTGGCAGAGATGTTTGGTGTCCTTCAACAATACATAATGAAGCTCAATCCCTTGAGACGCTCTTTTGGGGTTGCGTCAGGTAAACTCTTGGGCTTCATTATTAATTGCCATGGGATTGAAGCCAATTCTGAGAAGATCAAGCTTTGAGAGAAATCGAAGCCACAAAGATGATCAAGGAGGTCCAAAGCTTGAACGGGAAGGTCACTGCCTTGAGTCGATTCATTTCCAGGGCCACTAACGAATGCATCCCTTTCTTTGAGGTGATCAAGAAGGGAAAGAGAAACTTCGAGTGGAACCAAGACCGCAAAGATGCATTCCAAGCTCTGGTGAATCACTTGGAGAGACCTCTTATTCTCTCAAAACCAGTGGATGATGAGGATTTGTTCTTATATCTGGCGGTGTCGATGCATGCCCTAAGTGCTGCACTTGTATGCAAGGAATCCCGCATCCAGCAACTGGTCTATTATAACAGCAAGCGGTTGACTGGAGTAGAAAGAAACCATCTAAGACTGGAAAAGCTTGCTTATTGCTTGTTGATCGCTTCTAGAAAACTCTGCTCCTGTTTCCAGGCTCATCCGATCAATGTCCTTACTGACCAGCCTTTACGACAAGTCTTGCAATGACCTGAGACTTCTGGAAGACTTTTGAAGTGGAACATTGAATTGAGTCAATACGATATCATCTATCACCCTCGAAGAGCAACCAGGGTTAGGCTTTGGAGGATTTCATAGATGAATTCACTGTATGAGATAATTCTCCGAAGTGTAGTGGAGAAAAAGAAGTTGGACGGAAGATGTACGCGGATGGTGCATCTAAAGATTGATATTCCAGTGCTGGAATCATGCTTGTCACTCCCGAAGAACGCGATCGGTTATACATTGAAACTCGACTTTCCAGCAATGAATAACAAAGTTGAATACGAGGCCCTGATTGTAGGACTCAAAATCGTCAATGAGTTTGGAATAAAGACTTTACACATTTTATACGACTCCGAGCTAGTTGTATGCTAAGTTCGGAAAGAGTATCAGGCGAAAGGAGAAAGATTAGCTCCCTATCTAAATTAGGTTCTTGTGCTGCTTGACAACTTTGAATATTACATGACCAATCATATTCCTCGAGAGGAAAATGAGAAACTCGACTCGCTTGCTAATTTGGCTAGTTCTGGAGATGCACAGCTCATGAGCCTGGCTCCAGTGGAAGTTCTTTCAACTCCCAGCATTGACCAGATGGATGTCGATTGGATCTTGGAGACTGAACCTGAACGGGAGTCATGGATGTCTCCGATTTGGGATTATTTGTAAAGAGCGATTCTTCTGGACAAAAGGAATGAACGACGAAAAATCCTTTGCCAAGCCTCGAGATACGTCATGCAAGAAGGATTACTATACAGGAAGAGTTTCTCTATCCCTATGCTTCGGTGTGTCGCTCACGACGAGGCCAAACAATTCCTAAGAGAAGTCCATGAAGGGATTTGTGGCGACCACACTAGGGGGCAAACCTTAGCGAAGAAGATTCTTCAATATGGATACTTCTGGCCAACTGTCAATCGAGACACAACATCCCTTTACATTACAAGCTCATGGTTCCAATGATGCGCTTGCTCAACTTCATTCAAATGCTTAGATCTCTCGGCTTCAAGTGCTTTAATGGCCTCCTCGGCCTTCTTCTCTGCTTCGGCTTGGGATTTTCTTAAGTTCTCAATCTCAGTGCCGAGAGCGGCTATGATTCTTTTATTCTCGGCTTCAATGAGTTTGTGGTTCCTTTTCTCTTGCAGCCTGTCTCTTGAAACTTCTGAAATCTTTTCGGCCAGCTTCACCCATTCATTTTATTAATGGTGGACATCGATTGTGCAGTCGATGGTCCTCTGTTGGACTTCAGTAGGAATTCTCTTTAACTTTGGTAAAAACATAACTCCATCAAAGAAAATGTTGAGGAATTCATTCTTAAGCTCGGCCATCTGACCCGTAGTGTCTACCTGATGCTCCTCTATAATGGCCGGAGCAACAATAGTTCCTTTACCAGGCCTCTAATGGACAATATCAGAGCCACTTTTATGACGTCTATGCTTGGAAGACCGGTTGGAATGGGATAATGTTGTAGGCAGTACATGAATAGAAGTAGGAGGAGGAGGAGCCCGAGAGGGGTCAGCCAGTGGAATTTCATCATGGCAGTCAGGGTGCCTAGCTGGACTTTTAGGGGGAGGTGATCTGGATCTGGGCTGGTACTTAGAAGAAGAATCGTGTGAATGACGGTCCCTATCATAACTACCCCTGTCCCGGTTGTCTCTGTCTAGACTAATTGCTTAAGTCATAATTTTGGCCACTCCATTGATGGTATGACCTCGACATGGACCGTTGAACATGATATACTTTCTCTTTCAGGGATCAGAATGAATGCTTTCTCTTATCCATCGAACTTGTAAAGAAAACAGGAATGAGTTAGACCAAACGGGCAAGGACATAGGTCAAGTGCGAGTGTTATGTAGTACACATGTGTGTGTGTGTGTGTGTGTGTCCTTGTCCCCCAATGGAACAAGTACTGGAGCTTTACTCATGGGAGTAACCTCTCCTACACCGATAGGGATGGTGTCCTTCTCAAAGTGGATCGGGGAACCGATGTCACCGATGCTGATGTTACCAACATCGAAAGAGCTGAACTCCTTAGGGATAGACCCTAAACCGACAAACGTGCCCATTGAAGAAATGGATGGAGTCTTCTTTGCACTTGTGACTAGTTAAGGCTGATTGGAAGTCGTCGTCTTTGAAAATTTCACAATCTGTAACATCCCCCTACTTGGAGGCCCAAAACTAATGGCTACGAATGCTGCAGTCATCCATAGTTATTAATCTTCGGCGACCAAATACGGCGGTGCTAGATATATTGATACACAGGTCATAGAAATATGGAAAAAATCTTGACAATTCAAAAACATATTTCCACATTCATATTAAAACATTTCATATTCCTTACATAATACCAAAATACGTTAACCACATTCAACAAAATATAATTATTACAATTATGCCAAGAGCGACATATGAAGATGCCCCCTTGGTTGATCAGAGTATATAGTAAGGCTAATAAATCTGCCTTTACAAACAAGTACACAGCGGAAAAAGAAAACTCCAAATAACTATCTGCCTCCTGCATACCTCCGGAAGCTTTATCCATCAAAGAAGAGAACCCGAGAACCTTAACTCTCAAACTACTCAAAATTAATTGAGCACCCGAGAGTTTAAGGGGAAAACAAAAACTTCAAGTCAGGCATAAAGCCTGGTATGAATCATAATCTAACATCTCAATCCTTTTAGATATCTAGTGAGACCACGCCGCTTAGCGGAATGGGTTTTCCCCTCACCAGTATCCTAAAACCTTTATAAAGCCATATACTGTGCTCCCGCATCCACAATGGTTAAAACGTACATTTTCAAAATATTATAATGACATGCATACTTGAAAATAATTAGGATTTCCCATTCCCAGTTTAGTCTGACACCCTGTCATAATTATAGTTTCTAGGGTCACTATTAACCTTTTAGTTTTCATGGGTTTACTAATAACCTTATTATAACTAATAGACACCCTGTCCTATTCATAGTTTTCATGGGATCACTAGAACCTATAGGCTCCTGCCAGTTAACTTAATTAATTCATGGGTCCTCCCGAACCTATTAGTCCTTCCAATAACTAATCACCTTATCCTAGTTTTCATGGGTTGACTAGGAACCTATGGACTTATCCAGTAACTCACTTCACATCCTAGTTTTCCTGGGTTGACTAGGAACCTACTAATACTTCCATTGGCCACTTTCTTATCCTAGTTTTCATGGGTTTACTATGAACCTATTGACTAATGTCAATTCTTAATCCGGATATAGTTTTCATGGGTTCACTACAAACCAATTAGCCCCTGCCAACTGTCCTTAATACATAGTTTTCATGGGTTAACTATGAACCTGTTGGTTTCCTCCAATAACTACTTTACCATAGTTTTCATGGGTTTACTATAAACCTTTTGGTTTACTCCAATAACTGCTTTATCATAGTTTTTATGGGTTTACTATTAACCTTTTGGTTTACTTCAATAACTACAAAGTTTAGGCATCCTATATTTTTGGGTCACCCTGACTCCTTAGATGCAATTCTACTCATTCAGGAGTTTAAGCAATTTATATTCACTATTGAGTTAACATAGCTGGTTTTTCTACCTCTTTTTCCCCTAAAATATAGTTATGGGTTATCATGTGAATATATTCCTATTTGAAGAGCAAAACAACAATTTTAACTATACCACTCCCGTGGGTTTAAGGTCCTTGAAATATATTTTCATAAAACATAGTTAACACCTTTAACTTATATTTTTATCAAGGCAATACTTCTTCAAAATTTCATACTTAAAACCATTACAAACTCCTTTATATAAGCCGGGGGTTTTTCCTTTAAAAATTAGAGTATGGGTCTTAAAACCTTTCGACAATGTCAAAAGCTACTATTATCAACCCCTTCGAAGGGTTTCAATCATATCTTTTTTTGAAATAATAGGCTTCAGCCCTCTTTATACTTTAAAACACTTCTTTCCAAACCCTTCGACCCTATTGAAACTCAAACCTTTTGCAAGTATTGGAAAACCATTTGAAACCATTAAAACACAAACCTTTCGAAAGCAATGGAAAATAAACCATTCGAAAACTCACTGGGTTTAATTATAAACATGTGGAGAACCTTCTTTGAAAACCTTTCGACTTCATTAGAAGCAACCTTTAGGCTTTTTCGAAAGCTCTGCTTTGAAAGCTCTGCTTTGAAAGCTTTAAAACGTATCATTTAAAGCAATAGGCCTCTGCCTTTTAAAACAACTCCTTCGAAAGATTTGGGTTACATTTCAATTATAAAACAATGGTAAATCATCTAAGTCGAAAGCTTTGATACCTTTCGAAAGCATAAGAGAAGCGGCTGGTTTTAAAATAAGTAAACCTTTTGACTTTGTCGAAAGCAACGACATCGAAAGGTTGGAAAAAGCGGCAATAATCTTTTGACTGTGTCGGAAGGTTCAAAACAAAATAATGATAACACGGCAGTAACCTTTCGATTGTGTCGAAAGGTTTATAACCTTTATTTTAAATAGTTGACCTGGTTGAAAGCAACCAAGTCGAAAGCTCCTTTTCGAAAGCAAGCAGGTGAAAGCTTTTGGTTTATAAAACAAACATACCCCAACCTCTTTGGCCATCAACCTTTCGACTAAGAACCCTTAGACCTTGTCCAATTCATTACGTACCAAGTAACTTGATACCATATGCATTGGTTTGACCTTGTCGAAAGCTATGAACCTCTTAACCTTATCGAAAGGTTTAATGCCAAAAAAGGCTGAAACATGCTAAAAGTATGATTTCTTTGTTTTTAACTTAAAAAGGATAACTTTTCAACTAACCTGCCTTTGTTTGTCAAATTCTCATTGGTTAACAAATACTTTTCATAAAAGTGCTGCCACTATTTTCAAAAATAAATAATAATTTTATTTTATAAAATGCCCCTTCTCCTTAATTAAATATATAAAATATTTAAGTCTCATACCTTAAATAATTTCATATATTCATCAAATCACTTAAGAAAAATCTGGAAAAATCCCAGAAAATCTATTTTAGTATGTTTTCCAACATAAAAAATTTCAAACCCAAATAATTATTTATTAGCCGTAAATAATTTATAACCCAATAAATCATTTTCTTCACTAGAAAGTTAATATAAAATCCAAATAAATTCATAAAATTATGAAAATTGGAACCTATCTCTAGAATAATGTTTTCTACCATATATAATTTTACTATGGCATATAAAAATCATTTCATCTCGGTCTTACCCTAAAATCGTGTATATCTCCTTTTTAACAAACTTGTTTAATCCATATAAATCATAATTCAAGCATATCATCATTCAATATATCATAAAAACAGATTTACACTAAAATCCGAAACCACATGACCATAAAACTAAAATAGAGATGTAGAAATTATTATTCACCTTAGATTGGATAAGGAAATTGAAGTTTGGTTGAGATCGATTCCTTCTAACTTGAATCCTAAGCTTTAAGTTGATTTTCTATTCTCTTCTTCCTAGTGGCCGGCTTTGCTTCTCGCGATTATAAAATTTTGTTTTAAGTAAAATGAACGTGTATGACCTAATGGGAATAGTATAAGGGTGGGAAGTATGGTTATTTACCCTACTGCCCTTATGTTTAATTTACTAACCATTTATATAAGTTCATTAGATTTTGAATAAGCACGACCACCTAGTTTATTATTCAACCTCAATCTCCTTATCTACATTATTCTATTTAATTTATTCTAATTAAATCTCCTGAATAATATCAATAAAATTAGGGGTGTTACATAATCAACCTCTTTTTAGGAGTAGATGGTGGGTCGTTTCTAGGTTGTTCGGTATGAGACCCATGACCTACGTCAATGTTACTTTGGCCGGCCTCAGCGCTCTCTAATAATCTCGCCTTCCTCGGTGCCTTCATATTCTAGTTTTATGTTTTCTACGGCTTTGACCCCAAGATTTTGGATGGGGGCAAATCGGGATCGACTTCGCCTCCTGCGGGCGGATTGTTATCATCATTATCACTATCATCATCAATGTCAACAACTAGAACTATGCCAGTGTTGCGGCCTTCCTCTAATAAACCATGAGCGAGAAGATTCTCGTCTATCAATAGAGTTCTTATATACCTATCCCTGGCTGGGACTGCCATAAGAGTATTAATGGTATCCGAAAGTGATCAGCCATTGGGTCTTGTCGGAACATTTATATAATAGAAAAGAATAAATTAAGAATGTAGACTATAAGGCAAATGCACGAATGGAGTTTGAAATAAAATTTATGTTCAGATATCCATCTATGAGCGAACCCAGGTGGACAATGTGCATAAAACCATTCAGCCTTAAAATAACTCAGCTTGTTCCAAGCCTCGGTAACTATTCTACAACCCCTCATTGACTCTAAGTTAACAAGAGATGATTTTTCTTTTCAGCTCTTAAAGCTATAGATGTATTGGATTTCCTCATCGCTAGGCACTCGATTCAAATGCTCAGAGAAGGTCATATAAGTGCTAAGAAGAAAAGCGTAGCTATTTGGATGCAGCTGTATGGGAGCTAATCTCATAAAATTCAGGGCTCGATGGACAAATCGATTAAATGGCGGGACGCAACTCGCCAGGCTCATATATCTATTGCAAGCTATATATCCTTCTGGAGGATTGTGAGCTCTTTGGTCGCAAGGCGATGTTAGAACATTGTCAAATGGAATTCCATGCTTATTACATATCCTTGAAGAGATCCTTCATCGATTTTGGAGGGAACGAAATCGACCGGGTCATTTAATGTTACTGCGTCCTTGAGAGTGTCAGGTCCAAGATCTACATCTAGACGACCTGCCAGCTCAATCAGATTCTCCGACATCTATTGCTCTGCTTCGGGATTCTCTAGATTTTGTTGATCCACATATGGAATTTCTAGTTGCTGCCTTTGCTGGATAGGGATTTGCTGTGCCTATGAACTTGTCCCTGAATTTGGCCCTACGACGGATTCGATATATTTTGAAGGTGAGGTACCTGTAGTCTGAGCAGCCGGACATTCGGAATGTCTTTGGTCAATTTTATAAAAAACTCGACATATAATTAGCATAAGAAGACTAACTACGAACCGTACCCCCCGCGCTAAAGTGGAATTTACTGCAGTGTTGTGCAGTGTCATGCAGTGTAATACAGTTCAGATTTTCGGTGTTAACTAGCTATTTAATTTGACAGTTTGTCTTTAAGGTTCCGGATATCACTCGACGTGATCATCATCGCTGACCATCACAGCTAGCTTTATGTTGTTGACCGTAGTTTGGAAATATTTCGAGGTAAAAGAGGAGTTCAGCATGAATCTGCGAGACAATGCTTGATTTTAAACTTAGAGTAAATGAAAATTTTCCTAAATGTGTGAGTCTCACCTATGCCCATGGCCAAAGGAGTATTTTTTTTCCTTTTCCTCTTCCATCCCTGTTGACTCTAGAAACACGACCACCAACACCTGTCCTCGTCCTTGACTTTTCACCTATGCCTCCATATTCACTCGAGTCAATCATCCTCCTACCTGGTGTGATGCAAATTGGAGTTAAAGGCAGAGTTTGGTGCGTTCTCAAAGTTAGGGTTTGAATCGGTGGAGGTGGGTGCAAGCGAGGAGAGGGCGATGTTAAACGTGAGCTAGTGATAGGCACGATGGTCGGTTGGTCAGGTGAAGCAGGGTTCAATTTGGGAAGACAAAGTCTTTCTAATGGCGGAAGGTAAGGTCTCAAATCAGTTGCAAGTGAATAAGTAGAAGTCGAAGTAAAAAGAAATGGGTTATATAATGTCTCGAGCCTGAGATTCTGAAAGACAAAGACTTGGAAACCTTTCCAAGTGTGGAGTCACTACCGACTCCCAGTTCAGGGATTGGTGCCGAGTCCCAAGTATTTAAAAAGAAAACTCGTGTATATGTGTAAATTTTTGTATATATATGGAGATGTGCTAAAGCATGTACATGTGATTGACCATGTACATGTACTCTTTTTAACCTAAGAATGTGCACGTGGGCATGTGTACGTATAGATATCTAATACTTGACGACCAGAATCTAAGTAAAATTAGATTCGTACCTAAGGGACTTATGGATGGAATCAATCTAAAATCACCAGACTTAGAATAGAAGATCACAAGATCACATTCTAGATTTATAGTCCCGGATGTTGGCAGAACGTCGCAACAGATCACTATGGACATGACAATTCACGAAATCAATTCGCGAAAGGATAACGACCATTCGGAGCACAGAGTGGAGTCCTTCAAAGGTCCGAACTTGTCTCGATTCAAAGTATATCATGTTGGAAACGAGATGCACTTTGGGGTACAAGTGTTATCTAGCCTTTTGACCAGGCAGAATCCAGACAGACTGGACAGATAGAACTTAGAGTTATCTAGGCAGGAAGCCGGAGAGATAGCCTAGGAGTCCAGAAACCAAACATAGACAGAGTCACAAAATCATAACCAAAACAACTCAAGGCAATACAATTATGGGATCCCCCAAGTTGAGGATCGGTACCGACTCCCAGAAAAAACCTGGATGGACCCCATCTTCTGCCTACGTGTTTATCTTGATGCCAAAGCTCTATTTCTAAAGTCGTTTTTATCGAATCAACGCAATTCTTCATCGATCTTCACAAACACTTGAAACTACAACTTTGTTCTCCTTCAACTCCATCATTTGGGCTTAGATACAAGCTAATATCACTACAACAAAAAAAAGACTTTTCACAGCGTTTTTAAAAACGCTGTATAACGACATGCGGTCGTTGACCCTAAATTTTTAACTGCAAAATATAAACGCTGTCAAAAACCCACTTTCTACAGCGTTTTTTAAACGCTGTTAATAATTTTTCTACTGTAAGGTATAAACGCTGTTAATAGTTTTCTACTGCAAGGTATAAACGCTGTCGTAGGGATATGCATTTTTTTCCCAATGAATTGACAGCAATGTATAAACGCTGTCGTAGGGATATACATTTTTTTTCCAATGAATTGACAGCAATGTATAAACGCTGTCGTAGGGATATGCATTTTTTTTCCAAAGAATTGACAGCAATGTTGTGCCATTGCAATATTCACACATATCATTAATATAAACTACATTTAATTATATTTTAATCAGTTAATGTACATAACATAAACAAATCAAACTAAAAATTGTAAAATAAAAGCATAACTATTAATCACCTCCATAAAATAAGTTGAACACAATATCCATGAACAAAGTTTACATAAACCCGTAAAGAGAGATAAAATTTATAAACCAACTGCATACAAAATTAGACAAATGCACAATATCTAGAAAGCAAGTTTGCATCTAATATTATCGACAAAACGTGCATAAAAGTAGTTCAAATACAGGCTGAAAATGAAAAGTGGCAGTACGAAGATAGTTAGACATTGGTTTACTGAATTGTTGCCAACAGGGCAGTCTGAACTCGGCAAGATTCCTCCTTCCGTCTTTTTTTCTTGACTTTTTGTTGTTGAGCTATCACTAACCATGGCTTTGTCAACATCCTGTGAGTAGTAATTACAGTAAGCTTTAGACGTATAACTGTTAGTTAAATATAAAGAGTACAATTTCCAGTTTAAATCAATACTAAGAAATAAAACTAAAGGCGTTAACTATATTGTTACATACCATTTAACGTGGAACCATCAGTGACATCTTTGTACGCATAGTCGCAGGCAAGAGTAATACTCTCGGATTCATACCTATGGAAAATCATGGAGTCAAAACTTAAGTTTAACCTATAGTTGAATCTACATAAATCGGGTATATAAATTAAATTTACTATAGCCAGTGGGAAACTAATCTTACTCGTTAGTGCATTCTTTAGGACTTCCACTGCATGTCCACTGATCAATTTCATTTGACTGCAATGATATAGTATATATTAACTTCATGTGATTAAAAACTCTACAGAAGGTTAATGTATGATAGCTAACTGATACATTAGCTGTAGGAACTCACAGTGATATTCTTTTGGATGGCTTCTATCATTGCGCCAAGTTCATTATCATAGAAATCTTTCATTGCAGTTTCAATGATCTCCACATCCCACACCTAACATTTGCATCACAGTGAAGAGTTTTTTATGTCAATAATGACTAATGAGATCATAATGATAAAACAGGAAGAGTCGTCAACATATTTAAATGAAGACTTGTGGAAAAAGTGGGGGAAGAGAGGGAAAGTATATATATTTTACATGATGAAGGTTGCTTTTCCTTTGGTACCATCAAACAGCAATAGTGTTACCACCTTCATCAGCCGCAAAGCTAACGTGCAATGGTTGGTGAATATCTCCCACAAAATGCGACAGAAACATAAGACTCCCTGTCAAATTATCTGTGGTACATACAAAAAAAAAATAATATATAGCTTCATGTATATCAGCATGCGTTATATGTTTCCAAAAATTCAAATGGTGATATGACAAAATTTACATGTTGCATCTTGTTTCTGGAAAGTCAGGAGTTGCGCTGTATAATTATTGATTGCTCCGGCAACACACATATTTTGCACTTCCATGCTATTATGACAATCTCCTGTTTATATACTAAACTATATGAAGAAAAAGATACAAATCTGTACTCATATAACTTCAAAAAAGGAATTACAATTTACTTGAGTAATCATAATTGCAAACTCCAGGTGTGTTGATGTAATGCAAAGGGCTAGCCCAGCGATATCTGAATCTAACCTGATCAGCCCATGAACATACAGATGCTAACTCTCCTTCTGCAACTGCTGGTAGCAGTTTTTGCACTGCTTCTGAAGCTTCTTCTGTCAAATATTTCTAGCAAGAAATAGGTATGCATATTACAGTTTAAGCTACAAAGTACAAACATAATATGTTTAATCATGGTAAAAGAACAACATGTATACCTCAACTATTTTGCACACCATGAAATGCCCTTCTTTTCCCCATGCGTTTGACAGTTGAACTCTTGCAGTTACAGAGAGGAGAAATATACAGAGTATTAGAGATATATCCATTGGTACTTTTACTTGATAAGGCAGTTCTAGTGAATATATCAAATCGGTTGAAACGTCAACCAAGTTCCAACTATGTTGATGGGCAATAGTGTACAGAAAATTATATCAACGAATGCCTAGATAATAACAGAATTATTCATTCATCACACAATTGCTAAGTATTCTTCATTACCAATTTTTTTACTTCAGCGGTAAACAAAATTTTATTTCATGTGTTGTTCCATTACTTTATTAAGATTTTGAAAATTTATGTTGTTGGACTGATGAATATTTTGGTGACTTTATCAGTGTAAATATCAAGACATTTGTGGTTTCTAATAAAGGATTCAGTAGGCCCTTAGCTGATTACTATATATATATCGTAAGTACTGTCCTGATAAATTATGTTATTCAGAAAAACATTAAATTAGATAAAATTTGATAAAAATTCTACTTCTCTTGATTACATTTATATATATTACCCACAGAGTTGTTTGTCACAAATCTTCTTAATTTTATAAAATTCCTCATCTGCATTTTAATATTCAGATCTCTTTGACGGGCTGTGATGCATTTTTTTTATCTAATAAAAGTTTTTAAGACTTGATGTACCCTCCCGAGCATATTAAATAACTTGAAGTTCAAGGGTAGTTACCTGAAAACTGCCAAACTATACAAATATTTCAAACTGCTGAAGTTGAGTCCACACTAACATTCGCAGTAGGCCATATATAATTTGTGTTGAAATTTTATTCTTTAAAATTTTATTTATTTTGGGAGGGGCTACTAAGAAATTATTTGTGTTGAAATAGAATTTGCCATATATAAATTATAGTAATCGATAAAAATTTGTTAATGTCTATAAAACATAGTTAACTTTGTTGTTTTTTATAAATTTAATTAATATTTATAGAACTTATTTAACATAGTTAAATTTTTATAAAACTTTTTAAATTTCCTTAAACTTAGTTGATTTCTATAAAACTTGGTTACTTCTTAATAAAATTTATACTTCTTAATAAAACTTATGCTTTGTATAAAACTTAATTAACATGGTTAACTTTTATAAATTAGTTAATTTTTATAAAATTTAGTTACTTTGTTACATTTCTATAGCATTCGGTCAACCTTTACAAAAGTTGGTTAGTTTAATAAAACTTAGCTACCTTAGTTTAATTGTTACAAAACTTTGTTAATTTTTACAAAACTTACTTAATTTTTATAAATCTAAGTAATTTTTACAAAAAACTTAGTTAACTTAGTTGATTTTTATAAATTTAAGTCATTTTTACAAAAAAAATTAATTAACCTGGTTAATTTTTATAAAACTTAGTCATATTTAACAAAATTCAAATTATATTTTCATTCATATATATAATATACAACAATTTAATATAGTCTTAAAATATGCTTATTATGTATATTCAATTTGAATTATATTACATTTCAACATATATGTATATATTAGTGTATTGCCTACTTGCATTTATATCATGAAGACAGCTAGTAAATGAACATCACGCGAATAAGGGAGACGTTGCATGCAATATTCAAGAGAATGAATTCCTCAAATACCAACACCATACAATTGAAAGTCTAACATACTCTATATTATAATATATTATACTAGTGGACATAAAAGCTTCTAGTTGTAAATGAACAGTACGCCTATATACACTCATGCACCCATACAATAGCCCTGCACTAACACAACTTTAAACACATGCAAAATGCCCAGTAGTGTAAACTATATAAAATAAAATCATAAGCCCATTTTATTAATATCAATTCTATAAACAAAATATACGTATGGCTGTAATATAATCAGCTTATACTGCTTTATATAATCAGACTTGTTCATGTAAATACTCAATTTCACTCATGTACACATACACACACCCCCCATACTTACACACACATACACACGTAACTTGAACACAAATTCACGGGACTACACCCATATATATGCATACATAGTTTTATATATATTTATTCATGCAATATACACACACAGGGGAACGTCACACAAACCTATAAATAAGCAGCAGCAGTTCAAACATTTAAATATATATGCATTTATATATTAGCACTGCCACACCCTACACTATGCACGCAGATGCAACAGGAAGCAACAGGTAAGAAGAAACACACACAATAGAAGCAAACTCACACGGCCATAATAAATGATGAGCTCGTACAACCTGGAACACATGTTCCAGGTCGTGTTTATGGCTGGTTTAGGTGGCTTCAGTCACCTATTTTCCCGTTCAATCGTTTTATTTTTAGTTGATGCATATAAACAATTCTCTTAACTATAACACAACACATAAATAGATTAAAACTTAGCTGATTAGAATCATAGATGTGTGAGTGGAAAGGGAAATCACTCACTTGACATTCACTAGCACCCATCCTACTCAGGAACGTGACCACCGGTCATCAAGTTGCCTCCAGTCATCAAGTGTAAATGGAACGTGCTCATGGACAAGTGGTCCTAAATATGAATTTAACCATTTTTCGGAGGTATAACGGAATTTTGAGCTCTTTTAGGAAACTATTATCAAAATATGAATGTCAAACTATAAGAAAAACAACCACCACATCCCATATAAGAAAAATAATATATTAGTGAATATACTCATTTAAGAAAAACAACTAATTGTGGCCTGTTAAACAACAAATAAATTATATGTAATTGCATTTGGATAAATTCCATTCTGAATCATTACCTTCTCTGTCGTCTTAGCTAGCTTAATATTTCCTATCTTTAAAGAAGCACGTATTAGTTCACTGTATGTATGTACATTCGGTGTGACACCCATCTCATGCATCATGTTTTTAATTAAGCATGCATCTCATTACTATTAGACGACAAGAATGTTTCAGGATATAGATGTATTGATTACCAAAGCATATCACAGACTTTTAAACAATATTATAAAATACTTGTAGCAACATGCTACGCCACTCACATTTGAAAAAGGTAAAATGAAAATAGACTAAAAATGTTATATCATTTATATATTGAGCATTGCTATTTCATTTCACCTAAAATTTTCTCTACAATACCAATTGAAAAAAAGAAACTAGTGAATTCTGGATTTGATAAAACCAACACCATAAAAGATTGTTGATTTTTGCCAGCCAAACATATGCCATTCAGAAAAGAAAATAAACAGAGTCAACATTTGTGTAGTTTTATGTTAAATTTTGAAATAACATGTTCAGATTAAAAATTGGAACTAAAATTGTAAATGGTCCAAAGAAAATTTTAAATATTCACAGATTTTTAGACCAAAGTATAAGTGAAAATATTCATGAACTCAAATAAAAAATGCATGGATTTGAATCAAATTTCAAGTCAATATATTTATGATTTTAAATCAAACAGTGAAATACTTCTATAATTTGTAATGCATTTACACGACCTTTGAACAACTTAGCCTATTTTGCTGTATTATCCTCATCTCAATATATGCTCCTTAATACTTATTTTGTAGTATATCAAAATTTATATAACTAGGACCCCACTTTATACTATTCAGACACTTTTCTTCTATATTGATTCTTTGCTTTCGAAACTAGATTCAAATCCAATAGGTTCTTTAGAAACACAAAACTTAAAATTCAAAATTATGTTGAAAGGAAAATATACTCAACCTCCCTTTGAGATCATATATAAACAAGATAATGAATACATAAATAAGTGTAATATCTATACAGTTAGCTTTGTTGTAGTGTCTAGATTTTATATAATTTTGATACCACAAACAGTGAGAATTAACACAAGGAAATCCAGAAAACACTATTTTAGTTGAGGCTAGTAGCAAACAAGTGGGTTTTTGTTAAGGATCTTTGTGTTATGCATAAAGCTAATGTTTGATGTTTACCAATGAGAGCTTAAAACGAATATGGGTAGGGTTGAACTAAGTGTGAGTTTGACAAGTCAACGAATAGCTAGGTCATTTGGACACTTACCACTGGTTATGATGGCATGTCAAGTAGGTCAATGACACATAGCAAATGCTAAGTAGGAATCAAAACTTTATATTCACATCAATTCTAAGTATTCCTCTTATTATCCCTAAATCTGAATAGAACCTTCAACTGAAATTGAAACTACCCAACCTTGGTAGATTCACATAGCAAATCAAACCGCTCACAACGAGAAAATGATAAAAACATTAAACAGAAATAAAGAAGCTGGGAAATATAATAAATATTTGAAAACTAGATGAAGTAGAAGTGTAAAACTTTGAACCAAAGATCTCTGTTTGCTTAATGACATGTCTATGGCCACTTTATTTAGAGATATTTAACTTTATGGATTTACATGTACCAAATAACTACATCATTTAACAAAGGGTATTCAATGGAGATTTATTTACAAAGCTGAAACCTATTATCATTGCATGGTAGTTTAGTATAAACAAAAGGTTTCAAAAGTATTAAGAACACAGTTATCCCATCTTTCCTTGAACAAAATGGTCTTGAAAGTAAATCTGGTGCCTTTGCTTAAATAATTTTTTAACTTCTTTTTTGAATGCCTTAAAGGAGTGGGAATGCATATGAGCAAGACAGTGAAGTGGAGAGTATTGGTTTCTTCTTTGGGTATTTGGATCATGAAGAACATGTAGAAGGCATGGGGAAGACATGCATTGAGATGAGAAGGTATGGGTAATACATGTAAGACAGTGAAGTGGAGTGTATTTCTAACTCTGTTTAACTGAAAAAAATCTTCTTGGTAACTAGATATATGAGAGGTTCTCAGATTAGGTCGTGTGTCTTCTAATTCACTAGCAAGAACCGAATTTGATTGCCAAATTACCTTAACCAAACATTGATTCCCAAGCAATAAAGATCAAATTGAGTTAAACTTGAGATGACATGAAACATATTATTATCTTTCTCATGTACTTACCACGGGCAGTAGTAGCATTTACGTTTCACAAGATTATAGTGTCTGAATATAATATAAATTAATACAAAAAACATATAAATTATTTAAATAAATAGATGTTAACAACTTACTGTTTGGATGGAACATTTGAGAAACAAGGCGCATTATTAGTGACATGTTTGGATAATCCTCAGTAAACTGAAGTTTCAGTTCAGACGTGCCTGATATAATTATAACCATTTAAAAGAAAAATTGGAGAATTTCTAGCATAATAAAGATGTATTGTTATGAGGAACTAATATATTTTAATTTTTGCAGGTAACGAGTAATGACAATGGTGGAGGCAACAAGCAAACTACACAATACAAGTGAAAAAACTTGTTATGCAGCATTAGCAATTCTAAAACCTCATTAAGTTATTACCAAAGCAATAGAACTATTAACTTTAACCAAGCATATGCAAAGAGTTGCAAAAAAATCCCCTATCCAATTCTTTTAGAGAATATAACTACATAATAGCTTGCAATGATGCTGTCAAAAGTCCATGAACCAGCTAAATGTTTGCATTATTAGTCAGTAGCCAGGGGCATAATTAACTAGTTAGGTTTTACAAGCATGAAGCCAGTGACATGTGTCTTGTTCAAAGACGGAAAGCCCTTCAGATGTTTTGGAACTTGGAACATGGACATACCAAATTAGATCACTTCATTACACATATACAACTCAATTTATTCAATCAAATGTGAGATTGATTTAGGACAAGTGTATGTTATTACAAAAAATCCATTACATATCAAATACATACATTAACATCTTGTAGTTTTGAAAGTTTAATAATATGCTACCCACGACATTTAACTATTACCATAAATCATTGGCATAAATATCATCCTTCTCAAATAGTGTTTTTAGCACAGATTTGAACTCAAACTTGATAAGATAAGCAAGAACTGATAATCTGCAATGATTTGAATTCAATCTAAAAACTAGGGTAAAGAAAAAAATGCTCACCAAGTTTTCTATTCCGTCGAGTTTAGGGCGACCACTAGGTACTGTTCGCCAGCGATGGACAATCAAAATCGACTTAGAGGATGAAGGAAGCTGAGATTTCAAGTGTCATGCAAATTGAAATCAAAATCGACAGCAAGGAAAATGAGAATTGGCGGAGAGGGAAATGAATGTTGTATTGAGAGAAGGGGGAAAAGGGACTTTTTTCAAGGAGGCGGCAAGTCAAATTGATGAAGAGGGAAACTAATGTTTTTGTTAGCGTTAGCCGCTAAAAACAATTCACCCCAAAATATCATTTACAGCATTCAACAGTTTAACGCTGACGTTGAATGCAGTCAATACTTGATTTTGTTGTAGTGTATTGGTGGAAAAAACTATGGAATCACGAAGCTAACTACAAGACGATCTGAAGCAAGAAGACGAAGACACCAAAAATGGTGAACTTGAGGATCGGTACCCACTCCCACTTGGGGATCGGTACCAACTCCAAGATATTACTGAGGTGACACCTATTATTTTGGGAGAATTGGTCAAATTTGTGCACAACAGCTTGGAGATATTTTAGATGGGATTTTAGGCTCCCTACCCTATAAATAGGAAGGTAGGACTCATTTTTCAGGATCTTTTGGCTCTAGCTCTATTCCAAGCTATATTCTTGTAATTCTGAAAATCTAAGTGTTGGAGTTGTACCGACTCCTAAGAACTTCTGCCTCCAAGTCAAAAATCAGCATTAAAGTATAAAAGTGGATATAGGCCTTGCTTTGCCGAGCCACTATAAATCACGTGTGTTCATTATTTACTTGTTTCTCGCTCATTTTTCATTTAATTCTTCACTTTTATTCTCTACTTAAATCTTTGGGTGTTTGTGCAATTTTTGGTTCAAACACCGACGATAAGTGAAAAAGGAGTGTTTATTAGGTGTCATATGATAGGATACTCTAGAGTCAATAATCCACATAGTACTCTTCATAGAAGAGGCAGAACTGTAAAAATGTCAGGATCACTCTCTAAATCTGATGTATCCACTGTAGAAGCTGAAGCCTTTTAGGTAATGGCTTTGTTTTATTCTCCAACTTGAAGCAACTTGCAATATAATGTCCAAACCTTCTACAATAATGACAAACTCCTTTCGGAGCTTCTCTTGATTGAGATCTTGACTTGACTCTATCTCCATCATATTTGAGTCTACTCTTACTTCTTCCACTTTGCGCAATAAGGCCTTTGGAATCATTCTCTGTGCTCATGTTTGCTAAATTTCCCCTCGACATCTCATTATGAAAATTTGCCTTCACATCCTCCAAGCAAATATAAGAGCGTCCATGGATCATAGATTTAACAAAAGTGTTATACTCCATAGGAAAAAACATAAAAGAATGACAGCTTGCGCTTCATCCTCAATTTTTACTTCATCTGCTTGAAGATTCTTAACAAGTGTGTTTAGGGCATCCACGTGAGCTAATACATCGGTTCCAGGCTTCATCTTGAACGAGTAAAGTTGTTGTTGTAGGATGATGCGGTTGGTGAGAGACTTGTCGTAGAACTTTTTCTAAAGAGCATCCCATAATTCCTTAGCAGTTTTCACATAAGAAAACTATCTAAGTACTTAATCAGAAAGGATAAGCTAGATGGTAGTAAGAACATCCTCTTCCAATTTCTCAATCTCTTCATGTGCTAATTTTTTCAGTTTCTCTAGATCTGAGGCAACCTTAAAAGTCCTCTCTTTCTTCAACACCACTTCCATCTTCATCTTCCATGTGTCGAAATCTCCCTTTCCACCAAAACTAACGACTCCATAATTTATAAAGCTTCTACCAGCGCTATTCTTTGTAGAATTAGACATAGCTGAAATAGTCTTCAAACAAAACAATAAGCTCGATACCACATTGTAGTGAAAAATCACAGTTTTGTGCAACGAAAGCAGAACATCCAATAATCTAGTATGTGGACCATCTCAACAATTCCAATGCAACAAAGAGAATAAAAAGAAATCTAAAGCGCTTAAATTATAGACAAAAGACATAAAGGAATGAACACACCGATATAACGAGGTTCGGCTATGCCTACGTCCCTGATTCCAAAAACCTTTATTATTTCTTCACTTCAAGTGGAAGTACAACATGAGAAGAATATAAACCACTTAATATAAATTTCTCACCCTACAATAGATATAGAAATAGAGATCTTATTGGTGATATTTTATGGAGAACATTCTTGTCGTCTTGTATTAGAAAGATGAACAAATGTCTTCATATATATGGTCGAAGGATGAAGACTGCCTTGGAGATAAGGATGAAATCTTTCTGGATTTACTGGATTTGATTTCAACACAAATGTAGCATATTGGTATTTATTTCCACGTATATCCTTATTTGATTGATTCCTCAAATCAATTAGTATATCTTTTGAAATTAATTGATTACTTTCCTTTTTTTCTCCATATTTGATTGATTGCGGGAATCAATTAATATCTTCTCTCTTCTAATATTTGGAATAGTTTTAAATTGTCCAAATTTAACTGACTATATATATTTTGATAGGATGGTGAATGAAAAAACATTATTAAGTTTTAAGGTATCATAACTACATAATAATTGATATCTTATATTGAGATATAACTTCAACATATAGAGAAAATGAAGGTTCAATGATAGTTGCAAAAACAACATATAACTATAACCTGTGTGCATAGCACCGGTTCGCACTAGTTTATAAAGATAAATGAATTAAACATTAAAGTTGTTATTATTGTTTGTTATGTGATCTACATTGTAATGACCCACCTTTTTGGACGGTTTAAATCGACAATAAACCACCCATGTCAGACTCAAACCATTAAAAAGGGAAGATTGTTTTGGGGTAAATAAGAAAAAGACGAGAAAGAAACAAAACAAAACATAGAATCTCACAGCGGAATGACAAAATATAATAATCAAATAACAGTTCATGAAGCTGTTTTACAAATAACATTTGATTACTCTTTTACAATATAGGATCAGAGTTACATACAATGGAAATAAATAACAATGCAGCGAAACAACATGATGTCGTGGAATAAATGTAATAAATAATAATAGTATACAAATCTCCGTCTTCATCCTCCAGAAAAGCAGTCTTCGATACACTGAAAAGCTCAGACTGACTCGAGCGAATTGAAAAGACAAAATACTCGAGTCAGAACTAAAATATCTTATGTAAGTTAAATCAACAGTAAATAAATATGAGTGTAACAGCGTCGGAGATGTTTACGGGGTTTGACATCTCCTATCCAGTGTCTAACGTGAGTGCAATAACTTAAAAGATATTCGGGATTTCCATCTCCTAAGGATCCGTTAAACTATCTACATACATAGTATAATACGCTATTACAATAGTGTCTACAGTAAAGTAAAGTATTAAAATAGCGTTAAGGTGTTACCCATATCCCCCTTAACACATTTTATATATTCCCGTATTCTATACAGTATCGTAATTCCTCCGTAAACTGGAGGGCTATCAAAGGGCACTCCATAGGTATGGTACAAACCAAACTCATAGAAGGCACGATAAGGCATGTGACAAGGCACGCGAGGCAATGCCCAGGGTAGGATACTACCATTTTGCAAATCCGGACTGGTGGTAACGCATAACAGCTACTACCGCCCACCTTGGAACGCACTCCCATAATCAAAATCGAGGGGTGGCCACCAAATCAATCACAAAGTCATAATATAGTATCGAAGAAGTATGTCTGATCAGAGGTGCGACCTCACTTGGCCCGACATGGCTCCTGTTTTAGCTATATCAAGCTGACTCACGGGAGTCAGGGCTAAGTAAATACCTCATACAGAATCATTCCCCAAACCATCCTACTTCATTCTAGAATCTCCACCACGTACACAATTGTTAAAGTGGTTTTCGGTATTGGCAGAGAGTATAACAATATCCGATCCCGGTCTCTTTAACAACCAAATGCTTATTTCACACCGGATGGTCCTTTTAATTTTCCAAAACCGATTCATAATTACTATCAAAATATCATATTCAATTCAAACCATATCACTTTCGAAATCATATTCACTTTCAAAATCATATCGACCAAATAGGTTAAACCCTCATTTCAAAATCATCATATTTACTCAAATATGTCATTTAATCCCAACTTAGGTTATAACATCATTTAACCATATTCGCTTTTTAAATCAAGGATTTAAATATAAACACTTCCACTTTACACATTTTGAAATTTAGAAAATAGTTTAGATAGTTATAAGTAGTTTAAATAGTTTAGCATAGTTTATAATAAATTTTTAAATGGTTAAAATACTCTAAAATAGTTTAAAAATAGATTAAAATAGTTTAAATGGATTTAAGATAATCTTAATAGATTTAAAATAGTTTAAATATATTTAAAATAGATTAAATAGATTTAAAATAGATTAAATAGATTTAAAATAGATTAAAATGGATTTAAAATAGATTAAATGGATTAATTAGTTTAAAATAGGTAAAAATAGATTAAATTGGATTTAATAGATTAAATTGGATTTAATAGATTATAATAGATTAAAATAAATTAAAAATAGTTTAAATTGATTAAAATAGTTTAAATAGTTTAAAATAGATTAAATTAGTTTAATAGTTGAAAATCTTAATAGCCGGGATTTTCAAAATGATATATTTTTAAACAGTTATATTAAAATAATAGATTTGAAATTAACATCAAATTTAACTATTTCTTCCATTTCAACAAATCTGGACCATATCCACATTTCAAATCAAAACCCAATTCCAAATCTTGAAATATCAATTTAAGCTATTCCAATTTCAATAGATTTCAAAGTTACAATTTCAAACGTTTCAATAACTCAATTTCGATAAATTTTGTTTATACTTCAAATTCAACTTTAGAATTTCAATTTAAATTCTTAAGCCATTCAATTAAACAATTCCAAAATTTCAATTTAAATCCTTTAAACAATTCATTTTAAACAATTCAGTTTATATAAATCAAATTCCATTTCAAAATATCATTTAACTGAATTCAAAGTTTAAGGATTTAAAAATCATTTAATTTAACTAATCTGGTGTCCGTATAGTTTTCTACCCTATGGTCAAGTGATATGGATATATATCATTTCAATCCGCAATAATTTTAAAATTTACGGGTATATATCATTTCAACCCGCAATCCCAATTTTACTTCAAATCCATGAAATCGCTCGAGTCTATCATTTCAACCCATAACGATTTCTTCCTAATATATCAAATCGTTCGGGTATGTATCATTTCAACCCATGGGGAACTTGTAGTGTTATAACAATATAAAAATATAATATCCAATCATCCAATATCAACAATCAAACATCCATCACAATCACCATTCAATCAACAAATAAATAACATCAATTGACTGATCATCAATAACAGGTATTAACAGGCAATTTAAAATTCAATGTTAAATTAAATGGCGAATAAATTCAATAAAAGTCAGATTTTACTGGAATGACAATTTAAATATACCAAACATCAACCAATCGATTTCTAATCACATCATAAATTCAATTTAACTAACATAAGATAATCTAGTAGTTGTGAGTGAGTTAAAACACTCACTTTTGATTTCAAATCGATTTGAAATCCAAAATAAGGCCCAAAATTGAACAGTTTCAGAATTCGTCCAAACTAGTTCCATAATGTCCGGAATTTTGATACGATCGCAGTGGAACAAACCGCGTGTAAATCAGACATCGTACGTAAAAGTTATTAACATTAGAAGTTTGAAATTCAAGATTTAAGTAAAACAATTAATGAAATTACTGGCCTACCACAACATGCCACGTCACAACCCTCACGTGCGGCAAAGCCTTGGAGACGAATGCATGAACCCATCTTAAGCCCGCCTATCACCAACTTTGATCGCCGAATTCGCCCTCCTCCGAACATCTTAGCCAACACCGCCACCTCCATCGTGACCGTCCTCCTCCGCCGCACCTGTCAGTGCGCCTAGCTCCTTCTCCAACCCCACCTTATTGACGCCGTTGCCACTTTAAAAATCTAGGGTTTCAAACCTAACTTCCCCAATTCTGACCGCCACAGGTCAAACTAGGTGATGTAACCACCACCATTAGACTCGAAACGACGAGCTCTACAAAATCCATATCTTAATTTCGCCAATTGCTGTCCAGATTAAAAAACCCCCAATTTGACTTTGACCATGATTTCTGATTGATTCGTGCACTATTACAAAAATGAACACTTGCTGTAGATTCCATTCGTTGAGATCTTTCCAACGATATATAATATGATATAGTTTGAGGAGTTTTAAATTTTCGATTTGATTTGAATCTAGGAAATAGAGTTCCTGCCATTGAGAAGGAGAAGCAGACAGATGGAATTGTACGTACTGAGATAAGAAAAAAATAGCTTCTAGGGTTTAGAAAGATCTATTTATATGAACAAAGCCCGATAAGAAAATGAACACGTATCGAATTGGTTTGAAACGACAATAGCGACCCAAAAAGCTCGTTTCGCTTCCGAAACGATAGTGGATCATCCCATATACCAAAATAGATATTTTTGATATTTTTAAACTCAATGGAACAGGTTTCAAGTCCTAATTCCATCGTATGATGAAGTTAGCTTTTAAAATCAGATTATTTCAATTGAATTCAATTTAATTGATTTCTGCGCGTTTCGAGTCCGTACGATCAAACGACATGTCCGATCGATACGAAACTTGAAATCCTACAATAATTCACCGTTACGGATCCGATGAAACTGGTTTCGTCGAAATCCAAGATAGTGGCCAAAATAGCTATTTCCACGTTAATTTAATATATCATTATTAAATTAATTAAATCACTTTTCAATTTCAAATTTAATAACTAACAATTTTTACCCATTCTAATTACACAGAAATTAATAGCCTTTTAAACAAATTTCCCTATCAATTCAATGTTGAATATTACACTAATTACAGTGTTCAGCTTCAACTGTAATAATTTATTAATTATAATCGAAAATCCAAATGAATTAATTTAATTTTATCTCAATCTTATTATTCACTCAATCATTACTTTATAGACATAGTTAACATTGGATTATATCTTATTACATCAATAATCTACAATTATCATCTTAATTCATATTAATACAATATTTAATTACATTTATTGCAATTTATTTCCAATTAATTTTCAATGAAATAAATAGTGAATTTATAATTAAACCATTGTTATAATTGTAATTTATTAAATAAATTATAATTTAAAAATTCCATTAAATTCATTTATTTTGATTTTTGCCTTTTTTTATTTAATCAATTATTGCCTTATGAATATAATTGACATTACTATACATTTTATTACCTTCACATTTTACAGTTATCGTCTTAACTCATGTTAACGTAATATTCAGTTACATTTAATTGTAATTGATTTCCAATTCAATTCAATAGATTAAATAAATAGGTAACAAATAGCAATTGTCACCTTTTACTTAATTTAATCCAATTAATAAGTTTATTATCTACAAAAAAATGTTATAACTACTTACACGACACATATTTTATCCAATTACAATTTATTTCATTCTATTTCACCAATTAACACAACATTTGGTTTATTTCCTTATTTACAATTTATAACCAATTTTAACTCTACAATCATTTCAATTAATTGAAATTACATTAGAATGGTTATCAATTACCTTACCTTAACATTATTACATTCATTCTAGTTATTTCTCTTATTAATAAATCATAAATTTTTATTTCTTCCAATATTAAATTACAAAATCTTATTAAATTCAATAATTTAATTATCGGAAAATTACGGGTCGTTACATACATATTTTTATATTTAAATGAAAAAATAATTTTTATTATTTTGTTACTATGAGTATGGTATATATGTTGACATTATTATCTTTTGAATTTATTAAACAAATTAATAGGTAATAGTTAATAAAATTTATTTAACGGTTTATACTTAAGATTGTTTAATTAGTTTAAATATATGGATTAAAATGTAAATTATCTGTGAAAATTAAGAAGAACACTAAAAATAATAGAAGAAACCAAAAAGTGTAGGTATTCGAATGTAAAACGATAGTAGAGAATCAATAAAATATCGTAAATAAATTTAAAAATTATAGATTTATTGAGACTTTAAAATAAAATATCAATAAATATCCAGAGAAAATTAAGATGAGTTGAGAAAAACTCTAGAATCAATAAGAGAGCTAGAAATTCTTCTACTTTATCATTATTTAATAGATGAGAATATCTCCACTTGAAGCTTTTGAAATTACAAAAATACACATGCTAAATAAGTGTATTAGACTTAGATTGTAATGGTCATGGTTCAAAACTATAGACACCAAAATTATGTTGTTAAAAATTTCACCATTGTTTTTACCAATGGCTTTTCTAAAGAAAAAAAATATGATATGGTTTTTTCTATGTACATGTGCATCGCATGTGCATGAGTACTAGTAACTATAATGACGAAATACGTAGTGTTGCACCTAACTAGCTAAGATGTGATAGGATACATAATAACTTAAACCAACCTACTTTAATCATGTCATAGTATAAAATCTTATCAATTATAATATATACTCAGAGTGATGTTTCGTGCATGTCTTTCCGTGATTTAATTGAAGTTGGGAATTATCTATTAAAATGACTGATTTATTTTTCCTCTATTTAAACACCACAACACATCTTTTTAAGCTCACACCATCTCTTATTCTTCTTCTTATATTTTATTCTTCTCTTCTTCCTTAATGACACAACAAAAGACGGATAATGATTCTGATATCGAAAATATAATCTATGCAGTCCTTATAATGACATTTTTTACGATGGATGGCTTGCGTAACACGTAGTTACATCTCGATTTACACTGATATCTAGATGTAAGATATTCTTGATTCATTAAGAATGTTGTCAAAGGAACTTCACATGATAAATTGTGTTTCGTGACATTGTGCAATCATTTTGAATATTATGAGTTGAGATGATGTTGAAAAATAAATGGTAGTAATCTTTTAATATATTATAGATCGACCTAATCTAACAGGGTAGGTTACAAAAAGATTCAATTATCAGTTAGCACAACTTTTGTTTATTTTCACGTTATTTTAAATTTTTTGTTATTAATGACTAAAGATATAATTAAGCCGGACGATGTTCGATTTAACATTGTTATGGAACAAATTAGGAGCTCAAACTGATGTTACATGTATTTTACAAAATGTATTAAAGCTATAGAAAATGCATACATTTTTGTACACTTATCTATTGACCTTGCCTAACTCTTTATTGGACTAAAAGATTCGATGGCTGTATGCTCATGTTAGCACCAAAATTGGTCACTAACCTCGTTGAGAAAGATTGTGTAGAGAGATAAATGATGAAGGTAAATTTAAACAAAGAGCAATATGCTAAATTGAATGCAAAGACGAGAACACCGAATTTATAGTGGTTCGGCGTAACTGCCTACGTCCACTTTGAGGTTAATCTTTATTGCTTTACTTGATAATTGATTACAGATACAATCCGTACACCAACTACTTGAATACAATTTCTAAGTGAAGAGAATGAGTCTTGAAAGCGGCAGAGTCTCCCTAGTGTTCTCCCCAAAAAAGGTCCTTTTTCACTGTGCCCCTGCCTCTCTATTTATAGACAAAGATGGGTTGGACTTCCCTGGTGGGCCTGGCAGCCGAATACCTCAGCCCAGAAAGAGTGAGTTCTGTGTGCCGAACCATCGATGCCGAACAAACTGATGCCGAACGAACTGATGCCGAACGGTGTCGTCATGCCGAATGAAGCGCTGTGCTGAGTGGAGAGTGCAGGCCGAGCAATAGTTGAAGCTAGTCGAGACTTGGGTGGATGCCGAACACCACTGGATGTCAAACATCTCTAGATGCCGAACAACTCCGAATGCCGAATGTGGTGTGGATGCCGAGCAGTATGGAGCGCCGAATGATTCTTCCATGCCGAACGGTCGATGTACACCGAACACTCTGCCATGCGGAACGATCCATGTACGTCGAACGCTCTGCCATGCCGAACGATCCATATATGCCGAACGCTCTGCCATGCCGAACGATCCATGTATGCCGAACGCTTTGCCATGCCGAACGATTTATGTACGACGAACCCTCTACCGTGCCGAACGGTCTATGTATACCGAACGCTCTGCCATGCCAAACGATCCATGTACGCCGAACGCCCTGCCATGCTCTCTCATCAAGTCGTTGAACTCTATTCTTGTGACAACTGGCATTTGGTCCTGGGCGGTAGTCCCTGCACCTAGATTTGCTTGCTGATTGCTAGGCCCTGCTTGTTGTATGCTAGCAGTCTCATGGGCGTCCGCATTATGAGAGGCTGATCTAGTACGTGGTCTTCCCATTGTAGAGTTATTGGTATGAACTCTGAGTAGAATCAACGGACGTCCTACGAATGACTCGGATCTTCTTCGGGGGATTTATTCATTCCAGTAGCTTCAAAGCAGATCCTTGAGGTCTGAGAATTCGATTCTTAGTGAAAGCACCAAAGTGTTAGCACCAAAATTGGTCACTAACCTCGTTGAGAAAGATTATGTAGAGAGATAAATGATGAAGGTAAATTTAAACAAAGAGCAATATGCTAAATTAAATGCAAAGACGAGAACACCGGATTTATAGTGGTTCGGCGTAACTGCCTACGTCCACTTTGAGGTTAATCTTGATTGCTTTACTTGATAATTGATTACAGATACAATCCGTACACCAACTACTTGAATACAATTGCTAAGTGAAGAGAATGAGTCTTGAAAGCGGCAGAGTCTCCCCAGTGTTCTCCCTAAAAAAAGGTCCCTTTTCACTGTGCCTCTGCCTCTCTATTTATAGACAAAGATGGGTTGGACTTCCCTGGTGGGCCTGGCAGCCGAATACCTCAGCCCAGAAAGAGTGAGTTCTATGTGCTGAACCATCGATGCCCAACAAACTGATGCCGAACGAAATGATGCCGAACGGTGTCGTCATGCCGAACGAAGCGCTGTGCTGAGTGGAGAGTGCAGGCCGAGCAATAGTTGAAGCCGGTCGAGACTTGGGTGGATGTCGAACACCTTTGGATGTCAAACATCTCTAGATGCCGAACAACTCCGAATGCCGAATGCGGTGTGGATGCCGAGCAGTATGGAGCGCCGAATGATTCTGCCATGCCGAACGTTCTATGTATGCCGAACGCTCTGCCATGCCGAACGATCCATGTACGCCGAACGCTCTGCCATGCCGAACGATCCTTGTATGCTGAACGCTCTGCCATGCCGAACGATCCATGTATGCCGAACGCTCTGCCAAGTCGAACGATCCATGTATGCCAAACGCTCTGCCGTGCCGAACGGTCTATGTATGCCGAACGGTCTGCCATGCCGAACGATCCATGTATGCCGAACGCCCTGCCATGCTGAACGATCCATGTATGCCGAACGCTCTGCCATGCCGAACGATCCATGTATGCTGAACACTCTGCCATGCCGAATGATCCATGTACGCCGAACGCCCTGCCATGCCGAACGATCCATGTACGCCGAACGCTCTGCCATGCCGAACACTCTAGAATGCCAAACGATATATAATGCCGAATGACTCTTAATGCCGAACGGTATGTAAGTGCCCAGTGCCTAGCTGCCTGGTCAAACCTTCAGGTAACAGCTCATTTGATTCAACATTTACATTTGAAAAGGATGGTTGGGAAGGAACTGCATACAATAGCAGGGTTTGTTAATTAGTTATTAAACTATTGAAATTTAAACATCATCTCCTCCACTAGGTCAGTATTATGTAGTTACTAATAGAGTTAAGGGTGAGTCTTAGGGTAATAATATAACTTATCATATAACTTAACGCCTATATCAGAATCTTATACAAAACCAAGTATGTTTTTGGTTTTGTTTTGTATTATATGTGTTATTATTTTGTAATATAAGAAATGATCTGAAAACATTAAGAATATATAAATTGAAGATCATTAGGAAACATATTTGATCTATTGCATTTACGAGTGAGTTATAACCATGAGTTTTCAATCTAATGTTCAAAATACTTATCCTTAAAATTGTTCCTAGTCAAGATGTATCGAGAAAAGGATACTAATACATTTGTAGAGACCAGTGTATGTAGTGTTCTCCATATGATGAACAATGAATTACTCATGAGAACTGGGGACACCAAGGAATTACATACTTATGGCTGTTTGGAAAAAATCATAGAACGACTCAACAAGAGCTTTCTAAAGGTAAAAATTTAAGTCGAAATAGAAGATCTCATGTAATGATGTACAATAGTCTTTAGACTTGAGAGTACCACCCGTCTTTCTATTTAAACTGCACTTTGATTATAGTCAATCATCATAATTGATTGTCAAATTAAAGCAAAATCTTCGACTAGAGTAAAATGGTAAATCTATAAACGTTATCAGAATGAACCAAGGTTTCAAAGTGGCACTATGCAATTAACAAAGCCTATTAATAAATACCCAAAATATCCAAAATCTGTCTGCATTCGTATTCGAAAAGCAGATAAATATCCGATATTAGGAAAAAAGGATATGGATGTGGATATGAAGGCATCCACATTCAAAAATTATCCATCCGGTTTTTGATAAGAATATAGTGTATATTATGTGTATTTTAGTATAATAAGATATATGCAATTATTGATTTCTTAAGTTAATAGTTTATATTATATGCATTTAATATATATTAACTAATCAAAACTATTTATTATTATCATCATATTTGTTTCTTTTTCATACTTTTGTAATTAATGGAATTGAAAGAAATATATGTTAAATCCAAACTTTTATATTTATGTTTCTTAATATATCGATCATCAATAGATAGGATAAATATCCAATATCCGTTCGCATCCGTAGATGTGGATCTTGATATTCGAAAATGGTTTCCGATGTGGATGTGGATATGACACTATCTACATTTGAAAGTATCCACTAATAGGCTTACAATTAACTATGGATATTATTAGACTTCTTGATAATTGACCGAATTCTATATATCTAGTGATATAGCAATGGAAAAAATGAAAACATGCACAATATATCATTACAAAGGTATGGCTTAATAAAGAATAGAAATTGGATTTCGCCCGAATGACATATAAGCCACTAAACTTATGCCCGGTACCATATTTTAGCAAAGTCTTTACAGGCTTTAACATTTAAATTGTTTAAATATTGCCTAGGACCAAGTTCACACCAATGAGTCAACACAACATCATCATTAACTATTCCTCAAGTTCAACTAGTTTAAATTAGTTTATAAGTGTTATAAATTAATAACAAAAATTAATACAAATGTCGTATTAGATTTATTAACATCAGTTATTTATTTAGGTACTTAAAATTAATTAAAAGTATATATGATTGTTATATATTAATTTAATTGACTATATGGGCCTAAATAATTAATTGATATATAGTGTATTATTTAAGCCCAAAATCATGGAACGTCCATGAAAGGGGGCGGCAACAACATGGAGAGAGGAGAGTTTGAATGAGTCTTTTGACTTAGATCAAACTTGGATTTGAAAGAGAGAGAGAGAGAGAAAAAGATGGAGATATTTTGCACTTACGGTGCCTATAAATAGCCACAACCTCTCTCATTCAAGCACACAAAAACTGAATAACCTTAGCCTCCACTAAACTAAAACTTGTTAGAGCCTTAAAGCTGGGTTTTATGCACTAGATATGAAGAAGGAACAACAGTCCGAGGAGGAAGAGTTAACATTATGACATTTCGATAACCGGGGGGTCTAAGGTAATTTATATTTCAAATAATTTATATTTACACATATATCTTTTTATATTTTTAGCAAAAAAATGAATCATTTTTGTAAAATAAATAAACATATAAATATATCTACCTATATTATTAACAACATATATTTATAATGTTTACACACATAGATACACTCATACATACATACATACAAATACATACATACATATATTCCAGAATCCATATTAAAATAAATTCTGCCAATATAATTAAAACAATATATTTTAATAATATATACGTTTGTAATGTTTACACACATAGATACACTCATCAACAGATGTTGCTTTCCATATCAGGTAAAAATGCAAACCTATAGTTGTGAAAGTAGGATTTTAACTCAAGCAAAGGTGGTTGTTGTTATAATGACTATTCAAAATTTTATATGGAAAAATAAACAATGATCTGGAATTTGTCATCTTTGATGATGATCTCAATCTTGCTTTGAAAGAATACCTTGATGAATGCTACAATATTTGAACATCCAGGGAGGGAGGGAGAGAATAAACCAATTCAAAGAATGTTGGAGATTCCTTGAAGATTGTTCAAGATAACATAAGAAATGAACCAGTTGCTTCAAAATTTTGTTATAAGTGTTGACTTGGTCTATTTTGCAGTGGATGAAAAGGGTAAATTTAGAAGAAAAAAAATCTATTTTGGATCTTAATGGGCTATGAGGTCTATTAACTAGGATTAGATCTAATCTAATCATTATATAAAACAATATTTTTATTTAAAATTATTTTATATTGATTAGTTAGTCACATTAATTAATTTGATTAAACATTTATTTGAATATATCATGTATACATTCAATGATATAACAATATAAAGGGATGTATAAGCATGTGTATAACTATATGCATATGCATATGCATACTAGGATGTATATCTATTATATATACATATATATTATATTTACATATGCATGTGACAAATTCAAATGTGTATCGGAAATATAAAAGCCTAAACATATACACATGTTTAAATATACTATGGTTTGTATACACATATCAACAGTACAATCCCTTTCCCCCCCACCACACACACATGTATGTATGTATATGTGTATGTGCATATTAGGCATTTATATGTATATATCATGCATTGCCATTTATCCGTATATGAACATAGCTTGAAATTAAAGCCATATGTATTAAACTAGATATCTTAGGCATAATTAAAGATTTTGTGATTGAACAAAAAAGGAAAGAAAATTATTAAATTAGAGATCTTAGGTATAATTTTTTGGAATTGGGCCAGCATGCAATGGGGTAAATGGTGAAATTTCAAAAGAAAATTCTTCTATTTGGATCTTATTGGGACTATGAAGTCTAAATTTATTTAAATCTTATCAATTTTTTTAAATAAAATCAATATTTTATTTAACTTATAGATAAAGTTTCATTTAATGTTAACTTTATATTATACAATATAATGCGTGTATCACATACACATATGTGTGTACATGCACGTGTAAAAATAAATTATGTACATGGTTTAACATGCCTGTAGTGAGATTTATATCGCAACGGACATATTAGCCCCTTCATATACATATATGTCGTCTAACATGTAAGTATATGTGTATGTAAATATTTATATATAAATATATTATAAAATGATATTTTTAAAACACATACAAGTTAACACACATGCATATTTATGTACATATAGTTAATGTTATAAAATGATGTAATTAAAATCTAATGAATTCGAACTTAAATTAATATATTAACTTTTAAAAAATGTATAATATATATACTCTAAGTTTCGATATATTATATATATATATTTAAATGTATCTTGATATAAACAAATAGCTATATATATATATATTAATTTATATACTTTTGGCCAGCAAATATTTTTTTTGTCGGTTTTAAAATTATAAACATATATATAATATTTTATTTATTTATGATTTCCATGCGAAAATCATTTAGAAAATATGTATATAATATTTTTTTTGAAAGCAACATTAAAGCTGTATGAAAATTTTGCTTAATTTTTTTTACATATTTTACATTTATTTTATAGATATATAAATATTGTATAACATAGGTATTGTATTTAAATAAATTATATAATTGTAATCTATATTTTTAAGTAAAAAAAATTAAGTCCGAAGACGTATAATAAGCATGCATAAAAATTTATATGTAAATTAAATATATGTATACACTACGTATATGTATTTTAGACTAAACTAGTTTTAAATATTATTAAACTATCATTTTCGAAAATAAAATTATTTTTTTCCTACCGAATACTATATGTATACTTATATGTACAAAATATATTATATTTATACACATATAAATAAACATATTCATCAAATGTTAACAACAATAACATATAGGGATTCATGATATCAATTCACTTTCTGCGCATACATATGACATGATGAACATTTATATACACATATATGAAACTATAAACAAGGATTTTATCTTATCCAAAGCCTTGTTGATACACCTTGTAATGTTAAATCAAATCACTCCTTGAATCAAGTCTTGAATCCAGAAAGCGCTACTAGTGTGAACGCAACTACCACCAATGTATGGATTTGATTTGAATTAGTGTTTAGGGTCTTGAATTTTGAGGGGGAGGGAGGAAGTAAAGGTCGACCTTGGCTAGTGTAGAGAGAGAAAAAGAGAGTTCCAAAATACGAGGGTTAGAGGTGATTAAATAAAAAGAGATTCTAAGGAAAAAAATAAGGATCTAGACCCATTTTCCTCTCTTACCATTCCACCTCTTTTAGTTGATAACTTCACCCTACACTTGCCATCGTATAGCCGACCTCTCTAACCTTTCCATAGCTGCTTACACTAGACCTCCTTATGGGCCTCAAAATCACTTCAAGCTTGATCTATAAATTTTTTATTTAAATCTGATTCAAATGCACATCAATATCGTATATTGATACAACTGTTTATAACTATTATGTACACACACTATTTAATATTGATTAACATAAATCAAATAAAATTTTATAATTAATTTTCACAAATATTAATTAATTTATAATAATTATAATTAATTAAATTAGGTGGTAATATGAGTATTCAACATTTCGGTTGTGCGACTTTTAGATGTAAATTCGATCAGTGATTAATGTTGAACAATTCAAATATTAACATTCACACATCACTTAGCAGGTGGTGTGTCATTATGGCAAAATTTATCACTTACTTATTTAGTAAAATACAATTTTACTTTATTTAAGCGTTACCCAGTGGTGACTATTATTTACATCAATTCTCTTTGTCAAAACTATATCACATTAGGACTTATGGAATTTGGTAATAGTCAAAATTCCAACGTCATCCATATTTGACTTTATAGTCTAAACAAAAAGTCCTTGGCTCAATAATAACAATTATTATTAACTAAACTACCCTGACCTGAGATTTTTACTTTGAGTTGACTTCAAGTGACCGTGATACAAACCTCATATAACCGAGGAGGCATATCCTCTCTTGAATAATGTTTCACTTCAAATACTTCCACTCGACCAAACATAGTTGTTCAATGGATTCCGTACCGGTATTTAACTGTAATCAAAGCAAAGCATTCATATTGAAGATCAACAATATTCTCATGTCAAGAGAACCGTGTAAGATTGTCAGATCGATATTTTTTGTTCGACCTTAGTTATATGAACTAACAGAAAACTATCGAGTGAGTCATTCGATAGTTATCTAATAACAATCAGTACATAACCCCTTGGTGCCCCCAGTAGTTATGAGTGATATGATGCCCAACATTTGGAGAGCGTTCTCTATTCACAACGGATGCATCGATATCTAGCCTTGATACATCTTGACTACGAATATTTAAAATGATGTGTTTTTTATATTATGATAAAATGCTCATGATTACAACTATTTGTATTTACTATCACAAACATGTTATTTATGGATTTTCCATTAAATATACTTAAATTAAATAATTAATTAATTATAACATATTATAACAAGCATATAACAAAAAGAAAACACAAACTAGAATTGCTTACAGAGTTAATAACTTACAATAAATTATTGAATTACCACTAGTGCATACCCATAACTTATAATTGAAAATTTAATGATTAAATAAAAAGAAAAATCAAATATCATCTTCCTTACATGAAGTTAATTAAACAAGATTTAATCTTTAGCTTAAAAAGGAATATAATTTTGAAATATCTACAAATAAAATCTTTTTAATATTGAACTTTTACATTTTAAATTATTGTATGAAAAATTAAAAATTAAGTCACCATTCAAACATAATACAATTGAAAAACATTTGAAATACAATACCAATATTCATATTCAACTTTA
This sequence comes from Allium fistulosum, assembly GCA_030737815.1. NCBI lineage: Eukaryota > Viridiplantae > Streptophyta > Magnoliopsida > Asparagales > Amaryllidaceae > Allium > Allium fistulosum. Next base: position 344,851,502 of record CM060902.1, read on the forward strand.
ACTCTTAATTAATAAATATCAAACAATAAATGAATTTCAAATTTAACAGAGAATTAAATAAACATTAAATGTTTTAGATCTGAACATGTAAAAAAATATTAATTACAAATAACTTAGAATAACCTATTACAATAAGCATATGTAAAACTCTGTGAGTATTAAATATATATGTATATACACATATTTATGAGTATATATAATTAGAAAAAATTAATAAAAAACTTTTTAAATCAAGTCTAAATAAACTTGATTCTAATTTATCAAATCATAACAAAAACAAAAACAAAAAACATTGATACAAGTCTATAAACAGTGTTCATTCATAATGTACAAATTTACAATTTAGAAGGCATCAAATAAACAATCTCGATAAATAAGTTTATCTTAAATATTCATTTTGACAATATAGATATATAGATTGTGTTGGATGACATATTGAAATTTAAAGAAGACAAATTACCTTTGTTATATCAAGTCTTTGTGACACCTTGATCAAAGAATTCCTCCTTGGATTCTTTGAATCAACACCCAATTTTGCTAGAATCAGATGAACCATACCTTTTAATTTAAGTTGATGTTTTCATTTTGCTTTGGAATTGATTTTGGCTAGAAATTGGATTAAGGGGTAGCAACCATGGATGGTGGAAAGAGGTACAAAGAAAAATTAAAAGTCAAAATTTCAGAAATGAAACCACAGGATTTTGTTTTAACGGGTAGAATAGAACCTTTCCAATCCTCTTTATTAAAACTTCCCCTTTTAATTCCTATTTAATTTTCAATCACGTCACCCTTCCATCTCCCTAGCATGGCCAATCATATCTTGCCCCAAATGGAGTGTAATACCCCGTAAAGTCAACCATAAATAAATTAAGTGAATTAAATTAAATAAGGTTAGGCTGTAAATGGAAATTTTATAAAAGTTGAAATTTTACCATGAAAGTTATTCCATTGCATTCATGATGAAATTCTAATCTTTTTTCATATGTAATATGATGAAAATGGAGCTCAAACGAAGAAATTATGAGTGTTTAAAGTTTTCAGATTTAAATTAATTTAGTTTGAATTCAAATTCAAATGAATATTTAAAGTTAGGCTTTGAATTTCAAAAAATTAACTATATGTTTATTTGGGGGTTTGGTTAAACATTAAGTTAAACAATTAACGTTAAATTTAATTAGGGAATAAAATAAACAAGCAAAGGAAACAAAACAGTGCACCCCAAATGAGTGGAGAGGTCGGCACCTCCAACCCAAGCGGTTCCCTACAGGTCGATCGGTCAAGGGGGTGGTCGACCTCTATTCATGTGGCGGCTAGGGTTTTTCCGCATTTAAATGCTCCAGATTTATCCATTTTTCACCAAACATCATCCTACAGTTTTGGTGCGTTTCAACTCCTATAAATATGACCCTATCCTCTCTACTTTTTATTCATAAATATTTGGAGAATTCCTCGAACCTCTGCCATTTTCTCTCTATAATTAGATCTAGAATTTAAATATGAATTCAGGGAAGGATTCTAACCTTTTATAATTATTCTTTTAATCTATTTTATTCTCCTCTTACCTCTCTGAATCTAACAAAATTATATCTATATCTATCCTTTGATGTGTATATATATCAAAACAAGGAGATTTGGAAAAGAGTTGCTTTGGCTTTGCAAATCCATATAATAAAAGCTAAGGATAATCTGTGAGTGGAAACATTAGTATTTTTATTTCAGTAATTAATTAGTATATATCCATGGATTTGAATATGCCTTAGGGATTTTTGGATTGTGAAAACAAAATAGGTAAAATCCTACAAATTTCCATTTTATTTCGAAATATCAATCCTAGATGGAGATTCTTAATTATTTATGTTAATTTGATGAAATTTATATTGTTTCTGCAATTTTTGATAATTTCATAGCCTATTCCACTTCTCCTCCTTCTTTGATTAAAATTGTGAGTTTTCAATAATGAAATAAGGGTGTAGAGCATGAATCCTACTCAATCTACAACACTTATTCCACACAAAATTTCTTTATTTATTTCTATATAAAAGAGGAGTTGAATAAAATTTGAAGTTAGGATTGCAATTCTTATTATTTAGGATATTCCATTGGATTGATGTAATAAACTGGGTTTCTATTTCTATTTACAAGTCTATTTATTGCAGTTTTGGATTAAAATATTTAGTCCTTGTTATAGATATTAAAATCTTGGAAAGATGAAGGGGAAGGACTTGTATTAGTATTATGGTTAAAGAAACTGACATTTAACGCTAGTTTAGGATGTATGAACCACACGTTTAGAAGTTATTAGGCACAAATATATTTATTTATTTCTATTAGCGTAATAAATGTATAGTTAGTGTATAATTGCATAGTTAGTTAGGTAATAATTGCCATTGATTCCCCTTTAGGAAGGTAATTAATATTTTAAGGTGTAATAAGGAAGATTCCCTATAAGGCCTTAACTATGAAACAGTGAGATGGGTATTATGTATGGAGAGTATTTAAATTATGGCTAAGTCATAGGGATGCGAGGTCAGAAAAGTTGAACGACAGAAGTCTGCCCTTCACTTTGAGGCTATCAGCAATTGTGTACACTTCCTATTGATGTGAGACATCTTCTATGATAAATGTTTACTATGACGCGAGATTCTTCCTAAATTCTGTAGGGTAAATCTGCCCAACTAATATGGCTACCGGTTCCTACAAATAGTCGGACTAATGTGAGATGTCATTATGAGTATGTGCTATAATACGAAGGGCCTGCTTCGGAGTCTTGAGGTATTAAGTGATTGTTTGAGGGCTTACCTCTTTTCCCCCAAATGAAGTATTAAATAGCTAAAGGGCTAATAATTAGGCACCTATGTGGAATCTCGATAGGGTCCGCTTCAGGATAAGGTATTAAGCGACTGAGTGAGGATCTGCCTTTCCATAAAGAAGTATTAAGTGGCTCAAGAGATTCCATGCGATGTCAGCCAGATAGTCATCATTGAGGGGTTCACCTTGGGAAAAGGTATTAAATGATGGGGTCTACCTCAACTGAGGTCTTAAATGGCCAGAGTTTGCCTATTTTTCAATAAAATGTATTAAATGGCTTGGGTATTATCTCTTGCATTGTTAGATATTTATGACGTGGGATTTGGGTTATGAGATTTAGAAGCCTGCTTTGGGAATGGAATGTATTAAGTAGTTGATTATGGACCCACTTCCTTTCCTTATAAGAAGTATTAAATGGTTTTATGTACGCAAGACATATTCTTATTTTAAAATATACTTCCCAAGTACTGAAATGGTAAGACTCGAGGTTTTTATTCACCAAACATTTTTTGTTCTGACTCCTTCCTCATTACAACACAGGTTAAGGACGGAGCGATGACAGTGACAATGCTTAAAGATGGAGTGACTTAAGCTTGCAGTAGTTATTATTATCTTTTATGATGTTTTATGTTGTACCCATGTATTTTGGACAAATGATGTAACAGATTTTACTTGACGGTTTGATGATGTTTTGTATTATTCAAATGGTTTTGAAATAATTGGATACAATTTACTGTTATATTTTATTCCATCCACTGTGAGTTCTGAAAAAATAGCCATTGCTATGTTCTGTTACTTCTTTTTCTTACCAACATCCAGCCTTAGAATGGATCTAAGTTTCGATAGGCCTTTTCTAGGTTGAAATTTTGGCATGTTCTGAGGTGGGTTGTTACATTTGGTATCAAAGCTTAGGTAACCCGATCAACGGGGAAACTATACATATGAGTGGCGTATTTATTATTTGTGAAAAGGATTATCAAAAATTCTTACTATACACACACACCCCTATTTCTTTGAACATACACACGCACACTAGGCAACCCTTTTCTTTCAGCATATAATATTATCTTAGGAAATCGTCACTAAAGATTCAACTTACAGATTGTTAATATAGCTAATAATCAATCTTCGTTTGGAACTAGGATCCCTTCCCACAGAAGACCTCCCATTCGTGGAATGCCCAAATGGTTTAAACAATATCTTAGGACCGTTGAGCAATTTTATATTCCTCTAGCTGCATCGGTGGCACCTGCTGCCCCGCTTGTAGATGTAGCACCCCATCCTATTGACTTTCCTAAATTGTATAAAGAATTTCTTAATATAGGAGGGAAGACATACTATAGAATGGAGGGATATCTGGAAGCTAAAACATGGGTTAATGACTGCAAGAAAATATTTAGAGAGCTTAGTTGGGAAGATCAGCTAAAGAGAAGGATGACCGTTTGGCACCTCAAATGAGAAGCTTTAGATTGGTGGAACTTGGTGACCGAGGAAAACGCTGGAAGAATTTTCTCGTGGGATGAATCCAAAAATAGATTTGAGATAAGGTTTATGTCTAAGGCAGACATGAGTCTACAACTGGAGAAATTCATTCAACTTAGGCAAGGAGACTCCACTTTAAAGGAGTACATAGCCAAGTTCACAGTGCTGGCTAAGTTTGGGATGAGCTTGATAGATGCACCTATGAAAAATTCCATGAAGTTCGTAAAGGGCCTAAATTCTCCATTGAGAGAAATGTTGTTGACCTAAGTACCCATTGGTGCCACGTATGAGATGTTGGTGGAGATGGCAATGCTACACATGGTCAATATGGACGATAAGCAGGCAGAAAAGGAGAAGGCTGCACCTACCCAAAAACAAGGAGGGTCTAAGAAGGGAAGCTTTTAGGCTAACAAGAAGTCGAAGGGGAAGTTTAAGAAGGATGGCAAGGTGTGCAAGCATTGCTAAAAGAAAGGCCATGAGGCTAAAGATTGTAGGGTGAGTCTGATGAAGGAAGCTTTTAAAGGAAAGTGCTTTAATTGCCATGAGGAAGGGCACCTCGAGAATCAATGCCTTAAGTTGACAAAGAAAGGATCAACCGGAAAATCTTATGCTATTGAAGCCACCCCTATTGTAAGTAAACCATTGAGAGACCAAAGGAGGCAACATAGAAGGTATAACTCTTATTTTAAGGGTTTATAATTCGTACCCTATTTGATTTAGGGACATCACATTCCTTTATAGCTAGGAATGAAGTAAACTTCTTAAACCTTCAAACCCAGATTGTCACCAGTCCAATAGTGGTCTCTAATCCTATTGGGGGATCAATTCATCTCTCTTTTATTTGCAAAAACCTAATGTTCGACATATGCGACGTTGATTTCATATGTAATGCATACATTCCAAATTTTGAGGGGTATGGACTTATCTTGGTTATGTATTGGTTAGCATATTATGGAGCAACTCTTGATTGTGATAGAAAGGTTGTACAATTAAGAAGTTATGGAGGCCATGACCTAGAAATTCTTTGTACGCCCTAAGATTTAGTTGAGTTAAGCCATCTATACTCACTAAATCTATCTATTGGAGAGCCATTATCCGTACCCATAGTTTGTGAATTTCCTGATGTCTTTAAGGAAGTCTCGGGTCTTCCACCCCAAAAGAAGATCAAGTTCTGAATAGATTTGGAGAAATACGCAAGGCTAGTCACCTTGCCTTGAAGACACATGGCCCCCAAATAAAGAAGATAATTGGATAAGCAAATCTTTGAGCTATTAAAGAAAGGATTCATCCATTTGAGTACTTCAGAGTGGGGAGCCCCTGTTGTTTTCGCCACTAAAGCAGACGGTTCATTGAGACTTTGCGTCGACTATAGGGAATTGAACATGTTAGCAAGGAAGAATAGGTACCCTTTACATAGGATAGATGACTTGTTCAATCAGCTTGGAAGAGATAAAGTATTTTCTCAACTAGACTTAGCAACCGGATTCCATCAGTTAAGGATCGCAGAAGACAGCAAGTCAAAGACTACATTTCGCATACTAGATGGACTCTATGAGTGAGAAGTGATGCCTTTTGGATTGACGAATGCCCCCACATAGTTTATGGATTTGATGAGTATGGTATTTGAGGGGCATCTCGATAAATTCATCGTTGTGTTCGTTGATGATCGAGGACCACCTAAGAGAGGTATTAGAAACCTTAAAAAGGCATCAACTTAAGGTTAAATTTGTTAAATGCTACTTTTCGAGAAAATAACTTAGATTCCTTAGGCATATTGTTTCTGAGCAAGGAATGGCAGTAGAACCCGCTAAAGTGGAAGTTGGTCAAGGATGGAAGATTCCTAGAAATGTATTGGAGGTTAGAAGTTTTCTCGGGTTGGCAACCTACTATACTAAGTTCATCAAGAAATTTGCAAGAATAGCAGCCCCCTTAACTCATTTGACTAAGAAGAACCTATTCTCTTCTTGGGATGATAGATGCACTAAGGCATTTGAGAATTTTAAGGAGTTATTGACTAGTGCACCTATGCTCACTATTCCTAATGGAACCAAACTATTTATGGTTTTCACAGATGCTTGTGGCACAGGGTTAGGAGTAGTTCTACTGTAAGAAGGAAAAGTAGTTGCTTATGCTAGTAGGCAACTAAAGGATCATGAGAAAAGATATCCAGTTCATGACTTAGAGTTGGCAGCTACATCTTTGCCATAAAGGTGTGGAGGCATTACCTCTTGGAAGAAAGATTTGAGTTATTCATTGTCTATAAATCACTCAAATACCTATTTTTCCAAAAAGATTTAAATCTTAGACAACAGAGATGGATGGAATATATAACATCGTTTGACTTTATTATTCAATACACCCTTGGAAAAGGGAATGTAGTCACCGACGCCCTTAGTCGTAGGCACACTACCCTAGGTGCTATATATAAATGGAAGCAGTTGGAGTTCCTCTCAAATTTTAACTTCCAACCACCAACAGAGCACATCTAATAGTTTTTAGCAGTTATGAAGATCAGACCAGCCTTGATAGATCACATAAGGCTTGAGCAAGTGAAGGATGAGAAGTTAGTAGAGATTTTGGAGAAGTTGAGGAAGGGAGAGTATTTTCCCTACATTAGTAGGTACTCAGTTGATGAGAAATGATGCTTAAGAAGAGATGGATGCCTTTGTGCCCCGATGGTTGATAGTTTGTTGAGAGAGGTGCTTATGGAATGTAACCACTCAAAGACGACTATTTGCCCTAAAGGAGATAAAATGTACAAGGATATAAAGAGGATTTTATTTTGGCCTGGAATGAAGAAGAGTGTAGCTAGGTTTGTTACTAAGTGCTTGACATGTCAAAGGGTAAAAGTTGAGCAAGGGAAGCCTGGAGGATTACTATTACCATTGGAAATTCTGACTTGGAAGTGGGAGCATATTTCGATGGATTTTGTTGAAGGATTGCCTTAAACTCAGAAGGGTAATAAAGCTATTTGGGTTTTTGTGGATAGACTCATTAAGAGTGCTCATTTTATTCCAGTTAGAAACTATAGAACTGCCACTTCTCTTGCACAGATCTATATCAAAGAGGTAGTTCGATTGCATGAAATTCCTATGAGCATAACCTGTGATAGGGACCCCTTATTTACCAGTGAGTTTTGAAGGAGCCTACAAGTAGCTTTGGGAACTTCTTTGAATCTTAGCACTGCATATCACCCATAGACTGATGTTGAAATAGAGAGGGTGAATAGGATTTTGGAAGACTTGTTGAGGGCTTGTGTTTTGGATTTTGGAGGACATTGGGAGCAACATCAACCTTTAGTTGAGTTCATGTATAATAATAGCTATCAAGCAATGATCGGTAGGCCCGTTTTGAAGCACTTTATGCGAAGCCGTGCAAATCGCCAAGTTGTTGGTGGGAAACCACTAACAAAATATTGCTCAGACCCAATTTGATCCATAATACCATAGAAAAAATGGAGTTGATCAGGCAACGAATGAAGGCAGCGTAAGACCGTTAGAAATCTTGTGCGGATAGAAGAAAGGAAGTGCTTGAGTTTGAGGTTGGAGATATGGTATTTGTCAAAGCCTCCCATGTTAGAAAAGTGTTTAGGTTTGGCAAGTCTGGAAAATAGGCATCTAGATTCGTTGGGCCATTCAGAATTTTGGAAAAGTGGAAAAACTTGCTTATCGCATGGAGCTTCCTGACAGATTGGCAGGAGTCCATAATGTTGTCCACGTTTCTCACCTTAAAAAATGCCTTCATGACGCCGCTATTTGAGTTGAGCCTGATCTATTAGGGGAATTAGAGATGGAGCCAATAGTACCTCATGTTATCGCATGCACTGTGGAGCATGGAACTATGAGAATCCGCAACTAAATAATTAGGCTAGTCCAAGTACAATGGGGAGACAACCCGGGGGAAAGCACATGGGAAACCGAGAAGAAGATGAAAATCACTCATCCAAAGCTTTTCACTAGTAAATTTTTTCTCTCCAAAATTATGATTTTGGTTACATCGTGGTTGCTAGATTGGATGGTTGCTATATTTCTCACAATCGATTTACACTTACTAGAAATTTTATGCATGTTTAGGGTATTTTCATACATACTTGCATTACACGGTTTACACACTCATGCTAGGATTGAGCTGATTATTTTAGTATGTCTATAGTACCTATTCACATTGCACTTTGGTTGAGTAGATGGTTGTGTAGATAACTTAGTTATGTAACATGGATGTTACTGCGCGTTACGCTGTTCGCCACTTGAAAGATTTCAGGATGAAATCTTTAAGAGGGGAAGAATGTAACACCTCGTAAAATCAACCATAAATGAATTGAGTGAATTAAATTAAATAAAAGTTGGAATTTAACCATGAAAGTTATTCCATTGCGTTCGTAGCGAAATTATGATATGTTCCATATACAATATGCTGAAAACGGAGCTCAAATGAAGAAGTTATGAGCATTTGAAGTTTTCATATTTAAATTAATTTAGTTTGAATTCAAATTCAAATTCAAATAAATATTTAAATTTAGGGTTTGAATTTCAAAAATTAACTGTAGGTTTAGTTGGGGTTAAGCTAAATGTTAAGTTAAACAATTAATGTTAAAAGTTAATTAAAGAATGAAATAAACGAGCAACGGAAACAAATCAGCGCACCACAAATAAGTGGAGAGGTCAACACCTCCAAACCAAGCCGTCGACCCCTAGCAGTTGATCAGTCAAGGGGGCGGTCGAACCTTATCAAGGTGGCAGCTAGGGTTTTGCATGTTTAAATGCTATAGATTTATCCGTTTTCCTCCTAACTTAATCCTACGGTCCTGGTGCATTTCACTCCTATCAATAGGACGCTATCCTCTCAACTTTTTATTCAATAAATATTTGGGGAACTCCTCAAACTTCTGCCATTTTCTCTCTTTAGCTGATTCAGAAATTCAATTAGGAATTCAGGTAAGGATTCTAATCCTTTTCTAATTATTCTTTTAATCTATTTTCTTCTCCTTCGTCCTCTCTGAATTTAACAAAACTATATATACTTATCCTTCGCTATGTGTGTGTGTGTGTGTATATATATATCAGAAGAAGGAGATCTGGAAATGAGTTGCTTTGGCGTTGCAAATCTATACAGGAAAAGCTAAGGATCTGTGAGTGGAAACCTTAGTATTTTTATTTCGGTAATTGATTAGTATATTTCTATGGAATTGAATATACCTTAGGAATTTTGGTATTATGAAAACAAAATAAATAAAATCCCTTAAAATTCCTTTTTACTTCAAAATGTTAATTCTAGATGGAGATTCTCAATTATTTAAGTTAATTTGATTGAATTTATATTGTTTCTGCAATTTTCGATAATTTCATAGTCTATTCCACTTCTTCTTCTTCTTTTATTCAAATTGTGAGTTTTCAATAATGAAATAAGGGTGTAGAGCACGAATCCTACTTGTAGTTTACACCATTTATTCCACACAAAATTCCTTCATTTATTTTTGTGTAAAAGAGGAGTTGAATATAATATGAAGTTAAGATTGCAATTCCTATTGTTTAGGATATTCCATTGGATTGATGTAATAAACTGGGTTTCTATTTCTATTTACAAGTCTATTTATTGCAGTTTTGGATTAAAATATTTAATCCTTGTTATGGATATTGATATCTTGGAAAGCTGAAGGGAAATGACTTGTATTAGTATTATGGTTAAAGGAATTGACATTTAACGCTAGTTTAGGGTGTATGAACCTCACGCTTAGAAGTTATTAAGCATGAATATATATTTATTTCTACTAGCGTAATAAACGTATAATTATAACGTATAATTACATAGTTAGTTAAGTAATAATTGTCACTGATTCCCTTTTAGGAAGGCAATTAATATTTTAAGGTGTTCCTTTCAAGGCCTTAATTATAAAACATTGAGATGAGAATTATATATGGAGAGTACTTAAATTATGGCTAAGTCATAGGGATGTGAGATCAGTATAGTTGCATAATAGAAGTCTACCCTTCACTTTGAGGCTACCAAAAGTTTTGTGTAATTCCTATTGATGCAAGACATATCCTATGATAAATACTTATTATGATGCGAGGTTAGTCCCAAATTCTGTAGGGTAAATCTACCCAGCTAATCTGGTTACCAGTTAATACGAATAGTCAGACTAGTGTGAGACATCATTATGACTATGGACTATAATACGAAGGGCTTGCTTCAGGATCTTGAGGTATTAAGTGGTTGTTTGAGGGTCTGCCTCTTTTCCCCAAATGAAGTATTATGTGACCAAGGGGCTAGTTATTAGGCACGATAGGTGGAATCTCGATTGGGGTCCACTTCGGGATAAGGTATTAAGTGATTGATTGAGGGTCTGCCTTTCCATAAAGAAGTATTAAGTGGTTCAAGAGATTCTATGCGATGTCAGCTAGATAGTCACCATTGAGGAGTCCGCCTTAGGAATATGTATTAAATGATGGAGTTTACCTCAATTGAGGTCTTAAATGGCCAGAGTCTGCCTATTTTCCAATAAAAGGTATTAAGTGCCTTGGGTACTATCTCTCGCATTGTGAGATATTTATGACGTGGGATTTAGGTTATGGGATTTAGAAACCTGCTTCAGGAATGGAAGATATTAAATGGTTGATTATGGACCCTCCTTCTTTCCTTATAAGAAGCATTAAGTGGTTTTATGTACGCAAGACATATTCCTATATTAAATATACTGCCCAAGTATTGAAATTGTAAGACTCGAGGTTTTTATTCAATAGACATTTATTGTTATGACACCCTCCTCGTTACGACACATGTTAAGGTTGGAGTGATGACGGTGACGATGCTTGAAGATTGAGTAACTTAAGCTTGTGGCAGTTATTATTATCTTTTATGATGTTTTATGTTGTACCCATGTATTTTGGATAAACGATGTAATGGATTTTACTTGATAGTTTGATGATGTTTTGTATTATGACATTTCAAATGGTTTTGAAATAAATGGGTACGATGTGCTATTATATTTTATTCCATCCACTGTGAGTTCTGAAAAAATAGTTATTGCTCTGTACCGTTACTTCTTTTTCTAACCAATAGCCAGCCTTAGAATGAAACTAAGTTTCGATAGGCCTTTTCTATATCGCAATTTAGGCCTATTCCGAGGTGGGTTGTTACATGGATTAAATTTTCCAATGGCCCGTTCAAGTAATCATCTCAATTTAAAGCACATTTAAATGTATACCGATATCGTATATTATTATGCATATAGATCGATCCATCATAAATCTATTCGCCATTTTTCTTTAAAAGAAGGAAATTTGGCAAAGTAGTGAGTTACATTGAATGAAGGTGGTGGAATTTATGCTGACTAAATATTTATTCTTTACTATCGTTTATTTTTTGTCTTGTAGTAACTTTTTTATTGCCACTCTGTCAGATCACTTGTACTAGTATTTTTTAGTGTTTCGTTTGTATCTCCTAAACATGTTTGGGAATCCAATAGGATAACTCTTGTGATTTAATCATCTAGTAAATAAAACACCAATTGTTCCAATATAAGCATGTTTCATGTATTTTATATATCTATATAAGTAACTAATTATACATCTATCACTTATAAGTCATAGTCAAACACCAAAATTAACTTATTATTATTTATATGTCAAAATTACAGCTAAACACATTTACTTAAAAATTACTTTCAAGTACTATTTAGAAACTACTATTCAAAAATAGTTTTAAGGAGATTTAAAACAAATTTTTGCCAAACACATCGAATTTGAAGTAATGGGAAATAAAGGCATGTTCCTCGAAACAAGAGTCAGTTTAAATTATGGGTATTATTAAAAAGACTCTTGTCAAATATGATTTGTTACAAGGGATTCAAATATTATTTTATATAGTAGTACATAACTTACTATATTGTCCTTATTGTACTAAAAGTGAAAATAACTAATCACTTCTTGTTCACTTCAGTTTGAAACCTTAACTTCATTTTTCCATCGATTTCTTCAAATCAAGAACCAAAAGAATTCTAATGCGACACTAAGGGTGGATAGAGAATGGTGAGGATGAAGAAAATAAACATACAATGTACCGATGCTCATGATCCATGAAAAATTAAAACCCTGGTCTTAAGGTATATTTTTTGAGATATATGTTATGGGTTTTAGGTCTGTGATAGTGCTACGTTTATATTCGAAAATGGGCGATAATATGAGGTTGGCATAATTTGTTGGATCAGGTGCATCAAACAACAACATAAGAGGGGCAAACTTTTAAAATTTCTTTTTTAGTTCATTATGTCGATAACATTAAATCATATTTAATGTTTTGCTAGATGAGTTTGATTTGGATTTTCATTTTAATTATATTAGAATTATATTAATACTAATAATATGGTTTACGATTTTATAATATATTCAAGATATTTAATAAGATGATGCATTATGAAATTAAATAACATTTGTTCAAAAGTTAAATTGAATAATAAAATAATTTTTTAATATATATATATATGATATTTGTTTATGATTAATATTTGCATGATAATAACTAATTAAATAATTTTATTATAAATTCAAATAGCAATTTTAAATTCAATGTTTATTAAATTGATGTTATGAATTTAAATGTTTATAATTCATCTTCTTCAAATGCCAAATATTCGATTTGAACGAATAATGTATTGATATATTAACTTTTATTAACAATGTTTATACATGAATACCCTATATATATATATCAAAATCTGAATAATAATAATGTCATATATAGGTGTGTGATTTTCCATCTGATAATATCAATGTGTTCAGAATTTGAATATGAACCTAATGACATAAGTTATGTGTAATAAGGAGTTCATATGTGAAAGATATATACATATTAAAATACAAGGGCCATAACGTAAAATATAATTTACCAGGGATATAATAAAACTTTTACCCATCTTCCTTGCGAAAATCCTAACCACATAATGTAGAATTTTCACGAGAATTTTTCTGGCCATATGTGATCACTAGAGGCACCATAGCCATCACCGACCATCTCCCAACGCCGCGAGCTTCTCTTTAGTGCATAAGTCGTCACCTCTGATGATGATGTTAAAAACCTAATTTTTAGATGTTAACCAAAAAACTTCACTTCACTTATGTCCCAGACCGCCGAACCTACATCAACATCAACATAACTGACGAGGAGGTCGCCTTTTACTTTTTCACAAATTCCGACCTTTGTGGAAGCTGCAACTCTGGGCATGGTGGATTGGTTGTGCATGAAATGATACCCATGGTATTATCCATGAACAATAATCAATGATGATTTTTTTAAGTTTAAACAAATTGATTTTAAAACATGTTGATTTGAAATGAATTTAAAAATCGATTTTAATAGAAAACAATTTGAAATCAATTTCTCTCAATAATCTCGTCGGTCGATTACACATTGAACAGTTAGCTTCACCTATGAGAGAACTATTCTTTAACTCAACGGTGGAGTTGCATGGTCCACCATTAAGATAATTTATTTTATGGAGAAAGAGAGAATGAATTTCTAAGTTAGTTGAACGAGGCATCTAGGTATAGTTATTGCACCACTAATAGACTATGTAAAATATCTACCTAGATAACCATTCAAGATATGATCCATTATAAACGAGATCTTATTTTACTTAATTAATTAGATCGCTTTAAATAATTTATACCCATATATATATATATATATATATATATTTTGGCCCGCCTTATTTTAAACAATTTAAAAAAAATTCAACTATCAAAACAATATATATATATAAATTATTTACTGTATTTAAGTATTTATATTGGTCAAAAAAATAATTAAATAAATATATAATAACTGTATATTTTATTAATAAATTTTATACCTCCAAATAATAACTAAAATAATAATAAGGTAAATTAATATAACTATTATATTAATCTCTCCATAATAATAATTTGTACTTTTATAAATTATTTCAATATATTATTTTTGATTGAAACTAGGAGTTGCGATTATGAGACTCCCTAGTCTTAACTCAACCATCAATAGTATTTAAGCAATTTAAATAATGAAGCCTATATGGACTTTTCTAAAGCATGATATTGGACATGAGTTCGTTTTCTTATGGATTATAATGGTGAAATCCAATTTCTTATCCTTTAAAGCAACACCTAAAGCAACGACATATTGTGCATGTTTTCTCTTCGTCATCACTATATAACTTAAATATCTAGAGCTTAGTCAATGGTCAATACTCTATTAATGTCCATAGCAAATTATGAATTCCAACACTAAAGTCCATGGTTCAGTCTAATATCAATTATCGATTAACCGATTTGCATTGGTCAAAGACTTTAACTTTACATTGGCAACAAACTATGGTAATACTATCGTTTTATTCGAAGGAGACAAATCCTCTCTTGAATAGTGTTTCACTTTAGATGATTCAACTTATATGCAATTATGGCCTTAACATGGTCATCATCAGCGTGTGATTGACCATAATTAAAGTATGGTTTAAACACTTATGATTCACAATATTCTTGAGCTAAAAGACTACTACAGATCACCACATGAGATCTTCTAATTGACTTTTAACCTATAGAATACTTTCAATGGTTGTTCTGTAATTGTTCCAAACAACTATATGCATGTAACCCGCAGAAGCCCCCAACGGTCAAGAATAATTCATCATCATCCATCGTATGGGGAGAATTATGTACACTAGTCTCAATAGATATATAAATATCCCATTCTCAATATGTCTTGACTAGGAACGTTTAAGGGCAGGTATTCATTTTATTGATTCAGTACTCGTAGTTATGAACGTATTCACATTTGTGACCAACTAAATATTCTTCTAAGGATTTTCTACTTGTTATAACATCATTTATATCCCAATATAACAATATATACAATAGAAAAATAAAATCAAAAGCTAACTTTATTTTGAACAAGATTCGTTATAAGAGTTGAGTTATATAATCAAATTACGTGATTGCCCCTATGAGATACCCTTAACTCTATCATAATTTGTCAATGCTTTGTCTATTTTGGGTTTGTATCTATTGATACTGGATGGGTGGTTTTCAATAGTGGATAATGTAATATAGGCATCAGTATGGCATTAGGCTATAGAACTTGGATTATGAAATCGACAAGGGGTGTACATAGTATAAGGAACGTTAAAACAACAAGAGTGTGCTATGTAGGTTGGTTAGGACTTTGATGCCTGTATTGTATTTCTTTTTCCCTCATCAAAACTGAAATATATCATGCGTAGTGAATAATGATAACAGATGATTTTAGTGTAATGGATAACTTTAAAGTTTTATGTTTTTTCATCGCAAAGCATCAAAAGCTGACCATTTACCTCTGACAAATTCAAACTGTAAGAGGTTAAAGGAAGAAGAAACCCAAATCATGAGGTTGTAGGAAGTGAAATGTTGAGGAGAAAAGAAACGAAAATGACAACGAGGGAAGCAAAATGCATTGGTTGTAGTTGAATGTAGTAAAGGTAACAGACCGAAAAGAATACTATTATAACCGACAGTAATAAGGAGAGAAGTATAAAGTAGGTAGATACTAGCGAAGAGTGTAGTGAAAAGAAAACATGGAAGAATTAGAATCAATGTAGAATTTTAGTGGTTCGGAAAAGTCTAGGATGAAAGGGAAGAGGATAGACGTATAGAGAAAGAGATCCAGGTGAACAGTAAGGGAAATCTAACAAGTGGAAGAGGATTGACATGTATTCTACTTTTTTGTTTTACTTTGTTTAACTGTGTGTGTATACGTATGTGTAAATATACACTCTTAAAATGTTTATGTATGTGCATATTGTAAAAACTTTCCATTCATAACAATTAAAAATCCACGCACAATGACACCCCGATACCCAAATACCGAAAATGATGATTCTTAATAGCAGTAAAAAGAAAACAAACAGAACATGTCTACCACAGGTTTGCATGGAACTCACCGTGGAAGGATAAAATATAATAATCACATAGACATGTGCAAGACTATCAATATCGTAACAACATAAATACCATAAGGTCCATCATCATAATGCATAACACTCCAAATATATGGATTTAAATGACACAACATCCTAAAATAATATGTCTCGTATACACGATAACGTCTGATATACAAAATACTAGATAGATAATCATTGCAATATACAGTTATGGCTCTATAAGCTGCTCTAGCCGGTAATGTCATCCAAACCACTAGTCTATATTGACCCAAGTAATAGATAAAAAGGAAAACATAGAGAGGGTCAGACATAAAGTCTAATGAAAATGAAACATCACTACTAAACATGATATCTTATACATTAGTTGTTGAGCCAAAAAATGACACAACACCCAAAAATGAATTGAAATGAAGAGATCTAGCAAATAAAAGTAAAAATATAAAGAAATTTTTATAGTGGTTTGGAAAATCTAAGGTCTATGTCCACTTAATGTTATTGCTTATGGATTTTGGTTGCTACTACAAAGGTTTTACTGATCTAATGGCCTATAATAGCAAAAAATATCTTCCTTTGTGACTAGGGTTGAGTAAAGGAAGAAGATGAAGAAAGCAAGTACCAAAAGTACTTTTCCAAATGCTCTAAGCCTTGTATTTACAGGAAAATTGTCCAATAGTATCGTCAGATCTTGATTTACCAAATCTTACTTCAAATCCCAGAATATAAGAGAGGAAGATGGAACCCAGAGCAATAAATTCATCTCAGTACCGATTAGAGATGAATGGTACCGACTTGTTTTCTTGATGGCAGGGCATGCTATCTTCCTACCTTTGATCTTATATCTTCGATCTATTAAGTTCTGAGCATTTTTTCTTGGCAATCATGTTGTTTCCAAAATGTTCTAATACCTCTAGTACTTGTCTTCTTTCCTCTAGAACTTCCTTGGAGTTGTTCATTTATTCCTTCAGAAATGCACCCCATGACGATCATCCAAACCAATATTACATAAGTCTTAGCCCTAGAATCAACCAGGCCCAATAAAAAGAGCTCAATACCGACTAGAAAGTGGTTGATACTGACCTCTCTTCTTAACTCTGATGTTTCTCTAATCTCTTAAGATCATTCCTATTGCCCTTCCAAACATGTTTTCAAGTCCTTGAATCATTTCGTCATCATCCTAACGTTCGGATTCGCTCAAAAGCCGCTTGGTTAATAAGCCAGATAACACTTTCCCCTTAGAGTATGCTTATGTTGGAAACAAAGCATGCTCTAGAACGGGACAAACATATGCCATCATTCATATACATCTGTTGATTGTCAAAGAGTTGCTTCAATGCATTGCCTTTATTTCGTGGACATCCATTTGACTGCTTTAAACAGTAAAAACTCCATTCACCGTGCTATGGACAGGATCTACACTTTGTAGGTCGTTCCATGTCTTAGTCAAGTATGTACTACCTTCCCGTTGTTTTTCCTCCTTTACTCTTTTAGATTTAGGTCAGAAATTCACCTTGGTACCGATCTATTTTGATCTTGATCTGTACCAAGAAGAATCGCTTTGTAACGGTAGCAGCATATAACCAAGTACTTAGCATTGTTTTCTTTCACACCTTAATTTCCCGATTACCATTAGTGCTTCCATTCGATGCTAAATTCCTGCGACTTCCACCCCTTCATAAAAAAAGATCGTCGTCGCCTTCTTAAAGTCGCCGCCGTTTACCTGAAAGCACCACCATTGTCGGACACCTACCTCAACCATCGTTGTTCACTCCAAATATCTTGCCACCAACCTCCTTGAACCCTAGCATGAACTTAGTTCTAAATTCAACAAGGTTGGCAGTCGTTTTATTTTGCAGCGGTAGTCGTGGTTGTCGATGGTCATGCATGGACTTCGCCTATGGTCAATGGACAGATGAAAATTAGCTGTGATGAACCAAATCTCTAAACCATAAACTGTGCCAAATCTACATCCATATAATCCCTGTACCGAGTTAAACTCAAGGCAAACGTTGAATTTACCTCAGCATTGAGAATCTTGACTTCAACTTTGAGTCAATCTCGTGTTTCAACCTATCTTGCTTTGGGTCAATTCATGAGTTCCTCCATTCGAATGATCTAATTGCATGGCATTCCAATTACAACACTTCTTATGTTCCTACATAAGGAAACTCTACGTCACTTCGGACAGCGGTTCTAGTATCGATTATTAAGCGATAATGGGTAAGATCTAATGCAAAGTTCCTCATGCGACATGGCTTATTTTCAGCGCGAGTAGGCTATCTATACAGAATGGTTGATTTGTTATGTATAGTACATTGGATTCACATTGCATAGATTGGTACTTCCGATTACTTTAGATGACGTTTAGAATCCGATTTATCAACACACGTCGACATCCGTCAATTTTGGGTGCCGGTCACATTTTTCATATCTAAAATTAAATTCCAAAATAAAACATACATGACCGCATTCAAAATAGAGTTTTCCTGTCTAGAATTACACGTCACTCTCCCAAATTCCACAACGGTGTTGAACCATCAACTCCTATTCAAGTTGGGTCCATGTTATCCCACCTTTTGGCAAGGCCGTGACACCAAGGAATTGACTAGTAATCAATGACGGTCCGTCCTAGAGATCGGTTATACACAGGCTCACTATGGATATCAACGAATTTTGTCCGAGTCTGGATCGAGCTAAAATTGATATGACACGACAAGCGAAGCTATGAGAGCCAACGTTCCAAATTTCAAGTCAATCCGAGTTCGTATGTTCAAGATACGATCGATGCAAAATTGGGTGAAAACCAACCTCAGTTCGACTCGCTCAGTTCGTATGCATCAGGGAAGCTCACTTCGACTCGATCAGCTAAAAACCACTTCAACTCCATCGACGAAGCCTCTGTTCGACTCGCTCAGCTCCGCATCCATCACCAAGCCTCAGTTCGACTCGCTCCGCTTCGCATCCATCAGGGAAGCTCACTTCGACTCGATCATCCAATGTCCACTTCGTATCCACATAACAGAGCATGGCAATCGATGCGAACAAAGCATGGCCATCGATACGAACATAGGGACTCTCATCGATACGAACTGGGCTAATTTAGCCAATACGAATTGGACCATCACTTTTATCGATTCGAACAGGACCGAGTCGAATAGCGATTCGAATAAGACCGAGTCGAACAAGACTGAGTCGAACAGCGATTCGAACAAGACCGAGTCGAACAACGATTTGAACAAGACCGAGTCGAAATGAGGGAGTCGAACGAAACAGCTAACCGAAGATCCTAATTCGTATCGATCGTATCTCCTAATCTACAAGTCCAAATGCTATGAAATTTTCACAGAAGCCTAAGTGCACGCTAAAGAATATCCACGCCAAATTTTGACTCCATCGGACACGATCTTGATCGATACGAAATCCGTTCGTATCGATCACGGATCGGACCAAAACTTCGCGGGCTTGGGCGCGCAGGCCTAGTCACGTGCCAGAGGGAGCCTGCCGAGATCTGAGCAAAATATCAGCCTCCTACACCTATAAATCGAGCCCCAAAGCATACAGAAATGGGGCTTCTTCTTCTTTGATTTCTCCGACGCCCAGACTCTACCGGATCCAGATCTAAACTCCCTTGCTGCTGCCAATAACGAAATTCACTGCTGCAAATCATAATTACCTGTAATTCATTGAATTCACTTGTAATCTTCAAAGAAAGGTCAATAAAGCTATCAACTTCATAGTGGATGTAGGCGATACGCCGAACCACTCTAAATCCTTGTGTCTCCTTGCATTTTAATTATTTTCATATATGAAATTTGGAGTTTTTGTTAGATAATCCTCTTTTTCCATTTAATTTCTTCACTTTATCTCTTCAAAAACTTCCGAAGAGTGTTGTGCCCAATTTTGGTACAAACACTTTGGTGCTTTCACTGAAAAAACTCAGTTTTTCTCCTGCTCTTTGGATCTCCTATCTATATCGGATTGCATAAATCCAAGAAGAAGATCCAGATCTAGAACTTGGAAGCCCTTCCATTCTATTCAGATCTGCATCAGATCTAGGAAAGGACTTTCACCAATTCACCATGGTAAGTACACAAACTACTTCTACAGCTGCTGATCAGGGAGGACGGGACAGGCAGAATCCCGTGCAATTGCCTCCATCCAATCAAGATGCTGTCGGACCTTCAGATCCATCAGGCCCAGTCACTAGACAAGAATTCCAGATGCTGCTTCAGGAATTGACCCAGAGTCGACAACAACTTACTAAGCAACTGCGCGCCAACACAGAGTTGTCCAACCAGCTAAATCGCCAAAGGCGAAGAAGATCCAAAAGAGACGAAGGTTCTTATTCTTCCACAGAGAGTTCAGCCTCATCTGACGGTCATCACAGATCCACACGCCCACGGCTGGATGTAAGCTACACCCAAGCCACATGACACCAACCTGCTTCAAATCTTGGGCAACCCAGAATTGGACCATCCACCAGTCATCATATAGGACCTTCATCCTGAGGAGGTGCTGCCCCTTATCATGTCACAGGCAACATTGCTACTACCACCACTACCGAACAAGGAGTTGATGATAAAAACCAAGCCGATCCTCATCGTAGCCAATGAGAGCATACTCCTGAGCCTTATGTTCCTGAGAGTGTTGAACCAAGGAGGTGAGGCACGGACCGTCGACCGCGTCCGGTCCAGACTCGCGCTGTGGAACCCGACCACACCTTGGCACAACATTCTCCTAATGTCCGAATGCCGGATATACCAACGATGATCCTCCAAATGATCCGTGAAAGTCAGGGTCTCTCTAATGACGACTGGGGAGTCTCCCGGAGTCATACCCCTTTCACCAATGATATATTGTATGCTGAACCACCTCGGCGTTTCAGGATGCCAACTTTGCCAGTTTATGAAGGAAGTTCTGATCCCAATCAACACATCTTGAAGTATGAATGGTTAATGAATGCTGCAAGAGCTGATGACGCAGTAAAGTGCCGTAGTTTCCCTATTTCCCTAGGAGGCATTGCCACCATGTGGTTTACTCGGTTGCCACCACGATCCATCTCTAACTTTGACCAGATGGCCACCAAGTTTGTTGAACAATTCCGTATGCACGTGGCGAGGCCTAAAGACGTTAACACTTTGTCTAGTGTTACTCAAGCTCCCGGAGAAACACTTAGACGTTACTTGGAGCGATTCCATGTTGCATGTGCAGAAATAAGCAATCCCAATGATAACTCTATCCCGATGGCATTGACTAAGGGGATTGATGTTGATTCTGAGTTCTGAAATTGGTTAGCTGGGAAGCCCCATGCGTCATTGGGCCGTTTCTATTCCAAGGCAGCCCAATTCTTGAGAAGGGAAGATGCGAAACAGTCTAGGAAGCAGGATGACACAGGGCCCAACATCGAAGGAATCCAGAGTAACATCGCTGTTAAACAGTCCGGAGAAAGTTTTGGAAAAGTGCATTTGAACATTCAAAATAAACAGAACCAGCAGAGGGATAATGGAAACCAAGCTAAGAAATGGGATCAGAATCGTGGTCCACGACGTAGAGCTCCAATGTTCGACAATTACACACCATTGAATACGTCGCTGGAAAATGTCTATTTACAGACCTGTAATACCATGCAATACAAGAAACCTGCCCCGAAGCCGCCCACACAAAGGCAAATCCAGACAGGGAAGTTTTGTAGATTCCATAAGAGTTATGGCCATAATACGAATGAGTGTCGTCATTTACAAGATCTCATTGAGAAACTGATACATGAGCGGAAGTTGGATCAGTATGTGCGGGCACCGCAGTCAGGTGGTGCCGGCCCATCAAATCAGAATCATGCACCAAATCAGGACAGGCAAGAGGGACCTGCTCGAACTGGCGGGAGGTTGGTTATCAATACAATAAGTGGTGGCCCTCACCCAGCAGATCGAAGCTGGAAGGAAATGGAGTCGTATGCCAGTTCTATTAGGCATGCAGACTTCGAGTGTTGTAGTAGTTTTGATGAAGGGGCTCCAGCCAAGCAACATAAGACGATGACAGATGACATCGTGTTCAGGAACAAAGACGCTGACAAAGTCGAAGCCCCCACTATCGACCCATTGGTCATCTCAGCTCAAGTAGGTCCTGCTTGGATGAAGAGGATCTTAGTTGACAGTGGAAGCTCTGTGAATATCATGTTTAAATGAGCTTATGATCAACTGAGGATGGAAGCAAAGGACTTAAAACCCTGTCAATCTCGAATCCATGGTTTCAACGGAAGTGCTACAATACCCAACGGAATGGTGGAACTGCCAGTGGAGTTGGGAGTTGGAGAACGCCGGAGAGTACGAATGTTACAGTTTGTTGTGTTGGACATAGACTCCCCTTATAATTCTTTCTTGGGCCGACCGGCCCTCGCTGAATTCAGGGCAGCCATTGCCCCGTGGTGTTTGACTTTAAATTTTCCCACTGATCGTGGAGTGCGAATCATTCAAGGAGATCAGGCTGTTGCCACAGCCTGTTATGTTGCTGAGCTGCGGGAGGCGCAGCGAAAGGAGAAAGGAAAGGGCGTAGAGGAATCTCTCTGCGTCCGCTTTGCTGATAATTGACAGTTAACGCCCGGGTCTAGGCCCGGGCACCCCAGCCAATTCCAAAGGGACCTTGACCTAAGAGAAACCGAAGACGAAGAAGAATTTAAAGAAAGTCAAGCATCCCCAGCCGAACTGACGATTGATGTCCCAATTGACGATGACGATGATTCAAAAATGATAAAGATTGGGTCTCAGCTAAGCCAGCAAACCCAAGAGGAATTGGTTGATTTTCTACGGACGAATCTTGACGTATTCTCCTGGAAGCATTCTGACATGTGTGGGATCTCGCCGGACATCACGAGCCACACTCTGAATATTGACCCACGGCATGTCCCAGTCAAACAGAAAAGGCGTGGTATGGATCCAGAGAGATCTGCCGTCCTTAAAGAAGAAGTGGAAAAACTTCAAGCAAACGGGTTCATTCGAGATGCGCTATATCCTGAATGGATGTCGAATCCCGTGCTCGTCCGAAAGCCAAACGGAAAATGGAGAACATGCATCGACTATTCCGATCTGAATAAAGCTTGTCCCAAAGACAGTTTCTCGCTTCCCAGAATTGATCTGCTAGTAGATTCGACAGCTGGGCATGAGCTCTTATCCTTCATGGACGCGTATTCTGGCGACAATCAAATACCGATGCATTTACCTGATCAAGAACACACCAGCTTTGTAACCAATCTGGGACTGTATTGCTACAAAGTTATGCCATTCGGACTCAAGAATGCCGAGGCTACTTCTCAACGATTGGTTAATCGGATGTTTGCCAATCAAATCGGGAAAACAATGGAAGTATATGTAGACGACATGCTTGTGAAGTCACGATTTTCCACTGACCATGTTAAAGACTTGGAAACTATGTTCAACATACTTCGAGAATACAGAATGAAGCTCAACCCACTAAAATGTCACTTTGGAGTTGCATCCGGAAAATTCCTCGGGTTTATCGTCAACGCTCGGGGAATCGAAGCTAATCCTGAAAAGATTTGGGCGATCAGAAATCTTGAAACTCCGAAAACTATAAAGCAAGTCCAGAGTCTCAATGGGAAAGTAGAAGCATTGAGCAAGTTCATTTCAAAGTCCACCGACAAATGCATTCCCTTCTTCGATCTGATCCGAAAAGGAAAACGAAACTTTGAATGGACCACAGAGTGTGAAGGCGCTTTCCAAGCACTAGTTCAGCATCTATCCATACCACCTATCCTGTCAAAGCCTATTGATCATGAGAAGTTGTACGTATACTTGGCGATATCAGAAAACGCTATCAGCGCTGCCTTAATTCGAGAAGAAGACAAGATACAGAAGCCAGTATACTACGTCAGCAAACGGTTGACTGGAGCTGAAAGGAATTATCCGAAATTAGAAAAGTTGGCTTATTGCCTTGTTATTGCATCAAGAAAACTCCGACCGTATTTCCAGGCACATCCCATATTTGTTTACACCGACCAGCCGTTACAACAGGTCCTTTCGTGGCCTGAGACGTCTGGTAGGTTACTCAAGTGGAACATCGAACTGAGCCAGTTTGACATTACTTACACTCCAAGACGAGCTATTCAAGGGCAAGTCCTAGCCGATTTTATAGCTGAATTTACCATTCCAGAGGAGTTGCCCGAAACCAGTGAATCTCCCAAATATGTATGGAAGCTTTATACAGACGGTGCATCAAATGACCGGTGTTCGGGCGCTGGTGTTGTACTTGAAACTCCCAAAGGCCGATCTATATGTTATGCTCTGAAGTTCGATTTCCATGCGACCAATAATGAAGCTGAATATGAAGCCCCTTTAGCTGGCTTGAAACTTGCTAGAGATTTGAGAATTATGGCAGTGGAAATTTATTGTGATTCACAATTAGTTGTGTGTCAAGTACGGGGGGAGTATCAAGCAAGAGATCGAAGGTTGGCTGCTTATTTAGCTCGAGTTCAGGAAGTACTAAATCAGTTTGATTATTATGCCATTTATTGTATACCTCGAGAACGCAACCAAAAAGATGACTCATTGGCGAAACTAGCCAGCATAGGCGAAGCTCAGAAAATGGGACTCGTTCCCGTAGAAGCGTTATCTTCCCCAAGCATTGACCCGGCAGAGATAGACCGGGTATGCGAAACCGTTCTCGAAAAGGATTCATGGATGAATCCACTCCGAAATTACATTGAGCACGGAACCCTGCCGGAGCGCAGGAGTGAAAAGAGACAAGTCCTTCGGAAGGCCTCACGATTTACCATCCAGGATGGAATCATGTACAGAAGAGGGTACTCAGTCCCTCTACTCCGGTGCATCGCTCACGATGAAATTAAACAAGTATTGCACGATGTGCAGGAGGGAGAATGTGGCGATCATACCGGGGGGCAAGCACTTGCCATGAAAATACTTCGATACAGATATTACTGGCCAACCGTGAATCGTGATGCATCGGATTATGCAAAGAAATGTGATAGGTGCCAGAAATATGCCCGCATTCCTAGAGCTCCTCCTACCGAGATAACGCAAATGGTCAGCCCATGGCCGTTTGCAATGTGGGGCATCGACATCATTGGTACTCTACCTCTGGCAAAAGGTGGTGCGAAATACGCCATCGTCGCAGTTGATTAATTTACGAATTTGGCTGAAGCCGAAGCTCTTGCTACCATAACAACGAAGAAAGTAATCAACTTTGTAGTTCGCAACATCATCTGTCGATTCGGTCTCCCACACACCATTATTACGGACAACGGAACCCAATTCGACAGTGCTGAATTTAAAGATTTCTGTGAACGATTTCACATCCAAAAGAAATTCTCCACAGTTGCACACCCTCAGGCAAACAGACAGGTTGAAGCAGTTAATAAAGTTATAAAATCCATTCTGAAAAAACGACTAGAAAAGGTCGGGGGCAAGTGGGTCGATGAACTTCCTATGGCTTTATGGGCTTACCAAACAACCCAAAAGACCGCGACCGGCCACACTCCATTCTCTCTCTCTTATGGTTCAAAAGCCGTTATACTAGTTGAACTAGAAGTACCTTCTCATCGTGTGACATACTATGATCCAAAGACAAATGCTATATTACTTGCTGAATCTCTCGATCTACTAGATGAGAAGCGTGAAGAGGCTGATTTGAGGGCAGCCGCGCATCGAAGTCGAGTCGCCCGATTGTATAACGCCAAGGTCCGCCCGCGAACCTTTGAACTAGGCGATCTCGTCCTAAAAAGAATTTATCCGGTTCCTTCGCATATGAAGCTGACATGGGAAGGACCGTATGTTATTGAACGAAGGCTCGGAGATGGCACATTCAAATTGTCGACCGTTGACGGCCTTACTTTGCCAAGAGCCTGGAATAGCGAGAGTCTTCGCCACTACTACACATGACAGGCTATGTTTATCCATTTAGTTCATTTTCCATTTCGCAATATGTTTCTGCATTTCGAAATTAGAATTTGTAATAAGGCAACTGACTTTGCTGTATTTTCTTATTTCAGCAATAAAATGCAATCTCTTCGAGCCAAAGCTGTGATTTACTTGAAATGCTTCATATGATCATCACTATGCACAGAGAGCTAAGTTTCACCATACGGTGGGATTTATTCAAATAGAGAGTGACTGTGATGCAACCGGTCACTCGCTAAGCAAAACCCGAGCTCGGGGACAAGCCATCATGTCAAAGTCAAAAACGGATTGATACACGACAATCCCTCACTTAACTCCCGGTTCCCAGAGTGCGAGTCGGGGTATAAACGACAACTCCGAACTCCCAGAGTGCGAGTCGGAGTATAAACATCAACTCCGAATTCCTAGAGTGCGAAACGGGGTATACACATCAACTCTGAATTCCCAGAGTGTGAAACGGAGTATAAACAACAACTCCGAACTCCCAGAGTGCGAGTCAGAGTATAAACATCAACTCCGAACTCCCAGAGTGCGATTCGGAGTATAAACATCAACTCCAGATTCCCAGAGTGCGAAACGGAGTATAAGCATCAACTCCGAACTCCCAGAGTGCGAGTCGGAGTATAAACATCAATTCCGAATTCCCAGAGTGCGAAACGGAGTATAAGCATCAACTCCGAACTCCCTGAGTGCGAGTCGGAGTATAAACATCAACTCTGAATTCCCAGAGTGCGAAACGGAGTACAAACAACAACTCTGAACTTCCAGAGTGCGAGTCGGAGCATAAACATCAACCTCGGATTCCTAGAGTGCGAAACAGGGTATAAACATCAACTTTAAGTTCTCAGAGCGTGAATTGAAGTATAATATCAACTCTGAACACCCGGAGTGCGAGTCGGAGTACAAAGGTCGATTCCAAGTCACCAGAGCGCGGACGTATGATTTAAACTTAAGCCGGTGTGACCAACCGCCAGTAAACAAATGAGGATCCTTGGAGTGTGGAGATGACCATCGACAATCGGACACATGTGATTAAACCACTCAATCTTCCACGGCTTCCTTTTCGGCGCAGGCCCACCAGAGCCGCCACTATCCTTCCTCTTTGAGCCTTTGCCTTTCGGTGGCTGGTCTCCAGGTGGGAGCATGATCTCAACATCTTCCTTCGAGCTCGTATGAATAGGAATGCTTCCTGCGGGCGGAGTTGGAGGAACATGATCAAGTGCAGAAGGTGGAATGGGTACACTGGTGATGAAAACCGTGCCACCAGGAGATATCATTCTGAGCGGGGCTGGACCGGGCGCCGCCATCCCACCTCCGAGATTGCCACCATGAGCCGCTGCTGCCATTTCATCGTCGATTTGTGCAAACATCTCCTCTTTAGTAACCGCTCGAGCCTCTCTAGGGGCGTCAGTGGTTGGCATTGTAGAACTAGTAGCAGGAGCGCCTCCATCCATGACGAATGGCAAGTCAGCTAAAGGATCGCCATGACGGCGAAAGAGTTCTTCCATCAACTACTCATCAAATACAAGTGTGCTTCCCTGCGCATCGTCGGGTGGGGCAGTTGTAGTTACAGTGATCGCTTCGGTCACGATAGCCTCCTGCGTCTGATATGATTCTTGAGTAGTAGGAGGCATGGCCGGTGCAACGTCAATCACTGGACAAAAATAAGAGAACCGTCAGAGTTTAATTTGGATAAAGATTCTGACTTGAGGCAGATATGTGGAATGTTCAGAGTACCTTCCTCGGTTTGATTTGTAGGCGGCGGAACGGCTTCAGTAACTTGCGCTGCAGCCGGAGACATCTGCGGCTGATCCGGATTGTAGGCTGGAACAGCTTGGGGATCGATCGCAAACGAAGAATCGGGCTGGGTTGACGCTGGAACTTCAAGACTCGCCTCATGATGGTCAACCCCTGAACCCTCTCCTATTTCAAAGTGCTGGGCGCCAAGTCTTTCCTTCTCGTGCATTATCATTGACTCGTGAAGAATCTTCCTTTCATCTTCATTCAAAATGCGATTCTCGAGTTCAAATTCATCCACAGCCTCACCCAGATGCGCCTCTTTCTCTTCCTCAACCAGTCGGCCCCAAGCGTTGTAAAGATGCGCCGGATAATCATCGAGCCAGGCTAGACCCCTGTGCCTTAGCACGTTAGCATTGTAAACAACGAGAAGGTCTTCGATGTCAGCCTCTAGCCTGGACTCGGCCGACTTCACTTTCTCCTCGACCTCAGTCTCCACCTTATGGACTTTAGCCACAGCTGCATCCCGTTCACCCCTAAGTAGAACAGGTTGTTCGCACGCCTCCTGGGCTGCATTGTTTGCATCATCCCTTTCCTTGGCCATGTCGGAAAATTTAGCCTTGAGCTCGTTAAGTTCCTTGACCGCCGCATCCCATTCGGCGGTAGCTGTAGTGTTTCGATAGGCCATCTCCTCCACCAAGGCAACATGTGTCTGCCTCAACCTCTCCATTGCCACATTCGCTTCGTCAGCTTTTTTGGTGGCCGCAATTTCAGATTTCTGAGAAGACTCGGACTCAGCAGTACGCACTTGAATGATTCGGTCCCTTTGAGCGAGTTCGGTCTCCATTTTCTCAAGTGCTTTGACTCGCTCAAAGGCCACCTTAGAAGATTTCTCTGCAGCCTTTACCCACTCTCTGTACTGGGTGTAAATGTCATGAACGTAATCATGCATCGTGTTTTCCACTCCAGATGGGATTCTCTTTAAGTGGGGTGGGAAGACGTAGCCATCGAAGCAAATATTCGGAAAATCCTTCCTCATCTGAGCCAATTTAAGGGCCCCTTCTCCTATGGACTCAGCTGGTACCTGCTCTGCAATTATGGAGGTTGTGGTCTCAACTCTCTGAAGATGAGTCTCAGATCTAGAAGTATGAGAAGATGGCCTGTAACGAGGAGGCTCCGGTGGATTTGGAACAAGAATAGGGGGTGGGGACGGAAGTCTAGGAGGAGGAGAGCGTGATCTAGACCGATGTATGTATTCTCTGTCCCTGTCACGCCCATACCTATCTTGGAAAGAGTACTCGCGATCGCGATCTCTATCTGAATCCCTCCCGCGGGAATCATAATAAGTAGAAGCTTTTCGGGAAGAGCGAAGGCTCCCCAGCATCGATCCTTTCCCCGACATAGTACCTGAAAAAGAGAAACGAAGGAAGAGTTAGTGATTTTTTAAGTTGGATGATTTACGGTTATGAATCATGCTGTGTAGTGAAGTGTATGCATGTGCAACCCCCCGACCAACCAGAAATGTCGGCCGCACTCATAGCAAGCGACCCGCTCAGTTCAAGAGCACTATCGAGATCCTCCATCCCAGTGTCGTGTTGAAACGACGCATAATCCGGAATCGGAATATCAGCAAGCCCTTCAAAAGGATTCTCTACTTGAGGGGGAGGAGCCTCCGAAATTCTAATCCCCTGAACCAGCAAAGACATAACTACAGATTTCAGTCTCATTGATTCAGAACGCTTGTGAGCAACGACCTTGCATTTTCTCCTTCCTCCTGAATCCTGGACATCAGAAGAAGGCCCAGCTTGGGGCTCATTATCAGTGGGCGTTCTCTCCGGGTCAACTTCTTCGGCTATTACAATTCCGGGCGCTTTGCGCTTCACCCGTTTCTTCGAGACCACTCTAAGTGTCTCTTCCAGCCGTATGCTTTGCCTACGTTCAATCAGCCCGACGGTCCTCAGGTTTCTGTCAGTCAGAACCAAGTCGATGTGCCTTTCTTCTCCTGGAACCGCTTGGAGGATCCAAACTAGCTCTCTGAAGTATGCACCGTCAGGTCGAGAGATTGCGGCTGTAAAAGAAGAAAAGTATGTCAGTTTTGAAGTCAGTTATTATTATCTCGATAGTTCAAGAGAAAAATGGCAACGCTTACGTCTATCCAACCATCGCCTGGCAAAACCAAGGGGCACCGAACATAGAACCATTCAGTCTTAAAGTAACTTAGCCTTCCTTAGGATCCCATTACAATGTGGCAGATCCTGACCGCTTCCAAGAAGGTGAAAGAAGGGCTGTCTCCATGGCTCTTAACGTTAAATAAATATCTGATCTTGATCGGCTTTGGTGGTCGAAAGAGAATCTCCATAAACAGAATGAAGGTGCTGTTCAACAAAGTGTACCCGTTGGGATGGAGCTATGCCAAGGAATGATAACATCTTTCTTATATATTGATTGAAAAGGGGAAGTGTTCCCGCCGTACAAGCATGACGGTTGAAAGCAGTAAACCCCTCCGGAGGATCGTGTGGCCTGTCATTCGACCCAGGCAGCAACACGTCGTCCAACGACAAGCCGTGCCTTAAACAAATCCATCCCAGCATATCTTCGGAGATACCGGACGGCACAGAATCTTGAGGACGACAAATGAATCGGGCACCTGGACGCTCGTCTGGAGCTGGGTCTATAACTTCGGCTTCAATAACCGGTATCTCGATGGTTGAAGGAATTGAACTCGGGAGTTCCTGCTGCTGTGAACTTGAAGGTTCCATGACTGACTAGCTTATGAAAAATCATTGTTAAACAGACAAAAATGCTCGTGCATCCCCCAGTGTAAAGTGTGTGAGTGTGTTGTGCAGTGCAATACTGTATATCACTTGAGAAGATCTACAGGATTGAAGAAAACATGAAAACGACGAGACTTCGGAATTCAGTCGGAAGGACCGTCATCGCTGACCGTCACAACCGTGCCATCCAATTATTAACTATCAATCCAAGTTAAAGTTTGTTAAAATTTTGTTAGAGTTGCAGTTCTATCGACGAGCTTCGAGGGGAAATCAAATACGCAGTTCAACGGCCAAGTCCAATTATGTAAGTTTGAAGCTCGTCCGAGTCAGTTGTTCAAGTGTGCAAGGAATTACAAATTCTTTAACATTCAATTCGTATCGATCACAAGGGCCTTGTTCGCATCGATAAATCATGTTCATCTGCGTGCAAGTTCGACTCGGTCAGATGGCTGGGGACTTCGAATCAATCCAGGGGGAGTGTTCGCATCCATCAATTGGGACGCCGTCGTATCGATCCTTTTTGACTCGATGATTTCGAATCGATCAAGGACCCTGGGTTTCGAATCCATCAGACGCAACCCCTTTGCATTGATCAACACGCTCGAGACAATCGTGTCGATCATCTCGACTCGATGCAACAACATCGCCATCGATCGATACGAAGGCCTCCATCTCATCATCTCGAAGCCCTCCGGATCGATACGAAAACGAGGACCAAGCCATCTTCCTCCACACTCCATCTTCCTCAGATCGATTCGAACTCCATTTTCTCCTTCCTCGACCTCGCGCAACATCTACTTCTCTAAACCACGTTTGGACATGAATTCGAATGGAAGGGAATGAGAATTTGAATCGGTTCGAAGACTAGGGTTTTTCTCTTGGAGGCTCTGGAGCAATACAAAAACAAAGCACAAAGGTGAAAAGTAAAAAGTGGAAAACGACTAAGTCCACAGTATTTATATAGGTTTAAAGGTGAATGGAATAAACGATTCACCTCCCAATGGATTTGACCGGTTACAAAGCGCCACCACGGGATCGATTCAAACAAGCTGATCGACTCCATGGACTCGAGTCTGCATCGATGCAAAACCCCTCTTTGTATCGATCATCTCCGACTCCTTCCCCAGAGCATCGATACGAACGAACAGTTCGAATCCTTCAGATCGCAACTCCCAGAAGCCAATGCCTATCGATACGAATGACCGCTTCGTATCCATCAAACCCCACATCCATCGGTTTGAAATGCTCATTTCGTATCCATCAATGCAATGAATACCGATGCAAAAGCAATTTTTTAACCTTCTACACCGATTCAGGAGAGGATCGATATGAAGGAACATTCAAAAACGACCGAGCATTGTTAAAATTCGAATTTCATGTCAGTTCAGGAGAGGATCGATGCGGAATTCAATATAAGATAAACTGACAACGACTCGTGAACGTCAGCGAGAGTCAGATTAACGTATATGCATATATTGTGGACTAATATTTAATATTCCAGATTTACAGGAATTGGAAACTCGTTTGATAATAATTACAACAACAAATGGCTAATCACTAGCGTACATCAATCAGTTACAACAATACAGGGTACAGCAGTTGACAGTCAACAGTTTACATTATCAAGAAAAACAGTCGAAGATTACAACTTTCATCGAAAAAAACGATAACTATTCAGAATGAAGATTGCAGCACATCATGCTCCCACAAGATGTACTTTGGGGGGCAAATGTTATCCCGCCTTTTGGCAAGGCCGTGACACCAAGGAATTGACTAGTAATCAATGACGGTCCGTCCTAAAGATCGGTTATACATAGGCTCACTATGGATATCAACGAATTTTGTCCGAGTCCGGATCGAGCTAAAATTGATATGACACGACAAGCGAAACTATGAGAGCCAACATTCTAAATTTCAAGTCAATCCGAGTTCGTATGTTCAAGATATGATCGATGCAAAATTGGGTGAAAACCAACCTCAGTTCGACTCGCTCAGTTCGTATCCATCAGGGAAGCTCACTTCGACTCGATCAGCCAAAAACCACTTTGACTCCATCGGCGAAGCCTCTATTCGGCTCGCTCAGCTCCGCATCCATCACCAAGCCTCAGTTCAACTCGCTCCTCTTTGCATCCATCAGGGAAGCTTACTTCAACTCGATCATCCAATGTTCACTTCGCATCCACATAACAGAGCATGGCAATCGATGCGAACAAAGCATGGCCATCGATACAAACATAGGGACTCTCATCGATACGAACTGGGCTAATTCAGCCCATACGAATTGGACCATCACTTTTATCGATTCGAATAGGACCAAGTCGAATAGCGATTCGAACAAGACCGAGTCGAACAACGATTCGAACAAGACCGAGTCGAAATGAGGGAGTCGAACGAAACAGCCAACCGAAGATCCTAATTCGTATCTCCTAATCTACAAGTCCAAATGTTATGAAATTTTCACAGAAGCCTACGTGCATGCTAAAGAATATCCACGCCAAATTTCGACTCCATCGGACACGATCTTTATTGATACGAAATCCGTTCGTATCGATCACGGATCGGACCAAAACTTCGCGGGCTTGGGCGCGCGGGCCTAGTCACGTGCCAGAGGGAGCCTCCCGAGATCTAAGCGAAATATCAGCCTTCTGCACCTATAAATAGAGCCCCAGAGCATACAGAAAGGGGGCTTCTTCTTCTTTGATTTCTCCGACGCCCAGACTCTGTTGGATCCAGATCTAAACTCCCTTGCTGCTGCCAATAACAAAATTCACTGCTGCAAATCATAATTATCTGCTGTAATTCATTGAATTCACTTATAATCTTCAAAGAAAGATCTATAAAGCTATCAACTTCATAGTGGACGTAGGCGATACGCCGAACCACTCTAAATCCTTGTGTCTCCTTGCATTTTAATTATTTTCATATATGAAATTTGGAGTTTTTGTTAGATAATCCTCTTTTTCCATTTAATTTCTTCACTTTATCTCTTCAAAAACTTCCGAATAGTGTTGTGCCCAATTTTGGTACAAACAGTCCACAACAACTCAGGCTTCGACTTCCGCACCTTCTGGACCTAGCGTTCAATCACTGCTGAGTTACAGAGAATGATAGTACTAGTAAAACCAATCCAAGGTCATCCTCCTCCCTTAAATGAATGAATCAGTTTGAGTATTCTAGATGATCCTCCTGAACAGATGCCGATAATTCTAACCATCAAAACTCTCAGGACCATATGTCAAGAACACGGGGTTCCTGAAGACGATGTCTTGCTACAACTCAGTATCAATAGGCACACAATCCTCAATTGGCTATACAGCTTGTAATAAATATATTGCTTAGGCAGTGCTATATCGCCTTTTAATTCATTCCCATGTACATTCATCCAGGAGCTTGGGCTTGCTCCAACCCAAGACCATCCCAATGGTTATGCCTTGCTAAGCTCCCTTTACGTGCTATTTATGAACCAATTCCAATGACCTCCCACCTTCAGAGGGCTAACTCACGTCTTGAGTTTCAAACAACAGAGGGAGTCACCTTCCTACATGATTATCGATGTCTAGTGCCTTTGTAAGGTCATCGAAGCACTCTAAAACAAATATTCGTATTTCAAGGATGAACATTTCTTCATTCGATGTCCATACAACTTCAACAGGCTCTGGATTTTCGGAAGTAAGATCCTTTCCTTTCCATTCTTCTTCGCGCTTCGACTTTCATCTTCCAAGTATTTAATTTTTTATATCCTTTCTTCATAGATATTCCTGCCTGAGACATGAGTGCAGAGCATTTTGATACCCTTAAGACCCTCAAGAGCATCCACATCCGATATCACTCTTTCACCAATCTCCTAACGAACGAGACCTTCGTCGATGCAACCTCTTACACCCTGATCTCTTTGCTATTCCTGCTAAGACTCCATCGAGTAGCTCCAGAATGTTGACTAGGTTTTCTTTCCCGTTCTCAGTTCCAACGATGACATCCAAGGAGGCGTTGAAGTCCCATTCAATATGGCTAACATTGATGAACCAGTTGATAAAGCAATAGAAGAGCATGTTGCTGAAGAAGTTCAAGAAAAAGGAGATGAGAGAGTTGAAATGGAAACGATTCGAGAATAAGTAGATGTGGAAGAAGGAAGAGAGGAAGAAGGAGAAGAGAAAGAAGAAGAGGAAAGTGACGAAAGAGGCAATGACGGTGATGACATCGGTCAAGAGGGAGATGAGTCATATGGAGAAACATCTCTCGAAGGCACCTGGCTTTCTACCTCGCCGTGTCCAAAATGTATAGTCATCAAGACTACAAACTAAACCACAAAATCCAGCATAACACCGTTAGCTGAGGCGACTCCTTTGGCTAGTTCTTCAAAAGGCATTTTTGGCTCATTGAGCGACTTTGACATTCCAATTGCTGATCTTCTTAAGGAGTGCTTCCCAGGCTACAGCTTCCCGTCTGAGGGTATCCTAGCCAAAGGAGGCGAGACTCCATCCTAATTCCTACCAAACATGGTCTTTAGAGTATTGGTAGACACCAGCACTCTACACACTTCTAGGATCATGAACACACACTCGATGCACTCATCTGTATTCCAAGATTCTAAAACTTGTATTACCTCTTCTTTCATTTCAGGTACTATGGGAAGAGACCGATTGGTGATCTCCATCATGGCATTTTTTAAGAAAGGAAGTACATTCCCAATCCATATCTACCTCACTCCAGCTATCATGGGGAGCGAAAAATAAATAAGTGGAGATATCAAATAAAGGTTAAAGAGCGAGAGGTGGAAAAAGACCGCCAGGCCGAGAGGGATCAAAAGAAGAGACAGGCTGAAGAAAGGCAGCCCTATGACCATGGAAAGAGGCATAAAGATTCACATGACTGTTGCTCTTCCTCCTTTGGAATCCCTTCTCCTCGATCTCAACCGTAGCTACCTCTACATCAACATATTCTTGCATCATCCTTTCTAACTACCATCGTTTCTCCTCCCCTTCAATCTAAAGATGTTTCAGTCCGTCCATCTTCTATTCTAGCCTCGTTGGGCCGTATGCAAGCTGCGTTCCCAGAACTTTGCTTGACCGGGTTCATGTTCGGCTGTGAAATCAAGGACATCCCTAAGGAGAAGGTGAACTATTTGGTTGGATGGGTTCAAGAACTCATTTACCAGGGATACAAGTGGAAGAAACTTTATTTTTCCCTCTCCAACATTAATCGAATCAATCAAATGAACATCCAATCGTTTGAGTCTAAAAAGAGAACCTATGACAGCCTCATAGAAGGTTATAAGAGTGTTCTACAAAGGGTTGATAAAAAGAGAGACGCAACCCTAGAAACCAATAAAAAGGCCCAAGACTTATGATAGAAATGAAGAATGCTCATAACCAGGCCGAGATCATGACGAAGGATATCATAAAAACCGCCCATGAAGATAATGCCACTCTCAAAATGCAGTTAACATCCAAGAACCCGGCTCTCCTAGAAAATAACAAAACCATCAAGGACCAGGAAGACAAAATCTAGAAGCTCCATGTTGAAAAGGGAAGGCTTGAATCTGAATCGTTCCTAGTGAAAACAAAGAGATTGAAGGCTCAGGTCGATTACATTGCACCTGTGCATGATGTGAATGAGCTGAAGGAGCAAAAGGCCAAAGAGAGGGAAAAACTAAACACCACCCTTCAACTGTTCTTTGCAAATGTCATTCGATATAAGAGTTTGATGTGGTTGGAAAGTACATTTGTTGTTACTCTCGGCGATGCCTAGGAAGAGATATTATGTCATGCTGAGGCGTTCGGTGAAAGCCTCACTGAGGATGAGCTGAAAGCCAAATACCTCAATGCTAAGGACATAGAAAAATTCGAAGAGAGGAGAGCCATCCTTGTCGTGGAAGATGTTGCCGCTAAAACTTCCGTTGAAGCTCCTGCTAACCCAAATGCATCAGGTTAGGCGGAATCATCAACTCCTAAGTCCCAAGAGCTTGCAGTGAATATTCTAGCAACTAAGGAGGCTAGCTCCGAGGCCACCCAAGTGATCCTAACTTCTGTAGCTTCTACTCTAGTTAAACATTATATTCCCCATTTTATTGACCAACCAATGCAATCAACACTCGAAGTAGAGGAAATCACCTAAGTCTCCTACTCAATGAGTCAGAGTGAAGGTATATACTTGTTTCACCAATGTTCGAGGTCCTTCTATTCTCACCTGAGACTATTACTAACCTTTAACACTTTGTTTGTGACCTTATAGGTCATCCTTCTCTTCCACCTCCTCCCCTGCCATTTACTCGAGGCTCGGGCCCAACTGCGATTACTATAGGGTCAACCTCCATAACCATAGGGCTAGTCATTCCAAGCCTTCCCTCTAGCTCCATTCTTGGTCCAGATTTAGAGAGAATTGCAACTTAAGAGAGATTAGATGACACTTCCCAATCCCTGGGGGAAGATGTGAGAAATGCGGATTAAGGATCTTAAGGCTAGAATTAACACTAGAGAGGAGGTGAATAGTGTTTTAAGAAATTTGTTAATCTTTTTGAGTTTATCTTACTTTGTTAACAATGTATGCACTAATCAGACACAGATATGAACACAGAATCAAACACAAATGCAAATATAAAGTAAAAGCAGTAAAGGAAAGAACACATCGGATTTTATACTGGTTCGGAGTTATCCTACATCCAGTCCCGCACAACTAAGTACGGATTTCCTTTCAAAATCAATTCAACAATTACAACCCTCGGTTTCAAGGCTACGAGGTACACCCTCCAGAATCACAATCCTCTGGGTAGAGATACTTGATTTCCGGGGCAACAAGTTCACCCAATTGATTTCCAGGGCTACAATCACATCATTTTCCTTTTGATTGATTTCCAAGGCTGCAATCACACCTTTTCTCGCTAATATATTACAAAGAAGTCTATAACTCTGAATAGCACTGAGAACCTTGTAGAGATAGTGATGGAGAATCACACTAGAAGTAATCGAGTATGATTCGATGTTGATTTCGGCAGAGTAATGGTGTAATTTGTAAATAAGAAAGTGGATAAGAAGAAGAGAAGTTAAATCAGAGAAAAGTATTATAAAATTCGTTGAAACTGACCCCTATTTATAGAAGAACAACAGCCATGACCATTCATGAAAAGTTATGGCGAATAGACACTTCTTTTGAAATTTGAATTTTGAATTAAACTGTCACCATTTCGACATGGTGCCTATGGGCATGTCGACATCCCTCAGCCAAATTTGAAGTTTTGAATTTCTATAAAAATAATATTTATCTTATATTAAAACTTTATAAATATACTTGAATATAGTTGAAATTCATAAGTAAATATAAAGAACAATATATATACTATTTAACTATAATTTAAATCAAAATATAAATAATTTAAAAGTTAAATATATTATTTGAAAAGATAGTTTAAAATCAGGAGAAATTTTGACTCTGAAAATAAAGATGTTTTGAGGTTAAAATTATTTTAAAAACGGAATTGATAGTTTTGAATCTTTTTAAAAGGAAAGTTTTGAAATCATTTCGAAAATAAGATAATTTTGAAAAATCATTTGAATTAAGCTTAGTGGATACAAAACTATGTCCCACTAGATTTTCGTAGGTTCCATCCTACTTAGGGTTCCATCCCTTTAACGGGCTCGAAGTGGATTCCATTCCACGAATAAAATAGATTTTAAGATGTCAGTGCCTTTCTATGAGTTTTAACAATATTCCTAACTACATAACTTATCTTGGAAACTTGAACTCTTGATAATCTTGATACTCATGAGTCTTCTATCTCTATATCTTGAATCTCTATACTGTACAGTCTTCATTCTTGATACCTGCATGGTTAGATCCTGCATATACATATATATCTAAACTTGTAATGTTAGTATTTATATTTTATAATCTATTCTAAGGTTGTTGTCATCAAAACCATCATCTCATGGACTAATAATCTCCCCCTTTTTGATGATGACAACCTTTGTTTATAAAATATCACTTCTATCCTAATACTTCTAATAAATCCCCCTTAATCTATGCCTAACTATCCTATTTTATACTTCTCCCCCTTTGTCATCAACAAAAACTAACTCTAAACTAGATAACTCCAAACTATATAACTCCCCTTAAAACTTATCACTCTATGACGTGTGATTATAATGATAGTGTTATCATAAATAATTAACACTTAAATCTAGTACTAAAATATAATCCTAAACTATTAACTATCCTAACTAAGAATTCACAATAATACTAACACATATAAGAACACGAGTTTATTTATTACGAGTATGGTTGTATTTACATTTGCGTTTGAAAAATATAAATAACAACGAAAAGAAAGAGAAGAAACTAATGTGTGTTTCTGAACATAGGAGATTTATGAATTGAACAGTTTTGGATAATGGAAACAGAAATTTCCATGTTGTTCGACAAGATTCCCATTTTTGTCGAAACACACTTCTCCAACGCATACTACTTGGTCATCATCCTCCTCGTGTGCTTCTTCCATTGGTTCTTCTTCTTCTTCGTCGCTGACCTCATGTTCTTGATTGAGTGAAGAGTCTTCATCGATCAAGATAGGGTTGGCATGGTTATCCATTAGGAATTTTTGTAAATTCCTAAGAATCTTGCCTTGCCTCTCTTGCTCTTTCGCCATACGAAGTTGAGTCACTTGAATTTCAGTCAACATCTGAAGAGTATCCTTCATAGACTCCTCCAATATAGTTACACGTGTGAGAGTAGTGCATTGGAATGCACCAGAAGTAGGAGAGGGGAATGAAAAAGTTGATTTTATGTTTGATTTAGAGGAAGATGCCATTATTTTATATATTTCAGAATAGAAAATGAAGAGAAAACAGAGAGAATGAATAAGAATTCGAAATAGAGAAGAATATATAACTAAATTTTTGAAATTTGGTGGGAAAATTTAAAAAAAATAAAAACGTTACATGTTGACATGTCTTCCTAGGGGATGTCGACATGGTCCTTATATTTTTACTCTATGATTTATTTTAATATTAATTATTAATTATACTTGTTATTTATATTTTATATTTCAGTTATAGAACAAATACCTAATTCTCTTCTTAATTTAGTAAATATAGATTCATTTAATGGTTTTGTTAAGATATCAGCAGTTTGATTCTCAGAGTTTATATATTCGAGAGTAATTACTTCTTTAGTTATATTATCTCTAAGAAAATGATGTCGAATGTCAATATGTTTAGTTCGAGCATGATGAGTAGGATTTTTAGATAAATTTATTGCACTAGTATTATCACAATAAATTGGCGATTTTGAGATATTTAATCCAAAATCTCTTAAGGTTTGTTGCATATATATTACTTGAGAACACGCCAAAGCAGCAGAAATATACTCTGCTTCAGTTGTTGATAGAGAAACTGTACTTTGCTTTTTACTAAACCAGGAAACCAGAGAATGTCCCAAAAAGTGACAAGTTCCACTTGTACTTTTTCAGTCTGATTTACATCCAGCATAGTCAGCATCACGGTATGATATTAAATCAAATGAATCATTTTTAGGATAAAATAAGCCATAATCAAAGGTGTGTTTAATATATCTTACGATACGTTTTACAGCTTTTAAGTGGGTTTCTTTAGGATGAGATTGATATCTTGCACAGAGACATACACTATGCATGATATCAGGTCTACTAGCAGTGATATAGAGCAATGATCCGATCATTCCTCTATACAACTTTTGATCTACAACTTTCGAGAAATCTTCTTTACTTAGATATTCATTGGTTGCCATGGGAGTAGGTTTTCCACTCGCAGTAGTCAAACCAAATTTATTAACTAGTTCTTTAGCATATTTTTCTTCACTAATAAAAATACCATTATCTAACTGTTTTATTTGCAATCCTAGAAAGAAGTTTAATTCACCCATATGACTCATCTCAAACTCTTTTGTCATTATTTCAGAAAATTCTTTCTTCATTTCGAAGTTAGTTGAACCAAAAATGATATCATCTACGTGTACTTGAACTAGTTGAATATCATTTTTATTTCTTTTAATAAAAAGAGTATTATCTATTTTACCAATTTCAAAATTTGATTGTAATAAATAAGATCTTAGTCTATCATACCAGGCTCTAGGTGCTTGTTTTAGACCATATAAAGCTTTCTTAAGTTTGTACACATGGTTTGGTAAATTTTCATCTTCAAAAAGTGGTGGTTGTTCAACATATACTTCTTCTTTTACAAATCCATTTAAAAATGCACTTTTAACATCCATTTGAAATAATTTGAAATTATTATGATTTGCGAAAGCAAGTAGAATCCTAATGGCTTCTAATCTTGCTACAGGAGCAAAGGTTTCGTCACAATCTATACCTTCTTCTTGACAATAACCTTGGGCGACTAATCGTGCTTTATTTCTAACGACCTCACCTTGTTCATTCATTTTATTTTTATAGACCCATTTAGTTCCAATTATAGTTTTATCTTCAGGTCTAGGAACAAGTTCCCAAACTTCATTTCTAGTGAATTGATTTAATTCTTCTTGCATAGCCAAAATCCATGAATCATCAGTTGATGCATCTTTAGGATTTTTGGGTTCAATAGATGATATAAATGCTACATTACTCATTTTACTTAGTTGAATTCTAGTTGTAACAATAGATTGCATATCTCCTATTATATTTTCAATAGGATGATCTTTTAAAAGTTTAATCCTTTTATTAGGATGATTAATTTCATTATTAATTTCGGTTGATTCCTGATTTTGAGTAATTAAATCTTCTTCATCATTTGTAATTTCAAAATCTTTTAAATTTTCATCAAACGAAACATGCATTGTTTCTTCGATGGTGTTAGATCTTAAATTAAAAACTCTATAAGCTTTACTTCTATTAGAATATCCGATAAAGATTCCTTTGTCAGATTTAGGATCAAATTTATCCAAATTATCTTTTGTATTTAAAATAAAGCATTTACTTCCAAAAATTCTGAAGTATGATACCATAGGTTTCTTTCCATGAAGAAGTTCATAATGTGTCTTATCAGTTAAAGGTCTAATTAAAATTCTATTCAAAATATAACAGGCGGTAGCAACAGCTTCTGCCCAAAAGTGTTTTGGTAAATTACTATCTGAAAGCATAGTTCTCGCACACTCTTGTATCATTCTATTTTTACGTTCAACTACTCCGTTTTGTTGTGGAGTTCTTGGAAATGAGAAATTGTGAGTTATTCCCTTCTTATTGCAGAATTCCTCAAACTTTTCATTTTCAAATTCACCACCGTGATCACTACGAATAGTTATAATTTTTAAAGATAATTGATTTTGAATCCTTTTTGTAAAGTTCTTAAAACATTCAAAAGTATCACTTTTATGTTTCAAAAATATTGTCCATGTAAATCTAGAATAATCATCTACAATTACAAAAACATATTTACTATGATTTATTGACTGAATTTGAGATGGACCAAATAAATCAAGATGAAGTAACTCAAGGGGTTTTGAAGTTGAAATCATATCTTTTAATTTAAAGGAACTTTTTCTAAGCTTTCCTAATTGACATGCATCACATAAACTATCTACTTTAAAATTTATTTTAGGGAGACCTCTTACTAGATCATGTTTTGACAGTCTAGATAAGAGTTTGAAATTCAAATGTCCAAATCTCTTATGCCAAATCCAAGGGTCACTTGTATTTGCCAGAAGACATAGGTTATCATTTGAAATTTTCATACTAAGAATATAAATATTCTTTTTCCTAGTTCCCTCAAATATTATGGTTGAGTTATTATCTTCAATATGACATTTATCTTTTTCAAATTTAATTTTATATCCTTTATCACATAGTTGACTTATACTTAGCAAATTGTGTTTCAGATTCTTAACTAGCAAAACATTAGTAATAATAGGAGTTTCAGAGTTACCAACATTGCCGATGCCAATCACGTATCCTTTCGAGTTGTCTCCAAAGTTAACCAGTCCTTCATCTTTGTATATAATATTATTCAGCATATCCGGATTACCAGTCATGTGTCTAGAGCATCCACTATCAAGTATCCACTTATTCCTTTTGATCTGCACAGATTGTCCATTGTGGATTGATTCCTTAATACCCATAAAGCATCTTTCCTGCACATTATAAAATTTGGGTAGACAACTAGAATTTGAATAACATTCATATGCAGACTCATGGAACAATGATGATTTAAATAATTCTAAACTAGTTTTAACTTCAAAAATAGCCATTTTAAAACTTTTCAAAATTCAGATTATGAAACTTTTGAAAACAAAGCTCTGATACCGAATGTGAGAAATGCAGATTAAGGATCTTAAGGCTAGAATTAACACTAGAGGGGGGTGAATAGTGTTTTAAGAAATTTGTTAATCTTTTTGAGTTTACCTTACTTTGTTAACAATGTATGCACTAATCAGACACAGATATGAACACATAATCAAACACAGATGCAAATATAAAGTAAAAGCAGTAAAGGAAAGAACACATCGGATTTTATACTGGTTCAGAGTTACCCTACATCCAGTCCCGCACAACTAAGTACGAATTTCCTTTCAAAATCAATTCAACAATTACAACCCTCGGTTTCAAGGCTACGAGGTACACCCTCCAGAATCACAATCCTCTGGGTAGAGATACTTGATTTTCGGGGCAACAAGTTCACCCAATTGATTTCCAGGGCTACAATCACACCGTTTTCCTTTTGATTGATTTCCAAGGCTACAATCACACCTTTTCTCGCTAATATATTACAAAGAAGTCTATAAATCTGAATAGCACTGAGAACCTTGTAGAGATAGTGATGGAGAATCACACTAGAAGTAATCGAGTATGATTCGATGTTGATTTCGGCAGAGTAATGGTGTAATTTGTAAATAAGAAAGTGGAGAAGAAGAAGAGAAGTTATATAAGAGAAAAGTATTATAAAATTCGTTGAAACTGACCCCTATTTATAGAAGAACAACAGCCATGACCATTCATGAAAAGTTATGGCGAATAGACACTTCTTTTGAAATTTGAATTTTGAATTAAACTGTCACCATGTCGACATGGTGCCTATGGGCATGTCGACATCCCTCAGCCAAATTTGATGTTTTGAATTTCTATAAAAATAATATTTATCTTATATTAAAACTTTATAAATATACTTGAATATAGTTGAAATTCATAAGTAAATATAAAGAACAATATATATTTACTATTTAACTATAATTTAAATCAAAGTATAAATAATTTAAAAGTTAAATATATTATTTGAAAAGATAGTTTAAAATCAGGAGAAATTTTGACTCTGAAAATAAAGATGTTTTGAGGTTAAAATTATTTTAAAAACGGAATCGATAGTTTTGAATCTTTTTAAAAGGAAAGTTTTGAAATCATTTCGAAAACAAGATAATTTTGAAAAATCATTTGAATTAAGCTTAGTGGATACAAAACAATGTCCCACTAGATTTTCGTAGGTTCCATCCTACTTAGGGTTCCATCCCTTTAACGGGCTCGAAGTGGATTCCATTCCATGAATAAAATAGATTTTAAGATGTCAGTGCCTTTCTATGAGTTTTAACAATATTCCTAACTATATAACTTATCTTGGAAACTTGAACTCTTGATAATCTTGATACTCATGAGTCTTATATCTCTATATCTTGAATCTCTATATTGTACAGTCTTCATTCTTGATACCTGCATGGTTAGATCCTGCATATACATATATATCTAAACTTGTAATGTTAGTA
Organism: Allium fistulosum; assembly: GCA_030737815.1. Taxonomy (NCBI): domain Eukaryota; kingdom Viridiplantae; phylum Streptophyta; class Magnoliopsida; order Asparagales; family Amaryllidaceae; genus Allium; species Allium fistulosum. The sequence goes on from CM060902.1 coordinate 344,895,880, forward strand.
TTTATATTTTATAATCTATTCTAAGGTTGTTGTCATCAAAACCATCATCTCATGGACTAACAGAAGACATAACCATTGCCAACGCCTTGATCGGACCGGATCCACTCTCATGGTGAGAAGTTAAAGCTTGACATTTCCAAAGTCAAAATCAAAACCGAGCCTAGCCTTGAAAAATACTGCTGGTATTGAGGAGCTGAAGCCTTCTCTGTGAGTCCTTCCCATTACCATCAAGGCGCTAAAGGATTCCGACATTCGTGCTACCACGGAGCCCTCTGAGCCCCCTGTCGATCGTCCTGAAGATCTTGCTACCATTACCATTAATGGCGCCACTACCCTATCTGAAGGCAGCACATTAAGGGATGAGAAGGGTCGGATGAGGCCTCACGATGGCTTAGGAAGCAAGGCTGGCAAGAAGAAAAGGAAGAGTCATAAGAAATAGGCTCATCATCAATCCTCCAACGGCAATGAGACAATCTACGTTTGTCTCTTTTTGGGTTGTAGTTTTTGTTTTTGTAGTTTGTTCTGCCTAGGTCGTGATTATGCGGGACCAGCCCCTGCATCTGTTGTATATAAAGTAAGTACATAATGAAAGACTACTTTTCTATTTCAGTCTCTATTCCATTTACATTTTTGCACTTTATATACTATTCCCGCTTATATATAATTACTAGCATATATAATATAACCGCCTGTACTAATCCATATTATATATGCATGTGTCTGTGCCATGCTTTTACTTACCGTCACTCTGTACATATAAGTAAAAGTCCTACAATTGCTTTTGTTATACTCAATTATTTGGTTATGTTTTATCCCTGCCAAAGTGTTTTCGTTTGGCTAAATGAGACTATTATTTAACAACTCCGTGGTCATTTCTGTTTATTCCAGGTCGAATTTCCTTCAACCAGTAACCAATTACATATAATCCGAGTTCCATAATAATCCTTATTTTTGAGGAATAATGGTTTGGACATTCATATCCTAACGTTTCCAATCTTGCCAATAACCGAGCACTATCGATATTATCCATAGAATTTCACTACTCAACCTCGGCCAAATGTGTCCCACTAGGCCGTGAGTGAATCCATATCTTTTGTAATTCCATCATATACCTAGTTTTTCTCTAGGACTTGGCATTCCAGATGCTAGACTCCAGGCATTGTTCTTGACCTTTCCTGCTTTTGAGTTTCGGTCGAAGGTTAATAGTATAGGGTAAATTATTCGATCGTCCCCATTCCGATTATACTCTATCGATCATGATCCTAGATCGAAGGAGTCCGGTGGTACATATTTCCATGTACTTTTATTCAATCTCACCTATTTAGAGGCATTGATCGAAAGCATTCACTGACAATCCTCGCTTACCCTTAGCCAATCATCTCCTACTGGGCCGAAAGAGCGATCATGAAAATCCTGATTGTGCACTAGTTCCTATCTCCGGGAACTAATGCTCCGGATGCCTATCTCCGAGCATCATAACTCAGTCTGACCTATCTCTAAGTACTTACCGAGAGTATTCGTTGACCATCCTCGCCTAACCTCGGCCTAGAATATCCTGCCAGGTCGCAAGCGCGATCATTAAATTTTCATCCACACACCAGTTCCTATTTTTGGAAACTAGTGCTTTTAGCTACCTAACCTCATGCATTCCTTTTTGACCTTGCCTATTTTCGAGCAATAATCAATACTAGAGGGACAGGGTTGAATTATCCAATCGACCCTTATAATTATACACCTTTGTCTTGATCCTAGACTAAAGGAGTCAAACCTAACTTCGGGTACTTGATTGCACTACTAATCACATTGTATAGGATTTTGCTTACAAAAACACTGTTCTTTTAATTCAAGAAGCTAACTTTTATCAATAAACAAAAAATATGGCAAATCCTGCCTTATTTTTACATTGTCTCTAGAATCCTTTGGTGGCTTATTTGAAGAAAATAAACTAAATAAAACTAGTATGGTAGCAAATCGTTGTTCTGTGTTCGCAGGATCAGGAATCCATCAATAGCAGCCAGCTTGAAAGTTCCATCTCCAAGCTTCTATTCGATTACATCAGGACCTTCCCAATTTGGACCAAGTGCCCCTGAACCTGGGAGAACTTGTTTCAAATGAGATCCCCTACCTCGAAAGTATGGTTACAGACCTTGATGTTGAAATATCGTGCTTCTTTTTTCAGGAGGGCAGCTACTCTTAATTCATCCACTTCTCTCTTTTCATCAATTAAACCGAGGGACTCAAGCAAGAGTTCCTCATTGACCTTGGGTCATAGTACCTTTTTCAATAAGAAGAGACTTCCAGTTCAATCGGGATCATGGCCTTTGATCTGTAGGCCAAAGCGAATGGTGTGTTTCCAGTGGTGGACTTGTGGGTCATCTAATAAGCCCAAAATGCCAATGGAAGCTCATCAACCCAGTTGTCTTTAACTTTAGTTAACTATTTCTTTAAGATGGACTTGATGATTTTATTCACCGCCTCTACCTGTCCATTCGCCTGAAGGTGTACTACTACCAAAAATCTCTCGATCTTGTACCGGTTGTAGAAATCCTTGAACTTGAAATTATGAGTTATTCCAAATCCGTAGATAATATTGCTTGTCACAAAGTTGATCACCTTTTTCATTGTGATCATGGCGAGTGGTTCCGCTTCAGCCCACTTTGTGAAGTAATCCACTACAACAATTGCATATTTCTCTTCTCTATTCTACAATGGTAATACACTGATTATATATCCCCAAAATAGAAAATGGCCATGGGCTAACCATTTGCGTAAGTTTCGTGGATGGTACTCTTGGAATCTTGCAAATCTCTAGCATCGATCACACTATTTAGTATATTCAACTGCATCATAATTTATTATTGGCCAAAAGTATCCATAGCGAAGTATCTTCTTCGCCAAAGTCTACCCTCCATTGTGGTTACCACAGTTACCCTTATAGACATCCATAAGGATTTTTCGAGCTTCATTCTTAGTTACACACCAAAGCATGGGGGTTGAGAATCCTCTCCTATAAAGCACTTCTCCTTTCATTACAAATCATGGTAATTTATGAAGGAGTTTCTACAGTTTTTTGTCTCCTAATAGGAGAATTCCCTTAAGAAGATTGTCCTTGATCGGAGTCATCCATGTCTCGTTCTCCTCTTCGACCTCCAAAATCCAATCGACATCCATCTGGTCAATGCTTGAAGCCGATAATACCTCCATTGGATCTAATACCAATAGTTGCGCATCTCGAAACTAGCTAACTTGGCCAATGAATTAGCCTTTGCATTCTCCACTATATATATGCATAATCGTGTAATGTTCTATATCATCCAATAGTTCCAATGCCTTTGTCAAGTAAAGATCAACTTTTGCACCCTTAGCTTGAAATTCCTTCTTCACTTAGCAAACCACCAACTGGGAGTCATTGAATATATGCAGCATCCTTATTCTCAGTTCTTTGGGTATCCTGAGTCCCGCTATCATGCTTCGTACTCTGCTTCGTTGTTCATCATGGGGAATTCCAGCTTCGACACATAACAAATCGATAGTCCCTCTGCAGTCATGAGTACCAGTCCTGTCCTAGAACCATGCTTATTTGAAGTTCCATCTACAAACAATTTACATTGAGAAAGTGTGACCATATCATCTTCCTCTTCACCATCCCGTACTGTGAATTCTGCTATGAAGTCTGCCAACGCCTGTCCATTTATCACTCTCCTCCAATGGTAAGTGATATCGATTGGCTCGGTTTAATATTCCACTATAGTAATCTACCCAAAGTCTAGTGTCGGTAAAGTACATGCTTTAAAGGTTAATACGTCAGCACCTTAATCGAATGAGCCTGAAAATACTATAGCAGCTTCCTCAACGCAATCAGCAATAATCAATTTTCCCTAATTTTAGGTAGTTCTTTTCAACTCTGATAAACCGCTTGGTGATATAGTAACTGGCATTTGAATCCTTGCCTCCTTATGTACCAATGCTACACTTAGTGCGTGAGAAGACACTACCAAGTAAATGAACAAATCCTATCCATCCAACGATTCAGATAGAACATGTGGTGTTTCCATGCACCTCGACAATTCCTCCAAGGCATCCTGACATTTCTTGGTCCATTCAAAATTCTTCTTTCTCTTCTTGAGAGTATTGAAGAATGGTATACACTTATCCGTTGCCTTTAAGATGAATTGACTCAATGCAACAACCTTCCTGTTCAAGCTTTGCAACTTCTTCTTCATAGTCAGGGAAATTACATTCCTCAAGGCATTAATATGCTCTGGATTAGCCTCTATGCCCCTTGAATTCATGATAAATCCCAAAAATTTCCCTAATGCAACTCCAAAAGAGCATTATAAACGGATTTGACTTCATTCTGTACTTCCATAGTACTTCAAACATTTCTGAAAGATCATATATATCATTCCTTAATAGTTGAGACTTCATGAGGATATCATCCACATACACCTCCACATCTGCCTGATTTGAGTCTTGAACATTGAATTCACCAATCTTTAGTAAGTAGCTCTTGCATTCTTTAGACTGAATGGCATTACCCGATAACAGTACAATCCCAAATCCGTTATAAAGCTTGTGTGTTCCTGATCCGAAACGTGCATCGGTATTTGGATATAACCAAAATAAGCATCTATAAAAGTGAGCAACTCATGTCCTACAGTCCTGTCTACCAATTGGTCGATCCTGGGCAAAGGAAAGCTATCCTTTGGGCATGCCTTATTCAAGTTCGATAATCAATACATGCCCGCCACTTTCCATTTTCTTTCTTGACCAACACGGGATTTGATACCCATTCTGGGTATAAAGAATCACGAATAAAGCCATTTGCTTTTAGTTTATCCACTTCCTCCTTCAACGTAGTGGATCGCTCCGGACCTAGATTGCATCTATTCTGCTTTATAGGTGGAAACTTCGAATCCAAATTCAGTGCATGGAAAGCTATATCTAGCGATATTCCATACATATCTGAATGTGTCCAAGTAAACACATCCAATTTTGCTCGTAGAGAACTGGCTAATTCCTTTCTCAATCCTACAATGCGTTGAGATCCAATCCTAAGCGCCTAAGTAGGCTCATTCATATCGATCAAAACATTGATCATCAGCTCAATTGGTGCTGCCCACACTTCCTCTGACTTCTTTATGGGATCCAAAAACTTATAGAACCTGTTATGGTTCCCGAGCATGGGCTTAGGATTTAATTGCTATATTTTTAAGTTTTTAATATGGAGAGTCCTCTCCATATTCTTTCCTTTCTCCCGTCACTTTGACTCTCGTAGCTCAACGATATAACATTACCTACCTGCTCTCTGGTCTCCTCTAATTGATCCAACCCCATTCTCCATGGGGCACTTCATTGTTAAGCACTAAGGAGCCAGTGATATCCTGAAATCAGTTAAGGCCGGTCAGACTAGAAAGGTGTTATATGCCAAATACTCATCCACTATTACAAACTTTTGAATTTGCATGTTCTTGCAGTCCCCATCTCCTAGTTCGACTGACAAATCAATTGTCTAAACAAGTTGTTTCGCCTCGCCTGAAATTCCTTGAATCCTAAATTTACATGGCTTAAAATCCTTTATACTAATCCTCATTTTATCGAACATCTTTTTGAACAAAATATTCATTGAACTTCTACTATCTAGCAAGTCCTGATGCACCATAGCCGGGCCAACAGTAGCCGTAATCACCATGGAGTTGAATGTTGGCACTTCTATATCATTAGAATCCCTATTCCAAAACACAATGTCATCCATCGTCATCCTTTGTTGCTTAGCCAGAGCTTCATCCTCAATGGCAAAGCACCTCTCTTGTGGTACGTGTCTTAACGAACTCGCATACTATTCCATTTCATTCCAGCTTTTCTCTACTAGATGAGGTCCTCCAATCATGGTATTTATAACTATGCTTCCATCCATCTGCCTAGGCTCCTCTCCACAAGGTCAAGGTTGGTTCCCTTCGGCATTCGACCCTTAAGGTCTAATATTTTGTCTGCCATCCTACGGCTCTCTCATGTACTATTATAATTTCTTATTTCTTATCAACTCCTCAATAAAATATCTAAGATGCCGACACTCGTTCGTGTTATGTCCATGAGTTTCATGGAAACAATAGTACTCTCTTATGCACCTCTCTTCCTCCATCGCCTCCCTCTATGAGGCTTTTTATATCTTTCTGTGCCTTGAGTGGTAAGGTATATGTTTTCAAGTGTATCATTTAGAGGCGTATATTCACCCGGCCTTGTATTATTTGGGCATTTGTTGGCTTCATTTTTCCTACCTCTGACGCCTTGATTTCTCTTCATCTAATTACCAGAATTTCTCATATTCACAGCCACATTATCAGAGCTCTCGCCAGTTTGTTTAATTGCAACATTACTTTGAATCACTTCCTTCGACTATCCACCACAAGTCTTTCCAACAACCTGAATTATTTCCTCTGAATGCAAGAATTAATTAGCTTTCCAGTGGAACTCTTCCATAGTTGTTGGCTGCTTCATCCTCAATCATTTTACAAAGTCCGTGTATGGATGTATGCCCAGGACAATGCTGTTAACACCATACTTTCATTCAGGCTATTGACTTTAGTTAATGCAATATTAAATTGTTTAAGAACCCTTTAATGACTCCTGTGGTCCTTAAGAGAGGCTCGACAAGGACATCGCATCCTTAAACTGAGCGGTAAGGAGCGTAAACCGCTCCAAAAACATCTTTGCTAACTCCTCAATGGTCGATATGGATTTTGGCGAAAGCCGAGTAAACAACATTAATGCAACTCCATCCGGAAAAATAGGGATATATCTGCATTGAACCGCATTTGTTGCCCTAGCACCATCCATGCGCCATCCGTACATAAATAAATGTTGCAAAAGATCGGTAGTCCCGTTTTACGATGATATTATTGGCATCATTACCTTATTGGGATACTCCTCTCTTAGAATATTCTTCATGAATGGAGTTCTACTAGATGCAAAACTACTATCACTATTCTTTCTCCACCTATTTTCCTCCATCAACCGCTTGATCATATCTACTATATGCTCTTCGCTAGCTTGGAAGTTTGAAGGACGGCCATCAAGAACTACGCCAAGTGTTTGACTCTTCAAACGGTCTCGATTTGCTTATTGACACTAGGCTCTCCAATCTCTAGGAGAACCAATTCTTCAACTCTTTTCTGATGCCTGATTGGCTCTATAACAGTCATTTATACACTTGCATCCCGAACTTCAACATCCAAAACATCATCATAATCAGCAAGCTACGGATCATCTTCAGAGTCAGATAAGTTAACGGTTTCAGCTTCCTGCCCCTTTAAGGGCCTCAAATTCAAGTCGGTATCGACCTGATTCCGGTTGATACTAATCTGAATTCCCTTGGCAGGTGCTCTCTAAGTCCTTTAGCACTTCTCCCCACTACTCCAATAGCTGGTTCCTTCTGGTTTTGCTTCCCATCTCTTCTATCCTGACCAGAAGCAAATGAGTTCTCTTCTTTAGATCTAGCAGGTAATGTCTCTCTCTTGCTCCTCTCGATCCTCTGCGACCGCAAGGTCAGAAGAGCTATGGTACCATCCATTTTATCCATAGAGCATTTTGACTATTCGCCATCCTTTTATTTGACTCTGCCATCATCTTATCAAACTCCACTCTTGTGACCATCTCCCGAGGGTAGATGGTCCTGGCAATGCTGTTGCCAACTAGTTACTAACTTCAGTATGATGAGAAGCTCTTTCATATGCACCAATCACTGCTCCCAATTTACCTAATTTCCTTTATGGTGCCGTTGATTCCAAATTGAAATTCCTTCAAATCCTTTGATGGAAACCTTCTGCGTATAAGCTCTGGACACTTCAATCCATAATGGATAGGTAGATCTATGCTTAAGAAACACCTTTCTCAGTGAAAGCACCAAAATGTTGAGCCATAAAATGGCGCAACAGCCAAAACCGAATTAAAATGAAGCAATCTGTTAAGTAAAGTAAAACAAAAAGAAAAAGAAATTTTGTAGTGGTTTAGCAAATATGAGGCCTACGTCTACTATAATGTTATTTCTTATGGATTTTGTTCACAAGTATAATGGTTTTACTGTCTAACAACTTTGAGTGGTAAAAAAATAGCTTCATTAGTGACAGGGGTCGAGTAGAGAAAGAAGATGAAGAAAGCAAGTGCTATAAGTCCTTTTCCAAATGCTCTAAGCCATGTATCTATGGGGAAATCGTCTAGTAGTATCGACAGTTCTTGATATACCAAGTCTTACTTCAAATTCGAGAATATAGGAGAGGAAGATGAAGCCCCTAAATCAATAAATTCATCTTGGTACCAAACAGAAGTGATCGACACCGACCTGTTTTATTGATGGCGGGGCATGCCATCTTCCTTCCTTTGGTCGTCTATTTTTGATCCATTAAGTTTCGAGCACTTTTCCTTGGCAGTCATGTTGTTTTTAAGAGGTTCTGATACCTCTAGTACTTACCTCCAAAACTTCCTTGGAGCTGTTCATCTATTCCTTTAGAAATGTACCCTCAAGGCGATCATCCAAGATAATATTCCATGAGTCTTGGCTCTAGAACCAACCAAGGCCCACAAAAAGATCTCAATACCAACCAGAAAGTTATCGGTACCAACCTCTCTCCTTGACTTTGATGTTTCTCCAATCTCTTGAGATCATTCTGATTGCCCTTCCAAACATGTCTCTAAGTACTTGAATCATTTCGTCTTCATCCTGACATCCAGATTCACTTGAAACCCGCTTGGTTAATAAGCCGAATAACACTAGTATGATGTGAACAATATATTAAGTGGTAGCACAAAATATCCAACATATGTAAACCAAAACTATATAGGATAAATGAGCAAGAGCTCTAGAGTAATGTTATATTGTACCTAGCGCCACTCTTCTTCTACATCCAATAAGTTAGCATAATGAGTAATAATGGTAATATAATCATCGAGAATATAATACAAAAGCATATGTGAACACACGTTCACATGACCACGAGCCAACTCTAAGGTAGCGTTGTATCATACCTATAACTATAATGTTAAGGTAAAATCGTATCCTACCTATTATCTGGCATTTGAACAAAGCAATATTTCAATGGAATTGGATCATGAAATGATGAAGGAATGGATCAATAAGTTTGGAAGAACTAAGGATGAATTGCTAAGGAAAAATTTAGGTTTGAAACATGCTTGATCGATAGGTACCGATCGATCATAAAGATGACTTTGGGCCTACATTGCTTCTATGATGATTCTACATGCCATCTAAAGATAAAGACAAGTTTTGAAGTTGGGACATCGATCAACGTCGATCGATCCAAATTACCATTTTGCCCTTAAGGGCCTTAACCTTGAAGTCTTAAGCAAAATTGTAGAAAAGGGGAAAAATTTGGTCAAAGATATTGATTGGTATCACTCGATGGATTGATAAGTATCGATTGATGGATTGATCTATATCGATCGATCAAATCCGACCCTTCAGGAAAAATTGACTTGTTCTTCATCCTTTCTTCTCGGATCTAGTCGTACGAGAGATTCAGAAGGAGATCTGGAAATTCTAATGCGTTAATAGCCATCTCCAACATATGAAAAGGAATCCTTGACTAAATTTGCAAGAAAACTCTACCAAATTCAAAATCAATCAATTGTGCTCTCTAAATTGCATTATAATTTGGTTGTAACAACGAAATCTAGCTATAAGGCTAAAAAGTGAATGTAGATTATAGAATTTGCTGAACCAATATAAAAATCACGTCACACTTTCTTTTCTTTCAATTTCTTACTTTTAAATTTCATTTTTTATTGAATTGGGGGCGTTGACCAACTTGTTGGTCAAAATTTTTATGCTTTCACTAGAACAAAGATCAATATTAGATCTGTGGTTGCTACTAGGATTTGCATAAAATCTCTAACTAGATTTGAAGGAAATGGCTCCGAGAAGAGCTATGGGTAAGCAAACTCTAAGAGAAGAAAGACCAGAAAGTTCATGTCATGGAGTTAATGAGGTAGATCAACAAAATCAAGAAGGAACTTTGATGCAACTAGAAGTTGTGATGAAAAAAGAGCTAGATAGAATGATGATAGATTTGGATATGAAGATGCAAAGATATCAACTTCCCATCGCAGAAGAAATGAAGAACCAATTTGCTTCAATAATGCAACAACCTCCCTAAGGAGAAGGGTCTCACAAGAAACGTCATGCTGGTAGAGAGGATTCTTCGTCTGTTCAAGCGAGGAAAGTTATGAAAATAGACACAGGGATGTGAACAAGCAGTGTGAGAAAGGGGTACCAAAGCAAACATGTATCAAAGTAGGAAAATTGGAGTGGAAGCTCTAGCTCAAGGTCAGGTCGGTACTGATCGACCATGGGTCGGTACTGATCACCATGGGTCGTTACCGATGATCTGAAGTCTAGATAGATCTTAGGGATTATTGGATCTGAGCCAGCACACAGCGAGATAAATGCATAATTTTTTTAATCCCATTTAAATCTTATTGGGCCTATGAAGTCTAAATTTGTTTAGATCTTATCCAAATTTATTTTAAATAAAAATCGGTATTTTATTTAATTTATAAATAAGATTTTATTTATTGTTAAGTTCATATTATATAATATGTGTACCATATACACATACTATATATATGTGCACATGCAACATAAACATGGTACATAGTTTGACATACCCGTGTCTAGATGTTGGGATTTACACCGGAACAGACATGTTAGCCCCTCTGTATACATGTGTGCTATCAAGGTATATGTGTGTATGAATATATATAAATTTTGTACATTTTAAAACATTATTTATAAAATGCAATATATATATATGTGTGTGTGTGTGTATTTGTATATAAGTATATTGTAAAACAATTCTAGATTTAATATAAATGATTTATAATTTCAAAGTTAAACATAATATTTAAAATTTATACTTTAGATTTATATTGTTTCCTGGAGATTTGACCAGGCAACTAGTACTCGGCATCCAGCGGAACTGGCATCGGAGAGTGTTCGGCATCAAGGAGTACTCGGCGTAGTACTCGGCATCCCAGTGGAACTCGGCATCAGAGAGTGTTCGGCATCTAGGAGTACTCGGCGAAGTACTCGGCATCCATGGTACCTGTCATAAAGGAGTACTCGGCATAGTACTCGGCATCCCAGTGGAACTCGGCATCAGAGAGTGTTCGGCATCTAGGAGTACTCGGCGAAGTACTCGGCATCCATGGTACCCGTCGTCTAGGAGTACTCGGCGAAGTACTCGGCATCAGGTAGCACTCGGCATTTCATAGTACTCGGCGTAGTGCTCGGCATCCATTGTACTCGGCATCAGGTAGCACTCGGCATCTCATAGTACTCGACGTAGTGCTCGGCATCCATGGTACTCGGCATCCATGGTACCTGTCATCAAGGAGTACTCGGCGTAGTACTCGGCATCCAGTGGTACTCGGCGTTAGAAGACGTTCGGCGTATATAACTACTCTACATGGCAGCATCGTTCGGCCAAAGGATCGTTCGGTTAAGAAGCATCGTTCAGCCAGAAGGCACGTTCGGCTTCGACTGAGAACTATTCTGCACTTCCCACCCATCAAACGTACCGTTCGACATTGAGAAGGTGGTTCGGCGTCAATGTGTTCGGTCTACTTGGTTCGGCATATAGCGACCACTACACTTGGGATAGAGTGTTCGGCCACCAAGCCCACCTGGGAAGTCCAGCCCATATTTGTCTATAAATAGAGGGGCAGGGTCATAGTGAAAAGGGATCTTTTTTGGAGAACACTGGGGAAACTCTGCCATTTTTCAGACTCATCTTCTTTACTTAGCAACTCCATTCAAGCAGTTGATCTACGAATTGTATTTGTAATCAATCATTAAGAAGAGCAATAAAGTTTAACCTCAAAGTGGACGTAGGCAATTACGCTGAACCACTATAAATCCGGTGTTCTTACTTTCTGCATTTAAATTAGCATATTCTTCTTTGCTTAATTTATCTTCATTACTTATATCTCTACACAATCTTTCTCAACGAGGTTAGTGACCAATTTTGGTGCTAACACTTTGGTGCTTTCACTGAGAATTGAATTCTCAGCTTGATTGGATCTCATCGTCTACTAGTGGATTTCCATATTCGCGAGATAGATCCAGTTGTTTACTAGAAAACTTCCTATTCTACTCAGATTTGAAAGAAATCTAAGGGAAGCTGATAGTCGTAGATTGGATTCACTGATGTACGCAAGATCTGGGGATTGGACGTTGAAGTTTGCACTCAAGTTGAATGAAGGCCGACCCTCCTCTGAAGGCAATTCGGCCGATCACTCCAGAAAAGGCTTATGCCGATCGCCCCAGAAAAGGCGTATGCCGAACGCTCCAGAAAAGGCGTATGCCGAACACTCCAGAAAAGGCGTATGCCGAACGCTCCAGAAAAGGCGTAGGCCGAACGCTCTTCCAGGCCGACCATACCTCTAGGCCGAACGCTCTTCCAGGCCGAACATACCTCTAGGCCGAACGCCTCTGTAATGCCGAACGGTAGTGTATGCCGAACGATTCGGTTGTGCCGAACAAGAATGAATGTCGAGCGCCTCTCTAATGCCGAACGGTATTGTATGCCGAACGACTCGGTTGTGCCGAACAGTGTGAATGCCGAACAGTGTGGATGCCGGATAGCTTTGGCCGAACCACTCCAGGCCGATCCACTCTGCCGAACAGCCTTGGCCGAACAGCTTTGGTTGAGCCACATGCCAACACCGAACGCCCCAATGCCGAACGATACTTTTGTATGCCGAACGGTACTTCTGTGCCGAACGAAGTATCCAGACCGATCCATGCACTGTATACCAATCTCTCTCTCACAAAACAATCTGATTGGTCCCTATACAAAAAGTATATGGATCGGGTACGACCCTTATTTTCAAAAAAAAATATTTTCGGGTACGACCCAAATTTTCAAAAAAGAGGCTAAATTTTTTTTTTTTACCGCAGCGCAGTGCCTCCGGATAGTGAATTCAAAACTCAACTTAATAAAGGAACATTCTATCCACTTCCTTGACATCCCATGATCGACCAGGGCATAGAGGATCTAGCGGCAGCTTATGAACGACATCAAGGGAACGAACAAGCAACCGCTATTCAAGCGGTACTCCCAAAGGTTGGAGAACATAGATGATATGACTCTAGCAAACGCCAAGATGACTCCAAGCAAACCAATGCTCTAAGCAATTTATTCCAAATACTAACAAGGGTATCATACTGATCGCGTTTGAGGAAAGTCGACCTCCAGATATATTTTGGCAGCTAGTTAGCTAAAGAGCCTCCTACGACTATGGATCGTTTCTTTTACAAAATGAATCAGAACTAAAGTGAGGAGGAGTGGAGCAGACTAAGAAAAATAACAATGAAGGCCCGTTGGCTAAGGATGTAGATCCCAGTAGCCGAAACAAGACTTCAGAATTCAGCTCATATGCTCTTTGAAAGATTCAATTGACAACCTCTACTTGAAGACTCACGACTCGGAGTGATACTAGAAACCAACCTCGAGAGAGTACACCAAAGTTTAAAGAAAATCAGGGGAATGTTGTATATTCCCAGATGCTCACTGATCCTAACACGGGCGATTACAAACACCTCCGAGGTGTGATCGAAAAGATGACCTAGAAAGGAAAGCTTCAATAGTATGTAAAAGTCCTGCAGAATTGCGGGCAGCGAATATCTGATGCCTATTAATAAAGGGCTATGATTATCAATTGGACGGTTGACGGCCGACATCCCTTTGAAAGGAGCCAAGGGTAGAGTCGAATAGCGAGCACACGATGCTACTTCACATATCAATGAGATTTACCATAATCTTCTTTGAATTATTTCCATTTCCATCTCTATTTCAATTGTTCTATGAACTACGAATAGCTTGAACTAAACTACTTTCAAAACGATGCAGGTGACCAAGTACTCAGATTTGGTTGCCAACCAATCTACGCAAACCGTGATCGGACGTATGGAGTTACATCTGGACGAGCATAATTCTATCGCTCATCATCAACCATATGCCTTTGATTTGGGGCTATGGATTAAATACAATGTACAACATCACGATGCACGGAGAGCTGAATTCCATCCTGCAAGTGGAATTTATTCAAGTAGAGAGCGGCTGCGATACGGCCGGCCACTTGCTAAGTGAAACTCGAGCTCGGGGGCAAGCCATCACATCATGGCTAAAAATGGGTTGATACACGACGATCCTTCGCACAACTCCGTACTCCCAGAGTGCGAGACGGAGTATAAACATCTACTTAACACCGTACTCCCAGAGTGCGAGACAGGGTATAAACATTAATCAACTCCGTACTCCCAGAGTGTGAGACGGAGTATAAACATCTACTGAACTCCGTACTCCCAGAGTGCGAGATGGAGTATAAACATTCGCTTAACTCCGTACTCCCAGAGTGCGAGACGGAGTATAAACATCTACTGAACTCGTACTCCCAGAGTGCGAGACGAAGTATAAACATCTACTCAACTCTGTACTCCCAGAGTGCGAGACGGAGTATAAACATACATCAACTCCATACTCATCCCCAAAACTGGGGGCAGAACCAAAGCAAAGCACGCTAGTTGAACATTTGTCTAAAAGAAGATTGCAACGAAACGATTAAAAGACGACTGCCAAGCAATCAACTGAACGGAAATATTCAGCATGAAAGACTGCGGTTTTTCAAAGCACGTCATGTTTACACAAGACGTCCTTTGGTGGGCAAATGTTATCCCGCCTTTTGGCAAGGCCGTGACACCAAGAACTTGATTAGAAACCAGTGACAGTTCGTCTTGGAGATCGGTTACACAAAGACTCACTATGGATATCAATGGATTTTGTCCGAGTCTGGATCGAGCCACGATTAACAAGACATAACAATCAAAGCTAGGGAAGCCAACTTTCCAAGTTTCAAGGCGATCCAAGTTCGTATGCTCAACTTATGATCGATTCGAACAACCGACCATCCATCCATCGACCTCCACATTTGACTTGGAGACCTAAACTGCTTGGAATGAATATGGCCCGATCATCCACTCCAATCGAGTCATAGAACAAAGTTCGACAAAATACAGATACCCCTCATGAAGCTCAGTGATGCCGGGATCCGTCTAAAGTGGACGTGATTTGATCATCTACACATCAAATCCTACCATGAACACGAAAGGTTGTTTGAAAGCCCAACTTGAAGTAGCTATGGTAGACTGTGTACTCTCTAACCATCGCTGTCAATATATGGACATGACTGCACCTTGGAACATAGCAACTTACTTTGTTTACTCAACAATATATTATCCTTATTTTCTAGAAGGAGATACAGAGCAAATTGTAAGAGATTTGGCTATCTAACCCAACATGGATGTGATCCAACCATCTGTCATATACCTCCTTCCTTGACTTGATTGGAAGAGCTATAATCACCAAGCGGACGAGAATCGATCGTCCATTTTTCAAATTCCATCCCTCATCCTGGGGGGCAGAATCCCATTCCGTGAGCAAACGTGGTTCGATTGTTCATTCGATGAAATTAGCCTCGATACAGTGGATGAATACAAATTAAAGAGTGGAAATACGACTGCTCTCAACTTAAACCCCCAAGTCCCCAGAGCGCGGACTGGAGTACTCTAAGTCCCCAGAGCGTGGACTAGAGTATAAACGACTTAAACCTCCAAGTCCCCAGAGTGCGGACTGGAGTACTCTAAGTCCCCAGAGCGTGGACTAGAGTATAAATGACTTAAACCTCCAAGTCCCAGAGTGCGGACTGGAGTACTCTAAGTCCCCAGAGCGTGGACTAGAGTATAAATGACTTAAACCTCCAAGTCCCCAGATTGCGGACTGGAGTACTCTAAGTCCCCAGAGCGTGGACTAGAGTATAAACAACTTAAACCTCCAAGTCCCCAGAGTGCGGACTGGAGTACTCTAAGTCCCTAGAGCGCGGACTGGAGTATAAACGACTTAAACCTCCAAGTCCCCAGATTGCGGACTGGACTACTCTAAGTCCCCAGAGCGTGGACTAGAGTATAAACGACTAAAACCTCCAAGTCCCCAGAGTGCGGACTGGAGTACTCTAAGTCCCTAGAGCGTGGACTAGAGTATAAACGACTTAAACCTCCAAGTCCCCAGAGTGCGGACTGAAGTACTCTAAGTACCCAGAGTGTGGACTAGAGTATAAACGAATTAAACCTCCAAGTCCCCAGATTGCGGACTGGAGTACTCTAAGTCCCCAGAGCACGGACTAGAGTATAAATGACTTAAACCTCCAAGTCCCCAGAGTGCGGACTGGAGTACTCTAACTCCCTAGAGTGCGGACTCGAATATAAGCGAATCGGATCTCCAAGTTCCCTGAATATGAACTATGACACAAATGACTTGAATTTGTAAAATCCTTGGCATACGGGCTAGAAAGTATTCTAAGTGCACGAAGCACAGAATGGAAGTTCAATGACTCCCGAAGAGTTTCCGAGTTATATGAAGATGGACTGAGAAGTCTATGTTACTCACAACTGCTTGGATTAAAATCACAATCACAAAGAAAACTGAACAATAATAGTCTTTTGTAAGACAGAAAAAGGAACTAAACCTTATTCAGAAATGAGTTTCTATTACAACCCCTCCAACGTTCGGAGTCGACATTCTATTTACAAGGACTAAGGAAATAGATGAAAATAATTACATGACTTAAACTAACTCTCGTTGAACAAGGATAGTAATCACTTCTTGTGCTTCTTCAACTTCTCCTCTCCAGAGCATTTACCCTTAGTACTCTTCTTTGATAGAGGGGTAGCAACTGAAGGAGTACGGGGGCCTTCTATGGGCTTGGACCCGCCAGGAAGGATGACCTTCAACGGCTTGTTCAAAGGATCGTCCAAGTCCACAACTCGGGGCTCTACTATGACCTTGACCGTCTCCTCCTTCTCTTTCTCGAGTCGTTCCTCCATGCTCAATTCGGATGTGTGCTTAAAGGCGCTTATAACCCCCGTCGGTAGGAGAGGAGGTTTCAGACTTGTCTTCATCAAGCGCTCCGATCACCTGAGCGTCTGGACCAGGAGCCTCCCCTGCGTGAGTAGCTTCACTTGTTTTCTCCCACACTTCCTTGGCGTCATCGCTCCTCGGAGTGGGCTCGGGGTCAGAACAGCCTGCACAAGATCATGGAAAACAAGCATTAGAATGCAATAGTCCTGCATAAAGAATAACGACTTTCGAAATCTTAAAGAGAAGGATTATCTACCAGGTTTAGGCAAACTCTCAGCCATCCGGGGGGTCTCACCCTCTGGAACGGGAGACAGAATGCGGACTAAAGTACTCTAAGTCCCTGAGTGCGGACTAGAGTATAAATGACTCAAAAACTTCTACGTCCCCAGATTGCGGACTACAGTACTCTCAGTCCCCAGAGCATGGACTAGATTATAGACAACTTTAGAAAAATCCCTCCCAAAAGCGGACCAGATTACTCTAAGTTCCCAGAGTGCGAACCAGAGTATAAACGAATTGACGAAAATCTCTGTGTCTCGAACTGTGGACTAAAGCATAAACCGTTCGACAAATCTCTAAGTCCCCGGAGCGTGGACCGAAGCATGAACACAAATTGGACGCGAGTCAACCGGAGGGAGAATAACACTAAGTCACCAGAATGCAGAATGGTGTATAAACATCGATAAATAGGCGAGTGGATTCCGACCATTTTCTATTCCGTAAACTTCGGCCTGGGATCGACAGGAGGATTATTAACCCACTGAGGATGGAGTTCGACCGTCCAACTAGTGACCTGGCCAAATCAATGCTGGGGGCAGGGGTACAAAACACTAAAAAGCTGAATACGACAACTTACTATAGCCCTAGCGTGGCGTTCTTTATAACTTGAGGCAGCGACTGCAGGGAGGCCTCAATACAGAACCAATAAAAACGGCATCCAAAGCTACGAGCAACCTACTATATCATACCTCAGACCAAGGGTCAATGCCGATCCGCACCAAGCACATACGAATGTGACTCGGATGTTTTTTGAAAAACTATGACCCCTAGAGTATGGAAAGGAGGGTAAACCACGAATACTTGGTCAAAAATTCTCCAGCACCCTCGTTCGATTCGTCAGGAGGAGTATGAAACTGGATGAGCATAGCCCGACTGCATTTGTAGCCAACTTTACCCCGAGATCTGATTACAAAGCATGAACCAAAGTGGACGTGGATGACCATCCACTATCCAAATTACTCCCTGAAACTTATGTGGCATCGAAGTATTCCTCTTGGAATGAAAAACCACGATAAAATCCAAGATAGGCGAGACCTAGTCTCCTATCGACTGACATGATCCCACGATCCAACGGGAAGGAGAGTAAAGCTAAAGTGGGCGTGGCTGGCCTTCCTACTTATTGGTATATGCCCCAGACCTGGGGGCACGAGCGAGAAGCAAGATGAATGTGAACTGACTATTCATCAATCACCTCTATGTCTTTGGAGTTTAGGTGAAAACATAAACATAGCTAGGACGAGACTCAACCGTCCATGTAGTACATTTATCAACCCGGGACTGGTGGAAGACGCATGGTCATCCAAAAACTGGCTACGATAGCTCAGTATTAAAACTTATATATAGTGCTTACAGCTACTCAAGGCAACGACCGAAAGGATGCCTAGAGATAGAATCATAAAATCGATGCCAATGCTTGTGGGAAACTGACTGTCACTCCAACCCGAAGGGCGAGTGAAGGATCATGAATGCATTGAATAGAAAATGTGTTACTCGAATATACAAGCAAATTCAAACTCATAGCAAGATCCAGCTATGCAGTTGCACGCAACTCGAGGCTGGCCCCTACTCGACGTTTCCTTCAACGTGCTTTTAAGCCTGATCTTTGGCCATTTGCAGATAATCAATTAGAGCATTCAGAGCCCTTCATTATTTGACTTAACAACTCATGACAAGACTCAAGGATTCGACCAGAGTAACCATCAACATTGACCGTCCCGACCATATTTCACATTGAATGTTATGCAAAATAGTTACATCTTTACTTAAAGAATCTGGGATGGCACCTGCTAAGCTGACGGTCGACATTACAGCCAGCCATGGCGACCCTTTCCGGGTGCTGAATATCGGATCACAGCTCAGTGCAGTGATGATAAAAGAATTAGTTGGATTTTTCTGAATAAATGATGATATGTTCCCTTGGACCCATTCTGGCATGCATGTGTGATTTCATTAACTATCGCGAACCATGCATTGAATATCAACCCGAAGCTACAAAAGCTAACACAATCTCTATTGATTTCATCATGAAGAACTCTTAACCACGACCAAGATGAAGAAAATAATCAACTTCTTTATCCGTAACGTCATCTGTCCTTATGACCTTCCATGATCCATTATAACTGCAAATGGACAGGTTGAAGCTGTGAACAAAATCATAGAGTCTGTACTGAAGAGAGGTTTGGAAAACTCCTCAAGTGGCTGATTGCAACCCTTATTTCACAGAAAATACAAACAAGGAATCGCGATTGAATTTCTATTAAACTAGACGGAGTTGGTGACGACTTATGAGCATATAAAATGCATCCGAGAGCCAATGGCAAGAACATGTACCCGAACGTGCATGTGTACATCCGAAAAAGTTCGACTTCTTGAAATCAACAGAAATTGAATTCTCACTAAGGGTTATTAAGAAAAGACTAGATCAGATAGCCGAAGCTTATTAGCTCTGCAGAATCAGTCACGGATGGCCACTAATGAACTACAACCCTGGATTTTTAATATTGGGAATCGACCAAGCATCACGATGACCAAAGAAGGAAACAACACCTTGGGAGGATAAATTGGAGGATAATGACTATTCAAGAAACATGGTGGATTTCTTTCTGAAGACAAGGAATACTCGCTAATTCAAAGCGTGTTGTGTTGATTCACACGACACACTTTGGGGGGCAAGTGTTTCCTGGAGATTTGACCAGGCAACTAGTACTCGGCATCCAGCGGAACTGGCATCGGAGAGTGTTCGGCATCAAGGAGTACTCGGCGTAGTACTCGGCATCCCAGTGGAACTCGGCATCAGAGAGTGTTCGACATCTAGGAGTACTCGGCGAAGTACTCGGCATCCATGGTACCTGTCATCAAGGAGTACTCGGCGTAGTACTCGGCATCCCAGTGGAACTCGGCATCAGAGAGTGTTCGGCATCTAGGAGTACTCGGCGAAATACTCGGCATCCATGGTACCCGTCGTCTAGGAGTACTCGGCGAAGTACTCGGCATCTATTGTACTCGGTATCAGGTAGCACTCGGCATCTCATAGTACTCGGCGTAGTGCTCGGCATCC